>CM042690.1:207615899-209056334 GCA_023614405.1 Avena insularis
TGGAGATGGCTCAGGGGCACTGCAGTCCGTGAGTCTTGGGAATAGAGACTTTCTGTCCCCCGAATCTCCCCTTCAGTGGTGGCGGCGCTGCGAAACTTTTTCGTGGCTGGAGGCTTGATGATTTAGGGTTTATGCATCGGGAGGCTTCTTATAGGCAAAGAGGTAAGGTCGGTGGGCGGCCAGGGGGCCCACACCACCTGGTGGTGTGGCGAAGTCTAGCCCGCGCCACGATATGGTGTGGCCACCCTGTGGCCCCTCTCCGTCTCGTCTTCTGGCTCCGTGAGTCTTTTGGTAAAATATCGACTTTGGCTTTTGTCTGGTCCAGTTCCGAGAATATTGATTTCTGACTTTCCTGGAACCAAAAACAGCAGAAAATAGGCAACTAGCACTGTGGCACTTATTAATAGGTTAGTCCAAGAAAGTGTATAGAAAGTACTCCAAAGTTGGAACAAAACACAAGAAAGTAGATAAAACCAAGCATGGAACATCAAAAATTATGGATACGGTTGCAACGTATCACTCCTTGCCGTGCCATTGTCTCCGGTGACCAACTTCGGGTGACGCCGGCCCTATAAGGTTCGCCTCGCTCCACTCGCTCGAACGATCCTAGCCACGCCTACTGGAGTGGCCCAGATCACCGGCGACGACCACCATCTGGCGTGTGCGCCGGCGAGCCGACGTGGCTCCCGTGTGGAGACCGCGTGGCCACCGCGTGGATCTAACATGGCACATGCCCCACCTGTCAGCCAGAGTGGGTAGACCCAGCCCTGGTAGCAAATGATCCTCACCTCGTGTGACGTCAGTCTCGCGTTATGCTGACGCAGTAAAGGTTTTAATTAGTTTAATAACTTCAGAAAAGGTTTAAATATTGTAAAATCAATATCTTTTAATCTATAAGTCGAAAAAATGTTTAAAATATATCAAAATGTTCAGAAAAACAAGATCTACATCATAGCATCAAAATCATGCATTGTTCAACAATTTTCATTACAAGTCTAATTAGAATAACATATGAACCCTCGCAGGTGATTCCGGGGTCTCTCCTGTATTAGGGTTTGCACCCCTCAGGCATCGCTTAAATTGCCAAGCATGCTTTAGGGTTTCATTCAAATACAATTTAACTTGTCATATCATCATCCTTGCTTAAGCATTGCATAGATGCCATGTGTTGATTGTTGTTCCCCTTTCTTTCCGGTGTTTGCTTCTTCCCGGTAGAATACGATATCGAGATCAAGATTGAAGACCGAGATCAACACCATCAAAGATCGACGAACAATACTTGACCAACTGTAATCAAGTAAAGTTCAAGGCTTCCAAAGATCTATATCTAGGTATCAACAAACAAGGCAAGCATAACCCCACCATTATACAATCCTATGGTTTCGAAAGTATTTCATTCTTGCCATGATGCATACGATTCTACTATGGTCTTTTATCGATAGATAGAGTATCCTATCTATTGCATTACTTCCTTTGAGCTTATATTACCTGATCCACTGCTCCTAACATCAGTGCCATATAAAGAATGGAACTACCGAAGTGCCTCGATGACGTCCAGAAATTCACTGGTTGTCTAGCATCTTTGAGTAGCTCTGTTAGTCGGCTGGGCGAGAAGGCACTGCCGCTATACCAATTAATGAAGAAAGCTGATAAGTTCATCTGGACACAACAAGTAGATGTCACATTTCGCAAACTTAAGAAGATGTTGGCCTCAACACCGGTATTGGCATCACCACTATCCAAAGAGCTGATGTTGCTCTACATTGCAGCGAAAAACCGAGTTATCAGTGCTTGGTGGTAGTTGAACGACAGGAAGAAGGAAAATCAGTGCAAAGGCCGGTATACTATTTGAGTGAAGTGCTCTCAGCATCCAAGTAGAATTACCCGCATTACCAAAAGATGACATATGGCATCTATATGGTGGCCAAGAAACTCAAGCATTATTTCCAAGAGCATCCAGTGAGGGTAATCTGTGAAGCTCCTATCTCGAAAATTATAGGTAATGACCGAGTAACCAAGTGGGCAATTGAGCTAGCAACCTATGCAACACAGTATGATAGAAGGGATGCCATCAAGTCCTAGGCATTAGCAGACTTTTTCATCTATTGGGCCGAGATACAGTATGAGCCGCCATTGCCTGACTCCAATTACTGGAGGATGCATTTTCATGGATCCAAGATGAAAAGTGGTTTGGGTGCTGGCATAGTCCTCACTTCACCCAAGTGATATCAATTGAGATATGTGTTGCAGATCCATTTTGCAACATCCAACAATGTGGTTGAGTATGAAGCATCGATTCATGGACTTAAAGTGGCTAAGGAAATTGGCATTCGCCGAATTCAATGTTTTGGTGATTCAGATCTTGTTGTTCAGCAAGTCTCTGGTAACTAGGATGCACTATATGCCAACATGGCTCTACACCTATTTCATGTCTAGCAGATCTGCGGGTATTTAGAGGGGTGCGAATTTCATCATGTACCTCGAGTCGAGAATGAAGCATTTAACATATTATCCAAGCTAGGCTCATCTCGGCAGGACATTCCAGCTGACATAGCTCTCAGGCATCTTCGGAAACCATCCATCAAGCCATCGCATGAATCCGAATCAATATTTATCTTGGAAAATTCGGAAGCAGAGATTGTCCTAATGGACATAGTGTAGGAAGCGGATTGAGTAACCCGAGGACTATTCAGTCAAACCTGGGGACTGCTCCATCAAACCCGAGGTCTTCGCAACCTATGTCGGCAGAAGTAATGTCGATGGAGCCTATGATGATTGATGAAGGTGTTTTCACGGTTCGAGTTGTGCCATCTTGGGTGCAGCCATTCGTGTCTTATATGGTGGATGGGAGTTTGTCGAGTGATGAAATCTTGGCCAGGCAAGTGTAGAGAAGAGCAAAATCATATACCATCATCAATGGTGAACTGTACAAGATAAGTTTCACCAATGTGCTTTAGTGTTGTGTCGAACCGGAAGAAGGGAAAGAAATACTTTGAGATATCCATCAAGGAGAATGTGGACATCATGATTTGTCAAGAGCCCTAGTTGCCAAGGCATTCCATCATGGGTTCTATTGGTGAAGTGCTCTTCAAGAAGCTAAAGAGATAGTCAAGAAGTCAACAATTGCCAGAGGTACGTAAGCAAGATTCGTATACAGGACTCGACACTCAAGAATATTCCAATCACATGGCCATTTTATGTATGGTGTTTGGATATGGTGGGACCATTCAATCCGGCTCATGGCAATATGACCCACATCTTGGTAATGGTGGATAATTTCACCAAATGGATAGAGGTAAAGCCGATAAGGAAATGTGACGGCCACATAGATGTGTCATTCTTGAAAGATATAATCCTGAGATATGGATATCCACATAGCATCATCACAGATAATGGCACAAACTTTTCTGAGGGAGATTTTGCTCGGTTTTGTATAGATAAAAGGATAAGACTCGATGTGGCATCGGTCGCACATCCAGAATCAAATGGGCAAGTGGAAAGAGCAAATGGACTGGTACTATCTGGAATAAAACCTCAGCTCATCGAGCCACTGCAGCGCACTGCTGAATGCTGGATAGATGAGCTACCGGTAATATTGTGGAGTCTCAGGACAACACCAAATTGCTCAACCGGCTATACGCCATTTTTCCTCGTATATGGGGCAGAAGCTATCTTGCCAGCCGACATAGAGCATGACTCGCTGATAGTCACCTTGTATACCAAGGCCAAGGTAAAAGAGGCTCGATAAAATGATGTCGGCTTGCTCGAAGAAGAACGATAGTTGGCACTGTCAAGGTGGGCTATATATCAGCAAAATCTTTGATGATATCATAGCTGGAAGATAAACCCTCGTGTATTCCGAGAAGGAGATTTAGTGCTTCGGCTAGTGCAACGCACTATCGGCATGCACAAATTATCACCTCCATGGGAAGGGCCATTCATTGTGAGCAAAGCTCTGCATAATGATGCATATTATCTAATAGATACTCAAGCACAGGAGAAGAATAAGATGGACAGGTCCGACGAGGAAACCAAGAGGTCATGGAATGTAGCTTTACTTCGCCCCTTTTACACCTAAGGGAAAAATGTATGTATCTGAGAACTCCCTCATATATCGAATATGTATGCCAGTTATGAGCAATTAATGAAATGTTAGCACCCTGAGCAGAAACTCGGGGACTGCCCTCGTTGTAATGTCATTTTAGTAAATTTATTTTTTATGTCGGATGGCTTAGCTTGTTTTTCCTAATGTCGGCCTAGTACTATGTCAGCACCAAAGGCCCACTCTTCGACTCCCCGCTATCTGCAACCCGACTTCATGGCAAGTAAGAGCAAAAGCTATAGGCTGATCTACACATGAAAAATGGCTAAGGAAAAATGAAACAAGTGAGCCTACATTTGTTGTTTTCTGACTAACCCAGTGTCTCGGTTCCTTTTCTTATGTTGAATGGCTCTGAGATATATCTCAAAGTTTTAAGTATTGTTAACTTAGTTTTGTGACCTTGTGACTCATACGTCGAATGCAAAAAAGGTAGATAAGAGCCAGGGTTGTGGAATTGAGTAAACAAGAAAATAAACTCGGGGACTTAGCCCAAAGTGATCCGGCATAAGTCTGATAACAACAAAATAAACTTAATTGTATATTACATCTGCACACGGCATACCGAGGATTTAAAAAACCAAGTTTTGCAAGGAAACATAAGTGTCCAGGCAGAAGAATCAGAACCCCAAGGATCTATAGGAGGAGCAGAAGTGCCAGCTCCTGGATCAGCAATCCCAGCTGAAGGGCCGCTAGTCTCAGCAATAATATATTCATCAAGTTCTTCTTCCTCTCTGCTTCCCCCATCTTCATCATCAGAATCCTTTGGGCCCTCGATAAAGATGTGGATATCGACATAGTGGATGAATGAGTAGGCCCGCTCCTGGCATTGATTGATGAGCATTGGATTTGTTTTCCACTTGGAGCCCTAACGCATTGTTTGGAGATAGTCGAGTTTAATGCCCTCATACCAACAGAGCACGAAACTCAAAGCTTCGTCAGCACCAGCTTGGGAAGTAGATTCCCACCATTCATAGAGATAGTCCTTGTTTTCCATCAATCTCTTCGCTAACTCGGCAACAGAGATAGGAACTATAACTCCAGGCATAGATCTTTGAAGTAGCGAATGGAGGCATTGAACATGTCAACTCCGAAGACCTTGAGAGGCTTGATGCGAGCCGACGGAGCAACCAAGTGATCATCCATACCCCGTTTAACGAATAGTGAGCCAGCATCAGCTTTTCTTTGTCAGGATTTGTTCATAGCAGTTGATGCAGCAGGAACAAAATGAGGAAAATTACCAAAACATTGGCAGGCAAAAAGGGTAAAATTATGGATGTGTCGGCAAATGTCATATGTCGGCAGGAAATGTGGGGCAAGAGGAACTTACTGTTCATTTCGTTGTTTATCCAGGTCAGCTCCGACAACCAAACTCGGCTTTTGCCCTTGTGATCTTCCAGTTCTTTCTGTGTCAAGTTAACCATAATCTTGGCTTCCTTCAGTAAATCTTCATCTTTCTGGACTTGCCTAGTTAGACGATCCTTTTCCTCCACAAAGTATAGGGAAACCCGCTCGAGTTTAGTCTTATGCCCCTTCTTCAGCTCTTCAATCTTAGTCTGTAGTCGAGATACCTTGTCCCGCTCCTTTTTAAGATGAAATTGATATTCCCCTGCTTGTTCCAACATTTGATTTGTCAATTACGGATACTTATGTAGTCTTGGTGTTCTTCTACAAGAGTTGTTTTCTCCGCTAAGCCAAGATAGAAATATAGGTACGAATAAAATGAACAAGTACAAATTAAAGTACACAAGATGGCATACCCTCAATGTCGGAGATCTATTTCTGCAGCTCCTCAATCTATTTTCTGTCCCATCTGCAAATATCGACAAAGTTTAGGTTAGCAAATGAGAAATGGAAATTCCGAACAAGGCAATCTGGGCAAACAGTTTTTCTTGATCTCGACCAGAAGCTGCTTGTATTGGTCCGAGAGGCGCTTGTGCTCGAGCAGGAGGTTCTGGTATAGCTTGGTCTGGGAATTGGTGCAAACATGGCAAAATGAAATGTGTTAGATATACAAATTTTTCAGGTTTCGGCCGAGTAAACTCAACCTAAATCTCGGTGACTAGATAACGATCTTCAAATTCAGGCTGAGTAAACTCAACTTGAATCTTAGTGACTGGATATCAATTTCCATATTCAAACTGAGTAAAACTCAACCTAAATCTTGGTGAATTGATAGGATTTTGTTGCGAGGTTGACAAAATGGAGTGTCGGCAAAACTAATCTAAAATCTTATGATACTCAACCTGAATCTGGGACTAGGGATTATATATGTATTGCAGGAATCTAAAAAGAATGGAAAGTGTATTTACCTCAACTGCTTTGTCAGCCTTGACCAGGGCAGCCTTAGCTTGGAACATCTGCTGCATAATAGTGCTTGGACCTACCAGCTACTGCTTCAGATGCGGGTTCCTGGAACTTACTTCACTTAGGTCGGCATTGTTCCAATCCATGGCAAAGTGAGTGAGCGAACCCAAGACTTTTCCGCTCAAAGTTCAGGTCGAGGCAAACCCTTTCCTGGCAGGAAGTGTCTTGGTGCTAACCATGGTTGCAGCTAGACTAACATGCAAAGTCACTTGTCAATTCGTATTCTTATCCGAGGTAGAGGAAGTTTTCTTCAGCATATCTGCGACCGACTATTGTTTGGTCACAATTGCTGGCTTCGCTGGTCTCTTCGGCTATTGCTGTGTCGGTAGAGCCATTTGCTGCTGATGTGCTGAAGGTTGTGGAAGAGCTTGTTGCTGCTGCTAAGTTTGTTTCCGTGGTTGAGTCTGCTGCTGCTGTGGTGGTTGAGGTTGCTCTGAGACTTCCAGAGTCTCAATATTGTCTATACCGATGACCTTATTGTTGACAATGGGGTCTTCATCTCGGCTCGGGGCCAAGGTATCATCTCCTCCTTAGTGTACAACATCGTCTGCTGGAGCAGTGTGCTCCTCTCTAGTGTCGACCGCTCCTCTCGACCTAATTATCTTGACATCAGAAGCCGAAGGAGTGCTTGCTCTTGCCGGAATCGGAACTTGAGTGTCGGCCGGAGGAGGAGATAGAGGTGGCTCTAGCAACGAGGCAATACGGGATGTGCTCTGGTCAACATCCATCATAGCCCAACAGAAGAAGTAATATAAATACATTTCAATTATAGATAGAGAAATAAGAAATACAGAAGTGCAACTGTATATCGGCAAAAGGGTATTACCCGGTCAATATCGGACTCACTTTAGGCTTGCGGGCCGACACCTTGCATTTTTTCCTCTAGGTATTCAAAACCGTAGACCTGACCTATCTTTTAGTCCCACCTTGGTCACCCGTTGCTAGAGGTGCCGCCTCCACCACCTAGTTGTTAGTGTTAGCTAATGTCGGGTGCAGCGGGAATGTGAATACTATTGGAACAGGGGTAAGTACCTTTAAAATCTGACAATCGTCATCCTCGTCATCATCGGGCCAGTCTCTTAATGTATCTCGGATAGGGGTCTTACCTGGAGCAGGACCAGTGCCGGCATGTAGTCCTTAGAATCCGTATCTTCCGTATTCGAATCCTCGCAGTCTTTGGCATAAGTATCCACGGAGATCAGTTTTCCCTCTTCTGGCTGATGGGCGAAATTTTGCATATAGACAAGTGTTGAACAAGATCAAATGAAGAAGAAAGAATAATTGGCCGGCATAAAAGTTATGTTGGCAGAAAAGAAAAGTCGGTCATAAAGTTATCTTGTTACTTACCATGGGTGCTAGGTGATCTCGGTCATAAGGTACTTTGCCCCATTCCCACTCCTAGACCATTTTGGTCTTGGCAGTGGCCTTAACCCATCTTCAAACCTCGAGCTTGGTCAGCTCTACCGTCAAAGTTCGGTTAGGGTCATGTCGGTCACTCATTTGGTAGATTTTATGAGTTATGCTCTGAAGTGGAGAAATTCTGTGGATGATGAATGTTGCCAGAAGGTCATCAGACATCATACCATCTCGCATGAGCTCAAGGATAGCCGAGTGAATCTGACTAACCTCGGCATTGAGTTCCTTGGAGTCGAGTTTCCAGTTGAGCTTTGCTTTAGGGGCACCAATGACATATGTCGGCAATCCAATCATATCTACATTGGTTCAGTTCTTCACATAAAAGAAGGATCGCTGCCATTTCTTACAAGACTCTAAACTGTGAATCCGAGGAAAGGCGGAGCTTCGCCGGGGTACAACTGTGGCAGCTCCGCATTGCGTCATGGGCATGGCACCGATAGGAACATCCGGGTCCAGGATCGCCTGGGGCCAAAAGTGAAAATAGTTGGCCCACAGGTTATTGAAGGTCAGAGGCCGAGGTAACCCTTCGAGCAAGAGACAAAGGAAGACATAGTGGTAATGACGTTGGCCGATAGATGGTGTGGTTGAATACTGGAGGTTTCTAGGAACTTCTTGGTGAAATCACTAATGGGGAGACCAAACCCGTGCTCAAAGTGCAAGACGAACACTACAAACTCAACAGGGTTAACCTCCGGCATGAGCTAGGCGCTGGGAAGTCGGCACTCTACCCCCAACGGGATCCTCCATGTTCGGTGGAGCTTCTCAATTTCGCCATTGGTCATATTGGAACCCTCTCATGAGGCTGTAGGGGTTCGCGTATGAAAACAATAAAATTTTACCCTACACCCCTAAACCCCTAATGCTGCCAGGACCTATCTATTAGTAATGCAGTAACGGGAGGGGCTTTTCGTGAACTTACCCTTGAAGACCGAAAAGCGTTGTCAGCGCTCAGGAGAGCGTGGTTGATGTACACGAGCCGAAGTCGACCTCAAGGTCGTGATGAAGTCCTGCGCTCCTGTGGCTCCAACGACTCCTAGTGTCTCAAGTGTGACACCTTGCGGGGAGTTACATGCATCTGGTGCCTGACGATGACTCCCGCTTCCCTGATCCAGCAGCAGTTGTGGAAGTAGAGCTCCTGGATCTGAATCCCGCAACGCGACGATGCTCCGCGGTGAAAGGTGTCTCTTGTTCATGTAGTCCGAACTTGGGACCACGGTCACGGGAGAGAGAGAGAGAGAGAGAGAGAGAGAGAGAGAGAGAGAGAGAGAGAGAGAGAGAGAATATCAATTGGAGGTCTCCCCAAAAGTGAGGAAACCTTTATTCAATCTCCGTGGCTATGGAACACCTTCCACCTCCACTCCGGACATCCTCTGGACTTACCGAAACCCTTCCGGTTTTCTCTATTCTCCTCTTCGGTGATTCTACTGATCCTGTAGACACTCTCTAAGCATCATCAAGCCCTTAAGCCCATAAACACTCCAGACATGGTTGAGACACTCCCGGAACAATGATCGACAAAGGGACCTGGATGGCCATGTGACATATGTGCATTCCACGAAGATCTTTCGTCATTTGAACCATGACTGTCGTGTATTATTCCTCTTGTCTCTCGATACTTGCATTGCCCGAGATCTGATCAATGACATCACCATGTCATGTTCAATCTTTTTACCGAACAATGCTAGTTGACTCGTTTCAACAAGTGATATCCCTGTGATCAAATCACACGCTGCGCAGCTGTTGGATATAACTTCTCCGAGTGGGCCCTCGAGTATCTTTCCGTCACGCGGATGGACAAATCCCGCTCTTGACATATATTTCCTCTATGGTTCCTTCGAATACGTGAACGCACCTTTATGATCACTGTATTACCAAGTGACGTTTGATGCTATCTAAGCATTCTCGGGAGACAGTGATTGATATAGCCTCACGGTCTAAGGAATAGTCTACTAGGTCTATTCTAATCATCATAACTTGAACTTCGTGACATGATCGGGTCACGATGTTTAGGTTGGGTATTGGTTCATCATCTCATTCTCGGAATGAGTTGACTCCATTTCCAACTGGCATAAATGCCACATGATCAGGAAACCTTGATCATCTGTTGACCAATGAACCAGTGACTAGAGTTTCACCAGGAACCCCTGGTTGTTTATATATCACACGTGTATTGACATTTCCTTTCAATACAGTTATAGATGATACAAAACTTAATCATAAACTTTATGAAATATGATAATAATCCTTATTACTATTTGTCTCTAGGGCATATTTCCAACAGAGGCTCACTCCGGTCCAGCGTCCACATCCTCTTCGTCGTGCTCAACGGCGACGACCTCCTGAGGCACCATATCCACGGAGGCGTTTGGCCTGGAGTGGCAGCGTCCCGTGGCGGCGATGGCTGCAGTGGAGGGAGCGCAAACCAAAGCGGTAGCAAGGAGAAGGAAGGTTGGGAGGCGACGCGAGAAGAGGAGCAAGGTGCAACGGTAAGTTGCAGAGAGCGGCGGTGGCACTGTGAAGGAGAAGGGGGATGGGGAAAGTGAAATCAATGTTCCCCCCTGCCCCTCTATTTATAGGCTATGCCGCATCATGGATCGTGGGATTGTTTGCGCCCACAATCGCAATAACGTGTGCGGTTATTTCCCGAACTGCTCCCCAGATCGTGCCGCATAAGGAGTGACTGCTCCTAGCGCCATAACTGATCCTGCAAATGCAGCGGTAAACAAGGCATCATGGGGAAGGACTTGACCTGTCACTGGGAGATTTGACCTCGTGGGACCTGCAAGCCACATCAACAGTGCGCAACTTGTCACGTCTTTGTACAAAAAACAAGGCAACGCACAGTGGGTGCATGACACATAGGATGGAAAGGTATAAGATAGGAAAATCCCAGGGTAATATTGCATATCACAATGAAGCCAGTATAAGGAATGCGAGATAGTTTTTGGGACGAGGTAAAATTTGGTTTCCGGCCGAGCAAACTCGCTGATGGCTAAAACTTGCCAATCGAGATTCTGAGATTGATTGAGAATTGTGTTCAGCCGACTTAAGATATGTCGGCTGGCAAGAGGTGTTCCATGTTAAGTAAGGGAAACTGTCGTGGCCTGTTAGCTAGCACTACAATACCGCCATAGCTTCGGGGACTAATGTCAGGGGGATGACCCCCGGTAGGATCAAGGCACCGTATAATGAGAGGTTGAGAGGTTGACCAAGACTAAGATTGACTCACATAGGCCGACATACCCGATATGGCATATGCAAAGTATGTCGGCATAATCAAGTTATCTCCATTATGCAGGTATGACCAGGACGAGTTATATCGGCTAGAGCCTTGGAGTTGACATAGGGGCCAGCCTATGATCAAATATCATATGCTGGCCCCTAAGTCAATGCTCTAGTCTCTTCCCAAGAATCCTGGAGAGGATCAGGCATGCCCCTGGATTACAGTGAGGAGTCATGTTGAGGAGAACCCGAAGGCGACCGTTGTCAGTGTGGTAACGGTTGTTAGACGGATGGGCACGTCTAGTACTATCGAGGATATCTAGGAGGCAACACACGACAAGATCAGCATCTGGTGGGCCCAAGGCAACGACTTTGGTACCACCAGTAGAGAATGTTCTTTGCCACTTGTGCCCTAAACTTATAACCCGAGGACCGTATATAAGGTACCCTACGCCCTCCACAGAAGGAGATCGATCCCTGCTTCATCATTTCCCCCCAACTCACCTAGTAGAGCGAGAGCAGAGAGCTCCTTCTTCCTCCTCTCGCATACAACTCAAGGAGCACCATTGTAGCTACAATAATACTCAGAGGTATATCATATAGCATGCACGAGTAGGGGTGTTATCTCAATAGGAGTGCCCTGAACCTAGGTACATCATGTGTGTTTGTGTTATGTTCTATGTGTGGTCTCCACCGCATCCTCCCTTCCCAGATCCTCCGGCGCCCATTCGGCCCCAAGATAAGCCATCCCATGGCATCTGATGTGATACCACCACGACAATGGTAGCACTAGATAGAAAACTTAGGGTTTCACCCTTAAACCTGTAACCAACTCGGATGCATCCTGAGACCTGGCCTCCGCATAAAAGGCCAGGAGGGAGCACCGAGGAGCGTAATCAATATCTCATTCATACACCTGCCAGATCACATTTGCACGCCCTCGCCATCAAGGCACCCCTGTAACCTTCGGTTTCTCATCAATCAAGAACAAACAAGCAGGAGTAGGGTTTTTGCTCTGGGGGCCTAAACCTGGGTAAACCTTGTGTCCCCGCATGCTTGTTTGTTAGCCGACAAAGTCTTTGGTGTGCTGATCTTCCTCAAAACCCAAGTCTATAAACTATGGGCATTGATGTGTTAACCCCACGTCAAGTACCATTAAAAAGCAAGAGTACAAAGCACTAGACTATAGGATAAGCAACATTCCCTTTTTCCTACATTTTACATGCCACCTGCTTTATTACTCTACGTAGGTCCAGCCCGAAGTTCTGGTCTATCAAGGAGAACAAAGATGAAACGAGAGGGCACGACCCTTCGTGGGATCAAAGCCCTTCGTCATGGAAGAAATCTACACAACATTGGTTGCCGTAGAAAACCTTGACGGAGAGCTCCTCTGCCCTGTCATAGGTAAGACACATGCTCCCGCCCTCGCCAGTAAAGACCATCGCTCACAAGATGGTGCTGCAGCAACCGACGGGGCAGACCATTAGCTTGTGAGAACCGCGGCAGTCACCGAAGGACCACACGAAAACGTCGGGGAGTCGCAACATCCCCGCCTGATCACAAAAAACCCTCACGTAAAACTTGAGCCGACTAGGTCTGACCACGACTCTCGGGGTACCGCGTCCAGAAGGGAACAATCTGGCGCTAGACGGTGGCCCCTTCCCTGACCTCTACTGCACCCTCCTCAGTCGCGACCCCCCATAGCATCACCTGGCGGGTTCCATCCCTCGGGCCGGGAGCAACAACCTCTCCAAGCTTTGAGCTCGCTCGCCGCACTGCATGGTGGCCATCGTAGATGACCGTAAGAAGAGAAAGATGGAAGAAATAATAAGGATCCTAGATGGGTAGCAAATCCCCTTCGAAGCCCCTTAAATAGGTTGTGTGGCAGGACTAGGTGCTAGCTTTAACTTCCTATTGCTTCTTTGGCGGCGCCCGAGGCGACAGAGCAGTGAAACTTTCCCTCGGCACGATACCGAACCTGCCATGGACTAGGTGCTAGATTTAACTTCCTATTGCTTCTTTGGCGACGCCCGATGCGACAGAGTAGTGAAACTTCCCCTCGGCACGATACCAAATCTACACCCATCAAGGCATTGGCAAGACCAAGGGGACAGACCCACTTATGGCCCAAGGACAACCGTGATCCGTTGCCCAAAAGGGAAAGGCACTGTCTGAAGGGTTCCACAGTAGAAAACAAAAAATTCCCTATGTTGGAACTCTAATACGCCTAAGATCTTTCTATATAGTAATGCGGTAACGGCCGAGCGTATAGAATACATACCCTTGTAGACCGTATGTGGTTAACGTTTCGAGGGGAACGTGGTTGAAGTAGTCGAACTCCTAGCCGATCTCAAGGTCGTGAAGCTCCTCGCAGGTCACCCCTTGCTCCTTCTTCATCATGCAGCAGCTCTAGCTCACGAGATCCAAGGTGCCTCAAGTGAGGCCCCTCGTGGTTTTGTACACATACGGTGTATGACGACGACCTCCGGCTCCTTGATCCCTGCTGGGAGTGCGGAAGTAGATCTCCGGCTTGGAATCCCTGCAGCGCAACGGTATGCTGCAGGTGTGCCTTGTTCGCACAGCCCATACATGGGGCCATGGTCACAAGAGAGATAGAGAGGGAGGATAGGAATTCAACCAAAGGACTTCTCTATTTTCGTGTGTTAAATCCCACCCATGGGCACCCCTTTATATAGGGGGAGGGAGGTGTGCTCTCCCCTTTGGGTTTCCCATGTGGGACTAATCAAGGGAGAGAGGGGGAGGCGCCATGGTCCGGCCGGCCAGGGGTGGGCCCCACCCCGCGCACAGCCCTAGGCTGGCCGGGTGGGCCCCCTTGTGGCGGCTAGGCCTTGGCCCTTCCCTCCTTCGGTTTTCCCTCATGGGCCCTTTTCCCTAGGAAGTTTGGCCCATTAGTGGAATACCCCTTCAAATTAGATTTTAATATTATATTTAATATTAATTACATTAATTAATATGTAAATACATATTACAAAATCCGATTTGACCCGAAACACCTTTCGGTTCCCTTTCGATTTCCTCCGAATGACTTCGGAACTTACTCGGAACGATTCTGGTTCTCTCACGGAACTTTTCCGATTTCGTTTTCTCTTTCATATGGTGATTCCAACTTACAGAGGATCTCTAGCTCATCGTACCCTTAAGTGTATTTCCCCACGGCTTGGGAATGGCACATACATGATCTCCATCAATGATCAATAGCGAGACCAGGATGCCCATAATGACCCCTGTGCATTCCATGATGATAATGTCATTTGAACCATAAACAGTCTTTTCCCATTCCCTTTTCCACTTGATACCTAATTCACCTGAGATTTGATCTATGGTATCTCCATACCTTCGTTCGATCTCATTACCGATGAACTTGTTTTCTTGTTTCCGTGTCGTTGCATTCCGTGACCCAGTCACACGCTTGCAAGCTTTGTTAATGCAACGTCACTGAGATGGCCACATATGTATCTATCCATTACATGGATTGGCAAATCCTGGTCTTGATATGTACTCCTCTACGCGCCCCTTTGACAAACCTGAGTAGCACCTTTTCGATCACCCAGTCACGGTGTGATACTTGGGAAACCTGAGTAGCATTATCTCACAGTCTAAGGATCAGATTGCGAGGTTTCCTTAGTTTATCATTAATGGTGAACTTTATAACTAGATCTCATTAAGATACAACTGGTTGGGTTGTTTGTCTATCACATTATTCAACTAATGACGTGACCTCATTGTCAATTGTCATAAATGCCCATGATCTCGAAACCCTAGATCATCTTCATGACCAATGAACTAGTTCGCTAGAGGTAACTAGAGACTTGGTTTGTTTACATACCACACGTGTATTAACGTTTCGTATTAATATAGTTATAGCACAGTATGAAACTATTATGAACTAATTGAGATATGACAATAAAAACCTATTTATTATTTGCCTCTAGGGCATATCTCCTTCACTGTCCCACCTGGCCCTCTGTTGGACAACACCTTGTCGGGTGCTACTATCGTTCCCGTAGAGACCAGGGGTGCACTATTATCTGGGTAGGGACCGACCTGTCCACGAGGCCAGAAGAGAGGAACCTAACCGTTCTCCGGGCAATCTCGGACTCTGGACTCATCCAAATCCAAAGAGTGCTCGAGCACTATTCACGGGGGAAAGCAAGCTCGAAAGACTGGGAATGTACTCGGTGTTCGTGAAGAGAGCCTGAGGAAGGAGGGAATAGTTGGCAGCATATGCCTAACCAAGAAGCCCAGGAGAACTCTACACATGCATGCGCTAGCCCACTCTATAGGTCGGCAAAGCAGCAACACTATGTCGTGGCCATGCACATATCGCCCTGTCGCGTGGTATCTCCACCTCGCCACGTGGCTCCGTCATCTGTGGTGTCCCCTTACTATTATAAAAGGATGCCCAAGCTGGTAGATAAAAAGGGGAGGTCAAAAAAGAAACAAGCATAGCTAGGAAGGAACCAGTGAGCTCTTCCCCAGGAACAACTCTTTAACCAGTTCATCATCCACTAGATAGTTCATTGTTGCAGGACATAGGGTTTCGCACAATGCGGCCTGAACCTGGGTAAAAAACCCGTTTCTCTGTGTGATTGTGTGTTCTTCTTATTCGCCGATCGAGATTGTCATACTTTGCACCCCTAGCCGAACTAAAAAGGGACATCCCATCCCTGGTGTCAAAACCTTGGACATGACACTCACGGTCAGTGAGGGTTTCCGCTTCCACCTCAGCTCTCGGGCGCGAGGAACCGCGTAGGGTGAGGGTTTCCGTTGCCACCTCATCTCTCGGGCATGAGGACCCACACGGGGCGAGGATTTTTTCTGCCAGCTCGGCTCTCGGCCGAGAGAATCCACGGACGGTGAGGGTTTGCGCTACCGCATTGGCTCTCGACGGTCCCTACCACCCGATAGGTCTGGATCTCTCTCGTGCTCCATACGCCTCTCATAGAGTGTGGTCCTTCTCGCGGCCGCTAATGATGGTCCCATGGCGCGTGTGGCCCACTGTCAAGTGACTCGGGGCAGGAAAGGGCGCGCACGAGGCGTCCATGCGAGGAATTCTGGGCGACCGTCCTGTCTCCTAGGAGTGGGGGCTCCACTTCGATGGTGGTGTGTGGCCTTCCTGACGTCCATCCCATGGCCAAAAAGAATTGGGGCGACGTGGATAGCAGAATCAGCCAAAACTTTCATGCGCTATTATTTACTCTAATGAGGACAAACACAATCTTTATTTCAATTCATAATAGTGCTAGGGTTCATCCATCTCCTCAAGAACACAGGGAACTACTCACACATCAGGGAACAAGACATCATAATAATAATAATATGAAAGGTGGATGAATGATTAAATGCGTACACATGCAAATACAATCTAGGGCTTTGAGTTGCAATAAGAGGTGGAGGAATAGATGATGGATGCGGTGTTGTTGTTGATGATGATGTAGATTGATGTTGTGGACTTCAAGATCCAAGCATTCCCTTATCTTGTGTGCTTGTGATGGTGGAGTTGGAGACGGAGGCAGTGCAGCATGGTGGCACGGCTCCAACTTGGATTTGTATGGAGATGGTCTCGCCCTTGGCTTCCCTCCTCTATATATGCCTATGAGGGTCCTCAACAACCCCTAATACTATCCTATGTCCTAAGAAAGGTCTAGGAACAAAAGGGACCAAAATCTGTGAAGAATCATGGAATTTCTGGAGGTTCCCTCGCCCAAGGCTCGCGGTGTGGTCCCGAGTACGAGCATACGGTTTGTCGTACCGTTGGTCATTAAAGTTGTTGCCTCCTTCGGTATTTTGGCCACCATTTTCTCATACGAACTCTGATTGTGGTGTTCTTGGGGTCGTTGGAAATCATATGGATGAGGGCCACAACACCATGGCTTTAGATCTTCATTTTGTGTCGATGAAAAAATATAACTTTTTTTACCCTTCGTATGGCTAAGTCTGGTTCTCGTGGCTCCTCCATATTGCATCATCTTGACCCCCTTTGCCTTACTTTGTCCATAATTCTCCATAGCACCTAGACATACATCAAAGACAAGAAAAGGTAACAAAATCTAATAAAAACCAATAGTTGTGCAAGACTCGTATAAAAATGACTAGAATTAATCATGTATAATAGGCATAAAAATAACTAGATGGATCATGAGATGAGTGGTTTTATGAACATAAAGTATGCTTAAAACACTATATAAAATCCGCTCATAAACATCCCTAAGCTTAAACTTTGCTCGTCATGGCTAAGTCTGGTTCCCGTGGATCCTCCATATTGCATCATCTTGATCTCCTTTGCCTTACTATGTCCATAATTCTCCATAGCACCTAGACATACATCAAAGACAAGAAAAAGTAACAAAATCTAATAAAAACATATAGTTGTGCAAGACTCATATAAAAATGACTAGAAACAAGTAATCATGTATAATAGGCATAAAAATAACTAGATGGATCATGAGATGAGTGGTTTTATGAACATAAAGTATGCTTAAAACACTATATAAAATCCACTCATAAACATCCCGAAGCTTAAACTTTGCTCGTCCTCGAGCAAGACATTGTTGTTAACTTCATGCTATCATCTAGTTTAAAACTGAAGATCAATGTCGTGTATCCTTATGTTTCCTACAAGCTCAAAGCAAGATAGGGTGTATTCGTACAAGGCAAGAAAAGCTCAGTTATGTGATATCCAAACCACTAGAGATTCTTCAAATCTTCTATACCTCATGTCAAAAGTAAGTCTAGCTTGCCAGCAAACTTGTGATCCTCTTATTGTACTTTTTGTATGTTTGTATGTTTTCTTTTGTAAAGGTAAAAGCTTAGCACAAATAGATGTCAAACACAAATAGAAATAAAGTTTTTCGCTGCAACCCACTCAAGTCATCCAGTCAATACTCTCAAGTGTGAACTTAAGTTGAGCTCTCAGAAAACCTATTTCTTAGTAATGAAACTATGCCTAAAGAAAATTTATCTCTTTGCATTTTTTTTATATTTTTTATCTTTGTATATTCCCTTGGGATTCAAAACTTTGAACGGTCGCTTTCGTTTTCTCTCATGATCACTTCCATATCTATTTGTTCTTTGCACAACGGTTTAATTCGTTTTTGAGAGTTGTGCAAAAGAACTAGATATGTTTTTTAACTCTGATGAGAAATCACAAAAGAAATCAAACATAATGTTAACTTCCAAGATTATTATGAAGCAATCCACGACAGCGGTTTGAGTATCTACTTCAACTTGTACTCGTTTGGCATATATCTCTCAAACTTTCAAGTGGAGATTTGGTGCACATATGATCCCGCTTTTAAAAAAATCAAAATATATTTTTGAGCTCCAAAAGAATTTAAAAATAAATCAGGATGTTTCCCGTGATTTATACCATAAACGTGCAAAATCTCAAATTGAAATAATGTGTATTTTGAGCTACACAAAAATGATAAAATTGTATATCTATAGTATAGTGATTTCAAATCACAAGAAAAGTCGCACTTTGTCATTTTTGTGTGATACAATTGAGATTTTGCACGCTTTTGGCATACATCATTAGCAACTTTTAGGATTTTGTTTCATAATTTTTTGAAACTTATAAGTGTAGTTTAAAAATTAATAAGCAGGGAGCACCGGAGATCGGGAGCCTTTCCGCAAACTTTCGAAATATCAAACAAAGATAACGAATCGCTCCACATTTAATGAAAACGTGTACTGTTCATCACTGTAGATAGGAACAGTTAAGCAGGTCAATGTGTTGGCCGATTCTCAGGGCGTTAAATCTTATATATAGTAGGTATGAGGCATCCTTGTATGCCACCTTCATTTACAATGTTGTAGGCAAAATTCTGTAAACCTACATGTGTACATCTGGCCTACAAGAGAAAAAATCTAAACCCCTACCTGGTCCCTGGTGGATCATCCAGGAGACAAGCTGGGATTGTTGGGTTTCCACCGCTACATCACAAAACTATGGCAGCTACTCCATTCACTCCTCGTATGTCAGAATCTATCCTGATCTAATGATATTAACAACAGATGCTTACAGAGTTACAGATGATGATCAGTTGTGCTTAACGTGCCTCCGTCAAACATCTTGTATCGTACGTATGGTGCAGCAGCCACAAGTTCAGTTGTTCCAAGGGTCATCCACGTTCGCAGGACGCTGTGCAGTTATATTGGCTGCTGGCCTCTGATGTGTATGTATGTATGCTGACTGCTCCCTCGGACAAGAACTGTACTAAGGATCAAGACCTAGAAACAAATCTCAGCTAATGTTGCTTCGATGAAGGATGTTCTTATCCCATCTCCTTGCCTTTCCCTTCTCGATAAGTGCCATTAAGAACTGCATTGTGCCCTCTGCGTCTTCGATGTTTGGCAGCTCGGCGCTGAAATGAAATAGTGGGATGAAGGCGGAGCTCCTAGCAATGTCTCTTGATCTGCCTCTTTTGTCCCTTGGAGATGTTTCTCCGTTGCTCCCAACAATGTTCACTACCGCCTGAGCTCTGTCCAGATGAACAATAGATTTGAGGTTCATCTCAGTTTCAATCACCCACTGTGGGTCGGGAGGAACACCAGCAAACTGCGGTGACCCTAAATCCACTAGGTACTGGCTCGAGACTAGCAAGAGCAGTTTCTCAGTAAGCACGAGGAACTTCCCAGGTACTCGGAGTGCCTTGCACATGACAAATGTCTCATCCTTCAGCCTGCCGCCATCAGCTTGGAGAAGCAAAGATACTCCAATTGCTTCTTCCCAGGAGTATGGGAACAAAGGACGATCTCTGGCAACAGGCCTCGAGAAACGGACACGCAGGCGGTTGGATTCATGAGGATTGCTTCGGTTTCTTATGCTCTGTGCTGTTCTGCCTGTGGCTTCAAGAATACTGGCCATAGGCCTAGCCACGAGCCCAGCTGTTCCCATTGCTATACCTGTAAAACAGATATATAATAGGTCAATGTCTGGAATAATAACAGCTGTTTACAAAGGCCTATCCAAATAGCATTACCTGATATAACCCCAGGAAGACCATGTTTCTCAGCACCTCTGATTGGTGATTGGAGAAGCCCAGTCAGACCCTGCAGAACAAGATTGAGACACAAACATTGTACGCTGCTTTAGAGAGGTCCAATAAGATTCTGTGGCACATAGTGAAAACTGAACGTGTAAGAGTATGTCAGTGGACAGTTACTAAATCGTGTAGAACTATCAAAACTATGTACCAAGAACAAGTCGTCAGGCTCCAATGCAAGGAACTCATCTATGATTTAGATATTACAGGTGAACATGCATTGGCTATAAAAGGTAAAACAGTAATACTTGATCCAGAGAGATGGATTTCACCTCTAGAAACCCATTCAGCACTCCTTCCCCATGCAAACCTAGCTGTCTTTCCCGTTCATCCAGTTTGGAAGCAGCTTGCTCATCATATGTAAACGCAACAAGGCCCTACAGAATAAAATTTCCTTGAGCTGTGAGACTGAGAATTCTGGAGAGTGTAACTTCCAAGGATCAAACTGGAGCTCAGCAAAATACCTTATAGGCAGTTTTACTGAAGTGAGAAGTGGCACTACTGACTGCATAAACTGTATTTCCAATAAGATTTTTTGAACCTTGTGCAATACCGTTTAGCAGCTCAACGGGGCTCTGTCAAAGAGCAAATCATTGATCATTGAGAAAAAAAGATTAGAGAATTGCTAATTCCTTCTAAGAACTGCATTTACAAACCTGCAATTTCCCTTTCCTTGAGGCAGACATGAAGTCCTTTAAACCAAATCCAACATTCCTGGCAAAACCCATAGGATTGCCTATAACACCGGCAGAGCCAAAAACCTGCACTTACAGCATATCACGACAAATTCTACTCCAAAATTTATGTTGTGTATGTAATACTGTTGGACCTTCGAAATCCAGATATATATAAACCAAGGTGGTCCGTAACAGGAAAAGAGAATGGAATGGACAAAAATGTTGGCACAAACAAATGGTTGCAGCCACTCAGACACTACAGAAGATTTGAGAGGGACACCAAACAGCCATGTTGTCATTGGTTCCAACATTGTCAATAAGCCTAGTAAGGTTATTTTGGGGAGCATACTGAGATACAAAAAAAATCTTGAGTAGAAAGAACACTAGCTTGAATGGTGCCCATTTACCTTATAGAGTTCATGAAGCAACTGCCTGCTATAGTGCCTCACAAGAATGTCCTGAATTGATTGCCAACTTGCCATAAGATTTTCTACCATTATTTCTCCTAGATGAACAGGTACTCCTTCAACATCAATGAGGGCCATAAGGCCTCTCTGCAACCAAAATGCTTAATTAAGATGGCACACAAGGAAATACAGATGAACATTAGTAGTCAACACTTCCTACAATAGATTAGATCCCCGGCGTATTTGGGAATTTTAAATTAGCATAAAAATGTCCATTTAAGTCAGAGCCACAAATGATACTATCTGTAAGAATCAGCAGCGCACTCTCGGAGAGAAAAAAGAACTTGATGGGTCCAGCTTTTGTTGAAGGAATGCTGCTATTACACTACTATAACAGTATAAAATAAGCTTGTGCAGTTTCCTCACAAAAGGAAGAAAGAATTTATGTAGACAATAAAAGCACAGCCAGTGCTCTGATGTGAACACCAGTCTTATAAAGAAGGGTTTTTGAAGATATTCTTTTAAGGGCATTTCTATGGCCAGTAGATATCTATGAGCAACTAACTATCCTCTATGAGGCACGGTCAAATAATACAGTAGAACCAGAAGCATTTTTGTTTGCAATATATCTCCCTACAAGGGGTGGAGTATTGTTTCACCTGAATCGCAGTACTGTTGTTGAAACTTGGGCTGGAGTCTGAACCACCTTCCTTCCTGTTGAGCCATGGAGTGCTAGTAAAACTACATCAAAAGACAGTCACTGGTAAACTGATAATGTTTTTTCTGCAGTAGTGTTCAGAAAACATAAATATGGAGAAGAAATAACCTGAAGGTTAACTTTACAGGAGTCAACTCAAACAATTCAATATATACTTTTTTCTGTTTCCTGGCTAATAGGTGTATCTGTTGCCATGGTGCACCAATCGGGATAACAGAAGGCAGCAGACCACTGTCTTGATCGGCGTCCACTGTGTAGGAGCTTTGAGGCTTGTCTGATAAGTTTTTTGAAACTTTCTCGTATTCACCAAAAATATCAGGAGCGCCATATAAAATACTGGAGTCACCTTTCTCCAACTGACCAAAATGTACTCTAGAGGAAACGGATCTAAAAAAGTCAATCATACTCAGGACAAGTCGTTCTTCAAGTTCTAGGCGGGAGGGTGCTACACTGCAAACCACCAAATGAAGGAAGTTACCACAAGTTCAAATCTGAACATCTGAATAACATACTGTAATAGGGTAAATAATACCTTATGTTTATACGTTGGTACGAAACAAATGATGCATCTCTAGTTCTCCATTTAACTGCAGCAAACTGCATCACAGGTTCTAGGGTATTAGAAGAACTTTTACCCTCATTTAGGGATTTCAACTTGGTATCTATACCCTTCAGAAAATTAACAGACTTTCCCTTATGACCCCCCTCAAATGACAGAGTGACAGGGTATGGGCTGTCAGAGAACTGATTATCAATTTGCATACTTTGTATATCAACTGTGAATCGCTGCTGATGTAAGCTCTGCATGGCAACAATTGTCATATCCTTGGCAGAAGCAAACAACAATTCCTGTCAAAGAAAAAGAAGTATAGTGAAATAAATGCCACGCTGAAAATTTCTTGGTGGATTCAGCATCAATTGTTGCACTCTGTTCACCTGAGGAGAAGAACTTATCAAGGATATCCCTATAAATGGTAAGTGTATTCTGATAACTTCAGTGAAGTTCAACTCGATCTCCTGTTTCTGATCATCTTTTGGTTCCCTTGATCCAAGGATACCTGTTTCTTTTGTGTCCATGTTATGACAATTTGAATCAATAATACTGAGCACCTGCAATTTATTATTGCAAATTAAAACCGAACAAAAAAATGTATTGCTCAAATCTTGATGCTTAGTGGGCCTTGAAAATAACCTTTATTGCTCCCTCCGCATGCACCGAGATGCCGAATTTTCTTTCAGCTTTCTGTCATTATTTTTTTAAAGAACGAGATCAGAAAGCAACTGGAAAATATCAACAATCTTAAGAAGCAGATCGACTAAGGTTGTGATACATAAAAACCAAGCAAAAATCCAGCCTTTGCCCTTTCTTAGATGTGATTAAGTAGTGAATTTCCCTGGTCATTCTAAACATAACCAAGTAAAATTGGATAACAAGATTCCCAATGTAACAATATCTTCTCCACACAAAAAGTTTGAAAGCACAAAAGGTGCTTAAATAAAGGTAAATGTCCTTCATGTCCGTCTGATCTGGCGCACGTGTGGAACACGCCTGGAGTTGTTGATGGAGTCTAAATCTCACGGTCGAGCACATGGCCTATCACATCTTTATCCTCTCAAGCACAGCTCCAACCATCTATTGTTCAATGCCTATCCATTCCCATGTGCAGATCAAACTCTCTCTCGCTCCTCTCTCTCTTCCTCCATCTCTCTCCAAAGTCCAAACCAACGGATCGGAGAAGGCTCTGGCCTCTGGGTAGTTGCCGCCATCGAGCACAAGGAGGGGCCTCTCACTTGCACCAAAATAGGCTGATGACGACCTCATGCAGGTATCCAAGTGATTGATGTTGGATGAGAACGAGGGACCTCTTAGCTTTTGAGGGATTTCGCTTGGGGATGGCCACTCTCCCCAACTTCCATGCCGACAAATGAGATGGCATCTCTTACTCGCCACCGAATCTGGTAGGGAAGAGGGAGGAGACCGGATGTGGCAACTGTGATTTTTGTTGCTACTCTCCTCTTGGTCGTTGCAAAAAAAGATTTAGTGCAAAGGATTTAGGTTGACACAAACAGGTGGTGCCTGTAAAAGAGACTTGGCAGTTATGTGAAACTACTGATATAAGATTGTTGCATAAGCTCATCTTTGATTGGGAAAATATTATTTTTCCATGCATGTTTCCATGACTCTGCATTTGGTTTAATAATTACTACTCCCTCTGTCCCAAATTAATTGACTCAAACTTTGTCTAAATACGCATGTATCCAGACGCGTTTTAGTGTCTAGATACATGTGTATCTAGAAAAGGTTGAGTCAATTAATTTGCGACGGAGGGAATACAATTTTTTTTCAATTTTACTTCATATTACAAAGTTCTGTTGCAACCACAGTTCGATTTTGTTACAATGCTCTTTCCTCTTTGGTGTCTTCTTCTCTGATTCCTTCTCTTGATCTCTAGCAGCAATATTGTGTCGTATGAGGTGAGACCAGCTCGTAGCAGGGAGGGAGGTGGACAGAGAGAAAAGGGAGAAGTATTTTCCACAGGGAGGTGAGATGTGGAAGAGGGGACCTAGACCAGATGAAACAGAAGAGGACAGAGAACGGCGGGTGAGGAAAAGCCAAGCGTTAGATGGCATTTGATAGCATGGCTGTCAGAGCCGGCCGCTTGGACACTTGATCAACCAGCCAACGCCTAGTGCTTGCATTAAATAAAGACTTAAGATTGACTTATTATTTGATGAAGCCTGTTTAATTTTTCTGAAATTCCAGTCAAAATATTAGCTCGTTAATAAGAACAATGGTGAGTTAGCCCTTGATGCATTCAGTTAGCAGTAGCCACAAGACATGCTAGTCCAAGTTGAAGACATTGAATTACCTCAGGTGTGGAAGGTAGGGAAACATGAACATCATCACTGAGAACATCCAGATTGTATGTACCCAAACTCCGTTCCCCAGGAACCTGTACGATTGTACGGGGAGAAACCATTTAGTATACTTGTTTAACACAATAAACTGAAAAAATAAATTAATATTTAAATATAACTGAAGAAAGAAGCTCAATAAACTACCTCAACAGTGAGACGATGAGGATAGCAAGGTTCATCCCAGGCATATTGGCATGACGTGTAAGGATATACAATTGTTTCGATAGATTCGCATCTCTGCTGATATATCCGCAATTTCTGGATTTATAAAAAAGTAATCATATAAATTTGAGAACCATACAGTTTCAAGAAAGCTACAGAGTAGAAGTGCTATTTACCTCGAGCGAAAAATTGTCAATCCTGTAAGGAACAAAACCAGTCTTGTCATCAGACAGCAGGATCAGTATTGTACCGGTAGTGCTATTGTTTCTTCCAGCAATTTTGTTGTTGTGTATGTCTATATCAGCATTTTGTACTTCCACTCGAACCATGTTTGACATGCCTGAGGCACTATTCCTCATTTTCACTTGAGCATCTCCCAGGCGGTCAGGAAAAAAACTACCAGACCATTGCCATCCTGGCCCATCAAATCGAACTGAGACAAGCAATTCTCTGCAAACAGAGTTTTATCAGTGCAAACAATAAAGACTGGGAAAGGATGTACAGAGAGTACAGATAACCATATCATTCTGATAAAAATTGACGGTTGAGTTCAGTTAAATTTGTAATGCAATTCCCATCAGTATCTTAACATGGGCTGAGAAAATGAATGAACCACTGGAAAATGGAGTCATCCACCATTTGAATCCAAATTTGTAAACACACACACACACACACACATATGAGCCATAAACTTCGTCCATATTTATCTGTTAACCATTTCCTAAAGAAACTAAACAAGCTCATTGAGAATAAAAATTCCATGCCTAAGCTCAAGAAACAAGGAATATTAACTCACCTGGCCGTATCAGCCCAGTGAAGAAAAGCGTGTTGCCCAGAACTTAAATGCTTAGAAAACCTTGTTCCCTTCTGTTTATAGAACAGATCATTGCTGCATGCATTACAAATCACATACCTGCAAAACAGGAGGAACAGGGGATGGAGCAACTCATTAGCCACGCCGCCATAGAACGACAGAGTTACATGGCAGGAAAAAAGGGAAGAAAATGAATAATAGTTTTGGTTGGCTGCTACAGGGTTAAGCTTCAATGCAATAAGAGAAAAGAAACATACGGCTGAAATTAGCATTCCGGGACTAAACGATGACAAAGTCAACCATATTAAAAAGAATGAACCACCAAAAGCTACTGCAGAACTCTCCGTGCTAAGTTTCATTTGTTATGGGGAAACTAAATAATTATGGTAAGCTCTCATAGTTTCCTTTATTGTGTGATTTGCTTTTCTTTCCAGTGAGTGGAGCTGGCTCCAAAACTTACTATAACTTGATAGATAATTATGAGCACTAAAAACAAATCTATAATTATGAGCATTGAAAACAATCTTATTGCCATAACAAGCAGTTGATGAGATGATATCTTCCAATTACCTTGGCTGGAAAGCGATAGCCTTTGTTCTCCCAAAGAGTTCTGCTGAAACAGGTACAGAAGTTACAGCAACTAAAAAGGCACTAGAAGTAGATGATTGTGGAATATTGAGACTCGTTGAACCACTGGCAGGGACAAGGAGAAATGGACTTGACCAATCTCGTCGATTTGCTTCAGTTCCGCTATTAGGTACAGATGCATTCAGCTTAACCAAGAGTTCAGTTGCAGGTGTATGACCAGCAGGAGCAAACATATAAGCTTTAGCCTCTTTGTCACATTCTTTCTGCACATGCTCACTGTTATTTACAGCTCTTCTGTTGGAATGAGAGCTGCATCCATCAATAAAATCCAACTGTGGGATTTTATTTGCAAACCGCCTGGTAAAAGAAACACACACAAGTTATTCAAGATATAAGAAAAAAACTTAAAATTTCAACACAAACACATGGATGCTTCAAGGGGGCAGAGAGTGACTGACTGTATGGATGGGTCTTCTGAAACAAGAGAAAGACCATTTTTCCCAAGCACATGTCTTGTGTGCCCATCTAACTCAAAATTACAAGGGATGACAAGGGTGGAGCCGCTCCTCTCATAGCTGCTCTCTGTGACTGTAAGCAAGAGATCTGTGCAATTGTACAACAGAAATGGCACAGAAAGGTGCAGCTCTCTTGCACCAGAACGAGCATCTGTTGCTTTCTCCAGTGTAACATTGAAAGGACCTGCAAAACAAACCACCACCAAAGTTTTAGGTATGCACTATCAAATAATTCAGAGTAGAGAAAAAGGCCGAACTGCATACATTTTGACACATTTGAGTAAAATGCAATCGTCTCTGTTAAGGAAAATTTCAAGCCATTTGATGTGGTTCCAGTAGAACATGATTCCACACGAGGAAACTTTATGGCCAAAGATCTGTAATCTTGAATATGAAATGTGATTCCAAGATCGTTGGAGGGGTCGACAAAATAAATAGAGGCAGTGCCTACCTGGGAATATGATTGAGTAGCAAATTAGAGAAATATTAGAGTTGAGGTAATATATCTGCATGGTGTCAGAAACTTACCTCCTTAAGTGAAACCTGATGTGCAACCCCACCATTATCTATTGTCAAAGATATGGACACAGGGAGATAATTCTTTATGAGAAGAGGTGTGCTAAGTCTGACTTGCCGGATAAAATGCATCCTTGTCAATGTCTGTTTAGAAGCCTTTGGAGCAGGATTTCCAAGAATTGGTTGTGCATTCAAATGGTCAGTGCAGTACTGACCTCTCTGGGAACTACTAGATGAAGGGACAGTGTACTCTTCAACAGATACACAGCAGCGAAATGGATCGTTACTAGGGTGAGAAGGATAGCACACAGACGATTTCATAAACCCAACCCTGCTTTCACGTGAAAGCAAACTTGATAAGGAGTGAGTTTCACTCCACAAATAAGTTCTGCCGACAGGATGCCACCTAATCTGGCCAGCCTCAGACAAATGAACTGGCAGGGGAATCTCTTTCTTTGGAAGAATCGGCCCGATTACCTGCAGGACAAAGTTCCTTGAGAAATCTCATGTTTGGTTCCTTGTGGCCCATCAATGTAACCAAGAGTTTTCTCGACTGTGAGTGGCCAAGAAGTTGATATTAAGTAGACAATGAAGTATATACAATAACACGTTTAGAAGCGTAAAAATGCACAGATTTGAGCAGGGCATCAACCATGCAGCATACTCTGCACATTGTGCAAGAATAGAACCAGAGTTAAAAGCTACCGGTAGCAGGCAAGCTACCAGAGTTCATCGTAGAATTGTTGTTTGGTAACCTGGTCTACTTTTATTTCACATAAATAAATATTTTGCATCAATGTGACGTTAAAGTTCGAACACGAGTTACCAACCACCTGCTGTTTCCCAAGCTTCCAACTGGTTTTTTTTTGTTTTTCTTTAATCTAGAACACGATGGAACAATCTAACGGCAAAAGGAGGCCAACATCCATTTACCTTTATCAATGTTTTTTTGAAACAATAGAAAATAGAATTAGGGAGTATATATATACCTTTGAAGAAACACCAAATGGTATATCAAATCGCAATTCAAGGGGCATTGATGTTGCATTGTGGAGTATGACCTATAAAAAGATACCATAAGCCCATGCAAGCAGCTAATGATGTAACTGATCATAAAAAAGGTTATTACCGTCGAGTAAACTCGTACGAGTTTGCTATAATTCTGCAAGGAAACATCAAGTACGACAGGCACAATTAATCCATCATGATGGCTACTGTTTCTATTAGATCCAAATGCTTCCAAGCTTTCTTCACAAATAACTGGCTTCTTACTTGAACAGAAGTTTACTTCAAAGAAGTAAATGCCCACAAGGTCAATTGACATTGGCTTAGAGGATCCGGAAGTTCCGTCAAACTCAATGGAAATCATATAGTGTGAGACTGCAGTCATCCATTTCTCGATGAGGTGTTCAGAAGATCGTGCTTCCCTGTGCTGGAAGAAGAATTCATCTAGAGTTTCTTCAACATAAATTGGGACAGAATATCCTGCTGGCACAGAATTTTCATCTACTACAGAGAAGCTATCAATGTCATCTGAATTAACAGGACCACGATACACCTTGAAATGAAATGGCAATGATGTGTCATTTGAGAGAATATATGGCGCATATCTTCTTGTGTGCACATCATCACGGCTTAATCTCAGAATTCCAGGATCTTCTCGAAGACCACCTCCACTACTTGGATTAAGAGAATCTGTAATCATCTCACTAAGTCTGAGGATAGCCTACATTGCAGATCATGAGATCAGAGCAAAATATCTGAGAATCAGGATTCAAAACACACACAGATACCACATTACTGAGTTGATTGTTAAGAAACTAGGCTAAATATGTGCCGATGTTCCTTGAGAACAGATATATAGCTACGTTATATATTTATATCTGCAGAACCTACTGTCCCCGTTGCTGAATCACCATTTAATCAAAAACCTATAATGTTGAACACTTGAAGATAGGATAGACAAAAGAAATCATCTTCACATGTTTGGAAAATATAATATGCCAGGATCATGTACCTCGATCAAGGGCTCTGATATATTTACATTAAGCTGCTTGCTTGAATTTAGCGACACCTCGGTACTGGGAGATACATCCAATGCATGATCAGCACATTCTCGAAGTACATTTAACTGAAAGCTTGAGGGCTCTATAAAAGGCTCCCACATAACCTGCACGCGTATAAATTGTTATTCCTTTACCATGAAAAACGAAATACTTTGGACAAGACCGAAGCATGACTTTACCTTGTCAATATTGTTGTAATTTACTAAGAAATCAACAAAAGCAGAAACTTCCGTTCCATCACCCATTTGACGAAATTGCAGTGACAAGTTCTTCACCAAGGTCTCTATAACAGGCCCATGACTGCTCCACTGTCAAAAGCATTGCCAAGAACCAGAATGAGTCAAATGTTAAATCTTGACAAGAGCATATGCCACTTAATCATATTTGGGTACATAAAAAGCACATGCAAACATAAACCAATTTTTTTGTTTGATTGATTCCAAAATTAACTCTTTTTTCGTTAAGGGCAAAATAAACTTCAAAGACACCTTACAAATTAAGTTGCAAGGTTGACCAAACAAAGTTAATTATCAATTATACTGCTCGTGGTATAAAACCTTCTTTGGAAGGTATCACCTAATATTCCATTCTGATATTTTCAACATTATTAACTCACTTTAGTACTTTCATAGTTCATAATGCTCCTTTTTTACTTTAGTACTTCATAGTTCATAATGTTCCTTTCTTAAAGGCAACATATTCGAATTATTTTGACATTTTATCTACCAAATGACCAAGAACATGGCTAGGTCACATGAGACTGCAACCTTTTGATATCAATCTCACAAACCTGAATAAAATATCCAATAAATAGCTGGTTTAGGGAGATCTGGTACACACATAAGCCTTGACCTAGTGGAATTTCATTACAACAAATTAACTAGCAGTGTAGCATAACATACCCTTCCATCATTTAGCAGAAGAGAACCTTTTCTTAACCCCGCCTTGAAGGTCACAGAACAAAATGAAGAAGACGATGATGACGATTTAGGAAATCTGAGTTCCATACTGCGCCAGAAACTAAATATTTGGTGCGAAAGACTAACATCCATGTATTCTGCTTGTAGATCAACAGAAAGATGTGGCGATTCCATTTCTGATTGATGGATATAACCACTAACTTTGATCTTAGAGATAAGCATGAATGGAACAGAAGTACCCTTGTTCACTTGAACCACCTTCAGTATTACTTCCACTCTATCTAAATCGCATTTGAACTTTGCGCAACTTTCACCTAACATGACCACCAAATGTTTACTCTCAACAGTAAAGGTGATAAACTTGCAACCTCTTGGTTCAATGCATTGAGTATCATCTGTAAGGTGCATTAAATTAGAACCAGGACTCCCATCAACCCCTATATAATTGTTTGTCTGATTCTGTCCTTTCTCCCAGATAGGTACATGAACAACAACAGCAATATTTCCACATGTTACCACCAAGTAACAGTCATCTTGCGAACTAAAATCTGATGCAAGAAACGATGACATTGCAGAGTCTGAAACATGAGGCAAAGCTGCTGGATGTCCCACATACAGACTGTTATCTTCCTTTCTTATGTAGGAATGAAAATGGTTGATAATGATATCCCAATCAACTAAATATAACCAGGTCTCGAAAAGAGGTACAGCAATTAATATCTCGTCTTGCCCAGCAAGATGCTTCGTATACTTAATTAGAACAGGAGAAGATGGCCCATCAGAAACTATGGAGACAAGAGTATGACCACCAGATGACTGCAGAGCTAAAGAGACAATATCCATGTCAACACGCTCGGGTTTTTCATTAACCATTACAGCAGAAATACCAAACTCGAGGTTTGCAGTGGCAACCTTCTCCAATGGTAAATCTTTATCTTTTGAGTGACCAAAGAGAATCATCAGATCCTTGGCAGAAATATTGATATTAGTAGGCTCATTAGATTCAACGTTCTCCTCACTGGAACTTCTATGTTCTAAAAACTGCTGGGCATTGCCTTTGTACATTCTACTTTCTTTGACAATTGAACTTAACTCATCAGTGATATGAAGAACTGCCTCCATCCCATCCATGAAATATAGATCTGTACAAGAGAAGACAGACCACGTGCTATTATTGCAGAACCAATACATTTCAAGAAATATTTAAAAGCAGGTAGTATAATTCGAATCTATACCTTCAGCAATCAAATTGCATTTTGATATTTTGCTCATGATGAATGTGGGCAACAAAGGCTGCTCAGAGCAGGATAGTTCTTTGCAAGGAACTTGAATCCATATGCCAGCATCAAGCTTTTCTACAAGAGAGTGGATTCTGGTAGGCATGTCCTCATCAAACTTCAGGATAAAATTTCTTTGCTCATTCAGGAATACAAGCGATATGGATGCATTTCTTGAACATAGGCTGATGACATCAGTTCTACTGGAAAGCATACACTCTGAACTGAAGAATTCTTTGGGAATACGCTTGACAAATTCTGCTGAGACTCCATTTGGAATGAACTCACAGAAAAAATATGGAACACCAAGCTTTATACAAAAAATCTCTTGATTTTCGACAGGAAAAAGTATAACACAATCACATATCTCAAATTTGTAGGTGATATTGTCATGCAATTCTTCAGAACACTCACCATTGTTACTTGCCACAGAGTGATGCTGTTCCATCATAGGATCCCAATCATCCAATAAAAAATATCCAATAAACATCGCCAGCAACTTTGATGGCAATACACAGCAAACATTTTGGGTTGCAATACATACTTCAGTTGAGAGTGCAGATAAATCTTTTTTAACACGGATGTTGAGTACATTAGCATTACCATGTGAATAAGTCCTCCAGAGTTGTTCATTAATACTTGGCGATGTCCACGATGAAGCAAGCATTATATCTTTAGCAGACAATAATAGGTCCCATGAGTTTGAGTCTGCCAGTGAGAGTGTTGCTATAGACTCAGGAACAGTAAGTGTTGCTAAAATACCACATGATTCATGGAAATGTGCTCTAACTAAAACAAGTGATAGATCCAGAATAGTTGTGCTGACATTATTGGTGTCATTTGGGGATGTGGATGGACAATTAGAATGCTCAGTTTTACACAGTGCGCTGCTTGCAAGCTCTGGTGCGCAGTAGCCATTTAAACCTGAACTCTCATCACACTGTTTACTCTTTGAAGATATAATATCTAAGGCCTGAACACCTTGAGTTTCTAAACATCCAAAATTAGATATGATATCAGCATGTAGAAAGGGGAAGTGATCGACAGAAACTCCTCCATATGATGTGCTCTCAGCTTGACAGAAATTTGGCAACGAAAGCTTGGGAAATTTGGCATTAGCTACTTTAGATTTCGTCGAACTGTGGTCCAACGCTGGGGATACAACAACACTGCCAGCTGAAGATAGTGCATCAAGACTTCTCAAAAACTTCTTTATCTGACCAAATACAGAAGGATGAACATGCAGATCAACATCATTTAAGTTCAGCTGGTATACATGATGAACTTGTTCATTATTTTTATGAGTTCTGTAGTGCAGCTTGAAGCAAGCCTCGGCAGCAGAACTTTCAGGACGTTGTGTCATGTTAACAGTAGTCTTATAGTTTCCTGATGAACATAGAACATGCGAGTTTGATTTGTTCTTCAGATCAGTGGAAGTAATCTCAACAATCTTGGTGATGACCCAAAGTTCTGGCAATTCCCACATAGCATACCTACAAATAACAACACAAATTCACACAAAAATCACAGAAGATAATTAAATCAAGATTGCGAACATTGATTAACCTGATATCAATATCCCCAACACCAACAGTGATGACTGAACATTCCTTGCCACCGTCTTCAAGGTCAACCATTACACTCAGTTTGTCCAGCTTGAGAGATGCAGACATATTTGAGGCTGGTTTCTCAGGTCCGCTGGTTTTGGTATCATCGGAAGTGTCACTTCCAATTAGGTTACTCTTTTTCAGATAGGTGCACACATTAAAAATAGCACTGTACATTGTCTGAGAAAAATAGATATCGGCAGATGGCACAATAGAAGCAACCTGCCAAAACAATGGTTCCAGTAAGTACTTTCACAGAGACTTACATACAAAGAGCAAAAAAAAAAAAAGAGCGTATAGCATACAGCACCGAACCATCTTCTATATGCATTCCTACAAATATAGAAGAATCAAGAACATCAAGACCATAAAAGTTGCCTGTCCTTCAAATCAATTACCTCCAATTGTTTCAGCATCGGTTCATCCAAGAATATGCACAATCCAAATACAATAGAAGCATCCAGTTTGACCAATGTGGAGGTTTTATCATGACTACCAGCCATTGAGACATTCACCTGCAAACATGCATACATATATTTCTCACTGGTTCATGTGGATGTTGAACGAGGAAAAGCAAAACATAATATGCACAAAGCCTAACCTTGAATCCAGTGAGGCTAACCTCAAAATGATTATATAGGGCATCCAATTGTAAGCCAGGTAGCAGGCTGTCAGAAAAACAAGTAGATGTTTTCTTTGACATGTAATCAAGAAAAGAATCGGCTTGCGCCTGAGATTCCTCCTCAACTGTATTTTTGGATCGGACTGATACATCTTCAGCCTCACAAACCTGCAATGTGTACTGGTTTCAATGACAAAGCTACTGACTACAAAAAAAAGTTCGAAAATAAACAGGGATAGCTGGAACCATCTTTCCTTAAATAACATTGAGCTGGAAAAGGTTTCATAATAAAATTCATCTGATTCATTAAAACCACGGTTTGGTTCTGGAAATCAAGTAGTAATTGGCAACCAACCCAGAGGGGATCTGGAAACCTGATCCATGGACCCTTGTGATCATAGAAATCCCATGGAACTAATATGCTCCATGACCAAAATGTAAAACACTGATGTTTATCATTAGCACATACCAGAGCATGTTCTTCTCTTCCACAATCATGTGATGGTAGCCTAACGACAAAGTGGTGAATCCTTAAATCCCAAAGAAGTTTCTTCTGGTTCCCAGACATGTACCTAGAACCACGTTAAAACAGTTACTCAAACTCAACTGGCATACACTGTAAGGAAAATACAGAAGTAAATGGGAGAGAACTTACTTTAGTTTGGAGAGAAGTCTTGTTCCAAAATTGTCAAAATGATTTAGTGAAGAAAGCACCTGCATGCACGTAGAATTGCTAGAATATTATTTTGGCATTTAAACTCGTTTCAGGTGATGAAAATCTCTAACCAAACAAAATTTAACAATACATTTAAGTACTCCCTCCGGTCCATATTAATGGCCTCGGCTTTGTCTAGATACGAATAAATCTAGTCTAAATACTTAACTAGATACATACGAATCTAGATAAAGTTGAGGTCATTAATATGGACCAGAGGGAGTACTTGAAAGGCACAACAAGAAAATGACAAAGGGAGCTCATATCAATTCAGGATAAAAAGAGCGTAGTATGCCTAAAATCAAGCTGATTTATAGAAGAAATTTGGAAGAGAACATCATATTCAAGATTGGTGGATCTGACTCTGCACTTCTACGAATGGAGAAACACGCATTTTACAAACTGGGGACAACAGTTGCAGTAAACGTTCTTTATACAACTTACTTATTGGCTACTGAATCTATCTCTTGCTTCAGTTAGATATATTTAACAAACTTGATTTCTAAAAGGACTCACAAAATCAAAGCAAGACGCCAGAAAATAGTACTCCCTCCGATCCAAATTAATTGACTTGGATTTGTGTAGATTCGGATGTATCTAGCACTAAAACATGTCTAGATACATCCGAATCTAGACAAATTCGAGTCAATTAATTTGGATCGGAGGGAGTATATCATCCCAAAACGGTGGAGCATAAATGTACAAAACAAATGCTTACCCTATTGTGCTGAAACTGGAAAGATGAAAAAAAATTATAGATGTGCAGAAGATTAAAGAAGAATTCTGGTTCGTAGATGGCATTGAATTCCTGGACAACAACCTAACAAATGACAGGCAAAATAACTAAAGTCAGCAACGAAGAACACCACAGGGATACTATGCAATGAATTCAGCCCTCTTCTGTAGAGGATATAAGTACCCGTGTTGAAGCTTCTGAGCTTTCGTTTGACTTTGGAAAGTCAAGTTGAACACTGATGACAGGTGTTCCCAGACCATCAACAGTGCTACACTAAAATATGTTACAGTTTAAAAAATACAGTTCACAGAAGGACAAAAAAGATCTCAAGGATCAAACTGTAATGTATACCTTTTCAGCCAGCACGATTTTACTTTTATTAGCTGGGTTAGTAATCTCAAGTGAATCAAGCCAGGCAAGGATAGTTGCTGAATCGTCCCATATTTTATATTCAGTACCAAGCCCAGTAAACATTGCACCAATAAGCTTCATGCCAAACCTCCTAATAAATCAGTACAAAAGTTAGACGATATCAGATAAAGAAGAGCTCTCACATAAGCTAAACCATGTAAAAAGGAAACCGAAAACCAGGCAGCAACTAACAGAATAGTAAGAACTTTGTAATTGTTTAAAACAGAACGAGTCACTGGAGAATTTGCCAGTACATTGGCCTTTTTGGAGTACTTATGTTTTACTATCTTGGGAAATAATAACTAATAGGCACAAATTGTTCTGTTTCGAGCCATTACAGAGATATTTTACTAAAAAATGGCAACGACTATCTTTGACTAACTTTACTTACTAAATTGCTTCTATGGCACACCATAGCAATGCCACACTGTGTAAAACTATTATCACAATAACCGAATTACTGCAACATAAAGTATGAAACAGGCACCAGAAGAGAAGGGAGGGAGGAGACACTTGCCTGAAGGTGACAGTAGTAAGTATCTGAGGAATAGATAATTTCAAAGAATAGTAGTTTTCTTTTGTCAACTGATTTTCAGCAGAAGAAACAGGATGAAATTCCGTCCCCTCGTATATATCCTGAAATGAAAAACTAAGATGTTCCTGAATATCATTGCATTAAAACTGGCGGACCTTATAAAGAATAAGTCATTGATATATATATATTTTAGAGTACAACCTTAATAATGTCTTCTGAAACAACACCGGCAAATGAACTAGTGTCAGCTGTTCCACCAGCACCAAGCATTCCAAGAGAAAGCCAGTTCAACCATCCTCGGCCTGCCCCTGTTGACTGCTCATCAGTTCGAGGACTTTCTGGAGTAGGAAAGTTGTCTTTTGTAGATTTCGCAGACAACTCCTGCCAATATCCAGTGAGATGTTAGACTGGTACCCCTCTCCAACTCCTGCCAATATTTCACGGTATCACTAATACTATTTTCCAGATAAAAATATCAGGTACCTGTAGTTGTTGCTCCGCAATTGTTCTGTAGTTAACTATATCATCTATATCACATTCTTTGTCCAGAATTTCCAGCTTTTGTAGAATGTCTTTACTTACAAGCTGAAAATGGCAAGCTTGAACAATAAGTTTGTGGAAAGCATTGTATAGTCATACATCCTGCAGTATAATTTTATTTAACCGGTGCTATGAAGCCTGTGTGACAGATACAACTGGTTTAACATATTTAACTGGGTCTAGGCAAACAAATATGACTGAAATAAAATTTTGGCCAGACATCACCTACACTAAAACAATGCTAGGTAGACCATCGTACAATAAATATATGTTTATGTCACATATCCTTGTTTTCCTTCCTAAGTCGATTTTGTTACACAAAAATGATACAGAATGCCAGTCCAGCGTGCACATGATTTATACAAGGTCAGAATCAGATGTTCGCTCCAACTAACGAAACATGTCCATTTAGGACAATAGTGTTCTTCATACAGGATGTTCATACAGTTCCGAAATAGGTACTTCAAAAAAGTTAACACAATCCTTAAGAAAGTAGTATAAATGTTGGTAAGTATTATATCCATTTGTCCTATCACACACACACAAGACAAACATGCAGCAAATGCATGTTATCAACGATTGCGTCTTATGTAATACTGATATCGGTGCGCATTATATGCATTTGGTCTATCACAGATAATACAAAACAGAGCAGCAAATACATCGTATCACCGATTTCGTCTGACATAATGACAGTGTAGTATAGACCCCTCCCTCCTGCTCTATCGGCTTTCCTTTTTCTTTATGAACATACAAGAGAATACGCCGCACACCTTAAGCTATTATTGGTAACAACCATCTGTTCACGTGTGCGTCAGAAACACTATAAAGTTTATGAGGAAATCACACCACCTGTCCATTCTGCAATAGCTCCAATTTCGTTCGGTACAAATTGACATATTTCCGACGGTTTCCCCTGTTAACCATACCAAACAGACATAGAAAAAGATCAGCATTGTTTAAAACAAATATATGCACACACTAGTCAAGGAAATGATGGATGAAAAAATGCTGTGTAAATGAAAGATGGAAAAATGGTTAACGCCGCTTAAAATAAGATTGTCAAACTGCACATATCAATGCAACAGGTCAATACAAAAGAAGTACAAACATATAACTACATAGTCATAAATCATTAAACTGGAAGTGTTTAAGCAACAAAGCCTTATCTTCTCCTTATCAAATTAAGGTACAAGAGTGATGGTTGTTAGGTTAGAACAAAAACCAAGTGAGCGATTACTAGTATCCTACAGCACAGAAAATGCTGATTTTCTGTTACTATTTGTCAGCAGATAAGGCTCCATGCATATGGTCAAAAAAAAGATAAGGCTCCATGCATTGTTTAGGTGTGAAACGCTGAGCTCCCTGAAGCTTGTTTACAATGAAAACAAGAAGGTAGAGTACATATTTATGAAATAATTTAGTGACTTTGCTACCATTGACAACCTAAACTTGACATAAAAAGGAAAAATATCAAAGCATCAGGTTCCTTAATTGCCCTCAGAAACAAATTTCAAGCAACCTTCAAACCCACCCTGTGTAAGCGATATGAAGGGTTACATATTTACAATTGCTCGAAATATATGGATATCATTCTGTCTAGCAATAACTGTGACCCGCTCAACTATAGTCCTTTTGCTCATTTCACACCTTGCCAATCAAGTTAAACAGATAAGAGTTGACAAGAAACTCACAGTCGCTGTCCCAAGAACCTCCAAGAAGTTTTCTTCAGTCTTCTGCAAACGTCTGCCATAATAGAATTCTGGGCATACTGCCACCACTTTATCTGCCAACCTTTAGGTCTCTTAGATAAAAAGCTCTCAGGTGGACGGTAGCGTCCATATCTGTGAAATAGTGGCAATAAGCATTAGAGGTGGTGATGACTTACTGTTACATTATGTTTATCCTGTCAGCAAATGCTCAAGTAATCTATTGTTCATATTCAGAGGTTCACTGAATCAGTGAAACTAACGAGTTCATAATTTTCAAGCACAGGTTCTGATGCTAGAAGATATACAACAGCATTATTACATCAAAGCAGAATACGAAGGTCGAAGGGGAGTATTGTGCATTAAGGCTTACATTTAGGTCAGAATAAGTTTTTTTTACGAAAAAAAGCAAATAACAAAGTCAATGCCCGAGTATACATGGAAATGGAGCCTATAATAGATGTTAGTAATAGAAAAATAGTGTTTGGTCATGTAAATTAGAACAGCGTACTTTGTCCGCCGAGCACAGATGGTGAAGTTATCGCAAAGGTTCAAAATTTGCTGAAGCTGGACTTCATCAATTGATAGAACCTATAGAGAAGATGAAAATGTACGAATAAATCAACCCTGAAGTGATTAACGCTGTGTTAATAATAATAAAAAAAGAACAAACCAATGAAGTTAGTTCTGCAGTCATGTCATACTGAGGTGCACCATCACGCTTTCCAGAGTTGTTGGCCTGTGATAAAGATGAAATTCAATTAGGGCAGGCTGCTCAGCATTTGGTGAAAACATTGGCAGATCCAGAAAGCTTTTGAAAGCCTTTTCACCAAACAAAGCTGCCTGATAATACCACCATTGATGAAAATATGTACAAAGAAGAGATGCACTTACAAGCACAGAGACAGTCACACAAAATGGATTTATAAGATAATCATCTCTTGGGTGGGCCAACCCGAGACTGGAGGTAGACTGAGCTTCAGAAATAGCATCAATATCATATAGATCATGCTGTTCTTCTAACTGATGACAGTAAACTCCAACATTTGATATATTTATTTTCTTGTTTACTTCATCTTGTCTGGACCTAGCCATCAATGACCTAAAGCACAAGAAAAAAATATACATATTCCCAATCAAATGATTGAAATATCCACTCATCGACAAACCTAACACATCATAAAGATAAACAGTATTTATTTACATGCATATTGGTCCATACAAAGCCAGCCATTGATACATATTTTTTCAAAAAAAAAGTGTAGGCGACATTTTTCTACAACAAAATGACAACAAGTCCTGATGGTTTTTATGGTACTCCCTCTGTTCAGAAATATAAGACATTTTAGCTTTGTGAAATGAATGTATCTAGACATTTTTTAGTGTATAGGTTCACTCCGAACCTCTTCGAACCTATACAGTAAAAGACGTCTAGATACATTCGATTCACAAAGCTAAAACGTCTTATATTTCTGAACGGAGGGAGTATATTGCATAGCAGCTATACCCACACATATAGCCAAGTTACTGAAGTGTGTTACTGTAAAATTTTAGGCTACCACAGGAAACTGTTAAGACATTCAGAAGTTAAACTATGCGCCAGCTCCCAGTCTTTATTATTAAATTCAAAACGGACTGGTACGTGTACATCAAAAAAAATCAACGACACAAGCTAGGCGTGACAAGAAAACCAGGTACCCACGCACACATCGAGAGAAGATCTGATCGGTAAAAAAACTAGCTACCGCGACAATAAAACCAGCTACCCACGCACAGGTACGAGAAAAATTGGACTGTATGGCTGGGGCACGGCGCCACTGCTGCACGCCTATTAATCCCAGCCGCCGCTTCCGCGCCGCCACCCGTGTGGTCGTACACGTACGCTACCGGAGGCTACGGCGCCGGCTGGGCTCATCCGGACCCCTACGGGTACGCTGCGCAGGACGGTGCCGATCTGCTCCATCCTGTGAGCGGCAACATGCATGCGCGTCGCACTGCATGCATGAGTTCAATTATATGGAAAAGTGTTTGCAGCTATAGATCGATTAGTCTATCTTCGGTTGACTGTATGGCTCATTTGATCGACACACGAGTAGGTATGGTGGTTTTTTTATGTACTGCTGCCTCCGTATTTGCCATGAGCCCATACAGTTTTGAGTTTTCTCATTCTAGACTACCATGGATATGGATTGCGTTCTGCAAGACGTTCTATTCAAAATCATATGCTTTGGTAAGCTTTTATTGGTTGGGAGCGGCTTCGGCTGTCTGGTTTGAATAGGATAAGATTTGTATTGTGTGTAACGTGTCCTATTCAAAATCAAATGCTTTGATAGGCTTTTATTGGTTGAGGAACGCATTGCCACAATGTAACAACAGACATTTGGTAAAAGCAAAATATTTTTTTGGCATACTGTACCCGAAGCCAGTTGTAATTAGTAGAGTGAAGATCCAGGGGGCGGAAACTAATCCAATATCAACCGACTATCTTACTAAATTAAGGAGATCATTTTGCATAAATCGAAAAGGTTACAAGATTCAAAGCGTCGTCTTTTGCAATCCCAGGTGTCCCGTATACTATTGTGATTCTTCACTAACAAAAGGACCTTCTAAGAAAGGTCGATCTACCCAAAGCCTGGTAGCAACTCGTAGCAATGCACGGGTATTCAGCTAGTGGTTCTTAACATTTTAAGGAACTTCAGTGACTTCAAAGCAGTTTCATTGCTGTTAAGCAAGCATCTCAGTTCTATATGCCTCTAAATAATTTTAATTCCTGGTTAACATGTCCTATTCTTCAGTACCACAACAGTCGTACACAAAAATATTAGACTTAACTAGCAAAGTGAAGCTTTTTTATTGGTTTAAATAGAAAAATAAATGATTGGGCTTACTCACATGGCAAAACTTTGCTTCTGCGTATCTGTTTGTATTGACAGACTGTTGAATTCCAAACCAAATATGAAGCCCCCCTAATGATATATGACCAGGAAACACATGTATAGCCGAGAATATTAGGCATAACAACAGGAAAAACATGAAGACGAAACTTAAGATCAGAATTGAAGAGGTGAGGATTCATGCGTAAAATGCATTTGAAAAGTAACGAGTTTGCTACTAGGTTTATCTGTGGCACAAGCATTTATGTTTCAGATCACAAAGAGCATTGAGAAAGCTTCTATAGAATATCGACTTGTGGATATTTGAGACAGTTTTATTAACAATATGCAAAATTGATATGTATGTAGATATCTAACTAACCCCTTTTGAGTTACAATGTGGCAATGCAAAAGTAGCAAGATGCTGGTTGACCCTTATGCTTTAGAAATTAAAAACAGCAGGAATGTAGAGCATTGTATGATATTTTGAAGAAAAAATCGAGTGGTACAACCCCAAAAAATACATAAAAGCAGAAGAAAGGGGATGAAAATTTGATGGTCATGATGTAGGAGCCACAAGGATGCGTATTTTCGAAATGGCCTCTTCATAGATTTAGAAACAATGCAACAAATAATCCACCTATGTCCCTCTGAATTTGATCAATATCAAATTAAATCCAACTGCCCATATGATAGCATATCACCAAAAGATGGGTTTGCACTAGATGCTTTCCCAGTAATTAGTAGCTTCAAATACTTTCTAACTTTTTCCATCTAGCAACAAAAGCATGTGGATAAAACAGAAATTGCACACATCACTCAATCCACATAAAAAGAAAATACGATATAAACACGAATACCTGATCTTTGTGGGATTCAGCATATATGATGTGAACATTTTGTATGGAGAGTTGAATGTTGTCCAGTATCTGCCAGAAAGAGTCCAACGGATGCAGCAAAATTAACAGTGTTTCGGCATATCAGCGTTTTAATTGTTCAACAATAAAACCATAATATTATTACCTTCGCTGACATGTAAGATAGAAGTGATTGCCCCGTTTGGTTATCTAGAGGTCAAAAGAATTAGGTTTTCATGGATAACTCTCAGTGTGTTAAGCATGAAATTTGCAAAAGTTATACTCCCTCCATCCCAAAAAGGATGTCGCAAATTTGTCTAAATTTGAATGTATCTACATACTAAATAGTGTCTAGATACATCCAAATTTAGACATATTTGCAACATCCTTTTCAGGACGGAGGGAGTACTAAAAATGACAAAGAAGAGTAAGTAAATGTGTTATGAATTCGTATAATTAATTCATCATTGGCATCGTTGAGATAATTTCATGTGATTTCGAAGATATAACATGCCTTCGGAACTCCGTGTTCACATATTGGGTGACACTGATCTACATATTTAGTAATTATAGCATATGTAGATGTAATTGCAGTTTTTTTTTCAATAATACATGATAATGAACATGCAAAAAAAAATGAAAACAGTAAGGACAGGAAACCTAAAGTTACCAGTAGCAGTCTAGCACATACAGCTGAAGTTAGCATGGTGGTAGTGAAGTGAATTGCAGCGACAAACTGATCTCTGTAATTTGCAAAAGATGATGAAGAGTACAGGCATCATGACTAACCTGTGACTCTTCTGGAAAATTTGGCAAGCTCTATTGCATTAAGTTTAGCCAATTTCCCAGCTAGTTCTCTTTTATCAAGAGGCTCGGATCTCCACTGGTAAAGAAACAGAGTATTCATTGGGTCAACATGGTGGAAACACCAATGACAAGCTAACTGAACAATGTACGACCAGATTCAGTGACATGCCTCAGAATCCTCCCGTGGACATGCACACACAAACACATCTTCTATAACAATAATTATAGGGTCCCATCCAAGTTTTTTCCATGGAATCTTTATGCTTAGCTTCCCAATTCGTCCTGCAGGAATAGTAGAGTGGGAACTTAGAATTTACAACTGCACATACTTTCATCTACACACACAAAATAGCATAAGTACTATTGACAGCATCCGGCCAAACAGTCCAGGTGGGTTCATAGATCATTACCGGTCTTAAGTGCGAATGGCAGCTGCAGGTAGTCGAAGGCTTCCAGAATTAGGTCTACATTTTCCAATAGTATTTCCTCTGCAGAAAATGAAGTCGTCAAAAGCTTAGCCACCATCACAGAGACAGCAGAATCCCGAGCTAAGCCCCATAAATTTTCATTAATTCCAAGCAGAATTACTTGGCAACTCGTAAACCGGTATCCATCACCGACGCAAAACAACAAGCATAACAATGGAATCAACACAGACTGCACACAGAAAAATCCAGTACGATCAAACCCAATGTCAGTCACACCTTAATCAGAACTCAAACATCCGGAGAACTAGACGCAGCCATAGAATTAACCCACAAATTGACTGCTGCGGCAGCCGAAGGGCGACGAATTAAGGAACAAGGGGGATCAGGACAACCGCTGGCTCGCGGGTGATGGGTCAATCAAGTAGTGGAACGCGGGTGTGGTCGCTAGCGCTCTTGGGAGGGGGTCGACGACTAACCGTTCCAGATGCCGATCTTAAGCTGCTCCTTCTGGATGCCCTTGACGTAGCGGCCGAGCAGGCCGGCAAGCACCTGGCTCACCACCCCCTCGAACATGGCGGCGGCGGCAGCGGAGGAGGGTAAAGAGTCGTCCTAGCGGACCCGCGCTCCCATGGCACGGGAGAGGCGAGGGGTGGAGTGGAGGCGAGGCGAGGCGAGGCCGCGGAGGAGGGAGGGAGGGAGTGTGGAGGAAGAGGAGAGGAGGGCGGGTTTGGGAGTTCCCTTTGCTTGGAGGAGGAGGCGGAGGGAGGCGACGGCGATTCGTGTAGTTGATGTTCGGGCATTCCTGCACGGAGCCGCCGTGCGATGTTCGGGCATTCGTGTATACATTACTCGACATGTATGTACTACTAGTTGAATGTCCGTGCTTTGCCACGACGTCTTAATACTAGTTGAATGTCCGTGTTTTGTCACGGCGTCTTAATATTTTCTCATGTCGCACGTGTAAACATAAAGTGTATATAAATATTCGTGTATATAGAAAGGATAGCAGGTAGAAATATACATATATATGTCTCAAATCTTTCAGCAAGGGTTACATTTTAAAAACTAATGATCATCAAGAAATTTGCTCAAACAGGATCTAGCTATATCAACATGAGCATGGAGAAAGCCCTTCTTGTGGAACTCTACTACATAGACATCCACCTTCAGAACGCCAAAATATGCTTCTTGGTAAGCATCATTTTCACCGTCTCAATCTTGGACCTAAACACTCGGGCCACGAGATATGCTTGGTCCCGCGAGGTTTGGCCTGAAACAACACGTCTTGTATCTCCTGCCAGTTTGGGTTGCAGGTTATCGTGAGAAAGATGTGAGGCTTGCCGTATGTCACCTGAATTTGTGTGATATCTATATTGGTCCACTTACTTGGAAGTTTAATGGGTGCCATCTACATAATAAAGATACCAACATTCATTCTCTACATTTTGGTTCTTGATCTAGGCACCTCAAGTTTAAAGAAAATCATGGATATACTTGTGAGAATAAAGTAAAGAATGAACACTATAGGTAATGGACATCTCTGATTCTATTACAGACAATGTTGGTTCATGCTAGAGTTCATCTATACATACCTTTTCACAGGCAAAAAGGGTAGGCGTTGACCAAAAGCCAACAGTTTGGGTGTCGGTCTTCTAGGAAGTGTACCTGAAAAATAAGATCTAATCTGAAATTTAAAGTTTAATTTTACAGGAACAGGTCTAGGATAAATTATATTAGATCATATAGAAAAATTTCTAAATAGAGAAGGATTTGACACGTTCCATAACATTTAAACAACCACATAATTTAGAGAACATACAACATTTTATAGTTAAGCAACTACTTTGTCATAAGACAATAAGGATAATTAGTCCAAAACCAATATGTATCTGAATAAGCATTTACGACCATTATGTACTGCCCTTGATATCCATGCTTAACACAAAGAACACCAAAGTGTCAATAAAGCAGATAACCATGATTTCGTTATAGTCACAACACCTAACAACATCCCAAAGGATTTTACAATTCACAAGCAAGCACGTGATGACACCCAACCACACATTCTCCATGTCATAGTCGTCGTGTTAAATGCAACCACATAGATTTTTTCTTACAATTTTTCGCTGGATAATTAAAATGCTCAAGGCTTCAATAAGCCAACAACATTAGGGAGTGTTCTTTAAAGAAAATACTATTCTGGTAGTTTTAAAGCTGTCATAATATTTTTTTAAGCTCTATGGGAAACAATATGCAGGACAGGAAGCAAAGAAAATTAACATAGATATGGGAGCAAGAAAGCAAACAATATATCAACGAATATGAGAGCATACTTTTTTAATTCTGACTTTCATCAGAAAACTTCCTAAAGAAACTTGCAGATTGGAAGAAGATTAAGTTCACCAGAAAATTTTCTAAAGGGAACATCAAGAAAACTCACATCACTTCGTAAAACAATGCATCCCACAAGAAAAACGGAAGACAAAATCCCAGAAATACGTACCTTGAATGGGAACTCAATAATGAGAAATTGAGAATATTTTTATTAATTTTTGCTGTGATTTCTCCTCCTTACAGTCTTTTGTTGGAAATCTAAAAATGTGGCACAGGTGATAATAGAGTAGAGTGTGAGATTTTGAAAATGATAAGTTACGAGAAAAAACCAAGTACAGTTGAAATGTGGATTGGCTACTACTTCAGACCCTTTTTCTGCTTATAGGCTACATCAATAACCATGCATAAGAAGTTTAGATATTTAAGAAAAGAATCACCAAAGTACTCAACGGTGGAAGCTATAGATGTCCCTACTTTCTCCTATAGTAAATGGTTCGTATATATTATCATCAAAGGACATGAGCTATAGATGTTGTGTTACTTTTGGAATAGCAGATTGGTGTTGCTTATCCTGTTAAAAAACGATGTTAGTTCAGTTTCTGAAAACAGAGAGTTTAGTTTCCTCAACTCTGATGTTGATCATGTAGTTTCAGTAAGAAAGGAAATTTTCTAGCTTTCAATTGAGTTGACGCGCAATGGAATGATGCGTCTAAGAGAGAATAATCCTATGAAACTTTCGGTCACTTGCTTCAAGGAAATGAGTACTCCAAATTGGCTATGCAAGTATCAAACAGGGAAAATAAATTTGTGAATTCTCCACATAGAGCAGCACTAATTATTTCCTTCAGTCCAACATCATCAATCAGTATTCACACACGAATAGAAAATTTGGTAAGCATGAAACATTACGAGAGATTTCAAAGGGAAATGACTTATTCCGAGATAGGTTCTTTTAGGAAAGCAAGCAAGTCTATTGAAATTCTTGAATATGTTATTGACTAATACATTAGTTATTTAAGATTAAGCCCCAAATATTTCTGGGTGTTTAAGGCTAGCAAGCCACTTTATGAAGAGAACAAATTAAGGAAGAATTTGCAGACGCCTTTGAACCTATAGTTGAAAACTACCTGAACACGAAGCAAAAGTAAAACAGATGTGATCGTATGTCAATACAGAGAACTGAAGGTACTCAAATCTCTACTCCCTAATAACCTGAATTTGTTTCACAAGAGATGAAGTTCTCTTCCTAATGATACCAATGGTATATTAATCTAGTTTTTTTGGTAGGAAAGGCATATGGCAAGTTAGATTTGATAGAGGATAATCTGGTTCCATAATGTAGTGCCATTTCTAAATCACTTAGGAACCATATTATTTTCAACAATTTGCCAAAGATAGTTAGAAGTCAGGAGATAAGATGGTCATACGGAAGGACTTGTTGTTGCAATGTACTGGGAACCTCAATACATTATACATATTCTAAACGTAAATATTGTGTTGTTCACTCAAATGCCCACTTGTAGGAGGACCTCGTTGACTACAACGAGGAGGTTAAGAATGCCTAGCAAATACAGATAAATACCATTGTGTAAACTTCAAACCTGGCAACAGGTAAACCATCAGTTTTTTAGGTTATTATAGGATGGTTACATTTTTTTCAAACTTGGAAACAGGTAAACCACACAACAACACTGATGTTTTTCGAACATTGTAGAGGGAGTTCAGCTTTAACAATATGTTAGCAAACACCATTGTCTAAACTTCAAGATTATTTTAAAAGCTAGGAACATTGTAGAGGGGGCTTGGTGAAGCTGCATCTCTCCAAGGTTGAGGGTGAGAAGGTAGCTGATGTGCAGACTGATCAGGAAAAGCATGGTAACAATGACAAAGCATCCGACGGTTTAGATCAGGTCAGGCTTGAAAAGGAGAAGTTGGAGCATCAAAAGAAGGGTGATGGTGATACGCTCTTGGTAAAGAAGAGTGATACACAATATGAAGATGGATCCCCCGGAAGTCTGGCTGGCATATTTGTAAGGCGTCCAATGAAGCTTGTGCAAGCCAAGTAGTAGGTTGCTGCTGCTGAAGAAAATTTATCAAGCGTCTCAAGCCTACTGAAGAGCGCATAAGAGCAAGGCAGAAGGAGCTCCTAGCTGCATGGGGAGGAGAGGGGCTGGGGAGCCCGGTGAAGCCCCGTCTCTCCAATATTGAGAGTGAGAAGGTAATTGGTTCTATTACATTAATATTCCACCCAGGGATTATCAAACATACCAGCCCTTAAACGATGTTTTGACTACTTGCCAGGATGCATGCAGAACAGAGGGAGAACAGAAGCAAGAGCGCATTAGAGCAAGAGAAAAAGAGCTTCCGGATGCATGGGGAGGCGTGGGGCTGGGGAACTCGATGAAGCCACATCTCTCCAAGATCGAGAGGGACAAGGTAGTAACCGATTCCATTACACTAATGCATCATCTAAAAAGATAATGAAAGTATCAACCTCTTACGCTTCTTGGATTGCTTGTCAGGCTACATGGAGAAAATTAGAGGAAGAAACTAAGGCTCTGTCAACACCCGGATTTTTAATCCCAGATGCCCGTTATGCCATACCTCGCAATCCCAGGATTACCATTTTTGCGAGACATAACGGATTGGATATCACAGTACATCATCCATTACAAACCATACATAAGGTCTTACACAAATAAGGATCTCATGATCCAGTCTTTAATACAACAAGCAGCGGAAATAAAAGATAAGCGTAGCGGTGGGGTCCATCTTCAAGGGCACATGCAATGCTGACGAAGGAAGATAGTCCTAGTTATCATAGCCGTCTTGCTGACCATCATCTTGATAGTCTCCTTCATAGTCTGGCCATGAGAATGGCCAGGGACAAAAGCCATGAGTACTCTTTAAGTACTCGCAAACTACTATTAACAGGTACTATAGTTCTAAGTTAAAATATTAAATCTAAGTTTAACTATAAAGTTAAGTTTAAAACCTAAGCTGAGTTCTGAAGCAAAGAAAGATAAACTAAAGTTCTAGAATCACTTAAGTTGGGAAGCTATTATCATAAACACAACCCTGTTGTGGTCAAGTCAAGATTCATCATTCATTTCAAGTTATTTGGAAAACATCTGACAACGAAACAAAGATGGCCATTCCAATCGTCCATAATCATGACGCGGCTATTCGAATAGTTTGGCACTCTACAGAGGTGGTACACTTTCACCACAAGATTCGATACATCTGTCAGGGATAACCCTGAATCATCATACTTAGTATGCAGATAATCAAACATAACCTTCCCTTTACACACCCTAGTATAAGCACCTCTCCTATGAGCATGGCCTCCCAACCATGACCATCTGTCATCTTGGGCACTACATAGGTGGACAACATTGAGAGGTAGCCTCAGCTCAAACCTCTCCCGCGAGGGAACTAATACTAATGCATATAAATTTCTAGCTAAGCCTTACCCAATTCAGGTAGTGTGGTTGTACGGTAAATTTGGAATGGTATCGCATCCGAATCCAACCATTAGTTTTATAAAAGGGTTAAGGCTCATGCCTCAACATTTTCCTCATCATCAACCATTTGTGTTTCTCAACACATGTCAAAACATCTCAATAGAATGACTCATCATTCCAAGGTTTTCATAATTCATTTTCACCAAGTGTTCCCATCTAAAGTGACTCAAGTTTTTGATCTACTCTAAACTACTAAGTTAAGAGTGTTCACTAAGGTGGAAGTGATGGGTTCAATCTCATGCCATAGAATGACATCTAAAAGTTTTTAAAATAGGTCAAGTTTTATACTCTTTATGCTACCTTCAAAACCAGTAAAGAACTTGGTGTAACTAAGGAAGGTAAAACTTGTAACAAAGACTTGAGGTACAATAGTCAAAGGGGTGTGATCAAAGCATGCTTAAGGCATCCTTGCTAAACCATCTAGTTTGATCCTAGCTTGCTAAGCACTAAACTTGCAAGGGTTAACTTGACACTAATAGCTTGCCTTGGTTGGTGCAGTGGTTGAAGTTTTCTTCTTCTTCTTATTCTTGGTATAACTCCTCCTCCTCGTAGACTTGGTCGGTACTATCGTCTATAAATACATACGGAACACACAATCACCAAACAATGCTTAACTAGTCTAATTAGCATTCTAAGCACACATTTGATGATCTATTATCATCACAAGCATCACAAGTTTAATTCAATAGTTTCATCCTTTTTGTTTTAGAAAAGTAATTTCTACTCATTGAAAAATTAACTAAGATTTAATATTCACCACTTAAAATATGGGATCATGTTGACACATGTCCTCACCACATATTCTAACATGTGGGAATGAGATTTAAAGGTTGGATCATAATTACTTTGGTTTAAGTTCATTATTTAATGATTTAAAGTGACTAGAAATGCCTATATAGCATTATTTTGGTACTAGTCCAAAGTCACTACATGTAAACCTTAATATTATTACATATTTAGATAGATATGGTGAAATGTGCTTTTTGAGAGTTGGAATCAACTCAAAAGCTAACTTGGTTGATTTTATAAAAATGTTGCAAGGTGCAAATGCTTTTGTTTTGTTATTTTTATTAGGAGAGATCTATAACTCTAATTGAATTAAATCCAACGGGCTTGGATAGATCATTTCAATACCTTTCAGACAAAATTGGTTTCATGCAATTTGAATTTGTAAAACTCCCAGAATTGAATTTTTAAACTAGAGGACAGAAACTAGATTCAACTTAAAAAGAAAAAAACCAAATTTGAGCTTTGGGATAGCTGGAAAGAACGTGGGCGGCCCATGGCTCCATGGGTGGGCTTAGCTGATGGGGGCCCGCTTGTTGGTTCATAACACGTGACAGGTATCTTGGCTTGTGGGCCGTAGGATTAGAAGAGGGATCTACGGCTGAGGGTCGTCGTCGACGACGAACAGGTCGCCGGCGAGAGTTTGCCCTAGCGGCTTGGTGGGGGTCGACCGGGGACGTATCAGGGCTCCAGCAGGGTAGGCGAGGCGAGCAAACGAGCTGGAAGACGACGGCGAGGCGAGGCGCGGTTGCGGCGGAGCTTGGGGTGCCCTAAATCGCAGGCGCCCTTCTCCTCCTGCTGCGGCTGCTCCGGCTCCAATTCCAGCGAGGCAGAGCTCGATTGGCTCCGGCGAGAGAGGTGAAAGGATCAGTGAGAGGTGGGGAGTGAGTGGGTGTGGAGAAAAGAGGCTGGGAAGGCCGGCTTATATAGGCCCAACGGTGAGACCGAAGGGTGTGGGCAGGCGACTCCGGTGAGGACGGCACAGGGGACTAGCGGCGTGGCTCGAGGTAGGGGGCGGTGGCCTGTCTCCTGGCGGTGCGCTGAGGCTTAAAGGCGCGGCAAGGCGAGCTCTGTGCTGGTCGGGCGCGTCACGCGCTCTGGGCGGCAGAGGTTGCGGGTTCGACGGCGAGCGGTCGCTGGGGAGCGTTGGGCGACCAGCGGGGGTGTCTGGGGTGTTCCCCAGGTCATGGCGGAGCAGAGGGCGGCTACGGCCGAGAGGGTGGTGTATGTGCCTTGGGACAAGTGTGTGCTGCTGGCGGCGGCAAGATGGTCGACCAGCTCCAGGCGCGGTGGTTCTTGGTCGTTCCTGTCTCTGGGTCTGGGCTGGGGCTGGTTGGACGGAGGCAATGGACCACTGGCTAGCTTGTAGACATGGCGAGGGAGGGGAGAGCGGTCTGCTGCTGCGAGGGCCAAGTTGGCCGGCAAGGTGCTCTCGGCATGGCATGGCAGTGCAGCTAGGAGGTAGGGGAGGTGTTGGGGTTGGTATGGTTAGGCTTGAGGGAGACAAGGGTGATCAAAGCACTTCAAATTGCTAGACAAAATCAACCCCAAAACAGTAATAATTAGGCCACTTTGATCTTGCCAGCAAGGTGTTTGACAAAATGGCCGAAAGAGAAAAACTTTTGAATTTTGAGTTCAAAATTTTTGGGTGATCTACACTAGTGCTAGGTAGTCTCTGGTTGCAACGGTTTTTAAAGTGGAGCTCATCTTGATGGTTTTTCAAATAGGGATGATCTATGCATATGCATTGAATTCAATTTTCACATGCCAATTAAAATAAGTAAAAGAATGTTTTTAGCAGATCCAAAGGTGGGTCTTGATACCTCATTATGTGTACTATCAAGAGGTGCAAAGATCATGAATTGTTTCTGTTAAGAAATGAGTGCTAGAAACACCCAAAGTAGTGTAGTGGATTAAAATGGTCAAAATGACCATTCCTTCTTTTTAATTGTTTTTGATTTGATTTTCTTTAGGAAAATTTTGGGAATGAGGTAGATGATGTTTAAATCACCTAAGAAACATTTTACAACCAAAGAATCACGGAACCATGGCAATTCAAATCAATTCCTATTTTAAATGCTCATACACATGAATGCCTTCATTTTAAATTTAGAAAAGTTTTTGTTAACCCCAAATTTGATGATTTAGATCTTGATAAGTTTGGATTGAATTTTTGGGATGTTAAAGGCTCAAAACTACGTAAGGAAAGGCAAAACAGACATACATACATACCTGGATGCTGCTGATGGAGTTGGCAGCGGTGAGGACATGTCGGCCTCGGTCGTCTTCCCCACAGGCTCCGGCCAGAACGCTCTTATGATGGAGAATATGAGGAAATGGACGTGCGGGAATAGGAGAGTAGGAGGGCTCGTACATTTTGTACTCGTGGTGGACACCACGAGCTCCACGATCTGGCAAGTGCCACGATCAGCATCGACAATTGCCACGGATCGAGCTGACCGGCGGTTTCCCACTGACCATGGTGATAGGGAGGCAGAGCGGCTAGGGATGGGTCAGGATACAGGGGAATGGGGAATGCGTCATTGGCGGCGCGACGCGCGGGACGGCGGAGGCGGCGCGACGGGGTACGAGAGCTGTGCGGGGAACCTAATTTATTTGAAGTGTTTGTTACTCACATTCCTATCCATGAGAATGAAGAAAATGTTGTCAGCATATGAATTAGGTAGAAATTTGACTTCCATCCTCACATCAACACTCCACTTTGAGAACAAAAAGGTATCGACATACTCGATATCATCGAAATCCTTAAATATATAGTCAACAGTTTAAGATAGGTAGTACTTTTTTAAATGATGTGAAGGTAAGTTAAAATAACCTAGGAGTTGTCGGGGTTTCTAACATTTGCGCATACGTCCGCTTACTTGTAACGTTAATAAGTGCCATCTACATAACAAATATATTAAAGGTTTTATATGGTTGCACACTTCCATGGAAAACATTCCCATCCCAAGAAATGCATGAAAATTGAAAACCACCATAGTAAAAAAGTGTGTATAACAACCAAAAATATTCATCAAAGAAGCAGTTCAGAAATAGTGTGGGAGGCAAATCTATAATAATGGTAGGCAGAGAGCATATGTAGGAGCAAGATTACCACTAAAGAATGACCAGAAAAAAATCACAAAACTATATATGAAAAAGATGATGCAAGAATTGTAGGTATAGAGCATATTGTTAGCATGTGTGCGGATTTGTAGCTCTATGTCGGTAATAAGCTTAGCCAATTTTATTTTCCCGGTTAGGAAAAGAGAGGCTTATTGTTTCACTGAAGGATGATATATATTAGACTAAAAGTACATGGATTAATAAAAGAACAATATACATCGATAGTGCAACATATATACAACATATACAACCATTCATATGTTTCATGAATCTCGGTATTGCTGCTAATAAGGTTATTTACAGAACATTCCAACATAGATGTGAAATAGCATCCCTAGTTGAGCATTGGTTGGATCAAGGTAATAAAGACTAACATTTACATTACGTTGAACAGAAACTTCAAATATGCACAATGAATAAATCAAGGAAGGAAAGGCATAAAAATTAGAACTTCTCTAAATTATTTAGTTGGTCAGCTTACATAGTCGATGGACTACGTACGTCAAGAAATAAAAAATAGCACGAGGAATGACAACACTACAGAAGCAAGCTTGAAACATTCATATGCGCACTCAATAGTAGGGACATGCAACCCGGAAGACTACCATAGTAATCACAACAATTGTTAGAAGCTAGCACGAGTATGAAGCTTAAGTTTCAGAGGAGTGACATGGTTGGACATGCAGGTTTTGCTATATTATCTGTCAACATATCACACAAGAAGATTAGGATCAAATTTCTTAGGCTTACCTATAGAGTTAGTACATAGTCCAATAACTTTAGGTAATCCCTAGGTACTTTCTTTGGCCATGCAAAGAGTTACCATTTGGTGATAGAAGCACACACATTTTGTAACATTGAAGAGGAAGAACATATTTAGTAGTATGTAGCACACATCATTATCTACCATTCAAGGTTAATTTAAAGCTAAGAAAAATGTGCAAATTAATTAGTTTAAAGGAGATTTCTTTCCCTTTTCAATAAACTGATGAAAAATAGGCCTGAGTAGTTTTCTAGATGCATGCTTTAATTTGCAAAAGTGAAAGTCTGGTGAGGGTTGATACTGTAAGTAAAAAATAATTCCATACCATTGAAAGTATCATAGGAGAAAATTTCAGGTTAATGATCTATCGGCACAACATAACCTAGTGTTATGCAAACAACGATTCAATATATACTATGAAAAAATTGAAAGGACCATATGTACTCAGTACTACAACACCAATATCTCAACTTCAGGATTCACTCTTAATTGTGCAGTTCCAAAGCTTCTAAAATATTAATGCATTATCTGCTGTTTACTTGGAAATAAACGCAAGAAACAGTCCTATCTTGGCATCTTGCCTTCCAAGCTGTGTGCATTGCACAACCGGAGTCATAGGCTGAGGACGTAGCATAATCTGAAGTAGAATATCTATCTGCAGACTGCCTACGTGAAGCAATTACAAGCTGAAGAGGAAAGATGACTCACGCAAAGTTTTTCAACATGAACTCTGCAAAAAAAGATTAGGAATTAGAGCAAGTAATAAAGTGATGTTCAAGTAACAGAGAGCTTGTATACCTTAGCCGCTGAGGGAGTTGGCAGTGGTGAGGACGTGCGCGCCGTCGGTCGTCTCCTCTAGAGGCTCCGTCTAGAACGCTCTAATGTCCAAAGACTTGGAATTGTAAGCGTCCCCGCAGCCGCCACCGTAGTGGACCATGGGCACGGCAAGAAGGTCCAGTCCACGGACACGGCGCGACACGTGCGACGGTCGAGACAGTGAGGCGGGATCGGGAACTGGGCGAAGCGTCGGATGAGCGGCAAGGAACGTCAACGGGCGTCTGATGTGCAGCAGTAGGAGAATAGGAGGGCTCGTCGGACCTTTTTCATTAGGAGAGGAGGTAACCAGCATGACCTCCACGATCGGCGAGCACCACGATTGGCAGTTGCCATGGATCGAGCTGACCGGTGGTTTCCAGCTAACTATGGCAGATTGGGAGGCAACACGACTAGGGATGAGCCAGGAGACATGGGGAATGGGGAAGGGAGGCATCGGTAGCGCGGCATACGGGATAGAGGCGGGGGACGGGAGCCAAGACGGAGCGGTGGCGGCGCGGCACGGAATCGGCGATGGTGGGAATTTGTTTTCCTTATTGGCTGTGCGAGGGGAGAGGTCGAGAGGCGAGACGGTGGTCGTGTGGGGTTACGTGGCTGTGATGTTCGCTCAGCCGATTTTTTTTAGTAGTAGCATTTTGTTTACCGGGTTTTTCCGCGTGGGGAGGAGGAGCCATGCGAGCGGAGAAAATCGACGTACCACCATCTGGTCGTATTTGTACGGGCTTATACTTGGTATACGATGAAGGACCAGTGTAGTATTTGCCAAATTCCCATCTCACTAGTCCAAACCTAACCATGAAATATAAGAAACAAAATAATTGCAAATTTGCAACATTGTTTTTCAATCCATTGTCTTGCTTCCTAAAAGAGAAATTCGAGAAGACGACCTCTTATTTTCGATCGTTTATTTTGCATTCTTTAAGTGCTAGGATAGGATGCCATACTATTAAGAGGGGTCCGAGCTTATCTTAAGTTGGGTTCTAAATTCCAAATATCTACCCACAAAAACCCTAACAAAAAGCTCCAAAGATTGTCTTCATAATCATCCCCCAAAAGGAAGGCATCCTTTCAAATCTGCCTCAACTGTTGACTCGGGCGTGGTAGACCAAATTTTGCTTAAATCTTGGTTCTTGTTCGGGTTCTCTTTTCTTATTTACCGCATCGGTTGGGCATCCAATGGCTAGAAATTTCCCGGTTCTAGATTTTTCTCCAGTTGATAGACGTTCAAGCTAGCAGTTATCCTTCCCAATGGTCACTTAGGTGGAGCTCGTATAAATATTTTTCTCCCAGCTTAGGACATGTAAGATTTTTAGATCCATCGAGCTCCATTGTTCCAAAGCTTCAAACTTCGATTCCTCTCCTTTTCTCCACTCAATCTTGCTAATCTTTGAGGGGAAACAAAGAGGAACCTTAGATCTACACTTCCATCCAAATAAATGTGTAATCTCCACTTTGGAGTAAACTTGATCTTGTTACTCTTGGGTTTTGGGGAACCCTATACGATTGGTATTGACTTTTGAACATCAGGTGTGATGCATCCTAACATATGACAATCACCATTGGACCACATCATGCTACGCCAATCATTCCTACTAAGGTGAATTTATTTCATCTCTTGCCCTCCGTTAGTCCTCACTAGAATGGGATCCTCTTGAGCCAAATGCATGTCTCATGCCTAGGTCCATACCCATGACCATGATGCCAAGAGAATCTACAAAGGATGACCAAGGAGCCAAGACACCTAAACAAGAAACATGGAAGAGAAGACGAAACAAAGGAAACGAACCGGCGCTAGCTTCGATCCCATCGGTTCCACTGTCGGACCAAACCGGTGCCAGCTCCGGCCGCCAAACTAGCCGCCAAACCAAACCGGCCGTCGTCGGAACCAACCGATGCCCCGCCGAAAAGCTCCTCAGTATACCAAACCGGCGCCAACCGACCCATTTCGGTGCCCGCCGGACCAACTCGGCCCCAAGTCCGGTCTCGCCGAACTTATCGCCGATTCTCATGTTTGCGCACAGTTACGGGTTTGATACCATTGAATATTCCCCTACCTACCCCTTCGCCCCTAGTACTAAAAATAGCCCCCCGTGGCTCAGATCTAGGTAGAGATGAATTGAGTTGACTCTTGTCTTGTGCCAAATAACCCTAGATGGGAACTCCTCTCTAGATTGAATCTATGAGTTGTATCAAAACCTTCCTCAAGTACTTGGTCTCTTTTAGTTAAGGATTCTAGTAGTTACTTGGTCTCTCCCTTTGGGATTCTAATTTGAACTACTCTCTCCTTGATTTGGATTTTACCATTTGTTTGCTAATCTCTTCTCGAGTGATTCTACCGCAAGGTCTCTCGCCTAGGGATTCTATTGGATCAGTTGTTCGAACCAACAGGAGAGAATCAGAAGGTGTTTGTGTGTGTTTTAGGTATGTTTGTATCTTTACATTGCCTTTCGTGTTGAGTTCATTATGTCCCTCGTGTTTCCTCTCACTTCCCCATCCCAAATCCGTGAAGATCGGACCACCCCAAGGGTCAATCCCCAAGGAACCATCAACAAGGTGTGTGGATTGCCATCAACGAGTTTGTAAAGGTGTGAGGATTACCTCAATATGGATATGGAATATGGATATGTAATTTCGGTTCTCGCTTGGTTTTGAGATATCATGGGGAAGAAGAGTTTATCTAGTTGAGGGTTCGTGTGAGTTTCTTTTGTCATGGCCTCTCCCTAGTCTCTCCCAAGGACTTGAACTTCAGGATACATCATCGTGTCTTCGTCTCCTCTATTTTCGGTTATTTCTATCCTTGCATTTACTTGTTGCATCTTGTTGACGAAGGATTGCTTTCACGATCCCACAACAACCTCACTTCCGAAGATCAAAAAAGAGTTTATTTGTTTAGCAATCAGCTCAGGTCAATGGGTTTGGATCTCGGAGACAAAGATATGTATATAATGGGGAAGATTCTCTCAGGCTTTATTGATAAGGTGATCAAAAAATCATACAATGTGGCTACAAGATGATCTCAATGGGTTTATAACAGGACTAGGTGAGAGTAGATGAATCTAGGGTTTATGATTAAGGCTAAAGGCTATGACTTTGACGATTATGGCGTGTCCCATTCAGGTAAATGTCTTCAAGTATATATAGATGTTGGTGGTGTCATAGTTTCCCTTAGTAACGATAGGTCTTTATCTTGTCTTGCACGTTAAGTTAATCCTCGATCTTTCTTGGATGCATGTATGGTTTTTGGGAATCTCTAGGGAGTCGTCTTACAGCCCCAAGGGCCAGCAAGGTCGGTTGAGAGTTTTTGGGCGCAAGACTTCAAGTGTTGAGCATTGAGGTCTTCGCGGGTAGGGACCGTGGATTGAGCCATGTGTGATGTTCAGGCCAAAATCCGCCTATCACCGTCACTTGTCCTTGTATCGCATCATATAGGATTACCCACCTAGTTGTTTTAGGTGCACTTTATTTATATGCAAATATTTCCAAGAATAACAAAAGTAATTTAAATTACGGTTTCCTATTAAACCCCTGCCACATCTCCGTTGCTCGGTTGAATAACACCTTCATATATGACTTGAGTCAACTAGTTTTCACATCTATGTAGTTTGGTTGAACAGCACGGGTGTTTTATTGGTGCAACATAAAATTTATAGTATCTAGATGTTATTTTGAGATTTTTATTTTCAAGACCTTTCTCAATGGGCAAAACAATCATGCAATTCATATACGCAAAATATCATTTGAGATTGGTTGAAACACGGGTTTACTGAATACTCCCTTTGTTCAGAAATATAAGACGTTCTAGCTTTGTGAATCGAATGTATCTAGACATCTTTTAGTGTATAGGTTCGTAGAGGCTCGGAGTAAACCTATACACTAAAAAGCGTCTAGATACATTCATTTTATAAAATTAAAATGTTTTATATTTCTAAACGGAGGGAGTATAAATGTAGAACGGACATTACTAGAATATGGATATGGAATATGGATATGTATCCAATGTTTACTCAATTCGTAACGAATGTGGATAACTTACGATTCAATCTATTTCATGAACATCGCGTGCCACGGAAACTCATCTACAAAAAACAAAAAAAACTATTGTGTGTATTATTTTATACTATATATAAAACTAGTCAAACTAGTTGAATTCCCGTGCGTTGTTACGGAATAACAAAGTTAAATATTGATCAAAACAATAGTCATTTCATCACATGCGCTGCAACGGATATTAAAGTCTATAGGAACACAAGAAAACATAAAATCATCTCCTTTTAATTTTGCTCCTAAATTTTTCTCCCTGAAAAAAAGCTGAAGCTTGCAAAAGAATATTTAGAAGCGTGCATGGCACTGACGAACGCATGGTTATGCCGATTATCTTTTATCTTTATATTTTTTGCAGAAAAAAGAGAAAGTGATATTATAGCCCTGTTCTTACAGAAAGATTAATAAAAAAAGAAATTATAACCGAGTCCTCTGGATCCCGATGTTGACGATGAATCGGAATGAGTAGGTGGCACGCCGCCACCGTTGCGCCCGTTGATGGCTTGTATCAGGTACAAATCCTCCACGGACAGGAAGTCGCCGGTCACTGGCGCCAAACAACCTACACCCTAGGCCACCATCTTCACGGCAAATCACAACATTAGCACCTCCTTCTTCTTCGAGCTCTGGATCGACCGCCACGCTAGATCCGTTGAGGGATTGTCGAACTCAATGAATCCGAAGATACTTGAAATTGGGGAAGGCGGCAACTCCACCACGGAGCTCTGAAGAGTGTCGTCGTCGAAGAGGACGAGCTCCGCTGCAAAACACCACGCCGACCTCACCATCATCTCCTCAGCGCCGCCGGCAGGCAACCTAGACGACCCTACATTATGGATAAGCCGCAGATCGACGATTCCCCACCCTCCCGCTACCGCAGCGGCCGCCAGAGGGCGAGGGATCGACGATCCAACGGTGAGTGAGGCGGATCTCCAGTCTGGGTTCAGAAAATTGTCCCTCCATGCTGTAGCGAGGGAGGAGAACGACCAAGCTTATTTTTTTTATCTTTATATTTGTGTAATATTCAATTTTTATCACAGAGAAGCAAAGACGATGGATCAAGAGAGAAGCGTTAGTCATTTTATTATTATTAGGCATATATAGATTTATTATTACGTATGCAATCGTATAGATAGATTATATTTTAAGAGTTGTTTTTATACTTTAATATTAATTGCATAAAAATAAGTACAGACAAGTCAATTTAGCTATCGCTGAATGGGCCAAGTCAATTTAGTTATCGCTGAATGGGCCAAATATCAAACGTACCTTACTCACCTGGGTTGGGCTCATCCTCAAATGTTAATGCACACACACACACAAAAAAAAGTACACAACACACACGTGCCTTGCTCACGGGGATTTGGCTCATCCTCAAATCTCTCCACCCCCTTTCTCTCACTGATGACTGTCGACGTCCTTGCTGCCCCTTCCACTCTGGCCACCCCAGACCGCTTTCTTCGTTGTTGCACACCGGAGAGGTTCATTTCCGGTCCCCTCCGCCAATTCCCTGCCGCATGGGTCTATGCGGCCCGCGTCCGTGCCCCTACGCCTGCGACCTGCCAACCCTACCTTCGCCTTTTGCGCCGCCGGCTACATACATCGCCGCCGCTAGTCCAAACAGCTTCGGCACGGTTCCTTGACCGGTTCCCCTCCATCGCGACGACCACGACCACCAGTTCATGACCCCTCCTTCCCCGAGCATGTACCACGCGTTCGATACGCCACAAGGCTTCCAACCGAACCGTTCAGGAGTCGTGCGACACCAGTTTTTCTCTTGTTTCGTTTGGGAGGCCGGTTTTGTCTATCGTTCGGGAGGTTTTTTTACGTCGAAGCCAATGACGCACGTACCATGGTTTGTCTAGGATAAGGAAAGAGCCCCGAGGGACGAAAAGTGTTGACGACAAAAACCACCTTAACACAAATTATAGTATAGATACATAGATAGATAGATTAGTAGGTATAAATTATAGCTTTGGGCTGATCGACACCCGGCCATTAGCCTGTCCAGCAACATGTTGGTGCGTAGCTATGCAAGAAAAAAACAATAAGACTACGGAGGCGTTTATGATATACTCCCCTGTTGCATAATTTAAACTAAAACCTTGACAAGAATTATGAAACGGAGGGAGTACCTAGCAACTTCACGCAAAAACTGTGTATTATCATTGGTCCTCCTTCACATCGCATACCTTAGATGAGGCTTTTTTTTTACTCGAGTCATTACACCCGCTGCTGATTCACTGATTGATCGACCTTTTGCTAATTCATGCTCTCTTGATTCTAGGAAAACCAGCGTAAAATGTATGTTTCAACTGTCTAAGATGGCTTATTCTATAGTAGTGGTGGTAAATACACTATGCATGAGAGGAAACTATAAGTAGCACTTACCTAACAACTGATGTGTGTCCAGAAAGTGATGCCAACGCCACATGCCGCCCGCACCGCCCTCTGTTTGCTCCATGACGCCAACGCCTCATCCGTCCTCTCCACCTCTCACAAAGGGAACATGCGGAGGGGAGCTTCCCTTTTGAGTATTGGATTTAATTTAATAGTGTATATCTATGGGTCAAAGGTCTGGGTTCTCTCTGCCCCGCCCAACTAAACCATGTCTCTCTCCTCTTGATTCGCCCCTACTCCACCGCAGAGCTCTGAACCAGCAGAAGAAAATGCACAAATATCTTTTCCCACATCTGAACCGATAGAAGAAGGTAATAACAACCACGAGCACCATCAAGACGACAACGACCATGACCACCATCAAGATGAGCGACACGGTCTTCGTCTGGCTCCTTCCGATTGACACCAAGACGGCGGGCGTTCTCGGAAGGCAAAAGAATGTCTATGTCCCGTGCGATGTGTCCGGGCGTTGCCCGCACCGGCTATCGCAAGCCTGGCACTCCTGGCCAGCATCCACGCTCAACCGGAAACAGAAGGTCGTGACGCAAAAAGAAATATAATGTAGCCATTTAGTAATTGGGTTTATTAGCTGTAGTTTTTGGCCTGTTTGGACGGTTTGAGCTGTTTCATTTTTTGCACGGGCTTAGAGATAGGTGTAAAAAGAACCTTAGTACATACAAGTCTCCACGGCATATCCATCCGTAGTAGGAGATTAATTAGGTTGATCGTTGATCTCTCGATGAGGAGCGGTCCAGCGACCGGCCGGACGGGAAAAGGATAACACGCCAATCCATTTGTATCTCGCTAGTTGCACCTTTATTTTCGGGTCGATTAATCCACAGGTCAGGCTGACCGACGCGTACGTACAACAAGGTCTGTCTGTCCCCGCTACTTCATTTGAATTTATTATTAGGATAAGAAAAGTTTGTTAGCGAATTAGTTATAAGGTTGAGTAGATAAGGAAAGTTGTTGAGGTGGCATTTTTCAGTAATTATCTTGAAGTGTGACACCGTGTGACACCATCACTTTGCTTTTAATAGTAAAGACTTAAACAGAAACATGTTTGACATAAGACCGGAGTAGAAAAACAGCCACACAAAGGAGGGGAGAAAATCCGTGTGCCAGCTGGAGACAACAGTGACGACACAATTTGCAGAGCTTTCCTGCATTCATTTTCACATATCGCATATCTTACACGATATAAGAGTCTAAATTTTGGGCGATATGTGGTATCGCGGCCAAGAAATGGCATTTCCAGATACCGCAAAATGGTATATGCCGTAATTCTTTTTGCGGTTTCCCGCATCGAGGCCCATTCATCCCGCATATATTAGGTGCGGGGACGCTGGAAGCGGGATACCACATCCATTTTCCCTTCCTCCCCCGCCCAGAAACCCTCGTCGCCGCCCGTATTCTTCTGCGATTTCGGCCGATTCCGCCGACGAAAAGCACATCGCCGCCGCCAACCTTCGTGTGCACCCCTTCTCTTGCCATGGCCGGCCAATCGAGCCGCAATTTGGGCGGATGCGACTGCCGGTGTTGCTGTCGTCTGAGGCGGAGGAGCTCCGGGTGGCGAAGCCGCTTCGCCATTGCGTCGGTGGAGGGGAGTGTCCCGCAGGACACGACGTCGGCCGTGAGCGCACCCTCCTCCCTCCCTGCTTCGCCGACGATGCCGCGGACGAGCCAGAAGAGCTCCTCCTGGCGGATATGTGCGCCCTAGCGCTGGTCATCCGCGAGCCTGCTGTCAACGACGAGCAAGAGGCGGTCTTGCTCACTTAGGCCAAGCACCACTCGTTGTACACCACGGTCATGTAGATCGTGCAGCGCCGGAAGCGCCGCCGCGACGCCCGCAGGGCGGAGAAGGGCGACTTTCTCCGTGCTCGCCGCATCTCCTTCCGCGAGCAAAGCGAGCGGCTCGAGGCCCTGGAAGCCCACTTACCCGACGAGTACTTCATGGCAGACGACTTCGGCAATGCGGCAACCAACGAGGAGTAAGCGCTGAAGGGTTTCGCAGCATAGTAAATCAAAATTTTCTACGGAAGCGAACAGAAGGAAAGCCAAGATCTAATCTAGGAGATGCAAACAACGAGAGAGATTGTATTAGATCTTCATACCCTTGAAGATTCAAGACAATGAACGCGTTAACGTGGGTGATGTAGTCGCTCGCTTCTCCTCCTCGCGATCTGATCCGATCCAAAGACTACAATGGCGGTGCCTCCGTGAGATGCACACGTGCGGCACCTCGACGTCTCCTCCTTCCTCGGACCAGCAAGTATGGTGGAGAGATAGATTGGATCTACAACGCGACGGCGCGGTGTATATGGTGGAGAATTTCTGCCGCAGGGCTTCGCCTACAAACAGTCGGGAGGGAGAGAGGAAGGGCAGCATGGCAACTAGGGTTTGGAGGAAGGTGTGTGGTATGGGGAGGGGGCGCACCAGCCCTCTATATATATAGGGGGGGGTGCGGCCAGCCCTTGCCCATCCTCCAAGCCTATCTCTAGTTTAAACGATTTAAACTTATCCCTTATCTAGAAACCTATCTCTAGTTTAAACGAGTTTAAACTTATCTAGGATCGGCTGGGCCCTATGGGGCCTTGTGCCCCTGGCCCAATGCGGCCAGGACACTCCCTCATAGGCCCATGCCCCCTCCCGGAAGGTGGGACCACGTTGGCCCCCTTCCGGAAGGTTCTAGAAGCTTCCGGTACAATACCGATTAATCCGGAACAATTCCGAACTCCAAAAACTGCCGCCTTATATGAATCTTATTCTCCGGACCACTCAAGCTCGTGATATCCCGGATCCCATCCGAGACTCGAACAAAATTCATAAACCAATTATCCAATATATCCTAGCGTCGAGACACGTTAAGTGTGTGACCCTGCGGGTTCGAGAATATGCAGACATGATCTTCTATCAATAATCAACAGCGGGGTCTGGGCACCCATATTGACTCCCACACATTCATCGATGATCATATCGGATGAACCACGATGCCAGGATTCAATCATATTCCCTTCGTCTCGCGATATTTTACTTGCCCGAGATTCGATCGTCGGTATCGTCATACCTAGTTCAATCTCGTTCACAACAAGTACTTTACTCGTTCCGTAATCCAATATCACTTTGTGATTAACTCCTTAACCACATGCTTGCAAGCGGTGTTGATATCGATTACCGAGTGGGCCCGAAGTAAATCTCTCTGACTCGGGAGGGACAAATTCCATCTCGATACATACAACCCAACAGATACTTTCCGATCACCTGAGAGACACCTTTATGATCACCCTCTCATAGGATGACGTTTGATGACCTCAAAGCTTTCTTCCGATACCAGGGAGTTGTATTATCTCATGGTCTAAGGAATACAATATTTGATATAGGAAAAGCTTCGCAAAGATGAACACAAAGACACGATCTAATTGCTTCGCTTAGTTTGGGTCTGTCCACCATATCATTCTCCCAATGATATGATCTCATTATCAATTGACAACTCATGTCTATGGTTAGGAAACCTTAACCATCATTGATCAATGAGCTAGTCCATAGAGGCGTACTAGGGACACGGTGTTGTTCACAAACCACACAAGTATTAAAGTTTCCGCTTAATACAATTCTAGCATGGAATATAAACTTCATCATGAACAAGAATTATAATAATAACATCTTTATTATTGCCTCTAGGGCATAATTCCAACAGTCTCCCACTTGCACTAGAGTCAATAATCTAGTTTACATTTGGCAACAATCTCACACCCATGGCACTAAGGTGCTGATCATGTTTTACACGTGGAAGAGGTTTAGTCAAAGGATCTGCGACATTCAGATCTGTATGTATTTTGCTGATCTTCAGATCTCCATTTGCTATATAATCTCGGATTATATGAAACTTGCGGTTGATATGCTTGGTCTTTGGATGATATCTTGGTTCCTTAGCGAGTGCTCTGGCGCCGTGTTGTCACATAATATCTCCAGTGGGTCCAATGCACTTGGAACCACGCCAAGCTCGATGATGAAGTTTCGATCCAAACTCCTTCACTTGACGCTGCGCAGACCATGTATTCCGCTTCTCTGTAGATCCCGATCACGCTTTGCTTGCAGCTTCTCCACTCACAGCTCCTCCATTCAAAATATACACGTATCACGTCTGAGATTTAGAATCATCCTTGTCGGTGTCGAAACTAGCATCGACGTAACCTTTTCTGACTGTTCATCACCCCATAGACTAAGAACATTTCTTTAGTCCTATTTAAGTACCTTAGGATGTTCTTCACGGCTGTCCAATGTTCCACTCGGATCACTTTGATATCCGCTTCAAACTAAGAGCATTGGACACATCCGTCTAGTACACGATGGCATACATGATGGAACCTATGGCCGAGGCATAAGGCACTTTGCTCATAGCTTCCCTATCATTTACCGTAGATGGACACCGAGCCTTGCTCAATATCTTACACGACAACATAGGCACCAACCTTTCAATGCCTTATCCATTCTGAACCTTTTCGAACTTTGTCTAGGTATGTACCGGCTTAAAGCTATCAGGCGTCTTTGTCTATCTCTATAGATTTTGATGCCCAATATATAAGCAGCTTCACCTAGGTCTTTCATTGAAAAACACTTGTTCAAATAACTCTTCACATCGTTAAGCATGTTGATGTCATTTCCAATAATCAATATGTCATCCACATATAGTACCGTAAACGCCACCGAGCTCCCACTCACTTTCTTGTAGATGCAAGCTCAGAGCAATTTGGAACAAATCCAAAGCTCTTGATCACTTGATCAAACGAAGGTTCCAACTCCGAGATGCTTGCTTCATCCATAAATGGAACGCTGAAGTTTGCATACTTTATCGCATCCTTAGGATCGACAAAACCTTCGGGTTGCATCATATACAACTCTTCATCAATGTTGCCATTGAGGAAAGCAGTCTTGACATCCATTTGCCATATTTCATAATCATGAAACGCAGCAATTGCTAATAAAATCCGAATGGACTTAAACATCGCTACGGGAGAGAAAGTCTCATCGTAGTCAACACCTTGAACTTGTCGAAAACCTTTCGCAACAAGCCGTGCTTTATAGACGGTAACATTACCATCCGCGTCCGTTTTCTTCTTGAAGATCCATTTGCACTCAACGGCCTTTCGGTTGCTAGAAGGGTCCACCAAAGTCCATACTTGGTTTTCGCTCATGGATCCTAATTCGGATTTCATGGCTTCTAGCCATTTCTCAGAGTCTAGGCTCATCATCGCTTCCTCATAGTTCGTAGGTTCACTGTCTTCTACTAACAAGACAGTCAAGACAGGGTTGCCGTACCACTCAGGAGGGGCACGCGACCTTGTCGACCTGCGACATTCAGTAGCAGCATCGTCCAAAGCTTCATGATCCTTATCATTAGCTTCCTCTATTGTTGGTGCAGGCGGCACTGGAACAATTTCAGGTGCGGCGCTACTCTCCAATTCAAGAGAAGGTTCAACAACCTCGTCTAGCTCTACTTTCCTCCCACTCACTTCTTTCGAGAGAAACTCCTTCTCAAGAAAGGAACCGTTCTTTGCGACAAACACTTTGCCTTCGGTTCTGTGATAGAAGGTATACCCAATAGTTTCCTTAGGGTATCCTATGAAGACGCACTTCTCCGCTTTGGGTTCGAGCTTGTCCGGCATCAACTTCTTGACGTAAGCTTCGCATCCCCAAACTTTAAGAAACGACAACTTAGGTTTAGCACCAAACCACAGTTCATACGGTGTCGTCTCAACGGATTTAGATGGAGCCCTATTTAAAGTGAATGCAGCGGTTTCTAATGCATAACCCCAAAATGATAACGGCAAATCAGTAAGAGACATCATCGATCGGACCATATCTAATAGGGTTCGATTCCGGCGTTCAGACACACCATTGCTGTGGTGTTCGGGTGGCGTGAGTTGTGAAACGATTTCACTTGCTTTGAGATGCGTGAGAAAATCATAACTCAAATATTCGCCACGATCGGATCGTAGAAACTTAATCTTTACATTACGATGGTTCTCCACTTCATTCTGAAATTCTTTGAACTTTTCAAACGTTTCAGATTTATGTTTCATTAAATAGATATACCCATATCTACTTAAGTCATCGGTAAAAGTGAGAAAATAACGATATCCACCGCGCGTCGAAACACTCATCGGTCCGCATACATCGGTATGTATGATTTCCAACAAGTCCGCTGTTCGCTCCATCATACCGAGAACGGGTTTTGATCATCTTGCCCATGAGGCATGGTTCATGTGTCAAATGATTCAAAATCAAGAGACTCCAAAAGTCCATCGTAATGGAGTTTCTTCATGCGCTTTACACCAATATGACCTGAGCATAAATTGCCACAAATAAGTAGTATTATCACTATCTACTTTGCATCTCTTAGCCTCAATGTTATGGATGTGTGTTTCATCCCTTTCGAGATTTAGAAGAAATAAACCATTCACAATAGGTGCATGACCATAAAAGATGTTACTCATATAAATAGAACAACCATTATTCTCCGATTTAAATGAATAACCGTCTTGCAATAAACAAGATCCAGAAATAATGTTCATGCTCAACGCAGGCACATAATAACACTTATTAAGGTTTAAAACTAATCCCGAAGGTAAAACTAAGGAGAGCGTGCCGATGGCCATCACATCAACTCTTGATCCGTTGCCAACGCGCATCGTCACCTCATCCTCGCAGTCACGCCTATTCCGTAGCTCTGCTTCGAGTTACAAATATTAGCAACCCAACCAAGATCAAATACCTGTGCACTACAACGAGGGCTAGTAAGGAAAACATCAATAACATGTATATCAAATATACCTTTGATGGTGCCACCTTCTTGTCCGCTAAGTACTTGGACGATTCTTCCAAAGGACCCTTGTCCTTGCAATAGAAGCACTCAATGTCTGGCTTAGGACCAGACTTGAGCTTCTTCTCAGCAGGAGCAACGCGCTTGCCGCCGCTTTTCTTGAAGGGCTTCTTTGCACCTTTACCTTTCTTAAAGGAGGGCTTGTTGACCATCAACACATGATTATCCTTTTGATGTCCACGTCCGCAGCCTTCAGCTGCGAAGAGCTCGGTGATCGATTGGAACTAATCTGATTGAGTCACTACAAAACTTTTGTAGCCGGAAGGAGTGATTGCGAACCCTGTCAATCTTGAGCTCCTCTGGAATCTTGCAGTCCAGTTGCTCAAAGGCGTTGAGTGTAGCCCGACATCTTAATGGCGTGCTCACTAACGGAACTCCTTCCTCCATCTTGCGCTTAAAGAACTTCTCGGAGATCTCATATCTCTCGAACGGCCTGAGTCTCAAACATGGTTTTCAGCTCTCGAGAATCTCAAAGGGCCGGGATAGTTTTCAAAACGATTTTGAAGTTCCGGTTCCATAGCAAACAACATGGTGCTCTTAATCACACCATAATCATCTTTCGCGATGATAGACAGCTTTCTCATCGGTACCAGCGATTGCAGTAGGGGTTACCTAACGCTTTCTCAAGGACATAGTCCTTTGTCCGCCATGACGAATGATTCTTAGATTGGAACCAGTTGGTGAAGTTAGACCCATTGTTTCTAAGCTTTTCTTTCTCAGCAAAACGTTGAAGTTGAAGTTGGACTTGGCCATGTGATCTACAGTATTTGCAAGTACAATTTAGACTATGTTCATGATAAATAGTTCAACTTAATCAAATTACTGGATGAACTCCCACTAAATTCAACATCCCTCAAGTTGTTTAGTGAACACGATCCAAATTCACCACACCTAATCCGATCATCACGAGAAGAGATGTGGTTTCAATGGTGGACAACGAAGTGTCGATCATATCATCCATATGAATCGTGCTTAACCTTTCGGTTCATGTGTTCCGAGGCCATGTCTGTACATGCTAGGCTCGTCAAGTTAGACCCAAGTATTTCCGCGTGTGCAAAACTGGCTTGCACCCGTTGTATGTGAGCGTAGAGTCTATAGCACCCGATCATCACGTGATGCTTGGACACGACGAACTTTCGCAGTGCATACTTGGGAGAACACATTTTTATCTTGATCTTTAAGTGAGGAATCATCTTATAATGCTACCATCGCGATCTAAGCATAATAAGATACATAAAAGGATAAACATCACATGCATATAACTTTATGTGACATGGTATAGCCAATCTTTGCGCAATGATCTCCATCTTGTGCATTCCGGCATGATCTCCATCACTTCACCATGATTTCCTCCACCACGAATAGCAACTACAACTATTGCTAACTACTTAGCGATAAAGTAAAGCTATTACATGGCGTATAAGAAGTTGACTCGCAGGTCATACACAATTATAAATACAACCATATGGCTCCTGCCGGTTGTGTACTCATCGACATGCAAGTCGTGAAACATTACAAAACATGATCATCGCATACAATATACACATCACATCTTGGGCCATACCATATCACAGAAAACACTCCCTGCAAAAACAAGTTAGACGCCTCTACTTTGTTGTTGCATGTTTTACGTGGCTTATGGGAGTAGATGCTAAGAACGATTCTTACCTACGGAAAGCCACAACGGTGATATTATGGTTGCCAAACTCCGGTGTTAATCCCATGACAACTATAGTGAGAGAAACGACATCCACCACCGCATGTGTGGTACAAGCCACATGTCAAGTGCGGAGCCGGTCTCATGACGACGGCGTCGCGTAAGGTTGGCCTGGACCGCTTCAATCTCACTATCCCGCGTCATAAGAAGAACACAAACAAGAGGCTTGCAACAGAAAACATCAACGCCCGCAACAACCATGTTGCGTTCTACTCGTGAATCACATCTACGCATAGATCTAGCTCTGATACCACTGAAGGGTTTCGCTGCATAGGAAATCAAAATTTTCTACGGAAGCAAGCGAAGGCAAGCCAAGATCTAATCTAGGAGATGCAAACAACGAGAGAGATTGATTAGATCTTCATACCCTTGAAGATTCATGACAAACGTTAAATCGGAACGTGGGTGATGTAGTCGTACTCGCTTCTCCTCCTCGCGATCCGATCCGATCCAAAGACCACAAGTGGCGGTGCCTCCGTGAGATGCACACGCGGCACCTCGGCGTCTCCTCCTTCCTCGGACCAGCAAGTATGGTGGAGAGATAGATTGGATCTACAACACACGGCGCGGTGTATATGGTGGAGAATTTACGCATGAGGCTTCTACAAAGCAGTCGGGAGGGAGAGAGGAAGGGCAGCATGGCAACTAGGGTTTGGAGGAAGGTGTGTGGTATGGGGAGGGGGCGCACCAGCCCTCTATATATATAGGGGGGGGTGCGGCCAGCCCTTGCCCATCCTCCAAGCCTATCTCTAGTTTAAACGATTTAAACTTATCCCTTATCTAGAAACCCTATCTCTAGTTTAAACGAGTTTAAACTTATCTAGGATCGGCTGGGCCCTATGGGGCCTTGTGCCCTGGCCCAATGCGCCAGGACACTCCCTCATAGGCCCATGCCCCTCCGGAAGGTGGGACCACGTTGGCCCCTTCCGAAGGTTCTAGAAGCTTCCGTACAATACCGATTAATCCTAACAATTCGAACTCCAAAAAACTGCCTTTGCCTTATATGAATCTTATTCTCGGACCACTCGAAGCTCTCGTGATATCCGGATCCCATCCGAGACTCGAACAAAATTCATAAACCAATTATCCAATCTATCCTAGCGTCGAGACACGTTAAGTGTGTGACCTTGAGTTTGAGAATATGCGACATGATCTTCTATCAATAATCAACGGGGTGCAGGCACCCATATTTACTCCCATTCATCGATGATCATATCGGATGAACCACGATGCCGTGATTCAATCAATCCCATATATATTCCCTTCGTCTCGCGATATTTTACTTGCCGAGATTCGATCGTCGGTATCGTCATACCTAGTTCAATCTCGTTCACGCAAGTACTTTACTGTTCGTAATCCAATATCACTTTGTGATTAACTCCTTAACCACATGCTTGCAAGCGGTGTTGATATCGATTACGAGTGGGCCCCAAGTAAATCTCTCCGACTTGGGAGGACAAATTCCATCTCGATACATACAACCCAATGATACTTTCCGATCACGAGAGACACCTTTATGATCACCCTCTCATAGGATGACGCTTTGATGACCTCAAAGCTTTCTTAGATACCGTGGAGTTGTATTATCTCATGGTCTAAGGAATACAATATTTGACATAGGAAAAGCTTCGCAAAGATGAACACAAAGACACGATCTAATTGCTTCGCTTAGTTTGGTCATCACCATATCATTCTCCCAATGATATGATCTCATTATCAATTGACAACTCATGTCTATGGTTAGGAAACCTTAACCATCATTGATCAATGAGCTAGTCCATAGAGGCGTACTAGGGACACGGTGTTGTTCACAAACCACACAAGTATTAAAGTTTCCGCTTAATACAATTCTAGCATGGAATATAAACTTCATCATGAACAAGAATTATAATAATAACATCTTTATTATTGCCTCTAGGGCATAATTCCAACAAGCGCCACCGCCGATGATGATCCGGTGAGTAGGTACCGCCGGTAATGCATAGATTCTAGGTGAAGTACCACCGGTAATGCATAGATTCTAGGTGAAGTATGGATGCAGGGTGCGACATCAAATTCTGCTAAAACTATATATGTATATCTATATGATCAAAACCTCCTCTATATAATATGGTGCCAATGTGTGATGATTTTTAAATATACAGTTCGGATTAGTGCATCTGTTCCTACCCGTGTTTTTCATACCGCCAAAAAGTTTTCGGTTTACCGCATCCGCCTTTTACGGTACCGCGATATGCGGTATCTGCTAGAGATGTTCTAAAACCTTCACTATGCAGTACAGTACGTAGTACCGTTCAGATTCGTGTCGAGTGGTCACGTACTCACGTGCCAATGAATGTCCCCTCCGATTCGTGCAAATGCGCATCATGGGAGTCCAAAATTTTGCAGCTCTGAGAGCCTGGACCACGGCACGACAACGGCTGTGTTTGCGTCTACGAAGGAGTAGTAATTTACAAGAGTTTACATGCAGCAACTCAAGGATGCCGGTGCCCCCTTGGCTGTCAAGACTGCCCTTGCGGCAGAGCGGCCTCCCGACGTTCCCAGCAGCGCCTGTGCACCTCCTCCATTCTCTCTGCCGGATTGCAGATGCCGGAGCAGTTCCAGTCGAAGGACGCCGCGCACGGATTCCCGGCCTGCGCCTTCCATTCGCAGTCTGCGTGATCAGAGAAGATGACAGATGGATAGTGCGTCAGCTGAGATATGTTTCCGCGATCTAAGCAGCGAGCCAAACCACGCAAATGCAGCAAATATCAGGGAGACTGCATCACATTATCACAGCACATGCCAGGGCTGGCAATAATTAATGGTTGGTAAAGTGAAATACTCCCATGGATGGAGAGCTAAGAACTATTTACTGATGGTCACTCTCCACATCGTACGTCAGAAATAGAATAGAGCCATGTGTTGTGTCCATGCTACTGAAGTGCGAGAGACAAAAGAGTAACTGACAGAGAAGATATGTCAACACCCACTAGATTTGCAATGGCTGTCGTCTTATTATGAGGTCATTCAGGTTAAACATTCGTATGAATGAAATAATCATGTGCTGTACAGACAAGTTTGGTGTGTAGAGAAAATTCTGGAGAGCTGGGGGACAGAAAGGTGGTAAAGGCAGGCCTTGAATCTTTGATTGCTGGAGAAAAGGAGCTAACCAACACTGTAGTTGTTAAGACCACTGGATCATCTTTTTGTCAGTACAAAATTCAAAATGATTGGCTCAACTACTTAGTACTGTAAAGCATATAACTTCCAGGTTAAGCGATGCCCCAATGAGCATGCAATAATTATTCAGATAAAATAGAGCAATCTGCTGAAGCAAAAGGGAAAATGAATAGTAGTAAAGAAGCAATATACAACCTGGAGGAGTACCACAACAAAGGCTTCTCTCATCAACATGGTCGACATCCAAACCGATCAACCAAGAACCAAATGATACATCTTCATTTGTATATTTGTGCAAGATATGCCTGAAATGACGTCAAACAGGAATGAAATGAAGCAGTAATGTAACTTGTTTTTATCTGGCATAGCATTTCCACATTACTAAATTAGAACTCACCTGTTTGCCGATATGTAGGTCGCCAAATCTCGTGTTATAGCATACAGCTGCCGTGTTGCATGCCGGAAGTAGTTGTTACCCGCGGTCCCAAACTTCCAATGATCTGGTTCGTAATACTTCGATTCACTGTGAAAATTAAGCAAACAATATATATAAACCATTTCAGAAGAAATATCAGCAAGATGAAACCGTCTGTTGGGAGCATATCTAGCAGGATCTGTCTTTCTAATAAATTAATAAAAGAATGCAAACTCATTATCTTCATTATTCTATGCATGGGACTGAATAATGCGAAAAATGAATCATGTGCGTTGGTAGAAAGTAGCATGACTAGCTTCCACAATCGAATGGATGGCACTTCTTCCCCACAGTATTCAATGGTTCATATCATGAGTTTGTTCTTATTCCGTGGAAGTTCCCATCTGACACAGTTCCCATATGTTTATTACTGTAATATAAATTGGAAACAATCTGGGTTTCTGGGGTATTACTTGTTAGCAATAACAGGCCCGGATTTCATACAGCCAATGTACACCCGAGGTTTCGATCTATGCCGTGCCAAAATCGATCCGGTAATGCCTGTATTAAGAGAGTAAATCTCAGTCTGTGATATCAAAGGTTGGTCAGAATACCGACTAAACATTTAGCGGCAACGACCAAAACTCAAAAGGTCATGTGTTGGCATACCAATGTTGACATGAACATCATCATCAGCTTTGACATAGAAATCAGCATCCCACATGGACAGAGCAGTTGAAAGAAACGTCTGAATCTTCGAAGGAAGCCCACCGTAGCCTTCAACGTGATTCTGCAAAGGGCGTCAATACTTTCAGTCATTGACAAAAGCTGAAGTATCTCAAAGTAATCGACCCGTCATACAAGTCTCAGAATGTCACTGTATTCTTTATCTTCTGCATCCATGGCACGCTCCACTTCACTGTCAGGACTAGGATTTGCACAACAAGAAGTAAGCCCCAAAGTTCAGTAAATGTATTAAGAAAGAACAACTGCTATATATTTCCCTGTTTTAAACTCAGCCATACCTTCTTCCAATAACAAAACGGATGACAATGCCCTTCTCCCTCTCCAGCCGTTGCAGATGCACGCCTAAAAAAAACATTGCATCAGATATAGAAAGCATAAACAATTGGAACGATGTGTCTGTCTGGTTGAAAAGGGTTCTAACCTTGTGGCATCCACGTCTGCCTGATAGAGTCTCTGCGCTTACGATTGTGGAACGTGGTCATGATGCCCATGACGAAAAACATTCGATGCCCCATGTTTCCCTGGTCAACCGCCGAATCACTCGCCGGCGACACGCCTTGGCTCCTCATCTGCGCAGCCCTAGCGGCAGCCAGGCGCATCTCGATGTCCGATATCGTCCTGTCCAACGCGCTGGGAACAGGAACGGTATAAGCAAATCCAAACTCGTAGTACGAAAGATTCACGGCCGCTCGAGGTTCAGAGACAGTTACATGACGACTTCGCGAGTCTGTGACACTTGGTTCAGCACGGCCCTCGAATGGCCAGGACTCGCCTGCAAAATCGAACCAGTTGGCGATGGGCACCCAAATGGACATCGAGGGGAGAGAGTGGAGTGAATCGAAGTGACTGGCATTACCTTGTTTGGGCAATCGGGCGGCTCGGGAACCGCCCAATACCTGCAAAAATAGAGCAAAACATCATACCTCCGCCCCACGGAATCGACGAGCATTGCAACAAATCGTGCCGAGAAGAAGAGATTCGAGCGGGTAAACCCTAGAGAGCGAGAAATCGAAGAGAAACGCGGATTTGGGGGAGGGAGGGAGGGGGGGAGCGAATGCGAACCGGTTGACGACGCAGACGCCGAGGAAGAAGCAGGCGGTGCAGAGCGCGGCCACCCACCTCGTGGGCACGCGCCCCGGCGACACCCTGTGTTGCGGCCTTGCCGCGGCCATCGCCGGTGCTGCTGGCCTCGGATTCCTCGTTCGAACGGGCGGAGAGGGAAAGCCGTGTGAGAGGGAGAGGGAGAGAGCTCTTTGCCTTGGCCTGCTCTGCTCACCTGCAATGCAGTAGTGCTCAGTGCTCCGTGGACTCGGTTCATATATCCCCCTACGCCTCCGTGATTTTCGGTGCTCTGGGGAAGTACAATTCCTTTCCACCGGATTTATAAACAACTCAGTGATTTTGTACAAACGCACTAATGTAGTATGTACGGTCACACGTTCATACACCACGGTATTTATGGAAGATTACAGTCATACACCCACCCCAGGACCCATATATACACCGACACATTGCTATTACTCCCTTCGTTGCAAATTATTACTCCCTCCGTCCCAAAATAAGTGACGTGAGTTTGTCAAGATTCGCATGTATCTAGTCTTAAAACATGTCTAGATACATGCGAATCTACATAAAGTTAAGTCACTTATTTTAGGACGGAGGGAGTAGATATTTTAGCTTTTCTAAAAATACATGTACTTAAAAGTCTTATAGTGTGTAGATTTAATCATTTTGGTCCGACGATGTTAACTTAAGCCCACAAAAAAATGATTGCAGCATCTCCATTTATGAGCTTGTTGTACCCAAAAGCTACCGTAGGCATCAACTAGTTTGTGCTCTGGCTGCATCGTACCTGTAGTGTACACTGCTACGAACTACAGCGGGTGTTATGAGATGCACCCCATTGAATTATACGGTGCGAGTAATCTTGTATACAAAACGTGCAACAAGTTGGAACGCAGGAGCAAGGAGAATCTAACCTGTGATGCAAGAGAAGTGTTAATAAAGACAGTGTTCTGGGTGGAACGAATACCTCGTCCGGTACATGTTGCTTTTTTTTCTTTTACAACCAGCAGGAGCACTGTCTTTTTTATTAGAAGAAGATAATTGGCCGGTTTGAAAGAGAAACCGATCAAAACTCGAAACAGACGTATAAACACATGGATCCAGTTCAAAGAGGAACCGGACAAAAAAAAGACATCAAACGGCACAGTTTTAAGGAAAAACTGGCAAAAACCACACGAGGCCGCACTACCTAGGTCGACTAGGTCTGGAGCACCGTCGAAACGACACGAACACAACGGCAATGGCGAGCGCTACGAAGAGCCTGGTCCACGTCCCCGGAGAGGAAGTCAGAGCCAAAGGGAACGACTAGGCCTCTCAGGCTTCATGGAGAGAGGCAGGCCGCAGGGGACACGCCAGCGGTACCCGCGCGTCGACAGGGCCCGAAGATATCGACTCAACCGGCATCACTAGCACCCCAAGCAAAGGCTCCGCACACTCCGAAAAATGACACCGCCAAGGGGGTAACGACGTCCAAAAGACACCGCCGTCATCCAATCCTGCATGCCAGATTTGGGCTTTCACCCCGGAATGATGGACGGAGGGGCATCAGGGCTCCACGACAACGCCCCCAAGAGGGATAACGGCACCCACAAGCGCCGCCGCTGTCGACACCGACCAAGTCGAGCTGGACTTTCGTCCGGAGACCTCGACCACCACCTCAAGGGGCCAGACAGCAGTCCTCGCCGACGAGCTAGCTCACCGGCAAAAGAGACGACGTCTACGCCCGCGGAGCCAAACCCTGCCGCCCACACGGCCGAGGTAGAGCATCACCACCATCTCAATCCGGAGCCGTCGCTCCGGCTTACGCGCGCAGCACCGCGGCACCCCATGTCGATTGCCACTACCGCAGACAACCAACCACCACCACGGCGACCCATCGCAGCCGCCAAAGCACCGTTGGAGTAGGGCGCAGCCTTGACGAGACCACCACGCCGAGACACCCCAGCCCGCCGTCCTCCACGCCACCGGAGCATCGAGGAAAACCTCTGGCAGCTGCACACCCGAAAGCCGCCACGTCCCCGAGGCCGTCGCCCCGGCTTTCATATCTCCGGTGAAACGGACGCTGCCACCGCCGGAGAAGCAGCCCGGCCACCCTTGTCGTTCACCCGAGGTCGAGGGGCGCCGCCTCGACCGAAACCCTGCCCAAGCCCACCGGCTCAGCCTCCCGAACGCACGCAGAAGGAGCGCCACGGCCGTGGCCCGCCTCGGCCCATCCAGGGCCCAGATCGGGCCCGGATAGCACCCTCCACGCAGGCGTGCAGGTCGGCCGCCGCCTCCAGCTTCGCCGTTCGCCGCTGATGCAGATCACAACCCGTCGCTCGGCCGCTCGCCAGAAGCGCGTTGCCTCCCCACCGCCATGAGCGATCGCCGCCGAGAGCTCCCCACTCCCGAGCGTCGCCGCGGAGAAGCCAGGATCCCGCCGCCACCGGCTCCACCCGTGCTTTGCCCTGTGGAGGCGACCGACGACAGCAGGGGGAGGAGGAGGGGGGTGGTCGACGGTGGCGGGGCGGTGTCGGCTTCTGGGTCGCCCCTGGGGAGGGAGCGACGCGGGTCGTTGTGGAGTTCTGACTTGGCTTTTTATCATCGTATCCCCCTTTCAATTTCCAGGCTTCGTCCCAAATAAGACTGATGTTGTCCCGGTTGCATTTTAATATAGGCCAGAAATAGGCCCTAGTGTGAATCGGTGTACTACACCATATTCCTATACATACGTAACATCTATTACATGTATTATATCTAACATCCCCTCTTAATCTCGGCCTTAATCTCGGCCTGTAAAAAGGTTGCGATTACACTTGAACTCATCAAGCATCTTGACCGAAAGTGCTTTTGTAAATCCATCTGCAACCCGATCCTTGCTTGAAACAAAGCGAATAGCCAAATTATTACTAGCAACTTGTTCTCTAACAAAATAGAAATCATTCTCAATATGTTTAATGCGAGCATGAAACACTGATTCACTGACAAATAGGTAGCACCTAGATTGTCACACTAGAGACTTATTTTTTCAGTAACTTTACTCCAAGTTCTACGAGAAGGGCTTCAACCCAAATCAATTCAGGTGTGACATTGACTAAACCCTTTATATTCAGCCTCAATACTAGACCAAGACAGTGTAGCATGTTTCATTGAACTTCAAGAGACCAAATTTGGTCCAACAAATATAGCAAAATCGCCTGTGGAATGTCTGTCATTAAGGGGTCCTACCCAATCTGCATCTAAAAAGGCACTAAAAAGGTGGATGAAGATTTTGTAAATGTGATTTCAAGTTTTGGTGTATCCTTCACATATCTAAGAATACGTTTTGCAGCTGTCAAATGTTCTGTAGTGGGAGCATGAAGATACTGACAAACCTTGTTTACTGAGAAGAACAAGTCTGGACGTGTGAAAGTCAAGTATTGTAAGGCTCCAACAATACATTGTACTGCGTATTGTCATCAGGGCCAAGAGGAGTGCCATCTGTGAGAGACAACCACTCTGTGGAGGATAGAGGTGTGGGAGCAGACTTACAATGGCACATACCAACCTTGTCAAGTAACTCTGTAGCATATTTTCCTATGTTAAGAGCAAGGCATTGTGCATCTTTTTCACCTCAATACCAATGAAAAAAAATGTAAATCACCTAGATCTTTGATTTCAAAGTTCTTAATGAGATCTCGAAGGAGAGTAGTAATAGCATGATCAGAAGAGCTTGTAACTATGATATCATCAACATAAATTAAAACAAACATAGTGATACCTGACTTGTTAAAGAGAAACAATGAAGTATCAACCTTTGATGGTGAGAACCCAAGATCACACAACTTGGAACTCAACCTAGAATACCATGCCCGAGGTGCTTGTTTTGATCCATACAGAGCTTTTTCAAGTTTGCAAATATACTACGTAGAGTAGGAATCCTCAAAACCTAGTGGTTGTTTCATATAGACTTCCTCTTCCAAAACATCATGAAGAAACTCGGTCTTGAAATCTAGTTGTCATAGGTTCCATCCATGAGAGACAGAGAAAGACAAGACAATCCTGGTAGTAGCAATCTTAACCACAAGACTAAAAGTATCCTCATAATCAATTCCATACCTTTGCTTGAAACCTTTTGCAACTAGTCGTGCTTTGTATCGACCAATAGAGCCATCCGGCTTCCTATTTATGCGATATACCCTTTTGCAGTTAATTAAATTTTTGTTGCTACTCAGAGGAACAAGATTCCAAGTCTTGTCCTCAAGTAGTGTCGTGTATTCCTCTTCCATTTCTTGACGCCAATGAGGATCAGTGAGAGCATCGGCAAGTTTGGTGGGTTCTCCTGTCGAAGAGAGCAAGCCATATCGAACAGTACCATCAGTGTATTGTTTAGGTTGTCATATACCTTTCTGAAGCCGAGTGTGAGCACATGGTGGTGATGCAGCCGGTTGTATAACAGGAGAAGGCGGAGGTGATGCAGAATTTTCCTCATCGTCGAAGCTTGCAGCAGATGCGGCTACACCGTCGCTGGCCACAGAGGATCTTCTAGGGGATACCAGCGCAGCTGACAGTGCTAGGAAGGGAGCAACCAATGCGGAGTCGGGTGGGGATGGCGACAGTGTGCCGGTCGGGGGGCAGTCAGGGCCTGTGTGGGGGAAGCAACTGCATTGTGCGCTCAGGCGTGTATGCAACAAGCGGCATCATGGCACGTGGCGAAGCCGGGGTGGTTGCGGGGCTGGGGAAGCCAGCGTGCGGCATTGCAACGCAGAGAAAGGCGGGTCCACACGAATCCTCCTCGGAATCCGACGCCTCGAGATCTAGCGAGGCAGATGAATGTCCCAGAGAATCTGCCTCGTGTTTTGCACTTGTTTCATCATTTTTGGCTCATTTTTAGCATGCAAGTTTGAGCTATTTTCTACACTATTTGAGCTGAATTTTTCTTATGCAGGTGCTGCAACTTGATGCACATCAGTAATAGGTTCGACGGTAGGCATATGATCATCCATATTATGTGCATCCTCATGAGATGTAGATGATGATAAAAGTAATATTTCTTTTTTAAAGAGGGCACGGACATTAGGATGAAGAGATGCAAAAGGAAACACATTCTCATCGAAAATAACATCATGAGAAATGTAAATGCGTCCTGTAGAGACATCTGGATATTTTACACCCTTACGGAGGGGACTATAGCCAAGAAAAACACACCGTTTAGAACGGAAAGCAACTTTTATTTTGTTGTAGGGACAAAGATTAGGCCAACAGGCATATCCAAAGGTTCTAAGAGCATCTAATTCGGTGTGATATTGAGGAGGCGTTTAGTGGGAGTAGTAAAATCAAGGACCTTGCCATGATGCAAATTTATGAGAAATGTGGCTGTGGAGAAGGCTTCATCCCAAAATTTGAGAGGCATATAAGCATTCGCAAGTAAAGCAAGACCAACTTCAACTATATGAGCCTGCTTTATTTTAGCTGAACAATTTTGTTGATGAGCACGGGGACATGAGACATGATGTGTGATGCCAACTTTTTGAAAGAAGCTATTGAGTTTCTTATTACCCCCCAATCAGTTTGCATAGTAACAATTTTCCTATCAAACTTACGTTGAGCATGTTGTTGATAATTAAGTAAAGCTTGATAAACATCAGAACGCTTTAAAAATAAATCCATGTGAACTTGATAAAATCATCAATCAAACTTACATAGTATGCATATTTCCCAATAGAAAGGGGGATATGACCCCATACATCAGAGAAAACTTACTCCAAGGGATTAGTGGACACACTAGTAGATATGGGATATGGAACCTGGTGGCTCTTGGCTAATTGACAAGAGTCACAAACATATGGGGTACTCTCTGGGGTGGAAGGTATTTTATTTCTTCTAACAACTTGTTGAACCTCGAATGAAGATGGATGTCATAAACGACGATGACATGTAGAGGATGACAACTTTATTGTGATGAAAGCATGCTTGGAGGTCTCATTGAACATGGGCACCAAAGGATAGAGACCACCATAGCAGGGGACCATAAATAGAATTCTTTGTGTTGCTTGGTCCTTGATTAAAAACAGGAAAGGATGAAACTCAATAAAGACATGATTATCAAGGGTAAATATATGAACAGACAAAAGATTTTTCAATGCACTAGGAAATGCAAAATATTTTGAACATCAAAGGAACCTTGAGGGGTGAGCAATATTGAATGCCTAATATGACTAATGTTCGTACCTATGCCCTCAGTAGTGCGGACACGATCGTTTCCAGTGTACTTGTCGTGTATAGAGAGATTGTTCAGCTCGGCGGTGCATGGTCGGTGGCACCCGTATCATAGTACCAGTTGGTGTCTATGCCATATGATGTAGTGTGTCCACGAGCACCATCATCGTCCTTGTCATTAGAGTAGCGCCGCCAGCAGACACTTGTAGGGTGGCCATGGATCTTGCAAATCTGGTACGTGGTGTCGACGTAGGGGGTGGGGGAGCGGTCTTAGCAAGACCGAACCTAGCGCGTGTAGCCGCCACTACCACCATCAGCACGATAATCAGGCATGTCATCTCCACGACGCTCATCACGACGCTAGTTGCCATCATGGCGATCATCATCACGGCGCTCGTCATGGTGCCAGTTTCCATCATGATAATCATCATTGTGATGGTCACGACGGTAGCCTCCTTCCCGGTTGTCTTGGCGACCACGGTCAGGGATGCGGCCACGAGGACGGTTGTAGCGGTCACGACGGGTAACATTGACCGATGAGGAGAAGGAGCCAATATCCTCGGGGAAGCGTTGCGCATGTCATACGCGTAGAGCTGATCATACAGGTCATCGAGAGTAGTATCTGGATTGCTAGTGATAGAGGTAATCAGGGTGTTGTAGTGGATGCGATCGCGACCCTGCAAGACGTAGAACGGTATTTGGGGGAGCCTCGCACAGTAAAGGATGTGAGGTTCTTATGTTTATATAGGCACTCAGACCAATTATGGTTTGGTACAATTACAGTTAGGTCCTACGTAAATACAATATGTATAGTCTAACACCCCCAGCAGTCGCAGCGGGAGGTTCTCGGACATAGAGAATGGATCGAAAATCATGGAAGAGCTGACTCGGTAGTCCCTTCGCCATGGCATCAACAAATTGTAGAGCGGAGGGAACATGTAGGACCTGAACTTTGCCAAGATAGACTCTCTCTCGAACAAAGTGGATGTCGATCTCAATGTGCTTGGTGCAATGCTGTTGCACTGGATTGGACAACATGTAGATGGCGGAGATGTTCTTGTAGTAGACAGGTGTGGCTGTGCTGAGAGGACGATGGAGATCCTAAAGGAGCTGGTGAGCCAGCAACATTCAGCCACCGCATAAGCGACGACCCTATACTCGGCTTGAGAACTAGAGCCGGAGATAGTGGTCTGGTTCTTGGGAGACCAAGAGATCAGACTGTCTCCATAGTAGACAGAGTAGCCTGACATAGAGCAACGAGAATCCAGGCATCCAGCCTAGTCCATGTCAGAGTAAGGCATCAGGGTGGTCGAGGATGATGCGCGAAGATGCAGGCCAATGCCCATGGTACCTAGAATGTACCGAAAACACGCTTCACTAGGGCAAGGTGCGGCGTGTGTGGGGCATGCATGTGAAGGCAGATCTGCTAGATGGTGTAGGAGATGTCGGGACGCGTTAGAGTGAGGTACTGAAGTGCATCGGTAAGACTCCGGTACTTCGTGGTGTCCGATAGCAAGTCACCATCACTATCGGAGAGCTTGGCTTGAGTTTCGATAAGAGTCATGGACGAGTAACACTTAGCCATGCCAGCACGATGAAGAAGGTCTGCAACATACTATCGTTGTGACAGGAACATCCCATGTGAATAGCGACTAACCTGCGATCCCGAGGAAGAAGTGAAGGTTGCCAAGATCAGTCATAACGAGCTAGTTGTGGAGCCTATCAAGAAGCCGCTGAAGGAGAGGCATGTACGAGGTGGTGACGATGATGTCGTCGACGTAGAGGAGCAGCTATGTCGTGTCATGATCGGAGCACAGCACAGACAAGGATGTGTTAGTGATGGAGGCGATGAATCCCATGGTGGTGATGTAAGCAGCAAACCGCTGGTACCAGGCGCAGGGAGCTTGCTTCAAGATGTAGAGGGATTTGTGCAGGCGACACATGTGCTCAGGCCTGGTGGCATCAGCGAATCCTGGAGGCTGCTGGTAGTAGACAACTTCATCGAGAGTGCCATGGAGGAAGGCATTCTTGACATCAAGTTGATGGATGGGCTAAGAGCTAGAGGCGGCGATGTGGAGAACAAGCTAAATGGTAGCAGGCTTGACGACAGGGCTAAATATCTCGTCCTAGTCGATGTCGGGGCACTAGGAGTAGCCGCAGATGACCTAGCGTGCCTTGCAGCGAGCCAAGGAGCCATCATAGTGGAACTTGTGCCGAAAGATCCACTTGACAGTGACCATGTTAGCACGGAGTAGGTGAGGCACGAGAGACCAGATGTTGTTGTCGAGGAAGGCATGGTGCTCGTCGGCCATAGCCGCATGCCGGAGAGGGTCCTGAAGAGCTTGTCGCGCTGTTGTTGGGACGACGTCGATGGAGGGGATGGTGGTAGAGAGGTTCAGCCTGTCAGGGGATGAACATGCTGGCCAAAACTCGTGGTGATGACTGCATGATGAGCTGATGGAACGCATGGTGCACGAGGAGCATGGCGGGAGGTCGCACGGCCGTGGACATTTGTGGAAGGGGCTACAGTAGGCGGACACAGGGTGGTAGTAGCGGTCTCTGCCATGGCAGAGAAACACGGCACGAAAGCCTGCCGTGGTACCGCGGCAGCCTGCCGGGAGGCCGCGAAAGCATGGCGCGGTTACGGGGCGGCTAGGGCCTGCCGTGTGGCAGGCATCGGGCGACGTGTTGTCGGAGCCTGGAGGTTGGCAAAGAGGAAGTCCAGGCAACGTTCGTACGGCGGTGATGTCGCTGATCATGCCGAAGTATTGTAAAATGGAAAAACACCCTTATCGAAAACAACATGTCGCGAGATTATTATTTTGCCTAAGGAGATGTCATAGCAGGGATAACCCCGGTGTTGTGAGGGATACGAGGAAGACGCGAGGATTAGAGCGAGGAATAAGCTTGTGGGGGGCGGTGGATGCGACGTTGGGGTAATAGAGGCAACCGAATATGCGAAGTGTGTTATTGGGAGGAGGACAACCATGGATACGTGTGAAGGGAATTAGCAAGTGACGAGGGGGATCTCGACAATGTCCATAAAGAAGGACTTAGGGTTTTGTGGAAAAGAGAATGCTGGGGATTTCATCAGAAGTAAGGAAACAATGGGATCAAAGTCGCCTAAATATTACGAGGGATTGCTTGGTTACAAATTGCTTAGGGATTGTTCGGTGCCTGTCCTAGGCTTCTCCCGCCCTATATATAATAGGTCAGGTCTTAAAGCTGTACAGGGATAAGTTACATGATTACAACACCAACTCCATGTTGGTCTTTGTTCATCTTTCCTGGTACAACTATAATCTTTGTCGGTTGCTTTGCTGGATCTTCATCTTGACTCTTCATGGGCCGTAAGCCTCTCTACAGGTCCTAGGTAGCAAATCATAAGGACCCGAGTAATCGTACCTATGTCAGTAGCCCCTGAGACTCTACCCGAACTGTAGTTTTGGGTTGAGTCTCAAAAAAAAGTTTAATCCTTTTTCTTTGTTTTCACTATTTTTTAAGCTTTTATAGGGATTCGGTACAATAAGCCTGATGCATCCGACGGATCAGGAATCAGTTAATTTCTCCTGGAAAAAAACAAGGTTGTCCTACATCAAATTCAAGTCCCCACGCGTGAACTCGGAATTTATTACTGGCGTAACTCAGTTCGGGCCGCCGAGGTCTTATCGAATATTGAGTTCCAGTTTTATTTTATCGGGTACCCAACGCGTCTGTCAGGATTTTTCATCGTATCGTAGATACAGATATAATACTGGCAGAGCACATTCTTGTGCGATTACCAGGCCACTCAGGACGAATCACGGGGTCTTACCTTCATGTTTCTGAACACGGCATTCGAAGTTTTATCGCATTTAGCTACAATCCAAGATTTATATATTTTGTGTCAGCTGGGCTGCTAATATTTTTGAATTTTGCAATATATTTTGAGATTTCATGAAATCTCCCGATGGGAGTAACCTTCAGAGGATACATAAATGTAAAACTCACAAGTTTTTTAGGCAATGATTGCCTTTTTCTTGGACTGCATAATTTTTCTATCGGGTGCGTGGCAACGCTCACGATGGGAGTAGCCCTCGAGGCTATGTTCGGATGCCTGTATCTGGACATAGGCTCATAACTGATGTTAAATCATGCAAACATATAAGTCATCCTTTTGAGTTTATATGAACGAAATTGAAAGGTATGAAGAACTTATCTTTATACATATATGGCGTAACCGTGGATACATTATTCTGGCGAATTGCTATATGGCCGAAGTATTTTGGCTTTAAAAAGCCAGGCCATAGGCCTTATTGAATTTATAAGTAAACATAGGATCTTCTAAGCATAAAAGCGTCGTAGCTATGCAACATTCCATGGATTGGAATATTGTACTCATGTCTTCTTGTCTTTTATACGATACGCTCCTCTAGGAATAAGTTCTGTAACGATGTAGGGTCCTTCCCAAGGTGATTCTAGCTTTCGGTGACCATCTTGCTTGAGTCAAAGAACTAGATATCCTACTGCGAAGGATCTTGGACGTAATCGTCGCCCATGATAATTGTGCAAGTTTTGTTGGTATATAGTAGCTCTTTGCAGGGCTTCATCTCGAGCTTCATCGAGTGCATCAATGTCATCTTCGAGTGCTTCTCTTGATTCTTCTTCATCATATGCAGCTAACCTGGGAGATTCATGTGAAACTTTGACTGGAAGGACGGCTTTAGCACCGTGGACTAGAAAAAAGGGTGTTTCTTATGTTGCAGTATTGGGGGTGGTTTGCAAACTCCACAAAACAGAAGGTAATCCATCAACCATGCTCCTTTCGCTTTGTCGAGTGGTGCAAGCAATCTTATCTTGAGGCTAGCAGTTACTAAGCCATTGGCCTTTTCCACTTGTCCATTGGTTTGTGGATGAGCCGCTAAAGTGTAGCTTACTTTGATTCCCATCTCCTCGCAGTATTCTTTAAATTCACTAGAAGTAAAGTTGGTTCCATTGTCCGTGATGATACTGTTTGGCACGCCGAACCAAAATACTATGGACTTTATGAAATTCATAGCCGAAGTTCCATCTTGAGTGGTGACTAGGATTGCTTCAATCCATTTAGTAAATTTGTCGACTGCTACAAGCAGAAAGACGTGTCCTCCTGGAGATGATTTGTGAATTTTATGCACCATATCAAGCCCCCACTGAACGAAAGGCCAAGCTAGGGGTATAGGGTTTAGTTCGGCTGCTGGTGCTCCTGGTTTTGTTGCGAATTGTTGACATGCTTCACATGTTCTGACTATATCCTTTGCATCTTGTACTGTTGTAAACCAATAAAATCCTGCCCTAAAAGCTTTGGTGGCAATTGCTCGGCTGCTAGCGTGATGACCGCGAACTCCTTCATGTATATCCTTGAGTATGGCTTTTCCTTCTTCGGGTGTAACACATCGCTGTAACACACCAGAAATACTTATTTTATATAATTCTCCTTTGACTATCCTGATGGCTTTCGATCTATGAGTGATTCGTCGGGCTTCTGTCACGTCTTCGGGTAATTCTCCTTGAGTCATATAGGTTATGTATGGCTGCATCCATGTGGGTTCGATTATCATGACCTCATCAGTATCTAGTTCTTCTTCGAAGGTCTCCTCTATCCTTTTACTGGCTGGTGAAGACCCCGAGTCTTTTTTTTGTTTATTCTTTTTTCCAGTCTTAGGAGATATGACCTCGAAAACTCTTTTTGCATTGATAGAACGCTCGGATATTTCTTCCCAAAAAAACCCGGGTGGCCCTGGTAAGCACAAGGACCCGATGTTTGCCAAATTGTCGGCTTCTTCATTACTTGCTCTTCCTATATGCGATACTTCACATCCATCGAACTGGGCTTCCATGATGTTGTAGAGATCTCGGTAAGCAAGCATATTGTCACTAATAGCACCACATTTGTTCATCGTTTGTTGTGCTACCAGGTTGGAGTCACCGAAGATTTTTAGACAACTTGCGCCGCAAGCCTTTGCCATTCGCATGCCATGCAACAAGGCCTCGTACTCAACTTCATTGTTGGATGCGTTTGCAAAACTCATCTGAAGTATATATCGCATCTTGTCACCTTGTGGTGATATTAATATGACCCCTGCTCCTGCTCCTTTTGTTCTTTTTGATCCATCGAAGTACATTGTCCAAGCGGTTGAAAGATAAGGTGGACCCGCACATTGTAGCTCGGTCCATTCTGTGATGAAATCCGGCAAAACTTGCGATTTGATGGCTTTTCGCTTCTCATATGTGATGTCCCGAGGGGATAATTCGATACCCCATAGGGAGCCACGCCCAGTTGCTTCTAGGTTATTAAGAATGTTCGACAGAGGTGCCTCATTGACCACTATGATCGGATGTTCCAAAAAATAATGGTGGAGATGCTTACTGGTGGAGATGCTTAATGGTGGATATGATCATGGCTTTAATTACAACTTGATAATTAAAATGCTGGGAATAGATATAACAAATGCAGAGACACTGGTGGGCAATAGCTAATATTTGGTTTTTAACCGCTCACTTGTGTCCCGTAGGCCTCGAGTACTTGATACCTGACATGGGCATACCCTACAGGTACTCGAGTTTGGCATATACGGTCTAGATACGACAGACGCCCACGGCGTTGCCAAGGCCCAATTAAGGATTCAGGTGACTCACGGAGACTCCGATTGCTTGCAGCGCAAGATGAAGCTTAAGATAGAAAGTTCAAAGGGACGAAACCTAATCTGTAACCGACTCGACCTACTACCTGAGACCTAGCCTATCTATATAAAGGCTAGGAGGGGGCAGCGAGGAGGACAATCATAACCCTAGTTTCCACAACCATCGCCAGATTGCATCTGCGCACCCGTGTAACTTTCGACTCCCTCGATAATTCCAAGAGCAGACAAGCAGGAGCAGGGACCTCTACAAGGCCTGAAACTGGGTAAACCTTGCGTCCCTGTGTGCTTGTTTGCTAGCCGATTGATGCCTCCAGCGCTCCCTCCTTCTCCAAAACCCAAGTCCATAACAATGGGCATTGACGAGTTGAACCCTCGTCAATTAGCGCCGTCTGTGGGAATTGGGAGTGCTGATGTCACGGCTTCTTCGGCCCCGTCAACCGGGATCTACAACTCTGCAACAGCGGAGATTCGCCAGCTCTTCGACGCTTTCGACTTCACCATCCACACGCCGGCCACTCGCCCGGCTTTCGAGTCCGTGGGCGATGGGATTAGTCTGGCGGTCGGGAGCTTCCGCTTCCAGGTCGGTCAACTGGGCACGCTTCGCATGCCTGACCAGCCGACGACACCCGCGATTGCTCCAGCATCGTAGTTCCTGCCACCAATCAACACCCTCAGCGAGCTCAACGCCTCGGCAACAGCTGGGAGCACGGACATCGATAGCAGTCACGAATCCGATCTGGGTGGCCTGGCCACAGAAGATGGAGCCTACGGCTCTGGATCTGAAAGTTGTGGAAGCAGCAGCTTCTCCAACCACTTCATGTGCGCTGTCATCAATGCGGGTGACACCGGCGTCAATCGCGAAAACACTGGGACCAGCACTGGACCAACCAACGGCGGTATACCAGTCGCAAACGGTGGCCCCACCAACGGCGCACCCACCAATAATGGGACAGGACGAGAACCATCGCTCACGGCGAATGAGAACACCGGAGAGCGCATGCTGATCAAGCTCAATGACAATGAGTGGGCCCGCTATCAAGAAGCTCTTCGGGGCAATCCTCTACTCCCCAACACCTTGCAGGAAATGCTAATGGGCTACCATTGGCTGCTAAAGGAGGAATTCAAGCACTAACAACAAGTAATCGCGCAACTCGAGGCACGTAGAAAGGCGGCGGACGAGTCGAGCCTTCGGCGAGTTGGGCTCTCCTCCCACGGATGATCCTCCTCCAAGGGCAACGAGTATCTGGCCAACAAAAGGCGATCTCGATTGGCCCACCTCACCGAACAAGAGCGCGTAGAAGCCGCGAAAGTCCTCTACTTTAGCTCTATGACGTTGGATATGCAAGGTAACGTGCTCCCGAAGACGCCGCAAGCCGCGGTGACGGTGGCCACCATGTACCTCCTCAACAACTAGCCACCGGCTGGAGATCCACGAGCTGCCATGCACCAATCCACGATCGCGGGCCTAGGGCTAATCGAGGCCGCCCTCGACAAAGAGCCAACGCCAGAGCCGAAGAAAAGCAAGGCTCTTGCCAAACGCTACTCCTCGCCCTCGTCCAGTGATGATAGCCATGACCTGTCTCGACGTCGCCGCTCACGGCGACATGATCATGACTACGACACGCGTGATGACATCATGCAGTGCAAAGTCGACAAAATGCGTGCAAGACGCGCTCGTTCGACTGACTCAGAGGGCGATGAGGTGGAGCTCTGCGGCACCAGATGCTTCAGCAGAGCCATCAGGCAAAAGCGAATGCCTAAAGGGTTCAAACTCCCCTCGGAGAACCCAAAATTTGATGGCCTACAGGACCCAAAGATTTGGCTGGAGGATCACATCTCTTTCGTCAGGCTGCACGGCAGGAGTCGAAGCATGGCCATGCAATGCCTACAGCTGCAGCTGCAGGGCACCGCTCGCGCATGGCTCAACAACCTCCCGTGCGGATCCATTCGCAGTTGGGAAGAGCTAGTCTACAGCTTCGTGCGCAACTTCAAGGGCACTTACAAAAGGACCGCATCAATCGAAGAACTAAGAGGATGCCAACAAAGGTCTGGCCAGTCGCTACGCTCGTACATCCATAGGTGGTCCATCATCAAGAACTCCGCAGAAAACATCTCGGAGGACCGCGCAATCGACGCGTTCAACGACGGCGTTCACTGTATAAAGCTCAAGGAGGAGCTGGGATATTCGAAGCCCAAAACAATCGACCACCTGATGGAGATCGCAAAAATCGGTGGGCGAACAGAGAAGTTTCGGTACAAAATCGTACCTAATCCGAGGATGACGACGACCTCGGGCGTAGACGCGACCGCTGGGGAAAACGTCGAATGCGCGTCTACGAGGACCGCGACAAAGTCAACATGGTCACGGCTGGCTAGGCCGATAAATGTGTCGACAACCACAATAGCGGATATCGCAGCGGAGGATACCGTGATGGTGGGAAAACCACACAAGTGTGGCAACACCGCATTCGCGAAGAGGCACCCGCAACATCCATCCAAGAAAAACTGTCTGGACCATGCAACGTGCACTTCTACATTGACAAGCACGATGGCAAGAAAAATCCAGCCACCTTCTCAAGGATTACCGCGAGTTCCTCAAACTCCACGAGGGCCTGGCCCAGATGAATCGCGACGCGATCAACAGGGGCTATGGAGCTGCCCCAGGCGCTGTGGCACATGGAGCTCCGCCACCACGCCCGGGCCACCACCACCTGCGGATGCACCAGTCCAGCATCATGGAGGTGAGCCGTACTCGCAAGCTGTGGGCAACATGGGGATGATCCAAAAAGGGCGCCCCTCCAATCAAATGCAGAAGGCAATCACTCGCCAAGTCAATTTGGCAATAAACTCTCCACCTTCAACCACTGAGTACCTCAGTGGAAGCGAGTACTGCATCACCTTCGACAAGCACGACCACCCGCGCCAAGCTCCTCGTCTAGGCCACTGTCCCCTCGTACTCGAGGCACAGATTGGAGGCTTCGATATGAGTCGCGTCTTCATGGACGGCGGGAGCGGCATCAACCTCATGTCCGCGAGTACCTTGCGTGCGATGAGGATCCCTCTGACTTGTCTAGAAGTTTTAGACACGACATTCCACAACATCGTCCCAGGGAAGGGCGTATATCCCCTGGGAAAAATCAACCTCGACGTCATCTTCGGCACACTGCAAAACTTTTGGCGTGAGCGCATCGACTTTAAAGTCGTCGAATGGCCCTCACAATACCACGACATCCTCGGACGTGTCGCGTTCGCGAGGTTCATGGCAGTGCCGCACTACACCTACCTACAAATGAAAATGCCAGGTCCAAACGGCGTCATCACAATCAATGGAAGCTTTGAGAGGTCCGATGGCTGCAACAAGGAATTCAACAGAATCTCCCAGTCATTCGGTATGTAGGAGGAACTCGCAAGATTGAAGGAGTCAACAAACAACATTCTGCCTCCCCTGAGCAGGCCAAGTTCACCCGACCTAGCCTTCGACTCGTCGGTACACACGAAGAAAGTCCAGGTCCACCCAACGGACCCGACCAAGACGACCCTCATCGCCAACAACTTGAGTTCCGCATAGGAACCCGCGCTTGTCGAATTCCTCCATGAGCACTGGGAAATCTTCGCCTGGTGTCTAGCGGACATGCCAGTGGTTCCAGGGAATTCACCGAGCACTCACTCAACGTGAATCCAAATGCAAGGCCAGTCAAGCAGACAATATAGCGACTGTCTGAACCAAGAGCAAAAGCAGTCGGTATGGAGATCAATAGACTCCTCGACGCAAACTTCATACGCGAGATCAAGGAAAGCACCTGGCTTGCCAACACAGTGCTTGTTCCTAAAAAAGACACGGATATCCTGCGGATGTGCGTGGACTTCACCTCCTTGAATAAGCACTACCCAAAAGACCACTTCCTGTTGCCACGGATTGATCAAATCATCGACTCCACTGCGGGATGTGAGCGCCTCTGCTTCCTGGATGCCTACTCAGGCTACAATCAGATTCGAATGAAGGAGGAAGACCAAGAGAAAACAGCGTTTACAACGCCCTTCGGTGTGTTCTGCTACAACACGATGCCTTTCGGGCTAAAAAACGCAGGAGCCACCTATCAGTGGTGCATGCAGGCTTGCCTCAAGAACTAACTTGGCTGCAACATCCAAGTCTATGTTGACGACATCGTCATCAAAACCAAAGAGGAAGCCACGTTAATCGACGATCTCCACAAAACCTTCGCTAACCTCGACCGCTACCAGATCAAGCTCAATCCGGACAAATGCGCCTTCGGCGTGCCATCAGGGCAACTACTCGGGTATCTCATCTCCACGAGGGGGATCGAGGCAAACCCGAAGAAAATAAAGGCCATACTGGCCATGGATAAGCCGAAGAATGTAAAAGGCATCCAGCGGCTCGCTGGGCGAATCGCAGCGCTCAATCGATTCATTAGTCGAATGGGCGAAAAGGCACTGCCCTTCTACCAACTCCTCCGCAAAGCTGACAAGTTTGAGTGGACAGACGGGGCGCAAGAAGCATTCAAAGACCTCAAGCGTCTACTATCCACCTCGCTAGTACCGGTGACTGTTGGAAATATGCCCTAGAGACAAATAGTAATAAGGAATATTATCATATTTCATATAGTTTATGATTAAGTTTTATATCATGCTATAACTGTGTTGAGTGGAAACATCAATACACGTGTGATATACAAACAACCAGGGGTTCCTAGTGAAACTCTAGTCACTGGTTCACTGGTCAACAGATGATCAAGTTTCCTGATCATGTGGCATTTATGCCAGTTGGAAATGGAGTCAACTCATTCTGAGAATGAGATGATGAACCAATACCCAACCTAAACATCGTGAACCGATCATGTCACGAAGTTCAAGTTATGGTGATTAGAAATGGATCCTCATAGACTATTCCTTAGACCGTGAGGCTATGTCAATCACTGTCTCCCGAGAGTGCTTAGATAGCATCAAGCGCCATCTGGTAATATGGTGGTTATAAAGGTGTGTTCAGGTACTCGGAGGAAACCATAGAGGCAATATATGTCAAGAGCAGGATTTGTCTGTCCACGTGACGGAAAGATACTCAAGGGCTCACTCGGAGAGGTTATATCCAATAGCTGCACAGCGTGTGATTTGATCACAGGGATATCACTTGTCGGAACGAGTCAAGTAGCATTCAGTAACGATATTGAACACTACATGGTGATGTCATTGATCAGATCTCGGGCAATGCATGTATCGAGAGATAAAGGAAATAAGACACGACTGTCCCGGTTCAAACGACGAAAGATCTTCATGGAACGTACAGGGGTCACATGGCCATCCAGGTCCCTCTGTCAATCATTGGTCCGGGAGTGTCCCGACCATGTCTAGAGTGTTCCCGAACCATAGGGTATCACGCTTAAGGGTTTGATGATGCTTAGAGAGTGTTTATAGGATCGGTAGAATCGTTGAAGAATAGTAGAGAGAAAACCGGAAGGGTTTCGGTAAGTCTGGAGGATGTCCGGACTGGAGGTGGAAGGTGTTCCATAGACACGAAGGTTGAATAATATGTGAATGAATGTTAAATATTGATTTAATCATTTATTCATAATTATTTCATAAAGACAAAATCAATTAAAGGGTTAAAAAGGTTTAATGGGCCAATTCTGGAGGGAAGAGGCCCATTAGGGAAAGGCAAGAGGGGAGAAGGGGCAAGGGGGTGGCCAGCTGGGCTAAGCCCCCCCCCCCCGCGCGGGGCCCACTAGGGCCGGCGGCTTCCCCCCTCTCCCTCTACTTTAGTCCCACCCCGGGACTTTGAGGGAGGTAGTACCTCCCCTTCCCCTATATATAGTGGGGGTATTTGGCCAGATAAACACACACAATATTCAATAAAGGTCTTCTCACTTTTGGGAAGACCTCCAATTGATATTCTCTCTCTCTCTCATGACTGTGGTCCCAAGTTCAGATTGCACGATCAAGAGAAATCTTCACCGTGGAGCGCCGTCGCGCTGCGGGATTCGGATTCAGGAGCTCTACTTCCGCAACTGCTGCTGGATCGGGGAAGCGGGAGTCATCGTCAGGCACCGGACGTGTGTAACTCCACGTGGGGTGTCACACTTGAGGCACTCAAGTCGTTGGAGCTGTTGGAGCGCAAGGACTTCATCACGACCTTGAGGTCGGCTTCGGCTCGTCTACATCAACCATGCTCTCCTGAGCATTGACAACGCTTTTACGTCTTCAAGGGTAAGTTTGCGAAAAGCCCCTCCCGTTACTGTATTACTAATAGATAGGTCCTGGCAGCACCAGGGGTTCAGGGGCGTAGGGTAAAATTTATTGTTTTCATGCGTGAAACCCCTACAGTTGTATCATAGCTAGATCTATGTGTAGTAATGCTAGTACGGCTAGAACACACAAGATGTAGCGTGTGGGCATTGATCTTTTAGTTGTTACCCTCCCACGTGTACTTGTGTATACCGCAGTAATGCTTGATGAAGCGGCCCCCAACCGACTTTACGCGTTCATTCGCGAGATTGGTCCACGCTTGACATACGGCTTGTACCGTATAAAGTGGCTTAGGGGGTGTCTGTCTCTCTCGCATTAGTTGGTATGGCATTTGGAACAGAGGGACCCGAAAGGGGTGTAGTAGAGACAACTACTTGATCAGCGTTGTGCTAAAAGTTCGTAGGTAAGAACGGTTCTTGTGTGAAAGCCTATTCAGCCACGTAAAACATGCAAAGATAAAGTAGAGGCGTCTAACTTTGTTTTGTAGGGGGCGTTGCTTTGTGATATGGTTGTGGCAAAGGTAAAGTGATTACCTTATGTTATTTAGTACTCCCTCCGTCCCAAAATGTAAGGCGCCTAAGGTTTAGTCAAAAGTCAACATATTTTAAGTTTGACCAAATTTATACTTAAAAATATAAACATTCACTATACCAAATCAATATCAATAGATTCACCAGAAAGTATAGTTTCTCAAAATGTCCATTTGATATTGTAGATATTTATAATTTTTCATATAAACTTGGTCAAACTTAGAAGATGTTGACTTTTGGCTAAAGTTTAGGCGCCTTACATTTTGGGATGGAGGGAGTAGTAGATAGTCATGGAGGTGACGGACTACCACTTCGGAAAGACACGGTACCCTGGTGTCTACGACGCCGGAACCCTGGCGCCGGAATCCGGTGACGACAGATGGAGATCACGACGTGAAGGACCATATCACATCGCATTTACATTAAATGTTATTGTTTGTATATCTTATTGTGTGCTAGTATTAGATACTCGACAGTAGCCTAATAAGACGATCCCTATTAAAATTACCAATGATTGTGTTCCCCCTTAGTGTGCACCACCAAGAAAGTTCTTCGGTATGAGGCAGGCCGTGATGATCGAGTGTCAGACATCTCTACGTTCGCATACAGTGGGTGTAAGCCATGTTGCACAACGAATACACTAAGGTTGAGTTGGCGAGCCTAGCATGTATAGACATGGCCTCGGAACACGGATGGTCGAAAGATCGAGCATGAGTTGCATGCATGATGTGACCGACGTTTAGCGTCCACCCTTGAACCCACATTGTTGGCCATGATGATCAGGGAGATGTGGCTGAAAGGGGACGTGTTATCACTAGGAACCCTTCTGGGGATAGGTGTTTCTGAGTGGAGTTATTATTAACTCATTTAATCATAAACTTAGTATAAATTCCTTTTTGCAATTATAAATGCAGAGATGGCTCACCATGAAGCTTACTTTGTCATTGAGGAATGGGTAATGGGTGAGAAACTTAGACTTGATGGATCCAACTTCCCTAGTTGGCTTCTGCGCCTGAATGATCTCCTTACTAGGAATCATGTGGTAGAATACATATGCCGCATGATGGATTTGACTGAGCCAGACCACTATGATACCCCGCAAGAACTGGCAGACCGCTACTACCGTCAAGAGATGTCTAGCTACATTTAGATAATAATGTGTTACGGGATGGTGGATGAACTCCATCCGCTCATGGGTGATCTTGATCCATATTCGATAGTGGATCAGCTGAGAGTAGAGTTCATAAGCCATGTGCGCATGTGGAAGCACGAGCTGCTTGGAGAGTGATACATCGGAAATGTATCTATAATTTTTGATGCTCCATGCTTGTTTTTATCTACTTTCTTGTGTTTTGTTCCAACTTTGGAGTACTTTTCATATGATTTCTTGGACTAACCTATTAACAAGAGCCACAGTGCCAGCTGCCTGTTTTCTGCTGTTTTTGGTTCCAGGAAAGTCAGAAAATGAATATTCTCGAAATTGGACAGGACAAAAGCCAAAGTGCCTATTTCTCCAGAAGACTCATGGAGCCAGAATACGAGACGGAGGAGGGCCAGGGGCTGGCCACACCCCCCACCAGGCGCGGGCTAGGCCTGGCCGCGCCAGGGCCTGGTGTGGTGGCCCTAGGCACCCCCTCGGTCTCCCTCTTCGCCTATAAGAAGCCTTCTGACCTAAAAACTTCGGGGGGTTCGATGTTTTTCCATGAAAAGTTCCGCTGCGCCACCACCACCGAAGGGGAGATTCGGGGGACAGAAAGTCTCTGTTCCGGCACCCTGCCGGGACGGGGAAGTGCCCCCGAAGCCATCTCCATCGATCCCCACCATCATCTTCATCGACCATCCATGTTTCTTCCATCTATGAGTGAGTAATCCCCCACTGTAGGCTATGGTGATGGTAGGGATTGGATGAGATCGTTCATGTAATGGCATCAGATTGTTAGGGCATGGTGCCTAGTATCTTTTATTAGTGCTTTATGACTTTGTTGCGACTTGTTGTGCTTAATGCTTGTCACTAGGGCCCGAGTGCCATGATTTCAGATCTAAACATGTTATTGATTCATTATGATAGTATTGTTCTTGGTCTTATCTACAAGTTGTATACACACGTCGTTGTCCGGAACCTATGGTCCCGAAGTGATAGAAATCGGGGTAGACGGAAGGGAAAGGCTTTGATGTGAGGATGACATGTGTTCACGGAGTGTTAATGCTTTGCTCCGGTGCTCTATTAAAAGGATCACCCTAATTGCCAGTAGTTCCCTAGAGGCCCCGCTGCAAACGGGCTGGCAGGACAAAAGATGTTGTGCAAGTTCTCATTGCGATCACGTATGACTATATATGGAACACATGCCTAGGATTGTCTAGTACTTGGATGCTTTATCTTATTTATCTGCAATTGCCCTATGTTCTGATTGCTATGTGAATTGTCTTATCCATGCAACGCCCGTCCATCCATCCCTATGCCTACCGCACTCGAATCCCACTGTTTACTGCTTTTGTTACTACTGTCTTTGCTTTGTTACTAATGTTACTTTAGTATTCCTACTACAAAACTGTTGCTACTGATAAACTGCTATGAGCAAGATTGTTTCCAGGTGCAGCTGAATTGACAACTCAGTTGTTAAGGCTGATAAGTATTCTTTGGCTCCCCTTTTGTCGAATCAATAAATTGGGTTTCACTTCCCTCGAAAATACTGCGATACACCCCCTATATTTGTGGGTCATCAAGACTATTTTCTGGCACTGTTGCCGGGGAGCATAGCTTTATTTATCAAGTTCACTTGGAATCACTATTGTTCAAGCTAAGTTTATCTTTCTCCTTGTTTGCTTGTTTCTTTATCAAAAATACAAAAAAATTAGTTCCTACTCTAGTTGTTGTTTTCGTTGGTCTGTTATTGTCTTGCTTTATCATGCTTGATGTCAATGGTTGGTTTCTTTGAAACTGAAGCTTATTGGCAAGGTGGGTTCACGGAAGATCAAAAATATTATTATAAGGAACACCGCTTGTCACAAAAAGGGAAACACTTATGGGAACAAATTGATAGATTGTATACCATTGCTAGAAACGTGTGCTCTACTTATAATGTTACTTATTGATGTGATGAGTCTTGTTGCAGAAAGAGGTATAAACACCTCCCTTTTCAATGTGAGTATAGTGATAATGATACCATATCTTCCTATACTAAAGGAATTTATGACTTTTATGATGCGGAAGAAATTGAAGAATTTATTGCTTGGAAGGGTGCTTTTGAACTTGCTAGTTTGCTTGAAAGTATTGATGATTCACCTTATAAGCATGAGGTTTATGGTATACTTAAATTTTGCTTTGATAATTACAAGGATGAAAATAGCTATATCCTTGAGTATTTTAATAGATGCTTTCCACAAATGGAAGAGACTAATGCCTTGCAGGACCCTATGGAAGAGACTAATGCCTTGCAGGCTCCTATGGAAGAAGAAATTGATGAACCTGAAATCTCATTAGATGAAAAAGAGGAGGAGAGTGATGAACAAAAGGAGGAGAATGGATTAGATACCCATGCCTACCTTCTAATGAGAGTAACTCTTTATCCCTTACATTATTTGATTGTCCCCCTTGCTTACTAAAGGAGAATGAATGTGATGTTCCTGAGGATTCTTTTGAAGATGTTTATGATAAAGCTCTAGTGCTTGTAGATCATGAAAAGCATGCTTTATGTGATAGTTATATTATTGAGTTTATTCATGAGGCTACTAAAAATTATTATGAGAGAGGAAAATATGGTTGTAGAAGTTTTCATGGTATTGAAACACCTCTCTATGTGCTGAAAGTTTTGAAGTTACTCTTGTTTTATCTTCCTATGCATGTCACTTTGTTATTTGCTTACACGATTCCTATGCATAGGAAGTGGGTTAGACTTAAATGTGTTTTGAATTTTCTCCTTGATGCTCTATTTTACTTCAACTCATATTACTTATGAGAGCATCCTCTCAAACTTTTATGCCTGAAGATGATAATATGTCTATTATTCTTGGGAGACCTTTTCTTAAATACTGCAGGAGCTGTTATTAATTATAATCAAGGGAAGGTGACCTTCAATGTTAATGACAAGGAACACATTGTCTATTTCCTCAAGAATATTGAAAGGACTTATGGTTTGAATTTAATTGAACATGTTGAGGGCATTCAAGTTGGAGAAATATATTGTCCCATACCAAGAGAAAAATTTGAAACTATTATGATTGGGACCATTGCTATCAAGGTTGAGGTAACATAATCATTAGTGGAATACAAAGTTTTGTCTCATATGAAATTGTTTTGGTAACAAGACCTGATCAACCTTGTTAACAAAAGGATTTCATTGAACAAAACAATGTTTTCACCATGATTATGTCCGCTTACTTCTATTTTATCCATTTTTAGTTTTTTGCTTTTGCCTAACTTAAAGGCGTTAAAGAAAAGTACTTGTTGGGAGATAACCCAAGAGTTTTAATTGAGTCTTGGAAGTTATTACTTCAGTAATAACCGCTCCTTATACTTTTTATTTGATTTTTGTGCCAAGAGTAACCTCTAATGAGAGTGAAGTAATGATTGGGAAAGTTGTTGTCCCGAAACAGATTTTTGTGCTTCACCGTAAACATTCCTGAGAGAGCTCTGTATGTCGGATTGAGCTGTAATATTTTGTGCTTATGCCCCAGGTTGTTATATAACTTTTTTTAGTTCAACACTTTTTGATTTGAGCAACAGAAGGTCTTCGAAAAAATTTGTCTTTACCTGCTGGTCTGTTTTGACAGATTTCTGCCATTTTCTGCATTTGCTTCTTGTTGGTTCTTTCTTGAGTTCTTTTGGGGAATTGAGATTTTTGAGGGAAGTGCTACAGTAGATAGTGTTCTAATGGAAGTTTATTTGGTGTTAGAACTGAACCTTGAGACTTATTTATCTTGAGTGCACTAATGTTGCTAATAAAGATTGTGTGAAGTTTTGTATGAAGGAAAAATTTCAGGTGTATGGAAGGAATGAGTAATGAGATGAAGGATGGACTAAAACTCAAGCTTGGGGATTCCAAGCGTTTCACCCTAAGAAATATCCAAGAAGTACAAGCGTCAAAGCTTGGGGATGCCCAAGGCATCCCCTTCTTCATCAATAAAAATCCTAGGTTTCTTCCAAACGCTTCATTTTTATTGTTTCATGCACAGTTGTGTTGTTCTTGGAGCGTCTTCTTTTTCATTTTCGTTTTGGTTTTTAGTTTGCGTGGTTTGCTTAGTTTGCTGAATAAATTGGTTGGACCTCCTCTTTCATACATTGGTTTGCAAATAGTTTGGTTTAGTTTGGAAAAGAGTAGGAAGGTTCATACTTATGTGGTAAAAAGAGCTTGTTTTTGACTGTGGCCTATGCTTTGGCATGCCATGCTTGATATTGTTTTGGCTTTATGCTTAGTATTCTTTGCTGTAGCATGACTTGTTATAAACAATTGAGATTGCTTAATGTGCCTTGGATGAATCATGCGTTGTTTTAGCATATTAAAGCATAGTATAGTGGTATTCTCCTTTGATGCTTTATTTGGGTTGACTTGGCACATGCTCACACCATGTTATGACTATCTCAAGTCACCATATTCTTTATGATCCTTTAGTTTTCAACTTGTAGTATCACTTTATGCTTTGATCAATGATGTTTTGTCGCTCTGCATGATTATGGACATTATTGCTCTCTTAGTTTGTCTCCGGTCTTTTGCTAGCCTCCACAACAAAGTATGAGTTCCACTCATGCATCCAACTCCCTAAACCAAGTTATTCCAAAGAGTCCACCATACCTACCTACTAGCTTATGCTATTCCAAGTATATTCATGCTTTTGTTTACCTTCCACTTGTTATGAGAAAACTAGTGATTAAAGCTCTCACGAACTTGAAGGCACACTTTACTTTACTTGCCCTTAATAAACTTCAACCATTGTGTCTTCTATGTTGTATATGCTTGCACTTATTTGTTGGGAATTAGCAGAACCATGCTTTCATGGGGAACGCTTTCAACATTGCACTTGGTACTTGTACCTAGTTGATATCATGCTCTTTTGTATATGGATGTCGTCGGTGTGAAATGAAAGGGGAGCTTGTAAGTCCATGGAGTTATGTATATGTGTTAGAGAAACGCCTGGGCCGCTGGTCTAATCCATGCTGACATGGTGGAAACCTGCAGTGTAACCATAATGAGCTGTCTATGAAGCATTCTTCTTATAAAAAAAGAGTCCTATGTTGAGAAAAAAAAGAGAAAAAGAAAAAAAAGAGATTATGAAAAGAGGAAAGAGAGAAAAAAGCACCATATTCCCATGGTAAATAAGAAGAATGCTGAGATGCTCGTTGTCTGCTTGCCTTGTCATTTTGATATGGGGATTCTTCCGTATCATCGGGCAAGGGTTACCCCATTGGCGGTGCTCTATGATACACATGTACTTACGATGACAAGAACTTACCGGTGACTAAACTTGAGTAGCATGAGGAGCGGCCCTCGTATACAAGGGACATGAGATTTCTGACTTATACTTTGTCAAGCATGTACACCATAGTTTGTTCACTTTAACCTTAATCACTTCAAGATGCTTATGATAGGGGCAATGAGAGTTGAAAGCTATAAGTACTATAATTTTTGGGAGCTCTTTATGAGACTTGAATCCCTACTTCCTTTTACAAAAGGCCTTTCTTCCACCATTATATTGAGTCTCCATCTTCTATCTTTATGCACTTACTTTGAGAGCATAGTGGCCATTCTTAGTTCTATGTGCATTGTCCCAAGACTAGTTGATTGATGCATAACTTGTTATTGCTTGTTTAAAACTATTGTATTTAGTCACTCTTATGAACTTTGAAGGTGTCCTATGCATTCATGTTTGCTACTCTATGAGGGACAAGCTGAATGCCATTATGCTATGTTTTCTTTATGTGAAACAAACAAACGTCTTGCAAAGCATTGTTATTCATGAATCTTTTGTTTGTGCCTTTTCATGTTGCATCATAGTTTCTTTGCCTATTGCTAGAACTTTGTCTTTCATGTTATGATTGAAGTACTATGATCCCAGCTTTGAATGTTTTGCAAATACTTTGATCAAGTCTTTGATGGTGCATGTCACCTCAAAAATTCTTTCTTTTTATCACTTACCTACTCGAGGACGAGCAGGAGTTAAGCTTGGGGATGTTGATACATTGCAAATGTATCTATAATTTTTGATGCTCCATGCTTGTTTTTATCTACTTTCTTGTGTTTTCTTCCAACTTTGGAATACTTTTCATATGATTTCTTGGACTAACCTATTAACAAGAGCCATAGTGCCAGTTGCCTGTTTTCTGCTGTTTTTGGTTCTAGGAAAGTCAGAAAATGAATATTCTCGGAATTGGACTGGACAAAAGCCAAAGTGCCTATTTTTCCAGAAGACTCACGGGCAGAATCTGAGGCGGAGGAGGGCAGGCTGGCCACACCCCTAGGCGTGGGCTGGCTGGCCGCGCCGAGCTTTGGTGTGGTGGCCCAGGCACCCTCGGTCTCCCTCTTCGCCTATAAGAAGCCTGACCTAAAAACTTGGGGTTCACGTTTTTCCACGAAAAGTTCATTGCTGCCGCCACCGAAGGGAGATTGAGGATAGAAAGTCTCATTCCGGCACCACGGAGAAGTGCCCCCGGAGCCATCTCCATCGATCCCCACCATCATCTTCATCGACCATCCATGTTTCTTCCATCTATGAGTGAGTAATCCCCCGCTGTAGGCTATGGGGATGGTAGGGATTGGATGAGATCGTTCATGTAATGGCATCAGATTGTTAGGGCATGGTGCCTAGTATCTTTTATTAGTGCTTTATGACTTTGTTGCGACTTGTTGTGCTTAATGCTTGTCACTAGGTCCCGAGTGCCATGATTTTAGATCTGAACATGTTATTGATTCATTATGATAGTATTGTTCTTGGTCTTATCTACAAGTTGTATACACACGTCGTTGTCCGGAACCTATGGTCCCGAAGTGACAGAAATCGGGGTAGCCAGAAGGGAAAGGCTTTGATGTGAGGATCACATGTGTTCACGGAGTGTTAATGCTTTGCTCCGGTGCTCTGTTAAAAGGAGCATCTTAATTGCCAGTAGTTCCCTAGAGGCCCCGCTGCAAACGGGCTGGCAGGACAAAAGATGTTGTGCAAGTTCTCATTGTGATCACGTATGACTATATATGGAACACATGCCTAGGATTGTCTAGTACTTGGATGCTTTATATTATTTATCTGCAATTGCCCTATGTTCTGATTGCTATGTGAATTGTCTTATCCATGCAACGCCCGTTCATCCATCCCTATGCCTACCGCTTTTCGAATCCCACTTCTCGCTTTTGTTACTACTGTCTTTGCTTTGCTACTGCTGTTACTTTACTATTCCTACTACAAAACTATTGCTACTGATAAACTGCTGTGAGTAAGATTGTTTCCAGGTGCAGCTGAATTAACAACTCAGTTGTTAAGGCTGATAAGTATTCTTTGGCTCCCCTTGTGTCGAATCAATAAATGGGGTTTCACTTCCCTCAAAAATACTGCGATACACCCCCTATACTTGTGGGTCATCAGAGAGTTCCTTTCCATACAGATGGAGGACCACACATGTCTGAAGGGTCACTTGGAGCGCATGCATGATGCACACATGAGACCGGTCCACTTCGTGGACTACCGGATGGATGATCCATTTACGATAGGCGTGCTGCTTCGATCGTTACCTCCCAGCTACGAAGGACATGTCCAGAGTAGCATCATGAGTGGTGATACGGAAACATTGGATTTCCAAGAGTTCATATTACGTTTCAGCAACATAAAGGTTGAACCAATCACCAGAGAGGCCATCGATGACAAAGGTATATATTTGATATACAATTTTATAAATGTTATAATCTTGCAAACACATTTGCAGTGTTAAGTATATTTTATACTCATTCTGTTTTGCTGAAAACATGTCCTTCTGCATGAGAGGTGCTTGCTGGAGAGGAGGTGACGTTGCGTGTTGATGGCGAGCATGATGATGATGGCCAACGACACTCTCCCTCGACATTTATCATTAAGTTTATGTTTCGGATAGTTATTGTAATCAAAAAATTGTGAACTTTTTTAGTGTGTCTCACATTTTGTGAGATGGTGATTCATATGAGCTTGTAACAAACAGTTGTTCCACTTTTATGAATGATTTCTATTTGTGTTCATATCTTTTTTGATTATATGTGAATTATCCTTGTTGTTTGAAACTAATTGATAATGCATGAACATTTGTAAAATATTGAAATGCCTTAAAATACGCAACTCAATGATATATTCATTAATGAATGAAACCATTGTTTAAAATTCAAAGTTATGTGATAATATGTGAAAGTAATTCGATTTCTTATCACATATAAATCATGCCTAAGTTCGACAAAATAACTTGAACACCATTTATTACACGAATACAAAGTGGTTAATGAATTGTTAAAAGTAAATACATATTTGATGTATTGTGTTTTAATGAAAATGGTAATTATCATTATATGATTGTTTAAAAGTGTAAAGTAGTTTACCAAAGGAAACATCAATATGAAACTATTTGATATGATCAAAGTGTTTGATCAACAAAGGGTATAAATATAAAAGAGAATCTAATTACTATGATTTGATCAATAATAATGAAATTCGACTTTATAAGAATGGCATAAAAGAAATTGTGAAATGCAAAGTGTTTTGAAATGTCAAAATGCAAAGCATCGCAATGTGATATTAGATATCAAAGTGGGTGAATAGATGGCACCAAATAAATCGTTGTAGTGTAGATGTAGAGACCATTAGTTAGAAATAGTTAGCACTCAATTAGAATACATAGTGAACCATCTGGATTCATGAAAGAGGCTCCATATCTGGTATGGATCGTCGTAAAAGTTTTGGGGTTATTCGATATAACCAAAACAATAGCGAATAAGTCCATGTAGAGTATTCATCGGAAACCTTGAATACAAAATCCATAGCTGAAACCAAAAGAGAAGCAAAACTAGTATTGCTTGGATTTTGGTGCATTCTTGAGAAAGTTCACTTTTAGTGAAATTTCTCGATTATGGAGCAAATTGGAAGATAGTGAAAAACATGATGAGGATTCAAATCTCTGCATCAGAGTGTTGTGAAGCGCAACGGACAACGTTCCTGAATGATTCTCTTCACAAAGGAAAGAATCAATGATAATGATCATTGTGTTTTCCCCACTAGTGTTTTCACTACATGAAGTAGGATTCAAAATAACCCATATCTTGTATGGAGACATTTGTGAATCATTTTTCATGATTCTTGGAATATGACATACCTACGAACTACTAAGGAAATAATGGTAAACTAGAATTATGAGAAATCCTAGAAGCAAAATTCCCTTGAGACTGGAAAGCAATTCGTTGTTGAATCTCACAAGTAAAAGGGGTTCAGGGGCATAGGGTAAAATTTATTGTTTTCATGTGCGGAACCCCTATAGTGACGCCTCGTGAAAAGGAACCACTACTGCTTTACATCTACGCCACCAACCAGGTGGTCAGCACGGTGCTCGTGGTGGAACGAGCCAAAGAAAATAAGGTCCATGGGGTCCAGCGCCCAGTATACTACCTCAGCGAGGTGCTCACACCAACAAAGCAGCGGTACCCGCACTACTAGAAGCTGGCATATGGCGTCTTCATGACAGCCAGGCGACTGTGCCACTACTTCCAAGAGCACTCAATCGTGGTGGTAAATGATGCCCCGCTCGGGCATATACCCAATAACCCTAACGCCACCGGACGAGTCGCGCTCTGGGGAATCGAACTGTCTCAACGAGACATCACATATGAGAAGCGTGACGCGATCAAGTTGCAAGTTCTCCCGGATTTCCTCGTGCAATGGATGGAGAACCAGCTCCCCGACAAGCCAGACATGTCCTTGTAGGGGTTCCGCGTATGAAAATAATAAATTTTACCCTATGCCCCTGAACCCCGATCTGCTGGGACCTATCTATTAATGTCTGATAGAGGAGGGGCTTTTCGCGAACTTACCCTTGAAGACCGAAAAGCATTGTCAACGCTCAGGAGAGCGTGGTTGATGTAGACGAGCCGAAGCCGACCTCAAGGTCGTGATGAAGTCCTTGCGCTCCAACGGCTCCAACGACTTAAGTGCCTCAAGTGTGACACCTCGCGGGGAGTTACACACGTCCGGTGCCTGACGATGACTCCCGCTTCCCCGATCCGGCAGTAGTTGTGGAAGTAGAGCTCCTGGATCCGAATCCCATAGCGCGACGGTGCTCCGTAGTGAAGATGTCTCTTGTTCACGCAGTCCGAACTTGGGACCACGGTCACGAGAGAGAGAGAGAGAGGATATCAATTGGAGGTCTTCCCAAAACTGAGAAGACCTTTATTGAATATTGTGTGTATTTATCTGGCCAAATACCCCCACTATATATAGGGGAAAAGGAGGTATTATCTCCCTCAAAGTCTCGGGGTGGGACTAAAGGAGAGGAGGGGGAGGGGCAGCCGCCGGCTAGCCCTAGTGGGCCCCACGCAGGGGGCTAGGCCCAGCTGGCCACCCCCTTGCCCCTTCTCCCTCTCTCCTTTCCCTAATGGGCCCTCTCCCCTCCGGGAATTGGCCCATTAAGCCTTTTGACATTTTAAATTGATTTTATCTTTATTAAATAACTATGAATAAATGATTAAATCAATATTTAACATTCATTCATATATTATTCAATCTCTATGGTTATGGAACACTTCCACCTCCACTCCGGACATCCTCCGGACTTACCAAAACCCTTCCGGTTTTCTCTCTACTATTCTTTGGCGATTCTTCTGATCCTATAAACACTCTCTAAGCATCATCAAGCCCTTAAGCATGATACCCCACAGTTCGGGAACACTCCAGACATGGTCGGGACACTCCCTCACCAATGATCGACAGAGGGACCTGGATGGCCATGTGACCCCTGTGCGTTCCACGAAGATCTTTTATCGTTTGAACTGGGACAGTCGTGTCTTATTCCCTTTGTCTCTTGATACTTGCATTGCCCGAGATCTAATCAATGACATCACCATGCTGTGTTCAATCTTGTTACCGAACAATGCTACTTGACTCGTTTCGACAAGTGATATCCCTGTGATCAAATCACATGTTGCGCAACTATTGGATATAACTTCTCCGAGTGGCCCCTTGAGTATCTTTTCGTCACGTGGACGGACAAATCCCGTTCTTGACTTATATTGCCTCTACAGTTTCCTCCGAGTACCTAAACACACCTTTATAACCACTGTATTACCAAGTGGCGCTTGATGCTATCTAAGCACTCTCGGGAGACAGTGATTGATATAGCCTCACGGTCTAAGGAATTGTCTACAAGGATCCATTTCTAATCATCGTAACTTTGAACTTTGTGACATGATCGGGTCACGATGTTTAGGTTGGGTATTGGTTCATCATCTCATTCTCATAATGAGTTGACTCCATTTCCAACTAGCATAAATGCGACATGATCAGGAAACATGATCATCTGTTGACCAATGAACCAGTGACTAGAGTTTCACTGGGAACCCCTGGTTGTTTGTATATCACACGTGTATTGATGTTTCCACTCAACACAATTATAGCATGATATAAAACTTAATCATAAACTATATGAAATATGATAATAGTCCTTATTACTATTTGTCTCTAGGGCATATTTCCAATAGTCTCCCACTTGCACTAGAGTACAAATAGACTAGCTGCATTTGTTCTTAATTATTGGCACCATATATCCGGTACCCTGAACATGCTTGCTCGTGGAAGAGGTTGAGTCTTGGGCCTGTACTTTACAGTCCCAAATCCTTTGCAACTTACTAATGTCACCTTGATTGACATTAATACTTTATCATCACATGATAACATCTGTGTGTATGCATCGTCACTATGGCAGCAGAACGAGGCCTGATTCCAGGAGCCTATAGTGACTTTAGATCATCCTCCAGGGCTTTCTCATGGGCACTGTGCCCTGGGACACATCATTCTACGTTAAAAGCAAACTAGCCCCGCCATAACATTATACAACACTTTAGATGGTACCCTTATCTATTATTATAAATGTATTCATCGAAACACTAGTGCATTCTATGCAACTTTTGATGTTTTTGTTCACCTCGCTTCCTACTTGAATCTAATCGGTATGACGGGAGTTTCCAACATATTCCATTATAACATAACCCTTTATGTTTTAAGATATGTTATCCTTTATGGATTTGGAAAAGATGTCTACAGTTCTCTATTAGACACTGCAGACAAACTTAGCTCAACGTTCCGTGATTCAAACTTAATCACTTTTAAACGTTCCTTATTGGATCATATATTATGTTAAGTTATCATCATGGTTATCTAAGATAGAACCTATGTCTCAACATAGTGGATGATGATCATCCTTTTATTTCTTTCAACCATTGATGTTAAACTTAATGCCATTCCTAACTTGAGTTATTAAGGACCAGTTCCTTAATTAACTTCTATTCTGAAATCCTTTTCAGAATCCCTTAAGGAATACTACATAATATCATAATACACTTATTATCAATTTCTACACCTTATAAATCATTATTTATCGGTATTTGCGCTTTTATTCTTAACACATTTAAGAATTACTCTATAAGCTCCCACTCAAAATATGTTCCCGACATATTTGGGTATGAGTCACTACTCTTACTCAAACTATGTTCCTATATATTTGAATTTGAGACTTATATTGCTCCCACTCAAAAATATGTCATTCACATATTGTTTTAGGAAGACTTTTATAGCTCCCACTCAATTTCATGCAAATTGCATATCTACTCACTATTTTGAACAACTTCAAAATCTTTGATCAAATATCGAACTTGGAGATTTACTATGAGATACTAGTAGTTTTACTAGTCTTAAATCCACTAGACATTTAGCACACTTGAATCAAATTCATTTGAATTTGTCCAATACTTGACAAATTGTGCTTTTGTCATTCACCCCCATTTCCACTATGGATTTGCAGTCATTTGGGAAAATTCCAAGTAACTCCTTTTACTTGTGAGATTCAGCAACGAATTGCTTTCTAATCTCAAGGGAATTTTGCTTTCGGATTTCTCATAATTTTAGTTTACCATTATTTCCTTAGTAGTTCGTAGGTATGTCATATTCCAAGAATGATGACAAATGATTCATAAATGTCTCCATACTAGATATGGATTACATTTTGAATCCTACTTCATGTAGTGAAAACACCAGTGGGGAAAACGCAATGATCATTATCATTGGTTCTTTCCTTTGCGAAGAGAATCGTTCAGGAACGTTGTCAGTTGCGCTTCTCAACACTTTGATGCAGGGTTTTGAAATCTCATCATGTTTTTCACTATCTTCCATTTGCTCTATAATCGAGAAATATCACTTAAAAGTGAGCATTCTCAATAATGCACCAAAGTCCAAGCAATACAAGTTTTGCTTCTCTTTTGGTTTCAGCTATGGATTTCGTATTCAAAGTTTCCAATGAATACTCTACAAGGACTCATTCGCTATTGTTTTGGTTATATCGAATAACCCCAAAACTTTTACGAATTCAAATGGTTCACTACATTCTAATTGAGTGCTAACTATTTCTAACTAATGGTCTCTACATCTACGCTACAACGATTTATTTGGTGCCTTCTATTAACCCACTTTGATATCTAATATCACATTGTGATGCTTTGCATTTTGAGATTTCAAAACACTTTGCATTCCATGATTTCTTTATGCCATTCTTATAAAGTTGAATTTCATTACTATTGATCAAATCGTAGTAATTAGATTCTCTTTTATATTTATACCCTTTATTGATGAAACACTTTGATCATATCAAATAATTTCATATTCATGTTTCCTTTGGTAAACTTCTTTACACATTTAAACAATCATATAATGATAATTACCATTTTCGTTAAAACTCAATACATCGAATATGTATTTACTTTTAACAATTCATTAAACACTTTGTATTCAAGTAATACACGATGTTCAAGTTATTTTGCCGAACTTAGGCATGATTTATATGTGACAAGAAATCGAATGACTTTCACATATTGTCAACATAACTTTGAATTTAAACAATGGTTTCATTCATTAATGAATATATCATTAAGTTGGGTATTTTAAGGCATTTCAATATTTTACAAATGTTCATTCATTATCAATTAGTTTCAAACAACAAGGATAATTCACATATAATCAAACAAGATATGAACACAAATAGAAATCATTCATAAAAGTAGAACAACTGTTTGATACAAACTGATATGAATAACCGTCTCACAAAGTGTGAGACACACTAAAGAAGTTCATAATATTTTGATTACAATAATCACCCTAAAACATAAACTAAATGATAAATGTTGAGGGAGAATGCCGTCGACCATCATCATCATGCTCGCCATCAACACGCAACGTCACCTCCTCTCCAGCAAGCACCTCTCATGCAGAAGGACCTATTTCCAGTAAAACAGAACAAGTATCAAATATACTTAACACTACAAATGTGTTTGCAAGATTATAACATTTATAAAATTGTATATAAAATATATACCTTTGTCATCGATGACCTCACTGGTGATTGGTTCAACCTTTATGTTCCTGAAACGTAATATGAACTCTTGGAAATCCAATGTTTCCGTATCACCACTCATAATGCTACTCCGGACATGTCCTTTGTAGCTAGGAGGCAATAATCAAAGCAGCACGCCTATCGCAAATGGATCATCCATCCAGTAGTCCACAAAGTGAACCAGTCTCATGTGTGCATCAAGCATGCGCTCCAAGTGACCCTTCAGACATGTGTGCTCCTCCATCTGTATGGAAAGGAACTGTCCTAGTAGCTCGTGCTTCCACATGCGCACATGGCTTATGAACTCTGCTCTCAGCTGATCCACCATTGAATATGGATCAAGATCACCCATGAGCGGATGGAGTTCATCCCCCATCCCGTAACACATTATTATCTGAATGTAGATGGACATCTCTTGACGATAGTAGCGGTCTGCCAGCTCTTGTGGGGTCTCATAGTGGTCTGGCTCAGTGATGACCCACAAGTTAGGGGGTGTATCGCAGTATTTTCGAGGGAAGTGAAACCCGATTTATTGATTCGACACAAGGGGAGCCAAAGAATATTTATAAGCCTTAACAACTGAGTTGTCAATTCAGCTGCACCTAGAAACAATCTTGCTCACAGCAGTTTATCAGTAGCAACAGTTTTGTAATAGCAATAGCAAAGTAATAGAGTAGTAAAAGTAAAGATAGTAGTAACAATTGTAGTAAACAGTAGGATTAAAGCGCGGTAGGCATAGGGATGGATGGATGGGCGTTGCATGGACAAGACAATTCATATGGCAATCAAAACATAGGGCAATTGCAGATAAATAAGATAAAGCATCCAAGTACTAGATAATCATAGGCATGTGTTCCATATATAGTCATACGTGCTCGCAATGAGAACTTGTACAACATCTTTTGTCCTGCCAGCTTGTTTGCAGCGGGGACTCAAGGGAACTACTGGCAATTAAGGTGCTCCTTTTAATAGAGCACTGGAGCAAAGCATTAATACTCCGTGAACACATGTGATCCTCACATCAAAGCCATTCCCTCTGGTTATCCTGATTGCTGTCACTTCGGGGCCTTTGGTTCCGGACAACAATATGTGTATACAACTTGCAGGTAAGACCATAAACAATACTATCATAATGAATCAATAACATGTTCAGATCTGAAATCATGGCACTCGGGCCCTAGTGACAAGCATTAAGCATAACAAGTTGCAACAAAGTCAAAAAGCACTAATAATAGATACTAGGCACCATGCCCTAACAATCTGATGCCATTACATGAACGATCTCATCCAAACCCTACCATCCCCATAACCTACAACGGGGGATTACTCACTCATAGATGGGGAAACATGGATGGTCGATGGAGAAGTGATGGTGATGATCATGGCGATGATCTCCTCCAATTCCCCGTCCCGTCAGGGTGCCAGAATGGAGTTTCTGGTTTCGAATCACGGAATTTGGTGGTGGCAGCGCAGCGGAACTCTTTCTAGAAAAACGTCGAACCCCCCTTGGTTTTTAGGTCAAGAGGCAACTTATAGGCAAAGAGGGAGGCCGAGGGGGTGACCGAGGCGGCCACACCACCCCCAGGCGCGGCCTGGCCTGGCCCGCGCGGCCAGGTGGTGTTGGCCCCTCGTGGCCATCCTCCGTCTTGTCTACTGGCTCTGTGAGTCTTCTGATGAAATAGGATTTTTGGCATATTTTCCGGGATTTTTCCTGATAGTTGATTTTCTGCACAAAAACTAGACACTAAGGTAATTCTGCTGAAAACAGCGTAAGTCCATGTTAGTTGTATCCAAATCACACAAGTTTAGAGAAAAAACAATAGCAAAAGTGTTTGGGAAAGTAGATATGTTTTGGACGTATCAACATTGCTTGTCCTCAAGCAATTCAGTTGAAAACTGAGTGCGATAAAAGAAACTTTCACGAACACATTTGCTTCATAAGATGTATATATTCTCAGCATATGATCAACTACTCAGGAAATTCATAATAAAGAGTATGCAACTAAGTTTACATAATAGTGATTGCAAGCTATGAAGAGATTCCAACTCAAAAATAATAAATAGCATGAAACATAAACATAAGCAACATTGCAATGCTCATAACAAGGTATGATAGAGTGGTATCTTGCTTGCCTTTGATTGTAGAGAAAACATAAATGCCAAGGCACCTCTGAAGTTCAAGTGAAGACTAGAAGTAAAGATATCAAAGAGACAAACATCAAGGTCATGACACAATTAATCAAGTTTCAAGACAAGCATATTACACTAAGAATAACAACTATGCTCTCAAGAAAGTGCTCATAGAATATGTGGTGACTCAACAAGGAAATGAAAAGGTTTTGAAAAGTTTGAAAGGCTTCCAAATCCTGAAAGTATGGTACTCATTAGCTTTGAGCTCTCATTGCCCCTATCATAAGCATCTTTAAATGGTTCAGGTGAAAGTGAGGTCCAATCTGAGTTATATGCTTGACAGACCATAAACTGGAAATCTCATGTCCCTTGAGTACGAGGGCCGCTCCTCATGCTACTCAACTTTAGTTACCCATAAGTTCTTGTCATAGTAAATTCATGCGTATCATAGAGAACCGCCAACGGGGTACCCCTTGCCCGATGATACGACAGAAACCCCATATCAAAATGACAAGGCAAGCATACAACGAGCATCTCAGCAATCTTCTTATTTACCATGGGAAAATGGTGCTTTTTTCTCTGTTTCCTCTTTTCTCATATCTTTTTTTCTTTTTTCTCTTTTTCTCAATATCTAACTCTTTTTTTATAAGAAGAATACTTCATAGACAGCTCATTATGGTTACGCTGCAGGTTTCCACCATGATTAGGCATGGATTAGACCGGCAGCCCAGGCGTTTCTCTAACACACATACATAACTCCATGGACTTACAAGCTCCCCTTTTATTTCACACCGACGACATCAATAAACAAAAGAGAAGAATATCAACTGGGTATATATTTATAGGTGTTGAAAGCGTTCCCTGTGACAACACGGTTCTGCTAATCCCCAGCCTATAATTTGCAAGCATATAACTTTCATGGACAGTCACAGTGGTTCAGGTTTATTAAGTGCAAAAAATAAAGTGTGCCATCAAGTTCGTGAGAGCTTTACTAACTAACTTTCTCATAACAAGCAAACATTTTATTCGGAAGAAAACAAGGTATACTGAATATGCACGGAAAAGCAAATGATGCTAATAGGTAGGTATGGTGGACACTTTTGGCAATATTGGTTTTGGGGAATTGGAAACACGAGTAGAGCTCATACTAAGTGCAAGTGAAGGCTAGCAATAGTAAGGGAGCGACAAACGAGAGAGCACTAACTGTCATTATCATGCTTGCACCAAAACAGGACTAATCATGGCATGAAAGTGATTCAAGACTCCTGAGGCAAAATAATTCATTGAGGCTTAACTGATTATTGTTTCAGTCATATGCATGCATGAGCACCAAGTCAATTCAAGTGAAACATTCATAGGAGGATACCACAGTGTCATACCAAGTTATGAATAGAACAATGCAAGCAAACATTCATATGACATGCTACAAACTATTAGCAAGCTGGAGCTAATCATAAGAAAGCAAGATCTACTAAGCATCCATAAATAACATACGCCCTACATGAACAGACTAAGCATGCCCACAATGATGAGTATATGTACAAAAATGAAAACAAATAGAGTTTGTTATCAGCCTCTTACCACACCTCAAGTTGTCATTAATCCTCATTATTGCCCTTCACTTGTGTGGCTTGAATAACAACACGAAACCAAATTCCACTAAGGACTGCTGAACCCTGCAACAAACTTCACAAAACCAAAGAAGAACAACAAATATTTTTGGGTTTTCGATTTTTAAAGGCAAGAAACAAAAAAGGAAGAACAAGCAAAGCAAAATATTTTTGGGTTTTTCGAATAATTAAGACAAATCCAAACGGAAGAAGCAAGCAAAGGCAAAAAGAAGCAAACAAGGAGAAACAAAGAAAATATTTTTGGTCTTTTTGTGTTTTAGAAAGCAAAAGTAAAGACAGAACAAAAACTAAAAAGAGAACGAAGCATGGATATACAAAGTACCGATTAAACATGATATGTAGATGAGCGTGATGTCGGTGTACCTCCCCCCAAGCTTAGGCTTTTGGCCTAAGTGGGTATCAATCCCAGGCTGGCCAAGATGGAGCGCCTCCGTGATGCAGGCGAGGAGGTGCCTCGTCTGATCTGAGCTCGAGGACGCCCACCGTAGTAGTCTGTGAGTAGTCGTAAGAAGGCACATCCTTCTGGTGCTTCCTGTGGAAACCAAGCAAGCGGAGCTACTCATCGACCTCCTCCTTAGAACGCGACCATGGCCTCCTGTAAATACTGAACAAAGTGGATTGTGGCAAAGGAATTTCCCTCTCGTCTCTGTCAGTAAACAACATCCTATATACTAAACTATCCGTATCAGAGTCTGCAGTGACGAAGTGATGCATTTTCATGGCAGCAAGATCTAGCCTTTGTGGTGCCAACACAGTGTCATTAGGATCCACAGAAAGTTCTAATGCAACAACCATACATGAGGCAATAATGCCCCCATAAATAGGTCCCCTAGCAGCTAGGTAGCGAGCAATGAGAGAGCCAAGATTGTACTTGCTATCATTATTAAGTGCAACTGCGAGAAATGATAAATGATAATTAGAAATATTACTAGTGTTCTCCCTACCAAGAATGCTAGTGGCAAGATAATAAGCAAAATATCTAAGAGCTAGGAGTTGAATGTTCCTTATCTTCCCGCGCTGAGCTACGCGGTCATCGTCATTTGTCACACTTCGATAGAGCTCCAGCAAATCAGCAGGTCGACCTTGGATCTTCTTCACTGTCCCCGTCATGCCTATACCTATAATGCTGCAAAACATTTCCAATGACATGGTAATAGGCTGATTATAAATTCTGAACGAAACAGTTGACTGATAAGGGGTGTTAGTGAAAACGAAACTCTCAACGAAAGTTTTGGTGAGCACGACATATTTCTCACTCTCATCTTCCATGTACGTGGTCAGGCCAACCCTCTGAACCAGTAGTAAGAAATCATTGAGGATCCCTGCAGCTTGCAAAAAGGTAAAACAAGGGAAGGTAGATGGGTGAGCATCTCCCTCATCTCCTTCATTGCAAAAGCATGGTGCAATAAGATCTTCATTGTATGATGGCCTAAACTGAGAGGCTGATCTTGAAGGCCTTGCCCTCGTGGGTGTGTCCCTCTCAAATATTTCTCCAAAGGTGTGGTTGTTCATCTTTGATATTCTGAAATTTAAACATCCATTATACAAGTGATTGCAAAGTGAATACATAATGAAGGGAACTACTCATAGGGACTTGTAAGAGGCCTAAACATGCATCAAAACAATATCTCTAAGCATTGAACAAGCTTACAAGCTCTCATAACCTGTCAACTACAGCATCAAAATACTCAAAATATAAACCACTAAACACAAATCTACTTGGACAAGCGGAGGAGTCACATACCGGAGAACAAATGCTCCAAATTTCAGCAGCAAAGATGGGCTGAGCAAGGAGATCTAAAAATCGTGGACAAGAATAGCAAGAACGCGATTTCGAGCAATGAACTGATGTTTTCTCGGGAGAGAGAAGGAAGTGGCAAGTGAGAGAGTGAGTGGAGGGCCAGGGGTGTCCCACACCATGGCCAGGCGCGCCCCTAGGCTGGCCGCGCCACCAGGTGGTGTGCATGCCTAGTGGGCCCCCTGGTACTCTCTAGGCACTTCTTTGCCCCTTTTTCATGTAAAAAATTTAATATGAATTTTCTGGAATTTTTCGAGACACTTTATTTTTGAGCAATTTTCAGGTGTAGATGAATGATTTTCTGACAGAAAGATGTTTTTGGAATGATGCAATGACAAAACAAAACTAAAACTTCAGAAGTTCTAAGACACTCTAATATGCAAGCAACTAACAACAGAAAAGTAAACTAAACAAAAGCAAAAACTAAAATGGATAAAATAAAAGTAAGCAAAGATAATCATGGTGAAAACATTGTTTTGTTCATTAAAATCCCTTTGTTAACAAGGTTGATCAGGTCTTGTTACCAAAGCAATTTTATATGAAACAAAACTTTGTATTCCACTAATGATTATGTTACCTCAACCTTGATAGCAATGGTCCTAATCATAATAGTTTCATATTTTTCTCGTGGTATGGGACAATATATTTCTCCAACTTGGATGCCCTCAACATGTTCAATTGAATTTAAGCCATAAGTCCTATCAATCTTCTTGGGGAAATAGACAGTATGCTCCTTGTCATACTTTCCTTGATTACAATTAATAACAGCTCCTGCAGTATTAAGAAAAGGTCTCCCAAGAATAATAGACATATTATCATCTTCGGGCATTTCAAGCACAACAAAATCAGTTAATATCAATCAATCATGAGCCACTTGAACAGGTACATCCTCACATATACCAACAGAAATAGTAGTAGATTTATCAGCCATTTGCAAAGATATATCAGTTGGTATTAGTTTTTCCAATTGAAGTCTCTTATAGAGAGAAAAAGGCATAACACTAACTCCTGCTCCCAAATCACACAAAGCAGTTCTAACATAACTATTTTTAATAGAGCATGGAATAGTTGGAATCCCTGGGTCTCCAAGTTTCTTTGGAACCTTACCATTAAAGGAATAATTAGCAAGCAAAGTAGAAATTTCTTCATTAGGGATCTTCCTTTTATTCGAGACAATATCCTTCATATACTTTGAATAAGGAGGCAATTTAATAGCATCAGTCAAAGGAATTTGCAAGAATAAAGGTTTCATCCACTCACAAAACTTATTATAGTGTTCATCTTCCTTTGACTTGTGTTTCTTATCAGGGAAAGGCATAGGTTTTTGGACCCAAGGCTCTCTTTCACTACCATGTTTCTTAGCAACAAAATCTTCTTTAGTGTATTTAGTATTCTTAGTGTGCCTTTCAGGTTCTTAAACTTTTTCTTTATAAGGAGCATCATTTTCCTCATTACCACTTTCAGTTTCAGCATCGAGACAGGTATACTATTAGGATCCTTAGCAGGTTCAGAGGATTCTACAATAGTTTTACTTTTCTTTTTTCTTTTCTTAGGAGTAGTACCACTATTTTCAGCTTGTTGAGAATCCTGCTCAATTCATTCAGGATGCCCCTCAGGATATAGAGGATCCTGGGTGACAGCACCACTTCTAGTCCTAATTTCATAAGCATGTTTTTCTTTAGTAGCATTAACTAGCAAGTCTTTTTGTACCTTAATAAGCTGATCAATTTGAGTTTGAACCATTTGAAAATGTTTAACAAGCATTTTAACATCATTAGAGGTTCTTTCCACGGTATCTTTTAACTCAATAATGGCTCTAGAGTTTTCCATTAAATGATTTTGCACCCTTTTCTTAAAATTATCTTGCTTAACAATAAAAACATCAAATTCTTCTAAGCATTGATCAGGAGGTTTAGAGTAAGGAATATCGCCTTCATCAAAATGTTGGAGAGAGTGTACCTCAATAGTGGATGAGTGGGAGATTGGCTTACATAATTCTTCTATAGGAGGTAAATTCTTCACATCTGTAGCTTTAATTCCCTTCTCCTTAAGACATTTCTTAGCTTCCTTCATCACTTCATCATTTAGTTCGATAACTCCCCTCTTCTTTGATGTTGGTATAGGCGCAGGGATAGTTGGTTCAGGTATAGTTGTCTCAAGTATAGCTGGTTTAGGAGGAGTCCAATCTTCATAATTCTTGCTTATTTTAGCCATTAATCCCTCAGCTTCCTTGGGAGTCCTATTCCTAAAAACACAATCAGCACAACTATCCAGGTATGTCCTAGATTCTTCAGTTAGTCCATTATAAAATATGTCAAGAACCTCATTCTTAGGTAATGGACATCCAGCCTGTGCATGAATCAAAGCACAAAACCTTGCCCATGATTCAGGCAATATCTCTTTTTCTCCCTGTTTAAAATCAAAAAGTTCCTGCAAAATAGCATGTCTAGCACTAGGAGGAAAATATTTCTGAAGGAAGGTACTAATCAAGCAATCAGGGCTATCAATAGATCCAGGAGGTAAATTATTAAACCAAGTTTTAGCTTCTCCTTTCAGCGAGAAAGGGAAAAATTTAGCAACAAAGTAGGTGCGCATCTTAATATCATCAGAAAACAGGCCACTCATGGAAGAAAGCTCGGTCATATGTGATATAGCACTTTCATTCTTAGTCCCACAAAAAGGTTTTCTCAACAATAGTTATGTAAGATAAATCAAGAGAGAAATCATAATCCTTATCTTTAATGTTTATGGGAGATGCAACAAACTTAGCATTAGGAGACAATTTGGGTTTTATAGTACGCCTCTCAAGGAGACTCTTAATAGCACTCCTATCATGGGTGTTTTAACATTCTTTAATAAATTCATCGGTCAGCTCTATATAACCCTGTTCAATATCATAGCTCTCTCTAGACTCAGGTGAATTGACAGGTGTAGTAGTGTCTTCATTAGGAGTTTCAGTATTTCCAGCTATAGTTCTAGCAATCGTAGCATCTAGGAAAGGACCTAATGAACCACTCTTATCAAGCACGATGAAGACATCATAAGTATCGGAAGTTTGATTCATGATAGTAGCGATGTCGTAGCATGTGTGTGTGGTGGTGTAAGGAACTTACTCATAACATACGGTGAATCAAGAGCAACAGAGGTGTTCAAGACCACACCTCTCCTTGTAGTGGATGGTAAAATAGGAACCTTGCCATCACGAGACTTACCCATGATGGATGGATGGCAGCGAACAATAGTGATTCCAAGTGAACTTAATAAATAAAGCTATGCTCCCTGGCAATGGCGCTAGAAAATAGTCTTGATGACCCACAAGTATAGAGGGTGTATCGCAGTATTTTCGAGGGAAGTGAAACCCAATTTATTGATTCGACACAAGGGGAGCCAAAGAATATTTATAAGCCTTAACAACTGAGTTGTCAATTCAGCTGCACCTAGAAACAATCTTGCTCATAACAGTTTATCAGTAGCAACAGTTTTGTAATAGATATTGCAAAGTAATAGTAGTAGTAAAAGTAAAGATAGTAGTAACAATTGTAGTAAATAGTAGGATTAAAGCGCGGTAGGCATAGGGATGGATGGACAGGCGTTGCATGGACAAGACAATTCATATGGCAATCAAAACATAGGGAATTTGCAGATAAATAAGATAAAGCATCCAAGTACTAGATAATCATAGGCATGTGTTCCATATATATTCATACGTGCTCGCAATGAGAACTTGCACAACATCTTTTGTCCTGCCAGCCCGTTCGCAGCGGGGCCTCAAGGGAACTACTGGCAATTAAGGTGCTCCTTTTAATAGAGCATCGGAGCAAAGTATTAACACTCCGTGAACACATGTGATCCTCACATCAAAGCCATTCCCTCTGGTTATCCCGATTGCTGTAACTTCGGGGCCTTTGGTTCCGGACAACAATATGTGTATACAACTTGCAGGTAAGACCATAAACAATACTATCATAATGAATCAATAACATGTTCAGATCTGAAATCATGGCACTCGGGCCCTAGTGACAAGCATTAAGCATAACAACTTGCAACAAAGTCAAAAAGCACTAATAATAGATACTAGGCACCATGCCCTAACAATCTGACACCATTACATGAACGATCTCATCCAATCCCTACCATCCCCATAGCCTACAGTGGGGGATTACTCACTCATAGATGGGGGAAACATGGATGGTCGATGGAGAAGCGATGGTGATGATGGTGGCGATGATCTCCTCCAATTCCCCGTACCGACAGGGTGCCAGAATGGAGTTTCTATTTCCGAATCGTGGAATCTGGTGGTGGCGGCTGCGCAGTGGAACTCTTTCTGGAAAAACGTCGACCCCCCTTGGTTTTTAGGTCAAGAGGCAACTTATAGGCGAAGAGGGAGGCCAAGGGGGTGACCGAGGTGGCCACACCATCCCCAGGCACGGCATAGCCTGGCCCACGCGGCCAGGTGGTGTGGGCCCCTCGTGGCCCTTCTCCGTCTCGTCTTCTGGCTCCGTGAGTCTTCTGGTGAAATAGGACTTTTGGCATATTTTCCGGGATTTTTCCTGATAGTTGATTTTCTGCAAAAAAAACTAGACACCAAGGTAATTCTGCTGAAAACGGCGTCAGTCCGTGTTAGTTGTATCCAAATCACACAAGTTTAGAGGAAAAACAATAGCAAAAGTGTTCAGGAAATTAGATACGTTTTGGACGTATCACTCAGTCAAATCCATCGTGCGGCGTATGTCGTCTACCACATGATTCCTAGTAAGGAGATCATTCAGGCGCACAAGCCAACTAGGGAAGTTGGATCCATCAAGTCTAAGTTTCTCACCTATTACCCATTCCTCAATGACAAAGTAAGCTTCACGGTGAGCCATCTCTACATATATAATTGCAAAAAGGAATTTAGACTAAGTTTATAATTAAATGAGTTAATAATAACTCCACTCAGAAACACCTATCCACAGAAGGGTTCCTAGTGATAACACGACCCCTATCAGCTACATCTCCCCCGATCGTCATGGCCATCAATGTGGGTTCAAGGGTGGATGCTAAACGTCGATCACATCATACATGCGACTCGTGCTCGATCTTTCGACCATCCGTGTTCCGAGGCGATGTCTGCACACGCTAGGCTCGCCAAATCAACCTTAGTGTATTCGCTATGCAACATGGCTTACACCCACTGTATGCGAACGTAGATGTGTCTGACACCCATGCCTGTACCGTGGATCACCTAATACCGAAGAACTTTCTTGGTGGTGCACACTAAGGGGGAACACAATCGTTGGTAATTTTAACAGGAATCATCTTATTAGGCTACCATCGAGTATCTAATACTAGCACACAATAAGATATACAAACAATAACATTGAATGTAAATGCGATGTGATATGGTCCTTCACGTCGTGATCTCCATCCGGCGTCACCGGATTCCGGCGCCAGGGTTCCCGCGTCATAGACACCAGGGTACCAGTGTCTTTCCGGCGTGGTAGTCCGTCACCTCCGTGACTATCTACTACTACGTAACATAAGGTAATCACTTTACCTTTGCCACAACCATATCACAAAGCAGCACCCCCTGCAAAACAAAGTTAGATGCCTCTACTTTATCTTTGCATGTTTTACGTGGCTTAATGGGCTTTCACACAAGAACCGTTCTGACCTATGAACTTTCAGCACAACGCTGATCAAGTAGTTGTCTGTACTACATAACTTTTGGGGCCCTCCGTCGTAAATGGCATACCAACTAATGCAAGAGAGATAGACACCCCAAAGCCACTTTATACGGTACAAGCTGTATTTCAAGCATGGACCAGTCTCGTGAATGAACGTGTAAAGTCAGTTGGGGGGCGCTTCATCAAGCATTGCTGCGGTATACACAAGTACACGTGGGAGAACTAAAAGATCAACGCACACACGCTACATCTCGTGTGTTCTACCCGTACTAGTATTACTACACATAGATCTAGCTCTGATACCATTGTAGGGGTTCCACGTATGAAAACAATAAATTTTACCCTACGCCCCTGAATCCCTGATGCTGCCAGGACCTATCTATTAGTAATACAGTAACGGGAGGGGGCTTTTCACAAACTTACCCTTGAAGACCAAAAAGCGTTGTCAACACTCAGGAGAGCGTGGTTGATGTAGACGAGCCGAAGCCGACCTCAAGGTCGTGATGAAGTCCTTGCGCTCCAATGGCTCCAACGACTTGAGTGCCTCAAGTGTGACACCTCGCAGGGAGTTACACACGTCCGGTGCCTGACGACGACTCACCTTCCCGATCCGGCAGAGCGATTGCGGAAGTAGAGCTCCTGGATCCGAATCCCGCAGCGTGACGGCGCTCCGCGGTGAAGATGTCTCTCGTTCACGCAGTCCGAACTTGGGACCACGGTCATGAGAGAGAGAGAATATCAATTGGAGGTCTTCCCAAAAGTGAGAAGACCTTTATTGAATATTGTGTGTATTTATCTGGCTAAATACCCCCACTATATATAGGGGAAAAGGAGGTACTATCTCCCTCAAAGTCCCGGGGTGGGACTAAAGGAGAGGAGGGGGAGGGGCAGCCGTTGGCCGACCCTAGTGGGCCCCGCGCGGGGGGGGGGGGGGGGCTAGGCCCAGCCGGCCACCCCCTTGCCCCTTCTCCCTCTCTCCTTTCCCTAGTGGGCCCTCTCCCCTCCGGGAATTGGCCCATTAAGCCTTTTGACCTTTTAAATTGATTTTCGCTTTATTAAATAATTATGAATAAATGATTAAATCAATATTTAACATTCATTCATATATTATTCAATCTCTGTGGTTATGGAACACTTCCACCTCCACTCCGGACATCCTCCGGACTTACCAAAACCCTTCCGGTTTTCTCTCTACTATTCTTTGGCGATTCTTCCGATCCTATAAACACTCTCTAAGCATCATCAAGCCCTTAAGCGTGATACCCCATGATTTGGGAACACTCCAGACATGGTCGGGACACTCCCGCACCAATGATCGATAGAGGGACCTGGATGGCCATGTGACCCGTGTGCGTTCCACGAAGATCTTTCGTCGTTTGAACCGGGACAGTCGTGTCTTATTCCCTTTGTCTCTCGATACTTGCATTGCCCGAGATCTGATCAATGACATCACCATGTTGCGTTCAATCTCGTTACTGAACAATGCTACTTGACTCGTTTCGACAAGTGATATCGCTATGATCAAATCACACGCTGCCCAGCTCTTCGATATAACTTCTCTGAGTGGGCCATTGAGTATCTTTCCGTCACATGGACGGACAAATCCCTTGACATATATTGTCTCAACGGTTTCCTCCGAGTACGTGAACACACCTTTATAACCACTGTATTACCAAGTGGCGCTTGATGCTATCTAAGCACTCTTGGGAGACAATGATTGATATAGCCTTACGGTCTAAGAAATAGTCTATGAGGATCCATTTCTATTCATCGTAACTTTGAACTTCGTGACATGATCGGGTCATGATGTTTAGGTTGGGTATTGGTTCATCATCTTGTTCTCAGAATGAATTGAGTCCATTTCCAACTGGCATAAATGCCACATGATCAGGAAACATGATCATCTATTGACCAATGAACCAGTGACTAGAGTTTCACTGGGAACCCCTGGTTGTTTGTATATCACACGTGTATTGATGTTTCCATTCAATACAGTTATAGCATGATATAAAACTTAATCATAAACTATATGAAATATGGTAATAGTCCTTATTACTATTTGTCTCTAGGGCATATTTCCAACAGTCCTATCTGTGGACAATGCACTTCGACGGATCCAAGTGAAAGGACGGAGCTGGCGCAAGTGTCATACTGACATCGCCCAAGGAGACAAGATTAAATATATTCTGCGAATGCAGTTCACTGCCTCCAATAATGAAGCCGAGTATGAAGCCTTAATCCATGGGATGCGGATGTCGAAAGCCTGCGGTGCCAAGAGGCTCATCATCAACGACGACTCCAAACTGGTGGTTAATCAAACGATGCACGAGTGCGACGCACTGAGCGACAACATGATCACCTATCGCGACCTCTATGACACACTCGAGGGAGACTTCAATGGCTGCGAGCTGCGAAATGTAGGCCGCAAAAGCAACGAAGAAGTGGATCTACTCGCCAACATTGGCTCCACCTGCGACCCCATACCACCTGGGGTATTCCTCGAGCGCATCTGCGAGCGCTCCATCAAGCCCAAAGCTCCAGAGAAGAAAGCAAGCATGCCAATAGACTCGAAGGCTATGCCACCCAATGAGCCAATGGCACTCGACGACATGGAGCTTGATATAGGACTCGAAGGACCAATGGGAGTCATGATGATCGAGCCATCTTGGACACAACCTTACATCACATATCTACTCAGCAAGTGGCTGCCAGATGACCCGACTGATGCGTGACACATCGCACGATGATCCAAGGCATTTGCCCTCATCAACGGCGAACTGTATAAGCGCAGCATCATAGGGGTACTTCAACGGTGCGTCTCCAATGGGGATGGAAGGGCCGTCCTCCTCGACATACATGAAGGCACTTGCGGGCACCATGCTGGTAGTCGCGCCCTCTTTGTCAAAGCTCTACGAGCTGGATTCTACTGGCCCATGGCCATGCGCGATGCCAAGGACATCATCCAGCGCTGCAACGCTTGCCAGCGATTCACAAACAAACCTCACACACCTAGCACGGAACTCTGGCCAATACCATTGGCTTGGCCCTTCACACAATGGGGACTCGACATGGTCAGCATGCTCCCAAAGTCCTCGCGAGGAGGTTACGTCTACCTCTTAGTCGCTGTCGACAAATTCACCAAGTGGATCGAGGCCATGTCGGTGACGAATCAATCAGGGGCTAGCGCTGTCAAGTTCTTTGAGTCCATTGTCTACCGCTTTAGAGTGCCACATAGCATCATCACGGACAATGGGACAAACTTCACCTCTAAGGAGTTACAGGAATTCTGCGAAAACCTGGGAATCAACATAAGCTACGCCTCGGTGGTTCACCCGCAGACCAATGGTTAAGTCGAAAAAGCCAACGGCCTCGTCTACGGTGGAATAAAGAAACGACTCCTCCGACCACTCGAACAAGCCACTGGATGTTGGCCAGATGATCTGCAATCCGTACTTTGGAGCCTGTGCACAACTCCAAACAGCGCCACGGGATACACTCTGTTCTTCATGGTGCACGGTGCTGAAGCGGTACTACTCGTAGAAGTACGCTACCAAGGGCATGTTCGTCTGCGGTACCAAAGTTCGCAGGCCAGCGCATGGCGGTACCTAAGTTGCCTGAAATTGCCGCGTTTCGAAAAGTTGGGCCGCCAACTACCGAGAGGGGCCATTTCGAGGCAAACTCATCTCACCCCTGCCAAATTCAAACATTCCGTTAAACTGTCCCGTGAAGTAGATGGTCGGGACCCTCATGTCGGTCATCTGTCCGTGACGCGAGCTCCAACGCGGCAACCTCTTAGGCAAATCGAGTAGCTAAGTGGATTGGATGCGTTGACCAATTTCACAAATCCATTCCCACCTTCCCCTAGCACTGGCAGCGTCGGAATCCATCCTCCAGGCAGGACGATCCCTTCGGACATTTGACTTGCGGCGCCAAGTTGTTGTGCCCAGTTGCTGCGCCCAGTTGCTGCGCCCAGTCGGTGATCCCGAGCTCCAATGGCGCATGCCGTAGCCGCCGTTGCGAGGCTCTAGCCCGCCTTCACCGCTAACAAGCCGAGCAGCTCGGAGGATGGCAGATCCTACTATCAAGGAAGAAGAAGTTCTGGCTACAAGCGGGTGAGCTACCCTTCTCTTTGCTATTCACACTAATTATAATCGCTGGTAGCTCTTGAACCTCAAATTGTTTGTTAGCCCAACACCGACAAACATATTTTGTCCTGATTTTACATTAAGTGGGATCTTGGACCCCCTTACCTGGTTACGGTAGTCCTCTCGTGCGACTCTAAGGGCAAGTGGTATGGACACCATTGTATCACGATGGAAGAAGTGCTGCGCGCAGATCCGCACTATATCTGGTATGGTTGCTTTCTGCGTAATCATGATGAATTATGGCGAAGTAGGCGCAAAGTTCAGCTTCATGGATGAACGTGGCATCATGGTTCCTCTAACGTGTGACGTTAGCTAATTGGGTTGTGAAAAGGTATGCTTGACTTGCATGTTTGAGCTGAAATGTGATGTCTTTGGATGTGGAAGTTCTTTGCTCGGGAGTCGCCTTCTATTCTTGGACAGGGTGGTTGCTCGAACCCAATTAGCTCTGGTAAGCAAAGGTCTCTTAGGGTTCGCATGTTTGTAATGAATTGTAATTTTTGTTTTATTTACTCTGTAGATATTGGGCGCTTATGCAACAGTCTTGTTTCTTTGTGAAGCGCCGCAAGTTTAGAAACGTGGTCGAGGTCGATCATTTTGCTCTCGAAGAAATTAAAAGCAGTGGAAAGATGATGCTGGACACGATTCGATGCCCATTGTCCCGGCGATGCAGTACGTGAAGCTAAGAAAATTGGCACCGAGGAAGAGGAAGAAGGTAGGAAATGAAGAAGCCGGTTAGCGTGAAGGCTTGGCACCCAGCTGCGAAGAAGGCTCGGCAATGAACATGCATAGTAATGTGTTGAACTTGAACCTATATATGTAATTACATTAAATTCTGGAGCTACATGTGTGGCATGTTCTGGCGAAACAATCTACCCACGTTCTTTGAGGAAAATGTACATGACTTAGGGTTTGGAAGCCTGAGTCAAGAGTTGAATCGAAATTGTGATTGTGCCTTTGCTATCTCGAAACACGCAGACACCGGTTCCACAATTCTTGAGGCAGGAGGTCTCCAAATCTGACGGAATGTAAGTGGCACGAAATAAATTATTTAAGCTACCACACTCCATGAAGCAATAACTTATTTCAGATCTTTGCGCACAATGGCAACATAAACAACAATGACAACCGATAATGCCGGATGAGGAGGAAATCGGTACCACTTTTGGCCTAATCTTGAGCCGTCTATCTCACCGCCTCTCTGCTGCATCCCCACGCATCTGGCGAAGCTCTGGATCTCGATGAATCGGGTGTCGTGCTTCCACTTTATAAATTGTGGTTGTGCCATTTGCATGCGGCACAATCTACATAGATTACATTTAAACAAACCACCAATGTCAGAATACACTAGTAGAAAAGGGGTCTTTGGTCCACGGTCACGTTCCCAATCCGGGACAAAGATCTAAATCGAGACAGAAATTGATCTAAATCACAAATTCTTCCACAAATTAATCGAGACAGAGATCTAAATCGAGGCATTTCATTAATTCAACCACAAATTCTTCTAAACAAAGGTGTGATTTCACATCCTACATTAATTCAACCAGTAGTCAACAATTTCACTTCCGCTGCCACTATCCTCCGAGCCGCCGGCTTCCTCGTTGTCGTCGGACGGAACCTCCACGATTTCCGCATTGTTCGTGAGACGGAGCACCTCTCCGCGGCGAGCGGCGACGATGACGGTGTACTTGGTCCGTCCAGGGACGGACCAGAAACTCTCCCGCCCTTCTCGGTTGCGGAGATCTCGGTGCACCACGTGCCCGTCAATGATGTGGTTGCCAATCTAGGCCTTCTGCTCCTTCTTGAACAGCGCCGGCTAGTATGGGCTGGCCGCCGCGTACCACGGCAGCGCCCTCTTCCATGCGGGCATCTGGTGGTGGCTCATCGCGATTTCGCTCTCCATCTCGGCTCGGCCAGGGAGCGGAGCCACCAGCACCCCCGCATAGCTGATGCGCCATCCGCGGGGCACCGTCGCGGCCGGCGGCGCGAGGATGTCGAAGTGCGCGAACATCACCACCTCGTAGAAGTTCAGCGAGGGCATCTCCATGGCGGCGCGGTGGATATTGGAGAGATAGCAAGTGGATGGATGACAAAGCGACGACGTGGTGGAGATTGGAGAGGACGAGTGGATGGACGACGAAGCGATGTGCTGTGGTGCCTCCTATTTGTACACGAGGATGACGAAGCGATGGGCAGAATATCCAAGGGGAATTGGTCAGACAAAAGAAGTAATGCGGGGTTAACACAGATTAACGAGCGACCAATTTTTTTTCCTCCCAGGACTCCGGGGCCAATAGTTCAGATCGCTAGGTCAACAAGTACAACTATTACAACTTAAAAAGGCACGGAGCTTAAGCTAAATAGAACTAGTTATCACACATCTCCTTGATCTTCCTAATCTTAGCCCGATGCGCATCTTCCTGCGAGAGCAAGGATCGAATCGTCTGCTCCTTCCTTTTAGCATCTTCCTTGCACAACTTCAATTGTTTCTCTGCATTTTTCATCATGCACTTGTCAATACTCGTAGTTGTGAACTGCAGGACTTTGGCCTGGTGAAGATCATTCCTTGCTTGAGTCAGTTCTTGCTCTGCTTTAGCCTTCAGGGCCAACGTCGCGTCCCTCTCCTTCTCGACTTTGCTAACCTTGTCTTGCACCCACCTGAGATCTCTCTTATGCTTGGTCGTGTCAACTGGTTCCCATAGGTTCATCTCAACACTGTCAAGAAGTGAGCTGAATACGGATTCTTTCAACACAATAGTCATTTCCCATAGTTTGTCCAACGTTTTCTGCATTGATTTGGGCCACTCTAGATCTACCCATTTGACAACACCGCAACTTCCGCCTTGCATCATTGCACGATCTTGACACCGTAGAAACCTCCTGCCTACGTTTCATCCTTCGAACGCTACAAATTTAGCAGGCACATATCCATGTTTACATAGCAGAGGAATGTCTTCATCTGCTAAACCGTGATAGTCGGAGTCATACATCATCTGGTTGGCCTAACACATCATACATGCATGAGTAAACAGATTAGATCTAGCTCAAAAAATAGATAACTGGCCACAGATGATAGAGATAGAGATGAGACAACTCACATCAAAATCACCGTCCCTGTCGTCACGACGCGTTTCCTTGCTGTCTCCCCTTGAACCCATGGCGAGAGGGGAGGGGGGTGGCTGCCGGAGAGGGGATTGGGATGGAGGCACCGTCGGCTTGCAGCTACGGCAGGATGGGAGTAAAGTGGGGAAAGTGGCTTCAAGGGGAAGGAAGAGAAGTATGGGGAGGAAGAGAAGTAATGGGGACGTGACACTAGGATATGGCCCACTGAACTTGTGAGTCGTGACACTCGCAATAGGGGAGCGCCCGGTGTTGCCAGTTTGTCCAAAGAAAGCATGGCCAATCATGCCACAGAACAGCCTACTCGCGGATCGCTCTCACGAAGACCATCCCAATTGTCCAAGCGCCCCGATCGAATGGTATGAAACAATCGTCAAGCAGAACAACTGCGTTAGGGCGTGCCTTCTAGAAGACTCGGTCTAACGGCCACCCATGCAATGACACTGGTGTATCCATGTGTGGTTTGTGAAAAGAACAGACATGCAATCACACTAGGTGGATCCATGTGTGGTTTGTTTAGAAGAACACACATGCAATGACTCTAGGTGTGGTTCATGAAAAGAACACACATGCAATGACACTGGTGGATCCATGTGTGGTTCATGAAAAGAACAGACATGCAATGACACTGGTGGATCCTTATGTGGTTCATGAGAAGAACAGACATGCAATGACACTGGTGGATCCATGTGTGGTTCCTGAAAAGAACACACATGCAATGACACTGGTGGATCCTTATGTGGTTTGTTTAGAGGAACACACATGCAATGACACTGGGTGTGGTTCATGAAAAGAACAGACATGCAATGACACTGGTGGATCCATGTGTGGTTCAGGAGAAGAACAGACATGCAATGACACTGGTGGATCCATGTGAGGTTCATGAAAAAACTGACATACAATTACTCTAGCTATGGTTCATGAGAAGAACAGACATGCAATGACACTGGTGGATCCATATGTGGTTTGTGGAAGTAACACACATGCAATGACTCTAGCTGTAATTCATGAAAAGAATAGACATGCAATGACACTGGTGGATCCATGTGTGGTTCATGAGAAGAACACACATCCAATGACACTAGTGGATCCTTATGTGGTTCATGAAAAGAACAGACATGCAATGACACTGGTGGATCCTTGTGTGGTTTGTTTAGAAGAACACACATGCAATGAAACTGGGTGTGGTTCGTGAAAAGAACGGACATGCAATCACACTAGGTGGATCCATGTGTGGTTTGTTTAGAAGAACACACATGCAATGACTCTACCTGTGATTCATGAAAATAACACACATGCAATGACACTGGTGGATCCATGTGTGGCTTGTGAAAAGAACAGACATGCAATCAGACTAGGTGGATCCATGAGTGGTTTGTTTAGAACACACATGCAATGACTATAGCTGCGGTTCATGAAAAGAACAGACATGCAATGACATTGGTGGATCCTTATGTGGTTTGTCTAGAAGAACACACATGCAATGACACTGGGTGTGGTTCATGAAAAGTACAGACATGTAATGACACTGGTGGATCCTTATGTGGTTTGTTTAGAAGAACACACATGCAATGACTCTAGCTGTGGTTCATGAAAAGAACACACATGCAATGACACTGGTGGATCCATGTGTGGTTTGTGAAAAGAATAGACATGCAATCACACTAGGTGGATCCATGTGTGGTTTGTTTAGAAGAACACACATGCAATGACTCTAGATGTGGTTCATGAAAAGAACACACATGCAATGACACTGGTGGATCCATGTGTTGTTCATGAAAAGAACAGACATGCAATGACACTAGTGGATCTATATGTGGTTTGTTGAAGTAACAGACATGCAACGACTCTAGCTGTGATTCATGAAAAGAACAGGCATGCAATGACACTGGTGGATCCATGTGTGGTTCATGAGAAGAACACACATCCAATGACACTGGGTGGATCCTTATGTGGTTCATGAAAAGAATAGACATGCAATGACACTGGTGGATCCTTATGTGGTTTGTTTATAGGAACACACATGCAATGACACTGGGTGTGGTTCATGAAAAGAACAGACATGCAATGACACTCGTGGATCCATGTGTGGTTCATGAGAAGAACAGACATGCAATGACACTGTGGATCCATGTGTGGTTCATGAAAAGAACTGACATGCAATGACTCTAGCTGTGGTTCATGAGAAGAATAGACATGCAATGACACTAGTGGATCCATATGTGGTTTGTGGAAGTAACAGACATCTAATGACTCTAGCTGTGATTCATGAAAAGAACAGACATGCAATGAAACTGGTGGATCCATGTGTGGTTCATGAGAAGAACACACATCCAATGACACTGGTGGATCCTTATGTGGTTCATGAATAAAAAACATGCAATGACACTGGTGGATCCTTATGTGGTTTGTTTAGAAGAACACACATGCAATGACACTGGGTGTGGTTCATGAAAAGAACAGACATGCAATGACACTGGTGGATCCATGTGTGGTTCATGAGAAGAACAGACATGCAATGACACTGGTGGATCCATGTGTGGTTCATGAAAAAACTAACATACAATTAATCTAGCTGTGGTTCATGAGAACAACAGACATGCAATGATACTGGTGGATCCATATGTGGTTTGTGTAAGTAACACACATGCAATGACTCTAGCTGTGATTCATGAAAAGAATAGACATGCAATGACACTGGTGGATCCATGTGTGGTTCATGAGAAGAACACACATCCAATGACACTGGTGGATCCTTATGTGGTTCATGAAAAGAACAGACATGCAATGACACTTGTGGATCCTTATATGGTTTGTTTAGAAGAACATGCATGCAATGACACTGGGTGTGGTTCATGAAAAGAACAGACATGCAATCACACTAGGTGGATCCATGTGTGGTTTGTTTAGAAGAACACACATGCAATGACTCTAGCTGTGGTTCATGAAAAGAACACAAATGCAATGACACTGGTGGATCCATGCGCGGGTTGAGAAAAGAACAGACATGCAATCAAACTAGGTGGATCCATGTGTGGTTTGTTTATAACAACACACATGCAATGACTCTAGCTGTGGTTCATGGAAAGAACAGACATGCAATGACACTGGTGGATCCTTATGTGGTTTGTCTAGAAGAACACACATGCAATGACACTGGGTGTTGTCGTGGTGGTGTCACGGCAGATGCCATGGATAGGCTAAAGGTGGGGACTAATATGCACTAGGGGAATCCAGGGAGGGATAGTAGAGTGAATCTCTACACAGAAGCTTTGTATTGATGTTCAGTCTCCAAGATTACAAGTGCTCCTCGGGCTGTATTGACTAGAGGAGGAAGAAGAAACTCTCTTACTCTTGCCTACTAACTAGCCCAAGAACCCTAGATCCACTAGTGCTCAACTAACTAGGAGTCTCCTTGCTCTGTATCAGAAAAATCTAACCCCCTTACCAGAACCCCAACCCCCCTTATATAGAGGTGGTTCGGTCTTGGTCTAGGGCATATGTGGAGGCATATTCCTAAGAATATGCCCCCTCCCAAAGTAGTAACCCTACAGGGGTGCTTTTCCCCCGCGTCACACTTTCTTTAGCGACGTAGCCTCTGCGGCGCCCGCGTCAGCCGACGTGAGCGTCGTCACCCTTGTCGGCCATGATCCGGTGGTCCTGCCCTTGCTTTATTCGCTCATCCAGTATGCACCGGGCCTTCTTTTTGACCAGAGAGATTCCTTCCTTCTCCTAGAAGCCAAGCGAGGATCCGGATCACAGTTGATCCGGCCACACCTATTCCTGCATATAAGCTAGACAAGTATCTCCGACTTACTCCTTGAGTCGGACGATACAATGTTAGGCGACCCCCCTGGTCCGGGTTACTCCGTGATCCGGCCTGCCTTGAGGTGACTCGGCCAGCACCCGCTTTGACCTTGCCGAACCTCGGCTAACTCGGCCCTTATACCCCGGAGTGACCCTACCCGGGGTTATCCCCCCAACATTAGTCCCCGAAGCTGGTGCGGCCTTAGCGGCCTCAGCCGCTAAGGCCACATCAAGTTCACTCGTATCTAAGCTTTGGACGTTTAGTTCCGGGTTGACTTCTTGTCTCGGATTATATGGATTTACGTTCCCTTCGCACGTTCCAAGTTTTCACTTGCCGGCCGGGTTACCATTGTAGCTCGGATCCTATGGTTTTACTTTCCCTCTGCACATTTAAAGTTTTCACTTGTCGGCCGGGTTACTACGGAGGCTCGGATCCGGACCTTGCTTCCTTCTCTCATACGCCAACCCACGTAAGGGTTAATCATTGCGTTACCTTATTTTAAGGGCCTGCACTGTAACTGCCGCAGTAACTGTCAGTGATTACTGCGCGCGGGTTACGTCACGCCTGTCTCCTCGTTTCCCGCAACTACACGTCGTGTCATGGGATCATATTTACTCTGTGGCCTCCGCTGTGGCTTCTCTCTGATTGGCTAATGCCGGTGATACACGGCCACGGTAGCGTGGCTCCGGTAGCGCGATCCCACTCGTTGATTACTGGGGGCAGTTAAATAGGGGAGGGGCACGCTCCTTAGCACTTTTCCATCTCCGCACCCCCTCGCCCGTTCCTCTTCTTCTTCCTCGCGACCGCGCTGCCGCCAGTGCCCGTTGCAGCAGCGCCGCTGCCGCACCTTCTCCGTGCCTCCGCACCGCAGTCACCGCTGCACCACTATTTAGCCACGGGTCCTCGTCAATCTAGACCACAGAGCCCCACTGCTGCCAGCTCCAGCGAGGACAGCGGAGTCGAGATGACGGAGGAGGAGCTCATCGTTGTCGAGCAGGAGATGGAGGAGGACGCCTTGTGGCGGAACCCATGGCGTGGGCGGCTTGAGTCTGCGAGGGCGACATCGGCCGCTCTACGGACCCGGCGTATTCCCGCCGGCGTCGCCGCTCGTCTCCCCTCCTTGGAATTGGCCCCCTCACCCAATCCGGGTGAGTTCGTTGTTTTCCTATCCCATTTCCAATGGGGATTTGGCCTTCCGGTGAGTGACTTCTTCCGGGACTGGGTCCGGACCTATCACCTGCAACCACATCATCTCCCGACGAACGCCATCACCTCTCTGTCCGCTTTCATTTCTTCGATCGAGGGCTACACCGGACTATGTCCCACGAAGGAGCTGTGGATCCGGTTCTTCGGCCTCCGTCGCAACGTCGTCCCCAACATCCACGTCGAGTCGGAGGACAAGCACCTCACTCAGTTCGGAGCTGCCTCGATCTCGCCCCGGAGGTTTTCGATCTTTCCCCGGGTCACCGGGCTTGACTCCTGGAAAGGATGGGCCCGGACCTTCTTCTATGTCCAGAACGAGGGCACCGAAGACTTGATCCGGTTGCTGCCCTACGCTCCGGGTCCCCCGGACACGAATTTCTGGGAGGAGGTCGATAAAAAACCTACAACTCTGGCCAACCAAGTAAACAAAAGGTTTGTGGAGCTGAAGAAGCTCGGATTGCGCAACGAGGATGCCATGATCACATTAAATGCGCAGCGAATCTCCCCTCTAGCGGCGCACTCACAAGTTGTGCCATATGAGCTTCAGTCGCGACCCCAACCGAACCTCCTCGTTCAAGTTGAGCAACACGGAGATCTTCCGCCGGGTCAAGGCTCTTTTCACCACCCATAAGGATTTTTCTGCCGAATGGACATGGGGAATCGAGCATTACTGCCACGACAGGCTCCCTCCCGCGGTAAGCTTCACGGAGTAAACTTATTTCGGATCAATTACGTGTCGGTTCTTATCGTATTTTTGACTCTGCTCCTTGTGCCTTTTTCTCAGCTGTTTCTCTAGCAAACCCTCGAGGATGGTACTGATCCGACCCTTAAGTGGGCCTCGGACCGAGAAATCCCGGATGAGGAGGAGCCGGACCAGGAGATGTTCCTCCCCACAACCGACGCCACCAAACGACCCAGCGGTAAATTCTCTTCTCTTAGAGATTGGCCCGATGATGAGGATGACTCGGATATCGATGTGATTGAACCCGTTGAGGCTGTCCCTCTTTATTTTGCCTTCCCGGCATCAGCTAACCCCGGTGGGCACATCCACGAGGATTCTCCACTTGCCACGGGCGAGCCTGTTCCGGTGGCGTCAAAGAAGAAGCGGATCGCGTCAAGTTCTTCTTCGAACCTTCTCAGCCTTCAAAAGGCAAAGAAGGCGGAGACAAGCGCCTCAAGCGGGCAGGCAAAGCCCCGGCACGGAGGGCCTGGAAACCTAAGGAGGCCGAGACCTCGGATGCGTAAGTTCTTTTTCACTGCGCAACACACTTCTCCCTACATCAGGGTAATTTCACTCCTGACATTATTTTCTCTTGCAGGGCTCCTGTGGAGGTCCCTCAGAGCGGATCGAGCATCTCCTCTCCTCTTCGGTCTAGTCCTTCCCCTCCTCATGACGACGAGTCACGCCCACTGAGCCCTATTCCGGAGGGCTCAGTGGCCGCTCCGGGTTCCGCAGTACCTCCTTCAGAGGAACGCGACCTCGGATCAGGAGGGGTCGGATCGGCCGAGGCAACGGCGTCTGGCACTTCGGCATTGCCGCAACTAGCAACCACCAAGTCTACCGCAACACCAGCACCAGCAGCAGCTCCAGCACCAGCCACCGAACCAGCGCCTGTCCTGGCTCCGAAGAAACCAACAACAGCTCCAGCACCAGCCACCAAAGCTCCCGTGCCAAGTTCGTCTGCCTCGTCCGAGTTATCCCAGGCTCGGCGAGGAACCACTCTAGCGGCTTCCAAGGGAAAATCCACTGTGGTCACCTCCTCCCAGCAAGCCAAAGGCAAGTCCACCTCCGTCGAGGCTGGGCAACTAACCTTGTCGTCGATGCTTCCAAAGAAATTACCAGCAGCGACGGATCCTCCTGCCGAGCCAGCCGATTCACAGCAGATGGTTCTTCACACTAGCCCAGTTCTTGCCCTGATTGAAAGGAAAGAAGCTCACGCAAAGGGCTTGGTGGCACCTCACATGCCCACTGGCGAACGGTACCCTCCGAGCCTCATCTAGTTTGTCATGAACTGGAACAAGACGGAGTTCGTCTACAACGACGATCTTCCGGAAAAGTTCGGCCCAGCTGAATTTTCTGCCCAGATGAATACCGCTGCCAAGGCCATTAACCTCGCTGGGCGTATGATGGAGGTACGTCGTTTCTTCTTTACATGCTGTAGATAATAACCATTAGTCCCCGAGCCTCTGGCGGAGTAACTTGTTACTCGGCCGGATGCTCCTTAGAAGATCAACGCAGCTGCATGTAAACATCAAATATGCACACACCTAGAGCCGGGTTAAGTTCCGCTTGGCCCGGGTCTCGTATACTTCGAATATGCACACACCTAGAGCCGGGTTAAGTTCCGCTTGGCCCGGATCTTGTACACTTCGAATATGCACACACCTAGAGCCGGGTTAAGTTCCGCTTGGCCCGGATCTTGTACACTTCGAATATGCACACACCTAGAGCCGGGTTAAGTTCCGCTTGGCCTGGATCTGATACACTTCGAATATGCACACACCTAGAGCCGGGTTAAGTTCCGCTTGGCCCGAATCTTGTACACTTCGAATATGCACACACCTAGAGCCGGGTTAAGTTCCGCTTGGCCCGAATCTTGTACACTTCGAATATGCACCAAACTAATTTTACACGCCTGTGCCTTTGTTAGGTAACCACCAATCGTCGGAGCGCCGAGTTCCAGCGCCTGCTTGATACCCACAAGATCTTGCGCGCAAAACATGTTGCACTTGGCGCGGAGCATGAAAAGAGGGGTAATTTCCTCTCTTAACACCTCACCGTTTCGTTTGTTTCTGCCAGACTAACCTCCTTATTCGGTTTTTTGCAGCTGGGGTGGAGGCTGAAAACAAGATTATGCGGAAGAACTTGGAGGAAATCCGAGGTATGTCCTCTTTCGGCCAACGTCGTTGTGTTTTCCATTCTTTCTTCTCCTTGGCTCGGCAAACATTCACTCCTCGGCTTTGCCGGGTCAACACACTATTTCAGCATCGCTTGAGGATAGTGTGCCCGTGCCTGATATGATGCTGCATTTTCTCGAACAAGCAGGACAGCATCAAGCCGAGCTGAAGAACAAGAACGATGAGCTCGCCCTCCTCCGGACCAAGGATGACGAAATAGCCAAACTCAAGGCCGAGATGGAGAAGATGAAGGCCCAACACAAAACCGAGCTCTAAAAAGTTGGCCAGAACTTCACCGAAGAGCGTGAGCGCTTTACCCTCCAGATCTCCAAGGATCAGGACCTGCTCAAGGAATCCGAGGTCCGGCTTGGGTCGGCGCTTGTCGAGCTTGAACAACTTCGCTAGAGACGCGACAGTTGTATCAAGGAGTTGACCCGGATCCATCGCCATATCTCACGTAAGTTTCTTCCCCTTGTCCGACCTAGTTTTCCGGGTTAGCTCATATGCCTTTGCTTCAGCATCCTCCCTTTCCTGATTTTCAGATAACTTTCCGGAGGGTACTACCATCGCCAGTGCTGCCGTTGCCAAATTCCGCCAAGAGAGGGGTACTCCCATCGCTGCTGATGGTGAGAGCATCCCCTTAGACATGGAGGACCTGTTGGTCAGCGTGTCAGCTCGGGTGGAAACTATTAAGAACTATGGGAAAGATCTCCTCGACGTTGCGGTCCGGATCTTCAACACATTCTGGCCAAGCGAGAGCGCTCCGGAAAGGATCACGCTCCTTGCCGACAAACTGATGGAGATTGAGACTCAACTTGACCTCTGGAGAGAATCCGTCGGGCGGGCCGCAGCAGATACCCTTCTCCATCATATCCTTTCATGGTACGAGAAGATCGATCTGAGCCTCCTCACCCGTCGGTGCACCGGATCCAAATGGACCGATGATCCGGAGTGGGTAGCTCGGCGCCAGGCTTGCGCCTACAGCCTCGTCGAATATTCTCCAATCCATTACTGGGTTGAGGGGCCGAGCTTTCTGGAATCCAGCAAGGAGGAGCAGATGGAGAACGTGGAGGATGGGTCGGGCGATGATGGAGAAGATGCGGCTTCAGATATTGAAGACAGTGATGATGACGCCGAACTTCCTCCTCCTGCCGCTCCTTAGTTGAAAAAACTTGAAAATTTATCAGATCCCCGGTATGCCGGGTGCAATTGTATGCTGAATACATGATATTTTGCTACTATGCTTGTATGCCGGATTAACTTGGGCGTAGTCCCCGAGTTTCATTTTCTTGTTCGTCAATTCTCCGGCTCGACCCGTGTCTACCTTGGCTCGGTTTTACGACTTACGAATTCGAGCCTCAAGAATCGTTTTAATAATACTGAGAAACTTTGAGGCTTGGCTCAAAATAATTCAACATAATAGCTTGAAAGTAAATACGGGGTTAGTCCGAAAAAACAAACGTTAGCTGGAATAGGATCATTTCCTTAGTAGTTTTTCATGTGCTACGCAATTCCAAACTTGTTCCCTTGCTTGCCATGAAGCCAATTCTTGTTGGACAGCAGCAAGTCGAAGGGTTGGGTTTTTGGTGCCCACACATTACTAATCCGGGTTAAGCGAAACGAGTCATTCCAGCTAACGCATAAAAAGTAACAACAATCATTCATTAAGGCAGTCCCCGAGTTACTGCTCGAGGCTCCGCTGTTTCATTGATAAGCTCATTGCCGACATACATACCGACATATGAGAAGATTCGGATACACACACTTCTTAGCTAAGTGTAGAAGGGACGAAGTAGTGCTACATTCCACAGTCGCTTGGATTCCTCTCCGGACCTGTCCGCCTTGTTCTTTTCCTGTGGCTTTGCATCTATAAGATAGTAAGAGTCATTGTGCAATGCTTTGCTCATAATAAATGGTCCTTCCCATGGGGGGGGATAATTTATGCATGCTAGTGGTACGCTGTACCAACCGGAGCACCAGATCGCCTTCCCGGAAGACTCGGGGGCACACTTTCCGGCTATGATAGCGTCGGATATTTTGCTGATATATGGCGGATCTGGACAGTGCCAGTTCTCTCGCTTCTTCCAGCAGATCAACATCATTTTGCCGGGCTTCTTGCACTTGACTTGTGTATTGGGTGACCCTAGGCGAATCATGCTCTATGTCGGTGTAATACAGCTTCGCCCGTATACCAAAAAGAGCGGTAGCTGCTTTGTTGATCGATTCGGAGTTGTTCTTAAACTCCACAATACCGCTGGTAGTTCTTCTATCCAGCACCCCGCTGATCTTTGCAGCGGCTCAATGAGCCGGGGTTTTATCCCGGATAATACTAATCCGTTGGATCTTTCCACTTGTCCGTTCGATGCGGGGTGGGCTACCGAGGCTATGTCGAGTCGGATTTTCTTATCTCGGCAGAATCGTGCAAATGCTCCTTCAGCAAAATTTGTGCTGTTATCAGTTATAATGCTATGCGGATAACCGTATCTCAAGATAATGTCTTTGAGAAATGTTACGGCCGTAGCCCCATCACATTTTCTTATAGGCTTCACTTCGATCCATTTCGTAAACTTGTCCACCATGACCAGAATGTGCGTCATGTTTCCTCTTGCTGGTTTGAACGGGCCAACCATATACAAGCACCACACAGCAAATGGCCATGTAATTGGTATGGTTTTGAGTTCCGACATAGGCATATGTGTCTTGGTGGCGTACCTTTGACAACCATTGCATTTTCTCACCAGATCTTCTGCTTGCTCCAAGGCACTTGGCCAGTAGAATCCATGCCGGAACGCTTTCGCCACTAAGGCCCGGGATGAGGCGTGATGCCCGCATTCTCCTTGGTGAATATCTCGGAGGATGTCAAGTCCTTCTTCTGGGTCAACACACCGCTGGAGGACATTTGTTACACTCCGTTTGTACAGCTCGGAATTGATGATAGTATAAGCTTTGGCTCTCCTCTGAGTTTGCCTGGCTAGCACTTCCTCAGTGGGTAACGTTCCATCTTTCAAGAACTGGTGTATAGGCAGCGCCCAAGCTGGTATTGCTCGCGCAGGAAATATCTCCTCATCAATTTCCATCCGATCCACCGGCATAACTTCAGCCGGATCACGCTGAACAGTCCCCGGGTTTGCCGAGGTAGTCCCCGGGTTCGGCGTGCTACCTCCCATGTCAATGTCCATGTGCTCAACTCCGGATTCTGCGTTTTCCAGGACATAGATTGAATCGGTTCCTGGGGACGGCTTGATAGATGGTTTTCTGAGGTGCTCCAATGCTACGCCCGGTGGAATTGCCTGTCGGGTCGATCCAAGCTTCGACGATGTCCAGACCGTTTTTCCACGCGAGGTACATGGTGAAATTCGCATCCCTCAAAGTAACCCGAGATTTTCTGCACATGAAACCTGTATAGCGCCATGTTTGGATCCAGGGCGTCCCATACTCCGGACACTTGCTGTATTACAAGATCCGAGTCGCCAAATCATATTATCCGACGTATGCCAATTTCCTTCGCCACTTTGAGACCATGCACAAGGGCCTCGTACTCAGTGACATTGTTTGATGCATGAAATGGATCTGCACACGTGCTGAGCTGATCCTTCTTAGGCGAGGTAAGCACAACCCCGGCACCTAACCCGGTTTTGGTTTTCGATCCGTCAAAGTGCATCCTCCAGTAGTTCGGATCTGGTGGCGGCGGTTCGTATTGTACCTCGGCCCAATCCACGAAAAAGTCCGCCACAGCCTGGGACTTGATCGCTTCTCTCCTATCATACTGGGGTGCGTATGGCGCTAGCTCAATTGCCCATTTCGCAATTCTGCCATTCGCATCTTTGTTACCCATTATATCGGATATGGGGGCGTCCAAACGAATTTATCTGATTTTTTCATGAGTTGGTAGAGAGGCAGTGCCTTTTCCCCTAACCGACATACAAACCAACTCAACGATGGCAGGCATCCAGTGAACTTCTAGACATCGTTGAGACACTTCGGCAGCTCCATTCGTTCGATGGCTCGGATCTTAGTTGGATTAACCTCGATACCTCGGCTAGAGACGAGAAACCCGAGTAATTTCCCAGCCGGGACACCGAAGGTACATTTCTCCGGGTTAAGCTTCATCTGGAATCTCCTCAAGTTCGCGAATGTTTGCCTTATGTCATCAAGGAGCGTTGCGCTTTCCTTGGTCTTAATAACCACATCATCCACGTAGACTTGTACATTTTGACCTATTTGATCGTGCAAACATTTTTGCATACATCTTTGGTACGCTGCTCCTGCGTTTCGTAAACCAAACGGCATAGTGCGATAGCAATTAGCCCCGTACGGGGTAATAAAGGCAGTTTTTATTTGATCATCCGGGTTCAGAGATATCTGGTGGAAACCAGAATAGGCGTCAATGAATGACAACAGTTCACATCCCGCGGTAGAGTCGATGACCTGATCTATCCTCGGTAGTGGGAATGGGTCTTTTGGACACGCCTTGTTCAGGTTTGTGTAATCGATACACATACGCCAAACCACTGCCACGTTCGGATCATCCTTCTTCTTTTCTACCAGCACCGGATTAGAGAGCCAATCCGGATACAACACTTCCATGATAAATCCTGCTGCTAGCAACCGAGCTATCTCGTCGCCAATGACCTTTCTCCTATCTTCGGCAAAGCGTCGGAGAGGCTGCTTCACCGGCCTTGCTCCGGGTCTTACGTTCAAAGAGTGCTCGGCCAACTTCCTCGGAACACCTTGCAAGTCCTGTGTGGACCAAGCAAAAATATCCCGATTCTCACGGAGGAAGTTGACGAGCTCGCTTTCCTATTTGTCAGTTAACCCGGCACCAATTGTTACGATACGCTCCGGAAACATGGTATCCACTGGAATTTTCTTAGTGTCCTTCGCGGCTTGAAACGAAACACTTCCATGCGGGTTGCTTAACGCCGGCATATACTGATGCGCAGACTGAGCTAAAGCCGCTACCTCTTGGATTTTTCTTTTCTCTTGGGCAATTACTATTGACTCGGCTAGGTTAGACCCGGCTGAAGCGCACTCAATAGAACGTCGGAAATCCCCAGCGATAGTGATTGCCCCATTTGGCCCGGGCAACTTCATCTTCAGATAACTAACGTGGCAACTTGCCATGAATTTGCTCAGTGCTGGTCTCCCGAGTAATGCATGATACGCGCTCTCCAAGTTCACCACCTCGAACTCCAGATTTTCAGTTCAGCAGTTATCCCTCGTACCGAATAGCACGTCGACCCGGACTTTTCCTATGGGCTCACAGGATATGCCTGGTACGATACCGTGGAAAGTTGTTCTTGTAGCCTGGAGCATGTTCTCCAAGATGCCAAATTTGCGCATCGTATCCGCATACATGATGTTAATGCTACTGCCATTGTCGATTAGTACCTTGGAGAACCTCACATTAATGTTTGGTCCAATGAACGTCGGATCTAACACTAGTGCATACGAGCCCGGACTTGGCATAAGCTTGGGATGATCTTTGACGCTCCAGGTAATTTCCTGGTCCGACCAAGGCATGTACCTCGTCACTGCAGGCATAACCGTGTTAACCTCCATATGTCGGCGCTGCAAGCTCTTCCTATCTGTTTCCTTTGTTGTGAACACACAATAGCTCTGATGATGTTCCCTGTACTCATTCCTTCCCTCGTTTCCGGAGTACCTCTGATCCGGTTGTTGCTGGTTTTCCACCTGATGCACTGCATCCCTTCTCTCACTGTTGTCATACCTCGGCGGAGGGGGAGGCAACATCAGTTGCTGCGTGTTTGCTCCGGAAAGCAATTGCTGCCGGGGTAACTCCTGCCGAGGTTGATCATTCCGGGGTGCCTGAGCATTCCCCGAACCACCTTGTTCTATCTTACGCATCCACTCACATTGCCTCGTTGTGTGACCCGCCAGGCTGTTCGGATTTGGCGTGTGAAATTTACACGGCTGGTCCAACATTGACTCATAGGTATACCTCGGACGATCTTTCTTTTCTTTCCATTGCTTCTTCTGCTCTGAAGTCCACGTTTTCTTGCCATCGTTTCGAGGAGTCCATTGCCCTCCCGTTTTCTGGCGTTGATTGCTCCCTGCTCCGGGCTGATCTTGATTCACGACCGCAACTTGTTGCGAACCATACCGATGGTCCGGTCTATCGTCTCTCCTTTTTCCCCTGTAATCGTTCCTCCGGGATGACCCGGCTTCATCCCTCGGATAGTACTCCTCATTTGAGTCGTTCGATGCGATCCTAGGTTGAGTCGGATCACCCAAAGCATAAGAATCCGCGATCCGGATCATCTCTGCCAATGTGACTGGCATTTTCCTTTGCAATTTCATCCACAACTTGCTGCCATATCTGCACCCTTGCGCGAACCATGCTATAGCCTGTGACTCTATGACTCCCTCACACGAGTTTCTCACGGTACACCACCGGGTCAAGAATTCACGGTCCGTTTCGTTAGATCTCTGCTTGCACATTGCTAGGGTCTGTGGTCTATTCGGTCTCTGATATGTACTTGAGAAGTTGCTGATAAACATTTCTTCAAAATCTATCCAGCAATTGATGATTCCGGGTGGAAAATTGTTCAGCCATACCCTAGCCGGACCTTCCAACATTTGGGGTACATATCATACAGCCCATCTCAAGTTGCCAGTCGCAATTTTCACAGCTGTTGCGTAGTTTATCAGCCAATCCTCCGGCTTTGTACTGCCGTCATACGTCTTCGTGCCCCTGGGTAATTGAAAATTAGGTACTGGCGGTTCCTTCATGATCCGGGGTCCAAAGCACGCTGGACCCGGAGGACCTTGACATTCGATCTGTTCCGACCAATACAGGTGATCCAGTTTTAGCCTGGCGTCATCCGGCATCAAATATCTGCTTCCCAATCTCGACCCTATCACATGATAGTCCGGTCTTGCGTATCCCGCATTCATCATCTCTGAGTCTCCGTCATTGTATAGGTCTTGCTCTCGTTGTGCTCCTCTCTGTTGCATACCACGGCCGGCACTTTGCTCTTGCCTTGGTGCATTCCGCTGCTGCGGTTGACCTGCTCCTGCCGAGTTTTGCTGTCTGGCATTGCCGTTGGCAGCATTCCCTTGACCGGCATTGCCTTGGTCGTGGTTACCTCGGGCAGCTTCACCTCGGCTCACACTTCGTCAATCGTCGTTTTTCCGCATCTCTTTTTCTTTTCCCGCACGCATTGGGTCGTACGGAACGATCTGCTTGTTCCGTCTGGCCGAGGTTACTACCTCTTCTCTCCTTTGGCCACCATGAGGTGACGATGCGGCTCCAACGGATTTCTCCGGGTTACCCATCACCGAATGGACAATCTTAGAAGCTCCAACTCTCTCCAGGATACCTCTCAGCAACTCCTCGTTCTGCCTGTTCGCGATCTGAACCAGCTCGTTAACCCGGTCTTGCTGTCTTTGACGGGCTTCACCCGTCAGACCCTCTAGTTCGCACGCCGCGGCATCTGCTGCTCTGAGGTTCTTCGCCGGGGTACTATACTTCGGCAACCCCACAGACAGATAGTTTTCCGACCCTTCTTTTCCATCATCACCTTCTCTGTTCATCTCACTTATGAGATTTTTCCCTTTGACCCTTACTGCATCAACCTTGTTTGCCTTCGCATACTCGTGCAGCATCATGTTCAACGACTGCTGAGCCGCTGCTATTTTCTTTGCGCCCTCCAGTATCTTTTGCCGGGTCTCCTCTAGCTTGGCCTGTGCCTGAGCCGGATCTACCACTGCTGCCACCGGGTTCGCCAAGCTATCCATAGCTTCCCTCAGCACGTTCTCAGGCCTCTCTAGCGGAGGACCCCTAGCTTTCCTCGGTGCCTTGGGTGTTACCTCCGGGTCTGGCGCTAGATCCTTGCTCATGCCCGCGCCTGGCGCAGTCATCATCACCTTTGCATGGTCCGGGGAGCGAGCGTCTGGCGCCCATGAGCCACAGTGAGGGGTGGTTCTCCTGCATCGACGACGCGACGCGGATGAACGCAAGACACGTCCATAGCAACATAGACCTTGTGCGCGCCGAGATTGACGAAGATGCCGTTGCGCGGAAGGGGGCGCGTGTCGAAGCAGCCAGCATTGTCGCTGACGTAGTCCAGCGCTCCGAAGCGCTGAACGAGCCCGGAGACGATGCGTTCGCCGGTGCCGATGAAATTTCCCGTCCGGATCTTCACCCCTGCTAGCGCCGCTAGCCCCACGGTGGGCGCCAACTGTCGTGGTGGTGTCACGGCAGATGCCATGGATAGGCTAAAGGTGGGGACTAATATGCACTAGGGGAATCCAGGGAGGGATAGTAGAGTGATTCTCTACACAGAAGCTTAGTATTGATGTTCAATCTCCAAGATTACAAGTGCTCCTCGGGCTGTATTGACAAGAGGACGAAGAAGAAACTCTCTTACTCTTGCCTACTAACTAGCCCAAGAACCCTATATCCACTAGTGCTCAACTAACTAGGAGTCTCCTTGCTCTGTATCAGAAAAAATCCAACCCCCTTACCAGAACCCCAACCCCCCTTATATAGAGGTGGTTCGGTCTTGGTCTAGGGCATACATGGAGGCATATTCCTAAGAATATGCCCCCTCCCAAATTAGTAACCCGACAGGGGTGCTTTTCCCCCGCGTCACACTTGCTTTAGCAACGTAGCCTCTGCGGCGCCCGCGTCAGCCGACGTGAGCGTCGTCACCCTTGTCGGCCATGATCCGGTGGTCCTGCCCTTGCTTTATTCGCTCATCGATGCATACCGGGCCTTCTTTTTGACCAGAGAGATTCCTTCCTTCTCCTAGAAGCCAAGCGAGGATCCGGATCACAGTTGATCCGGCCACACCTGTTCCTGCATATAAGCTAGACAAGTATCTCCGACTTACTCCTTGAGTCAGACGAGACAATGTTAGGCGACCCCCCTGGTCCGGGTTACTCCGTGATCCGGCCTGCCTTGAGGTGACTCGGCCAGCACCCGCTTTGACCTTGCCGAACCTCCGCTAACTCGGCCCTTATACCCCGGAGTGACCCTACCTGGGGTCATCCCCCCAACAGGTGTGGTTCATGAAAAGTACAAACATGCAATGACACTGGTGGATCTTTATGTGGTTTGTTTAGAAGAACACACATGCAATGACACTGGGTGTGGTTCATGAAAAGAACAGACATGCAATCACACTAGGTGGATCCATGTGTGGTTTGTTTAGAAGAACACACATGCAATGGCACTGGTGTATCCATGTGTGGTTTGTGAAAAGAACAGACATGCAATGACACAGGTGGATCCTTATGTGGTTTGTTTAGAAGAACACACATGCAATGACACTGGGTGTGGTTCATGAAAAGAACAGACGTGCAATCACACTAGGTGGATCCATGTGTTGTTTGTTTAGAAGAACACACATGCAATGACTCTAGCTGTGGTTCATGAAAAGAACACACATGCAATGACACTGGTGGATCCATGTGTGGGTTGTGAAAAGAACAGACATACAATCACACTATGTGGATCCATGTGTGGTCTGTTTAGAAGAACACACATGCAATGACGCTAGTTGTGGTTCATGAAAAGAACAAACATGCAATGACATTGGTGGATCCTTATGTGGTTTATCTAGAAGAACACACATGCAATGACACTGGGTGTGGTTCATGAAAAGTACAGACATGCAATGACACTGGTGGATCCGTATGTGTTTTTTTTAGAAGAACACACATGCAATGACTCTAGCTGTGGTTCATGAAAAGAACACACATGCAATGACACTGGTGGATCCTTATGTGGTTTGTTTAGAAGAACACACATGCAATGACACTGGTGTATCCATGTGTGGTTTGTGAAAAGAACAGACATGCAATCACACTAGGTGGATCCATGTGTGGTTTGTTTAGAAGAACACACATGCAATGACTCTAGTTGTGGTTCATGAAAAGAACACACATGCAATGACACTGGTGGATTCATGTGTTGTTCATGAAAAGAACGGACATGCAATGACACTGGTGGATCCATATGTGGTTTGTGGAAGTAACAGACATGCAATGACTCTAGCTGTGATTCATGAAAAGAACAGACATGCAATGACACTGGTGGATCCATGTGTGGTTCATGAGAAGAACACACATCCAATGACACTGGGTGGATCCTTATGTGGTTCATGAAAACAATAGACATGCAATGATACTCTTGGATCCTTATGTGGTTTGTTTAGAGGAACACACATGCAATGACACTGGGTGTGCTTCATGAAAAGAACAGACATGCAATGACACTGGTGGATCCATGTGTGGTTCATGAGAAGAACAGACATGCAATGACATTGTGGATCCATGTGTGGTTCATGAAAAGAACTGACATGCAATGACTCTAGCTGTGGTTCATGAGAAGAACAGACATGCAATGACACTGGTGGACACATATGTGGTTTGTGGAAGTAGCAGACATGCAATGACTCTAGCTGTGATTCATGAAAAGAACAGACATGCAATGACACTGGTGGATCAATGTGTGGATTATGAGAAGAACATACATCCAATGACACTGGTGGATCCTTATGTGGTTGATGAAAAGAACAGATATGCAATGACACTGGTGGATCCTTATGTGGTTTCTTTAGAAGATCACACATGCAATGACACTGGGTGTGGTTCATGAAAAGAACAGATGTGCAATCACACTAGGTGGATCCATGTGCGGTTTGTTTAGAAGAACACACGTGCAATGACTCTAGCTATGGTTCATGAAAAGAACACACATGCAATGACACTGGTGGATCCATGTGTGGGTTGTGAAAAGAGGAGACATGCAATCACACTATGTGGATCCATGTGTGGTTTGTTTAGAAGAACACACATGCAATGACTCTAGCTGTGGTTCATGAAAAGAACAGACATGCAATGACATTGGTGGATCCTTATGTGGTTTATCTAGAAGAACACACATGCAATGACATTGGGTGTGGTTCAAGTAAAGTACAAACATGCAATGACACTGGTGGATCCTTATGTGGTTTTGTAGGGTTCCCAACCTTTAATAAGGTAGAGTCCCCTGTGTTTACAATGCTAGTCCCTGGATCAATAGCTAGCATCCACAGTTAAGATGTAATATCAAGAAACAAAGGTCATAATACAACTTTATAACCAGGAATAAAATAGTTTATTACATCTTTCATAGCTCATTTGGCTATTACATTACATTGCAGCAGAATATCTATAAGCATGGGGTCCTTCATCTTCAAAGTGCCACAGTGCATATTGGTTGTAGACTTTGTAATCCTAATCAATACACTTCACTAAATCAAACAAACCTGCAACATAACAAGTTACAGCCACAAGGGTCAATACATTTGAATTGTATTGGCAAGTGATACTATGGTAGTATAGTGGAGTCTATCATCTATATGCATTTGGCTAAGTGGAGCTTAGGCTTGCATTGCTCAAAATAGATTTTTCCTTATCATTTGAAAACACTAAGCTTTTGCTTGACAAAAACACCCAAGGTATCTCCCAATAGAAATTGGTGATCCTTTAACCCTTGTTCACCCACAAGTTTTTAACTTAGAAATTGGGATGAGGAGATTCTTGATAGCTTCCATGTCTTGATGCTCAAATTGTCCTTTGCCAGGGACATGGCTAACTACATAGATTTTACACTCACCAGAGTTGGTGCACTTTCCCCACAAGACTTCGTTTCACCAAGACAAGATCTTTCAGAAGCCTTCCCTTAGACCAGAATGGACGCGCTCCAACCTATCAAACCCCTACCACCAACTGTCCATTTGGCTAAGTTCTTGCAACCTATATGATCCAGGCAGAGCCCATAATGCCAAGTGGCTGCACTTGAAGCTTCTCAACATTTGACATCTCAAATCTCTTTGTTCCTGGGTGGCCATCCACAAGTGAGATACACAAGGTAAACCATAAACATGGGCCTTGTGAACCACTCAACCAAAAACCACCAAGCAATTACCATTCCACCCAGGTGATTCATTAACTTAGTTGTTTTATTAAACAAAAACACAAGTCCTCAGACTTAGAAATTTTCCATAGTGTGAATATATATTCCACCCTTGTTTTCTACTAGCTAAGCTAAGCATGATAGTAGTAGGAGTCTTAACTTAGGAAATTTTACTAAGGTTTCATCTACTAGGTTTTCCCATGGCATAGTTTACACTTAGCAAAATTCCATGCAAATCCTACTTAGAAAAATCACTAATGCATAGTGAAAATAATGGGACAAAAGTATGAAGCATCACTTGCCTTTTTGGTAGAGAGTATAAGTTCACTCCTTCATCTTTGCAATGTTCACACACTTCAAGTCAATACAATTCAATCAAGCAGACAATATTTCAATCTACCAATCAAGTAATACAACACATACAATGACAAAGTCAAAGTAATGCATGCAAGCATGCCAAGCTTTGTTTTGTTTGAAAAAGTGGTTCCTAATGGGCCATAAACATTTGATAACACCTATTGGTCATTTTGTAAAGTGGCAAAGTCCTTTGCAAGGAGGTTTCACTTCAAAACCATTTTCAAAATAAAGTATCATTTTATGTGGTGTAGAAATATTTTTACTAAGGCATTAATCTATAGGGTTCACCAAATATGTTTTCAAATCACAAAACTTGGTATTTGGGGTCAGAGAGTTTTAAAACAAAACATTTTCCAAAGGTTTTCTTCCAAATATATTTTTAATAAATAAACCACATTCCTATTTGACTAGAAATGGATTTTAAATCAAAGAATTCTTATTTTGTTTCACCAAATTCAATTTTTTGAATCCACAAAGTGGTTCCCAATGTTAGTAGGTTCAAAATACACCATTTTCTCCAAAGTTTTCCATTCAAACCATTTTCATAAACAAATCAATAGTTTTATTTAGCTAGAAATGAACTAAACCAGTTAATCCATTCTAAACTTTTCCAAATTCATTTTCCAAAACATGGGTTGGTTCCTAGGGTTAGTAAGGTCACAACAATCCATTTTGCAAAGGTTTTAACCCTAAAATCATTTTTAAACAATTTTTATACTCTAAACAAGCACACAAAAGAAACTGCAAAACAAGCAAACTAACAGATACTATTTGCTAAACCATGGGCATGGTTGGTTAGGTCTTGCTCTCCTGAATCCAACGACATAAAGTTTGCAGAATTTGGACGTGGGGTTTGAAAGTTACAAGGGTTTGAAAATGGCATCAAAATCTGTTTTCAAATTCTATTTCAGATCGTCTGGTTCCACGCGTCCTAATATCATTCGTCGGTACCGCTTCACTCGGATTACACAGCTGCAGCCGTTGGATCAAGTCAGATCGTGCGGCACAGGATCACCACTTACCCCTTCGCTAACGTTCTATCGTATCCGTCAGATCCAGATCCTACGGTTGCTACTGCCTGGCCAAGAACTGGCGGCGCTCAACGGTGGCTACCGGCGGCGGAGCTGTCGGTCGACGACGGTGCCGATGCTACAGGAGGTGAGGGAGAAAGGGGAGATGCTCACCGGGCTCAGGGGGTCACGGCGATGCTCAACGTGCTGATGGCTCGACGAGGGGCGCGCAAGGTTGCGGTTAATTGTTCGCAGGAGATGTGGACGGCGTCGGATGGTCCTGGTGCTCGTCGAGGGTGGAGCTGTGGTTCGCCCCGAGGGAAAATGAAGACGCATTTAGTCGCGCAAGATCAAGGCGAAGCTTCTCGCGTGAAAGAGAGGGCTCGGGGTGGTCGGATATTACCTGTGGACGTCGTCGGAGAAGAGCCAGACGGCGACGATACTGGAGGTTGTCGAAGGCGAGGATAGGGGGCACCCTAGGACAAACGGAAGGCACCATTAGGTTCGTCAGATCATGGCAGTCACTATCGTGTCCACGAGGAAAGGAGGGGAGGTCAGGTTTACCGGGGAACGTTACGCTTGATTGGAGCGAGCGGCGCTGGCTCGGGAAGACGCTGCGACGCCTTTCGAGGGCGCGTGGCGGCTGCAGCTGCAGAAAGGTTCACTGGGGAATGCTGAGCACAGCTGCGTGCTCGAGGAGGCAGGAGGGGGCGTGTGCTGGCCGGAATCGGCGAGAAGGGTCATCGGAGCAGCGGCGGTACAGAGAGAAATGGAGGCGACTGGTGGCTTCACGGGCAGGGTTTGAGGGGAAAAGGAGAGGAGAGGGAGGTGATTTAACTGGCGTGGTCGCGGGGATCAATCGTCGAGCATTTACCGGCAATTTACTCCGAGGAGTTAACAGCAGGAAACGGCCGGGGGAGGGCGCGGTCCTCGCGTGGGTGGAGAAGATGGTGAGGTGGTAGTGGGGGCCGACGTCAGCGAGAGGGAGAGAGGAGGAGTGGGTCCCGGTTGTCTGTGACTGAGTGAGTTCTTTCCGCGGTGAGAAAATGGTTAGCTCGGGTGAGAGGGAGAGGTGGGCCGCTGGGCCTTAGTGGGCTGCTGTTGGGTTAGTTGGGCCAGAGGGTGGGTTGTTCTATTTTTTCTGTCTGAATTCTTTTTCCTTTTCTATTTCTATTTCTTTAATTCTGTTTTGAAATTCAAACACTCAAACAATATTCAAATCCAATCAAACAATCACCAAACTTTGAAGGTTTGAACGGGGTTCTGTTTAGTAACTTAAACTTATTCCAGAAATAAAATAATATTTATTTATTTATTTTAGGATCTATTTAATATTTAAATAAAATAGACCATAGTTATTTAATCAAAATAGGGTTTGAATTTATTTTAAAACTCTATTTGAAATCCAAATATTTTCAAAACCAAATCAGTAGGTTTTATTTGAAAATAAGAAATACTTGGAAAACTTATTTTAAATAAATAAATAAGTTTTGATGTTTTGGAAATAGTAAAACCTTTATTAATAAAACTTGGATATTTAAATCCTTTTTATTTTATTTTAAAATAAACCTCTACTATTTTTAATCAAAGCAAAACCTTTTGTTTCAAAGTCTTGGCCAAGGTTAAATTTGGCTTTATAAAATAATCTTTATTTAAAATATTTCTTTTCATTTTGAGAACCAAAACTTTTTTTTTTTAAAGATTTCAAAGTAGTAATAAAATACTTGGAAAACTTATTTAAAATAAATAAATAAGTTTTAGTGTTTATTTAAAATGGGAAAAGCGTTTACTTAAATAAAATTTGGATATTACATCCCTTTTTATTTAAATAAACCTTTACTCATTTTATCAAAACAAAATATTTTATTATAAAAGTTTGGCCAAAATTAATTTGGCTCTTTAAAATATAATCTTTATTTATAATTCTATCTTTGCTTTTGAAAACCAACTTTTTTTATTTTAAAGATTCAAAATAGCAATTCCAAAACATTTTATTTGCCTTTATTAAATGTTTATCTTTATAAATCACTTTAGGATTTTATTTGATCCAACTGGTTTGAAGTCCCAATTGAATTCAAAAAGTTTCTTCTGGCCTTGAAAATCAAACAAAGTTTTATTTTATTCATTTATTTTCACATTAAAAGTTTTGGAAAATCTTGGGATGTGACAGGTTTGTTTATAAGAACACACATGGAATGACTCTAGCTGTGGTTCATGAAAAGAACACACATGCAATGACACTGGTGGATCCTTATGTGTTTTTTTAGAAGAACACACATGCAATGACACTGGTGGATCCATGTGTGGTTTGTGAAAAGAACAAACATGCAATCACACTAGGTGGATCCATGTGTGGTTTGTTTAGAAGAACACACATCCAATGACTCTAGCTGTGGTTCATGAAAATAACACACATGCAATGACACTGGTGGATCCATATGTGGTTCATGGAAGTAACAGACATGCAATGAATCTACATGTGATTCATAAAAAGAACAGACATGAATGCCACTGGTGGATCCATGTGTGGTTCATTAGAAGAACACACATCCAATGACACTTGTGGATCCTTATGTGGTTCATGAAAAGAATAGACATGTAATGACACTGGTGGATCCTTATGTGGTTTGTGAAAAGAAAACACATGCAATGACACTGGTGGATCCTTATGTGGTTCATGAGAAGAACAAACAAGCAATGACACTGGTGGATCCTTTTGTGGTTTGTTTAGAAGAACACACATGCAATGACACTGGTGGATCCTTATGTGGTTTGTTTAGAAGAACACACATGCAATGACTCTAGCTGTCGTTAATGAAAAGAACACACATGCAATGACACTGGTGTATCCATGTGTGGTTTGTGAAACAGACATGCAATCACACTAGGTGGATCCATGTGTGGTTTGTCTAGAAGAACACACATGCAATGCCTCTAGGTGTGGTTCATGAAAAGAACAGACATGCAATGACACTGGTGGATCCATGTGTGGTTCCTGAAAAGAACAGACATGCAGTGACACTGGTGGATCCTTATGTGGTTTGTTTAGAGGAACACACATGCAATAACACTGGGTGTGGTTCATGAAAGAACAGACATGCAATGACATTGGTGGATCCTTATGTGGTTTATCTAGAAGAACACACATGCAATGACATTGGGTGTGGTTCATGAAAAGTATAGACATGCAATGACACTGGTGGATCCTTATGTGGTTTGTTTATAAGAACACACATGGAATGACTCTAGCTGTGGTTCATGAAAAGAACACACATGCAATGACACTGGTGGATCCTTATGTGTTTTTTTAGAAGAACACACATGCAATGACACTGGTGGATCCATGTGTGGTTTGTGAAAAGAACAAACATGCAATCACACTAGGTGGATCCATGTGTGGTTTGTTTAGAAGAACACACATGCAATGACTCTAGGTGTGGTTCATGAAAAGAACACACATGCAATGACACTGGTGGATCCATATGTGGTTCATGGAAGTAACAGACATGCAATGAATCTACCTGTGATTCATAAACAGAACAGACATGAATGACACTGGTGGATCCATGTGTGGTTCATGAGAAGAACACACATCCAATGACACTTGTGGATCCTTATGTGGTTCATGAAAAGAATAGACATGTAATGACACTGGTGGATCCTTATGTGGTTTGTGAAAAGAAAAGACATGCAATGACATTGGTGGATCCTTATGTGGTTCATGAGAACAACAAACAAGCAATGGCACTGGTGGATCCTTTTGTGGTTTGTTTAGAAGAACACACATGCAATGACACTAGTGGATCCTTATGTGGTTTGTTTAGAAGAACACACATGCAATGACTCTAGCCGTCGTTCATGAAAAGAACACACATGCAATGACACTGGTGTATCCATGGGTGGTTTGTGAAAAGAACAGACATGCAATCACACTAGGTGGATCCATGTGTGGTCTGTCTAGAAGAACACACATGCAATGACTCTAGGTGTGGTTCATGAAAAGAACAGACATGCAATGACACTGGTGGATCCATGTGTGGTTCCTGAAAAAAACAGACATGCAGTGACACTGGTGGATCCTTATGTGGTTTGTTTAGAGGAACACACATGCAATGGCACTGGGTGTGGTTCATGAAAAGAACAGACATGCAATGACACTGGTGGATCCATGTGTGGTTCATGAAAAGAATTGACATGCAATGACTCTAGTTGTGGTTCATGAAAAGAACAGACATGCAATGACACTGGTGGATCCATATGTGGTTTGTGGAAGTAACAGACATGGAATGACTCTAGCTGTGATTCATGAAAAGAACAGACATGCAATGACACTGGTGGATCCATGTGTGGTTCATGAGAAGAACACACATCCAATGACACTGGTGGATCCTTATGTCGTTCATGAAAAGAATAGACATGCAATGACACTGGTGGATCCTTATGTGGTTTGTGAAAAGAACAGACATGCAATGAAACTAGTGGATCCTTATGTGGTTCATGACAAGAACGAACAAGCAATGACACTGGTGGATCCATATATGGTTTGTTTAGAAGAACACACATGCAATGGCACTGGTGGATCCTTATGTGGTTTGTTTAGAAGAACACACATGCAATGACTCTAGTTGTCGTTCATGAAAAGAACACACATGCAATGACACTGGTGTATCCATGTGTGGTTTGTGAAAAGAAAAGACATGCAATAACACTAGGTGGATCCATGTATGGTCTGTTTAGAAGAACACATATGCAATGACTCTAGGTGTGGTTCATGAAAAGAACAGACATGAAATGACACTGGTGGATCCATGTGTGGTTCCTGAAAAGAACAGACATGCAGTGACACTGGTGGATCCTTATGTGGTTTGTTTAGAGGAACACACATGCAATGCCACTAGGTGTGGTTCATGAAAAGAACAGACATGCAATCACACTGGTGGATCCATGTGTGGTTCATGAAAAGAACTAACATGCAATGACTCTAGCTGTGGTTCATGAAAAGATTAGACATGCAATGACACTAGTGGATCCATATGTGGTTTGTGGAAGTAATAGACATGCAATGACTCTAGCTGTGATTCATGAAAAGAACAGACATGAAATGACACTGGTGGATCCATGTGTGGTTCATGAGAAGAACACACATCCAATGACATTGGTGGATCCTTATGTGGTTCATGAAAAGAACAGGCATGCAATGACACTGGTGGATCCTTATATGGTTTGTTTAGAAGAACACACATGCAATGACACTGGGTGTGGTTCATTCAAAGAACAGACATGTAATCACACTAGGTGGATCCATGTGTGGTTTGTTTAGAAGAACACACATGCATTGACTCTAGCTGCGGTTCATGAAAAGAACAGACATGCAATGACACTGGTGGATCCTTATGTGGTTTGTCTAGAAGAACACACATGCAATGACACTGGGTGTGGTTCATGAAAAGAACAGACATGCAATGACACTGGTGGATCCTTATGTGGTTTGTTTAGAAGAACACACATTTAATGACTCTAGCTGTGGTTCATGAAAAGAACACACATGCAATGACATTGGTGGATCCTTATGTGTTTTTTTAGAAGAACAAACATGCAATGACACTGGTGGATCCATGTGTTGTTTGTGAAAAGAACAGACATGCAATCACACTAGGTGGATCCATGTGTGGTTTGTTTCGAAAAACACACATGTAATGACTCTAGCTGTGGTTCATGAAAAGAACACACATGCAATGACACTGGTGGATCCATGTGTTGTTCATGAAAAGAACAAACATGCAATGACACTGGTGGATCCATATGTGGTTTGTGGAAGTAACATACATGCAATGACTCTAGCTGTGATTCATGAAAAGAACAGACATGCAATGACACTGGTGGATCCATGTGTGGTTCATAAGAAGAACACACATCCAATGACACTGGGTGGATCATTATGTGTTCATGAAAAGAATAGACAAGCAATGACACTGGTGGATCCTTATGTGGTTTGTGAAAAGAACAGACATGCAATGACACTGGTGGATCCTTATGTGGTTCATGAGAAGAACAAACATGCAATGACACTAGTGGATCCTTATGTGTTTTGTATAGAAGAACACACATGCAATGAGACTTGTGGATCCTTATGTGGTTTGTTTAGAAGAACACACATGCAATGACTCTAGCTGTCGTTCATGAAAAGAACAGACATGCAATCACACTAGGTGGATCCATGTGTGGTTTGTTTAGAAGAACACACATGCAATGACTCTAGTTGTGGTTCATGAAAAGAACACAAATGCAATGACACTGGTGGATCCATGTGTTGTTCATGAAAATAACAGACATGCAATGACACTGGTGGATCCATATGTGGTTTGTAGAAGTAACACACATGCAATGACTCTAGCTATGGTTCATGAAAAGAACACACATGCAATGACACTGGTGGATCCTTATGTGGTTTGTCTAGAAGAACACACATGCAATGACACTGGGTGTGCTTCATGCAAAGAACAGACATGCAATGACTCTGGTGGATCCTTATGTGGTTTGTTTAGAAGAACACACATGTAATGACTCAAGATGTGGTTCATGAAAAGAACACACATGCAATGACAGTAGTGGATCCTTATGTGGTTTGTTTAGAAGAACACACATACAATGACATTGGTGGATCCAGGTGTGGTTTGTGAAAAGAACAGACATGCAATCACACTAGGTGGATCCATGTGTGTTTTCTTTAGAAGAACACACATGCAATGACTCTAGCCGTGGTTCATGAAAAGAACAGGCATGCAATGACACTGGTGGATCCATGTGTTGTTCATGAAAAGAACAGACATGCAATGACACTGGTGGATCCATATGTGGTTTGTGGAAGTAACAGACATGCAATGACTCTAGTTGTGATTCATGAAAAGAATAGACATGCAATGACACTGGTGGATCCATCTGTGGTTCATGAGAAGAACACACATTCAATGACACGTGGTGGATCCTTATGTGGTTCATGAAAAGAATAGACATGCAATGACACTGGTGGATCCTTATGTGGTTTGTGAAAAGAACAGACATGCAATGACACTAGTGGATCCTTATGTAGTTCATGAGAAGAACAAACATGCAATGACACTGTTGGATCCTTATGTGGTTTGTTTAGAAGAACACACATGCAAAGGCTCTAGCTGTCGTTCATGAAAAGAACACACATGCAATGACACTGGTGTATCCATGTGTGGTTTGTGAAAAGAACAGACATGCAATCACACTAGGTGGATCCATGTGTGGTTTGTTTAGAAGAACACACATGCAATGACTCTAGCTGTGGTTCATGAAAAGAGCACACATGCAATGACACTGGTGTATCCATGTGTGGTTCATCAGAAGAAGACACATCCAATGACACTAGTGGATCCTTATGTGGTTCATGAAAAGAACAGACATGCAATGACACTGGTGGATCCTTATGTGGTTTGTGAAAAGAACAGACATGCAATGACACTGGTGGATCCTTATGTGGTTTATGAGAAGAACAAACATGCAATGACACTGGTGGGTCCCTATGTGGTTTGTTTAGAAGAACACACATGCAATGACACTGGTGGATCCTTATGTTGTTTGTTTAGAAGAACACACATGCAATGACTCTAGCTGTCGTTGATGAAAAGAACACACATGCAATGACACTGGTGTATCCATGTGTGGTTTGTGAAAAGAACAGACATGCAATCACAGTAGGTGGATCCATGTGTGGTTTGTTTAGAAGAACACACATGCAATGACTCTAGGTGTGGTTCATGAAAAGAACACACATACAATGACACTGCTGGATCCATGTGTGGTTCATGAAATGAACAGACATGCAATGACACTGGTGGATCCTTATGTGGTTTGTTTAGAGGAACATACATGCAATGACACTGGGTGTGGTTCATGAAAAGAACAAACATGCAATGACACTGGTGGATCCATTTGTGGTTCATGAGAAGAACATACATACAATGACACTGGTTGTGGTTCATGACAAGAACACACATGCAATGACACTGGGTGTGGTTCATGAAAAGAACAGACATGCAATGACACTGGTGGATCCATGTGTGGTTCATGAGAAGAACAGACATGCAATGACACTGGTGGATCCATGTGTGGTTCATGAAAAGAACTGACATGCAATGACTCTACCTGTGGTTCATGAAAAGAACAGACATGAAACGACACTGGTGGATCCATATGTGGTTTGTGGAAGTAACAGACATGCAATGACTCTAGCTGTGATTCATGAAAAGAACAGACATGCAATGACACTGGTGGATCCATGTATGGTTCATGAGAAGAACACACATCCAATGGCACTGGTGGATCCTTATGTGGTTCATGAAAAGAACAGGCATGCAATAACACTAGTGGATCCTTATGTGGTTTGTTTAGAAGAACACACATGCAATGACACTAGGTGTGGTTCGTGAAAAGAATAGACATGCAATGACACTAGGTGGATCCATGTGTGGTTTGTTTAGAAGAACACACATGCAATGACTCTAGCTGTTGTTCATGAAAAGAACACACATGCAATGACACTGGTGGATCCTTATGTGGTTTGTCTAGAAGAACACACATGCAATGACACTGGGTGTGCTTCATGAAAAGAACAGACATGCAATGACTCTGGTGGATCCTTATGTGGTTTGTTTAGAAGAACACACATGCAATGACTCTAGATGTGGTTCATGAAAAGAACACACATGCAATGACACTGGTGGATCCTTATGTGGTTTGTTTATAAGAACACACATACAATGGCATTGGTGGATCTAGGTGTGGTTTGTGAAAAGAACAGACATGCAATCACACTAGGTGGATCCACGTGTGTTTTTTAGAAGAACACACATGCAATGACTCTAGCTGTGGTTCATGAAAAGAACACACATGCAATGACACTGGTGGATCCATGTGTTGTTCATGAAAAGAACAGACATGGAATGACACTGGTGGATCCATATGTGGTTTGTGGAAGTAACAGACATGCAATGACTCTAGTTGTGATTCATGAAAAGAATAGACATGCAATGACACTGGTGGATCCATGTGTGGTTCATGAGAAGAACACACATCCAATGACACGGGGTGGATCCTTATGTGGTTCATGAAAAGAATAGACATGCAATGACACTGGTGGATCCTTATGTGGTTTGTGAAAAGAACAGACATGCAATGACACTAGTGGATCCTTATATAGTTCATGAGAAGAACAAACATGCAATGACACTGTTGGATTCTTATGTGGTTTGTTTAGAAGAACACACATGCAAAGGCTCTAGCTATCGTTCATGAAAAGAACACACATGCAATGACACTGGTGTATCCATGTGTGCTTTGTGAAAAGAATAGACATGCAATAACACTAGGTGGATCCATGTCTGGTTTGTTTAGAAGAACACACATGCAATGACTCTAGGTGTGGTTCATGAAAAGTATAGACATGCAATGACACTGGTGGATCCATGTGTGTTTCGTGAGAAGAACATACATGCAATGACACTGGTGGATCCTTATGTGGTTTGTTTAGAGGAACACACATGCAATGACACTGGGTGTGGTTCATGAAAATAATATACATGCAATGACACTAGTGGATCCGTGTGTGGTTCATGAGAAGAACAGACATGCAATGACACTGGTGGATCCATGTGTGGTTTGTTTAGAAGAACACACATGCAATGACTCTAGCTGTGGTTCATGAAAAGAACACACATGCAATGACACTAGTGGATCGTTATGTGGTTTGTCTATAAGAACACACATGCAATGACACTGGGTGTGCTTCATGAAAAGAACAGACATGCAATGACTCTGGTGGATCCTTATGTGGTTTGTTTAGAAGAACACACATGCAATGCCACTGGGTGTGGTTCATGAAAAGAACAGACATGCAATCACACTAGGTGGATCCATGTGTGGTTTGTTTAGAAGAACACACATGCAATGACTCTAGTTGTGGTTCATGAAAAGAGCACACATGCAATGACACTTGTGTATCCATGTGTGGTTCATTAGAAGAACACACATCCAATGACACTGGTGGATCCTTATGTGGTTCATGAAAAGAATAGACATGCAATGACACTGATGGATCCTTATGTGGTTTTGATGGGTTCGTAGCATGGAAATCAAAAAAAATTCTACCGCAAGAACGAACAAAACCTAGATCTAATCTAGGCAAAAGCCAAGATCTAATCTATTAGACATGAGCAACGAGATAGATCGGTACTAACCCTCGTAGAACCGAAAGTGTTACGAGATTAGATCTCGTGGATGATGTAGTCGATCACTTGCCGATCTCAAGATCGTGTGGACGATCCTTCCGGCGCCGCGTTCCGGCGCTTAGTGAACACCCTGCGTGCGAGTCGGCAGACCTTCCTCTCCCCGTTCCAGCGAGCAACGGAGGTAGTAGATCTTCTCCACGGAATCCTAGCAGCACGACGGCGTGGTGGTGGTGGAGATGAGAATTCTGCAGGGATTCGCCTATGCCTGTGCAGAAGAAAGGTGGAGGAGAGAGGCGGCTGAGATTGGTTGTTATGAGAGAGGTGCAAGAGGGGGCGCCCCCTCCCTTCTATTTAAAGGAGGGAGGCGCGCCTGGGGAGGGGGAGTCCTAGTAGGACTCCCCTCCTCCTTGGGTCAAGGGTTGGGGAGGAGTCCTCCTCCCCCACGAATCCGTGTATTGCCCCACTTGGACTCCCTTGATCCCTTTCTTGGTTTTCAAGTAAACTCCAAGAAATCCTCTAGAACCTTCCAGAACATTCCAAAACCTTCTAGAATCTCCATACAAACACTCCGGAACATTTCCCAACTTAGAAAATGATCCCCAATATATGAATCTTATTCTCCGGACCATTCCGGATCTCCTCGTGATGTCCCGGATCCATTCCGAGACTCCGAACAACATTCGGTCTCCAACGCAAATTCCATATCTACTTAAAACAACTTCGGACCTTAAGTGTGTCACCCTACGGTTCGTGAATATGCAGACATGATGAAGACACCTCTCCGATCAATAACCATCAGCGGGATCTGGAGATCCATAACGGCTCCCACATACTCAACATGTACTTCGTGATCGATAGAACCATTTAACATACGAAACCAATTCCCTTTGTCACGCGATATTCTACTTATCCGAGGTTTGATCGTCAGTATCTTCATACCTAGTTCTTCCTCGTTACTGATAAGTACTCTTTACTCGTTCCATGTTATGTCATCCCTTGTGACCCAGTCACATGTTTGCAAGCTATCTAGATGACATTCCACCGAGAGGGCCCAGAGTATATCTATCCGTCATATGGATGGACAAATCCCAATCTTGGTCTATGCGCTTCAACACATACTTTCAGAATGCCCAATGACACCTTTATAACCGCCTAGTTACGAAGCGGCGTTTGATGTCATCAAAGTACCCATCCGGTGATGGTGATTGACATAACCTCATGGTCGAAGGATTAGGTTACTATGTATTTCAAAGCTTACAGCAATACGAACTTAATGACTTGATCTTATGCTACGCTTACTATGGGTGTGTGTCCATCACATCATTCTCCTAATGATATAACCTTGTTATTAATCACATCCAATGTCCATGATCAGGAAACCATGATCATCAATCAATCAACAAGCTAGTTTAACAAGAGGCTTACTAGGGACTCTTTTACGTTTACAAAACACACAAGTATTAGTGTTTCCTAATAATACAATTATAGCATGGGATGTAAACATTTATCATAAACATAAAGATATAATAATAACCACTTTATTAGTGCCTCTTGGGCATATCTCCAACAGTCTCCCACTTGCACTAGAGTCAATAATCTAGTTAAAAATTTGTGCATTCAACACCTATGGCTTTCTGGTGTTGTATAGACACTATTGCTAGTGGTAAACATAATCTTTGGATCTGACACTTCCAGGTCCGTGTGTATTTGCATTTCCTTGCATCTCTACACATTACTCATTCTCCAATGAGATGGCATTGTATAAATTTGGTCCTTTGGTGAGACCTTTAGTTCCTTGGGATTAAATCATGTTGATACAATTGTCATACAATGTATCTTCATAGTATTATCCCACTATGAACCACACCTAGTTTGATAACAAACTACTTGCCACAAATGCCCTCATTTGCTGCCACAATAGCAGTCATATACTTAGCCTTTTGTTGTAGTATCTGTCACAATGTTTCTACTTTGGTACTCAACCAAATCCGTTATGGAACTTCTTTTCCATTACATTGTGCCACTCATAGTTTAAATTGAGATAAACTTAATTTTGTGACAAACTAGTATCAATGCAACAATTTACAATGAACTATTTGTCACCACTATAATATATTCTTAGTTCTTCCAAAGATCATAGGAATATCCCTACTATTGTCCAATGATCATCTTATGAGTCATTCTAGTATATGCTCATAACATTTAGAGCATAGGACATATCTGGATGTGTACATCTCAAAGATTGATCAAAATATTCTTGTGATTTCACCAAGTGTCAAAACACTTGAATCTCGTGTCAACACACTTGAATCTTGATTTAGTCCTTTCCGTGCGTCAAGAACCTTTCTTGTTTTTTCCATATTGAACTCATTCAACATCTTATCTATGTACATTTGGCAAAACCATATTAGCGCCTCAATCTATCCATATAGACATTATATGCCTAATTCTTGGGTTATGCCTAAGTCTTTCATTGAAATGAAATCTTAACCTGTGTCAATAAAAGATACATCATTTCTAATCAACGATATGTCTTTCACATAATGTATTAGAAATATGTCTTAGCGCTCCCACTTAATTTCTTGCAAAATGCAAGCATCTTCATCGTCTCTGATGAAATTAAACCTTTTAACGGTTTCATCACGGTGAAGATTCCAATTTCGCGATGCTCACTTCAACCATTGAAGTTTTGCATACTCTTTTAGCATCCTTTGAATTAACAAAACCCTTTGGATCGTGTCACGGACATATCCTAGGTAACCATTCTATTAGAAGAACTTGTTTTGTTTATTCAACTACCATATACCAAAATATATGTAGTGGTTGCTACATTAATCCGTCCAGACTAAATATCGATGTGAAAGATCAAATCTTATCATAGTCAATTCCTTGAACATTGTCGTAAACTCTTTCCGACATGTCGACTATTTCATAGATGTGAAACATCCATGTCTATTTCTTTATAGATCCATATACGACTGTAAGGTCATGCACCTTTCCAGAGGGTCTTTCAAATTCAAAGCTTGATTTCTCGTGTATGGAATTATCACGGATTTTATGGCTTCAAGCCACTTAACGAAGTCAGGGCCCATCATTGCTTCTTTGCATGTAGTCGGTTCATCATTGTCAAACAACAATGATTTAACTCTCAAATCTTGGCATTTGATTACTTACCCGACCTACTTGGTTCAATAGGAACTTAGATCCCCGTGACCACAACCTTTGAGGCACGTGAGCCATGAGCATTGTTGCTGCCTCCGGGACACTTCACGATGCCAAGAACTCAGCACATATTAGCCAAGGTTCAACAACCTTGTCAAAGTTCTATTGTCCTCCCACTTGACTTTTCACCAAAAATTCCTTCTCAAGAAACTCGACACTCTAAGCGACAAACAATTTTGTCTTCGGTGTTATGGAGGAATACCCAATGGTTATTCGAAATAACCTATAAAGACATGCTCATCCGACTTTGGTTGTAAACATTTTACTTATGCCTAGCATACCAAAAATTTAAGAAAGGACAACCTGGGTTTTATCCCAAACCATGACTTATATGGTGTCATTTCAACGGATCACGATGGAGCTCTTTTCAGTGTAAAAGCGGTAGTTACTAAAGCTTTAATCTTTAAAATATAATGGCAGTTTTATAAATGACACCTTTGATCTTACCATGTCAAACAAGGTTTCATTACATATCTTGAACACTCCATACTCCTATGGTGTTTTGGGAAATGCAAATCCATGGAACGATTCCTCAAATCTTAGGTGTTTTGCTAAACTTGTAACTCAAACATCTTTATGATCCAATCATGAACTTTTATTTTTATTTTCTTGTTACAATAATTTTCCACTTCATCTTGAAAGTCTTTGAACATTTTCAAATGTTTCATACTTCTTCCTTATTAAGTAGGTATATACATATACTCACTCAAATCTTCGGAGAAAGCATATGAAGTTGAAATCCATCACCCACGACTACACATAATGGACTATATACATCAATATGTACAAATTCCAATCAGTTAGTAAATACATTCCTCTTTGGCCTACGAACGGAGTTTTAATTATCTCCAGGAAAGTATCACAAGCGTCATTTGATCAAAATCAAAGACTCCAAAAATCACATCAACATGGCGTTTCTTCATGTTTTCTTTCCAATATAATTTAAACAGTGATGTCACTTCATAAGTGATCTTTCAATCAATTGTCTTTCTACATTTTAGCATTAGTTTTATGGATGTGATTTCTCCAACGAGATTTGTAAATCATCCATCTTTTATGGAATACGGTAATTATTTGAACAACCTTTTGTCGTCATAATACCTGATCAAAATAACAATTATTGAAACAAATCTTGAAGGTAAGCTTTGATGTTAACGAGCAACACAACAACCCTTTGTTTGTTTTCGATGAACATCATCACATATTCCCTTGCTAGTTACTTAGGCCATTGTAGTTCATGAATTGTGTTGTCCTGTATGACACTTCATACCAACCAATTCGGTATCCAATACCGCAGAACCACATTGTTTTACAACCAAGGAATACAGCCATAACATGTATCTTCTATATACCTAAGTTGGACATCTCCAATCTTTTCTTTTCTGCCAAATATTTTATAGATTCTCTTTCAACAATTCCTTTTCTTTTTAAAAGAATCTATCAACATCAATAGTGGTGTCATTCACATGACACATAGTACAAAGTGTGTATAGTCAAATACTAATACCTTTGAACTTGCACTTTGAAGTGGATCACCTTCATCAAATGTTTGGCATTCTTTCAAAGTTCCATTCTTTAGTAATCTTTTAGTGTAGTAAACATTTTACTTACATCTTCTATTCATCCTTATCATGACAACTTTCATGATCAAGCTGCTATAGCTTATAAAGGTGAATTGCGAGTATAATGTTTCTTTTCCAAAACCTTTTGGAGGATTAGGACGACTAGCGTCTCCAACCTTCACAAATTCTCATCAAATATGAGGACATATACTCTATCATGTTGTAACCAACACATTGTTTTAGATATCGCAATACCTTTCACATATGATGGTTTCTGAAACATTGCTTTCAGCTCTTAGATAAACTTGATATTAAAAACAATCTTTTGAGTATCAAGAATCATGGAGTCAAACACGATACATTAGATACTAACACTGGAATTGTTACTCTTGATTTAATAGTGTTTATTAAACTTCACAGAGTAAACGGAGTTTGCTGAAAGTTTGCAATATGACTTTTAAACTTTAGATTGATACTCAAAACAATACGATACCAGTTCATAAAGCAAATATCCAGAATTTCTATAGTTCTACTATCTCAACTATAACTAAGCGTAAGGTGGTGAACAGATGCCAATGACTACAACAAACTATGCAAATTTACTTTGATTGTGTTTATGATAAATTGAGTTTGACTAATCCAAATTACAAATGAACTCTCACTAAAAACAACATCCCTCGAGTCGTTTTGGTGATTATGCGAACCAACTCCACTACAACAAGTCCGATCATCACGAGAGATGATGTAGCTTCAAAGGAGAACAATCAACATGTTCATCATATCATCCATATGACTCATGCTTTACCTTTCATTATTTCGTGTTTTGAGACCATGTATGTACATGCTAGGCTCGTTAAGATTAACCTTACTATCCGCATGTGCAAATATGGCTTGCACCCGTTCTATGCAAAATTAGAATCTATCACACCCGATCATCACAAGATACTTCATAACGACGAGTCTTAGCAACGGTTCCTACTAAGGAGGAATACTTTATTACTTGATATTTAGTGAGAGGGATCAACTTATAATGCTACCATCGCGATCTAAGCAATACAAGATGCATAAAAAGGATTAACATCACAGGCAATTCATAATTAGTGTGATATGATATGGCCCTTTCTTCTTATGCCTTCGATCTCCATCTCCAAAGCACGAACATGATCTCCATCATCACCAGCATTGCATCAAGGTCCGTGGCGCCGCTTCATGGTTATTCATCTTCACTAGCAACTATTACAACTACTTGGAACGAAGCTATTACAAGATGAATCGACACGCAGGTCTTAACAGAATTAAAGACAACCATTAGGCTCCTGCCGGTTGCCATATTACAACAAGGATCATTGCATACATCAAATACAATCACAATCACATGTAGGCCATATCACATCACAAAATCCCTGCAAAAACAAGTTAGACGCCTCTAATTTTCTTTGCAAGTTTTACGTGGCTTGGGGCTTTCGACTAAGAACGCATCTTACCTACGAAACTGAACCACAACGTTGATACAAGTGCTATCAAGTGCAAAGTGTAGATTTGATCTATACTATGATGGGAGAGACAGACACCCACAAAGCCACTTGTGCAAATCAAGTTGCACGTCAAGCGTGGAGCAAGTCTCATGTACGATGACATGTAATGTTAGCCCGAGCCGCTTCATCCCACCATACCGCAAGATGCAAAGTACACAAAGAAAAAGACGGCATGAGCACCAACGCCCACAAAACCATTGTGTTCTACTCGTGCAACAGATCTACGCATAAACCTGGCTCTGATACCACTGATGGGTTCGTAGCATGGAAAACAAAAAAAATTCTACCGCAAGAACGAACAAAACCTAGATCTAATCTAGACAAAAGCCAAGATCTAATCTATTAGACATGAGCAACGAGATAGATCGATACTAACCCTTGTAGAACCGAAAGCGTTACGAGATTAGATCTCGTGGATGATGTAGTCGATCACTTGCCGATCTCAAGATCGTGTGGACGATCCTTCCGGCGCCGCGTTCCGGCAGCGCTTCCGTAGACGGCCACACGTGCATAGTCGAAGCAGACCTTCCTCTCCCCGTTCCAGCAAGCAACGGAGGTAGTAGATCTTATCCACGAAATCCTAGCAGCACGACGGCGTGGTGGTGGTGGAGATGAGAATTCTGTAGGGCTTCGCCTATGCCTGTGCAGAAGAAAGGTGGAGGAGAGAGGCGGCTGAGATTGGTTGTTATGAGAGAGGTGCAAGAGGGGGCGCCCCCTCCCTTCTATTTAAAGGAGGGAGGCGCGCCTGGGGAGGGGGAGTCCTAGTAGGACTCCCCTCCTCCTTGGGCCGGCGGGTTGGGGGGAGGAGTCCTCCTCCCCCACGAATCCGTGTATTGCCCCACTTGGACTCCCTTGATCCCTTTCTTGGTTTTCAAGTAAACTCCAAGAAATCCTCTAAAACCTTCCAGAACATTCCAAAACCTTCTAGAATCTCCATACAAACACTCCGGAACATTTCCCAACTTAGAAAATGATCCCCAATATATGAATCTTATTCTCCGGACCATTCCGGATCTCCTCGTGATGTCCCGGATCCATTCCGAGACTCCGAACAACATTCGGTCTCCAACGCAAATTCCATATCTACTTAAAACAACTTCGAACCTTAAGTGTGTCACCCTATGGTTCGTGAATATGCAGACATGATGAAGACACCTCTCCGATCAATAACCATCAGCGGGATCTGGAGATCCATAACGGCTCCCACATACTCAACGATTACTTCGTGATCGATAGAACCATTTAACATACGAAACCAATTCCCTTTGTCACGCGATATTCTACTTATCCGAGGTTTGATCGTCAGTATCTTCATACCTAGTTCTTCCTCACATCGATAAGTACTCTTTACTCGTTCCATGTTATGTCATCCCTTGTGACCCAGTCACATGCTTGCAAGCTATCTAGATGACATTCCACCGAGAGGGCCCAGAGTATATCTATCCGTCATATGGATGGACAAATCCCAATCTTGGTCTATGCGCTTCAACACATACTTTCAGAATACCCAATGACACCTTTATAACCGCCCAGTTACGAAGCGGCGTTTGATGTCATCAAAGTACCCATCCGGTGATGGTGATTGACATAACCTCATGGTCGAAGGATTAGGTTACTATGTATTTCAAAGCTTACAGAAATACGAACTTAATGACTTGATCTTATGCTACGCTCACTATGGGTGTGTGTCCATCACATCATTCTCCTAATGATATAACCTTGTTATTAATCACATCCAATGTCCATGATCAGGAAACCATGATCATCAATCAATCAACAAGCTAGTTTAACAAGAGGCTTACTAGGGACTCTTTTACGTTTACAAAACACACAAGTATTAGTGTTTCCTAATAATACAATTATAGCATGGGATGTAAACATTTATCATAAACATAAAGATATAATAATAACCACTTTATTATTGCCTCTTGGGCATATCTCCAACAGGTTTGTGAAAAGAACAGACATGCAATGACACTGGTGGATCCTTATGTGGTTCATGAGAAGAACAAACATGCAATGACACTAGTGGATCCTTATGTGGTTTGTTTAGAAGAACACACATGCAATGACACTGGTGGATCCTTATGTGGTTTGTTTAGAAGAACACACATGTAATGACTCTAGCTGTCGTTCATGAAAAGAACACACATGCAATGACACTAGTGTATCCATGTGTGTTTGTGAAAAGAACAAACATGCAATCACACTAGGTGGATCCATGTGTGGTCTGTTTAGAAGAACACACATGCAATGACTCTAGGTGTGGTTCATGAAAAGAACACACATGAAATGACACTGGTGGATCCTTATGTCGTTTGTTTAGAGGAACATACATGCAATGACACTGGGTGTGGTTCATGAAAAGAATAGACATGCAATGACACCGGTGGATCCATGTGTGGTTCATGAGAAGAACATACATGCAATGACACTGGGTGTGGTTCATGAAAAGAACACACATGCAATGACTCTAGGTGTGGTTCATGAAAAGAACAAACATGCAATGACACTGGTGGATCCATGTTTGGTTCATGAAAAGAACAAACATGCAATGACACTGGTGGATCCTTATGTGTTTTTCAGAGGAACAAACATGCAATGACACTGGGTTTGGTTCATGAAAAGAACAGACATGCAATCACACTAGGTGGATCCATGTGTGGTTCATGAGAAAAACACATGTGCAATGACACTGGTGGATCCATGTGTGGTTCAGGAAAAGAACAGACATGCAATCACACTAGGTGGATCCATGTGTGGTTTGTTTAGAAGAACACACATGCAATGACTCTAGGTGTGGTTCATGAAAAGAACACACATGCAATGACACTGCTGGATCCATGTGTGGTTTGTTTAGACGAACAGACATGCAATGACACTGGGTGTGGTTCATGAAAAGAAAGACATGCAATGACATGTGTGGATCCATGTGTGGTTCATGAGAAGAACAGACATGCAATGACACTGGGTGTGGTTCATGAAAAGAACACATATGCAATGACTCTAGGTGTGGGTCATGAAAAGAACAGACATGCAATGAGACTGGTGAATCCATGTGTGGTTCATGAAAAGAACAGACATGCAATGACACTGGTGGATCCTTATGTGGTTTGTTAGAGGAACACACATGCAATGACACTGGGTGTGGTTCATGAGAAGAACAGACATGCAATGACACTGGTGGATCCATGTGTGGTTCATGAAAAGAACTGACATGCAATGACTCTAGGTGTGGTTCATGAAAAGAACACACATCTAATGACACTGGTGTATCCATGTGTGGTTCATGAGAAGAACACACATCTAATGACACTGGTGGATCCTTATGTGGTTCATGAAAAGAACAGACATGTAATGACACTGGTGGATCCTTATGTGGTTCATGAGGAGAACAAACATGCAATGACACTCGTGGATCCTTATGTGGTTTGTTTAGAAGAACACACATGCAATGACACTGGGTGTGGTTCATGAAAACAACAGACATGCAATCACACTAGGTGGATCCATGTGTGGTTCATGAGAAGAACACACATGTAATGACTCTAGCTGTGGTTCATGAAAAGAACACACATGCAATGACACTGGTGGATCCATGTGTCGTTCAGGAAAAGAACAGACATGCAATCACACTAGGTGGATCCATGTGTGGTTTGTTTAGAAGAACACACATGCAATGACTCTGGCTATGGTTTGTGAAAAGAACACACATGCAATGACACTGGTGGATCCATGTGTGGTTCATAAAAAGAACTGACATGCAATGACTCTAGCTGTGGTTCATGAAAAGAACAGACATGCAATGACACTGGTGGATCCTTATGTGGTTTGTTTAGAAGAACACACAAGCAATGACTCTATATGTGGTTCATGAAAAGAACACACATGCAATGACACTGGTGTATCGAGGTGTGGTTCATGAGAAGAACACACATCCAATAACACTAGTGGATCCTTATGTGGTTCATGAAAACAACAGACATGCAATGACACTGGTGGATCCTTATGTGGTTTGTGAAAAGAATAGACATGCAATGACGCTGGTGGATCCTTATGTGGTTCATGAGAAGAACAAACATGCAATGACACTGGTGGATCCTTATGTGGTTTGTTTAGAAGAACACACATGCAATGACACTGGGTGTGGTTCATGAAAAGAACAGACATGCAATCATAGTAGGTGGATCCATGTGTGGTTCATGAGAAGAACACACATGCAATGACTCTAGCTGTGGTTCATGAAAAAGAACACACATGTAATGACACTGGTGGATCCATGTGTGGTTCAGGAAAAGAACAGACATACAATCACATTAGGTGGATCCATGTGTGGTTTGTTTAGAAGAACACACATGCAATGACTCTAGCTATGGTTCGTGAAAAGAACACACATGCAATGACACTGGTGGATCCATGTGTGGTTTGTGAAAAGAACAGACATGCAATCACACTAGGTGGATCCATGTGTGCTTTGTTTAGAAGAACACACATGCAATGACTCTATCTATGGTTCATGAAAACAACAGACATGCAATGACTCTGGTGGATCCATGTGTGGTTCATGAAAAAAAAAGACATGCAATGACACTGGTGGATCCATGAGTCGTTTGTTTAGAGGAACAGACATGCAATGACACTAGTGGATCCTTATGTGGTTTGTCTAGAAGAACACACATGCAATGACACTAGGTGTGGTTCATGAAAAGAACAGACATGCAATGACACTGGTGGATCCTTATGTGGTTCATGAGAAGAACAAACATGCAATGACACTAGTGGATCCTTATGTGGTTTGTTTAGAAAAACACACATGCAATGACTCTAGTTATGGTTCAAGAAAAGAACACACATGCAATGACACTGGTGGATCCTTATGTGGTTTGTTTAGAAGAACACACATGCAATGACACTAGCTGTCGTTCATGAAATGAACACACATGCAATGACACCGGTGTATCCATGTGTGGTCTGTGAAGAGAACAGACATGCAATCACACTAGGTGGATCCATGTGTGGTTTGTTTAGAAGAACACACATGCAATGACTCTAGGTGTGGTTCATGAAAAGAACAGACATGCAATGACATTGCTGGATCCATGTGTGGTTCATGAGAAAAATAGACATGCAATGACACTGGGTGTGGTTCATGAAAATAACACACATGCAATGACTCTAGGTGTGGGTCATGAAAAGAACAGACATGCAATGACACTGGTGAATCCATGTGTGGTTCATGAAAAGAATAGACATGCAATGACACTCGTGGATCCTTATGTGGTTTGTTTAGAGGAACACACATGCAATGACACTGGGTGTGCTTCATGAAAAGAACAGACATGCAATGACACTGGTGGATCCATGTGTGGTTCATGAGAAGAACAAAAATGCAATGACACTGGTGGATCCATGTGTGGTTCATGAAAAGAACTGTCATGCAATGACTCTAGCTGTGGTTCATGAAAAGTACAGACATGCAATGACACTGGTGGATCCTTATGTGGTTTGTTTAGAAGAACACACATGCAATGACTCTAGCTGTGGTTCATGAAAAGAACACACATGCAATGACACTAGTGGATACTTATGTGGTTTGTTTAGAAGAATACACATGCAATGACACTAGTAGATCCATGTGTGGTTTGTGAAAAGAACAGACATGCAATCACACTAGGTGGATCCATGTGTGGTTTGTTTAGAAGAACACACATGCAATGACTCTAGCTGTGGTTCATGAAAAGAACACACATGCAATGACACTGGTGGATCCATGTGTTGTTGATGAAAAGAACAGACATGCAATGACACTGGTGGATCCATATGTGGTTTGTCGAAGTAACATACATGCAATGACTCTAGCTGTGATTCATGAAAAGAACAGACATGCAATGACACAGGTGGATCCATGTGTGGTTCATGAGAAGAACACACATCCAATGACACTGGGTGGATCCTTATGTGGTTCGTGAAAAGAATAGACATGCAATGACACTGGTGGATCCTTATGTGGTTTGTTTAGAGGAACACACATGCAATGACACTAGGTGTGGTTCATGAAAAGAATAGACATGCAATGACACTGGTGGATCCATGTGTGGTTCATGAGAAGAACAGACATGCAATGACACTGTGGATCCATGTGTGGTTCATGAAAAGAACTGACATGCAATGACTCTAGCTGTGGTTCATGAGAAGAACATACATGCAATGACACTGGTGGATCCATATGTGGTTTGTGGAAGTAACAGACATGCAATGACTCTAGCTGTGATTCATGAAAAGAACAGACATGCAATGACACTGGTGGATCCATGTGTGGTTCATGAGAAGAACACACATCCAATGACATTGGTGGATCCTTATGTGGTTCATGAAAAGAACAGACATGCAATGACACTGGTGGATCCTTATGTGGTTTGTTTAGAAGAACACATATGCAATGACACTGAGTGTGGTTCCTGAAAAGAACAGACATGCAATGACACTGGTGGATCCATGTGTGGTTCTTGAGAAGAACAGACATGCAATGACACTGGTGGATCCATGTGTGGTTCATGAAAAAACTGACATACAATTACTCTAGTTTGTGTTCATGAGAAGAACAGACATGCAATGAAACTGGTGGATCCATATGTGGTTTGTGGAAGTAACACACATGCAATGACTCTAGCTGTGATTCATGAAAAGAACAGACATGCAATGACATTGGTGGATCAATGTGTGGTTTATGAGAAGAACATACATCCAATAGCACTAGTGGATCCATATGTGGTTTGTGGAAGTAACAGACATGCAATGACTCTAGCTGTGATTCATGAAAAGAACAGTCATGCAATGACACTGGTGGATGCATGTGTGGTTCATGAGGAGAACACACATCCAATGACACTAGTGGATCCTTATGTGGTTCATGAAAAGAACAGACATGCAATGACACTGGTGGATCCTAATGTGGTTTGTTTAGAAGAACACGCATGCAATGACACCGGGTGTGGTTCATGAAAAGAACAGACATGCAATCATACTAGGTGGATCCATGTGTGGTTTGTTTACAAGAACACACATGTAATGACTCTAGCTGTGGATCATGAAAAGAACACACATGCAATGACACCGGTGGATCCATGTGTGGGTTGTGAAAAGAACATACATGCAATCAGACTAGGTGGATCCATGTGTGGTTTCTTTATAAGAACACACATGCAATGACTCTAGCTGTGGTTCATGGAAAGAACAGACATGCAATGACACTGGTGGATCCTTATGTGGTTTGTCTATAAGAACACACATGCAATGACACTGGGTGTGGTTCATGAAAAGAACAGACATGCAATGACACTGGTGGATCCTTATGTGGTTTGTTTAGAAGAACACACATGCAATGACTCTAGTTGTGGTTCATGAAAAGAACACACATGCAATGACACTGGTGGATCCTTATGTGGTTTGTTTAGAAGAACAGACATACAATGACACTGGTGGATCCATGTGTGGTTTGTGAAAAGAACAGACACGCAATCACACTAGGTGGATCCATGTGTGGTTTGTTTAGAAGAACACACATGTAATGACTCTAGCTGTGGTTCATGAAAATAACACACATGCAATGACACTGGTGGATCCATGTGTTGTTCATGAAAAGAACACACATGCAATGACACTGGTGGATCCATATGTGGTTTGTGGAAGTAACATACATGCAATGACTCTATCTATGATTCATGAAAAGAACAGACATGCAATGACACTAGTGGATCCATGTGCGGATCATGAGAAGAATACACATCCAATGACACTGGGAGGATCCTTACGTGGTTCATGAAAAGAATAGACATGCAATGACACTGGTGGATCCTTATGTGGTTTGTTTAGAAGAACACACATGCAATGACACTGGTGGATCCTTATGTGGTTCATGAGAAGAACAAACATGCAATGACACTAGTGGCTCCTTATGTGGTTTGTTTAGAAGAACACACATGCAATGACACTCGTGGATCCTTATGTGGTTTGTTTAGAAGAACACACATGCAATGACTCTAGCTGTCGTTCATGAAAAGAACACACATGCAATGACACTGGTGTATCCATGTGTGGTTTGTGAAAAGAACAGACATGCAATCACATTAGGTGGATCCATGTGTGGTCTGTTTAGAAGAACACACATGCAATGACTCTAGGTGTGGTTCATGAAAAGAACACACATGCAATGACACTGGTGGACCCTTATGTGGTTTGTTTAGAGGAACACACATGCAATGACACTGGGTGTGGTTCATGAAAAGAACAGACATGCAATGACACTGGTGGATCCATGTGTGGTTCATGAGAAGAACAGACATGCAATGACATTGGTGGATCCATGTGTGGTTCATGAAAAGAACTAACATGCAATGACTCTAGCTGTGGTTCATGAAAAGAACATACATGCAATGACATTGGTGGATCCATATGTGGTTTGTGGAAGTAACAGCCAAGCAATGACTCTAGCTGTGATTCATGAAAAGAACAGACATGCAATGACACTGGTGGATCCATGTGTGGTTCATGAGAAGAACACACATCCAATGGCACTGGTTGATCCTTATGTGGTTCATGAAAATAACAGACATGCAATGACACTGGTGGATCCTTATATGGTTTGTTTAGAAGAACACACATGCAATGACACTAGGTGTGGTTCATGAAAAGAACAGAAATGCAATGACACTAGGTGGATCCATCTGTGGTTTGTTTAAAAGAACACACATGCAATGACTCTAGCTGTGGTTCATGAAAACAACACACATGCAATGACACTAGTGGATCCTTATGTGGTTTGTCTACAAGAACACACATGCAATGACACTGAGTGTGCTTCATGAAAAGAACAGACATGCAATGACTCTGGTGGATCCTTATGTGGTTTGTTTAGAAGAACACACATGCAATGACTTTAGATGTGGTTCATGAAAAGAACACACATGCAATGACACTGGTGGATCCTTATGTGGTTTGTTTAGAAGAACACACATACAATGACATTGGTGGATCCAGGTGTGGTTTGTGAAAAGAACAGACATGCAATGACACTAGGTGGATCCATGTGTGTTTTGTTTAGAAGAACACACATGCAATGACTCTAGCTGTGGTTCATGAAAAGAACACACATGCAATGACACTGGTGGATCCATGTGTTGTTCATGAAAAGAACAGACATGCAATGACACTGGTGGATCCATATGTGGTTTGTGGAAGTAACAGACATGCAATGACTCTAGCTGTGATTCATGAAAAGAATAGACATGCAATGACACTGGTAGATCCATGTGTGGTTCATGAGAAGAACACACATCCAATGACACTGGGTGGATCCTTATGTGGTTCATGAAAAGAATAGACATGCAATGACACTGGTGGATCCTTATGCGGTTTGTCAAAAGAATAGACATGCAATGACACTAGTGGATCCTTATGTAGTTCATGAGAAAAACAAACATGCAATGCCACTGGTGGATTCTTATGTGGTTTGTTTAGAAGAACACACATGCAATGACTCTAGCTGTCGTTCATGAAAAGAACACACATGCAATGACACTGGTGTATCCTTGTGTGGTTTGTGAAAAGAACATACATGCAATCACACTAGGTGGATGCATGTGTGGTTTGTTTAGAAGAACACACATGCAATGACTCTACGTGTGGTTCATGAAAAGAACAGTCATGCAATGACACTGGTGGATCCATGTGTGTTTCCTTAGAAGAACATACATGCAATGACACTTGGTGTGGTTCATGAAAAGAACACACATGCAATGACACTAGGTGTGGTTCATGAAAAGAACAAACATGCAATGACACTGGTGGATCCGTGTGTGGTTCATGAGAAGAACATACATGCAATGACGTTGGTGGATCCATGTGTGGTTCATGAAAAGAACTGACATGCAATGACTCTAGCTGTGGTTCATGAAAAGAACAGACATGCAATGACACTGGTTGATCCGTATGTGGTTTGTGGAAGTAACAAACATGCAATGACTCTAGCTGTGATTCAAGAAAAGAATAGGCATGCAATGACAGTGGTGGATCCTTATGTGGTTTGTTTAGAAGAACACACATGCAATGACACTGGGTGTGGTTCATGAAAAGAACAGACATGCATTCACACTAGGTGGATCCATGTGTGGTTTGTTTAGAAAAACACACATGCAATGACTCTAGCTATGGTTCATGAAAATAGCACACATGCAATGACACTGGTGTATCCATGTGTGGTTCATCAGAAGAACACACATCCAATGACACAGGTGGATCCTTATGTGGTTCATGAAAAGAACAGACATGCAATGACACAGGTGGATCCTTATGTGGTTTGTGAAAAGAACAGACATGCAATGACACTGGTGCATCCTTATGTGGTTCATGAGAAGAACAAACATGCAATGACACTGGTGGGTCCTTATCTGGTTTGTTTAGAAGAACACACATGCAATGACACTAGTGGATCCTTATGTTGTTTGTTTAGAAGAACACACATGCAATGACTCTAGCTGTCGTTCATGAAAAGAACACACATGCAATGACACCGGTGTATCCATGTGTGGTTTGTGAAAAGAACAGACATGCAATCACACTAGGTGGATCCATGTGTGGTTTGTTTAGAAGAACACACATGCAATGACTCTAGGTGTGGTTCATGAAAAGAACACACATGCAATGACACTTGTGAATCCATGTGTGGTTCATGAAAAGAACATACATGCAATGACACTGGTGGATCCTTATGTGGTTTGTTTAGAGGAACATACATGCAATGACACTGGGTGTGGTTCATGAAAAGAACAGACATGCAATGACACTGGTGGAACCATGTGTGGTTCATGAGAAGAACATACATGCAATGACACTTGGTGTGGTTCATGAAAAGAACACACATGCAATGACACTGGGTGTGGTTCATGAAAAGAACAGACATGCAATGACACTGGTGGATCCATGTGTGGTTCATGAGAAGAACAGACATGCAATGCCACTGGTGGATCCATGTGTGGTTCATCAAAAGAACTGGCATGCAATGACTCTAGCTATGGTTCATGAAAAGAATAGACATGCAATGACACTGGTGGATCCATATGTGGTTTGTTGAAGTAACAGACATGCAATGACTCTAGCTATGATTCATGAAAAGAACAGACATGCAATGACACTGGTGGATCCATGTGTGGTTCATGAGAAGAACACACATCCAATGGCACTAGTGGATACTTATGTGGTTCATGAAAAGAACAGACATGCAATGACACTGGTGGATCCTTATGTGGTTTGTTTATAAGAACACACATGCAATGACACTAGGTGTGGTTCATGAAAAGAACAGACACGCAATCACACTAGGTGGATCCATGTGTGGTTTGTTTAGAAGAACACACATGCAATGACTCTAGATGTGGTTCATGAAAAGAACACACATGCAATGACACTGGTGGATCCTTATGTGGTTTGTCTAGAAGAACACACATGCAATGACACTGGGTGTGCTTCATGAAAAGAATAGACATGAAATGACTCTGGTGGATCCTTATGTGGTTTGTTTAGAAGAACACACATGCAATGACTCTAGATGTGGTTCATGAAAAGAACACACATGCAATGACACTGGTGGATCCTTATGTGGTTTGTTTAGAAGAACACACATATAATGACATTGGTGGATCCAGGTGTGGTTTGTGAAAAGAACAGACATGCAATCACACTAGGTGGATCCACGTGTGTTTTGTTTAGAAGAACACACATGCAATGACTCTAGCTGTGGTTCATGAAAAGAACACACATGCAATGACACTGGTGGATCCATGTGTTGTTCATGAAAGGAACAGACATGCAATAACACTGGTGGATCCATATATGGTTTGTGGAAGTAACAGACATGCAATGACTCTAGTTGTGAGTCATGAAAAGAATAGACATGCAATGACACTGGTGGATCCATGTGTGGTTCATGAGAAGAACACACATCCAATGTCACGGGGTGGATCCTTATGTGGTTCAAGAAAAGAATAGACATGCAATGACACTGTGGGAATGAGATTTAAAGGTTGGATCAATATTACTTTAGTTTAAGTTTATTATTTAATGATTTAAAGTGACTAGAAATGCCTATATAGCATTATTTTGGTACTAGTCCAAAGTCACTGCGTGTCAACCTTAATATTATTACATGGTTAGATAGATATGATGAAATGTGATTTTTGAGAGTTGGAATCAACTCAAAAGCTAACTTGGTTGATTTTATAAAAATGTTGCAAGTTGCAAAAGCTTCTATCTTCTTATTTCTATTAGGAGAGATCTATAACTCTAATTGAAATAAATCCAATGGGCTTGGATAGATCATTTTAATAACTTTTAGAAAAAATTGGTTTCATGCAATTTGGATTTCTAAAACTCTCTGAATTGATTTTCAAACTAGAGGACAGAAACTAGATTTAACTAAAAAAGAAAAATCCAGATTTGAATCGATGGGCTAGCGCGGGAAAGGACTTGGGCCGGCCCAGTGGCACTCCATGGCATGGGGCTCGGTGACGGGGGTCGGCGACACTTAAACGCTTAAAAATGCGCTAAGCGTGGCCGAGGGATTAGAAGCGAGATCAACGGCTTTGGGTCGTCGTCGACGACGAACAGGTCGCCGGCGAGCTCGAACCCTAGCGGCTCGGTGGGGGTCTACTGGGGGCGTACCAAGGCTCTAGTGGGGTCAGCGAGGCGGGAAAACGACGTGGAAGACGATGGCGAGGCGAGGCGCGGTTGCGGCGGAGCTTGGGGTGGTCGCAATCAACGGCGCCCTTCTCCTCCTGCCACGGCTGCTCCGGCTCCAATTCCAGCGATCTGCTGCTCCACTTGCTCCGGCTAGAGGTGGGTGAGGTTCAGAGAGGTGAGGGGAGTGGAATGGTGTGGAGAGAAGAGGCTAGGGAGGGCTCCTTTTATAGGCCCGACGGTGAGACCGAGCGGGATGGGCAGGCAACTCCGGCGACAAGGCTACAGCGGGGTAGAGGCATGGATGGGGGTGGAGATCGATGGGCGGTTCCCTGGCGGTGCTCTAGGAATTGAATGCGGCCGTAGGAGCGGTGGTACGTGTCTGGCAGGTGGCGCTGAGAGGCGAGGCGGTGTCCATGGTGAGCGGTGTGTGAGGCTTTGGGCGGCCAGCGGGGGTGTCTGGGGTGTTCTCTAGGTCAAGGCACAGCTGAGCGCTGGCTAAGAGGCGGTCTCAGGCGAAGGGACAGCGTGCTTGGGGCGGCACCGACATGGTGCGGTGATAATGAGCGCGTGGTATCCTCGGTGGTCCACTGCAGGGTTGGGCTCGGGCAGGGGACAGGGGGTGGCGGTGAGCTCCTGGCTACCTCCTAGACATGGCGAGAGAGGGGGAGATGGTCTACTGCGGCGGGGCAAAGTTTGGCCAGCGACCATGCCCTCGGGTTGACATGGCAAGAGGGTTAGGGACAAGGGAGAGGGGTGTTAAGGGTCTGGTTAGACTAGGAGGGGACAGAGGAGATAAATGTAGATCAATAGGGGGCAAAACCCTGTTCGAAACAGTGAGCTAGGATTAGAGTAGAGATTATGCATGCCAAGTGTTTGATGAAATGGCCACATGAAAGAAAGTTTTGAATTTTGGTTTCAAAAATTTTGAGTGATCTCCACTAGTGATAGGTAGTCTCTGGTTGCAAGGGTTTTGAAAATGGAGCTCAAATAGATGGTTTTTGAAATAGGGGTGATCTATGCATATGCATTAGATTCAATTTTAAACTGTCATTTAAAATAGTTAACAGAATGTTTTTAGCAGATCAAAAGGTGGGCCTTGGTACCTCATTATGTGTACTAGCAAGGGGTGCAAAGATCGAGAATTGTTTCTGTTAAGAATTGAGTACTAGGAATAGCCAAAGTAGGCATGAGAGTTAAATTTTCCAAAATGACCATTCCTTCTTTTTAATTCTTTTTGATTTGATTTTCTTTAGGAAAAGTTTGGGAATGATGTAGATGATGTTTAAATCACCTAAGAAACATTTTACAAGCATTGGATCAATCAATCATGGCAATTCAAACAACTCCTATTTTAAATGCATACACATATGAATGCTTTCATTTTAAATTTGGAAAAGTTTTTGTTAACCCTATTTTTGGATGATTTGATCTTGATAACCTTGGATTAAAGTTTTGGGATGTTACCAACCTTCCCCCCTTAAACAAAAATCTCGTCCCGAGATTTACAAAGAAAAACTAGGAACTAAAGAGATCTAGGAACTCTGTCCTAATGTAATCTTCGTGTTCCCAAGTAGCTTCCTCCTCGGCATGGTTGCTCCACTGAATCTTGAGAAACTTGATACTCCTGGTCCTGGTGGTTCTGTAGGCTACTTCTAAGATACGGATGGGTACTTCTCGATAGGTCAGGTCATTGTTGATTTCCACAGCTCTGGGATCGATGTTTTTGAAAACTTCAGTCTTCTCAGGCACTTCTAAGCATTTGCGAAGTAACGAGATATGGAACACATTGTGGATGGATGACATCTCTTCAGGCAGTTCCAGTTGATACGATACTTCTCCTCGGCGGTTCAGAATCTTGAAAGGTCCGATATATCTAGGAGCTAACTTTCCCTTCGGACTAAAGCGTTGAGTTCCCTTCAATGGTGAAACCTTGAGATATACGAAATCTCCGACATTGAAAGTCAGGTCTCTCCTTCTCTTGTCAGCATAGCTCTTACATGCAGATTGGGCGGTCTTGAGGTGCTCACGGACTTTGTGAACTTTCTCTTCTGCTTCTCGGAGAATGTCGGGTCCAAAGATCTGACTCTCTCCTACTTGCGACCAATTCAAAGGGGTACGACACTTTCTTCTGTATAGGAATTCAAATGGTGCCATCTGCAAACTAGCTTGATAGCTGTTGTTATATGAGAATTCTATGAAAGGTAGGCAGTCTTCCCATTTTGATCCGTATTCCAACACACAAGCTCTAAGCATATCCTCTAGGATCTGGTTGACTCTCTCAGTTTGTCCATCTGTTTGCGGGTGATAAGCTGAAGTTCAACTTGGTTCCTAAACCTTCCTGAACTTTCGCCAAAATCTCGAGGTAAACCGGGTTCTCGATCCGCACGATGGTCTTGGGGGTTCCATGCAGACTAACAATCCTAGCAATGTATAGCTCGCTAGCTTTGCACTCTGGTAGGTTGTCTTGACAGTATGAAGTGGGCTACCTTGGACACCTATCAACTATGACCCAGATTGAGTCATTTCCCTACTAGAAGTAGGTAAACCGGTGATAAAGTCCATTCCGACGGAATCCCATTTCCATTCCGGAATCTGCAATGGTTGCAATAGTCCTGCAGGTCTCTGATGCTCTGCTTTGACTCTTTGACATATGTCACATTTGGCGATGTAGCTTCCGATCTCTCTTTTCATCTTGTGCCACCAAAATTGCTCTTTCAAATCCTGATACATCTTTGTTCCTCCGGGCTGGATAGAATAAAGAGTATCATGAGCTTCCTTCATGATAATTTCCTTCAGCTCTCAATCTGCTGGCACACAGATACGTCCTTTGTACCACAGTACTCCTTCTTCGTCTTCGGTGAATCTAGGTACCTTTCCTGTACCAATACGATGTTTGATTCTGTCGATACTTTCATTTCCCTTCTGGGCTTCCTTGATTTGGCTAATCAAAGTGGGTTGCAGTTCAATGCTAGCTAGGAATCCTTTGCTAACTAACTCAGTCCTGAACTGCTCCAACTCCTCATACAAACTTGGTTGCTTCTCCTTGATCATGGTGTTAAGTCTACACGGAAATCTACTAAGAGCATCCGCTACCACATTGGCTTTGCCGAGGTGATAGTGAATGTCAAGGTCATAATCCTTGATTAACTCTATCCATCTTCTTTGCCTCATATTCAGCTCCTTCTGAGTGAAGATATACTTCAAGCTCTTATGATCTGAGTAAATCTCACAGCGATTACCCATCAAATAATGACGCCATGTCTTCAACGCTAGAACCACGGCTGCTAGCTCAAGATCATGGGTCGGGTAGTTTTGCTCATGTTGCTTCAATTGTCGAGACAGATACGCGATGACTTTTCCTTCTTGCATCAATACACATCCATGTGTGGTTTGTGAAAATAACAGACATGCAATCACACTAGGTGGATCCATGTGTGGTTTGTTTAGAAGAACACACATGCAATGACACTAGGTGTGGTTCATGAAAAGAACAGACATGCAATGACACTGGTAGATCCATGTGTGTTTCCTGAAAAGAACATACATGCAATGACACTGGTGGATCCTTATGTGGTTTGTTTAGAGGAACACACATGCAATGACACTGGGTGTGGTTCATGAAAAGAACAGACATGCAATGACACTGGTGGATCCGTGTGTGGTTCATGAGAAGAACAGACATGCAATGACACTGGTGGATCCATATGTGGTTCATGAAAAGAATTGACATGCAATGACTCTAGCTGTGGTTCATGAAAAGAACATACATGCAATGACACTGGTGAATCCATATGTTGTTTGTGGAAGTAACAGACATGCAATGACTCTAGCTGTGATTCATGAAAAGAATAGACACGCAATGACACTGGCGGATACTTATGTGGTTTGTTTAGAAGAACACACATGCAATGACACTGGGTGTGGTTCATGAAAAGAACAAACATGCAATCACACTAGGTGGATCCATGTGTGGTTTGTTTAGAAGAACACACATGCAATGACTCTAGTTGTGGTTCATGAAAATAGCACACATGCAATGACACTGGTGTATCCATGTGTGGTTCATCAGAAGAACACACATCTAATGACACTGGTGGATCCTTATGTGGTTCATGAAAAGAACAGACATGCAATGACACTGGTGGATCCTTATGTGGTTTGTGAAAAGAACATACATGCAATGACATTGGTGGATCCTTATGTGGTTCATGAGAAGAACAAACATGCAATGACACTGGTGGGTCCTTATGTGGTTTGTTTAGAAGAACACACATGCAATGACACTGGTGGATCCTTATGTTGTTTGTTTAGAAGAATACACATGCAATGACTCTAGCTGTCGTTCATGAAAAGAACACACATGCAATGACACTGGTGTATCCATGTGTGGTTTGTGAAAAGAACAGACATGCAATCACACTAGGTGGATCCATGTGTGGTTTGTTTAGAAGAACACACATGCAATGACTCTAGGTGTGGTTCATGAAAAGAACACACATGCAATGACACTGGTGGATCCATGTGTGGTTCATGAAAAGAAGAGACATTCAATGACACTGGTGGATCCTTATGTGGTTTGTTGAGAGGAACATACATGCAATGACACTAGGTGTGGTTCATGAAAAGAACAGACATGCAATGACACTGGTGGATCCATGTGTGGTTCATGAGAAGAACATACATGCAATGACACTGGGTGTGGTTCATGAAAAGAACACACATGCAATGACACTGGGTGTGGTTCATGAAAAGAACAGACATGCAATGACACTAGTGGATCCATGTGTGGTTCATGAGAAGAACAGACATGCAATGACACTGGTGGATCCTTATGTGGTTTATTTAGAGGAACATGCATGCAATGACACTGGGTGTGGTTCATGAAAAGAACATACATGCAATGACACTGGTGGATCCATGTGTGGTTCATGAGAAAAACAGACAAGCAATGACACTGGGTGTGGTTCATGAAAAGAACACACATGCAATGTGATACATTGCAAATGTATCTATAATTTTTGATGTTCCATGCTTGGTTTTATCCACTTTCTTGTGTTTTGCCCACACTTTGGAGTACTTTTCATATGATTTCTTGGACTAACCTATTAACAAGAGCCACAGCCCACTGCTTTTCTCGCTGTTTTTGGTTCCAGGAAAGTCAAAAATGAATATTCTCGAATTGACGGACAAAAGCCAAAGTGCCTATTTTTCCGAAGTCATCATGCGAGAATCTGAGGCGGAGAAGGGATGGGGTCGGCCACCACCTCGGCCACAGGCCTGGCCCGCGCCAGGAGGTGGTCTGGCCGACCCCATCACCCCCTCGGCCTCTCCTTCCGCCTATAAGATGCCCTCGACGAAAACCCTAGGTACCCGATCAAAATCCACGAAGAGTCTCAGCACCGTCATCTCCATCCCTAGATCGAGAGGGATCAAGCTCTTCGCACCCTACCGGAGAGGGGAATTCACCCTGGAGGCCTTCTTCATCATCATGCAAGCCTCCGGTGTGATGCGTGAGTAGTTCATCCTTGGACTACGGATCCATGTAGTAGCTAGATGGTTGGTTCTCCTCCTTTGTGCTTTCATGTCTAGATCTTGTGAGCTCCGTTCATGATCAAGATCATCTATTTGTAATTCTGCATGTTGTGTTTGCGGGGATCCGATGGATATTGAGATGCTATTTCAGATTTATTATTGATTCTATCATGTCTTTCTTATTTGTGATCTTGCATGTTTTTCGTTGTTAGTAGCTATCTTGGCCAAGTAGATGCTAACAACTCCAAGAGTTAGTATTTATGCTCGATAGCGGGTTCATGCCTCTGGTAATCTGGGGAAGTGACAGAAATATCTAAGGTACTAGATGTGTTGTTGCTACTAGGGAGAAAACAACAATCCTTTGTTCATAGAACAATCGTATTGTTTACATTACACGCAATTCATAAAGCAATAATCTATTGCTTGTAACTTAATACTGGAGGGGGTTCGGATGATAACCTGAAGGTGGATTATTAGTCATAGATGCAGTTGGATGGCGGTCTATGTATAATGTTGTAATGCCCAATCAAGTTTCAAAGGAGTCAAGATGATTAGTATATGCATGTATTGCTTTCTTGATGTTTGTTAATTGCCCTGCTGTAATTTGTTCACCCAACATGTTATCTATCTTAAGGAGAGCCACCTCTAGTGAACTATGGATCCCGGTCCTTTCTTTTACATATAATCTATAAACTGTTTACTGCTTTGTGTTTACTTTCTGCAAACTATTACTTCCTTCCATTTGATATGTTTAATCCTTTGTTTTCAGCAAAACACGGTGAGATTGACAACCTCATCGCAAGTTGGGGACAGAGTTTTGTGGTTGTGTTGTGCAGATCTTCATGTTGCTACTAGCACCAGTAGTACGCCCTGCCAAGGCTCACCTAGTAACACCTTTGGGGTGTTTCCTTGCTCCTACTAGTTCGATTAAACCTTGGTTTCATAATTGAGGGAAACTTGCTGATGTGCTCATCATACCTTCCTCTTGGGGTTCCCAACGAGCTCTACATCAACACCGAGCCATCAAGCATTTTTTTGGCGCCGTTGCCGGGGAGTTAAGGACATCTTCACAAGGGGAGTCCCTCATAACCAATCTCTTTACTTTGTTATTTTTTGTTTTCCTTAGTTTCTTTTTGCTTTGTTTGCTTGTTTCTTTATCAAAAACACAAAAAAATCAGTTTTACTAGTTTGCTTTCTTATTTGAAAACCCAAAAAATGACTACTCTTGAAAACACTAATTTGTGTGACTTCACTAGCACCAACAACAATGATTTTATGAGCACACCTATTGCTCCACCTGTGCCTGAAGATACTTTCTTTGAGATAAAACCTGCTTTACTCAATCTTGTTATGATGGAACAATTTTCTGGTACTGGTAATGAAGATGCTATTGCCCATCTAAATAACTTTGTTGAACTTTGTGAGATGCAAAAGCATAGGGATATAGATGGTGATATAATTAAGCTGAAATTGTTTCCTTTATCTTTGAGAGGAAAAGCTAAAGAATGGTTGAATTCCTTAACTCGGAATAGTATTGATTCTTGGACTAAATGCAAATATGCTTTCATTGGAAAATACTATCCTCCTGCTAAGATTATATCTATGAGAAGTGAAATAATGAAGTCTAAACAATCTGATAATGAACATGTTGCTCAAGCTTGGGAAAGAATGAAATCTTTGGTAAAGAATTGTCCCACTCATGGACTGGCTGTTGGATGATCATCCAAACTTTTTATGCAGGATTGAACTATTCTTCTAGGAACCTATTGGATTCTACTGCTGGAGGTACCTTTATGACCATTACTTTGGATGCTGCAATGAAACTTCTGGACAATGTTATGGTTAATTATTCGGAATGGCATACTGAGAGAGCTCCACAAGGTAGGAAGGTAAATTCTGTTGAGGAAACCTCCTACTTGAGTGATAAGATTGATATTATTATGTCTATGCTTGTTAATGGGAAAGCTCATATTGATCCAAATAATGTTCCTTTAGCCTCTTTGGTTGCTCAAGAAGAGCAAGTTGATGTGAACTTCATAAGAAATAACAATTTTGGCAATAATGCTTATAGGAGTAATTTTGGTAACAACAATTATAAGACATATCCTCCCAACAATGGTAATGCTTATGGAATTTCCTACAACAATAATAGGAGTGCACCCTCTAAACTTGAAGTTATGCTTAAGGACTTTATTAGTAAACAAATTGCTTTCAATAAAACTATTGAGGAAAAACTCTCTAATGCTGAAAGAAATATAGCATCTTTGGCTGAAGCTCAATCTTCTTTGAATAAAATAGCTGTTAAAACCTGAAACTAATGAGAATCCCTTTGCATCAACTAATGCCATACAAGTAAGAATTGATGAAAATGTTAGACTATTAGCTGAATTACATGCTAAGTGGGAGAGAGAATATGAAATTGCTAGAAACATTAGTGTTTCTACTATCACCACCACTAGTGTTGAGGCTAGTAATAGTTCTACTACTCTAGATGATAAATTTGATTTTGATCTTGATGGTTGCAATATCTCTGAAGTTATTAAGTTCCTACAAAAGCTTGCTAAAAGTCCTAATGCTAGTGCTATGAATATGTCCTTTACAAAACACATTACTGATGCTCTCATAAAGATTAAAGAAGAAAAGATGAAACATAAAGCTTCTATTCCTATAAAACAAGAAGATGGTTGGGAACCCATCATTAATATGAAAGTGAATGACTTTGATTTCAAAGCTTTATGTGATCTTGATAGTAGTGTTTCTATTATGCCTAGAAGGATTTATGATATGCTTGATTTGCCTCCTCTTGAAGATTGTTATTTGAATGTCCCACTTGATGATAATGATAAAAAGAAACTCATGGGGAGTCTTAATGATGTTCTTATTATGGTTAACAATGCCTACGTCCCCGTTGATTTCTATGTTTTGGATGTTGAATACAATGCTTCTTGTCCTATTACTTTGGGAAGACCATTTCTTAGACCTGTTGGTGCCATTATTGATATGAAAGAAGGCACCATTAAATATCAACTCCCACTCAATAAAGGTATAGAACACTTCCCTAAGAAGAGAGAGAAGATTTCTTTTGCCACTCCTATGAAAACAAAATTTGGTCTTAATGCTTCTTCATTTGAGAACACTTGATTCTTTCTTGCTTCTTATGCCTAACTTAAAGGCGTTAAAGAAAAGTACTTATTGGGAGATAACCCAAAAGTTTTAGATGAGTCTTGGAAGTTATTACTTCGGTAATAACCGCTCCTTATCCTTTTTATTTGCTTTTTGTACCAAGAGTAACCTCTAATGAGAGAGAAGTAATGATTGGGAAAGTTGCCGTCCCGAAACAGATTTTTGTGCTTCACCGTAAATATTCGTGTAAAATCTCTAAACGTCTTTTTGAGGCATGAATTTTTGTGCTTCTTCCCCAGGTTGTTATCTAACTTCCGTTAGTTCAACACTTTTGATTTGAGAAACAGAAGATCTTCGAAAAAATTCGTCTTTACCTGCAAGTCCGTTTTGACAGATTTCTACCATTTTCTGCATTTGCTTCTTGTTGGTTCCTTTTTGAGTTCTTTTGGGGAATTGAGCTTTTTGAGGGAAGTGCTACAGTAGCTAGTGTTCTAATGGAAGTTTATTTGGTGTTAGAACTGAACCTTAAGACTTATTTATCTTGAGTGCACTAATGTTTCTCATAAAGATTGTGTGAAGTTTTGTATGAAGGAAAAATTTCAGGTGTATGGAAGGAATGAGTAATGAGATGAAGGATGGACTAAATCTCAAGCTTGGGGATGCCACGCATGTCACCCCAAGAAATATCCAAGAAGTACAAGCGTCAAAGCTTGGGGATGCCCAAGGCATCCCCTTCTTCATCAATAAAAATCCCAGGTTTCTTCCAAACACTTCATTTTTATTATTTCATTCACATTTGTGTTGTTCTTGGAGCGTCTTCTTTTTCATTTTCGTTTTGGTTTTTCGTCTGCTTGGTTTGCTTAGTTTGCTGAATAAATTGGTTAGACCCCCTCTTTCATACATTGGTTTGCAAATAGTTTGGTTTGGTTTGGAAAAGAGTAGGAAAGTTCATTCTTATGTGGTAAAAAGAGCTCGTTTTTGACTGTGGCCTATGCTCTATCATGCCATGCTTGATATTGTTTTGGATATATACTTAGTATTCTTTGTTGTAGCATGACTTGTTATAAACAATTGAGATTGCTTAATGTGCCTTGGATGAATCATGCGTTGTTTTAGCATATTAAAGCATAGTATAGTGGTATTCTCCTTTGATGCTTTATTTGGGTTGACTTGGCGCATGCTCACACCATGTTATGACTATCTCAAGTCACCATAAGCCTTTATGATCCTTTCGTTTTCAACTTGTAGTATCATTTTACGCTTTGATCAATGATGTTTTGTCGCTCTGCATGATTATGGCCATTATTGCTCTCTTAGTTTGTCGCTCCCAGTCTTTTGCTAGCCTCCACAACCAAGTATGAGTTCCACTCATGCATACAACTCCCTAAACCAAGTTATTCCAAAGAGTCCACCATACCTACCTACTAGCTTATGCTATTCCAAGTATATTCATGTTTTTGTTTACCTTCCAAATTAAACTTGTATCATGGGGAACGCTTTCAACATTGCACTTGTACTTTGTACCCCGTTGATATCATGTTCTTTTGCTTATGGATACCGGCGGTGTGAAATAAAAGTGGAACTTGTAAGATCATGGAGTTTGTATGTGTGTTAGAGAAATGCCTGGGCCGCTAGCCTAAGCCATGCCTAATCATGGTGGAAACTTGTAGCATCACCATAATGAGCACTCTATGAAGCATCCTCAATAAAAACCTATGCAAATAGCAAATAAAAAGATCGCTGAGATGCTCATTGTCTGCTTGCCTTGTCATTTTGATTATGGGATAGCTCCTATATCATGTGCAAGGGGTACCCCGTTGGCGGTTCTTTATGATACACATGTACTTACAATGACAAGAGATTACTTGTGACTAAAGTTGAGTAGCATGAGGATCGGTCTTCATAAGTAAGGGGCATGAGATTTCGGTTTATAACTTGTCAAGCATATCCTCTTAGTTGTGTCACTTTAACCTTAATCACCTTAAAGATGCTTATGATAGGGGCAATGAGAGCTGAAAGCTATAAGTACCATAATTTTTGGAAGCTCTTTATGAGACTTGAATCCCTACTTCCTTCTATGAAGGCCTTTCTTCCACCATTATATTGAGTCTCCACCTTCTACCTTTATGCACCTACTTTGAGAGCATAGTGGCCATTCTTAGTTTTATGTGCATTGTCCCAAGACTAGTTGATTGATGCATATCTTGATATTTCTTGTTTTAAACTATTTGTATCTAGTCACTCTTATGAACTTTGAAGGTGTCCTATGCATTTATATTTGCTACTCTATGAGGTACAAGCTGAATACTATTATGCTATGTTTTCTTTATGTGAAACAAACAAACGTCTTGCAAAGCATTGTTATTCATGAATCTTTTGTTTGTGCCTTTTCATGTTGCATCATAGTTTCTTTGTCTTATTGCTAGAACTTTGTCTTTCATGTTATGATTGAAGTACTTTGATCCTAGCTTTGAATGTTTACAAATACATTGATCAAGTCTTTGATGGTGCATGTCACCCCAAAAATTATTCTTTCTTTTTATCACTTACCTACTCGAGGACGAGCAGGAGTTAAGCTTGGGGATGTTGATACATTGCAAATGTATCTATAATTTTTGATGTTCCATGCTTGGTTTTATCCACTTTCTTGTGTTTTGCCCACACTGTGGAGTACTTTTCATATTATTTCTTGGACTAACCTATTAACAAGAGCCACGAGTCACCGCTGCTGCTTTCTGCTGTTTTGGTTCCAGGAAAGTCGAAATGAATATTCTCGAATTGGATGAGACAAAAGCCAAAGTGCCTATTTTTCCGAAGTCATCAGATGCGTCATTTGAGAAGGGCTGGGGGGCCACACCACCTGGTCAGCTGCCGGCCTGGCAGCTGGGGGTGGTCCGCCGACCCCAGCACCCCCTCGGCCTCTCCTTCCGCCTATAAGATGCCCTCGGGATGAAAACCCTAGGTACCCAATCAAAAATCCACGAAAGAGTCTATAGCCGCTATCATCTCCATCCCTAGATCGAGAGGGATCTGAAGCTCTTCCCGGCACCCTGCCGGAGAGGGGAATTCACCCTGGAGGCCTTCTTCATCATCATGCAAGCCTCAGGTGTGATGCGTGAGTAGTTCATCCTTGGACTACGGATCCATGTAGTAGCTAGATGGCTAGTTCTCCTCCTTTGTGCTTTCATGTCTAGATCTTGTGAGCTCCGTTCATGATCAAGATCATCTATTTGTAATTCTGCATGTTGTGTTTGCGGGGGTCCGATGGATATTGAGATGCAATTTCAAATTGATTATTGATTCTATCATGTCTTTGTTATTTGTGATCTTGCATGCTTTCCGTTGTTAGTAGCTATCTTGGCCAAGTAGATGCTAGATGTGATGTTGCTACTAGGGAGAAAACAACAATCCTTTGTTCATAGAACAATCATATTGTTTACATTACACACAATTCGTAAAGCAATAATCTGTTGCTTGCAACTTAATACTAGAGGGGGTTCGGATGATAACCTGAAGGTGGATTTAGTCATAGATGCAGTTGGATGGCGGTCTATGTATAATGTTGTAATGCCCAATCAAGTTTCAAAGGAGTCAAGATGATTAGTATATGCATGTATTGCTTTCTCGATGTTTGTCAATTTCCCCGCTGTAATTTGTTCACCCAACATGTTATCTATCTTAAGGAGAGCCACCTCTAGTGAACTCTGGATCCCGGTCCTTTCTTTTACATACAATATATAAACTGTTTACTGCTTTGTGTTTACTTTCTGCAAACTATTACTTCCTTCCATTCGATACGTTTAATCCTTTGTTTTCAGCAAAACACGGTGAGATTGATAACCTCATCGCAAGTTGGGGACAGAGTTCTGTGGTTGTGTTGTGCAGGTCTCCACGTTGCTACTAGCACCGGTAGTGCGCCCTGCCAAGGCTCAGCTAGTAACACCTTTGGGGTGTTTCCTTGCTCCTACTGGTTCGATTAAACCTTGGTTTCATAACTGAGGGAAACTTGCTGCTGTGCTCATCATACCTTCCTCTTGGGGTTCCCAACGAGCTCTACATCAACACTGGGCCATCACAATGACACTGGTGGATCCATGTGTGGTTTGTGAAAAGAAAAGACATGCAATCACACTAGGTGGATACATGTGTGGTTTGTTTAGAAGAACACACATGCAATGACTCTAGCTGGGGTTCGTGAAAAGAACACACATGCAATGACACTGGTGGATCCATGTGTGGTTCATGAAAAGAACAGACATGCAATGACACTGGTGGATCCTTACGTGGTTTGTTTAGAGGAACAGACATGCAATGACACTGGTGGATCCTTGTGTGGTTCATGAAAAGAAGACACATGCAATGACACTGGTGGATCCATGTGTGGTTCATGAAAAGAACAGACATGCAATGACACTGGTGGATCCTTATGTGGTTTGTTTAGAGGAACTAACATCCAATGACACTGGGTTTGGTTCATGAAAAGAACCGACATGCAATGACACTGGTGGATCCATGTGTGGTTCATGAGAAGAACCGACATGCAATGACACTGGTGGATCCATGTGTGGTTCATGAGAAGAACCGACATGCAATGACACTGGTGGATCCATGTGTGGTTCATGAAAAGAACTGACATGCAATGACTCTAGCTGTGGTTCATGAAAAGAACAGACATGCAATGACACTGGTGGATCCATATGCGGTTTGTGGAAGTAACATACATGCAATGACTCTAGCTGTGATTCATGAAAAGAACAGACATGCAATGACACTGGTGGATCCATATGTGGTTCAAGAGAAGAACACACATCCAATGACACTAGTGGATCCTTATGTGGTTCATGAAAAGAACAGACATGCAATGACACTGGTGGATCCTTATGTGGTTTGTTTAGAAGAACACACATGCAATGACACTGGGTGTGGTTCATGAAAAGAACAGACATGCAATAACACTGGTGGATCCTTATGTGGTTTGTTTAGAGGAACATACATGCAATGACACTGGTGGATCCTTATGTGTTTTGTGAGAAGAACAGACATGCAATGACTCTGGTTGTGGTTCATGAGAAGAACACACATGCAATGACTCTGTTGGATCCATGTGTGGTTTGTGAAAAGAACAGACATGCAATCACACTGGCTGTGGTTCATGAGAAGAACACACATGCAATGACACTGGTGGATCCTTATGTGGTTTATTTATAGGAACATACATGCAATGACACTGGGTGTGGTTCATGAAAAGAACAGACATGCAATGACACTGGTGGATCCATATGTGGTTTGTGAAAAAATAGACATGCAATCACACTAGGTGGATCCATGTGTGGTTCATGAGAAGAACACACATGCAATGACACTGGTGATATGTGGTTTTTGAAAAGAGCAGACATGCAATGACTCTAACTGTGGTTAATGAAAAGAGCAGACATGCAATCGCACAGGTGGATCCATGTGTGGTTTATGAGAAGAACACACATCCAATGAACTCTAGTGGATCTATCTTGGCATAATTTGATGTATTCCACGATGTATTTCATTATACAAGACACTTTCCATTTTTATACTACTTAGTTTTTCCCTTGGTTTTATGTGGTACTACTTAGGTTTGCGCCCCTCTCTCTATCTTTCGTAGAAGCCCAAACATGTGCTCACCCTGTCTGCTACTCCCTGATTGGTTGTCACAGTTGTCACGTGGATCGTGTGCACCAACCGTTGATTCTGTGCGATCCAACGATGATCGTTGCACACGTCGTGCTCTTCACAGTACAGCGTGAGACAGCACGAACCTCTCCCTCAGCGAGACTTCTACATGAAGGAACACGATGCCATCCATGGAAAAAGTCATCGAGCAGTCATGTCAAGATTAATCAAGTCTGAATAGCCTACTACTGCTACTACAACACATGCACAGGGCAACAGGGTCATCGAGAGCATGGTTATCGATGGGACACTACAATTTATTGCCACTTGATTTTAATAAGACATGTCCCATTCTTACACAGCGCTCTCAATCTCACTTCCAACTGGGCCCTACCGCTAGTAACTTTCATGAGTCAAGGGCCCCTTGATACATTGCAAATGTATCTATAATTTTTGATGTTCCATGCTTAGTTTTATCCACTTTCTTGTGTTTTGTGCATGCTTTGGAGTACTTTTCATATGATTTCTTGGACTAACCTATTAACAAGAGCCACAGTGCCAGCTGCCTGTTTTCTGCTATTTTTGGTTCCAGGAAAGTTAGAAAATGAATATTCTCAGAATTGGACAGGACAAAAGCCAAAGTGCCTATTTTTCGGAAGTCATCAGATGCCAGAATATGAGACGGAGAGGAGCCAGGGGGCCACCACACCACCTGGCCACGCGGGCCAGGCCTGGCCGCGCTAGGGGGTGGTGTGGCCAGCCCAGGCACTCCCTCGGCCTCTCCTTCCACCTATAAGATGCCCTCGGGACGAAAACCCTAAGGACCCGATTAAAAATCCACGAAAGAGTCTGTAGCCACCGTCATCTCCATCCCTAGATCGGGAGGGATCTGAAGCTCTTCCCGGCACCCTGCCGGAGAGGGGAATTCACCCTGGAGGCCTTCTTCATCACCATGCAAGCCTCTGGTGTGGTGCGGGAGTAGTTCATACTTGGACTACGGATCCATGTAGTAGCTAGATGGATGGTTCTCCTTCTTTGTGCTTTCATGTCTAGATCTTGTGAGCTCCGTTCCTGATCAAGGTCATCTATTTGTAATTCTGCATGTTGTCTTTGCGGGGATCCGATGGATATTGATATGCTATTTCAGATTGATTATTAATTCTATCATGTCTTTGTTATTTGTGATTTTGCATGCTTTCTGTTGTCAGTAGCTATCTTGGCCAAGTAGATGCTAGCAACTCCAAGAGTTAGTATTTATGCTCGATAGTGGGTTCATTCCTCCGTAACTGGGAAGTGACAGAATCTAAGGTACTAGATGTGTTGTTGCTACTAGGGAAAACAACAATCTTTTGTTCATAGAACAATCGTATTGTTTACTTTACATGCAATTCAGAAGCAATAATCTGTTGCTTGCAACTTAATCTTTGGAGGATTCGGATGATAACCTGAAGGTGGATTATTAGTCATAGATGCAGTTGGATGGCGGTCTATGTATAATGTTGTAATGCCCAATCAAGTCTTAAAGGAGTCAAGATGATTAGTATATGCTTGTATGCTTTCTCGATGTTTGTCAATTGCCCCGCTGTAATTTGTTCACCCAGCATGTTATCTATCTAAGGAGAGCCACCTCTAGTGAACTATGGATCCTGGTCCCTTTCTTTTACATACAATCTACAAACTGTTACTGCTTTGTGTTTACGTTCTGCAAACTATTACTTCTTTCCATTCGATACGTTTAATCCTTTGTTTTCAGCAAAACACGGTGAGATTGACAACCTCATTCCAAGATGGGGACAAAGTTCTGTGGTTGTGTTGTGCAGGTCTCCACGTTGCTACTAGCACCGGTAGTGCGCCCTGCCAAGGCTCAGCTAGTAACACCTTTGGGGTGTTTCCTTGCTCCTACTGGTTCGATTAAACCTTGGTTTCATAACTGAGGGAAACTTGCTGTTATGCTCATCATACCTTCCTCTTGGGGTTCCCAATGAGCTCTACATCAACACTAAGCCATCACCCCCCTCGAGTAGATCTAACGTTGCTAGAAATTGGTTCCGTGCCACTTGCATGCAGTGGAATCGAGGTCTGCCATGAGCGTGTTTTCAATGCAGCTCTAAAGTGGAGATCGTGGCTGTTTCAAAAAAAGGGAACCCAAAAAAGGGTGGAGATCGTGGTAGCCCCCCGCCCACCACACGTGTCTACTCGAGGACTACGAACGGTCTGGTGTTTATAACCCCCCTCGACCTTCTTCTTCCATGAGTTCGTGTCATTTTCCCCTAGTCTGTCTAGTCCCAAGACCCCAATCTACACCTATCGCGCGCACCGAAGCTCCCTCACTTGCACTACCTCCTTCCCTTGGTGCGCCATGAAGCGTACGCGTGAAGATGAGCCGGAGGTGAAGCCAGTTGAAGGTGCAGCAGCAGATGTCTCGGTCGTTGCCAAGCAGGTGGAGGCGTCTTCTCCGGGCACGAACGCCGCTCGTTGTCGCGCTGTCGAGGGTGCGAGCTCATCCGTCCAGCTAGTAGCCGCCACCGCCGAGCAGCAGGTGGTAGCCATCACCGCGAGCAGCAGGTAGTAGCCGTCTCCGTCGAGCAGCAGGTGGCCGACAATGTCGTGGTGCCAGCGGCAGATCTGGATGGGGGGCAGGCGACAGGCAGAGGCAATCCGGTCCTCTACATCAACGACCCCGTCGCCGTACAAGAAATCTTAGACGCAATCGCGGAGAATGACAAGTTCAAGGAGGAGGTCCCTGATGAGGAGTCCGAGGTACTACATTGCTAGCTTCTCTAGTCGCAGCCGTAGTTTTCACTGTTCATACATAGGATTTGCTCAATCGTGTACAGATTATTTTGCTCTTGAAGCAGGGTAGTATATATATGGTTCGATCGGTCGATTGATGCATCTGCCATCTAGTCACAAAACCCCAATCTGCTAATCTGCCATCTAGTTGAGTTTGCTAGTTGAGTGTTGATTTCGATATACAGCAGGCCTATAACATTACATTTCTATTCCTTACTGAGTCCAATGATTCAATTTTGCCCCAAAATAGTGCAAGGGCATCTGATGGTGTCGTTTTCTTAGGGATGGTTAGTGAACCTCATGCAGCAATGCACACAAACAATATAGGTTGTGCTGTTGGTATTTTGGTTCTCCGACTCCATCGCTGAAAAAATGAGGCCCTAATTTTTTTCTCATATGGAACATATATATAATCTTTGTATTGTTTCTGATCTATGAATGCGTTGTATGATGCATATGTATATCCCTGAATATTGTTTTGTATGATTACATTTTAATTTCTTATTGTGACCAATGATTCAAATTTGCCCCAAAGAGAGGCAGACACATTGGTGTCAGATTTTTTCAGGGATGATTGAGCAAACCTGGGACCATGTACAAGACCAATATAAGTTGTGCACTTGTTACTTGGTTCGCTTACGCCATCTCTGTAGAAACTTATGAGGCCGTAATCTTTATTCTACATTCATAGAACTATGATATTTGAATTATCTATTCCATGCATTCATAGTGTATAAGAATTACATTTTAGTTTGTCACCGAGGCCGATGATTGAAATTTGCCCCAAAAGAGTTCAAGGGGAGACACGTATGATGGTGTCGTGTTTTAGGGATGGGTTGGTGAACCTGAGCCAGCAATGCACACAAACAATATAGGTTGTGTTATTGGTACTTTGGTTCTCCAACTCCCTCTCTAAAACAAATTATGAGGCCCTTGATTTATTCTCATATGGAACTACATATATGATCCTTGATTTGTTTCTGATCTTTTAATGATTGGTATGATGCATATGTATATGAATGGTTTTGATCCTAACTATTTTTAACATGTACCTGAAGATTAATTATTTGGTTTTTATTTATAATTACAATATTTAGGCTTGTTTTTGTACCTGACTATGTATATCCCTGAATATTGTTTTGTACGATTACATTTCAATTTCTTATTGTGGACAATGATTCAAATTTGCCCCAAAGAGAGGCAGACACATTGGTGTCAGATTTTTTCAGGGATGAGTTAGCGAACCTGGGGCCATGTATAAGATCAATATAAGCTGTGCAACTGTTACTTGGTTCGCTTACGCCATCCCTGTAGAAACTTATGAGGCCGCAATCTTTATTCTACATTCATAGAACTATGATATTCGAATTATCTATTCCATGCATTCATAGTGTATAAGAATTACATTTTAGTTTTTCACCGAGGCCGATGATTGAAATTTGCCCCAAAAGAGTTCAAGGGGAGACAAGTATGATGGTGTCGTGTTTTAGGGATGGGTTGGTGAACCTGAGGCAGCAATGCACACAAACAATATAGGTTGTGCTGTTAGTACTTTGGTTCGCCAACTCCATCTCTGAAACAAATTATGAGGCCCTAGATTTATTCTCATATGGAACTACATATATGATCTTTGAATTGTTTCTAATCTTTTAATGATTGGTATGATCCATATGTATATGAATGGTTTTGATCATAAGTATTTTTAACATGTACCTGAAGATTAATTGTTTGGTTTTTTATTTATAATTACAATATTTAGGCTTGTTTTTGTACCTGACTATGTATATCCCTGAATAATGTTTTGTACGATTAGATTTCAATTTATTATTATGGCCAATGATTCAAATTTGTCCCAAAAGAGAGGCAGACACATTGGTGTCAGATTTTTTCAGAGATGAGTTAGTGAACCTGGGGCGATGTACAACAACATTACAGGTTGTGCAATTGTTACTTGGTTCACCTACTCCATCCCTGAAGAAACTTATGAGACCCCTAGATTTATCCTACATTCACTCTGATGCAATTATTGGTCATTGTGTTGAGATGAAATGATATATGAACCAATCAAACTATTGCTGAGATGCTTTATCTTTGATATCCATGGATATATTGTCTTACATATACATGTTGTCTATTCTTGAGTTGTAATACAATTCAATCATATGTATGAGTTCTAAGTTATGTTCTTAAAAATCAACAGGAAGATGATGATGAAGTGGATGATAGCAAGGTATCCAGGGACAACAAGAGCCGCTACGTGCTGAGGTGGTTACGGTGTGGGCTAATCCGTTTCCACCGTAGGGGGAGACTGTTTTGCCCATTCTGTGGCAGAGCAATCAACGTGGACCTCAACAGCATGATCCAGCACGTGGAGGGCGTTGGCAGAGGCGGAGGCAGAAGCCATAGGCTGATTACCTTGGCACGACACGCAGCCTACGGCAAATTCCTCCGGGAGTATGTCAGGACTGGCCTGTATCCCATCGACTAGGTTGTCGCTGCCTCCTGTTGATAAACCCCTGCCTTGCTAGGCGTCTCCGTGTCCCGGCCTCCTGTTGTTGCCCCTGCTTTTATTTTGTTTTAGTTAATTATTACCTGTGTGTGGCATGTAAGACAATATATCCGTGGTGTCTCTGGTGAACCTTCTATATTAATCTACTCCTTTATATGGAGTACCTTAAAATTTCTAGTGTTCAGTTATATTACTGATCATGCTCATGCACACTACAAAATATTTCTAGTGCTCGATTATATTATAATTGTCAAGGAATACATCAACAAGTTAAATTGGTCAAAATTTTGTATTGAAGTAACTAAATGATCTCACATCGGCGGTGGACGTTGGCAGAAAACGTTGGCATCAGTCGAAGACCTTGGAGCGGCACGCAGTCTTCAGCAAATTCCTTGCAGGTTCAACAACGGGTTGCCACCGCCCAGCTCCGAATTCGCTTACAGGTCCAACATGACAGAATTTGAGCTACCATAGAGACCTCGGCAGAGGTGGCAGAATTGGTGCAGGTGCAACCACGGCGATCGTGAGCTCGGATTCTAGAGGAGGAAAACAGAACCGAGCATGGTCGACACGGTGACAGATCTCACCGGGAACCAATTCTCGTCCCCGCACCGTACCATGGGTGCGTCCATGGTGAGGGCGAGCTCCGACTCGGGATGGGGAGGAGAGCGGGGCCGAGCAGGTTTGTCACGTCCCAACTCTGCGCCATGGCCACGACCATAGATTGCCGCTCCAGGGAAGAAGAAGACGCATAATGGATGCAGGCGCCAACGCTGCAAGCCTACAGGGAGGAGAGATGGACCGAGCAGGTTCGTCCACGTCCTAGCTCCGCGCCATGGCTGCGACGCCCCACAGATTGCCGCTCCGGGGAAGAAGAAGACGCGTAATGGATGCAGGCGCCAACACTGTAAGCCTAATTGACACCTAAGCGACGGGAGCGACATAATGGCGAGAACTGACAGGGGGCCCCAACTTGACGGCCGTTAGCCTGATTTTTTGTATTGAAATGTAAAGTTGAATTCATGCCGAAAAAGACCCTCTGAGTATTTGGCACACCAACTGTAGTCATCCCGACTAATTTCAGGGAACTTGGGTACCGTGTTGCCTGGGCGACCCAACTTTCGGGCCGCAAAATGATATTCTCCGCTACAAAGCCCCACGGGTGGTCGCATACAGTGAGAAGGAGTCAACTCTTGCACTCGAAGACTCCGTCGACCTCCTTGACGAGGCACACGAGATAGCAGCGGAGAGATCAACGATCTACCAGCAGAGCCTCCGCAACTACCACAGCAAAAGGCTACGCCCCAGATCCTTCGTCGAAGGAGACCTCGTCCTGCGACTAAAGCAACAAGGGCATCTCAAGCTCGAGTCCTGATACATTGCAAATGTATCTATAATTTTTGATGTCCCATGCTTGGTTTTATCTACTTTCTTATGTTTTGTCCACACTTTGGAGTACTTTTCATATGATTTCTTGGACTAACCTATTAACAAGAGACACAGTGCCAGTTTCCTGTTTTCTGCTGTTTTTGGTTCTAGGAAAGTCAGAAAATGAATATTCTCGGAATTGGACCGGACAAAAGCCAAAGTTGTTATTTTCCCGGAAGACTCACGGAGCCAGAAGGAGAGTCGGAGAGGGGCCACAGGGTGTCCACACCCCCCCTTGGCGCGGGCAACCCTAGGCCGTGCCAGGGCATGGTGTGGGACCCCTGGCCGGCCACCGACCTTGCCCCTTCGCCTATATATTCCTCCCGATGCAAAAACCCTAAATAATAAAGTCTCCAGCCACGAAAAGTTCCACAGCGCCGCCGCCACCGAAGGGGAGATTCGGGGGACAGAAAGTCTCTGTTCCGGCACCCTGCCGGGACGGGGAAGTGCCCCTGGAGCCATCTCCATCGATCTCCATCACCATTGCTGATTCCCATGATGAGGAGGGAGTAGTTCTCTCTCAAGGCTAAGGGTTCTACCGGTAGCTATGTGTTCATGTCTCTCTCTATGCATGATCTTATTGAGATCATGAGCTTGTAATCTATAGCTCTACCTTGCTACTCAAGTGCTTTAATAGATCTCTGCTCTCCCCATGTGTGTGAAAGTGACAGCGTGCACACCATGGTGGCATTTAGGCTAGAGATTACAAATACTTGTTATGAGTTATATTTGGAGTTGGATGTCTTTATGAAATTGTGGTGTTTGTTGGACGTATCTAGTGCTCAAGGTGACACTGTGGGGTTTTCTAGATGGGAAAGATGAACTTTGAGGTGTGCTGTTATAGCCCTACCATCGATTAGAGTGTCCAACCGGAGAGTAGTCCAGTGTAGTATCATAAAGAAGAATATATTTATATGAGAGTGTTCACTATTGAAAGTACGATCCCTAGGCCTTGTTTCTAAGCATTGAAACACCGTTTGCTATTAGATATATTACATATTTGCTTGCTTCCTTCTTTATTTCAGTTTGCCTTTAGTCTTTTCCACACCATCAAGCTATTTTCTATCACCGTTACCACTTATAATTATCTATACCACTTGTATTTCACTATCTCTTCGCCGAACTAGTGCACCTATACACCTGACAAGTGTATTGGGTGTGTTGGGGACACAAGAGACTTCTTGTATCTTGATTGCATGGTTGCTTGAGAGGGGATACCTTTGACCACTTCCTCCTTGAGTTCGATAAACCTTGGGTGATCCACTTAAGGGAAAACTTGCTGCTGTTCTACAAACCTCTGCACTTGGAGGCCCAACAATTGTCTACAAGAATAGAAGTGCGTAGACATCAAGCTATTTTCTGGCGCCGTTGCCGGGGAGGTAAGGTAAAAGGTACTCACATCCTCCGGTGTGAGTGCTCGAAGTTATTTTCTTTAGATTCTGCAATTTTGTCTTTTTGTTTCTTGTTTTCACTAGTTAGGCTTAATGGAAAACAACAACAAAATTAGAGAGCTTTATAGTATTTATCTTGAGTTAGGACATGAAGTGTTTGAAGAGAAAATTTAAAAACCTTTGGAACTTTATTTGCATGATAATAGCAATGTTGTTAGTATGAATTCTTTGGACACCATTATTGCTAATGCTATGGAAAAGTCTAAACTTAGGGAAGCTAGTTTTTATGAAAATGATCTTTTTAGTCCCCCATCTTTAGAGGAGAAAATTTCCTTTGATGATACTATACCTCCAATATATGATGATTACAATGATGAATATGATATTTTCAGTCTAGCTACTATTGAGGAGAAAATTAATGATTACAATATGCCTCCTATATTTGATGATTATGGTGATGAGAATAATAATGATAGCTATTTTGTTGAATTTGCTCCCACCACAATTAATAAGTGACTATGCTTATGTGGAGAGTAATAATTATTTTATGCATGTGGCTCATGATAAGAATGTTTCATGTGATAGTTATATTGTTAATTTTATTCATGATGCTACTGAAAGTTATTATGAGAGAGGGAAACATGGTTTTATGTATCTCAATAATATTAAGTTTCCCCTCTTTATGTTGAAAGCCTTGAAGTTGCACTTGTTTTGCTTTCCTATGCTTGTTGCTTTGTGCTTTCATGACTTGTTTCCTTACAAGATTCCTATGAATAGGAAATGGGTTAGACTTAAATGTGCTTTGAATTTGCTTCTTGATGCTCTCTTTTACTTCAATTCATATTTCTTATGTGAGCATCTTCTCAAACTATCATGCCTAACTTAAAGGCGTTAAAGAAAAATACTTATTGGGAGATAACCCAAAAGTTTTAGATGAGTCTTGGAAGTTATTACTTCAGTAATAACCGCTCCTTATCCTTTTTATTTGCTTTTTGTGCCAAGAGTAACCACTAATGAGAGAGAAGTAATGATTGAGAAAGTTGCTGTCCCGAAACGGATTTCTGTGCTTCATCATAAAATTTCGTGTAAAATCTCTGAACGTCCTTTTGAGGCGTGAATTTTTGTGCTTCTGCCCCAGGTTGTTATCTAACTTTCGTTAGTTCAACACTTTTTGATTTGAGCAACAGAAGGTCTTCGAAAAATTTATCTTTACCTGCTTGTCTGTTTTGACAGATTTCTGCCATTTTCTGCATTTGCTTCTTGTTGGTTCCTTTTTGAGTTCTTTTGGGGAATTGAGCTTTTTGAGGGAAGTGCTACAGTAGCTAGTAATGGAAGTTTATTGGTGTTAGAACTGAACCTAAGGACCTATTATCTTGAGTGCACTAATGTTGCTAATAAAGATTGTGTGAAGTTTTGTATGAAGGAAAAATTTCATGTGTATGGAAGGAATGAGTAATGAGATGAAGAATGGACTAAAGCTCACGCTTGGGGATTCCACGCGTGTCACTACAAGAAATATCCAAGATGTACAAGCGTCAAAGCTTGGGGATGCCCAAGGCATCCCCTTCTTCATCAATAAAAATCCCAGTTTTCTTCCAAACGCTTCATTTTTATTGTTTCATGCACAGTTGTGTTGTTCTTGGAGCGTCTTCTTTTTCGTTTATCGTTTTGGTTTTCGTTTGCTTGGTTTTCTTAGTTTTCTGAATAAATTGGTTGGACCCCCCCTTTCATGCATTGGTTTTCAAGTATTTGGTTTGGTTTGGAAAAGAGTAGGAAAGTTCATGCTTATGTGGTAAAGAGAGCTTGTTTTTAACTGTGGCCTATGCTTTGTCATGCCATGCTTGATATTGTTTTGGCTTTATGCTTAGTATTCTTTGTTGTAGCATGACTTGTCATAACAATTGAGATTGCTTAATGTGCCTTGGATGAATCATGCGTTGTTTTAACATATTAAAGCATAGTATTGTGGTATTCTCCTTTGATGCTTTATTTGGGTTGACTTGGCACATGCTCACACCATGTTATGACTATCTCAAGTCACCATAGCCTTTATGATCCTTTAGTTTTCAACTTGTAGTATCACTTTATGCTTTGATCAATGATGTTTTGTCGCTCTGCATGATTATGGCCATTATTACTCTCTTAGTGTGTTGCTCCCAGTCTTTTGCTAGCCTCCACAACAAAGTATGAGTTCCACTCATGCATCCAACTCCATAAACCAAGTTATTCCAAAGATTCCACTATACCTACCTACTAGCATATGCTATTCCAAGTATATTCATGTTTTTATCTACCTTCCAAATTAAACTTGTTATGAGAAAACTAGTGATTAAAGCTCTCACGAACTTCATGGCACACTTTACTTTTCTTGCCCTTAATAAACTTGAACCATCGTGTCGTCTATGTTGTATATGCTTGCACTTATTTGTTGGGGATTAGCAGAACCATGCTGTCATGGGGAACGCTTTCAACATTGCACTTGTACTTTGTACCTAGTTGATATCATGCTCTTTTGTATATGGATGTCGTCGGTGTGAAATGAAAGGGGAGCTTGTAAGTCCATGGAGTTATGTATATGTGTTAGAGAAACGTCTGGGTCACTGGTCTAATCCATGCTAACATGGTGGAAACCTGCAGCGTAACCATAATGAGCTATCTATGAAGCATTCTTCTTATAAAAAAAGAGTCCTATATTGAAAAAAAAAGAGAAAAGGAAAAAAAGAGATTATGAAAAGAGGAAAGAGAAAAAAAGCACCATATTCCCATGGTAAATAAGAAGATTGTTGAGATGCTCGTTGTCTGCTTGCCTTGTCATTTTGATATGGGGATTCTTCCGTATCATCAGGCAAGGGGTACCCCATTAGCGGTTCTCTATGATACACATGTACTTACGATGACAAGAACTTATCGGTAACTAAACTTGAGTAGCACGAGGAGCGGCCCTCGTATTCAAGGGACATGAAATTTCCAACTTATACTTTGTCAAGCATATACTCCATAGTTTGTTCACTTTAACCTTAATCACTTCAAGATGCTTATGATAGGGGCAATGAGAGCTGAAAGCTAATAAGTACCATGATTTTTTGGAAGCTCTTTATGAGACTTGAATCCCTACTTCCTTCTATGAAGGCCTTTCTTCCACTTATACATTGAGTCTCCACCTTCTACCTTTATGCACTTACTTTGAGAGCATAGTGGCCATTCTTAGTTCTATGTGCATTGTCCCAAGACTTGTTGATCGATGCATAGCTTTGATATTGCTTGTTTTAAACTATTTGTATCTAGTCACTCTTATGAACTTTGAAGGTGTCCTATGCATTTATGTTTGCTACTCTATGAGGGACAAGCTGAATACCATTATGCTATGCTTTCTTTATGTGAAACAAACAAACGACTTGCAAAGCATTGTTATTCATGAATCGTTTGTTTGTGCCTTTTTCATGTTGCAACATAGTTTGTTCGTCTTATTGCTAGAACTTTGTCTTTCATGTTATGATTAAAGTACTATGATCCCAGCTTTGAATGTTTTAAAAATACTTTGATCAAGTCTTTGATGGTGCTTGTCACCTCAAAAATTATTCTTTCTTTTTATAACTTACCTACTCGAGGACGAGCAGGAGTTAAGCTTGGGGATGTTGATACATTGCAAATGTATCTATAATTTTTGATGTTCCATGCTTGGTTTTATCTACTTTCTTATGTTTTGTCCACACTTTGGAGTACTTTTCATATGATTTCTTGGACTAATCTATTAACAAGAGCCACAGTGCCAGTTTCCTGTTTTCTGCTGTTTTTGGTTCCAGGAAAGTTAGAAAATGAATATTCTCGGAATTGGACCGAACAAAAGCCAAAGTTGTTATTTTCCCGGAAGACTCACGGAGCCAGAAGGAGAGTCAGAGAGGGGCCACAGGGTGGCCACACCCCCTTGGCACGGGCAACCCTAGGCCGCGCCAGGGCATGGTGTGGGCCCCCTGGCCGGCCACCGACCTTGCCCCTTCGCCTATATATTCCTCCTGATGCAAAAACCCTAAATAATCAAGCCTCCAGCCACGAAAAGTTCCGCAGCGCCGCCGCCACCGAAGGGGAGATTCGGGGGACAGAAAGTCTCTGTTCCGGCACCTTGCCGGGACGGGGAAGTGCCCCCGGAGCCATCTCCGTCGATCTCCACCACCATCTCCATCACCATTGCTGATTCCCATGATGAGGAGGGAGTAGTTCTCTCTCGAGGCTAAGGGTTCTACCGGTAGCTATGTGTTCATCTCTCTCTATGCATGATCTTATTGAGATCATGAGCTTGTAATCTATAGATCTACCTTGCTACTCAAGTGCTTTAATAGATCTCTGCTCTCCCCATGTGTGTGAAAGTGACAGCATGCACACCATGGTGGCACTTAGGCTAGAGATTACAAATACTTGTTATGAGTTATATTTGGAGTTGGATGTCTTTATGAAATTGTGGTGTTTGTTGGACTTATCTAGTGCTCAAGGTGACAGTGTGGGGTTTTCTAGATGGGAAAGATGAACTTTGAGGTGTGCTGTTATAGTTGTACCATCGATTAGAGTGTCCAACCGGAGATTAGTTCAGCGTAGTATCATAAAGAAGAATATATTTATATGAGAGTGTTCACTAGTGAAAGTATGATCCCTAGGCCTTGTTTCTAAGCATTGAAACACCGTTTGCTATTAGATATATTACATATTTGCTTGCTTCCTTCTTTATTTCAGTTTTCCTTTAGTCTTTTCCACACCATCAAGCTATTTTCTATCACCGTTACCACTTATAATTATCTATACCACTTGTATTTCACTATCTCTTCGCCGAACTAGTGCACCTATACACCTGACAAGTGTATTGGGTGTGTTGGGGACACAAGAGACTTCTTGTATCTTGATTGCAGGGCTTCTTGAGAGGGGATACCTTTGACCACTTCCTCCCTGAGTTCCATAAACCTTGGGTGATCCACTTAAGGAAAACTTGTTGCTGTTCTACAAACCTCTGCACTTGGAGGCCCAACAACTGTCTACAAGAATAGAAGTGCGTAGACATCAAGTCCCCTTGGGAAGGACCTTACGTGATTACAGAAGTAATCCCATGTGGTGCCTATCGCCTTAAAGATTTCGAGAGCGGAGTCGCATACTCCAACCCCTAGAACGTCGCACAACTGCGTCATTTTGACCCCTAGTCATTTTTATATTACAAATAAGGCTATTCAGCCAGGATACTTAGCCACACATTGTACCTCATACTATTCTGCGAATAAATAAAGCTAAGTGCCCCAAAACTCTGTGTTTTTCCTTATTTTCTTGCAATTTCATCACTCGAGGGCTGCGCCACCCTTTACACTTTTGTTCTACAAACAAATCGCAGTATCCTGAGTAGCTGACACAATACCAATTGAACCCTTGATAAACAACAACCCAGTTGCAACGCACCTGACAGGTTGGCAAGGTGCTGAGACAAACACAAGTCAGGCTAACGAAAAGGAACTGTAGAGTACAATACACTCGAAAAATATACAAGATAGCAAGCTCTTAAAATATCAATGGGTACTAAATACACCCAACACAATTATACGAACTTTACAACACTCATACATCTATGTGCAGGATACAAACTACGCTACTGCTGCAGAAGATGAACATTCGCCTGCTCTTCAAAGAAGTCGACGATGTTCTCCGCCGGCCGATCAACCGCCTGGTAGTTTGGCACCATGTTCCAAGTCATCCCTTCTGGCAGCGGTGGCGGCCCAGCAGCAACGGATGCTATGTCCACATCTGGCCGATGTAGTCGCACCAGCGACATGGCAGCCTTCGCACCTGCGACCAGTTGTTGACGCACGCACTCGTGTACCGCGCTTATATCTTGAAACTTCGCCAGAAGAGCCAACAGGCTTGAAGGGACAGCGTCCAACGGAAACATCGTCTGATAAATGTGCCTAAGACACGATTGCGCCTTCTTCAAGCATTGAAGCACTCGAGAAGAACGATCCTGCAGGGTCGCTAACACGACTGCACGGTCGTGGTCCACCCAAAAATACCCACTCACCTGCAACTGCTCCTGGGTCAGGTTGTTCATTCGAATAGCCACCCGGTCCTTCTCATCCTGCGGATAACAAGCGCTAACAACTACACCAAGCAAGTAGCAAAGTGTGAAGACAAGGCATCACCACGACTGACTAAAAGAAAAGATGAGAATGTAGAAAGCTAACATTTAAATTTCTCATTCAATTGCGCCACTTCGTCCAAGAGATACTTATCGCGGGTGGTGGCCTTCTCTGCCTTCGACTTCCACAAATCTGCGCTACCGCAGATGATGGGAAACTCACGCTCCAATTTCTTAATGCGGTCGTGCAGTCGCGAAAGCAATGACAACTCCTCCACCTTTGAACGCGTCTGCGTCGTGGTTTCATCGGTGGGAGGAGAATCATGAGGACCACTCGAATGACCACTCGAAGGACCCTAGGTACAATCAAGCAAGAGGCAAAATGAGACTAATCTTACATCTATAAAAAGATGACTGAGTACAAATCTGATAAAAGTGTCAAGGGGGCACCCCCCACAAAAGGCGGGCCAACAAAAGGAGCTAGACCTATTACAAAGGATTACTACGGCGCAATCTGCTTCTTCGACTTAGACTTTGACTTCGGGGGCTTCATCGCATCTGTGGCAGTCTCCGACGCCATAGACTTGCCGGTGGTAGACCCAAATGCCGCGGTCTTCGCCGCCTTCGCTTGCTGCCGCTCCTTAGAGTATTTGGCGACTGTCTCGATAATATGAGGCCCGTATTTACTGCAGTTACTAGCGAAAGGAGCAAACACTACCTACTGGCCTCCGGCGTCGACAGGCATAGCTTCGGAGATCGCGGCGAGATCCAACTCCACGCCATGGGCTTGCACCATCGCGAGTGACATGGTGGCGCCGACAGACCGCTGGGAGTTCCTGAACTCCATGGGAATACCTCCAGCGAAGGATTCCACCAGGTCGTCAAGATTGTCGATTAAACTGGCCTTGGGAGTCAGATCCTCCCGGAGGTGACTGAGCACACCCTTGGCCTTCCCCAACGTCTCTTGGAGAGAGACGCTACGATCTTCGACCGTGGTGATGGCACCGACAAGAGCATCCTCGCGACGCAAGGCTTGGGCGTCAAAGCTGAGGCCAGCGGCATCTGAAGAGTACAAGGTGTGACCACAAAAACAAGAAACCCGATATAAGAAAGAACACAAGGAAAGTAGCACAGGTACCTGAGAGAGCCTTCGCAGTCAAGAAAAGCTATTCTGTGAACAGCTTCTCCCTCTCAGCAGCGGAAGCGCGTTGGTCCTCCTCACGCTTTCGTGACTCCTCTAGGGATGCGATTGCCTGGTCGTGATTCTTCACCGCCGCAGCAAGACCCTTCTCGAGGGACGTAGCGCGACGGAGAAGTTCATTATGTTCACCTGCAAAAGTCAGAACACCGCAAAGTATATGAGCCCACAAATCCTAGTGCAAAGGAGATTAAAGAAACAAATTCAAAGAACAAACCTTCGACTGAGCGGTGGCGATTGTCTAGCAGGGTGTGCTATCGACCCATGGAAAGGACTTGCTCCGCAAGGCGAGCAGCTTCCTTCACAATGAGCTACACCAAGGGAAAAAAGACTCAGCGTTAGCCCAAAGTACAAATTCGACTACCAGACAGCAAAAAGGACACTCACATGTTCCTCCAGGGACTCCAAAGATGACTGTCGAGCAGTCGTTCGTGCAACCATCTGGTGCTCCCCAGCATGTGGGGAGCCAGAAGAATTGGTGACAGAGTGGGCCGCCAGTGGAGGGGAAGGAGAACGTGTGGCCACTTCCTTGGTCTTGGAGTCTGCGACTCCAGATACTTTCACAAATTGGACATCATCAGAAGATGACGACGCCATTTGACTGCAAAACATGCCCAACACCATGATGTCTACGCACTTCTATTTTTGTAGACAGTTGTTGGGCCTCCAAGTGCAGAGGTTTGTAGAACAGCAGCAAGTTTTCCCTTAAGTGGACCACCCAAGGTTTATCGAACTCAGGGAGGAAGTGGTCAAAGGTATCCCCTCTCAAGCAACCCTGCACTCAAGATACAAGAAGTCTCTTGTGTCCCCAACACACCCACTACACTTGTCAGGTGCATAGGTGCACTAGTTCGGCGAAGAGATAGTAAAATACAAGTGGTATGGATAATTATAAGTGGTAACGGTGATAGAAAATAGCTTGGTGGCGTGCAAAGGACTAAAGGCAAACTGAAATAAAGAAGGAAGCAAGCAAACATGTAACAGATCTAGTAGCAAACGAAGTTTCAATGCTTAGAAACAAGGCCTAGGGATCATACTTTCACTAGTGAACACTCTCATATAAATATATTCTTCTTTATGATACTACTCTCCGGTTGGACACTCTAATCGATGGTAGGGCTATAACAGCACACCTCAAAGTAAGCCTTTCCCATCTAGAAAACCCCACACTATAACCTTGAGTACTAGATGAGTCCAACAAACACCACAATTTCATAAAGACATCCAACTCCAAATATAACTCATAACAAGTATTTGAATCTCTAGCCTAAGTGCCACCATGGTGTGCACACTGTCACTTTCACACACATGGGGAGAGCAGAGATCTATTAAGCACTTGAGTAGCAAGGTAGATCTATAGATTACAAGCTCATGATCTCAATAAGATCATGCATAGAGAGCGAGATGAACACATAGCTACCGGTAGAATCCTTAGCCTCGAGAGAGAACTACTCCCTCCTCATCATGGGAATCAGCAATGGCGATGGAGAAGGTGGTGGAGATCGATGGAGATGGCTCCGGGGGCACTTCCCCATCCCGGCAAGGTGCCGGAATAGAGACTTTCTGTCCCCCGAATCTCCCCTTTGGTGGTGGTGGCGCTGCGGAACTTTTCGTGGATTTCTGATTGATTATTATAGGGTTTTCGCATCGGGAGGAATATATAGGCGAAAGGGCAAGGTCGGTGGAGTGCCAGGGGCCCCACACCACCTGGTGGCGCGGCCAGGGCTAGCCCACGCCACCATATGGTGTGGCCAGGCCCTGGCCCTCCTCCGTCTCTGCTTCTGGCTCCGTGAGTCTTCCGGTAAAATAGGAACTTTGGCTTTTGTCCCGTCCAATTCCGAGAATATTGATTTTCTGACTTTCCTAGAATCAAAAACAGCAAAAAACAGGCAACTGGAACTATGGCTCTTGTTAATAGGTTAGTCCAAGAAATCATATGAAAAGTACTCCAAAGTGTGGACAAAACACAAGAAAGTGGATAAAACCAAGCATGGAACATCAAAAATTATAGTTACATTTGCAATGTATCATCATCCCCAAGCTTAACTCCTGCTCATCCTCGAGTAGGTAAGTGATAAAAAGAAAGAATAATTTTTGAGGTGACATGCACCATCATAAACTTGATCAAAGTATTTGTAAAACATTCGAAGCTAGGATCATAGTACTTCAATCATAACATGAAAGACAAAGTTCTAGCAAGAAGACAAAGAAAATATGTTGCAACATGAAAAGGCACAAACAAAAGATTCATGAATAACAATGCTTTGCAAGACGTTTGTTTGTTTCACATAAAGAAAACATAGCAAAATAGTATTCAGCTTGTCCCTCATAGAGTAGCAAATATAAATGCATAGGACACCTTCAAAGTTCATAAGAGTGACTAGATACAAATAGTTTAAAACAAGCAATATCAAGTTATGCATCAATCAACTAGTCTTGGGACGATGCACATAGAACTAAGAATGGCCACTATGCTCTCAAAGTAGGTGCATAAAGGTAGAAGGTGGAGACTCAATATAATGGTGGAAGAAAAGCCTTCATAAAAGGAAGTAGAGATTCAAGTCTCATAAAGAGCTTCCAAAAATTATGGTACTTATAGCTTTCAGCTGTCATTGCCCCTATCATAAGCATCTTGAAGTGATTAAGGTTAAAGTGAACAAACTATGGTGTATATGCTTGACGAAGTATAAGTTGGAAATCTCATGTCCCTTGAATACGAGGGCCGCTCCTCATGCTACTCAAGTTTAGTCACCGGTAAGTTCTTGTCATCGTAAGTACATGTGTATCATAGAGAACCGCCAATGGGGTACCCCTTGCCCGATGATACGGAAGAATCCCCATATCAAAATGACAAGGCAAGCAGACAACAAGCATCTCAGCATTCTTCTTATTTACCATGGGAATATGGTGCTTTTTTCTCTCATTCCTCTTTTCACAATATCTCTTTTTTCTCTTTTTTCTTTTTTTCTCAATATAGGACTCTTTTTTATAAGAAGAATGCTTCATAGACAGCTCATTATGGTTACGCTACAGGTTTCCACCATGTCAGCATGGATTAGACCAGCGGCCCATGCGTTTCTCTAACACATATACATAACTCCATGGACTTACAAGCTCCCCTTTCATTTCACACCGATGACATCCATAGACAAAAGAGCATGATATCAACTAGGTACAAAGTACCAGTGCAATGTTGAAAGCGTTCCCCATGACATCATGGTTCTGCTAATTCCCAACAAATAAGTGCAAGCATATACAACATAGATGACACAATGGTTCAAGTTTATTAAGGGCAGGAAAAGTAAAGTGTGCCATCAAGTTCGTGAGAGCTTTAATCACTAGTTTTCTCATAACAAGTTTAATTTCGAAGGTAAACAAAAGCATGAATATACTTGGAATAGCATAAGCTAGTAGGTAGGTATGGTGGAATCTTTGGAATAACTTGGTTTAGGGAGTTGGATGCATGAGTGGAACTCATACTTTGTTGTGGAGGCTAGCAAAAGACTGGGAGCGACAAACTAAGAGAGCAATAATGGCCATAATCATGCAGAGCGACAAAACATCATTGATCAAAGCATAAAGTGATACTACAAGTTGAAAACTAAAGGATCATAAAGGCTATGGTGACTTGATATAGTCATAACATGGTGTGAGCATGTACCAAGTCAACCCAAATAAAGCATCAAAGGAGAATACCACAATACTATGCTTTAATATGTTAAAACAACGCATGATTCATCCAAGGCACATTAAGCAATATCAATTGTTATGACAAGTCATGCTACAACAAAGAATACTAAGCATAAAGCCAAAACAATATCAAGCATGGCATGACAAAGCATAGGCCACAGTCAAAAACAAGCTCTATTTACCACTTAAGCATGAACTTTCCTACTCTTTTCCAATCCAAACCAAACTATTTGAAAACCAATGTCTGAAGAGGGGGTCCAACCAATTTATTCAGCAAACTAAGAAAACCAAGCAAATGAAAAACCAAAACGAAAACGAAAAAGAAGACGCTCCAAGAATAACACAACTGTGCATGAAATAATAAAAATGAAGTGTTTGGAAGAAACCTGGGATTTTTATTGATGAAGAAGGGGATTCCTTGGGCATCCCCAAGCTTTGACGCTTGTACCTCTTGAATATTTCTTGGGGTGACACGCGTGGCATCCCCAAGCTTGAGCTTTAGTCCATCCTTCATCTCATTACTCATTCCTTCCATACACCTGAAATTTTTCCTTCACACAATCTTTATTAGCAACATTAGTGTACTCAAGATAAATAAGTCTTAAGGTTCAGTTATAACACCAAATAAACTTCCATTAGAACACTAGCTACTGTAGCACTTCCCTCAAAAAGCTCAATTCCCCAAAAGAACTCAAAAAGGAACCAACAAGAAGCAAATGCAGAAAATGGCAGAAATCTGTCAAAACAGACCAGCAGGTAAATACGAATTTTTTCGAAGACCTTCTGTTGCTCAAATCAAAAAGTGTTGAACTAACAAAAGTTATATAATAACCTGGGGAAGAAGCACAAAAATTTACGCCTCAAAAGGACGTACAAAGATTTTATACGAATTTTTACGGTGAAGCATAGAAATCTGTTTCGGGACAGCAACTTTCCCAATCATTACTTCTCTCTCATTAGAGGTTACTATTGGCACAAAAAGCAAATAAAAAGGATAAGGAGCGGTTATTACAGAGGTAATAACTTCCAAGACTCATCTAAAACTTTTGGGTTATCTCCCAATAAGTACTTTTCTTTAACGCCTTTAAGTTAGGCATGATAGTTTGAGAAGATGCTCACATAAGAAATATGAATTGAGGTAAAAGAGAGCATCAAGAAGCAAATTCAAAGCACATTTAAGTATAACCCATTTCCTATTCATAGGAATCTTGTAAAGAAACAAGTCATGAAAGCACAAAGCAACAAGCATAGGAAAGCAAAACAAGTGCAACTTCAAAATTTTCAACATAAAGAGGGGAAACTTAATATTGTTGAGATACATAAAAACATGTTTCCCTCTCTCATAATAACTTTCAGTAGCATCATGAATAAAATTAACAACATAACTATCACATAAAACATTCTTATCATGAGCCACATGCATAAAATGATTATTACTCTCCACATAAGCATAGTCATTCTTATTAATTGTGGTGGGAGCAAATTCAACAAAATAGCTATCATTATTATTCTCATCACCATAATCATCAAATGTAGGAGGCATATTGTAGTCATAATTAATTTTCTCCTCAATAGTAGGTGGACTGAAAATATCATATTCATCATTGTAATCATCATATATTGGAGGTTTGGTATCATCATAAGCAATAGAATAGCTATCTTCCAAAGCTGGGGAACTAAAAAGATCATTTTCATAAAAACTAGCTTCCCCAAGCTTAGACTTTTCCATAGCATTAGCAATAATGGTGTCCAAAGAATTCATACTAACAACATTGCTATTAGCATGCAAATAAAGTTCCATGGGTTTTTTAATTTTCTCTTCAAACACTTCATGTCCTAACTCAAGATAAATACTATAAAGCTCTCTATTTTTTTATTGTTTTCCATTAAGCCTAACTAGTGAAAACAAGAAACAAAAAGACAAAATTGCATAATCTAAAGGAAATAACTTCGAGCACTCACACCGGAGGATGTGAGTACCTTTTACCTTACCTCCCCGGCAATAGCGCCAGAAAATAGGCGTTTGCCGTGGGAGGTTCTTCTTCTTTAATCCTCCGGTGTGAATACCTTTTACCTTACCTCCCAACAGGCGCTTAAAATAGCTTGATGTCTACGCACTTCTATTCTTGTAGACAGTTGTTGGGCCTCAAGTGCAGAGGTTTGTAGAACAGCAAGTTTTCCCTTAAGTGGATCACCCAAGGTTTATCGAACTCAGGGAGGAAGTGGTCAAAGGTATCCCCTCTCAAGCAACCCTGCAATCAAGATACAAGAAGTCTCTTGTGTCCCCAACACACCCAATACAATTGTCAGGTGTATAGGTGCACTAGTTCAGCGAAGAGATAGTAAAATACAAGTGGTATGGATAATTATAAGTGGTAACGGTGATAGAAAATAGCTTGGTGGCGTGGAAAGGACTAAAGGCAAACTGAAATAAAGAAGGAAGCAAGCAAACATGTAACAGATCTAGTAGCAAACGAAGTTTCAATGCTTAGAAACAAGGCCTAGGGATCATAGTTTCACTATTGAACACTCTCATATAAATATATTCTTCTTTATGATACTACGCTGAACTACTCTCCGGTTGGACACTCTAATCGATGGTAGGGCTATAACAGCACACCTCAAAGTAAGCCTTTCCCATCTAGAAAACCCCACACTATCACCTTGAGTACTAGATGAGTTCAACAAACACCACAATTTCATAAAGACATCCAACTCCAAATATAACTCATAACAAGTATTTGAATCTCTAGCCTAAGTGCCACCATGGTGTGCACGCTGTCACTTTCACACACATGGGGAGAGCAGAGATCTATTAAGCACTTGAGTAGCAAGGTAGATCTATAGATTACAAGCTCATGATCTCAATAAGATCATGCATAGAGAGAGAGATGAACACATAGCTACCGGTAGAATCCTTAGCCTCGAGAGAGAACTACTCCCTCCTCATCATGAGAATCAGCAATGGTGATGGAGATGGTGGTGGAGATCGATGGAGATGTCTCTGGGGGCACTTCCCTGTCCCCGCAGGGTGCCGGAACAGAGACTTTTTGTCCCCCGAATCTCCCCTTTGGTGGTGGCGGCACTGCAGAACTTTTCGTGGATTTCTGATTGATTATTTTAGGGTTTTCGCATCGGGAGGAATATATAGGCGAAAGGGCAAGGTCGGTGGAGTGCCAGGGGCCCCACACCACCTGGTGGCGTGGCCAGGGCTAGCCCGCGCCACCATATGGTGTGGCCAGGCCCTGGCCTCCTCCTCCTGCTCAGCTCCGTGAGTCTTCCGGTAAAATAGGAACTTTGGCTTTTGTCCGTCCAATTGAGAATATTGATTTTCTGACTTTCCTGGAACCAAAAACAGCAGAAAACAGGCAACTGGCACTATGGCTCTTGTTAATAGGTTAGTCCAAGAAATCATATGAAAAGTACTCCAAAGTGTGGACAAAACACAAGAAAGTGGATAAAACCAAGCATGGAACATCAAAAATTATAGATACATTTTCAATGTATCACACCACTTCAGAAAAAGCAACCTCAAAGAGAGAAAGACGAACTCGCGAACATTAAAAGCTTACCACTTGAATTTGTCGAGGTCAAAGGAGTCTGATACGTTGCAAACGTATCCATAATTTTTGATGTTCCATGCTTGGTTTTATCTACTTTCTTATGTTTTGTCCACACTTTGGAGTATTTTTCATATGATTTCTTGGACTAACCTATTAACAAGAGCCATAGTGCCAGCTGCCTGTTTTCTGCTATTTTTGGTTCCAAGAAAGTCAAAAAATGAATATTCTTGGAATTGGACGGGACAAAATCCAAAGTTAGTTTTTCACCGAGGGACACCTGGAGCCAGCATACGAGACGGAGAAGGGCCAGAGGGTGACCACACCACCTGGCCGCGCGGCCAGGCCTGGCCTGTGCCAGGGGGTGGTGTGGCCAGCCAGGCACCCCCTCGGCCTCTCCTTCCGCCTATATATTGCCTCTGATACGGAAACCCTAAGTACCCGATCAAAAATCCATGAAAGAGTCTGTAGCCGCCATCATCTCCATCCCTAGATCGGGAGGGATCTAAAGCTCTTCCCGGCACCCTGCCGGAGAGGGGAATTCACCCTGGAGGCCTTCTTCATCATCATGCAAGCCTCCGGTGTGATGCGTGAGTAGTTCATTTCTGGACTACGGGTCCATGTAGTAGCTAGATGGCTGGTTCTCCTCCTTTGTGCTATCATGTTTAGATCTTGTGAGCTCCGTTCATGATCAAGATCATCTATTTGTAATTCTGCGTGTTGTGTTTGCGGGGATCCGATGGATATTGAGATGTTATTTCAGATTGATTATTGATTCTATCATGTATTTGTTATTTGTGATCTTGCATACTTTCCGTTGTTAGTAGCTATCTTGGCCAAGTAGATGCTAGCAACTCCAAGAGTTAGTATTTATGCTCGATAGTGGGTTCATGCCTCTAGTAATCTGGGGAAGTGACAGAAATCTCTAAGGTACTAGATGTGTTGTTGCTACTAGGGAGAAAACAACAATCCTTTGTTCATAGAACAATCGTATTGTTTACTTTATATGCAATTCGTAAAGCAATAATCCGTTGCTTGCAACTTAATACTGGAGGGGGTTCGGATGATAAACTGAAGGTGGATTAGTAGTCATAGATGCAGTTGGATGGCGGTCTATGTATAATGTTGTAATGCCCAATCAAATCTCAAAGGAGTCAAGATGAGTAGTATATGTTGTATGCTTTCTCGATGTTTGTCAATTGCCCTGCTGTAATTTGTTCACCCAACATGTCATCTATCTTAAGGAGAGCCACCTCTAGTGAACTATGGACCCCGGTCCTTTCTTTTACTATCAATCTACAATCAACTATTTACTGCTTTGTGTTTACTTTCTGGAAACTATTACTTTCTTCCACTCGATACGTTTAATCCTTTGTTTTCAGCAAAACCGGTGAGATTGACAACCTCATCGCAAGTTGGGGACAGAGTTCTGTGGTTGTGTTGTGCAGGTCTCCACGTTGCTGATGGCACCTGTAGTGTGCCCTGCCAAAGTTCAGCTAGCTACACCTTTGGGGTGTTTCCTTGCTCCCATTGGATTGATAACCTTGGTTTCATAACTGAGGGAAAACTTACTGCTATGGTCATCATGCCTTCCCCTTGGGGTTCCCCAACGAGCTCGTTAATACACGAGTCAGCAAGTACTTTTTCTGGTGTCGTTGCCGGGGAGTCAAGGACATCTTCACAAGGGGAGTCCCTCATAACCAATCTCTTTACTTTGTTATTTTTGTTTTGCTTAGTTTACTTTTGCTTTGTTTGCTTGTTTCTTTATCAAAAACACAAAATAATTAGTTTTACAAGTTTGCTTTCTTTTTTAAAAATACAAAAAAATGACTACTCTTGAAAACACTAAGTTGTGTGACTTCCCTAGCACCAACAACAATGATTTTATGAGCACACATATTGCTCCACCTGTTCCTGAAGCTACTTTCTTTAGGATACTCAATCTTATTATGAGAGAACAATTTTATGGTATTGGTAATGAAGATGCTGCTGCCCATCTAAATAACTTTGTTAAACTTTGTGAGATGCAAAAGATGCTTTTATTGGAAAATACTATCCTCCTGCTAAGATTATATCTATGAGAAGTGAAATAATGAAGTTTAAACAATCTGATAATGAACATGTTGCTCAAGCTTGGGAAAGAATGAAATCTTTGGTAAAGAATTGTCCCACTCATGGACCGACTGCTTGGATGATCATCCAAACTTTTTATGCAGGATTAAACTGTTCTTCAAGGAACCTATTGGATTCTGCTGCTGGAGGTACCTTTATGACCATTACTTTGGGTGCTGCAACAAAGCTTCTAGATAATATGATGGTTAATTACTCCGAATGGCATACTGAAAGAGCTCCACAAGGTAAGAAGGTAAATTTGTTGAGGAAACCTCCTCCTTGAGTGATAAAATTGATGTTATTATGTCTATGCTTGTTAATGGGAAAGCCCATATTGATCCAAATAATGTTCCCTTAGCCTCTTTGGTTGCTCAAGAAGAGCAAGTTGATGTGAACTTTATAAGAAATAATAATTTTGGCAACAATGCTTATGGTAATAACAATTATAAGCCATATCCTCCCAACAATGCTAATGCTTATGGAAATTCCTACAACAATAATAGGAGTGCTCCCTCTGAACTTTAAGTTATGCTTAAAGACTTTATTAGTAAACAAACTACTTTCAATAAAACTATTGAGGAGAAACTTTCTAATGCTGAAAGAAATATAGCATCTTTGGCTGAAGCTCAATCTTCTTTGAATAAAATGGCTGCTAAACCTAAAACTATTGATAATCCCTTTGCAGCTACTAATGTCATACAAGTAAGAATTGATGAATGTTAGACTATTAGCCGAATTGCATGCTAAGTGGGAAAGAGAAGATGAAATTGCTAGAAACATTAGTGTTTATACTATCACTACCACTAGTGTTGAGGGTTGTAATATCTCTACTACTTTAGATGATAATTATGATTTTGATCTTGATGGTTGCAATATCTCTGAAGTGATTAAGTTCCTACAAAAGCTTGCTAAAAGTCCTAATGCTAGTGCTATGAACATGGCCTTTACAGAACACATTATTGATGCTCTCATAAAGATTAAAGAAGAAAAGATGAAACATAAAGATTCTATTCCTATAAAACAAGAAGTTTGTTGGGAACCCATCATTAATATGAAAGTGAATGATTTTGATTTCAAAGATTTATGTGATCTTGATAGTAGTGTTTCTATTATGCCTAGAAGGATTTATGATATGCTTGATTTGCCACCACTTGAAGATTGTTATTTGAATGTCCCACTTGATGATAATGCTAAAAATAAACTCATGGGGAGTATTAATGATGTTCTTATTATGGTTAACAATGCCTATGTCCCCGTTGATTTCTATGTTTTGGATGTTGAATGCAATGCTTGTTGTCCTATTACTTTGGGAAGACCTTTTCTTAGAACTGTTGGTGCCGTTATTGATATGAAAGAAGGCACCATTAAATATCAACTCCCACTCAAGAAAGGTATAGAACACTTCCCTAAGAAGAGGGAGAAGATTTCTTTTGCCTCTCGTATGAAAACAAAATTTGGTTTTAATGCTTCTTCATTTGAGAACACTTGATTCTTTTTCTTGCTTCTTATGCCTAACTTAAAGGCGTTAAAGAAAAGTACTTATTGGGAGATAAAACAAAAGTTTTAGATGAGTCTTGGAAGTTATTACTTCAGTAATAACCGCTACTTATCCTTTTTATTTGCTTTTTGTGCCAAGAGTAACCTCTAATGAGAGAGAAGTAATGATTGGGAAAGTTGCTGTCCAGAAACAGATTTCCGTGCTTCACCGTAAAAATTAGTGTAAAATGTCTGTATGTCCTTTTTAGGCGTGCATTTTTGTGCTTCTGCCCCAGGTTGTTATATAACTTTTTTTAGTTCAACACTTTTCGAGTTGAGCAACATAAGGTCTTCGAAAAAATTCGTCTTTACCTGCTTGTCTGTTTTGACAGATTTCTGCCATTTTCTGCATTTGCTTCTTGTTGGTTCCTTTTTGAGTTCTTTTGGGGAATTGAGCTTTTTGAGGGAAGTGCTACAGTAGCTAGTGTTTTAATGGAAGTTTTATTGGTGTTAGAACTGAATTTAAGGCTTATTATCTTGAGTGCACTAATATTGCTAATAAAGATTGTGTGAAGTTTTGTATAAAGGAAAAATTTCAGGTGTATGGAAGGAATGAGTAATGAGATGAAGGATGGACTAAATATCAAGCTTGGGGATGCCACGCGTGTCATCCCAAGAAATATCTAAGAAGTACAAGCGTCAAAGCTTGGGGATGTCCAAGGCATCCCCCTCTTCATCAATAAAAATCCCAGGTTTCTTCCAAACGCTTCATTTTTATTTTCATGCACAATTGTGTTGTTCTTGGAGCGTCTTCTTTTTTCGTTTGCTTTGTTTCTTAGTTTGCTGAATAAATTGGTTGGACCCCCTCTTTCATACATTGGTTTTCAAATAGTTTGGTTTGGATTGGAAAAGAGTAGGAAAAGTTCATGCTTAAGTGGTAAAGAGAGCTTGTTTTTGACTATGGCCTATGCGTTGTCATGCCATGCTCGATATTGTTTTGGATTTATGCTTAGTATTCTTTGCTGTAGCATGACTTGTTATAAACAATTGAGATTGCTTAATGTGCCTTTGAAGAATCACGCGTTGTTTTAGCATATTAAAGCATAGTATTGTGGTATTCTCCTTTGATGCTTTATTTGGGTTGACTTGGCACATGCTCACACCATGTTATGACTATCTCAAGTCACCATAGCCTTTATGATCCTTTAGTTTTCAACTTGTAGTATCACTTTATGCTTTGATCATTGATGTTTTGTCGCTCTGCATGATTATGGCCATTATTGCTCTCTTAGTTTGTCGCTCCCAGTCTTTTGCTAGCCTTCGTAACCAAGTATGAGTTCCACTCATGCATCCAACTCCTAAAACCAAGTTATTCCAAAGAGTCCACCATACCTACCTACTAACATATGCTATTCCAAGTATATTCATGTTTTTATCTACCTTCCGAATTAAATTTGTTATGAGAAAACTAGTGATTAAAGCCCTCACGAACTTGATGGCACACTTTACTTTTCTTGCGCTTAATAAACTTGAACCATTGTGTCGTCTATGTTGTATATGCTTGCACTTATTTGTTGGGTATTAGCAGAACCATGCTGTCATGGGGAACGCTTTCAACATTGCACTTGTACTTTTTACCTAGTTGATATCATGCTCTTTTGTCTATGGATGTCGTCGGTGTGAAATGAAAGGGGAGCTTGTAAGTCCATGGAGTTATGTATATGTGTTAGAGAAACGCCTGGGCCGCTCTTCTAATCCATGTTGTCATGGTGGAAACCTGCAGCGTAACCATAATGAGTTTTCTATGAAGCATTCTTATAAAAAAGAGTCTGATATTGAGAAAGAAGAGAAAAAGAAAAAAATGATTATGAAAAGAGGAAAGAGAGAAAAAGCACCATATTCCCATGGTAAACAAGAAGATTGCTGAGATGCTCATTGTCTGCTTGCCTTGTCATTTTGATATGGGGATTCTTCCATATCATCGGGCAAGGGGTACCCCGTTGGTGGTTCTCTATGATACACATGTACTTACAATGACAAGAACTTACCGGTGACTAAACTTGAGTAGCATGAGGAGCGGCCCTCGTATTCAAGGGACATGAGATTTCCAACTTATACTTCATCAGGCATATACACCATAGTTTGTTCACTTTAACCTTAATCACTTCAATATGCTCATGATAGGGGCAATGAGAGTTGAAAGCTATTAAGTACCATAATTTTTGGAAGCTCTTTATGAAACTTGAATCCCTACTTCCTTCTATGAAGGCCTTTCTTTTACTTTTATGTTGAGTCTCCACCTTCTATCTTTATGCACCTACTTTGAGAGCATAGTGGCCATTCTTAGTTCTATGTGCATTGTCCCAAGACTTGTTGATTGATGCATAGCTTTGATATTGCTTGTTCTAAACTATTTCTATCTAGTCACTCTTATGAACTTTGAAGGTGTCCTATGCATTTATGTTTGCTACTCTATGAGGGACCAGTTGAATGCCACTATGCTATGTTTTCTTTATGTGAAACAAACAAACGTCTTGCAAAGCATTGTTATTCATGAATCTTTTGTTTGTGCCTTTTTCATGTTGCAACATAGTTTCTTTGTCTTATTGTTAGAACTTTGTCTTTCATGTTATGATTGAAGTACTATGATCCCAGCTTTGAATGTTTTACAAATACTTTGATCAAGTTTATGATGGTGCATGTCACCTCAAAAATTATTCTTTCTTTTTATCACTTACCTACTCGAGGAGGAGCAGGAGTTAAGCTTGGGGATGTTGATACGTTGCAAACGTATCCATAATTTTTGAGGTTCCATGCTTGGTTTTATCTACTTTCTTATGTTTTGTCCACACTTTGGAGTACTTTTCATATGATTTCTTGGACTAACCTATTAACAAGAGCCACAGTGCCAGCTGACTGTTTTCTGCTGTTTTTGGTTCTAGAAAAGTTAGAAAATGAATATTCTCGGAATTGGACGGGACAAAAGCCAAATTTAGTTTTTCACAGAGGGACACCTGGAGCCAGAATACGAGACGGAGAAGGGCTAGAGGGCGGCCACACCACCTGGCCGCGCGGCCAGGCCTGGCCCGCGCCAGGGGGTGGTGTGGCCAGCCCGGACACCCCCTCGGCCTCTCCTTCCGCCTATATATTGCCTATGATACGGAAACCCTAAGTACCCGATCAAAAATCCATGAAAGAGTCTGTAGCCGCCGTCATCTCCATCCCTAGATCGGGAGGGATCTGAAGCTCTTCCAGGCACCCTGTTGGAGAGGGGAATTCACCCAGGAGGCCTTCTTCATCATCATGCAAGCCTTTGGTGTGATGCGTGAGTAGTTCATCTCTGGACTACAGGTCCATGTAGTAGCTAGATGGCTGGTTCTCCTCCTTTGTGCTATCATGTTTAGATCTTGTGAGCTCCGTTCATGATCAAGATCATCTATTTGTAATTCTGCATGTTGTGTTTGCGGGGATCCGATGGATATTGAGATGCTATTTCAGATTGTTTATTGATTCTATCATGTATTTGTTATTTGTGATCTTGCATGCTTTCCGTTGTTAGTAGCTATCTTGGCCAAGTAGATGCTAGCAACTCCAAGAGTTAGTATTTATGCTCGATAGTGGGTTCATGCCTCTAGTAATCTGGGGAAGTGATAGAAATCTCTAAGGTACTAGATGTGCTGTTGCTACTAGGGAGAAAACAACAATCCTTTGTTCATAGAACAATCGTATTGTTTACTTTACACGCAATTCGTAATGCAATTATCCATTGCTTGCAACTTAATACTGGAGGGGGTTCGGATGATAAACTGAAGGTGGATTATTAGTCGTAGATGCAGTTGGATGACGGTCTATGTATAATGTTGTAATGCCCAATCGAATCTCAAAGGAGTCAAGATGAGTAGTATATGTTGTATGCTTTCTCGATGTTTGTCAATTGCCCCGCTGTAATTTGTTCACCCAACATGTCATCTATCTTAAGGAGAGCCACCTCTAGTGAACTATGGACCCCGGTCCTTTCTTTTACTATCAATCTACAATCAACTATTTACTGCTTTGTGTTTACTTTCTGCAAACTATTACTTTCTTCGACTCGATACGTTTAATCCTTTGTTTTCAGCAAAACCGGTGAGATTGACAACCTCATCGCAAGTTGGGGACAGAGTTCTGTGGTTGTGTTGTGCAGGTCTCCATGTTGCTGCTAGCACCGGTAGTACGCCCTGCCAAAGTTCAGCTAGCTACACCTTTGGGGTGTTTCCTTGCTCCTACTAGATTGATAACCTTGGTTTCATAACTGAGGGAAAACTTACTGTTGTGCTCATCATACCTTCCTCTTGGGGTTCCCCAACTAGCTCGTTAATACACGAGTCAACAGAGTCATCCGACGACTCCTTCGGCAGTCGCAGCTTCTTCTGAGCAGGAGGAGCCATGGTGCGCATAGGTACGGTGGGAATTGGCTCCTCTGCAGCAACAGAAGGACCTTCTGGCATCATCGGCAAAGAAGCGTCAGAATCCTTGCTGCGGGAACGCTTGCGAGTGCCGTGGCTGCTAGACTCGGGGGCTCCCTCCTCTTCTTCAATTGGGACGGTCGATTCCGACTCGTCCTCTTCCTCCGCTTCGTGAGGGATAACCCCTTCGGGTTGAGGAGGAAAACTGGTAGCCACGTTCTAGTCCTACAATAAGAAGATACATCATTACATCAAGTACTTGGTAGGCAATCGAAAAAGTAAACTACTTTACAGTATAGTTCTACCTCAAGAGGAGGGTTGTTGGCATCGAAAGGAGGCACGACTGATTCGCCTGGGAGATCCTCCTTGGCGGTGTACTTGGTCACCAGTCGCAACCTCCTGTCTACCTCACCCGCAGAAATGCCCTCTGCAGATATGCGAGTGACATCGCCTGCACCAGCCCAGCGGTACATCGGGTGGATTCTGGCCTGTAGAGGCTGGATATGGCGGCGCAACCACATATGAATGAGCGCAGCGCCACCTTCTTCTCTCCCGATGTGGCCTTCGAGGTTTCAGTCATGCTGGTACAGCATCTCTGTCTCCTTGGACTCGCGAGGCATCACGATGTTCTTCCAGGAACGCCTCCTGTTGCAAGCAGCTACAGAGTCGAAGGGCGCGAGTCCATAATGCTCTCCGCTAGCCTTCTGGTCACAAACGTAGAACCACTTGTCTCTCCACCCTTGGAAAGACGCGGTGAGCTTGATATCAAAGTAAGTGGCGGAAGAATCGACATGAATCCCGCAGCCCCTACATCATAGACTACCGACCCCGACCCCGACTGACGCTTAAGCTTAAAAAGCTTCTTGAAGAGACCGAAGTGCGACTCGATTCCGAGCTAGCACTCGCAGAGAGTGATGAAACAAGAGATATGAAGAATCGAATTTGGGGACAGCTGATGGAGCTGGAGCCCATAGAAGCAGAGAAGACCCCTAACAAATGGATGCAGGGGGAGAGAGAGACCTCGAATGATGAACGCAAGGAACATCACTCAGAAACCCGTAGGAGGACGGGGGATTACCTCGTTGCCAGGCACTCGAGAATCATCTTCCGTAGAAGGAAGCGCTCCATCTTGATGAAGAGTGTGCAACTCGGAAGGCTTGATGACAGATGCGCACTAGGAGCCATTGGTGATGCGGGTGCCCGCACCTTTATTCTTCCCAGCGCCGATGGTGTTGGTGCCCATGGCGATGGTGCCTCCCTTCTTCTTGGCAGCGGCAATGGTGGCCGAAGATCCAGCGGTAGTGCCTCCTTTCTTCTTGCCCATCTTTCGGCAATGGTGAGAGCGCAAAAAATAGCTGGGGAATACACGCAGCTGGTCCAGTGGCACAGAGGGGATGAGCGCAAAGGAGCAGAGAGAGCAACAATGGCGAAGGAGGCACGATCAAGAAGAGAGATGGGAAAAATTACTGCAGCTATGCTGCTACTTAACCTCCTTACGCATGTCATCCAACGGCCAGCAGAAACCCTATGGGACGTGTGGCGCACATCGTCATCGACGCATGGCGAAGGTGAATCACGAACCGTCCCCCACTACTCCCATTACACACGGAAATCGAGGAGACGTAGTTAAAACAGAAGATTACGCATGCCCAGTCAAATCTAAGTCATAAAGTGGGACCTACCGCTCGTCACGTCCTGTCAAAACCGCTCACGTGGGCAACTGAGGTCATCACATCGTCAGCACTGACGTCATTGATCCCAGCAGAAGAAGATTTTGACTACTTTAGTTCTTGCTCGAGTTTTTGAATCAACCAAGCACTCGGGGGCTACTCCTAACAGGAGCGCTGGCCGCACACCCGAAAGAATTTTTATGCAGGTGTATGAGCATTCAAGACAAACCCATCACCCGAATCAACGATTCGATTGTGAACTACGGGTTACTCCCATAAGGAGCGCTGGAAGCACATTTGACTGAAACAAGCAACCAAAGACGATAGCAGTCGCAAAATGTTTTTAGTCCCCACTCGAGTCTATGACTCGAATAGGCACTCAGGGGCTACTCCCATAGGGAGCGCTGGTCGCGCACCCTATGATTATTTGTACATCGTACTATGTGTCGATAACATCCACACTCGAATGCTATGGCGACTCCGCCTCATATTTTCCCTACAAAGATATTACGTCTCCTAGGCCACCCGAATCATCTCCGCGATGACAAAAGTTTGGATGTCGCGCTTACAACATGAAGATAAGACCTGAATAAGGCCTGGCAACGCATCTGCTACGCACTACCAGAAATATATCCGTACCTACAGGTACGATAAACATGCCTTGACGGATGCGTCGAGTGCTCACATTTCTATATTGGAATTCAACTCGTGTAAGACCTCCGCGGCCTGAGTCGAATTACGCCAGCACTTTCCTGAATTCGAGTCCGGGGACTCGAGTTTAAGTAGATTGCGTTGTTTTTCCCTAAGGCAGTTAACTGATACCGATACATCGGATAAATCAGGCACGCATATCAACAATCCCTATGACACAGACAAAACACTCGAAAATATGCTCAGTCATGCACTCGGAAGACTTCATAAAGTCTCTAGTCGAATCTGGATTCCACTGGACACTCGGGGGCTACTGACATGGGCATACCCTAGAGGTACTCGAGTTTGGCATATACGGTCCAGATACGGCAGAAGCCCACGGCATTGCCAAGGCCCAATTGAGGATTCGGGTGACTCACGGAGACTCCGATTGTTTGCAGCGCAAGATGAATCTTAAGATAGAAAGTTCAAAGGGACGAACCCTAATCTATAACCAACTCGACCTGCTACCTGAGACCTAGCCTATCTATATAAAGGCTAGGAGGAGGCAACAAGGAGGACAATCACAACCCTAGTTTCCACAACCATTGCTAGATTGCATTTGTGCACCCCTGTAACTTTCGACTCCCTCGATAATTCCAAGAGCAGACAAGCAGGAGTAGGGACCTCTACGAGGCCTGAACCTGGGTAGACCTTGCGTCCCTGTGTGCTTGTTTGCTAGCTGATTGATGCCTCCAGCGCTCCCTCCTTCTCCAAAACCCAAGTCTATAACAATGGGCATTGACGAGTTGAACCCTTGTCAATACTTGTTCCTTGACTATCGCACTATCCGCATGTGGGACCATGAATCCCCTTAGCCAGAGCTGGATTCATTTCTTATTTCTTGGGGCCACAAACTAGTTTGGGGCTTTATTACTATCATATACTTATGCCATGCTTTACTGCTTTATTTACGATTATGCGTGGAGCACATGTACTGTTTAGGACTTGTGACACGTTTTTGTGGTATCGACAAGCCTAGTCACACTTTCGGGTTCCCAGTCATTTACAGCCATCTACACAAGCCTTGGGTCCATCTCGGAGCCAGCCAACTTCGTTGCGGGTAGCTTAATGGGGTGGCTCCCTAAAATATTTTATGAATCTTGTGATTGATTTGTCGTGAAAGCTACGTTGGGTTTTTATTTGATTTTTTCGAGGTTGATCGTGTGTGTATTGCTATTTGTGCACCACTGCAGGGTAAATCTTTCTGAAAGTCATGTCTGCGGTTATGGACGACTTGGAGCACAGTATCTCGATCATAGACAACCATAATTAAAGTAGTGCTATCAATTTGACTTTGACATGTTTAGTAATCAGTTTCACTACAACGGAATGAGTAAATAAAGGTGCCAACAACTGCTGGTATTAGGACGTCTCATGCTAATTGTATCTGACTAGTAAGTATTGCAACTATAACGGAATGGTTAACTAAAACTGCCCACTGCTTATGATATCAGGATGACTCATGAAATCTATATCTAACTAGTAAGTGTTGCAACTATAATAGAATGAATAAAACTATCAACTGTGTAAGTTCCTCGGTTTAACTTCCTCGTTTGGTCTCGAGGGGGGATACCAGGATGGGTATGTTTTAGTGTTACTATCAGGTTGGTTCCAAATAGGTCTTCCTTATCCCTCTCTAATAGCCGACAGCTGTATCGAGTCTCTATAGGTTGTGTAGTGCATGCTTCGCTGCCACTTCAGTCCACCATACCTATGTAGGCGAGAGCCGCCGAATTCTAGACTCGCCGTGTACTGGCCTCAGTACTGACCGCTCCCTTTTTCCTTTGCCCTTCATCGGCACCTCTTTTGTTTTAACAGGTATAAGTTTGACATCGTTAGCAGGGTTACCCTTTCGGCTTGGTCTGGGCAGGGTTATTGACGCCATTGGTTATTCTTTAGGGCTCTTAGCCCCATTTGCATCTTATCCGTACTCGGATGTTGTACCGTTTTCAAGGTGATTTGGATCTTTGTATTGTATATGTGTATTTTTGACTCGTTGAGTCGTTGTTGTATATATATGTTCTGTGGGTTCCATCGTGGACTATTGTGTAATGATATTACTTCGTTTTCCACCCGTACGCAAGTGTCTGGTGGGCATCTTTGAATCGTTTCTATGCGGGTTTGGCGGAAATCACTAAAACTTGCATAGGCCGATTCGAGGGTGTTACACACTTCCAAAGGATTTCACCCTCTTCTTTAGTCCCAAAGGCAAATGATATGTGGTCGACTACACATTCTATCTAGAGAGAGCGATCAAACACACATCATAAATATATCATAGACCAATAAGTCGATGAACACAAGTATAAATAATCTTTATTTCAATTCATAATAGTGCTAGGGTTTATCCATCTCTCCAAGAATGAGGGAAAACTACTCACACATGGAAGCAATCAACAACATCATCATAATAAAATGGATGGATAAAAGTACGGGATAAATCTAGTGCAAACCATAATTGAATCTAGAACTACAACAAGATCTAATGAATGAAAGATGGGGCAAATTTATTGTTTTCTACTATGAACCCCTTGAACTCCTCCTCCACTCTGACAGTTCTTAGCGAATATATGTTGGTTCTCCACCAAACTTCTGCCACCATGCCGTCGTGTTATCGATATCAATCTCATCCACCACTCCCCCTCGCTTGCTGGATCACGAAGGAGGAGACGACATCAAGCCGCATGTGTGGTCTACTTGAATGTATCTTTATGCGGTGCTTGGATCGAACCGGATCACAAACAGTACGACTATGCCATCCGTGATTTATAGATCGCTAACATGGGTGTTCTACAAGGTTATGTATATCTAATCCTCCTTGCTACTAACATCTCATAGATCAGATCTTGGTTTTATTCGTTCTCTCGTAAGATTTTTTTGTTTTTCATGCAACGAATCTCATCAGAAGGCCACAAGCATGTGACATTGATGTTGTGGTTCTCGCACTCTCCTGATTAGCCGAGAGGGATCCGCTCGGCAGATTCAACCCCAACTCCTTATTCTTGTCGCCCAATGGCAACGAACCTGTTGTTGATCACCTTCCTCGCACTGGGTTCAATACCGACCTCAACCTCAATGTCGCCTACGCTGGCTTGCCAGCCATGCGGCACTAGCCTCTCCTATTTAGACTGGCCACAGGCGCCTAAGGATCTAGCTCTTCATAATAGTTCGACGACAGTATCCAGGACGCCCGCGGCGTGTTCGGTGGAATAACGTTGGGTGATTCCTTCATGAATGACCGCATAAAACCGTCTCCCAAGTCTTCGCCTCTGCCAACGGATTTGCATAAGAGGAAGCCCAAGCCTACACCAAGGATGAGAAAGAGGAGGCGTGGGAATTAAAGGATGATGAAGTGGAGGAGGCTTCCTCGGTTGTCAGGAAGAAGAAGGGGACGAGGAAGCCACACAAAACCAGCGGTGGAAGCTGAGGCCCCAAGTGGAGGTACAAGGAGGATAGCTTCTCGCCGAAGCTTGGAAGGTAGTAAGCATAGATCCTCTCATCGTTGCGAATCAAAATTATGATACCTATTAGGCTAGGGTGAATGTGGCATTTGATGAGAGCAAGCTTGTGGATCCAGAGTTCAACATGTTGCACATGGATCCCAGCGAGTCAGGCATGTCGCACCGTTGGGGCATTATCCAACATGCTTGCAACAAGTGGCATGGAATCCAAGAGGAGATCACCGACTGGCAGGACAGTGGCACCAACATCGCCGATCAAGTAAGCCACATTTTGCCCATTTCGATGTCATTTTGCATGCTACATTTTTTTGACTATTTTGTGCCTATTTTCTGTGTAGATGATTCAAATGTTCCTTGCCTACCGAGCTGACAACAACAACGTCGAATTCAAGTTCATTAACGTCTTCAAAAGCATCGAGACCCGAGACAAGTGGGCAGAGACTTAGGTGGCTCTCGCCAAGGCCAAGGATGTCGCCTTCGACCCTAAAGCGCCGACACCACCGGCCTCGGCGGGGCGCCCCATGTGGAACAAAAGGGCCAGGTTAGCAAGGATGCGACATAGGCCTTAGAGAGGTTGCAATCATCCATCGAGAAGTGCATCGCCGATGCTGGGTCGAATGCTATATTGAGTGAAGAGAAGTACGATGCAAGGTGAGCGGTGATGTTGAAGAAGCAAGACGCTAAGATCGGCATCATCAAGACTAATGTTGCGGCGGCGAACAAGTGGAAGTAAGACTTGGATTTTCTCGACACGTCTACGATGGATGAGGAGGTGAAGGCATGGTACAAGGCACAACACGGCCTCATCTTGCGAAAAATGAGAGCACTACCGACAGCGAAGTTGGCTACACCGGAGGCGCCTTCTACCATGGCGGAGGATGATCCTGCCATTTGAATTTTTGGCTATGTAATATGTGGCCTTGCGGATATTTTATTTGCTGAGACAGTTAACTCGCTGCGATTTGGGCGAGGCAATGATGAACTCGCAACGGTTTTTGGTGGCGGAAAATTAAATTTTCAAATCGATTTGTTTGCAATTTATGACGTGGACGAAAAGACCGTTTGTGGGCGATGTTTGGAGGACGTTGTTGGGATCCAACGCCCCCGATAGGAACACCATGCCCCAGCGCTCCACATACGATCCAGCCGCAAGAGGGATGGGTGGAGATGCTCTTAATTCTGTTCAATTGCACTCGCGGTGACGGAGAGCTTATGCTAGAAAGAGTACCAAGTAGAAACACCATTTTTTTCTTAAATTCTAGTCTCCCAAACCTGTCGCCATTTCAAACAGAAACACGGAGAAACCTAACCAGTTAGCTTTAAATTAGTTAAATTCCCGGCAGGTCATCTGTGATAGGAGTGAGCCACATCTCCAAGAACAATGCCAAATAGGAGAGCATCCTATGTTGCAGATGTATCATGTGCCATAGTATTGTACTCCAGGAACCAGGTAACAAAAGGATGGATCCAAGCTCCAAAGAGGTGGCACGCGAACACGAAGTAATGTACTACCAGTTCTAAGTACGTATTAGCTAGCGTGAACAAAATACTCAATAAAGAGGTTGTGAGATCGCCAATTAGTGTGGTTTGGTGTACCAGCAAACGAAAGAGATTATGCATGGCAGATGAGCCGTGGCAGCTTACAGAGTGTGGAGACATAGTGAAGGTTTGAGACCAGTTCTAGGAACAACATATCCTTCTACGTATTTACTCCTTATGAATTTAGTCAATGTTTGCTAAATTTGGTCGGATTTGCAGAAAATGTGTAGTATTTCAATTCTGAGAGGTGCTTCCAAAGTATTTTTTGCTGCAACATTAGGAATTTTTTTTTTGTAAAGGAGGTTGGAACCACGTGTGCATCAAAATGATGCATATAACCTTGTCCAATTTGCACTATGAAAAGAAACATCTAATTGAGTCTGTGCCATCGAAAAAACACATGGACAACTATTTTTATATCATTTACTATATTATATTAATTCTATAGCAATATGCTTCATAATTATGCTTTTTTTCCTTTTCTCTTGTGAAACATTGTTGAGAGTGTCTATAGCTCACTCGACTTATAAACAACTACTCATCGGTCGATAAGATAGTCATCCGGAGGAGTGCGGCGATGTGGCTCTTGGGCTCTAGGTAGCCTGCTTTTGAAATTTTCAAAAAAAAACTTATTACAGTTACATAATATTTCAAAAGCAAATACCAGAATTTTGTGAATCTACCCGTGTGTAAATTTTCAATGCGAATTTCCTTATATTTTAGCCTCATAAAAAATGACAAATGTGTAGATCCGGAGGCATGAACATTACACATTTCTTATCTTCTAAAATTTGTCTGATTTTCTTTTGGTGAGCACCCATTTTTTTCGAAACTTTGAAATATTAAAAAACGAGCTCCCTGTAGCTCGGGTTTCACGGCGACTATTCGGTCAGGGTGTTTTCATCTCTTTTGTATTTTCCCAAATTTGGTGCTTAGAAAGGATGTTGCGTAGCACTGGTTTAGCAATATATTTTGCATTTGCCTCGGAAAACAGAACCGTACTTGATCATGTAGAAATGCTGAGACTTACAAGTAAAGTAAGAGAAAACCCATAAGCAATAAAACAAAGGAAATCCCGTAAGCCACGATGGTCAAGTACAAGTAGGAGTATTGTTATTTTTCTTGAACTTGACAGCAGGCCAGTACCCGAGTACCAAGTACTTTTTGCTTCGAGCCAAGAGATTTCCATGGACCATGTCCATAGTGGGGACAGCAGCATTAATCATCGCTGCAGGCTGCAGCTAACCTGCCTCCATTCTGTACCGCATCGCTCGAAACGGTCGTGTCCTCTTGTGCGGCGGGGGAAAGCGGAGTTTTGCTACATCTACGGAGTGATTCTACGGACAAATCTTACGGACACAACGTGGTTGAGCACGATTGGAGACGTAGCAGCAGTTGCTCCTATTTTTTCTCACCCAGATTCACGGTTCAATGCCACATCAGCACGTAAGGTCAGTCCGTAACAAATTCATCCGTAAGTGTAGCTTTATTGGGGGAAAGCGCGTCGCTGGACCTGGCGTTCCAAGACCAACAGACCACGGGCCGCGCACCGACGAGGCGGCGACCGCTGCCGTCTCCCGAGCCCGAGGGCAAGGACACCAGGTGGGTGCTGTCACCCTGGCCCGCCCGGTGCACGAGGTCCACGGTGGAAGGTTCGTGGGGTTGCTGCTCGCCCCCGCAAAATGCCGTGGCACGAATCCACGCGGGCCACCGCCGTGCGCACGTCCTTTGGACTCTACCTTTTCGGAAGTGGGGGAGCGGAGGAATTTGTTTTCATGGGCCCACCGTCATCGATCGGTGTTTGTGGCTTTGAGCTGGCTAGGCTAGTGCAGCATACTTTTTTTACTACTGTGTTTGTAATTTGTAAAATAAAGAACTCTTTTTACCGTGGAAAAAAGTGTCAATGTACCCCTCCATTCTATAATTATTACGTATCGTGGTTTGTTGGAATTTAAGCTAAAATCGGGACAAAAGTTATGAAATGGACGGAGAAGTATGTGCTGTCCGGAGGCTTTTAGAAACAGTCCTTGAGATGCAACCTATAGCAGGTTTTTCAACATGGTCTTATGTTGCAAAAAAAAGTGGTCTTATCGGTTAACTAAAGAGGGCGCACTTTTCCCTCGCGGTCTCGCCAAAAATATAATGGCCATGATGGATTGATGGGTGCACACATTATTTTCCATCATTCTCGGTTGCAGAGTTGCGGTTCTTTCTCATTGGACCGTTGATGATGACCCTATGCATTGCCTTGCACATGGGCATGTGATGGTGTGACCGTGTGAGGTGGTAGACAACATGATTAGAGATATACTATCTCTGTTTAGGATTATTAGTCTTACAGGCCAAACTGCTAATACCAAAACACTTCATAACTCTTTTTTATTAATATATGCATACACCAATAGTTTTACATGCATGAGAGAAGTGAAAGAAAAAAGATAACATGCATTGGACAAAAGAGACTAATAAATAAGATAATCTTTATAATCTTAAACAATATAAAAAAACTCTTAGGATTAATAATCCCAAACAGAGATAATAGTCAGCAGCAAACCATGAGGTAATTGAATGTGATGGTGCCAAGTAGTACCATCTAGCTACACGTTTATTGAAACAACAAACGACTGCTATACCTACTTCTCCTTTTTTGCAAAGCGGAAGATGGTACGGACCCGGATTGGGTGAACCCTGGGTGTAGGCGTGCCTGTTTTTTTAAATCGTAAAAATGCTACTCTCATCCAAATTATTAGAGTTAGATTTTTTTTTAGATTCGAATGTATGCAGGCTTGTTTCTATGCTAGATACATCTGAATCTAGAGAAAACCAAGTCAACTCCCTCCAATCCAAATTAGTTGACTTAGATTGTCTAGATTCGGTTGTATCTACACATGATTTAAATTAGGTATTCCCTCCGTTCGGAAATATAAGATATTTTAGCTTTATAAAAGGAGTGTATCTAGACCCCTTTTAGTATATAGGTTCACTCCGAACATCTACGAACCTATATACTAAAAAATGTCTAGATACATTTGATTCACAAAGCTAAAAACATCTTATATTTTTAAACGGAGGGAGTATATGTTATCTTAACAAATTTGAGTCAACTAATTTAGGTCGAAAGGAGTAATAAATTTATCTAAATTTAAACTTAGCTAGATGCTATAAATACATCCAAATTTAAAAAAATCTACGACATTCGTTTTAGAATGGAGGGAGTTGTATTCCAAAGTTCTGAAAGAAATTGAAACAATTCATGCATGTAGATATTATGTTTATACTTACTCCTACTCCCTCCGTTTTAAAATATTGGATTTTTGCCTAAAAGGTCCGGTCCGTATTTCTATTTTAATAATTCTTGAAAATCCTAGAGGTTTATGTGGCCCATTCATGTATGGCAAGAGGTGTGACAAATGTAATCACACATTGCTAGTTGAAGGAAAGATTTGCTACCTTATAAGGGACGCTCTTCCACCACTTGGTAAAAGGATGAGAAGAAGAGAGACATGTACGTGCGCTCCTGCTCCTTCGTCGCGAGAATCTCGCCAAGCCGACTTCTTTTTGCACGTATAGACGGAATATGAACAGTCTACGCGAATGAGTTTTAATATGAACTAAGTGAAGAATTAATTCGAACTTAGTAGAGATTGTTCGGCTTTGGCCGCTACATGTTCATTTCATCTCTCGACACGTCTGTTTGCCTGTCTAAGAAAGAGAAGTCGCTTCTCTCCTCAAATACATACAACACCTTTGCACCTCAAGTTTCAGAGCATTGTGCTACCTACAGGAACTTTCCCATCCCTCTTGTGACGTGCACCATGAGCCAGAACAATACGCTCCGAGATCCCGCTGCTTCGAGCCCTGTACGGGAGAAGGGTGATAAGATTTTTGGGGAGTACTACTAGCGCGACTACTGGCTTTATCACAGACTTCTTCACGGATAGCGATAGCGCCGACGTCTTCCCCAACGATGACTTTTCCCCCGACATCAACAATCTCTTTCTCAATGACATGGCTGGAGACGTGCCAGCGGCAACGGCAACATGAGCGGTTTTTTACTGTGTTGTATACCATCTTACTCTATCTTGTTTATTTTGGTCAGATAATATGTCGTTTTCTATGACTTGATGTAGGTCTAGATATTGTTCAGATCTTATCCTAAGTTCTATGTCTTGCAATCCTCTTAGATGTTTGTTTTAATCTTTATTCGCTAAATCACATGACTAGTTTAATTTTTATTATTCTATTCATGCTTTATCTACCGTTTATTATGGTTAATTCTCCTGGTAAATTGCTCTTTTTCTCAACAAATATAAGATGTTTTAGCTTTTGTAAAGTGAATGTATCTAGACATTTTTTAGTGTGTAGGTTCACTCTGAATATACACACTAAAAGATGTGTAGATACATTCGTTTCACAAAAGATAAAATACCTTATATTATGAAACCGGGGAGTGCAAATTTTCAAGACAAAATACAACCGTATTTTTATCATTATAGAGTTACTTGAACATTTTATCATTTTCTTGTAGGCCACATGCAATCATATTTTTTCTTTGAAAATTCACACGAGTAAGTATCAAGCTAATATGGTGCAAAAAAAATCAATTTTTTTTGAAAACTTTGAAATAGCATTTTTCTGAATTTGGAATATCGGGTACGCCTACACCTAGGTTCCATGGAGTATTTTCGGAGATGGTACGCATTACTACGATGCGGTCAAACAACATTCCGTCGTATCATAAGAGAACGAAGTAGATGAAACCAGCTGCATCGCCACGAGAAATATATGGTTGCCGATTCGCTTCGAAATGTGCCTAACTCCTTAACAGGAGAAGAACCACGAATGTTTTTAACAGGGAAGGACCTGTACAAAAAGGACCACACAAGAAATAAAAATAACAACATAGGGTCTAGATACACTCGTTTCAGAAAAACTAAAACATCTTATATTTTAGAGGGAGTAGAAGCCAGTATCCCAATAAGAAACTAAAAATAGCCATCGAGTGCATAGCATCGAAGATAGCGATGAGTTGAACACCACGTCTATGTCAACACCCGGATTTTTAATCTCAGATGCCCGTTATGCCATACCTCGCAATTCCAGGATTACCATTTTTGCGAGACATAGAGGATTGGATATCATAGTACATCATCCATTACAAACCATACATAAGGTCTTACACAAATAAGGATCTCATGATCCAGTCTTTAATACAACAAGCAGCGGAAATAAAAGATAAGCGTAGCGGTGAGGTCCATCTTCAGAGGGCACTGGCAATGTTGACGAAGGCAGATAGTCCTAGTTACCATAGCCGTCCTAATGACCATCCTCCTGATAGTCTCCTTCATAGTCTGGCCATGAGAATAGCCAGAGACAAAATCCATGAGTACTCTTTAATTACTCGCAAACTACTATTAACAGGTACTATAGTTCTAAGTTAAAGTGCTCAATCTAAGTTTAACTATAAAGTTAAGTTTGAAACCTAAGCTGAGTTCAGAAGCAAAGAAAGAGAAAGTAAAGTTCTAGAATCACTTAAGTTGGGAAGCTATTTTTATAAACACAACCCCGTTGTGGTCAAGTCAAGATTCATCATTCATTTCAAGTTATTTAGAAAATATCTGACAACAAAATAGTATGGCCATTCCAACTGTCCATAACCGCGGACGCGGCTATTCGAATAGTTTGACACTCTGCAGAGTGGTACACTTTCACCACAGGATTCGATACATCTGTCAGGGATAACCCTGAATCATCATACTTAGTATGCAGATAATCAAACATAACCTTCCCTTTACACACCCTAGTATAAGCACCTCTTCTATGAGCATGGCCTCCCAACCATGACCATCAGTCATCTTAGGCACTGCATAGGTGGACATCATGAGAGGTAGCCTCAGCTCAAACCTCTCCCGTGAGGGAACTAATACTAATGCATATAAATTTCCAGCTAAGCCTTACCCAATTCAGGTAATGTGGTTGTACGATAAATTTGGAATGGTATCGCATCCGAATCCAACCATCAGTTTTATAAAAGGGTTAAGGCTCATGCCTCATCATTTTCATTATCATAAACTAGTTGTGTTTCTCAACACATGTCAAAACATCTCAATAGAATGACTCATCATTCCAAGGTTTTCACAATTCATTTTCACCAAGTGTTTCCATCTAAAGTGACTCAAGTTTTTGATCTACTCTAAAATACTAAGTTAAGAGTGTTCACTAAGGTGGAAGGATGGGATCAATCTCATGCCATAGAATGACATCTAAAGGTTTCTAAGTATGTCAAGTTTTATACTTTTTATGCTACCTTCAAAACAAGTAAAGAACTTTGTGTAAACTAAGGAAGGTAAAACTTGTCCAATAGACTTGAGGTACTAATAGTTAAAGGGGTGTGATCAAAGCATGCTTAAGGCATCTTTGCTAAACCATCTAGTTTGTTTCTAGTTTTCTAAGCACTAAACTTGCAAGGGTTAATCTTGGGTATTGCTAGCTTGCTAAGGATAGCTTGAACTGTTAAATGGTGGCTTGCCTTGGTTGGTGCAGTGGTTGAAGTTTTCTTCGTCTTCGTCTTTATAGCACTCCTCCTCCTCGTAAGCTTGGTCGGTACTATCTTCTATAAATACATACGGAGTAGACAATCACCAAACAATACTTAACTAGGCTAGATAGCTTTCTAAGACACACAATGGATGATCTAATCTCATCACAAGCATCACAAGTTTAAATTTACTAGTTCCATTCTTTTTAATTTAGAAAAGTAATTTCTACTCATTGAAAAATTTAACTAAGGTTTAATATTCACCACTTAAAATATGGGATCATGTTGATACATGTCATCACCACATATTCTAACATGTGGGAATGAGATTTAAGGGTTGGATCAATATTACTTTGGTTTAGGTTCATTATTTAATGATTTAAAGTGACTAGAAATGCCTATATAGCATTATTTTGGTACTAGTCCAAAGTCACTTCATGTAAACCTTAATATTATTACATATTTGGATAGGTATGAAGAAATGTGATTTTTGAGAGTTGGAATCAACTCAAAAGCTCACTTGGTTGATTTTATAAAAATATTGCAAGTTGCAAAAGCTTCTATTTTGTTATTTTTATTAGGAGAGATCTATAACTCTAATTGAATTAAATCCAGCGGTCTTGGATAGATCATCTCAATACCTTTCAGACAAAATTAGTTTCATGCAATTTGGATTTGTCAAACTCTCTGAATTAAATTTTAAACTAGTGGACAAAAACTAGATTCAAACTAAAAAGAAAAATCCAGATTTGAATGGGTGGGCTAGCGCGGGAAAAGACTTGGGCCGGCCCAGTGGCGCTCATGGCTCGGCTGACAGGGGGGTCCCGCTTGTCGGACACTTAACACGCCTTGTACGCTGTTGGACGTAGGATTAGAAGAGGAATCTACGGCTGAGGGTCGTCGTCGATGACGAACAGGTCTCCGGTGAGCTCGAACCCTAGCGGCTCGGTGGGGGTCTGCTAGGGACGTACCACGGCTCCAGCGGGGTCGGCGAGGCGGGCAAACGAACTGGAAGACAACGGCGAGGGCGCTGATTGGCGTGAGCTTGGGGTGGTCGCAATCAGCACCTTCTCCTCCAGAGGCGGCTACTCTGCTCCAATTCATGGGCTGCTCCCTTTGCTCCGGCTAGAGGTGGGTGAGGTTCAGAGAGGTGAGGGGAGTAGAGTGGTGTGGAGAGAAGAGGCTAGGGAGGGCTCCTTTTATAGGCCCGACGGTGAGACCGAGCGGGATGGGCAGGTGACGGTGGCGACATGGCTACGGCGGGGTAGATGCATGGCTGATGGTGGCGATCAATGGGCGGTCCCCTAGCGGTGCTCTAGGGATTTAATGCGGCTGTAGGGGCGGTGGCATGTGGTCTGGCCGAGGTGGCGCTCTGAGAGGCAGAGGCGGTGGTGTCCACGGCGAGCGGTGGCTGTGAGGCGTTGGGCGGCCAGCGGGGGTGTCTGGGGTGTTCTCCAGGTCGTGGCGGAGCGGCGGGCACGGGCTGTGGCCAAGGGCGGCTGAAAGTGAGGTGAGCAGAGCATGAGGCGGGCGTGGCATGCTGCTCGACCAGCTTCGTGGCGGGTTCGGTCGCTCGCCTCCTCTCTGTCCTGGGGCTGGTTGGATGGTGGAGGTGGACCATTGGCGGTATGCTAGACCTGGCGAGAGAGGTTGGCGGCTGCTGTGGCGCGATGTCGCCAGTGGGGGTGCTCAAGGTGCTCGGCCTTAATGGCCTTGACCATTTGGTCATGTGCATGGGTGTGGTTGGGCTAGCAAAGGGTAGGGCTGGTACTGAGGGGACAAGGTTAGGCACAAATGGTGACCAAGATCACTGCTCAAAACAGTGTTTTGAATTTGGCCAGATTTGTGCACACAAGCTATTTGATGAAATGGCCGAAAGAGAAAAGGTTTTGAATTTTGGTTTCAAAAAGTTTGAGTGATCTCCACTAGTGCTAGTAGTCTCTGGTTGCAAGGGTTTTGAAAATGGAGCTCAAATAGATGGGTTTTGAAATAGGGGTGATCTATGCATATGCATTAGATTCAATTTTCAAATGCCAATTAAGATCAGTAAAAGAATGTTTTTAGCAGATCAAAAGGTGGGCCTTGGTACCACATTATGTGTAGTAGCAAGGGGTACAAAGATCAAGAATTGTTTCTGTTAAGAAATGAGTACTAGGAATAGCCAAAGTAGTGTAGTGGATTAAAATGGCCAAAATGACCATTCCTCCTTTTTAATTCTTTTTGATTTGATTTTCTTTAGGAAAATTTTGGGAATGATGTAGATGATGTTTAAATCACCTAAGAAACATTTTACAAGCATTGGATCACACAATCATGGCAATTCAAAACAACTCCTATTTTAAATGCACACACATATGAATGCTTTCATTTTAAATTTGGAAAAGTTTTTGTTAACCCTATTTTTGGATGATTTGATCTTGATAAGCTTGGATTAAAGTTTTGGGATGTTACAAACCTTCCCCCCTTAAAAAAAATCTCGTCCCGAGATTTACAAAGAAAAACTAGGAACTAAAGCGATCTGGGAACTCTGTCCTAATATAATCTTCGCGCTCCCAAGTGGCTTCCTCCTCGGTATGGTTGCTCCACTAAATCTTGAGAAACTTGATGCTCCTGGTCCTGGTGGTTCTGTAGGCTTCTTCTAAGATACGAATGGGTACTTCCCGATAGGTTAGGTCATTGTTGATTTCCACAGCTCTGTGATCGATATTCTTGAAAACTTCAGTCTTCTTAGGCACTTCCAAGCATTTGCGAAGTAACGAGATATGGAACACATTGTGGATGGCTGACATCTCTTCAGGCAGCTCCAGCCGATATGATACTTCTCCTCGACGATTCAGAATCTTGAAAGGTCCGATATATCTGGGGGCTAACTTTCCGTTCAGACTAAAGCGTTGAGTTCCCTTCAATGGTGAAACCTTGAGATATACAAAATCTCCGACATTGAAAGTCAGGTATCTCCTTATCTTGTTAGCATAGCTCTTCTATCTGGATTGGGCGGTCTTGAGGTGCTCACGGACTTTGTGAACTTTCTCTTCTGCTTCTCGGAGAATGTCGGGTCCGAAGATCTAACTCTCTCCTACTTGCGACCAATTCAAAGGGGTACGACACTTTCTTCCGTATAGGAATTCAAATGGTGTCATCTGCAAACTAGCTTGATAACTGTTGTTATATGAGAATTCTAAAAAGGCGGTCTTCCCATTTTGATCCGTATTCCAACACACAAGCTCTAAGCATATCCTCTAAGATCTGGTTGACTCTCTCAGTCTGTCCATCTGTTTGCGGGTGATACGCGGTACTGAAGTTCAACTTGGTTCCTAAACCTTCCTGAACTTTCTGCCAAAATCTTGAAGTAAACTGGGTTCCTCGATCTGAGACGATGGTCTTGGGGGTTCCATACAGACTAACAATCCTAGCAATATACAGTTCTGCTAGCTTTGCACTCTAGTAGGTAGTCTTGATAGGTATGAAGTGGGCTACCTTGGACAATCTATCAACGATGACCCAGACTGAGTCATTTCCCCTACTAGAAGTAGGTAAACCGGTGATAAAGTCCATTCCGACGGAATCCCATTTCCATTCTGGAATCTGCAATGGTTGCAACAATCCTGCCGGTCTTTGATGCTCTGCTTTGACTCTTTGACAGATGTCACATTTGGCGATGTAGCTTCCGATCTCTCTCTTCATCTTGTGCCACCAAAATTGCTCTTTCAAATCCTGATACATCTTCGTTCCTCCGGGGTGGATAGAATAAAGAGTATCATGAGCTTCCTTCATGATAACTTCCTTCAGCTCCGAATCTGCTGGCACACAGATACGTCCTTTGTACCATAGTACTCCTTCTTCGTCTTCGGTGAATCCGGTACCTTTCTGTACTGTCTGACGTATGATTCCGTCGATACTTTCATTCCCCTTCTGGGCTTCCTTGATTTGGCTAATCAACGTGGGTTGAAGTTCAATGCTAGCTAGTAATCCTTTGCTAACTAACTCAGTCCTGAGCTGCTCCAACTCTTCATACAAACTTGGTTGCTTCTCCTTGATCATGGTGTTAAGCCTACACAGTAATCTGCTAAGAGCATCCGCTACCACATTGGCTTTGCCGGGGTGATAGTGAATGTCAAGGTCATAATCCTTGATCAACTCTATCCATCTTCTTTGTCTCATATTCAGCTCCTTCTGAGTGAAGATATACTTCAAGCTCTTATGATCCGAGTAAATCTCACAGCGATTACCCATCAAATAATGACGCCATGTCTTCAATGCTAGAACCACAACTGCTAGCTCAAGATCATGGGTCGGATAGTTCTACTCATGCTGCTTTAGTTGTCGAGACAGATACGCGATGACTTTGCCTTCTTGCATCAATACACATCCTAGACCAATCTTGGATGCATCACAATAGACATCAAACGGCTTCTTGATGTCTGGCATGATCAAAATTGGGGCGGATATCAATCTCTTCTTCAGCTCCTGGAAACTGGCCTCACATTTGTCTATCCATTCAAACTTCTTGTCCTTCTTCAACAATTGGGTCATTGGTTGGGCTATGCTCGAGAATCCTTCTACGAACTTGCAGTAATATCCCGCTAATCCGAGAAATGAATGGACTTGGGTTTGAGTGGTTGGGGCTTCCCATTCTTCGACATCTTTGATCTTGGTGGGATCAACAGAGACTCCTCCGGCAGACACAATATGTCCTAGGAATCCTACTTCTTTCAGCCAAAACTCACACTTGCTGAACTTGGCATATAACTGATGCTCACTCAGGGTTTCTAGGATAATTCTCAGATGTTGCTCATGCTCTTCTTCTGATTTGGAGTAGATAAGGATGTCGTCAATAAACACAACTACAAACTTATCTAGAAAATTCATAAAGATCTTATTCATGAGATTCATGAAATAAGCAGGGGCATTGGTTAATCCAAAAGACATAACCGTATACTCGTATAAACCATAGCGAGTAGTAAAGGCGGTCTTCGGAATATCCGTTGCACGAATCTTAAGTTGGTGATAACCAGTCCTAAGATCAATCTTCGAGAATACCTGGGCTCCAGTCAACTGATCAAATAAATCCTCTATCTTTGGCAAAGGGTACTTGTTCTTGATGGTGACGTCATTCAACTTTCTATAATCTGTACACAAACGATTGCCTCCATCTTTATTATCGACGAATAACACTGGTGATCTCCATGGCGATGCGCTTGGCTGAATCAAGCCTGTTGCTAACATGGCATCCAACTGCTTCTTCAGTTCCACTAACTCTGAGGGGTTCATGGTATAGGGTCTCTGGGCTATATGTCCGGTTCCGGGGATTAGTTTGATAATGAACTCAATATCCCTATCCGGGGGCATCCCTGGCAATTCATCTGGGAATACGTCGGGGTATTCACAGACTACTCTGACTTGGTATAAGGTGGGCAGGGCTACACTCTTGTTGCACTTGAATTGGCGGGGTAAGGTTTCAGAGATATGCTCTACTGTTACTCCAGAACTACTGGTCATGGTGATGACTTTCTTAGCACAAGCTATCAATCCTTTATGCCTTGACATCCAGTCCATACCTAGTACTACTTCCAATCCTTTGGTTCCAAGTACAATTAGGTTGGCATAAAAATCTATTCCATGTATTCTGATAGGCATAGCTTTGCAAATTTTTCTAGCTTTTGTAGTTGAACCGGGGATTTGAACTATCATGACATGCTTCAGGTTGGTTGGGTGAATCTTACTAGTGCATACAAATTCTTCGGTGACAAATGAATGCGATGCTCCAGAATCAAACAATACTCTTGCTAAAACTGAGTTGACAGAAAACATACCCAGCACTACATCTGGCGCTTTCTGGGCTTCTTCTGCGTTCATGTGGAAGAGACGACCGTTGCAGTTGTGAGGGTTCCGTGGAGAAAATCTCCTTCCTGGTTGAACACGACGCTGCTGCTGAGCTAGGGCATTCACAGGGGCATTGGCGGCAGTCTTCTTGGGACACTCATTGGAGTAGTGACCCTTCACTCCACACTCGAAACAAGTGATCTGGGACTTGTCCTTGACTGCGACAGGCACAGCATTGCCGCCAGTTCTAGGTGCAGTGTTGTTGTTGTTGTTGTTGCTCTTGGGAGGGGCACGGTTGAAATTGTTGGCATTGTCGGAGTTGTGATTATTTCCTCCTGACTTCACATTACCTCCGCTACGGTTGGGGTAGCTTGGGCGAGGATTTGGGGGTCGGTTGTTCCTTGGTGCATATCCTGGTGAGGGGTTGGGACGGTACGGTGACTCTTTGGATCCGCATGCTGCATCATATGACGCTTGCGGTTGTCGTTTGCCTGGTTAATCTTCCCTTCCATCTGAATGGTAGAGTCGACTAGCTCTTCGAGATCCTGAAAACGGATGTTGACGAGGACAATCTGCATCTCATCATGCAGTCCGTTCAAGAATCTCTCCTTATTCTTGGCCTCCGTGTTGATCTCATTAGGTGCATATCTGGCAAGTGACAGGAATCTGTCACGGTACTCCAGCACAGTCATTCTTCCTTGCTTCAATTCGCAGAATTCATCTCTCATCCTGTTGACGAGACCTTGCGGCACGTGGGTGCGGCTGAACTTGACTTTGAATGCTTCCTAGGTCATCACCTGGCCATGGTTCATATTGCGGATGCTATTCCACCAAGCTCTTGCATCTCCCACCAGATAGTGGGTGGCGAAGAGAACTTTCTCATTTTCATCAACTCCTGCAACTTCGAGGTTGTTTTCCATGGTCTGTAACCAGTCATCAGCATCTAATGGGTTCTCAGATTGGTTGAAGATTGGGGGATTGGTGTTCTGAATTTTTTTGAGTTTGGACCCATGGTGATCCTGATTTCCATGTCCTTGGTTGTTGAGAGCCATTTGGGCGATTTGTTGCAATGTTGCTAAGTTGGCTTGGCGCTCGACCCTGCTTGCTTCACGGTCTGCGATGAGATTTTGCAAGATCTGCAGCATTGGGTCCTATGACGAGCTGCTCCCTTCTTGGTTTCCACGAGTCATCTGAAGATTGAGATAGATATAGGGGTAAGAGGGAAATTCTAAGGTTCATGGTTTTGGGTTTTCAAAGCTAAAACTTTGAGTTAGACTCAGGTTTTTCAACTAACTTCACTTTCATTCATGCAAGCAAGCACCCGATACAACACACACCACAACAACAAAGGAAAGCAGATGGTTTGAAGAACCATTCTGCCAGCTACGATACAGGGAGATGATACATCACAGGCTACAACAGTGCTCTAGTGCATCTACTCATCGTCGATGAAATTGGAGTCTTCATTGTCAGTGTAGAAGTCCACAGCATCCTCCTCTAGAAAGTCATCATCGTTGCTGAGGTAAGAATCCATGTCTCCCTGGATGTCTTCACCCTCATCTTCTTCTTCCTTGGCGGTAAGCTGAGCTTCCTGCTCCTTGACGGTCTTCTCCAGGTCGGCCACCTTCTTGCAAAGTCGGGCGATGGTGTGATCCTTCTTTGCACGCTGGCGGCGAAGAGACTGGCGATCTTAGACGAGCAGTGCGAAAGTCTGGGCCTTCTGGTCGGCAATTTCATGGTTCTGGTTGGCTAACTCCCTGGCATTGTCCAGTTCCTGCTGTCTGTCATGAAGCAAGAAGTCAAGGTTCTCCACTTGACGCCTCAATTCTGGGTGACTTGGCATCTCCATCGGCATTCCCATGAAGTCACGTCTTGCATAGTGGGCAAAACGGGTTCCTTGGATCCTGTTGACACTGATGGCACATAGACGTGCGAGAGCTTCATGTATTGCCCTGGCTAATCCATCTAGCCAGTTGTTCTATAGTTCTAAGTTAAAGTACTCGCAAACTACTATTAACAGGTACTATAGTTCTAAGTTAAAGTGCTCAATCTAAGTTTAACTATAAAGTTAAGTTTGAAACCTAAGCTGAGTTCAGAAGCAAAGAAACAGAAAGTAAAGTTCTAGAATCACTTAAGTTGGGAAGCTATTATCATAAACACAACCCCGTTGTGGTCAAGTCAAGATTCATCATTCATTTCAAGTTATTTAGAAAACATCTGACAACGAAACAGTATGGCCATTCCAACTGTCCATAACCACGGACGCGGCTATTCGAATAGTTTGACACTCTACAGAGGTGGTACACTTTCACCACAGGATTCGATACATCATTAGGGATAACCACGAATCATCATACTTAGTATGCAGATAATCAAACATAACCTTCCTTTACACACCCTAGTATAAGCACCTCTCCTATGAGCATGGCCTCCCAACCATGACCATCAGTCATCTTAGGCCTTTGCATAGGTGGACATCATGAGAGGTAGCCTCAGCTCAAACCTCTCCGTGAGGGAACTAATACTAATGCATATAAATTTCCATTAAGCCTTACCCAATTCAGGTAATGTGGTTGTACGGTAAATTTGGAATGGTATCGCATCCGAATCCAACCATCAGTTTTATAAAAGGGTTAAGGCTCATGCCTCATCATTTTCATCATCATAAACTAGTTGTGTTTCTCAACACATGTCAAAACATCTCAATAGAATGACTCATCATTCCAAGGTTTTCACAATTCATTTTCACTAATTGTTCCCATCTAAAGTGACTCAAGTTTTTGATCTACTCTAAAATACTAAGTTAAGAGTGTTCACTAAGGTGGAAGGATGGGATCAATCTCATGCCATAGAATGACATCTAAAGGTTTCTAAGTAGGTCAAGTTTTATACTTTTTATGCTACCTTCAAAACAAGTAAAGAACTTTGTGTAAACTAAGGGAGGTAAAACTTGTCCAATAGACTTGATGTACTAATAGTTAAAGGGGTGTGATCAAAGCATGCTTAAGGCATCTTTGCTAAACCATCTAGTTTGTTTCTAGTTTGCTAAGCACTAAACTTGCAAGGGTTAATCTTGGGTATTGCTAGCTTGCTAAGGGTAGCTTGAACTGTTAAATGGTGGCTTGCCTTGGTTGGTGCAGTGGTTGAAGTTTTCTTCGTCTTCGTCTTTATAGCACTCCTCCTCCTCGTAAGCTTGGTTGGTACTATCTTCTATAAATGCATACGGAGTAGACAATCACCAAACAATATTTAACTAGGCTAGATAGCTTTCTAAGACACACAATGGATGATCTAATCTCATCATAAGCATCACAAGTTTAAATTTACTAGTTCCATTCTTTTTAATTTAGAAAAGTAATTTCTACTCATTGAAAAATTTAACTAAGATTTAATATTCACCACTTAAAATATGGGATCATGTTGACACATATCATCACCACATATTCTAACATGTGGGAATGAGATTTAAGGGTTGGATCAATATTACTTTGGTTTAGGTTCATTATTTAATGATTTAAAGTGACTAGAAATGCCTATATAGCATTATTTTGGTACTAGTCCAAAGTCACTGCATGTAAACCTTAATATTATTACATATTTGGATAGGTATGAAAAAATGTGATTTTTGAGAGTTGGAATCAACTCAAAAGCTCACTTGGTTGATTTTATAAAAATGTTGCAAGTTGCAAAAGCTTCTGTTTTGTTATTTTTATTAGGAGAGATCTATAACTCTAATTGAATTAAATCCAATGGGCTTGGATAGATCATCTCAATACCTTTCAGACAAAATTAGTTTCATGCAATTTGGATTTGTCAAACTCTCTAAATTGAATTTTAAACTAGTGGACAGAAACTAGATTCAAACTAAAAAGAAAAATCCAGATTTGAATGGGTGGGCTAGCGCGGGAAAAGACTTGGGCCGACCCAGTGGCGCTCATGTGTGGCTCGGTGACAGGGGTCCCGCTTGTCGTGACACTTAACACGCAACGGTACCTTGTGTGGTAGTAGGATTAGAAGAGGAATCTACGGCTGAGGGTCGTCGTCGACGACGAACAGGTCGCCCGCGAGCTCGAACCCTAGCGGCGCCGGACCGTACACCTGTTGAACCGATTGCTCACCAAACTCGTCGGCGCCCCGCTAACCTGCGCTTCTAACTAGGTATCCCGTAAGACCGGTTCATTCCGGTGGCAACCGGTTCAAACCAGCGGCAGATCCGGTGGCACCGGATTGCCTGCCGATTTTACTGAAGCCTAAAAAACATGCATATTTTTCCTATGTTCTATGCTCTCCTTTGGTGGGTGTGATGGCCATTTGGTGTTAGGACATGTATAGGTTATTTGGCATTTCCAAAGAGCTCATCGAGACATCCCCTCTTAATAGTGCGGTGTTTTCTATTTGACTCAAACATAAATCAAGAGAAATATAACGAAAACACAACTCTTCTTTTGAGTAGGGAATGGGAGGGGGATCTCTCATCACTTTCCATCATCACTTATGAATTAAAACCTGTGTAAACACTAATAGTCCACACTAGAGCTCAGGTGTCATTATTAACCAATATACTGTCTAAGGTAAAATACCCTTACATTTTTAATATAGTTGGTTAGAGGGGGATCTCTCATCACTTTCCATCATCACTTATGAATTAAAACCTGTGTAAACACTAATAGTCCACACTAGAGCTCAGGTGTCATTATTAACCAATATACTGTCTAAGGTAAAATACCCTTACATTTTTAATATAGTTGGTTAAATTTTAAAAAGTTTGACTTTGGCCGAAAACTATATGGATTCTGTTTTGAGGAGGGAGTATTTTTTATCATGTGAACCTTTTTGAAAGCCATGAACTTTTTTTCAAACAGGTGATTTTTTAGTTCAACAAAGTTTTTTTTGAATACATGAAATAAAATATTCAAAGATCATGAATATTTTTTGACTCGTTGAACAATTTGTTGAATCACTGTGAAAGCATTTTTTAATCCCATGAAATAATTTTTTTAACATGATGAACATTTTTATAAATCCATGAAGTTTTTTTAAAATTGTGCAACATTCTTTTGAATCCCCATGGACACTTTTTTTAACCCCATGATTTTTTCAAACTCCAAAAATATTTTTTAAACCCATGACATTTTTTTGAAGATTCTGAACATTTTTTCTAAATCATGCACAATTCTGAAAAAATATGAACATTTATGTAGTATAAAACATAGAAAATAAAGGAAAAAATATAAGAAAATACAAAAAGGAAATTAAAACAAAAAAAGGAACCTAAAGAGAAAAATAAAGCAGAAAAAAAGAAAACACGAAAGAAAAGGAAAAGTGTACCTTCAAGGGCCTCGGACCACGTCTGACAAGCGTCCCTTCTGTGCGGTGAATTTTGTTTTCCTTTTCGAATTTGCTGAGCGGTGAATTAAAGCATCTCTCTCTCTCTCTCTCCCCCTTGGCTCGGTCAGAAACTCAGAGGGCAGGCGCGTGCAGGTAGCCAGGTATCCCTCCGGCCAACCTCCGCTGTAGGGGCTGAGGTAGACCCTGCGCTCTGATTTGAATTAAGCCCACAAGCCAGTTACTGAGCCGAGTCTTCCACCGCCGTGCCCTAGAGGAGCTGCCGCCGCTCGCCGTAGCTTAGCGCCACCGCACCGCCGACGCCTCACGCCCTAAACTCCTCATCCGCCCCTCACGCGCGCCGCCCTCCCGTTCTACCTCGTCTCGTCCCTTCTGTCTCCGCCCCGTCCCCGCACAACCCTGGGCATTTGTTTTTGAGGTATGAGCCTTTAACCTCCACAAAATTGCGGTATCTATTCTAGACCGCGCCCCTGAATTTCTGAAGCCTCTACGGTTAGCGGCCAATTTCATTGTTTCTCTGCCCGGGTTTCGGGATTTGACACCTAATTTGAACGCCAGGATAGATGTCCAACTCCAACGTGACAGTGTGTGTGCGATTCAGGCCTCTCAGCCACAAAGAGAGGAAGGGGAATGACAAGGTCTGCTTCAACAAATTGGACTCGGAGTCGTTTGTTTTCAAGGTTTGGATACTCATCTGCCTTTAGCTCTGTGATACGAGGCACATGTTCATGTGCAGTTCCTTCCTTGTGAGATGCGCAGCTGTATTTCGATCCAGATTACTGAACTTGTCAAAAATATCGCATGCCCGCAGCCATCTGATTGAATTTTAGCCTGCTTGATTGATATCCCCTGCACAGCTATATAGTAAGCTGCTATGTAGCAGAAACAGAACCAGTAGTTAATGAAGTGAGGAACAATTGCCTCTCCGTTTTTCCTTTGTTGCACATTTATAATCATGGGAAATCCCTGTGATCTTGTTGGCACGTTATTTGTGTTTCCTCATGCTTGATTGGTGCGTTTTCCCTGACGTGTTGCAAAATACTTGGGTTAGGATGAGCGGGACGAAGATGTCATATTCAGCTTTGACAAGGTGTTCTATGATGACTCGGAACAGTCTGATGTCTATAATTTCCTTGCAGTGCCCATTGTTGCAGGTTCTGACTCTTCCTATTTCCTTCAAAAAAATTGCATGAAGTAGTCAGAGATTTTTGTATTACTACAGTTTCGTCATGACTGGGTTTCTTCAACAGCTACCATAGTACTAATTGAGTAACTAATTTTGGTAACAGATGCTGTGAATGGGATAAATGGGACGATAATTACTTACGGACAGGTATGTGTTGCTGCAGACACCAGCGTACTCAAATGTTTGGAAAAACATGATGCACACATAAACCCATTTTGTGTTAAAGTGAGGCTTGGCCTACTACAGTCTCAACCTTACACTAAGCAGTGTATCTATAAAATGAGATGCTTCTACCTGTAATAGTGCTAACATTTCATTTGAACTTCACATTTGCATAGACTGGAGCTGGAAAAACTTATAGCATGGAGGTAAAGAGAACATCCTTGAGCTTAAATTTATGTGATGATTACTGAATGTGTCACTTCAGCTTTGGCCTTATGTATTTGTTTAATTTGGATGTTGACAGGGGCCAAGCATCTTGCACTGCAATGAGCTGAAAACTGGATTGGTTCAGAGAGTTCTAAATGGTCTTTTTGAATGTTTAAAAACATCAGCAAACATTACTACATGGACTGTGAAGTTGTCAATGGTAAATATACCATCCCGGTATGCTGATTTTAAATTCACTTTGATCTTCACTTACATTGTTTACAATTTCTCAGGTGGAGATATATTTGGAAAAAGTAAGGTGAGATCTACTTGATGTTTGCTATGCATCCTGTGTAGAGTTTCTTTTGTAAAATGCTGCTACAAAGGGAATCAAGTTTTGTCTCCTTATGTTTCAGGGACCTTCTTGACTTGTCCAAGGACAACCTACAGATCAAGGAGAGTAAAAGCCAAGGGATTTTCATTTCTGGAGCAACGGAGGTCAGAAAGAAATGCATCTGTACTTCCATTTTTATTTCCATAAAAAAGGTGTTTAATATCTGTAGTTCGATGGCTTCCTTTCATGTCTGGTAACTGAAATTTTTGCTGCAGATATCTATTATGAATGGTTCAGATGCCTTAGAACGCCTTTCTGTAAGTTTTCTTGATTTTTGGTTGCTCTTTTGATTGCTGTTGTTTCTTGAAGCACCTTCCTGTATGTACATGTCAAATTATTTCTGTTTACTGGTCTAAATTATAGGAAGGGATTGCCAACAGAGCTGTTGGAGAAACACGTATCCTCTATTTTCATTTATGAATAGTTAAAAAACATTGGAATTTTGTACATTTTGTCGCCCTAAATGCACATATAGAAATGAACCTGGCCAGCAGTAGAAGTCATTGCTTGTACATTTTCTCAGTGCAGCATGAATCCACTCCAGATGAGAGGTATGGTAAATTAACAAACATCAATAGTTCAATGCCTGGTCAGATGGTTCTTGTTTCTCTTTTGAGTTGATGTAACTGTATAAGCATACATAACTTTTTTTATATGCTCTTAACAATATCATAATTAAAGAGATCTTCGTTGTGCTCATTCATGCTAATAGGAATCAATTTCTTTGCTCCTTCCTTCTGCTATAGACTGCCATATCTGCCTGGATTGTATGTAGACCACAATCTTGAAGAAAGTGATTCTAGTGTGGGCAGCTGATGACTTTCTTTTAACCTTACAGGGTAAGGGCTGGGAAGATTATTCTTGTTGACTTAGCTGGTTCAGAGAAAGTTGAGAAAACTGGTGCTGAAGGGCGCGTTCTTGATGAGGCTAAAACAATCAACAAATCTCTCTCAGCTCTTGGGAATGTTATCAATGCCCTAACCACTGGTAAGTGGTAAATACAGCAATCCTGTGTGCAAAGGGTAAACATAGTAGTCACTCAACTATTATGCCTTTCTGATTAATGATGAGCTCTACCTGTCATATTTTTCATCTCCAGCTAAACCAAATCATGTGCCTTACCGTGACTCGAAGCTTACACGCATACTTCAAGATTCACTGGTATGTGAAAAAATCGTTCGTGGTTTTCAAATCAGAAGCTTTGTTTAAACGGACACTGCTTGCAGGGTGGCAGCTCAAGAGCTGCATTGCTGTGTTGTTGTTCTCCCAGTTGGTCGAACTCGCCAGAAAGTCTTTCTACCATCCGCTTCGGAACCAGGCATATTCCTTGAACATGACATACTATTACGGAATATTTATACTGCTGCCGTGTTATAGTTTATCATGACTACATGGCAATATCCATCCAGGACGAAGCTCATAAAGACTCTGCCCAAGCCGATTCCCACTGAAGTGTATAGCGCTAAGAAGCCCTCCCCCTATTCTCATGATCAAGATGATCTGCATGACGGAACACTGAGCAAGGCTGATAGCATCCAATCTGAGGCCTCCTATCCCAGCCTTGATTCTTGCGATCATGATTATTTGCGTGAAAGGTTACTGAGCAAGGTTCGTAGCAAGCAACCAACCAGAGGTGGTCGATTTGATCGCGCTCCACATTCTGCTTAGTATCTTACTTGCCAATCCTGTTCAGCTAAGGTTGAGCCTGAAGGAGGAGGACGTCGACCTGCTGGAGGAGCTGTTTGTCCAAGAAGGGATCATCTTCGATCCTGACAAGGTGGTGCTGGACATCGACTCGGCGTGCCACGATGCTGCGAGCCAGCAGATCGCGTTCCTCGTGGAAGCAGTGGGGGAGCTTTCAGAAACTGTGCAGGAGGTATGTATATACAGCACCATCCAAACCTCCACCCCCTCCTGCTGTTGTTGGCCTGTATCCAGCTCTCTCCAAGGTGTAACTCTGCGTGTCGATGGTGCAGCTCACCGACGAGAACGAGACGCTGAGGCATCAGCTCGAGGTCGCACAGGAGATTGCCGCTCGGGCTCAGTGCGCTGCCGCGGAACGGAGCGGTGGTTCGCTGTTTGGTTTTGTGCCGGCGGCCGTCCTCCGTCTTGTCGGGTTCGTGCCTGACTGATGGCACGACGGCCAGCGTCACATACATTGCGTGAATATTCCTGACATCGAACAGCGTAGCTGGTAACATCATTTTGGCGCGTCAGTGACGACGGTTGGGAGTGCCTCTGCTCTGAGGAACCTTGAGTATTGAAGTTGATTCGATTTTGTCACTTGCATCAAAATTCCGTATATGTTAGACATGTGAAATGACATCATCGTCTCAGATTGCTCGTCTGATCATCTTGACCACTCGGATGTTGATTATGATAGGAGTAGTAATTTCGTTTATTAGTTAAATTTCCTTTTCATATGTTGTCAGCTTGGAATTTAAAATCGTACCGTAGCTCATAGAACAAACAGAGGAACCGCATCCATCATTCTCGTGGTAAGTAGGCTTAGTTTGCTTTGTTTCGAGCAGCAATACAGTACATGCAGCGTGCAAGTTTTTTCTTTTCTTTTTCGAATCTATGCAGCGTGCAAGTTACTTACGTGGCTAATCATCGGGCCGCTCATCTCCTCCCTGCCCGAGAGCTCTCGCTACTCCACGCAGCTTTCCTTCTTCCCCCGGTGCTCTCTCGAGTGTGCTCCCCAGGCCCTATCCGACCACCATGGCTTCCGCCTCCGCCTCGTATCACACCATCCTCCACTTGCCCAACCCAATCCACTGCCACCACCTCCACATTTCTCCCACCCGCAGTCGCCGCAGCCGCTGCCTCGCGCTATCCTCCGCGGCGGGGCTTCTCCCCGACCCCAACGCCGCCGCGCTCTCTCGTTTCAGCCCAGTGAGGAGAGCCAGCGCGGGGCCACTCGCGTTCGAAACAGAGGAGGATGAGGCGCAGTCGGCAGACGAAGATGACGAGCAGGAGTGGGCGGGCGGCATCGGCGCGGCGGCGCACGGGGAGGAGGAGCACGACGGCGACGAGCCAGCGGGAGAGGAGGAGGGCGCCGATGATCTGAGCGGCTGGACGCAGCGGCAGCCGCGGCCGTGCGAGCTGTTCGTGTGCAACCTGCCGCGCAGGTGCGGCGTCGACGAACTCATCGAGCTCTTTGGGCCCTTCGGCACCGTCCTCTCCGTCGAGGTACACACACACCTGCATTGCCACGCGGTCATGGCGTGCTCTGTTCTCGAATTCTCACTCGCTGCACCGTGCTAGAGTGTTATTATCCATGGATAATTGGACGGAATGGCTGAACACAAGCGGCTTGGGAGTTCATAGAATTATTATACAAAGTGCGTACTGATTTTGATTTGGTACCTTACAGACCCACGGATAGAATTAACTCAACTGTCTCGTAATCAGCAAGGCTAGCAACTCTCAAATCTCAATGGATGCCATGAACCACCTGTCACGCAGCAGGTCTGCAATTTCGGATATTTCAGCTGTGCAAAGAGAATTGCAGACTGTGGGTTTTTCTGTTTATATATAGAATTCCTATTGGCAGCTCTTGCGTTTATGCTTCCACGGCATCTTACTGAAAACTACTGACGAACATTGGATGGAATTTATGCCAATGGCTTCACTTTTACATATTTCTCATAACACTGTAGTATTAGTTGCTACTATTGCTTCGGATTAAGATTCTACAGGTTCATTGATGTTAATGCATGAAGTTGTGAACAACCCGCAGGTTTCACGCGATGCTGAGACCGGGATTAGTCGCGGATGCGGTTTTGTTACGATGCGTTCTTTTACGGAAGCTAGAACAGCATTCAATGCTCTAGATGGATTTGTGAGTCACACAATAGCTTCACTTTCTGTGTAGTTTCCTCTTTACTCAACCACACATTTGTCTCCAATTGAAATTGTTCTGTGGAGTAATCCATTTACAAACCGCTCTCTTTACTTTCATGTTTCTCTTATAGGACCTGGATGGGCGTGAAATGTTTGTAAGATTTGCGGCTCACGTCGTTTCCAATAGGAGAAATCCCACCCTGTCGCATACACCACCCATGAAGGACCATATCTTTGAAAGTCCGCACAAGATCTATGTTGGCAACCTTGCATGGTCTGTTCAACCTCAACACTTAAGAGAACACTTCACTCAATGCGGAACTGTTGTCAGTACAAGGCTGCTGTCAGATCGCAAAGGAGGGAGACACCGAGCCTATGGATTCCTTTCGTTTTCTTCAACCGAAGAGCTTGAGGCTGCGTTAAAGCTTAACAATACGGTATAATTTCTCGAGTTCATTTTGCCTCTTATTCCATCCGACAATAGTTTGATATCACATTTGACTTTATTTCAAGAAACTAACTGCTGTTGCGGCAATTTTGAATGAGCAAATCCTAAATAAGTAAAACATGTCAGTGAATTTGTACTCCCTCCGACCCAAATTAGTTGACTTGGATTTGTCTAGATTCTATTGTATCTAGACATGATTTAGTACAAATTTGAGTCAACTAATTTGGGTCGGAGGGAGTACCAGAAAGTTTCTGCTTAGATATCTTAGCATATTATTTCGCTGAGTTCCACTATAGAGTTGTTTTGCTGTCACCCTTGATGATATCACATCTATGTTGACAACCGTCGTATCTTGTGTTGACTCTTACTTCTGCAACAGAATTTTCAAGGACGGGATATCATCGTCAGAGAAGCTCATGTAAAAACGCCAGATAAAGCTCAGAGAAGCTAGGCCCTGATGGTTAGACATGCAAGCTCCTGCGATTTTGTCTAGCTTATTTGCAGATTGAGTTCATTCCTTAAGCACAGGCGGTACAGCTAAGTAGATAACATCTTTTGTATTAGTAAGTAACTGGGTGTGATGTACCATTGCAATTTTTCAGACACAATGATTGACATGGATCGCCTGACTGAGTCGAACAATATACCCGTGGTAGTGAGGAACAAAATTTTGAGTTGAGATATTGACGATTCATTCTAGTCAGAAGCAAGCGACTGAATTTCCTTTTTCGCCCCATTGGTATCAGTCACAAGATCTGTATCACATGCGATGATGTTTCCAAGGAAGTGTGCATTCACTTGATGCCAAGGCCGTTAGGTCTTCTTTCTGGAAGAAAGAGATAGAGAGGATGTTGTTTTACTACACTAGTTGTCATGTGCTTGCTCTACTGGTTTTCTGGGACACTTTTGTTTGGTTTCATGCTGGCTGTCGTCGCCAAATTTTGACTGCTTTGGCGACATTTATTGTATTAGGTGACCATTCGTGTTTTATGTCGATTTTTTATAGGCTGTGTTTCTTCAAATTTTCAGTTCAATTTCGTAGGTGAACATGTTAACGCCAGTTTTCAGTTGTGCTCATGTGCTGTATTCGGGCATGAAGCAGGATTTCAACCAATTTGACACGATGGTATACTACTCGTCAAGAGCCTGATGCCAAATCGGCAATAAGTCTAAACTCCCCTCTTTGCTGGCTCAGTTGGATCCGAGACAACGTATACAAAAGACACTGGAATAATAGCATGCGAACTCGGTAATGCTGTTGCGTTTGGGAAAAGCGTTGGCACGCTTAATTCTACGATCCAGAACATTTCAGCAGAGCTTACAAATCTGTTTCACCATTAAAAGAAGGTACGATAAAAAAATTCAAGTATTCACAGAATTTCATTATACCAACAATTCAGCATGAGAACTGTACAAATACAAAATTTCTTCAGCGTCTTAATGCATCCATTAAAATTTGAACTCAATTTTATGTCATGAAATATTTCAAAATGAAGGAAAAATCTTTGCCTTATCCATTAATTAAGAAGGTGCCCAGTTAATTATTAGAAAAATGGGCGAAAACCATACAACACCAACAACACAGGGCCACACCCTCTCTAAACCGACTTAGACGAAACAATGGACGACACATTCGCCAAGACAGTCAGCCTCCCACCCAAACCAGGGAGAAGACACCGTGGCCTCTAAAGGAGAAGCAGACACGGGACACTCCAACTCCCACCAGGACCACCGTACAACATCCAGGGCCACCACCACAAGCCTACGAGTCAACTGCCTGCTACCAGGCCACCTGCTCAGCGCTTGCTCTCAGGTGTGTCGACCGAGCTGACAACCTCGCCACACTAGGCAACACAAGATCACCACCCAATACATGAAATATGCATGCCATTTGAACGTAACAAAACTTAAGTTATAGACTATTTTGAACCTGAGCACAGTTACAATAAAAGCAAGCAACAATGTGAACCATATGATGGACACGCATGGAGATCACACATTGTATGGTAACCGCTAATTATAACTGACAAAATCTGGATACATGACAACATAGTCGTTTAACAGACAGAATTGAGAAACCAGAAAGGTTTTACGGCAATCTCCAGGTAAACAAGGAAAATTTGCAGCTTCCAATTGGCTCCAAACTCATAAAGCATTACATAAGAATGGTTTCCAGAACAATCAAGCTTTAAGCAGTTAAGAGCACACCAGATGCACAGCTTCCTTAGGCAACGAGAGTGCTGGCGGTGGTAGACTCACTGCAGAGATGAAAAAAAAGGTTAGACTTACAAGCATTACGTAAAACTATTATATGAGATAAACAAAGTTGTCAACATACATCACAAATGCTGAGATAAGTGAGTCCAGTACACTGAACTGCCTTCAGTTCGACAACAGTGATTTTGACATTGCACAGATACAATTTTAATGGTTTATGCCTTCAGTTCGAGAACAGAGATTTGACATCACATGGACACAATCTTAATGGTTTATGCCTTCAGTTCGAGAACGGAGATTTTGACATTACATGGACACAATCTTAATGGTTTATGCCTTCAGTTCAAGAACATTGATTTTGACATTACACAGATACAGTCTTAATGGTTTAGTTGGTACCATACCGATACTAAAAAGTGCCCTCATCAATGGCTGATTTTGGGTGATACCATCAGATAACCAATGGGTTTTCAAGCTTTTCCAAACTAAGTGATCTGTGTTAGCATACTAAGCTAAATTCTTACAAATTTAAATGCAATTATGCATTATAAAATTCTGAACATAGTTCAACAAACAAAATAAACCATCACTGAGATAACTACATGAATGCAAGGATTAAGAGTGACTAGTCGATCAACTAGTTACTAGTGAGTCGGTACTTAAATTCCAGCCAAAAACCTCGACTATTCATGACTCTTTGCACGATTAGTCCATGAGTTGGTACCCTATCGACTCAGCTCGACTAGTAATCCTTGTATGAATGAAGATGCAACTTAAATTAGATAAACATAACTGCTGAAAAGTTGCAGTAATTGAAAATGCCATGTCAGTACCACTCAAGTGGAAATGTGGAATAGGGAAAGAAATGTCAGTATCAGTGTATCACAACCAGTCAATTTTCAAAATTGCAACCTTTTCAGTTGTGTCTATCTGATCTCCCTTTACAATATTAGTGCTGTGATCATCAAATTCCTATGTTATCTACTACATTATCAAAGTAATCGGTCGAAGTTATCTAATATACTAATACTGCCTCCGTTCCAAATTAATTGACTCAGCTTTGTCTAGATACGCATGTATCTACACACTAAAACGCATCTAGATATATGTGTATCTAGAGAAAGCTGCATCAGTTAATTTGGAACGGAGGTAGTAGCACACAAAATGCATAAAGTATTTATTTGAATCCTGAAAACTGTCCAGTGTGGCTCTATCACTACATAACATCAATCTTTACAAGTCAACTTGTTTTTGCATCATGTATTAATAATTTTGCGGTGCACAAGGAGACACCGGTGTCCAGCACACAATATGAGAATGCCACATTAGTAGCACAAGAACCACAAATATGACTAACTAGCTTAGGGCCCCATTTCTCTGTAAAATTGCTATATACAGGAACAGCCAACGGAATAGCATCTAAATACAGTCAAGCAGAACCATATTTAAGTAGCATCATCAACGGTACCATTGTACCAAACACATACAGACACACTAGTACCCCAGAACCTACATGTAGCACACATTCTACAGCTCCTATGTATGTAGCAACTGACACACGTAAAAATTATTCACCAAAGCTAAATCAGAATAGAATATTGCCACTTGAGGTGAGTGACTTACTACTTCCAGGTCGCCGGGAGCTTCTTGGTGCGCTTGTAGTAGCGGGCGAGGCGGTGGATCCTGCTCTCCACAAGGATGAGCCTGAACTTGGAGTCCTTATCCTTCCTGTTCCTCTCGAGGTGCTTCCTTATCGCCACCGCCTTCTTGATCAGGAAGTAGAGGTCCTCCGGAATATCTGGGGCCAACCCTGCACACACACACACACACACACACACAGTCAATCCACCCATCAACACACAGAGCAATCTAAGAAAGAGAAGGGGGATCTAATCTATTCTCACCATGGGCCTTGAGAATGCGGAGGATCTTGCTCCCGGTGACGCTCTTGACGAGCGGAATGCCGTGCTGGTCACGGAGCAGGACGCCGATCTGGGACGGCATCTGGCCCTTCTTCGCGGCCTTGGTGATCAAATCGTCCACCTGCGCACGAACAAGACGTACGCATCATCCAACCATATCACGTCGAATCGGGAGGGGAAGAGAAAGTGATGGTCCTTACATCGGCGATGGGAATCTTGACCCAGCTGTGCGGAGTCCTCTTGTACGGCAGCGCCGACGACGAGATGCCCTTCCTGTCAGAGACGGGGAGAGGCCATTAGACCAGAAAAAATCATCGGATTGCGGTAACAGTACGGGGATGTGGCATTACCCGCGGCTGTGCATGCGCCCCATGGTTGCTGCTGGGGAGTGGCTGCGGCGGCGGCGGCGGCGGCGGGAAGGGCGAGAGAGGCGCGAGTGGTGGTAGGAGTCTGGTTAGGGTTTTGGGGTACCACTTATTTGAGGACTTTTTTATATTTGGGTCCTTCAGGTAATGTCTTTTTAGATCCATGCTCAGGTCACATTTTCTTTTCAGGGGCATGACCACGTTACGTTCCAACTAATCTTGTTGGGCTGGGCCTTAAAACTAGCAAGTTAAGGACTGGGTTCTGTATGCTCCGGCAGGGAGTCTGGTAAAAAGCCCACATTTCCTTTTTATATAGAAATAACAAACTGAAAATTCAAAGAGAAAGATACATTTATTTCTCTGATATCGCTAGAAAAAGAAAGACCTTCATGAAGGTCTGTTCCCATGCGCATGAGCGCATCTCGTACGACACATGTCGTGTTCCTAGCAAATCAGCTTCTCGTCTGTAAGTGCGGTCCGACCTTGCTAGTTTAAATAACGAGTATTTGAGTTTTTTTTTTCTTTTTTCTGCGTATTCTACGGCTCGGCTCCGTCTCTAATCAAGACGTTTACGACGCATCAAATTTTTATAAACATCTTGATGAGGTGCATTGGTTGAGCGCCCGTTTGTCTTTTCCTGTATTTGTCGTAGCGCGTTCTACGGCTCGATTTTTCCTCGAATTAAGACGTCGTATCAAAATATAAAAATATAAGTATACTAAGAGGCAAATTACACGATAGTACAAGTATATGCAGATCCAAAGTATACAAAAGTACAATTATGCTCATAGACAAAGTACAACGTAAGTATAACTACACTCAAAATCGAAATATATAAAAGTACAACTCTACTCAGAATCCAAGTACGCGAAGGTATAAATATACTAAAAGTTAAAGTAGGCAGAACAACAACTGTATTAAGAGGCAAAGTACACGGTAGTATAAGTATATGCAGATCCAAAGTATGCAGAAGTATAATTATGCTCACAGACAAAATAAAGTAGAAGTATAATGGTACTCAAAGTCAAAATACACGAAATTACAACTCTACTCAAAACCGAAGTACGCGAAAGAAAATATATTAAAAGTCAAAATATGCGAAACAAAAACTGTATTAAGAGGCAAAGTACACGAGTACAAGTATATGCATATCTAAAGTACGCATGTACAATTATGTTTATTCAAAGTTGAAATACACGAAGTGTAACTCTACTCGTAGTCGAAGTATACGAAAGTATAAATTTAGTAAGAGTCGAAATATACGGAACAACAACTATACTAAAAGTCGAAGTACATAAAATTACAAGTTTACTCATAGTGAAGTACACGAAAATACAATTGTACTCAAAGTCAAATACATGAAAGTACTACTATATTAAGAGTCAAAGTACAGAAAAGTACAAGTGTACTCAATGTCAAAGTATGCGGAAGTAGAAGTGTGTAGTAATCCAAGTACAAAGTATATTAAAAATACGAAGTACAAAAAATACAAAATTGAAATAGTTTAAAATACGAACGCAACAATTTGGAAAGTAAAAAAAATGTTCAAAACCTATTAGCATGGATCTAGTTTTGAAACAAAAGTGAAAATAATTCGTAATTTGGACAAACAATTCTCAAAATATTTTGTTTTAAATCATTGAATTTGAAAAATAAAAAGAAAAATATGTACTCTCGTCCTCCTTTATATCGTCTCTCGTTCTAATTTTGCTTACTTTTCATTACGATACTTGTCAAACATGTAGAGTCTCACTAGGAGGACCGTGTGAAGGAGAAGCCACCACTTGGCCCGATGACAACGCACGCGACAGACCTTTAAAAGATCGGCCTTTTTAGGATTTCTTACTCTCGTGTAAACTGTTCAACTTAGTGATTCACTAAGCAAAGCCTTGTGAACGTATGAACAAAGATACACCTTCTGTTCTTTAATACAAGACCATTAAACGCTAATTCATCAAGGTAGTGCTTGAAGAAATTTGTGAGCACAAAAAGAACTAAATACGAGAATCATTAACTATACTCGCCGGTCTATATTAATGATCTTAATTTTGTGTAGATATGAATACATCAAATACTTAACTAGATTTGTATGAATCTAGATAAATTTAAGGTCATTAATATGGATCGGAGAGAGTGAAAGGGAAATGAACGTCGTCTAGAGGGGGGTGAATAGACGTTTTAAAATTATTATGGTTTAGACTCTAATAAATACCGAATAAAACTAATATTTAATTTATAGAGCACAAAACCTACAAACACTAGGTTCAACTAAGTGCACCAACAACCTATGCTAAGCAAGACAAACAACAAAGTGATAGCAAAATATAATACTTTAAGCACGAAGGCTATCAGAATGCAAATTGCATAAGTAAAGGGCTCGGTTGAGAGATAACTGATAGACACAGAGACAATGATTTTTATCCCGAAGTTCACTTTCAAAGAAGCTTCATCTCTGTTGGAGAGGTGTGATGGTGCTATTGATACGTTGTAAACGTATCTGTAATTTTGATGTTCCATGTTGTTTTATATCTACTTTTTTAAGTTTTGTCCACACTTTGGAGTATTTCTATACACTTTCTTGGACTACCCTATTAACAAGATGCCACAGTGCTAGTTGCCTCTTTTCTTCTGTTTTTAGTTCCAGAAAAGTCAGAAAATGAATATTCTCGGAATTAGACCGGACAAAAGCCAAAGTTGATATTTTACCGAAAGACTCACGGAGCCAGAAGACGAGACGGAGAGGGGCCACAGGGTGGGCACACCATATGGCGGCCAGGCTGGCCGCGCCACCAGGTGGTGTGGGCCCCCTGGCCGCCCACCGACCTTGCCTCTTCGCCTATAAGATGCCTCCCGATGCAAAAACCCTAAATCGTCAAGCCTCCAGCCATCTCCATCGATCTCCACCACCATCTCCATCGCCGTTGCTGATTCCCATGATGAGGAGGGAGTAGTTCTCTCTCGAGGCTAAGGGTTCTACCGGTAGCTATGTGTTCATCTCTCTCTCTATGCATGATCTTATTGAGATCATGAGCTTGTAATCTATAGATCTACCTTCCTATTCAAGTGCTTTAATAGATCTCTCCTCTCCCCATGTGTGTGAAGTTGACAGTGTGCACACCATGGTGGCACTTAGGCTAGAGGTTTCAAATACTTGTTATAAGTTATATTTGGAGTTGTATCTCTTTATGAAATTGTGGTGTTTGTTGGATCCATCTAGCGGTCAAGGTGACAGTGTGGGGTTATCTAGATGGGTAAAGCGAACTTTGAGGAGTGTTGTTATAGCCCTACCATGGATTAGAGTGTTCAACCAAAGAGTAGTTCAGAATAGTATCATGAAGAGAAGATATTTATATGAGAGTGTTCACTAGCGAAAGTATGATCCCTAGGCCTTGTTTCTAAGCATTGAAACACCGTTTGCAACTAGATCTGTTACATGTTTGCTTGCTGCCATCTTTATTTCAGTTTGCCTTTAGTCTCTTCCATGCCATCAAGTTATTTTCTGGCACCGTTGTCTTATATCCATACCACTTGTATTTTACTATCTCTTCGCCAAACTAGTGCACCTATACACCTGGCAAGTGTATTGGGTGTGTTGGGGACACAAGAGACTTCTTGTATCTTGATTGCAGGATTGCTTGAGAGGGATACCTTTGACCACTTCCTCCCTGAGTTCGATAAACCTTGGGTGATCCACTTAAGGGAAAACTTACTGTTGTTCTACAAACCTCTACACTTGGAGGCCCAACAACTGTCTACAAGAATAGAAGTGCGTAGACATCAAGCTATTTTCTGTCGTCGTTGTCGGGGAGGTAAGGTAAAAGGTACTCACATCCTCTGGCTACTAAGCTATCTTCTAGTACTGTAGCTGGTGTGTGAATGCCCGAAGTTATTTTTCCTTTAGATTCTGCAATTATATCTTTTTGTTTCTTGTTTTCATTTTCACTAGTTAGGCTTCATGGAAAACAACAAAAAATTAGAGAGCTTTATAGTATTTATCTTGAGTTAGGACATGACGTGTTTGAAGAGAAAAATAAAAAACCTATGGAACTTTTGCATGCTAATAGTAATGTTATTAGTATGAATTCTTTGAACACCATTATTGCTAATGCTATGGAAAATTCTAAGCTTGGGGAAGCTACTTTTTATGAAAATGATCTTTTTAGTCCCCTAAGCACGGAGGAGAAAATTTACTTTGATTATACTATGCCTCCGATATATGATGATTACAATGATGAATATGATATTTTCAGTCCACCTACTATTGAGGAGAAAATTAATTATGATTGCAATATGCCTCCTATATTTGATGATTATGGTGATGAGAATCATAATGATAGCTATTTTGTTGAATTTGCTCCCACTACGATTAATAAGGATGACTATGCTTATGTGGAGAGCAAAAATTATTATATGCATGTGGCTCATGATAAGAATGTTTTATGTGATAGTTATATTGTTAATTTTATTCATGATGTTAGTGAAAGTTATTATGAGAGAGGGAAACATGGTTTTATGCATCTCAATAATATTAGGTTTCCCCTCTTTATGTTGAAAGTCTTGAAGTTGCACTTGTTTTGCTTTCCTATGCTTGTTGCTTTGTGCTTTCATGACTTGTTTCTTTACAAGATTCCTATGCATAGGAAGTGGGTTAGACTTAAATGTGCTTTGAATTTGCTTCATGATGCTCTCTTTTACTTCAATTCATATTTCTTATGTGACCATCTTCTCAAACTATCAAGCCTAACTTAAAGGCGTTAAAGAAAAGTACTTATTGGGAGATAACCCAAAAGTTTTAGATGTGTCTTGGAAGTTATTACCTCTGTAATAACCGCTCCTTATCCTTTTTATTTGCTTTTTGTGCCAAGAGTAACCTCTAATGAGAGAGAAGTAGTGATTGGGAAAGTTGCTGTCCCGAAACAGATTTCTGTGCTTCACCGTAAAAAATCATGTAAAATCTCTGTACGTCGTTTTGAGGCGTGAATTTTTGTGCTTCTGTCCCAGGTTGTTATCTAACTTTCGTTAGTTCAACACGTTTCGATTTGAGCAATAGAAGGTCTTCGGAAAAATTGGTTTTTACCTGCTGGTCTGTTTTGACAGATTTCTGCCATTATTTGCATTTGCTTCTTGTTTGTTCCTTTTTTAGTTCTTTTGGAGAATTGAGATTTTTGAGGGAAGTGCTACAGTAGCTTGTGTTTTAATGGAAGTTTTATTGGTGTTAGAACTGAACCTAAAATACTTATTATCTTGAGTACACTAATGTTGCTAATAAAGATTGTGTGAAGTTTTGTATGAAGGAAAATTTCAGGTGTATGGAAGGAATGAGTAATGAGATGAAGAATGGACTAAAGCTCAAGATTAGGGATGTCACGCGTGTCAACCCAAGAAATATCCAAGAAGTACAAGCGTCAAAGCTTGGGGATGCCCAAGGCATCCCCTCCTTCATCAATAAAAATCACAGGTTTCTTTCAAACGCTTCATTTTTATTGTTTCATGCATAGTTGTGTTGTTCTTGGAGCGTCTTCTTTTTTGTTTTCGTTTTGGTTTTTCATTTGCTTAGTTTGATGAATAAATTTGTTGGACCCCCTCTTTCATACATTGGTTTTCAAATAGTTTGGTTTGGATTGGAAAAAGAGTAGGAAAGTTCATGCTTAAGTGGTAAAGAGAGTTTGTTTTTGACTGTGGCCTATGCTTTGTCATGCCATGTTCGATATTGTTTTGGATTTATGCTAAGTATTCTTTGCTGTAGCATGGCTTGTTATAAACAATTGAGATTGCTTAATGCGCCTTTGAAGAATCATGCGTTGTTTTAGCATATTAAAGCATAGTATTGTGGTATTCTCCTTTGATTCTTTATTTGGGTTGACTTGGTGCATGCTCACACCATGTTATGACTATCCCAAGTCACCATAGCCTTTATGATCCTTTAGTTTTCAACTTATAGTATCACTTTATGCTTTGATCAATGATGTTTTATCGCTCTGCATGATTATGGCCATTATTGCTCTCTTAGTTTGTTGCTCCCAGTCTTTTGCTAGCCTCCACAACCAAGTATGAGTTCTACTCATGCATCCAACTCCTAAAACCAAGTTATTCCAAAAGAGTCGACCATACCTACCTATTAGCATATGCTATTCCAAGTATATTCACGTTTTTATCTACCTTCCGAATTAAACTTGTTATGAGAAAACTAGTGATTAAAGCTCTCACGAACTTGATGGCACACTTTACTTTTCTTGCCCTTAATAAACTTGAACCATTGTGTCATCTATGTTGTATATGCTTGCACTTATTTGTTGGGGATTAGCAGAACCATGTTGTCGGAACGCTTTCAACATTGCACTTGTACTTTGTACCTAGTTGATATCATGCTCTTTTGTCTATGGATGTCGTCGGTGTGAAATGAAAGGAGAGCTTGTAAGTCCATGGAGTTATGTATGTGTGTTAGAGAAACGCCTGGGCCGCTGGTCTAATCCATGTTGTCATGGTGGAAACCTGCAGCGTAACCATAATGAGCTGTCTATGAAGCATTATTCTTATGAAAAAAAGACTCAGATATTGAGAAAAAAGAGAAAAATAAAAGAAAAAAGAGATATATGAAAAGAGGAAAGAGAGAAAAAAGCACCATATTCCCATGGTAAAGAAGAAGATTGCTGAGATGCTCGTTGTCTGCTTGCCTTGTCATTTTGATATGGTGATTCTTCCGTATCATCGGGCAAGGGGTACCCTATTGGCGGTTCTCTATGATACACATGTACTTACGATGACAAGAACTTACCGGTGCCTAACTTGAGTAGCATGAGGAGCAGCCCTCGTATTCAAGGGACATGACATTTCCAACTTATACTTCGTCAAGCATATACTCCATAGTTTGTTCACTTTAACCTTAATCACTTCAAGATGCTTATGATAGGGGCAATGAGAGCTGAAAGCTAAAAAGTACCATAATTTTTGGAAGCTCTTTATGAGACTTGAATCCCTACTTCCTTCTATGAAGGCCTTACTTTTACTTTTATGTTGAGTCTCCACCTTCTATCTTTATGCACCCACTTTGAGAGCATAGTGGCCATTCTTAGTTCTATGTGCATTGTCCCAAGACTTGTTGATTGATGCATAGATTTGATATTGCTTGTTTTAAACTATTTGTATGAGGTCACTCTTATGAACTTTGAAGGTGTCCTATGCATTTATGTTTGCTACTCTATGAGGGACAAGCTGAATGCCACAATGCTATGTTTTCTTTATGTGAAACAAACAAACGTCTTGCAAAACATTGTTATTCATGAATATTTTGTTTGTGTCTTTTCATGTTGCAACATAGTTGCTTTGCCTTATTGTTAGAACTTTGTCTTTCATGTTATGATTGAAGTACTATGATCCCAGCTATCAATGTTTTACAAATACTTTGATCAAGTTTATGATGGTGCATGTCACCTCAAAAATTATTCTTTCTTTTTATCACTTACCTACTCGAGGACGAGCAGGAGTTAAGCTTGGGGATGTTGATACGTTACAAACACATCTATAATTTTTGATGTTCTATGCTTGTTTTATATCTACTTTCTTATGTTTTTTCCACACTTCAGAGTATTTCTATACACTTTCTTGGACTAACGTATTAACAAGATGCCACAGTGCCTGTTTTCTTCTGTTTTTGGTTCCAGAAAAGTCAGAAAATGAATATTCTCGGAATTGGACCGGACAAAAGCCAAAGTCGATATTTTACCGGATGACTCACGGAGCCAGAAGACGAGATGGAGAGGGGCCACAGGGTGGGCACACCATATGGTGGCGCGGGCTAGCCCTGGCCACGCCACTAGGTGGTGTGGGCCCCCTGGCCACCCACCGACCTTGCCTCTTTGCCTATAAGATGCATCAGAGGGCAAAAACCCTAAATCGTCAAGCCTCCAACCATGAAAAGTTCTGCAGCGCCGCCGCCACCGAAGGGGAGATTCAGGGGACAAAACGTCTCTGTTTCAGCACCCTGCCAGGACGGGGAAGTGCCCCCGGAGCCATCTCCATCGATCTCCACCACCATCTCCATCGCCATTGCTGATTCCCATGATGAGGAGGGAGTAATTCTCTCTCGAGGCTAAGGGTTCTACCGATAGCTATGTGTTCATCTCTCTCTCTCTATGCATGATCTTATTGAGATCATGAGCTTGTAATCTATAGATCTACCTTGCTACTCAAGTGCTTTAATAGATCTTTGCTCTCCCCATGTGTGTGAAGTTGACAGTGTGCACACCATGGTGGCACTTAGGCTAGAGGTTTCAAATACTTGTTATGAGTTATATTTGGAGTTGGATGTCTTTATGAAATTGTGGTGTTTGTTGGATCCATCTAGCGCTCAAGGTGACAGTGTGGGGTTATCTAGATGGGTAAAGCGAACTTTGAGGAGTGTTGTTATAGCCCTACCATGGAGTAGAGTGTCCAACCGGAGAGTAGTTCATAGTAGTATCATGAAGAGAAGATATTTATATGAGAGTGTTCACTAGCGAAAGTATGATCCCTAGGCCTTGTTTCTAAGAATTGAAACACCGTTTGCAACTAGATCTGTTACATGTTTGCTTGCTGCCATCTTTATTTCAGTTTGCCTTTAGTCTCTTCCATGCCATCAACTTATTTTCTGGCACCGTTGTCTTATATCCATACCACTTGTATTTTACTATCTCTTCGCCGAACTAGTGCACCTATACACCTGACAAGTGTATTGCGTGTGTTGGGGACACAAGAGACTTCTTGTATCTTGATTGCGGGGTTGCTTGAGAGGGATACCTTTGACCACTTCCTCCCCGAGTTCGATAAACCTTGGGTGATCCACTTAAGGGAAAAATTGCTGCTATTCTACAAACCTCTGCACTTGGAGGCCTAACAACTGTCTACAAGAATAGAAGTGCGTAGACATCAGCTATGTACTTCGAACGTCACAAATGGTTCACCTTAAGGTGTGGTGGCTCGATGCTCACCCAACGTCACACAAGGCGTCACCTCAAGATGCGAAGGCACGCAAACCACTGACGCCACAAAAGGCTCAGCCTATTCTCCCGTGAGCTCGTCACAAAGGCCTACTCACGATCCACTATGGGACACTTGAGGGTGGTCACCAACCCGTACAAGGTTTGGGGTAATCTCCACAACTCAATCGGAGGGCTCCCAAGAAACACCACAATACCACAACATGCCACAAGCTTGGGGAATCTCTGATGAGTGCATATTTGCATCATGTTTTACACTATTATTTTGCATTGTAGATGTAGGATCTTGATATTTTACGGTGCTCGCGCGCATATTTTATGTCTGTTTTCACTAGGATCAGGACAGATGATGGATACAATTCTTGGAGCAGTTGTACTGTGGAGAAAAGGAGTCAAAAAACAACGTAAATTGCTTATTTGAGAAATATTAAAAATACCAGAAGAAAACCAGAAGCGAATAAAGGAAAAGAGAGTTCAAGGACCAACTATACGACTGGAATAAATCTACCGGCCGTATAGTTTCAGCCGTATAGTTGGCGCCGCCTCCGCCTTTTCAAATAGTTTCACCCCATGCAACTTGATCGGAGAGACGACATATAGAACACCCAGAAATCGCCGAAACCTCACCTCTGGAAGGCATCTGGAGGGGGAACTCATCCACCAGGGATTCATCTTCGCCTTGCACAGATCCGGGAGGCTAAGACATCGACCTTCATCATCCACCGCTACATCACCACCATCTCCATCCATCCCATCTACATCTTGTCTAGATCTTGTTGTAATTTCCGTACTCGTTGTGGATTTATACAAGTACTATTCATCTATGATAGATCCCATTGTTATTGCCATGATGTTGATTGCCTCCATGTCTGAGTAGATCATTAGTTCTTGGGGAGATGGAGAAACCCTAGTATGAGATTGAAATAAGATAAAGTTTATTATGATATTCATCACTGTGACCATGTGTTAGATTGTCTTCATCTTGATGTTGAGATAAGTCGACCTATCAATATTTGCCTCTAACAGGGACTTGATGGAGGGAACTACTTGTTGGTAGACGGAGGTGTGTTAGCACTTGCAGTGACTATAAAGCTATTGGCACTCCTTACGTATCAACTTGGGAAACTGAGAAAACTCACAGAACACTATCCATGCCATGGGATACGTCCTACAAGATTATGTCCCTTAATAGCACAGTAATTTGATTAATGTCGATTGCTGACTGTTGTGGTTATGAGGATGATGTGAGCAGCGGTTGTTGCTTATTTGTCCAAATACGGAGTTCCTCCCACACATACATAGTTGAGAATGTTCATGATGATAATCTTTATCTTAGTTTCTTATAATGCTAGTGGTATATCTGCTACTCCCTGAGAACGCTTTTCCCCTTATTGCAGTTCCAATCTCTTTTACATACGCGATACTTACTTTTTGCATTCAGTTGTTTTACTTTACTTTATTGTTGCTCTTATACCTAAAACCCCAAAACACCCTTTTACGCAATACTCACATTTTATCTTGTTACTTAAACTTTATTTAGCATTTCTATCGTAATATTTATTTCAAGAGTTATTAGACTTCAGACTCCTGCTCCATGTGGGATCGATATCTTTATTTCGAAACTAGCTATAAATGATCTGTGCACTTGTAGTCATCAAGCTATTTTGTGGCACCGTTGCCGGGGAGCTAAGCGTTGTAGGTCTTTTAGTTTTTTCTTATTTATTCTTGTCTTGCTAAGTCTTGTTTTGAGTTACAGGTTTCCACCAACATAATGGAGTTTGAGCATATGACTAGTGCTAACCCACTCAACAACTTTGGTAAGCCCTATGATATTTATAAAAGAGACAACTCCAATGAGAAGACAAGGGAGTTTGAAATAAATCTTCTACTACTCAGTATTTTACACAAGAAGAAATTTACTGGAGATGAAGAAGATCCTGATCCATATGAGCATATTGCATGTTTCAAAGATATATGTGGCACTTTTAATTGACGGGATATACCGCTGATGAGGTAAGGATTAAACTTTTTAGTCAGACTTTGACTAGTACAGCTCTCTCATGGTATAGATCTCTACCCCCTGAAGCCACTACTACTTGGGATAATCTAGCCTGTGAATGTCTAGCAAAATATTATCTGTTGTCGAAATATTTTGGAATCAGGCGTCTTATAATGACTTGGAGGAACCATTCTAATGAAGGACTAGTAAGAGCTTATATCAGATTTAAATATTTACTACGTCTATGTCCTCATCATGATTTACCTGAATGGTATTTATTGCATATCTTTTATGGCGGTTTAATTGAACCTAATAAAATTGAACTCGACTCTTTCACGGAAGGAGCCTTTATGAATCTTTCTATAACTAAATCTTGGACTTTACTTAATAGAATTTGCGATCATAGAGTTTCATGAAATTTTGGTCTAGGAAGTGAAGGAGGCGTAGAAATAGAACACAATTGTATTCATGACTATAATAAAAAGGGCCATGTTAAAGAATTATCTAAAGAACTTTATTTGGATTCAGATCTTGTGTTGCTAGTTGTTAAAGCTTTTACAGAACATATCAAAGATCTGAAAGAGGGTGTGGTCAAGTATGATCCACCACCCGAACCTGAGAAGAAAAGAGAAGATAAAGCAACACTGGCCTCCTTAGAACCAATACATGAGATGCCTTTCCCTAACACTGCACAAAAGCATATTCTTGAATATGAATAGGTCAAAGCAGTACAAGAGAAGAAGGAAGAAGAAAGCATACCAGAAGTCGTGGAAAATCTATAAGAAACCAAAGATGAAGAGGTAACCAAGGAAGCAGTTATGGCTATGTATGCACATTGTAACATAATTGAACTTGATGAAGATACTTCCGTATTGGTTGAAGGAAAAACAAAGGTAAATGACGAGGGGTAACATCGGCAATGCCCATGGTGATGGACTTGGGGTTTCGCGGAAAAGAGAACGCTGGGGATTTCATCGGATGTCAGGGAAACAATGGAATCAAAATCGCCTGAATATTGAGTAATCGTATTATTACAAGTTATCTTCTAGATTTTAGTACCCTCGCTTGGGCTTCTCCCGTCCTATATATAATAGGCCGGGTCTCAAAGCTGTATGCGGACAGGTTTCATACACACGTGATTACAATACCAACACAATACTGGTTCGTAGTTTCTTTCCTAATACAATCAAAGCCTTTGTCGGTTGCTTCCTTGGGCTGTCATCTGGAATCTTCATGGGCCGGAAGCCCTTTTACCCAGTATAGGGTAGTAAACTGATGACCCACAAGTATAGGGGGTGTATCGCAGTATTTTCGAGGGAAGTGAAACCCAATTTATTGATTCGACACAAGGGGAGCCAAAGAATATTTATAAGCCTTAACAACTGAGTTGTCAATTCAGCTGCACTGAAACAATCTTGCTCACAGCTTTATCAAGAGTAACAGTTTTGTAGTAGGAATAGCAAAGTAACAGGTAGTAAAGCAAAGATAGTAGTAACAAAAGCGAACAAAGGATTCGAGCGGGTAGGCATAGGGATGGATGGACGGCGTTGCATGGACAAGACAATCCACATAGCAATCAGAACATAGGAAATTGCGATAAATAAGATAAAGCATCCAAGTACTAGACAATCCTAGGCATGTGTTCCATATATAGTCATCTGAGCTCGCAATGAGAACTTGCACAACATCTTTTGTCCTGCCAGCCCGTTTGCAGCGGGCCTCTAGGGAACTCTCGGCAATTAAGGTGCTCCTTTTAATAGAGCACCGGAGCAAAGCATTAACACTCCGTGAACACATGTGATCCTCACATCAAAGCCATTCCCTTCCGGTTATCCCGATTTCTGTCACTTCGGGGCCATAGGTTCCAGACAACAACGTGTGTATACAACTTTCAGGTAAGACCATAAACAATACTATCATAATGAATCAATAACATGTTCAGATCTGAAATCATGGCACTCGGGCCCTAGTGACAAGCATTAAGCACAACAAGTCGCAACAAAGTCATAAAGCACTAATAAAAGATACTAGGCACCATGCCCTAACAATCTGATGCCATTACATGAACGATCTCATCCAATCCCTACCATCCCCATAGCCTACAGCGGGGGATTACTCACTCATAGATGGGGGAAACGTGGATGGTCGATGGAGATGATGGTGGAGATCGATGGAGATGGCTCCGGGGGCACTTCCCCGTCTCGGCAGGGTGCCTGAACAGAGACTTTCCGTCCCCCGAATCTCCCCTTCGATGGTGGCAGCGCTGCGAAACTTTTTCTGGAAAAACGTCGAACCCCCGGAGTTTTTAGGTCAGAAGGCTTCTTATAGGCGAAGAGGGAGACCGAGGGGGTGCCTAGGGCCACCACACCATGCCCTAGCGCGGTCAGGCCCAGCCCGCGCCTGGGGGTGTGTGGCCAGCCCCTGGCCCTCCTCCGTCTCGTATTCTGGCTCCTGGAGTGTTCTGGAAAATAGGCACTTTAGCTTTTGTCCTGTCCAATTCCAAGAATATTCATTTTCTGACTTTCCTGGAACCAAAAACAGCAGAAAATAGGCAGCTGGCACTGTGGCTCTTGTTAATAGGTTAGTCCAAGAAATCATATGAAAATTACTCCAAAGTGTGGACAAAACACAAGAAAGTGGATAAAAGAAAGCATGGAGCATCAAAAATTATAGATAATTTGCAATGTATCAACATCCCCAAGCTTAACTCCTACTCGTCCTCGAGTAGGTAAGTGATAAAATGAAATAATAATTTTTGAGGTGACATGCACCATCAAAGACTTGATCAAAATATTTGTAAAACATTCAAAGCTGGAATCATAGTACTTCAATCATAACATGAAAGACAAAGTTCTAGCAATAAGACAAAGAGACTATGATGCAACATAAAAAGGCATAAACAAAAGATTCATGAATAACAATGCCTTGCAAGAAGTTTGTTTGTTTCACATAAAGAAAACATAGCATAGTGGCATTCAGCTTGTCCCTCATAGAGTAGCAAACATAAATGCATAGGTCACCTTCAAAGTTTACAAGAGTGACTAGATACAAATAGTTTAAAACAAGCAATATCAAGGTATGCATTAATCAACAAGTCTTGGGGCAATGCACATAGAACTAAGAATGGCCACTATGCTCTCAAGAAGGTGCTCATAGAATGTGTGGAGACTCAACAAGGAAATGAACAGGTTTTGAAAAGTTTGAAAGGCTTCCAAATGATGAAAGTATGGTACTCATTAGCTTTGAGCTCTCATTGCCCCTGTCATAAGCATCTTTAAATGGTTAAGGTTAAAGTGACACAACTAAGAGGATATGCTTGACAAGTTATAAATCGAAGTCTCATGCCCCTTACCTACGAAGACCGATCCTCATGCTACTCAACTTCAGTCACAAGTAAGCTCTTGTCATTGTAAGTATATACGTATCATAGAGAACCGCCAATGGGGTACCCCTTGCATATGATACAGGAGCTATCCCATAATCAAAATGACAAGGCAAGCAGACAATGAGCATCTCAGCGATCTTTTTATTTACTATGTGCATAGATTTTTATTGAGGATGCTTCATAGAATGCTCATTATGGTTATGCTGCAAGTTTCCACCATGATTAGGCATGGCTTAGGCTAGCGGCCTAGGCGTTTCTCTAACATACATACAAACTCCATGATCTTACAAGTTCCACTTTTATTTCACACCGCCGGGATCCATAAGCAAAAGAACAAGATATCAACGAGGTACTAAGTACCAGTGCAATGTTGAAAGCGTTCCCCATGATACATGGTTCTGCTAACTTCAACTTATAAAGCGCAAGCATATGCGCAACAAAGAAGGACGCAATGGTTCAGGTTTATTAAGTGCAAGAAAATAAAGTGTGCCATCAAGTTCGTGAGAGCTTTACTAACTAACTTTCTCATAACAAGCAAACATTTTATTCGGAAGAAAACAAGGCATATTGAATATGCACGGAAGTAGCAAATGATGATAATAGGTAGGTATGGTGGACACTTTGGCAATATTTGGTTTAAGGTAGTTGGAAACATGAGTACAATACTCAGTGGAAGTGAAGGCTAGCAATAGTAAGGGAGCGACAAACGAGAGAGCAATAATGGCCATAATCATGCAGAGCGACAAAACATCATTGATCAAAGCATAAGGTGATACTACAAGTTGAAAACTAAAGGATCATAAAGGCTTATGGTGACTTGGGATAGTCATAACATGGTGTGAGCATGTGCCAAGTCAACCCAAATAAAGCATCAAAGGAGAATACCACAATACTATGCTTTAATATGCTAAAACAACGCATGATTCATCCAAAGCACATTAAGCAATCTCAATTGTTTATAACAAGTCATGCTACATCAAATAATACTAAGCATAAAGCCAAAACAATATCAAGCATGGCATGACAAAACATAGGCCACACTCAAAAACAAGCTCTCTTTACCACTTAAGCTTCCTACTCTTTTCCAATCCAAACCAAACTATTTGAACACCAATATATGAAAGAGGAGGTCCAACCAATTTATTCATAAAACTAAGAAAACCAAGCAAACGAAAAACCAAAACGAAAACGAAAAAGAAGACGCTCCAAGAACAACGCAACTGTGCATGAAACAATAAAAATGAAGCGTTTGGAAGAAACCTGAGATTTTTATTGATGAAGAAGGGGATGCCTTGGGCATCCCCAAGCTTTGACGCTTGTACCTCTTGGATATTTCTTGGGGTGACACGTGTGACATCCCCAAGCTTGAGCTTTAGTCCATCCTTCATCTCATTACTCATTCCTTCCATACACCTGAAATTTTTCCTTCATACAAAACTTCACACAATCTTTATTAGCAACATTAGTGCACTCAAGATAAATAAGTCTTAAGGTTCAGTTCTAACACCAAATAAACTTCCATTAGAACACTAGCTATTGTAGCACTTCCCTCAAAAAGCTCAATTCCCCAAAAGAACTCAAAAAGGAACCAACAAGAAGCAAATGCAGAAAATGGCAGAAATCTGTCAAAACAGACCAGCAGGTAAAGACGATTTTTTTTCAAAGACCTTCTGTTGCTCAAATCAAAAAGTGTTGAACTAACGTAAGTTAGATAACAACCTGGGGCAGAAGCACAAAAATTCACGCCTCAAAAAGACGTTCAGAGATTTTACACGAATTTTTACGGTGAAGCACAGAAATCTGTTTTGGGACAGCAACTTTCCCAATCATTACTTCTCTCTCATTAGAGGTTACTCTTGGCTGAAAAAGCAAATAAAAAGGATAAGGAGCGGTTATTACTGAAGTAATAACTTCCAAGACTCATTTAAAACTTTTGGGTTATCTCCCAATAAGTATTTTTCTTTAACGCCTTTAAGTTAGGCATAAGGAAAAACTGAAATGGATATAATAAAAGTAAGCGGAGATAATCATGGTGAAAACATTGTTTTGTTCAATGAAATCCTTTTTTTAACAAGGTTGATCAGGTCTTGCTACCAAAACAATTCCATATGAGACAAAACTTTGTATTCCACTAATGATTATGTTACCTCAACCTTGATAGCAATAGTCCCAATCATAATAGTTTCAAATTTTTCTCTTGGTATGGGACAATATATTTCTCCAACTTGAATGCCCTCATCATGTTCAATTGAATTCAAAACCATAAGTATATCGATCAGCTTGGGGAAATAGATAGTATGTTCCTTGTCATTGACATTGAAGGTCACCTTCCCTTGATTACAATTAATAACAGCTCATGCAGTATTTAAGAAAAGGTCTCCCAAAAATAGTAGACATATTATCATCTTCAGGCATAAAAGTTTGAGAGGATGCTCTCATAAGAAATATGAGTTGAAGTAAAAGAGAGCATCAAGAAGCAAATTCAAAACACATTTAAGTTTAACCCACTTCCTATGCATAGGAATCGTGTATGCAAATAAATTCACAAAGAACAAAGTGACAAGCATAGGAAGATAAAACAAGAGTAATTTCAAAACTTTCAGCACATAGAGAGGTGTTTCAATACCATGAAAACTTCTACGACCATATTTTCCTCTCTCATAATAATTTTCAGTAGCCTCATGAATAAACTCAACAATATAACTATCACATAAAGCATGCTCTTCATGATCTACAAGCACTAGAGCTTTATTATACACATTTTCAAAAGAAACCTCAGGAACATAACATTCATCCTCCTTTAGTAAGCATGGAGGACAATCAAATAATGTAAGGGATAAAGAGTTACTATCATTAGAAGGTAGGCATGGGTAGCTAATCCATTCTTCCTCCTTTTGTTCATCACTCTCCTCCTCTTTTTCATCTAATGAGATTTCAGGTTCATCAATTTCTTCTTCCATAGGATCCTGCAAGGCATTAGTCTCTTCCATTTGTGGAAAGCATCTAAAATATTCAAGAATATAGCCATTTTCATCCTTGTAATTATCAAAGCAAAATTTAAGTATACCATAAATCTCATATTTGTAAGGTGAATCATCAATATTTTCAAGCAAACTAGCAAGTTCAAAATCACCCTTCCAAGCAATAAATTCTTTAATTTGCTCCGCATCATAAAAGTCATAAATTCCTTTAGCATAGGAAGATATGGTATCCTTATCATTATACTCACATTGAAAAGGGAGGTGTTTATACCTCTTTCTGCAACAAGACTCATCATAGCAATAAGTAACATTATAAGTAGAGCACACGTTTCTAGCAATGGTATACAATCTATCAATTTGTTCCAATAAGTGTTTCCCTTTTTGTGACAAGCGGTGTTCCTTATAATAATATTTTTGATCTTCCATGAACCCACCTTGCCAATAAGCTTCAGTTTCAAAGAAACCAACCATTGACAACAAGCATGATAAGGCAAGACAATAACAGACCAACGAAAATAACAACTAGAGTAGGAACTACTTTTTTTTGTATTTTTGATAAAGAAACAAGCAAACAAGGAGAAAATAAACTTAGCTTGAACAATAGTGAATCCAAGTGGACTTGATAAATAAAGCTATGCTCCTTGGCAACAGCGCCGGAAAATAGTCTTGATGACCCACAAGTATAGGGGGTGTATCGCAGTATTTTCAAGGGAAGTGAAACCCAATTTATTGATTCGACACAAGGGGAGCCAAAGAATATTTATAAGCCTTAACAACTGAGTTGTCAATTCAGCTGCACCTGGAAACAATCTTGCTCACAACAGTTTATCAGTAGCAACAGTTTTGTAGTAGGAATAGCAAAGTAACATCAGTAGTAAAGCAAAGACAGTAGTAACAAAAGCAGTAAACAATGGGATTCGAGTGCGGTAGGCATAGGGATGGATGGACGAGCGTTGCATGGACAAGACAATCCACATAGCAATCAGAACATAGGGAAATTGCAGATAAATAAGATAAAGCATCCAAGTACTAGACAATCCTAGGCATGTGTTCCATATATAGTCATACGAGCTCGCAATGAGAACTTGCACAACATCTTTTGTCCTGCCAGCCCGTTTGCAGCGGGGCCTCTAGGGAACTACTGGCAATTAAGGTGCTCCTTTTAATAGAGCATCGGAGCAAAGCATTAACACTCCATGAACACATGTGATCCTCACATCAAAGCCATTCCCTTCCGGTTATCCCGATTTCTGTCACTTCGGGGCCATAGGTTCCAGACAACAACGTGTGTATACAACTTTCAGGTAAGACCACAATACTATCATAATGAATCAATAACATGTTTAGATCTGAAATCATGGCACTCGGGCCCTAGTGACAAGCATTAAGCACAACAAGTCGCAACAAAGTCATAAAGCACTAATAAAAGATACTAGGCACCATGCCCTAACAATCTGATGCCATTACATGAACGATCTCATCCAATTCCTACCATCCCCATAGCCTACAGCGGGGGATTACTCACTCATAGATGGGGGAAACACGGATGGTCGATGGAGATGATGGTGGAGATCGATGGAGATGGCTCCGGGGGCACTTCCCCGTCTCGGCAGGGTGCCTGAACAGAGACTTTCCGTCCCCCGAATCTCCCCTTCGGTGGTGGCGGCGCTGCAGAACTTTTTCTGGAAAAACGTCGACCCCCCCAGAGTTTTTAGGTCATAAGGCTTCTTATAGGCGAAGAGGGAGACCGAGAGGGTGCCTGGGGCCACCACACCATGCCCTGGCGCGGTCAGGCCCAGCCCGCGCCTGGGGAGGGGGGGTGTGGCCAGCCCCTGGCCCTCCTCCGTCTCGTATTCTAGCTCCTGGAGTCTTCTGGAAAAATAGGCACTTTGGCTTTTGTCCCGTCCAATTCCGAGAATATTCATTTTCTGACTTTCTGGAACCAAAAACAGCAGAAAAGCAGGCACTGTGGCTCTTGTTAATAGGTTAGTCCAAGAAATCATATGAAAAGTACTCCAAAGTGTGGACAAAACACAAGAAAGTGGATAAAACCAAGCATGGAGTATCAAAAATTATAGATACATTTGCAATGTATCATAAACCATAAGCATCCGAGTAACCATACTCATGTTAGTAAAAGATGTGGGTAAGCCTATTCTTCCCTGCATATTTAAAGAAACCTTGCATTATGGTTTATGCTATCTTGGCACCGAAGTTAATGTTATATCTTATGATTTCTACTTAGAAATAAAAGAAGAAATAAAACCGGCTACAATTGAAAATACTGATATGACAATTATGTTAGCCAATAAAAATCTTAGAATTCCAATGGGAGTAGTTGAAGATGCAACTGTCATAATTGGCAACAAAAACTTTCCTATCGATTTTGTAGTTGTTGATATGCCAACTGACACTCTTTGCCCAATTATATCTGGAAGAAACTTTTTAAGTGATATAGGTGCCTATGTTGATTTTAAAAGGGAGATTATGTCTCTTAAGCTTGGGGGAGCGAAAATGGAATTCCACTTTTCCAAATTTAAAGACAGACCTCCACAAATATAAGAAGAAGAGGAAGGGAAAACTATTGAGGAAATGGCTCAGGCTGTAAGTGGGACAACCTGCGGATGTCCCGCGTATCGCCGCATGTGCCCGCTTTAGTTATGCGGGATTATGTAGGCAGCCCACAAAAATGACACACTAGATCACGGCGGCCGCGTACCCGCATAATCTACAGGTTAATCAGAGGCGGAAATCTAAGTATAGTAGCTTTGCTAGCTGGAGACGAACACAACTGCTTCGGCTCGCTGAACCAGAGGAGGAGTTAGAGGAATGAATGGAGAGAGGGAGGTGGGGTTCAACTGCTAGAGTTAGCCGGAAGAGGAATGGCCCCCATGGCGCAGCTGGCCGGCGGCGCTCCGGCCACACTTCATCGCTTGCTGCGAGGCACGACCGTCATGTGCGATTTCAGAGATAGGTCCTATGCGGGTTATGCAAATATGCCAGTAGGACGCAGAATACCACATATTTTTTCTCCTATTCTGCGGGCCTCCGCTTATGCTGATATGTGGGTTTGGGTTTGCGGCACCGCGGATGGCCCGCTCCAACTTGCACCCTGAGAAATGGCGGCTCTTTTCTTTAGTAATCAAGAAGAAGAAATTAATGAAGATTCAAATTATGAAGAAATAGTTACGAAGGGCAAGTCCCTAGGAGAACTAGAAGATGAATTCGATTCACTTCCCATTATGGGACCTCCAACTGATGATGCTTTTGAAGAGCCAGAAAAGAGAGGGGACGACGAACTACCACCCCTAGAGTTGAAGACTCTACCAGATAATCTTAAATACAGGTTTTTAGATGATACAAATAAATTTCCTATTATTATTAGTGCTAAACTTTTAGGAGAAGAAGAAGAACTCAAGAAGATACTTAAGGAACATCGCAAGGCCTTTGGGTACTCAATGGATGATTTGAAGGGCATTAGTCCCATGATAACCATCCATCAAATATTCATGGAAGAAGGTGATAAACCAGTGGCGGAATTTAATAGAAGATTGAAGCCTGAAATGAAGGAAGTGGTATGAAAAGAAATTGTACACCTATTGTACACAGGTATAATCTATCCTGTTAAAGAAAGTGAATGGGTAACTCATGTTCATTATGTCCCTAAGAAGGGCGGTTTTACTGTTGTTTCTAATGAAAACAATGAATTGATACCTACTAGAACTATTGTTGGGCATAGGATGTGCATAGAATTCAGAAAATTAAATAAAGAAACTAGGAAAGATCACTATCTTTTACCGTTCATAGATCAAACTTTAGAAAGGTTAGCAAACCATACTCATTTTTGCTACTTGGATGGATACTCTGGTTTTTCTCAAATAGCTGTTCATCCGGATGACCAACTTAAAAGAACTTTCATTAGTCCTTATGGTTTACATGCTTACCGACGTATGCCTTTTGGTTTATGTAATGCTCCAGCTACGTTTCAAAGATGAATGACTGCTATTTTTGCAGATTTTATAGAACTTATAATGGAAGTATTTATGGATGACTTTTTTGTTTATGTAACTTCATTTACTAGTTGCTTGGATAATCTCAAAAGAGTTTTGCAGCGTTGTGAAGAAACTAATCTTGTTCTAAACTAGGAGAAGTGCCATTTTATCGTCAAAGAAGGTATAATCCTTGGACACAAGGTATCAGGTAAGGGAATTGAAGTTGATAGAGCTAAGGGTGAGGCAATAGAGAGAATGCCACAACCTAGGGATATTAAAGGTATAAGAAGTTTCCGTGGTCATGTGGGTTTTTATAGAAGGCTCATTAGAAATTTCTCTGGAATATTTAAACCTTTGACTAACCTCCTGCAAAAGGGAGTAAGATTTAATTTTGATGATAAATGTCTTGAAGCCTTTGATAAACTCAAAAATGCTTTATCCCGTGCTCCTATTATTAAACCACCTATCTGCGATACAACCTTTGACTTAATATGTGAAGCTAGTGATGATGCTGTAGGAGTAACTCTAGGACAACATATTGGCCGCAGATTTAACATTATACATCATGCTAGTAGGACTCAAATGGTGCTCACAAGAATTACCCTAAGGAAGAAAGGGAACTTTTTGCTATATTTTTCTCTTGTGATAAATTTCGTTCTTACATAGTTGATGCAAAGGTAAGAGTTCATACGGATCGTGATGGTTTAAAAGAACTCCTTGAGAGGAAAGACCATAAGCCAAGACTGATCCGTTGGATTCTATCACTTCAGGAATTTGAGTTGCAGATTATGCAGAGGCAAGAAATAAAGATGTTAGATGCAGTGTCCATGTTTGCCCAGCAAGACACCAATCTTGTTGAGAGGAATTTTAGTCCTGGTGATTTTCGTTTACGAGAATTACTCAATGAACTAAGGTCAATTCCTCCAAGAGAGAAGAAGTCTTTGTTGTTGGAGGAGCTTTTCATCCCTGGATAAGCAAATGGTAAGCTCAAGGTAAGTGTTCTTACCTAAATAAGTGATTTGTATTCACAAATTTTACTTCTAATTTTTTTGCCTTTGAATTCCTTGTGTTTTTCTAAAGTTTTAGAGGGTTTTTACCAACTATACGGGCGGAACTATACGACCAGAGAGGAAGCTCCTGCCGTATAGTTGGTCATTAAACTCTTTGTATCATCATAGTGAAATTGTTTTCGATATCTGAGCCTATACGGTCGCAACTATACGACCGGAGCCAAAATTCCGGCCGTATAGTTGGTTGTTAAACTCTCAAATACTTTCAATTTTTTGTGTGATACGGTCGCAACTATACGACCGGAGCCAAAATTCTGGCCGTATAGTTGGTTGTTAAACTCTCAAATACTTTCAATTTTTTGTGTGATACGATCGCAACTATACGACCGGAGCCAAAATTCCGGCCGTATAGTTGGTCGTTAAACTCTCAGACACTTTCGACTTTTGGTGTCTCTATCTATACGGTCGCAACTATATGACCAGAGCCAAAATTCTGGCCATATAGTTGGTCATTAAACTCTCATACACTTTCGATTTTTGGTGTCTATATCTATATGGTCGCAACTATACGACTAGAGCCAAAATTTTTGTTTTTTATATTGATGCTTCTTCTGTTGTTAGGACTGGACCATGGCCGCCAACTTGCCTCCTCAGCCCAAAGGAATTATTCCTTGCGAGGTGGAAGAAGAGGACGAGTTGGGCTCCACCGTCCCTGTTGGGAAAGAGCAGGAAGCCCTCGAGTCCAGTAGTCACGGGACTCGCAAGCACTCCCGTAGCGAGGATTCAGATGCCTCATCACTGACGACGCTGGAGGATCCTTCCAGCGCTGTAGAGGAGCCAATTCTCGTTGTGCCTGTACGTGCCATGGATCCTCCCTCTTGGAAGAAGCTAAGGTTGTCGAAGGAGTCGTCGGGAGATTCCTTCGACCTTGAAATTTTTGACGGGTAAGTTTTTATATCCTTGCGAGTTTGTTTTTTCGTCCCAAAATCTTCTCTTCTGAAGTAGTGCGATATTTCTGTAGTCAAACGGCGTCGTCGTCCTCTGACGACTGCCAAATTGTCAAAGGTGCTAGAGTCGTAGACTCCAGAGATGAAGAAGTGGCAACACAATCTCCTTGTCCTCCGGTGGCGGCCCACTCTGGTGCCAATTCTTTGAATTCCCCCCGACACTGGGGGTACTAGATGGTTGCACGGATGCCCACTCGACAGGAACCTTTGGATTCCCTGGAGGAACATGTAAGTGTCTCTTTGTCGCTGGCAGTCGAATTTTTGCTAGTGTTGATGCTTATTTTCTTTAATGTAGCCTATCTTGAAGAATTCTGCTTGCCTCGCCGAGCAAATCATTTCCTTGGGTCGGCAGCATGCCATTCTGGACAACCTCCATAGTGCATTCGAAGGTTAGTGTTAAACTTGTCTCTCTGCTCTTCTTGTGTAGAGGTTGGTAAAACTCAGGTGTTGCCATGTTCTGTCCCTTGTAGGTGAGCATAATGAGCTTCTTCTTCACGTCACTTCCCTCGAGAAGGGACTTGCCATAGTAGAGAAGAAACGCGTCGAGACAGTCAAGGCTCTGGAGGAGTCGCAGAAGCGCGAGGAAGATCTGCGTGCTTCCACTGCTGAGAGGGAGAAGTTGTTCGCAGAATACGTTTTCTCTATCATGAAAGCGCTCTCAGGTATTATGTTGCTTTGCTTTCATTTCCCCCTACTTTTTGTATACATGTCGCTGTGCTGATACGCGTGTTCTTCAGATGATGCCGGTGTGAGCTTCGACGCCCAGGCCTTGACCCACGCGGATGCCTTGGCTGGCACCGTGGCTGCAGTCGAGGACCGTAGCGTCTCCCTCCAAGATACACTTGGGAAGGCAAAGGGCGTGCTGAGCCGCCTTCAAGAGGATATGATTCCCAAGGCCAACTTAATTTAAAATCTTGATGGCCTGGTGGAATCCTTCGCAGAAGGCATCCCAAAGGACTTCTAGATTGCGCAGCGGTCTATCAGTGCAACAATGGCACTCGCGATGGCGCAAGACCATGGTGTGGAGCTGGACCCCAGCATGATCTCCGAGGCGATGCCGATCGACGCAGATGGCCAGAAGGTAGTGTTCGCTCCCTTCGTCGGTAGTTGCAGTAAGTATGGGCCTCGACTCATTAAAACAGTCGCCAAATATTCGGCGGAGCTACGACGAATGAAGGTGGCAAAGGCTGCGACATTTGGGGCTACAACTGGGAAATCTGTGGCGTCAGAGACTGCCACGGATTCGAGGAAGCCCCCGAAGTCGAAGTCAAAAAAGTAGAGCATGCCTTAGCTGCCTTATGTAATAGTTTAGCTTTCCTTTTGCTGAACTATATTTTGTTGGGGTACCCCTGTTGATACTTTGCTGAATTTGAATGCACTCCATCCTTTTATCAATGTATAGGTTGTCTTATTTGCCTCTTGTTTGGCTGTAATAGGGTCCTTCGAGTGGTCCTCCTGACTCTCCTCCTACCGATGAAACTGTGGCGCGACCGCGTTCAAAGGTGGAGGAGTTGTCGCTGCTTGCGCGACTGTGCGGTCGCATAAAGCAGTTGGAGCAAGAGTTACCCATGATCCGCATCAACACAGAGGTGTGGAAGTCGAAGGCTAAGAAGACCAGTGCTCATGAGAAGTATCTCCTGGACGAAATTGCGCAGTTGAGCGAGCAATTTAAGTGTTAGCTCTCTATCTTCTTATCTTTGCTTTAGCCACTCGCGGCGATGCTCTGTCTTATGCTCTGGTCTTGCTTCTTGTAGTTGTTAGTGCTCGTCATCCACAGGATGAGAGGGATCGAGTTTCCATTTGAATGCATAACTTGACCCAGGAGCAGTTGCAAACTAGTGGGTACTTCTGGGTGGATCACGATCGTGCAGTCGCGCTGGCGACACTGCAGGATCGTGCATCACGGGTGCTTCAATGTTTGAAAAAGGTGCAGTCATGCCTTAGGCATATTTTTCAGGCGATGTTTCCCCTGGACGTGGTGCCTTCAAGTTTGTTAGCTCTGCTGGCGAAGTTTCAAGATATCAGCGCGGTCCGCGAGTGCATGCGCCAACAGTTGGTCGCAGGTGCCAAGGCTGCATTGGCACTTGTTCGATTGCATCAGCTAGATGTGGACGTCACGGCTATTGCCGCTGACCACCGCCGCTGCCAGAAGGGATGACCTAGATTATGGTGCCACACTATCAAGCAGTTGACCGGCCAGCTGAGTATATTGTAGATTTATTTGAAGAGTAAACAAATGTTCTCCTTTTGCGGCAGTAGTGTAATATAGACCTGCGCATAGATGTACAAGTGTTGTAAAATTCATACAATTGTACCGGGTGTGCTTGATACCCGTTAATGTGTAAAGAGCTTGCTAGCTTGTGTATTTTTTGAGTGTATGGTAATCTATAATTCCTTTTCGTTAGCCTGACATGTATTTATCTCAACACCTTGCCAACCTGTCAGGTGCGTTGCGGCTGGGTTGGTTTTATCAAGGGTTCGATTGGTAGTGCTGTAGGGGTTCCGCGTATGAAAAGAATAAATTTTACTCTACGCCCCTAAACCCCTGAAGCTGCCAGGACCTATCTATTAGTAATATAGTAACGGGAGGGGATTTTCGCGAACATACCCTTGAAGACCAAAAAGCGTTGTCAACGCTTAGGAGAGCGTGGTTGATGTAGACGAGCCGAAGCCGACCTCAAGGTCGTGATGAAGTCCTTGCGCTCCTTGGCTCCAACGACTTGAGTGCCTCAAGTGCGACACCTCGCGGGGAGTTACACACGTCCGGTGCCTGACGATGACTCCCGCTTCCCCGATCCAGTAGCAGTTGCGGAAGTAGAGGTCCTGGATCCGAATCCCGTAGCGCGACGACGCTCCGTGGTGAAGATGTCTCTCGCTCGCGCAATCCAGACTTGTGACCACAGTCACGAGAGAGAGGGGGGGGGGGAGAGAGAAAATATCAATTAGAGTTCCTCCCAAAAGTGAGAAGAGCTTTATTGATTATTGGTGTATTTAAATTGGCCAAATACCCCCACTATATATAGGGGGGGAGGTACTACCTCCCTCAAAGTCCTGGGGTGGGACTAAAGGAGAGGAGGGGGGAGGGGTGGCCGCCGGCCACCCTAGTGGGCCCCACGCGAGGGGGGGGGGGGGCTAGGCCCAGCCACCCCCCTTGCCCCTTCTCCCTCTCTCCTTTCCCCTAATGGGCCCTCTCCCTCCGGAAATTGGCCCATTGAGCCTTTGACCATTTAAATTGATTTTCTCTTTATTAAATAATTATGAATAAAGGATTAAATCAACATTTAACATTCATTCACATATTATTCAACCTCCGTGGCTATGGAACACCTTCCACCTCCACTCCGGACATCCTCCGGACTTACCGAAACCCTCCCGGTTTTCTCCCTACTTTTCTTTGGTGATTCCACCGATCCTATAAACACTCTCTAAGCATCATCAAGCCCTTAAGCGTGATACCCCATGGTTCGGGAACACTCCAGACATGGTCGGGACACTCCCGCACCAATGATCGACAGAGGGACCTGGATGGCCATGTGACCCCTGTGCGTTCCATGAAGATCTTTCGTCGTTTGAACCGGGACAGTCGTGTCTTATTCCCTTTGTCACTCGATACTTGCATTGCCCGAGATCTGATCAATGACATCACCATGTCGTGTTCAATCTTGTTACTGAACAATGCTACTTGACTCGTTCCGACAAGCGATATCCCCGTGATCAAATCACATGTTGCGCAGCTATTGGATATAACCTCTCCGAGTGGGCCCTTGAGTATCTTCCCGTCACATGGACGGACAAATCCCAATCTTGACATATATTACCTCTACGGTTTCCTCCGAGTACCTGAACACACCTTTATAACCACCGTATTACTAGATGGCGTTTAATGCTATCTAAGCACTCTCGGGAGACAGTGATTGATATAGCCTCAAGGTCTAAGGAATAGTATACGAGGATCCATTTCTAATCATCATAACTTGAACTTCATGACACGATCGGGTCACGATGTTTAGGTTGGGTATTGGTTCATCATCTCATTCTCAGAATGAGATGACCTTATTTCCAACTGGCATAAATACCACATGATCAGGAAACATGATCATCTATTGACCAATGAACCAGTGACTAGAGTTTCACTGGGAACCCTTGGTTGTTTGTATATCACACGTGTATTGATGTTTCCACTCAATACAGTTATAGAATGATATAAAACTTAATCATAAACTATATGAAATATGATAATAGTCCTTACTACTATTTGTCTCTAGGGCATATTTCCAACAGTCTCCCACTTGCACTAGAGTACAAATACACTAGCTGCATTTTTTCTCAATCATTGGCACCATATACCCGGTACCCTGAACATGCTTGCTCATGGAAGAGGTTGAGTCTTGGGTCTGTACTTTATAGTCCCAAATCCTTCACAACTTACTAATGTCACCTTGATTGACATTAATACTTTATCATCACATGATAGCATCTATGTGTATGCATCGTTGCTATGGCAGCAGAACGAGGCCTGATTCCAGGAGCCTACAGTGACGTTAGATCAACCTCGAGGGCTTTCTCATGGGCACTGTGCCCTGGGACACATCATTCTATGTTAATAGCAAACTAGCCCCGCCATAACATTATACAACACTTTAGATGGTACCCTTTGATACATTGCAAATGTATCTATAATTTTTGATGTTCCATGCTTGGTTTTATCTACTTTCTTGTGTTTTGTCCACACTTTGGAGTACTTTTCATATGATTTCTTGGACTAACCTATTAACAAAGAGCCACAGTGCCAGCTGCTTGTTTTCTGCTATTTTTGGTTCCAAGAAAGTCAGAAAATGAATATTCTCGGAATTGGACGGGACAAAAGCCAAAGTCGCTATTTTACCAGAAGGCATATGGAGCCAGAATACGAGACGGAGAAGGGCTGGGGCCCGACCACACCACCTGGCCTGCGCCAGGGGGTGGTCTGGCCAACCCCAGCACCCCCTAGGCCTCTCCTTCCGCCTATATATTTCCCTTGGGACCAAAACCCTAAGTACCCGATCAAAAATCCACGAAAGAGTCTGTAGCCACCATCATCTCCATCCCTAGATCAGGAAGCATTTGAAGCTCTTCCCAGCACCCTGCCGGAGAGGGGAATTCACCCTGGAGTCCTTCTTCATCATCATGCAAGCCTCCGGTGTGATGCATGAGTAGTTCATCTCTGGACTACGGGTCCATGTAGTAGCTAGATGGCTGGTTCTCCTCCTTTGTGCTTTCATGTTTAGATCTTGTGAGCTCCACTCATGATCATGATCATCTATTTGTAATTCTGCATGTTGTGTTTGCGGGGATCCGATGGATATTGAGATGCTATTTCAGATTGATTATTGATTCTATCATGTCTTTGTTATTTGTGATCTTGCGTACTTTCCGTTGTTAGTAGCTATCTTGGCCAAGTAGATGCTAGCAACTCCAAGAGTTAGTATTTATGCTCGATAGTGGGTTCATGCCTTTGGTAATCTGGGGAAGTGACAGAAATCTCTAAGGTAATAGATGTGTTGTTGCTACTAGGGAGAAAACAACAATCCTTTGTTCATAGAACAATCGTATTGTTTACTTTACACGCAATTCGTAAAGCAATAATCTGTTGCTTGCAACTTAATACTGGAGGGGGTTCGGATGATAACCTAAAGGTGGATTATTAGTCATAGATGCAGTTGGATGGCGGTCTATGTATAATGTTGTAATGCCCAATCAAGGCTCAAAGGAGTCAAGATGATTAGTATATGCTTGTATGCTTTCTCGATGTTTGTCAATTGCCCCGTTGTAATTTGTTCATCTAGCATGTTATCTATCTTAAGGAGAGCCACCTGTAGTGAACTATGGACCCGGGTCCTTTCTTTTACATACAATATACAATCAACTGTTTACTGCTTTGTGTTTACTTTCTGCAAACTATTACTTCCTTCCATTCTATGCGTTTAATCCTTTGTTTTCAGCAAAACTGGTGAGATTGACAACCTCATCGCAAGTTGTGGACAGAGTTCTGTGGTTGTGTTGTGCAGGTCTCCACGTTCTTTGCATGCACCTTAGCGTTCGCCAACGCTAGCTACACCTTTGGGGTGTTTCCTTGCTCCTACTGGATTGATAACCTTGGTTTCATAACTGAGGGAAACTTACTGCTGTGCTCATCATACCTTCCTCTTGGGGTTCCCCAACGAGCTCGACATCAACACGAGCCAGCACCCTTATCTATTATTATAAATGTATTCATCGAAACTCCTGTGCACTCTATGCAACTTTCGATGTCTTTGTTCACCTCACTTCCTACTTGACTTTAATCGGTATCTATAGGAGTTTCCAACATATTCCCTTATAACATAACTCTTTATGCTTTAAGATATGGCATCCTTTATGGATTTGGAAAACATGTCTGTAGTTCTCTACTAGACACTGAGGACAAACTTATCGCAACGTTCTGTGATTTGAAATTAATCACTTTTAAACATTCCTTATTTGGATCACATATTATGCTAAGTTATCATCATGGTTTACTAAGATAGAACCTATGTCTCAACATAGTGGATGATGATCATCCTTTTCTTTCTTTCAACCATTGATCTTAAACTTAATACTATTCCTAATTTGAGTTATTAAGGATCAGTTCCTTAATTAACTTCTATTCTGAAACCCCTTTCAGAATCCCTTAAGGAATACTACATAATATCATAATACACTTATTGTCAACTTCTACATCTTATAAATCATTATTTATAAGTATTTGCGCTTTCATTCTTAACATACTTAAGAATTACTCCTATAAGCTCCCACTCAGAATATGTTCCTACATATTTGAATTTGAGACTTATATTGCTCCCACTTAAAAATATGTCAATCACATATTGTTTCATGGAAGGCTTTCATAGCTCCCACTTAATTTTACGCAAATTGCACATCCACTCACTATTTTGAACAACTTCAAAATCCTTTGATCAAATATCAAACTTGGAGATTTTACTATGAGATACTAGTACTTTACTAGTTTTAAATCCACTAGACATTTAGCACATTTGAATCAAATTCATTTGAATTTGTCCAAATACTGACAAATTATGCTTTTGTCATTTACTTTCCGGGTATCCTCACAGTTCCTTACTGACCAGGGTGGCCCACTTCGGGTTAGAGCTTTGCTTCACGGGCGGTCCAGTCAGGGAGAAAGACGGAGTCCAATCCGGCTACGGGATGGCCTAGAAGACTTACCGACTTAGGCCCATTGTGTTAATTGTAGTTCAAGATGTACTCTGTAACCGACTCTTAGTCGTAGCCGGATAGATCTCTCTTGTAAACCCTAGGCCGGATATCTATATAAGCCGTCCTAGGGAGAGCCTTTAGGGCACCCAACACTTTAGACTCTCAACTCGCACAGGCGAAACCCTTGTAACCCATATTCCGTCTTTGCCAGACATCGATTGCTAGCAGGAGTAGGATCCGCCCAAAGCCGTGATTCAACTGGTAAACTTGTGTGCTCACCGTCCCGGAATACCGTACGTCTCACACCCCTCTCTTCCGCACGCCTCGAGGACTCCCTCATGGCGTACTTGTCATCAATCCGACGACAGTTGGCGCCCACCGTGGGGCAAGTGAGCTTCGAATCTGCGTTCCGAGCGGAATCTGTCAGAATCGGAATCAGCGAGACTATCGCCGTCGGTCGCATCCTCTACGCCAGCGACGTCCCTCTCATCGTTCTTGACGAGACTTGGATTTCGGCTAGGGAGGCCGTGACTGCCTACACAATCATGTTTTTTGGCGAGATCGATGTTTACATCGGTTTCGCTAAACCTGCCCCACCCACCCCAACGGTGATGATAGAGGCAGAAGAATCTTTTGGGTCCCCTTTGTCCGCAGAGGCGGCAGAGTTCCGGATCTCAGAAAACCCTAATCCCACCCAGCCCGCACCAGATGCGGAGAGAGTGGAGAAATCTGAGCCTGAGGAAGACCTAGCCGTTCAAGCCAAATCTGGAGTGGATCTCCTCGGAGAGACCGTATCCCAGATCGGCCCACCCGCGGAAGTCGAAATCCAGGAGGAGCATATCAACGACACTAATTCCGGCTCTGATGATGCCGGGACAGACAGACCTTTCCTAAGGTACACACTACGACGTATGATAATGCAAGATGCAAGCGCAGATGCAATTCTCGAGACCATCAAAAGTTTCGACATGGCTGATCGCGAAAGCCATAGGTACCTCAGGAAGCACGCGTTGCACTTCGTCGGGTATGTGGGATCCGGATTCGGCTCTGCCGATGCTGGAGAAAACACCGACTCTATGCTGGAGGTAATTGGAACAAATGCCGACGTACCCGCATCCTCGGATGAATTGATGACGACAGCAGATTTCCGAAAGTTCTCCGCGTAATATGAAGAGGAGTACAACTCCAAGGCTGCAGAAGAAGGAGAAGCCATGGATGAAGGATCTGGGGAACACTCTCCCAAAGCGCAGGATGACATGGACGTCGGAGATAATCCCGAGGTCCAGATGTCCGAAAGTACCGATCAGAGCTTGACTCCGGGAAACAGACCCAAAGCCGTCTTTGCTACCAGTGCTGCCAAGAAGGTAAAGAAGAAGAACAAGAAAAACAAGACCCCGACAAAAGACCCTCTGACAGAGGAGGTGGTTGCCGAGGAATACGAAGAAGACTCGGATGGAGCACTTATCCCAGAAGAGCCAAAAAAAGAAGAATCGGTGGATGGACACGTGATCACTGAAGGTGCGCGTAAACTCATCGATGCTGCATTAACCACACCTATCCCTACAACTGTAGAACTTACTGCTGAAGAGCTGGACGAAAGGGCCCAAGCCCTAGAAGCGCGTCGTCAACAACTCCTGGATGAAGCCAAAAACATCGATCCATTTGGTGAAAGCCAAAAACAACTCCTGGATGAAGCCAAAAACAAGTCGGAACTGGGTAAATTTGAATTTGTCCAATACCTGACAAATTCATTTGACTTTTCCACTTTCTTCGACTTCTATCAATGTCGGATTTTTCCTGACTTGTTTTGTGTATAGGTCCTCTAAACCTGACGGACTCTTCCTCCACCGAGCCCCGCACCCACCGGCTTACTCAAGTCGGTGACCTGCTTCATGACTTCCGCCAATCCCTTGAGGACATCGGCGAAGCTCTCAAGATTCCGGACATGCAAAGCATGTCGGACTTTTAGGTGCGGGGCAAGGCAAAGGATATGACGCAGCTTGTCCGGGATTGGAACATGTCTTACGCGTGGACTGCGGCGCAAAACGCTCTCACCATGGTCATGAGCCACCATGGAAACATGGAAATATGGCAAGTGACCAGAGGGTACTGCAAAGTAGACGAAGACGGCCAGGAGTAGGACCTTCAAGCCATCATGCACTCCGGCGCCGGATATGGGTGTCACGTGGCTGATCTGACCAGCTATGAGACCCCTTTCTTCACCCGCGTGGATACTCCACCTCCTCCTCCAAAAGAATCAGCAGAAGTTTCTGACGATGAACGCACCACCTCGGATGTGGACATCTCGGAACGATACCAAGGCGGCGTATCCAGCGAGCCGGCAGCTCCTTCCTCTCCTGCATCATAGATTAACAGAAGTATTTGTATTATTCTGAAAAACATGATGGGCCTGTAAATATGCAGTACTATAATTTTGCTAGTGCTAAGCTTTTGATCTATTCAGTACTTTTGGCTTTAATTTTTGTGTGCCTAAAATGTTTACACAAGCACTTGTATTTTTTCGTCTATACGTATCGTTTATCTGACTTTCCACCTCGTTCCTTTCGTGAGCCAGCTAAACCTTCTGCCGGAAACTTTGCCGAGCAACGGAGCTCAATCGCTAAACCAGTTTAAACTCAAAAACAAAGCCGGCTTCCAGTACCAACAATTCACTACTCGGAAAATGCCCGCATCTAGCAATCAGACAAATAACAAAAGTAAAGACTAGATACTTTAGAGTTATACCCGAGGGTAGCAGTTTTAGAATCAGAAATCTAAATCAGAACAAACACGAGCATAAAGTACTTTCTAGCATTCTGGGATTTTCGACTATGACATGATCATTCAGAAATAAGATGGTAAAAACTTCTCAGAAAGAATTGAGGCAACCAAAACTTTTATTTCTCACAGAACATGTACATATATATGTTTACAAAGAAGGATAAACTAAGAATAAAAGGGACGTAGCTGAGCAATATTCCACGGTCTGTCTAACTCATCCGGATTTGTACTGCCTCCAGCTCTCTTTCTCTTCTTAGTAGCAGGTCTTTCTTTGACTGGCCTCATGTCAGTTAAGTAGTACGATCCATTGTGCAATACTCGACTAACTAAAAAGGGCCCTTCCCATAACGGGGAAAGTTTGTGCTTTCTTTGTTGCACATACCGGAGAACCAAATCACCTTTATTGAAAGATCTATTTCGAACTCTCTGGCTATGATACTTGCGTAACTTCTGCTGATAGGCTGTAGATCTCATTTCAGCAACGATGCGAACTTCTTCGACTAAGTCGAGATCATTTTGTCAAGAAATCTCGGCATCCTCTTCAATATACGCGGCCACTCTAGGAGAGGTGTGAATCAAATAACTAGGAAGAACTGCTTCTGCACCATAGACCAAGAAGAAAGGTGTGTATCCGGTTGACCTGTTTGGAGTCGTTCGTAAACTCCATATTACAGAGGGTAATTCCTCTGCCCAAGCCCCCGCAGCACATCGTAGTGGTGCTTCGAGTCTTGGTTTTAGGCCTTGTAGGATTAAACCATTTGCTCTTTCGACTTGTCCGTTAGCCTGTGGATGTGCGACTAACGCAATGTCAAGCCGGATATTTTGCTCGTTGCAGAATTCGGCCAATTCTCCCATAGAGAAGTTACTCCTATTGTCCGTGATAATGCTATGTGGATAACTATACCGGATTATAACATCCTCGACAAATCTTTTGGCTGTTGCTCCATCACAACTAGTGACAGATTTAGCCTCAATCCATTTGGTGAATTTATCCACCATCACTAAGAGGTGAGTAAATCCACTTGGAGCTCGTTTAAAAGGTCCTACCATATCAAGCCCCCAGACCGCAAAGGGCCATGTTATAGGTATTGTTCGCAGCTGATCAGCCGGAACATGAGCTTGTTTGGCATACTTTTGGCAGCCTTTGCACGTATTGACTAATCATTTGGCATCTGCCTGAGCTGTAAGCCAGAAAAATCCGTGTCTAAAAGCTTTTGCCACTAAAGATTTGGCTGCAGCGTGGTGACCACACTCGCCTTCGTGGATTGCTCTTAAGATTTCCACTCCTTCTTCCGGAGATACACAGCGCTGAAAACCCCCAGAAGCACTCCGCTTATAGATCTCACCTTTAACTATAGTATAGGCTTTTGCTCATAGGATAATCTGTCGGCTCAGAACCTCGTCTTCGGGTAATTTGCCATCTACCAAATAATCGAGGTAGGGTTGAGTCCAGCTAGGAATCACAGCTAGAACTGCTATCAAAGGTGAGTCGGATTTGGTCGGATATTCCTCATCTACTCCCTTTATTGAGGGAACTTTGAGGTGCTCTAAAAAAGCGCCATCTGGGACCTCTTTCCGTGCAGAACCTATCCAAGATAGTGCGTCTGCTTCCTCATTTTATGCTCGAGGGATATGTTGAACTTCAAATCCTTCAAACGATTTAGATAGATCATCCACGACAGCTTTATATGCTGTCATGTGCTTATTTGCATTACAAATATCCGACACTTGTTGAGCAACAAGATCCGAATCTCCGTAACACATCAAACGTCGGATGCCAATATCCTTAGAAATCAGGATTCCATGCAGCAGTACTTCATACTCGGCAATATTGTTTGTCGCTATAAAGTGGATCTGCAACACGTATAAAAGTTTATCTCCTTGGGGTGATTTGAGCACCATGCCAGCCCCCGAGCCCCCGCGAGCCTTAGACCCGTCAAAATAGAGGGTCCAATATTCCGACTCCGGGAGGATCATGTTCTCCTTTGTCTCTATCCAATCAGCGACAAAGTCAGCAAGGATCTGGGATTTGATTGCTGTCCGAGGTTTATACTCAATGTCAAAAGCTGAAAGCTCTATGCCCCATTTGGCGATGCGTCCTGTGGCGTCACTGCTGTTGATTATATCTCTCATGGGAGCTGTGCTCACCACGGTAATTGGATGCTCCTGAAAGTAGTGTCTCAACTTACGAGATGCTAGAAAAACACCGTAAGCCAACTTTTGATAATGCTCACCGCTGTTTTGACTCTGTTAGGACTTCACTAACAAAATAAGTCGGACGCTGTACCAGGTGCTCCTGATTTTCCTCCGGTCTCTCCACCACCATGACGATACTAACGACCTTATTTGTCACAGCAAGATAAAGCAACATCGGTTCTTGAGGTTCCGGTGCTGCAAGGATAGGAGCAGATGAGAGTACTTTCTTCAGGTCTTATAGTGCAGCTTCAGCTTCATCAGTCCAAACAAAATCTTTGGTCTTTTTCAGGAGTTTGTATAATGGTGCGGCTCGTTCACCAAGCCGGCTTACAAATCGACTGACTGCAGCAATGCAACCAGTTAGTCTTTGTACGTCCTTCAGGCGAGTTGGCCTGGAAATATTGAGTATAGCCTTGATTTTGTCCCGGTTCACCTCTATGCCTCTCTGAGACACGATGAAACCTAACAATTTTCTGGCTGGTATTCCAAAGAAGCACTTCTTCGGGTTAAGCATGATGTTGTATTTTTGTAGGTTGGCAAATGTTTCCTCCAAGTCGGAAATCAGCATTTCCTTCTTTTTGGACATTACTGCAATATCATCCACGTATGCATGTACATTGCGTCCGAGTTGGTCATGGAGGCAACGTTGCATCGTGCGCTGGTACGTAGCTCCTGCGTTCTTTAGCCCAAAAGGCATCGTAACAAAACAGAAGGTTCCGAAGGGGGTTATGAATGAAGTTTTCACTTTGTCAGATTCCTTCATCCGGATTTGGTGATAACCGGAATATGCGTCGAGAAAATGAGGAGTTCGAGCCACGTAGAATCGATAACTTGATCAATTCTAGGCAGAGCGAACGGATCTTTTGGACAAGCCTTGTTCAAGGCGGTATAATCAACACACATCCTTAAATCAGTGGTGTCCTTTTTAGGGACCATTGCAGGATTGGCCGACCACTCAGTGTGGATGACCTCTTCTATGAATCCGGCTAACTCGAGCCGTGCTAATTCCTTAGCTATTGCCTTACGCTTTTCATCGCCAAATCGTCGTAGGGACCATTTGACGGGTTTAGCATTCGGGTTTACATTTAGAGAGTGCTCGGCAAGTTCCCTAGGTACTCCGGTCATGTCAGATGGCTGCCATGCGAAGATATCTTGATTTGCTTGGAGGAACTTGACGAGCATGCTTTCCTATGCGCTACCTAGGCCTACACCTATCTGGGTCACCTTGGAGGGGTCATCATCCTTCAACGGTGTCTTCTTTGTCTCTTTTGATGCCTTGAACTCCGGATTTGGCTTTGTCACCTCCTTCTTTGTTGCGGGCATCTCGGACAGATCTATGTTCTTCTTGGTTTCCTGGTACTCCTGGGCGTGCAACACGGCTTCGGCAAAGGCGGCATTTCCATCCTCGCACTCTCGTGCTTTCTTTGGGTCTCCCTTGATGGTGATCACGCCGTTGGGACCTGGAATTTTCATCATATTGTAAACGTAACATGGACGAGCCATAAAAGCCTAGTAAGCCGGATGTCCGAATATAGTGTGGGCTCTTGAACGGGACCACTTCGAAAGAAAGTGCCTCCATCCGATAGTTCTTTGTAGTTCCAAAGGTAACATCCAAAGTGATCTCTCCCAGGGAATTGGCTTGTCTTCCTGGGATAACTCCGTGAAAGATCACATAGCTATGGTTCAGCTGTGTTTCCGAGATCTTCATCCGGCATAGCGTTTCGACATATAGAATATTGATACTGCTACCACCGTCCATGAGAGTCTTGGAGAAACCATAACCGTCAATCAGTGGATTGACGATTAAAGCGTATTTTCCTCGCCTGTGTAACTTAGGCAGATGATCATCGCGGTCAAATGTGATTGCCACTTCCGACCAGTCCAGATACTAGGGGATAGCCGGAACTGTTGCATTGAGCTCATGTAGGACTGCTTTTTTGACCTTTACTGGTTGAGATCCGAGGAAAGTGACATAAGTGTCCTTCTTGGCGGGGAAAGTTTTCTTCCCTTCCGGCTTGGGATTTGAAGCATCAGCTTCCTCCATGTCGGAATCTTCCTTGGTATCTTTTTCTTTTTCGGGATTCTTCTTTCCCTTCTTCCGCTTAGCTTTGTAGCCCACGGTGTCATCTCTTTTGATGTCATCATTGAAACGACATTCGGTGTTGGTGTGGGATGAGCCCCCACTGGCATCTAGGTGATGCACACATGGGTTATTGGCAATGTCGGCCCAACAGTAGGTTTTGCCTGGTTCCTGGTCTCCTCTAGACTCTTGAAGTTCCACGCCCACGCCCGCGGCCTCCGCCGCATCCTCCTCGTCCTCCAGACCCGAAAGTAGCAGTGACCACTGCCGTTTCTGCGTTGGGTTTTTCTTCCGAGGTATTTTTGCGCTTCTGAGCTTGTTGCTGTTGTTGTTTTGCCGACTGAGGCACAACTAGGGCATTGAGCAATCCCTCTGCATCGTCGTCAGCATCTGCATACTTGCTCGCTGTTTCTATCATCTCTCCCAAATCAGTGACCTTGTCACACTTCAAGCGATGGCGCAGTAGACCAATTGGGAGACCTACAATGAAAGCTCCAATCGCAGTTTGATCATTTACTCCTTCACAGGAGTTCTTGGTGTTGATCCATCGTCCGAGGTAATCCCGGCAAGTTTCTCCGGCTTTCTGGGTGCAACGCTATAGGTCTCCGACCGTACAGGGCCTCTGATATGTGCCTTCAAAATTCCGAAAGAATGCACTTTGCTTGTCATACCAGTTATGGATGGTGTTCTCCGGAAGTTCATTGAGCCATGATCATGCCGTCTTCCGCAACATAAGTGGGAGATATCGGGTTGCGACCAGGCTGTTTCCGCCTTTAGCGATGCAGCAAGCTTGGAAGAAATCCTGTAGCCAAGTATCTGGCCTAGCAATGCTGTCGTAGGCTTGGATGTGTCTTGAGATAGCAAATCCTTCCGGAAATCTTGTAGCTCTGATGCGTGATCCAAAGCACTTTGGGCCCACGTAGATATCATCGTTTTCGTAGCGCCGAGCCTCTATGTTGGAGTTGATCCTGTGCCTTGTGTCGTTCGGCGATAGAGATCGTCCCGAATGTTGGCTGTGGCTGCGGTGCCTTGGAGCCGGACTTCGGCTTCTGCCACCACCTCCTCCGCCATGTCGTCCTCCTTGCCCTCCTTGGGAGCCGTTGTGATGACTGTTTGGTGGAGAGGGTGGGGTAGCTGGATAGTTTCTGGATGATCGCCGGCCTCCGTCCGGAACGTCATTATTCTGGTTCCGGGGAGGGTCTTGACTACGACGAGCCCCCTACCGGCTTATCCCGGCATGGTTTCCGTCGTTTCTTCGTCCTTCGTTCCCACCACGGTGAGGCTCGGCCGGACGGCTTGCATGTCTAGGCGGTGGCATTTTTTGACGATCCTCCTCCCGATGTTTCTCTTTATCTTCTCCCCTTCGATCGTTGGATTCTTGTCAGGGAGGATTCCTCGGATTCAGTGCAGCAATGGCCTCTTTCTTAGCCGCTGGGGCGACGTTGCTCCAGTCACGCGTAATCCTGCGATGCTGTCCTGACGATCTAGTTCTCGAATAATCGTCCTCCCGTCGTTCGGGGCGATAATGCTGCTCTAGAACGTGATGGGGTCTTACGTCAGCCCATGCCGGATCTGTGCGACATTGGTCAGAATCTGAGACCAGTTTTTGACTTCCGGACAGGGCGACCTTTTGCTGCTCTAGTCCCTTGTTGAGTAGTTTGATACCCAAATGGATCTCCTCTGGTCCTGGATTAGCCGATAGAATTTCTCGGGCCGCCACGGTATTCTGTACTGGGGTTGGATATACCCAATCTCCTTTGCTATCTTTCTGTGGCTTCCCCATCTCATCTCTGAAAAGGACGACACAGATACGTGGGAATTGGTCATCATTGGTGTGACGCTTCCGTGTCTTCTGATGCAACCGAGACATATAATCCTTAGTTGCCATGCGTTTCTTCTCCTCCTCGATGTTTTTGGCTTCATCCAGGAGTTGTTGACGATGCGCTTCTGGGGCTTGGGCCCTTTCGTCCAGCTCTTCAGCAGTAAGTTCTGCAGCTGTAGGGATAGGTGTGGTTAATGCAGCATCGATGAGTTTACGTGCACCTTTAGTGATCACGTGTCCATCCACCGATTCTTCGTTTTTCGGCTCTTTTGGGATAAGTGCTCCATCCGAGTCTTCTTCGTATTCCTCGGCAACCACCTCCTCTGTCAGAGGGTCTTTTGCCGGGGTCTTGTTTTTCTTGTTCTTCTTCTTTGCCTTCTTGGCAGCGCCGGTAGACGGCTTTGGGTCCGTTTCCCGGAGTCAAGCTCTGATCGGTACTTTCGGACATCTGGATCTCGGGATTATCTCTAACGTCCATGTCATCCTGCACTTTGGGAGAGTGTTCCCTGGATCCTTCATCCATGGCTTCTCCTTCTTCTACAGCCTTGGAGTTGTACTCCTCTTCATATTCCGCGGAGAACTTTCGGAAATCTGCTAACGTCATCGATTCATCCGAGGATGCGGGTACATCGACGTTTGTTCCAATTGCCTCCAGCATAGAGTCGGTGTTTTCTCCAGCATCAGCAGAGTCGGATCCGGATCCCACATACCTAACGAAGTGCGACGTGTGCTTCCTGAGGTACCTGCGGCTTTCGCGATCAGCCATGTCAAAACTTTTGATGGTCTCGAGAATTGCATCTGCGCTTGCATCTTGCATTATCATACGTCGTAGTGTGTACCTTAGGAAAGGTCTGTCTGTCTCGGCATCATCAAAGCCGGAATCAGTGTCGTTGATATGCTCCCATAGGATTTTGACTTCCACGGGTGGGCCGATCTAGGATACGGTCTCTCCGAGGAGATCCACTCTAGATTCGGCTTGAACCGCTAGGTCTTCCTCAGGCTCAGATTTCTCCACTCTCTCCGCATCTGGTGCGGGCTGGGTGGGATTAGGGTTTTCTGAGATCCGGAACTCTGCCGCCTCCACGGACAAAGGGGACCTAGAAGATTCTTCTGCCTCTATCATCACCGCTGGGGTGGGTGGGGCAGGTTCAGCGAAAACGATGTAAACATCGATCTCGCCAAAGGACATGATTGTGTAGGCGGTCACGGCCTCCCTAGCCGGAATCCAAGTCTCGTCGAGAACGATGAGAGGGACATCGCTGGCGTAGAGGATGCGACCGACGGTGATAGTCTCGCCGATTCCGATTCTTGTAGATTCCGCTCGGAACGTAGATCCGAAGCTCACTTGCCCCATGGTGGGCGCCAACTATCGTCGGATTGATGACAAGTACGCCATGAGGGGGTCCTCGAGGCGTGCGGAAGAGAGGGGTGTGAGACGTACGGTATTCCGGGACGGTGAGCACACAAGTTTACCCAGGTTCGAATCCGCCGGCTTTGGACGGATCCTACTCCTGCTAGCAATCCAGTAATACGGTAGAGACGGAATATGGGTTACAAGGGTTTTGCCTGTGCGAGTTGAGAGTCTAAAGTGTTGGGTGCCCTAAAGGCTCTCCCTAGGACGGCTTATATAGATATCCGGCCTAGGGTTTACAAGAGAGATCTATCCGGCTATGACTAAGAGTCGGTTATAGAGTACATCTTGAACTACAAGTAACACAATGGGCCTAAGTCGGTAAGTCTTCTGGGCCATCCCGTAGCCGGATTGGACTCCATCTTTCTCCCTGACTGGGCCGCCCGTGAAGCAAAGCTCTAACCCGAAGTGGGCCACCCTGGTCAGTGAGGAACTGTGAGGATACCCGGAAAGTATATCCCCAACACCCTTTTTCCTCTATGGCTTTGCAGTCATTTGGGAAAATTCCAAGTAACCCTCTTACTTATGAGATTCAGCAACGAATTGCTTTCTAATCTCAAGGGAAGTTTGCTTCTAGGATTTCTCATAATTTTAGTTTACCATTATTTCCTTTGTAGTTCGTAGGTATGTCACACTCCAAAAATCATGACAATTGATTCACAAGTGTCTCCATACTAGATATGGATTTACATTTTGAATCCTACTTTATGTAGTGAAAACACTAGTGGAGAAAACACAATGATCAATATCATTGATTCATTCCTTCTATGAAGAGAATCATTCAGGAACGTTGTCCGTTGTGCTTCTCAACACTCTGATGCAGGGTTTTGAATCCGCATCGTGTTTTTCACTATCTTCCATTTGCTCCATAATCGAGAAACATCACTAAAAGTGAGCTTTCTCAAGAATGTACCAAAATCCAAGCAATACGAATCTTGCTTTCCTTTTGGTTTCAGCTATGGGTTTCGTATACAAAGTTTCCAATGAATACGCTACAAGGACTTATTCGCTATTGTTTTGGTTATATCAAATATCCCCAAAACTTTCACGAATTCAAATGGTTCACTGCCTTCTAATTGAGTGCTAATTATTTCTAAGCTAATGGCCTCTACATCTACACTACAACGATTTATTTGGTGCCTTCTATTCAACCCACTTTGATATCTAATATCACATTGTGATGCTTTGCATTTTGACGTTTCAAAATGCTTTGGATTCCACAATTTCTTTTATGCCATTCTCATAAAGTTGAATTTCATTACTATTGATCAAATCATAGTAATTAGATTCTCTTTTATATTTATACCCATTGTTGATGAAACACTTTGATCAAATCAAATAGTTTCATATTCATGTTTCCTTTGGTAAACTACTTTACACATTTAAACAATAATTTAATGATAATTACCATTTTCGTTAAAACACAATACATCGAATATGTATTTACTTTTAACAATTCTTTAAACACTTTGTATTCAAGTAATACACGGTGTTCAAGTTAATTTGCCGAACTTAGGCATGATTTATATGTGATAAGAAATCGAATGACTTTCACATATTATCACATAACTTTGAATTTAAACAATGGTTTTTCATTCATTAATGAACATATTATTAAGTTGGGTATTTTAAACAAGGCATTTTTTAATGTTTTACAAATGTTCATGCATTATCAATTAGTTTAAAACAACAAGGATAATTCAAACATAATCAAACACGATATGAACACAAATAGAAATCATTCATAAAAGTGGAACAACTGTTTGTTACAAACTCATATGAATGACCGTCTCACGAAGTGTGAGACACACTAAAGAAGTTCACAATCTCTTAATTACAATAATCATCCTAAAACATAAACTAAATGATAAATGTCGAGGGAGAGTGTCGTCGGCCATCATCATCATGCTCGCCATCAACACGCAATGTCACCTCCTCTCCAGCAAGCACTTCTCATGCAGAAGGACCTGTTTTCAGCAAAACAGAACAAGTATCAGATATACTTAACACTCCAAATGTGTTTGCAAGATTATAACATTTATAAAACTGTATATCAAATATATACCTTTGTCATTGATGACTCCGGCGATGTTGGGTTCATCTACCACATTTCTGAAATGTGATATGAACTCGAGGAAATCCAGTGTTTCCGTGTCGCCTCTCATAATGCAGATCCTGACCTGTGCTTGGAAGCTTGGTGGAAGCGACCATAGCACAACTCCCATCGCAAATGATCTTGAGTACCAGTTGTCCAGGTAGTATGCCAGACTCATGTACGCATCATAGATGCTCAATAAGTGCTCATCTAGTGAGGAGCCCTCCTCCATCTTCATGGAGAGGAAGTCCCCCATCAGCTCATACTCCCACATGCACACTTGTTCCACGAAATGCGATCTCAGATGTGCCATGACCACTCGGGGCTTGAGACTTCCCACCATTGGCCATAGCCCATCCTCCATTCCGAGGCGCATGGTCACTGATATAAATGTGGCCATCACACGACAACGATAGCGCAGATCCCGTTGCTCCTGGGTCACATGAGAATAGGGTGGTTCCAAATACATCTCGCAAGTCATGTAGTCAGCTACATTGTTCTCCCCAAGGAGATTAAACAGGCGTATGACCCATGCAGAAAAGTTGGATCCATCTAACTTGAGCTTTTCTCCTTTCAACCAATCGTCAATAGGAAAGGTAATCTCGAGAAGAACCATTTTCTACATTTATAATTGCAAAAGGAATTTAGACTAAGCTTATAATTAAACGAGTTAATAATAACTCCACTCAGAAACACCTATCCCCAAAAGGGTTCCTAGTGATAACACGACCCCTATCAGCCACATCTCCCACGATCGTCACGGCCATCAATGTGGGTTCAAGGGTGGACGCTAAACGTCGGTCACATCATTCATGTGACTCGTGCTCGATTCTTAGACCATCCGTGTTCCGAGGCCATGTCTGCACATGCTAGGCTTGCCAACTCAACCTTAGTGTATTCGCTGTGCAACATGGCTTACACCCACTGTATGCGAACGTAGATATGTCTGACACCCAGGCCTATAACCCTAGATCGCCTCATACCGAAGAACTTTATTGGTGGTGCACACTAAGGGGGAACACAATCGTTGGTAATTTTAACAGGGATCATCTTATTAGGCCAGCGTCGAGTATCTAATACTAGCACACAATAAGACATACAAATAATAACATTGAATGTAAATGCTATGTGATATGGTCCTTCACGTCGTGATCTCCATCCGTCGTCACCGGGTTCCGGCGCCGTAGACACCAGGGTACCGGTGTCTTTCCGGCGTGGTAGTTTGTCACCTCCGTGATTATCTACTACTATGTAACAAAAGGTAATCACTTTACCTTTGCCACAACCATATCACAAAGCAACGCCCCCCTGCAAAACAAAGTTAGACGCCTCTACTTTATCTTTGCATGTTTTACGTGGCTGAATGGGCTTTCACACAAGAACCGTTCTTACCTACGAACTTTCAGCACAATGCTGATCAAGTAGTTGTCTCTACTACACCCCTTTCAGGGCCCTCCATTGCAAATGGTATACCAACTAATGCGAGAGAGACAGACACCCCCCTAAGCCACTTTATACGGTACACGCCGTATGTCAAGCGTGGAACAGTCTCGTGAATGAACGCGTAAAGTCGGTTGGGGGTTACTTCATCAAGCATTACTGCGGTATACACAAGTACATGTGGGAGGGTAACAACTAAAAGATCAACGCCCACACACTACATCTCGTGTATTCTACCCGTACTAGCATTACTACGCATAGATCTAGCTCTGATACCACTGTAGGGGTTCCGCGTATGAAAACAATAAATTTTACTCTACGCCCTTGAACCCCTGAAGCTGCCAGGACCTATCTATTAGTAATATAGTAACAGGAGGGGCTTTTAGCGAACTTACCCTTGTAGACCGAAAAGCATTGTCAACGCTCAGGAGAGCGTGGTTGATGTAGACGAGCCGAAGCCGACCTCAAGGTCGTGATGAAGTCCTTGCGGTCCTTGGCTCCAACGACTTGAGTGCCTCAAGTGCGACACCTCGCGAGGAGTTACACACGTCAGGTGCCTAACGATGACTCCCGCTTCCCCGATCCAACAGCAGTTGCGGAAGTAGAGCTCCCGGATCCGAATCCCAGCCAGACGGTGTTCATGGTGAAGATGTCTCTCGCTCGCGTAGTCCAGGCTTGGGACCACGATCACGAGAGAGAGAGGGGGAGAGAGAAAATATCAATTAGAGGTCCTCCCAAAAGTGACAAGAAAATATCAATTAGAGGTCCTCCCAAAAGTGAGAAGACCTTTATTGATTATTGGTGTATTTAAATTGGCCAAATACACCCACTATATTTAGGGGGAGGGGAGGTACTACCTCCCTCAAAGTCCCTAGGTGGGACTAAAGGAGAGGAGGGGGGAGAGGTGGCCGCCGGCCACCCTAGTGGGCCCCGCGCGGGGGCTAGGCCCAGTCGGCCTCCCCCTTGCCCCTTCTCCCTCTCTCCTTTCCCCTAATGGGCCTCTCCCTCCGAAAATTGGCCCATTAAGCCTTTGACCATTTAAATTGATTTTCTCTTTATTAAATAATTATGAATAAATGATTAAATCAACATTTAACATTCATTCACATATTATTCAACGTTTGTGGCTATGGAACACCTTCCACCTACACTCCGGACATCCTCCGGACTTATCGAAACCCTTCCAGTTTTCTCCCTACTCTTCTTCGGTGATTCCACCGATCCTATAAACACTCTCTAAGCATCATCAAGCCCTTAAGCGTGATACCCCACGGTTCGGGAACACTCCAGACATGGTCGGGACACTCCCGCACCAATGATCGACAGAGGGACCTGGATGGCCATGTGACCCCTGTGTGTTCCACGAAGATCTTTCGTCGTTTGAACCGGGACAGTCGTGTCTTATTACCTTTGTCACTCGATACTTGCATTGCCCGATATATGATCAATTACATCACCATGTCGTGTTCAATATCGTTACTAAACAATGCTACTTCACTCGTTCCGACAAGTGATATGCCCGTGATCAAATCACATGCTGTGCAACTATTGGATATAACCTCTCCGAGTGGGCCCTTGAGTATCTTCCCGTCACATGGACGGACAAATCCCGCTCTGGACATATATTGCCTCTACGGTTTCCTCCGAGTACCTGAACACACCTTTATAACCACCGTATTACCAGATGGCGTTTGATGCTATCTAAGAACTCTCGGGAGACAGTGATTGATATAGCCTCACGGTCTAAGGAATAGTCTACAAGGATCCATTTCTAATCATCATAACTTGAACTTCGTGACATGATCGGGTCACGATGTTTAGGTTGGGTATTGGTTCATCATCTCATTCTCAGAATGAGATGACCTAATTTCCAACTAGCATAAATACCACATGATCAGGAAACATGATCATCTGTTGACCAATGAACCAGTGACTAGAGTTTCACTGAGAACCCCTGGTTGTTTGTATATCACACGTGTATTGATGTTTCCTGTTGGGGGGATAACCCCGGGTAGGGTCACTCCGGGGTATAAGGGCCGAGTTAGCCGAGGTTCGGCAAGGTCAAAGCGGTTGCTGGCCGAGTCACCTCAACGCAGGCCGGATCACGGAGTAACCCGGACCAGGGGGGTCGCCTAACATTGTCACGTCCGACTCAAGGAGTAAGTCGGAAATACTTGTCTAGCTTATATGCAGGAACAGGTGTGGCCGGATCAACTGTGATCCGGATCCTCGTTTGGCTTCTAGGAGAAGGAAGGAATCTCTCTGGTCAAAAAGAAGGCCCGGTGCGTACTGGATGAGCGGATAAAGCAAGGGCAGGACACCGGATCGTGGCCGACAAGGGTGACGACGCTCACATCGGCTGACGCAGGCGCCACAGAGGCTACGTCGCTAAAGCAAGTGTGACGCGGGGGAAAAGCACCCCTGTCGGGTTACTACTTTGGGAGGGGGCATATTCTTAGGAATATGCCTCCACGTATGCCCTAGACCAGGACCAAACCACCTCTATATAAGGGGGGTTGGGGTTCTGGTAAGGGGGTTGGTTTTTTTCAGATACATAGCAAGGAGAACACTAGTGGATCTAGGGTTCTAGGGGCTAGATAGTAGGCAAGAGTAAGAGAGTTTCTTCTTCCTCCTCTTGTCAATACAGCTCGAGGAGCACTTGTAATCTTGGAGATTGAACATCAATACAAAGCTTCTGTGTAGAGAATCACTCTACTATCCCTCCCTGGATTCCCCTAGCGCATATTAGTCCCCACCTTTAGCCTATCCATGGCATCTGCCGTGACACCACCACGACAGTTGGCGCCCACCTTGGGGCTAGCGGCGCTAGCAGGGGTGAAGATCCGGACGGGAAACTTCATCGGCACCGGCGAACGCATCGTCTCCGGGCTTGTTCAGCGCTTCGGAGCGCTGGACTACGTCAGCGACAACGCTGGCTGCTTTGACGCGCGCCCTTACGTAAGCGGCATCTTCGTCAAGCTCGGCGCGCACAAGGTCTACGTTGCTGTGGACGTGTCTTGCGTTCATCCGCGTCGCGTCGTCGATGCAGGAGAACCACCCCTCACTGTGGCTCGCGGGGCTGTTATCGCTCGCTCCCCGGACCATGCAGAGGCGATGATGACTGCGCCAGGCGTGGGCATGAGCAAGGATCCAGCGCCAGACCCGGAGGTAACGCCCAAGGCACTGAGGAAAGCTAGGGGTCCTCCGCTAGAGAGGCCTGAGAACATGCTGAGGGAAGCTATGGATAGCTTGGCTAACCGGTGGCAGCGATGGTAGATCCGGCTCGAGGCACAGGCCGAGCTAGAGGATACTGGCGAAAGATCTTTGGGCGCAAAGAAAATAGCAGCGGCTTAGCGTCGTTGAACATGACGCTTCTTGAAAACGCCAAGGCAAACAAGGTTGATGCGATGAGGTCAAAGGGAAAAATCTCATAAGTGAGATGAGCGAGAAGGTGATGATGGACGGAAGAAGGGTGGAAGACTATCTGTCGTGGGGTTGCGAAGTATAGTACCCGGCGAAGAACCTCAGAGCAGCAGATGCCGCGGCGTCCGAGCTAGAGGGTCTGACGGGTGAAGCCCGTCAAAGACAGCAAGACCGGGTTAACGAGTTGGTTCGGATCGCGAACAGGCAGAACGAGGAGCTGTTGAGAGGTAACCCGGAGAGAGTTGGAGCTTCCAAGATCGTCCATTCGGTGATGGGTAACCCGGAGAAATCCGCTGGAGCCGCATCATCACCTCATGGTGGCCCTAGGAGAGAAGAGGTAGTAACCTCGGCCAGACGGAACAAGCAGATCGTTCCGTACGACCCAACGCATGCGGGGAAAGAAAAAGAGATGCGGAAAAACGACGATCGACGAAGTGTGAGCCGAGGTGAAGCTCGCCGAGGTAACCACGACCAAGGCAATGCCGGTCAAGGGAATGCTACCAACGGCAATGTCGGACAGCGAAACTCGGCAGGAGAGGGTCAACCGCAGCAGCGGAATGCACCAAGGCAAGAGCAAAGTGCCGGCCGTGGTATGCAACAGAGAGGAGCACAACGAGAGCAAGACCGATACAATGACGGAGACTCGGAGATGATGAATGCGGGATACGCAAGACCGGACTATCACGTGATAGGGTCGATATTGGGAAGCAGAGATTTGATGCCGGATGACGCCACACTAAAACTGGATTGCCTGTATAGGTCGGAACAGATCGAATGTCAAGGTCCTCCGGGTCCAGCGTGCTTCGGACCCCGGATCATGAAGGAACCGCCAGTACCCAATTTCCAATTGCCCAGGGGCACGAAGACGTATGACCGCAATACAAAGCCGGAGGATTGGCTGATAAACTACGCAACAGCTGTGAAAATTGTGACTGGCAACTTGAGATGGGCTGTACGATATGTACCCCAAATGTTGGAAGGTCCAGCTAGGGTTTGGCTGAATAATTTGCCACCCGGAAGCATCAATTGCTGGATAGATTTTGAAGAAATGTTTATCAGCAACTTCTCAAGTACATATCAGAGACCGAATAGACCGCAGACCCTGGCAATGTGCAAGCAGAGATCTAACGAAACGGACCGTGAATTCTTGACCCAGTGGTGTACCGTGAGAAACTCGTGTGAGGGAGTCATAGAGTCACAGGCTATAGCATGGTTCGCACAAGGGTGCAGATATGGCATCGAGTTGTGGATGAAATTGCAAAGAAAAATGCCAGTCACATTGGCAGAGATGATCCGGATCGCGGACTCTTATGCTTTGGGTGATCCGACTCAACCTAGGATCGCATCGAACGAGTCAAATGAGGAGTACTATCCGAGGGCGGGCAGGTTATCCGGAGGAACGATTACAGGGAAAAAGGAGGCGATAGGCGGACCATCGGTATGGTTCGCAACAAGTTGCAGCCGTGAATCAAGATCAGCCGGGCGAGGAGCAACCAACGCCCGTAAAGCGGAGGGCAATGGACTCCTCGAAACGATGGCAAGAAAACGTGGACTCCGGAGCAGAAGAAGCAATGGCAGGAAAAGAAAGATCGTCCGAGGTATACCTATGAGTCAATGTTGGACCAGCCGTGTAAATTTCACACGCCAAATCCAAACAGTCTGGCGGGTCACACAACGAGGAAATGTGAGTGGATGCGTAAGATAGAACAAGGTGGTTCGGGGAATGCTCAGGCACCCCAGAATGATCAACCTCGACAGGAGTTACCCCGGTAGCAATTGCTTTCCGGAGCAAACACGTAGCAACAGATGTTGCCTCCCCCTCCGCCGAGGTATGACAACAGTGAGAGAAGGGATGCAGTGCATCAGGTGGAAAACCAGCAACAACCGGATCAGAGGTACTCCGGAAACGAGGGAAGAAATGAGTACAGGGAACATCACCAGAGCTATTGTGTGTTCACGACAGAGGAAACAGACAGGAAGAGCTTGCAGCACCGACATATGGAGGTTAACGCGGTTATGCCTGCAGTAATGAGGTGCATGTCTTGGTCGGACCAGGAAATTACCTGGAGCGTCAAAGATCACCCCAAGCTTATGCCAAGTCCGGGCTCGTATGCACTAGTGTTAGATCCGACGTTCATTGGACCAAACATTAATGTGAGGTTCTCCAAGGTACTAATCGACAATGGCAGTAGCATTAACATCATGTATGCGGATACGATGCGCAAATTGGGCATCTCGGAGAACATGCTCCAGGATACAAGAACAACTTTCCATGGTATCGTACCAGGCATATCCTGTGAGCCCATAGGCAAAGTCCGGGTCGACGTGCTATTCGGTACGAGGGATAACTGCCGAACTGAAAATCTGGAGTTTGAGGTGGTAAACTTGGAAAGCACGTATCATGCATTACTCGGGAGACCAGCACTGAGCAAATTCATGGCAAGTTGCCACGTTAGTTATCTGAAGATGAAGTTGCCCGGGCCAAATGGAGCAATTACTATCGCTGGGGATTTCCGACGTTCTATTGAGTGCGCTTCAGCCGGGTCTAACCTAGCCGAGTCACTCGTAATTGCCCAAGAGAAAAGAAAAATTCAAGAAGTGGCGGCTTTAGCTCAGTCCGCGCAGCAGTATATGCCGGCGTTAAGTAACCCGCATGGAAGTGTTTCGTTTCAAGCCGTGAAGGACACCAAGAAAATTCCAGTGGATAACATGTTTCCGGAGCGTACCGTGACAATTGGGGCCGGGTTAACTGACAAATAGGAAAGCGAGCTCGTCAGCTTCCTCCATGAGAATCGGGATATTTTTGCTTGGTCCACACAGGACTTGCAAGGTGTTCCGAGGGAGTTGGCCGAGCACTCTTTGAATGTAAGACCCAGAGCAAGGCCGGTGAAGCAGCCTCTCCGACGCTTCGCCGAGGATAGGAGAAAGGTCATTGGTGACGAGATAGCTCGGTTGCTAGTAGCAGGATTTATCATGGAAGTGCTGTATCCGGATTGGCTCTCTAATCCGGTGCTGGTAGAAAAGAAGAAGGATGATCCGAACGTGGCAGTGGTTTGGCGTATGTGTATCGATTACACGAACCTGAACAAGGCGTGTCCAAAAGATCCATTTCCACTGCCGAGGATAGATCAGGTCATCGACTCTACCGCGGGATGTGAACTGTTGTCGTTTATTGATGCTTATTCTGGTTTCCACCAGATACCTCTGAATCCGGATGATCAAATAAAAACCGCCTTTATTACCCCGTACAGGGCTTATTGCTATCGCACTATGCCATTTGGTTTACGAAATGCAGGAGCAACGTACCAAAGATGTATGCAAAAATGTCTGCACGATCAAATAGGTCAAAACGTACAAGTCTAGGTGGATGATGTAGTTATTAAGACCAAGGAAAGCGCAATGCTCCTTGACAACATAAGGCAAACATTCGCGAACTTGAGGAGATTCCGGATGAAGCTTAACCCGGAGAAATGCACCTTCGGTGTCCCGGCTGGAAAATTACTCGGATTTCTCGTCTCCAGCCGAGTATCGAGGTTAATCCAACTAAGATCTGAGCCATCGAACGAATGGAGCTGCCGAAGTGTCTCAACGACGTCCAGAAGTTCACTGGATGCCTGGCGTCGTTGAGTCGGTTCGTATGTCGGTTAGGGGAAAAGGCACTACCTCTCTACCAACTCATGAAAAAATCAGATAAATTCGTTTGGACGCCACAGGCCGATGAAGCTTTTGCCCACTTGAAGAAAATGTTGGCCATTGCACCAGTGTTAGCCTCCCCACTGTCGAAGGATCCAATGTTGCTCTACATAGCCGCAACCAACCGAGTTGTAAGTGCAGTGATTGTAGTGGAGCGAGATGAAGAGGGTAAGTCGGTGCAGAGGCCAGTATATTACTTGAGCGAGGTATTGTCTGCCTCAAAACAGAACTACCCGCATTTTCAAAAGGTGGCATACGGAGTTTATATGGCGGCAAAGAAGTTAAAGCACTACTTTGAGGAGCATCCCATCAAAGTAATATGCAAAGGCCCCATATCCGAGATAATGGGTAACAAAGATGCGAATGGCAGAATTGCGAAATGGGCAATTGAGCTAGCACCATCTGGCATGATGATAGGAGAGAAGCGATCAAGTCTCAGGCTGTGGCGGACTTTTTCGTGGATTGGGCCGAGGTACAATACGAACCACCGCCACCGGATCCAAACTACTGGAGGATGCACTTTGACGGATCGAAAACCAAAACCGGGTTAGGTGCCGGGGTTGTGCTTACCTCGCCAAAGAAGGATCAGCTCAAGTATGTTTTGCAGATCCATTTCGCGGCATCGAACAATGTCGCTGAGTACGAGGCTCTTGTGCATGGTCTCAAAGTGGCAAAGGAGATTGGCATACATCAGATAATCTGCTTTGGTGACTCGGATATAGTAATACAACAAGTGTCCGGAGTGTGGGATGCCCTGGATCCAAACATGGCACTGTACAGATTTCATGTGCAGAAAATCTCGGGTTACTTTGAGGGATGCGAATTTTATCATGTACCTCGCGTGGAAAACGAAGCTGCCGACATGCTGTTGAAGCTCGGATCGACCCGACAGGCAATTCCACCGGGTGTTGCATTGGAGCACCTCAGAAAACCATCTATCAGGCCGTCCCCAGGAACCGATTCAATCTATGTCCCGGAAAACGCGGAATTCGGAGCTGAGCCCATGGACATTGACATGGGAGGTAGTACGCCGAACCCGGGGACTACCTCGGCGAACCAGGGGACTACCTCGGCAAACCCGGGGACTACCTCGCTAGACCCGGGGATTGTTCAGCGTGATCCGGCTGAAGTTATGCCGGTGGATCGGATGTAAATTGATGAGGAGATGTTCCCTGCGCGAGCAGTACCAGCTTGGGCACTGCCTATATACCAGTTCTTGAAAGATGGAACGTTACCCACTGAGGAAGTGCTAGCTAGGCAAACTCAGAGGAGAGCCAAAGCTTACACAATCATCAATTCCGAGCTGTACAAACGGAGTGTAACCAATGTCCTCCAACGGTGTGTTGACCCGGAAGAAGGACTTGACATCCTCCGAGATATACACCAAGGAGAATGCGGGCATCATGCCTCATCCCGGGCCTTAGTGGCAAAGGCGTTCCGGCATGGATTCTATTGGCCAAGTGCCTTGGAGCAAGCAGAAGATCTGGTGAGAAAATGCAATGGCTGTAAAAGGTACGCCACCAAGACACATATGCCTATGTCGGAACTCAAAACCATACCAATTACATGGCCATTTGCTGTGTGGTGCTTGGATATGGTTGGCCCGTTCAAACCAGCAAGAGGAAACATGACGCACATTCTGGTCATGGTGGACAAGTTTACAAAATGGATCGAAGTGAAGCCTATAAGAAAATGTGATGGAGCTACGGCTGTGACATTTCTCAAAGACATCATCTTGAGATACGGTTATCCTCATAGTATCATAACTGATAACGGCACTAATTTTGCTGACGGAGCATTTGCACGATTCTGCCGAGATAAGAAAAGCCGACTGGACATAGCCTCGGTAGCTCACCCCGCATCGAACGGACAAGTGGAAAGATCCAACGGATTAGTGCTATCCGGGATAAAACCCCGGCTCATTGAGCCGCTGCAAAGATCAGCGGGGTGCTGGATAGAAGAACTACCAGCTGTATTGTGGAGTTTAAGAAAAACTCTGAATCAATCAACAGGCTACACACCGTTCTTTCTGGTATATGGGGCAGAAGCTGTGTTACCAGCCGACATAGAGCATGATTCGCCTAGGGTCACCCAATACACAGAAGCCGAAGTGAAAGAAGCCCGGAAAAATGATGTTGATCTGCTGGAAGAAGCGAGAGAACTGGCACTGTCCAGATCCGCCATATATCAGCAAAATCTCCGACGCTATCATAGACGGAAAGTGTGCCCCCGAGTCTTTCGGGAAGGCGATCTGGTGCTCCGGTTGGTACAGCATACCACTGGCATGCATAAATTATCCCCCCCATGGGAAGGACCATTTATTGTGAGCAAAGCATTGCACAATGACTCTTATTATCTCTTAGATGCAAAGCCACAGGAAAAGAACAAGGCGGACAGGTCGGGAGAGGAATCCAAGCAACCATGGAATGTAGCACTACTTCGTCCCTTCTACACTTAGCTAAAAAGTGTATGTATCCGAGTCATCCTCATATGTCGGTATGTATGTCGACAATAAGCTTATCAATGAAATAGCGGAGCCTCGAGCAGTAACTCAGGGACTGCCTTAATAAATGATTGTTGTTACTTTTTATGCGTTAACTGGAATGACTCGTTTCGCTTAACCCGAATTAGTAATGTGTGAGCACCAAAAACCCAACCCTTCGACTTGCTGCTGTCCAACAAGAATTGGCTTCATGGCGAGCAAGGGAACAAGTTTGGAATTGCGTAGCACATGAAAAACTACTAAGGAAACGATCCTATTCCAGCTAACGTTTGTTTTTTCGGACTAACCCCGTATTTACTTTCAAGCTATTATGTTGAATTATTTTGAGCCAATCCTCAAAGTTTATTAGTATTGTTAACACGGTTCTTGAGGCTCGGATTCGTAAGTCGTAAAACCGAATCAAGGTAGACACGGATCGAGCCGGAGAATTGGACGAACAAGAAAATGAAACTCGGGGACTACGCCCAAGTTAATCCGGCATACAAGCATAGTAGCAAAATATCATGTATTTAGCATACAATTGCACCCGGCATACCGGGGATCTGATAAATTCTGAAGTTTTTTCAACTAAGGAGCGGCAGGAGGAGGAAGTTCGGTGTCATCATTACTGTCTTCAATATCTGAAGCAACATCTTCTCCATCATTGCCCGACCCATCCTCCATGTTTTCCATCTGCTCCTCCTCGCTGGATTCCAGAAATCTCGGCCCCTCAACCCAGTCATGGACTGGAGAATATTCGACGAGGCTGTAGGCGCAAGCCTGGCGCCGAGCTACCCACTCCGGATCATCGGTCCATTTGGATCCGGTGCGCCCGTGAGGAGGAGGCTCAGATCGATTTTCTCGTACCATGAAAGGATATGATGGAGAAGGGTATCTGCTGCGGCACGCCCAGCGGATTCCCTCCAGAGGTCAAGTTGAGTCTCAATCTCCATCAGTTTGTCGGCAAGGAGCGTGATCCTCTCCGGAGCGTCCTTGCTTGGCCAGAATGTGTTGAAGATCCGGACCGCAACATCGAGGAGATCTTTCCCATAGTTCTTGATAGTTTCCACCCGAGCTGACACGCTAACCAACAAGTCCTCCATGTCTAAGGGGATGCTCTCACCATCATGAGCGATGGGAGTACCCCTCTCTTGGTGGAATTTGGCAACGATAGCACTAGCGATGGCAGTACCCTCCGGAAAGTTATCTGAAAATAAGGAAAGGGAGGATGCTGAAGCAAAGGCATATGAGCTAAACCGGAAAACTAGGTCGGACAAGGAGAAGAAACTTTCGTGAGATATGGCGATGGATCCGGGTCAACTCCTTGATACAACTATCGCGTCTCTAGCGAAGTTGTTCAAGCTCGGCAAGCGCCGACCCAAGCCGGACCTCGGATTCCTTGAGCAGGTCCTGATCCTTGGAGATCTGGAGGGTAAAGCGCTCACGCTCTTCGGTGAAGTTCTGGCCAACTTTTTGGAGCTCGGTTTTGTGTTGGGCCTTCATCTTCTCCATCTCGGCCTTGAGTTTGGCTATTTCGTCGTCCTTGGTCCAGAGGAGGGCGAGCTCATCGTTCTTGCTCTTCTGCTCGGCTTGATGATGTCCTGCTTGTTCGACAAAATGCAGCATCATATCAGGCACGGGCACACTATCCTCAAGCGATGCTGAAATAGTGTGTTGACCCGGCAAAGCCGAGGAGTGAATGTTTGCCGAGCCAAGGAGAAGAAAGAATGGAAACCACAACGACGTTGGCCGAAAGAGGACATACCTCGGATTTCCTCCAAGTTCTTCCGCATAATCTTGTTTTCAGCCTCCACCCCAGCTGCAAAAAACCGAATAAGGAGGTTAGTCCGGCAGAAACAAACAAAACGGTGAGGTGTTAAGAAAGGAAATTACCCCTCTTTTCATGCTCCGCGCCAAGTGCAACATGTTTTGCATGCAAGATCTTGTGGGTATCAAGCAGGCGCTAGAACTCGGCGCTTCGATGATTGGTGGTTACCTGACAAAGGCAGAGGTGTGTAAAATTAGTTCGGTGCATATTCGAAGTGTACAAAATCCGGGCCAAGCGGAACTTAACCCGGCTCTAGGTGTGTGCATATTCGAAGTGTATGAGATCCGGGCCAAGCGGAACTTAACCTGGCTCTAGGTGTGTGCATATTCAAAGTGTACAAAATCCGGGCCAAGCAGAAGTTAACCCGGCTCTAGGTGTGTGCATATTCGAAGTGTACAAGATCTGGGCCAAGCGGAACTTAACCCGGCTCTAGGTGTGTGCATATTTGAAGTTTACATGCAGCTATGTTGATCTTCTAAGGAGCATCCAGCCGAGTAACAAGTTACTCCGCCGGAGGCTCGGGGACTAATGGTTATTATCTACAGCATGTAAAGAAGAAACAACGTACCTCCATCATACGCCCAACAAGGTTAATCGCCTTGGCGGCGGTATTCATCTGAGCGGAAAATTCAGCTGGGCCGAACTTTTCCGGGAGATCGTCATTGTAGACGAACTCTGCCTTGTTCTAGTTCATGACGAACTCGATGAGGCTCGGAGGGTACCGTTCGCCAGTGGGCATGTGGGGCGCCACCAAGCCCTTTGCATGAGCTTCTTTCCTTTCGATCAGGGCAAGAGCTGGGCTAGTGTGAAGAACCATCAGTTGCGATTCGGCTGGCTCGGCAGGAGGATCCGTCGCTGCTGGTGACTTCTTTGGAAGCATTGACGACAAAGTTCGCTGCCCAGCCTCGACGGAGGTAGACCTGCTTTTGGCTTGCTGGGAGGATGTGACCACAGTCGATTTGCCCTTGGAAGCCACTGGAGTGGGTCCTCGCCGAGCTTGAGATGACTCGGACGAGACAGATGAACTTGGCACGGGAGCTTTGGTGGCTGGCGCTGGAGCTGCTGTTGGTTTCTTCGGAGCCGGGACAGGCGCTGGTTCGGTGGCTGGTGCTGGAGCTGCTGCTGGTGCTGGAGTTGCGGTAGACTTGGTAGTTGCTGATTGCGGCAATGCCGAAGTGCCGGACGCCGTTGCCTCGGCCGATCCGACCCCTCCCGATCCGAGGTCGCGTCCCTCTGAAGGAGGTACTGCGGAACCCGAAGCGGCCGCAGAGCCCTCCAGAATAGGGCTCAGCGGGCGTGACTCATCGTCACGGGGAGGGGAAGGACTGGACTGAAGAGGATAGGAGATGCTCGATTCGCTCTGAGGGACCTCCACAGGAGCCCTGCAAGAGAAAACAATGTCAGGAGTGAAATTACCCCGATGCAGGGAGAAGTGTATTGCGCAGTAAAAAAGAACTTACGCATTTGAGGTCTCGGCCTCCTTAGGTTTCCGGGCCCTCCGTGCCGGGGCTTTGCCTGCCCGTTTGGAGGCAGTCTTGTCTCCGGCCTTCTTTTGCCTTTTGGAAGGCTGAGAAGGTTCGGAAGAAGAGCTTGACGCGGATCCGCGCTTCTTCTTTGACGCCACCGGAACAGGCTCGCCCGTGGCAAGTGGAGAATCCTCGTGGATGTGCCCACCGGGGTTAGCTGATGCCGGGAAGGCAAAAGAAAGAGGGACAGCCTCAACGGGTTCAATCACATCGATATCCGAGTCATCCTCATCGTCGGGCCAATCTCTAAGAGAAGAGAATTTACCGCTGGGTCGTTTGGTGGCATCAGTTGTGGGGAGGAACATCTCCTGGTCCGGCTCCTCCTCATCCGGGATTTCTCGGTCTGGGGCCCACTTAAGGGTCGGATCCGGGCCATCCTCGAGGGTTTGCTGGAGAAACAGCTGGGAAAAAGCACAAGGAGCAAAGTCAAAAATATGATAAGAACCGACATGAAATTGATCTGAAATAAATTTACCCCGCGAAGCTTACCGCGGGAGGGAGCCTGTCACCACAGTAATGCTCGATTCCCCACGTCCATTCGGCGGAGAAGTCCTTATGGGTGGTGAAAAGAGCCTTGACCCGGCGGAAGATCTCTGTATTGCTCAACTCGAACGAGGAGGTTCGGTTGGGGTCGCGGCTGAAGCTCATGTGGCACAACTTGTGAGTGCGCCGCTGGAGGGGAGAGATTCGGTTGCGCACAAATGTGATCATGGCATCCTCGTTGCGCAATCCGAGCTTCTTCAGCTCCGCAAACCTTTTGTTTACTTGGTTGGCCAGAGCTGTAGGTTTTCTGTCGACCTCCTCCCAGAAATTCGTGTCCGGGGGACCCGGAGCGTAGGGCAGCAACCGGATCAAGTCTTCGGTTCCCTCGTTCCGGACGTAGAAGAAGGTCCGGGCCCATCCTTTGCAGGAGTCAAGCCTGGTGACCCGAGGAAAGATCGAAAACCTCCGGGGCGAGATCGAGGCAGCACCAAACTAAGTGAGCTGCTTGTCCTCCGACTCAATGTGGATGCTGGGGACGACGTTGCGACGGAGGCCGAAGAACCGGATCCACAGCTCCTTTGTGGGCCATAGTCCGATGTAGCCCTCGATCGAAGAAACAAAAGCAGACAGAGAGGTGATGGCATTCGCCGGGAGATGATGTGGTTGCAGGTGATAGGTCCGAACCCGGTCCCGGAAGAAGTCACTCACCGGAAGGCCAAATCCCTGTTGGAAATGAGATAGAAAAACAACGAACTCACCCGGATTGGGTGAGGGGGCCAATTCCGAGGAGGGGAGACGAGCGGCGACGCCGGCGGGAATACGCCGGGTCCGGTAGAGCTAGTCGATGTCGTCCTCGCAGACCCAGGAGCCGGCCCACGCGCCGCGGTCCGCCGCGCCGGCGTCCTCCTCCATTTCTTGCTCGACGACGATGAGCTCCTCCTCCGTCATCTCGATTCCGCTGTCCTCGCTGGAGCTGGCGGCGACGGGGCTCTGTGGTCTAGATTGACGAGGACCCGTGGCTAATCAGTGGTGTAGCAGTGACTGCAGTGCAGAGGCACGGAGAAGGTGCGGCGGTGGCGCTGCTGCAACGGGCACTGGCGGCGGCGCGGTCACGAGGAAGAAGAAGAGGGACGAGCGAGGGGGCGCGGAGATGGAAAAGTGCTAAGGAGCGTGCCCCTCCCCTATTTAACCGCTCCCAGTAATCAACGAGTGGGATCGTGCTGTGCTGGAGAGCCACACGGTGTGGCCGTGTATTACTAGCATCGACCAATCAGAGAGAAGCCACACCGGGGGCCGCAGAGTAAATCTGATCCCATGACACGACGTGCAGTTGCGGTAAATGAGGAGACAGACGTGACATAACCCCCGCACAGTAATCACTGACATTTACTGCGGCGGTTACTGTGCTGGCCCTTAAAATGAGGCAACATAATGATTAACCTTTACGTGGGTTGGCGTACGAGAGAAGGAAGCAAGGCCCGGATCCGAGCCACGATGGTAACCCGGCCGGCAAGTGAAAACTTGAAATGTGCAGAGGGAAAGTAAAACCATAGGATCCGAGCCAAAATGATGATCCGGCCGGCAAGTGAAAACTTGGAACGTGCGAAGGAAACGTGAACCCATATAATCCGAGACAAGAAGTCAACCCGGAACTAAAACGTCCAAAGCTTAGATACGAATGAACCTGATGTGGCCTTAGCGACCGAGGCCGCTAAGGCCGCACCAGCTTCGGGGACTAATGTTGGGGGGATAACCCCGGGTAGGGTCACTCCGGGGTATAAGGGCCGAGTTAGCCGAGGTTCAGCAAGGTCAAAGCGGTTGCTGGCCGAGTCACCTCAACGCAGGCCGGATCACGGAGGAACCCGGACCAGGGGGGTCGCCTAACATTGTCACGTCCGACTCAAGGAGTAAGTCGGAAATACTTTTCTAGCTTATATGCAGGAACAGGTGTGGCCGGATCAACTGTGATCCAGATCCTCGTTTGGCTTCTAGGAGAAGGAAGGAATCTCTCTGGTCAAAAAGAAGGCCCGGTGCGTACTGGATGAGCGGATAAAGCAAGGGCAGGACACCGGATCGTTGCCGACAAGGGTGACGACGCTCACGTCGGCTGACGTAGGCGCCACAGAGGCTACGTCGCTAAAGCAAGTGTGACGCGGGGGAAAAGCACCCCTGTCGGGTTACTACTTTGGGAGGGGGCATATTCTTAGGAATATGCCACCACGTATGCCCTAGACCAGGACCGAACCACCTCTATATAAGGGGGGGTCAGGGTTCTGGTAAGGGGGTTGGGTTTTTTCAAATACATAGCAAGGAGAACACTAGTGGATCTAGGGTTCTAGGTGCTAGATAGTAGGCAAGAGTAAGAGAGTTTCTTCTTCCTCCTCTTGTCAATACAGCTCGAGGAGCACTTGTAATCTTGGAGATTGAACATCAATACAAAGCTTCTGTGTAGAGAATCACTCCACTATCCCTCCCTGGATTCCCCTAGCGCATATTAGTCCCCAACTTTAGCCTATCCATGGCATCTGCCGTGACACCACCACGACATTTTCACTCAATACAATTATAGCATGATATAAAACTTAATCATAAACTATATGAAATATGATAATAGTCCTTACTACTATTTGTCTCTAGGGCGTATTTCCAACAAGTGCGTCAGCTACTCAGGATACTGCGTTATTCGTAGAACAAAGTGTAAAGGGTGGCGCAACCCCCGAGTGATATAATTGCAAGTAAAACAGAAAGAACACAAGGTTTGGGGCATGGTACGTTGCAAATCTATCCATAATTTTTGATGTTCCATGCTTGGTTTTATCTACTTTCTTATGTTTTGTCCACACTTTGGAGTACTTTTCATATGATTTCTTGGACTAACCTATTAACAAGAGCCACAATGCCAGCTGCCTGTTTTCTGCTGTTTTTGGTTCCAGGAAAGTCAGAAAATGAATATTCTCGGAATTGGACGGGACAAAAGCCAAAGTCGCTATTTTACCGGAAGGCATCTGGAGCCAGAATACAAGACAGAGAGGAGCCAGGGGGCCACCACACCACCTGGCCGCGTGGGCCAGGCCTGACCGCGCCAAGGGGTGGTGTGGCCAGCCCAGGCACCCCCTCGGCCTCTCCTTCCGCCTATATATTGCCCTCGGGACCAAAACCCTAGGTACCCGATCAAAAATCCACGAAAGAGTCTGTAGCTTCCGTCATCTCCATCCCTAGATCAGGAGGGATCTGAAGCTCTTCCCGGCACCCTATCGGAGAGGGGAATTCACCCTAGAGGCCTTCTTCATCATCATGCAAGCCTCCGGTGTGATGCGTGAGTAGTTCATCTCTGGACTACGGGTCCATGCAGTAGCTAGATGGCTAGTTCTCCTCCTTTGTGCTATCATGTTTAGATCTTGTGAGCTCCGCTCATGATCAAGATCATCTATTTGTAATTCTGCATGTTGTGTTTGCGGGGATCCGATGGATATTGAGATGCTATTTCAGATTGATTATTGATTCTATCATGTCTTTGTTATTTGTGATCTTGCATGCTTTTCGTTGTTAGTAGCTATCTTGGCCAAGATGCTAGCAACTCCAAGAGTTAGTATTTATGCTCGATAGTGGGTTCATGCCTCTGGTAATCTGGGGAAGTGACAGAAATCTCTAAGGTACTAGATGTGTTGTTGCTACTAGGGAGAAAACAACAATCCTTTGTTCATAGAACAATCGTATTATTTATTTACGCGCAATTCATAAAGCAATAATCTGTTGCTTGCAACTTAATACCGGAGGGGTTCGGATGATAACCTGAAGGTGGATTATTAGTCATAGATGCAGTTGGATGGCGGTCTATGTATAATGTTGTAATGCCCAATCAAGTCTCAAAGGAGTTAAGATGATTAGTATATGCTTGTATGCTTTCTCGATGTTTGTCAATTGCCCCGCTGTAATTTGTTCACCCAACATGTTATCTATCTTAAGGAGATCCACCTCTACTGAACTAGGGACCCCGGTCCTTTCTTTTACTATCAATCTACAATCAACTGTTTACTGCTTTGTGTTTACTTTCTACAAACTATTACTTTCTTCCACTCGATACGTTTAATCTTTTGTTTTCAGCAAAACCGGTGAGATTGACAACCTCATCACAAGTTGTGGACAGAGTTCTGTGCTTGTGTTGTGCAAGTCTCCACATTGCTGCTGGCACCGGTAGTGCGCCCTGCCAAAGTTCAGCTAGCTACACCTTTGGGCTGTTTCCTTGCTCCTACTAGATTGATAACCTTGGTTTCATAACTGAGGGAAACTTACTGCTGTGCTAATCATACCTTCCTCTTGGGGTTCCCCAACGAGCTCGTTAATTGAGTCGCCAAGTATTTTTCCGCGCCGGGGACTGAAGAAGAAGAAGCTCCCACGTCAACCACGCGCCACCAAAGTATTTTTTTGGCGCTGTTGCCGGGGAGTCAAGGACATCTTCACAAGGGGAGTCCCTCATAACCAATCTCTTTACTTTGTTATTTTTGTTTTGCTTAGTTTACTTTTGCTTTGTTTGCTTGTTTCTTTATCAAAAACACAAAAAAATAGTTATACAAGTTTGCTTTCTTTATTAAAAACACAAAAAATGACTACTCTTGAAAACACTAAGTTGTGTGACTTCACTAGCACCAACAACAATGATTTTATGAGCACACCTATTGCTCCACCTATTCCTGAAGCTACTTTCTTTGAGATAAAACCTGCTTTACTCAATCTTGTTATGAGAGCACAATTTTCTGGTATTGGTAATGAAGATTCTGCTGCTCATCTAAATAACTTTGTTGAACTTTGTGAGATGCAAAAGCATAGGGATATATATGGAGATATTATTAAGCTTAAATTGTTTCCTTTCTCTTTGAGAGGAAAAGCTAAAGAATGGTTGAATTCCTTAACTAGGAATAGCATTGATTCTTGGACTAAATGCAAAGATGCTTTCATTGGAAAATACTATCCTCCTGCTAAGATTATATCTATGAGAAGTGAAATAATGAAGTTTAAACAATCAGATAATGAACATGTTGCTCAAGCTTGGGAAAGAATGAAATCTTTGGTAAAGAATTTTCCCACTCATGGACTGACTGCTTGGATGATCATCCAAACCTTTTATGCAGGATTGAACTATTCTTCAAGGAACCTATTGGATTCTGCTGCTGGAGGTACCTTTATGACCATTACTTTGGGTGCTGCAACAAAGCTTCTAGATAATATGATCGTTAATTACTCTGAATGGCATACTGAAAGAGCTCCACAAGGTAAGAAGGTAAATTCTATTGAGGAAACCTCCTCCTTGAGTGATAAGATTGATATTATTATGTCTATGCTTGTTAATGGGAAAACCCATATTGATCCAAATAATGTTCCCTTAGCCTCTTTGGTTGCTCAAGAAGAGCAAGTTGATGTGAACTTTATAAGAAATAACAATTTTAGCAGCAATGCTTACATGAATAATTTTGGTAACAACAATTATAAGCCAGATCCTCCCAACAATGGTAATGCTTATGGAAATTCCTACAACAACAATAGGAGTGCTACCTGTGAACTTGAAGTTATGCTTAAGGACTTTATTAGTAAACAAACTACTTTCAATAAAACTATTAAGGAAAAACTCTCTAATGCTAAAAAAATATTGCATCACTGGCTGAAGCTCAATCCTCTTTGAATAAAATGGCTGCTAAACCTGAAACTAATGATAATCCCTTTGCAGCTACTAATGCCATACAAGTAGGAATAGATGAAAATGTTAGACTATTAGCTGAATTGCATGCTAAGTGGGAAAGAGAAGATGAAATTGCTAGAAACACTAGTGTTTCTACTATCACTACCACTTGTGTTGAGGCTAGTAATGGCTCTACTACTTTAGATGATAATTATGATTTTGATCTTGATGGTTGCAACATCTCTGAAGTTATTAAGTTCCTACAAAAGCTTTCTAAAAGTCCTAATGCTAGTGCTATGAACATGGCCTTTACAAAACACATTACTGATGCTCTCATAAATATTAAAGAAGAAAAGATGAAACATAAAACTTCTATTCCTATAAAACAAGAAGATGGTTGGGAACCCATCATTAATATGAAAGTAAATGATTTTGATGTCAAAGCTTTATGTGATCTTGATAGTAGTGTTTCTATTATGCCTAGAAGGATTTATGATATGCTTGATTTACCACCACTTGAAGATTGTTATTTGAATGTCCCACTTGATGATAATTCTAAAAAGAAACTCATGGGGAGTATTAATGATGTTCTTATTATGGTTAACAATGCTTATGTCCCTGTTGATTTCTATGTTTTGGATGTTGAATGCAATGCTTCTTGTCCTATTACTTTGGGAAGACCTTTTCTTAGAACTGTTGGTGCCATTATTGATATGAAAGAAGGCACCATTAAATATCAACTCCCACTCAAGAAAGGTATAGAACACTTCCCTAAGAAGAGAGAGAAGATTTCTTTTGCTTATCCTATGAAAACAAAATTTGGTTTTAATTCTTCTTCATTTGAGAACACTTGATCCTTTTTCTTGCTTCTTATGCCTAACTTAAAGGCGTTAAAGAAAAGTACTTATTGGGAGATAACCCAAAAGTTTTAGATGAGTCTTGGAAGTTATTACTTCATAGGAGAGAGAACCCAAAAGTTTTAGATGAGTCTTGAAAAGTACTTCAGTAATGACCGCTCCTTATCCTTTTTATTTGCTTTTTGTGCCAAGAGTAACCTCTAATGAGAGAGAAGTAATGATTGGGAAAGTTGCTGTCCCGAAATAGATTTCTGTGCTTCACCGTAAACATTCGTGTAAAATCTCTGTACGTCCTTTTGAGGCGTGAATTTTTGTGCTTCTGCCCCAAGTTGTTATATAACTTTAATTAGTTCAACACTTTTTGATTTGAGCAACAGAAGGTCTTCGAAAATTTTTGTCTTTACCTGCTGGTCTGTTTTGACAGATTTCTGCCATTTTCTGCATTTGCTTCTTGTTGGTTCCTTTTTGAGTTCTTTTGGGGAATTGAGCTTTTTGAGGGAAGGGCTATAGTAGCTTGTGTTTTAATGGAAGTTTTATTGGTGTTGGAACTGAACCTAAAGACCTATTATCTTGAGTGCACTAATGTTGCTAATAAAGATTGTGTGAAGTTTTGTATGAAGGAAAAAATTTAGGTGTATGGAAGGAATGAGTAATGAGATGAAGAATGGACTAAAGCTCAATCTTGGGGATGCCACGCATGTCACCCCAAGAAACATCCAAGAAGTACAAGCGTCAAAGCTTGGGGATGCCCAAGGCATCCCCCTCTTCATTAATAAAAATCCCAGGTTTCTTCCAAACGCTTCATTTTTATTGTTTCATGCACAGTTGTGTTGTTCTTGGAGCGTCTTCTTTTTTTGTTTTCATTTTTGCTTTTCGTTTGCTTTGTTTGCTTATTTTTCTGAATAAATTGGTCGGACCCCCTCTTTCATACATTGGTTTTCAAATAGTTTGGTATGGATTGGAAAAGAGTAGGAAAAGTTCATGCTTAAGTGGTTAATAGAGCTTGTTTTTGACTGTGGCCTATGCTTTGTCATGCCATGCTCGATATTGTTTTGGCTTTATGCTTAGTATTCTTTGCTGTAGCATGACTTGTTATAAATAATTGAGAATGTTTAATGTGCCTTTGAAGAATCATGCGTTGTTTTAGCATATTAAAGCATAGTATTATGGTCTTCTCCTTTGATGATTTATTTGGGTTGACTTGGCACATGCTCACACCATGTTATGACTATCCCAAGTCACCATAACCTTTATGATCCTTTAGTTTTCAACTTGTAGTATCACTTTATGCTTTGATCAATGATGTTTTGTCGCTCTGCATGATTATGGCCTTTATTGCTCTCTTAGTTTGTCGCTCCCAGTCTTTTGCTAGCCTCCACAACCAAGTATGAGTTCCACTCATGCATCCAACTCCTAAAACCAAGTTATTCCAAAGATACCACCATACCTACCTACTAGCATATGCTATTCCAAGTACATTCATGTTTTTGTCTACCTTCCAAATTAAACTTGTTATGAGAAAACTAGTGATTAAAGCTCTCACGAACTTGATGGCACACTTTACTTTTTGCATTTAATAAACTTGAACCATTGCGTCCATCTTTGTTGTGTATGTGCTTGCGCTTTATAAGTTGAAATTAGGAGAACCATGTATCATGGGGAACGCTTTCAACATTGCACCTGTACTTTGTACCCCGTTGATATCATGTTCTTTGGTGTGAATAAAAGGGGAACTTGTAAGATCATGGAGTTTGTATTTGTGTTAGAGAAACGCTTGGGCTGCTAGCCTAAGCCATGCCTAATCATGGTGGTAACTTGCAGCATAACCATAATGAGCACTCTATGAATCATCCTCAATAAAAACCTATGCAAATAGCAAATAAAAAGATCACTGAGATGCTCATTGTCTGCTTGCCTTGTCATTTTGATCATGGGATAGCTCCTGTATCATGTGCAAGGGGTACCCCATTGGCAGTTCTCTATGATACATATGTACTTACAATGACAAGAGCTTACTCGTGACTAAAGTTGAGTAGCATGAGGTTCGGTCTTCGTAAGTAAGGGGCATGAGATTTCGGTTTATAACTTGTCAAGCATATCCTCTTAGTTGTGTCACTTTAACCTTAATCACCTTCAAGATGCTTATGATAGGGCAATGAGAGCTGAAAGCTAATAAGTACCATAATTTTTGGACGCTTTTTATGAGACTTGAATCCCTACTTCCTTCTATGAAGGCCTTTTTTTACTTTTATGTTGAGTCTCCACCTTCTACCTTTATGCACTTACTTTGAGAGCATAGTGGCCATTCTTAGTTCTATGTGCATTGTCCCAAGACTTGTTGATTGATGCATACCTTGATATTGCTTGTTTTCAACTATTTGTATCTAGTCACTCTTATAAACTTTGAAGGTGTCCTATGCATTTATGTTTGCTACTCTATGAGGGACAAGCTGAATGCCACTATGCTATGTTTTCTTTATGTGAAACAAACAAATGTCTTGCAAAGCATTGTTATTCATGAATCTTTTTTTGTGCCTTTTCATGTTGCAACATAGTTTCTTTGTCTTATTGCTAGAACTTTGTCTTTCATTTTATGATTGAAGTACTATGATCCCAGCTTTGAATGTTTTACAAATACTTTGATCAAGTTTATGATGGTGCATGTCACCTCAAAAATTATTATTTCTTTTTATCACTTACCTACTCGAGGACGAGCGGGAGTTAAGCTTGGGGATGTTGATACGTTGCAAACGTATCCATAATTTTTGATGTTCCATGCTTGGTTTTATCTACTTTCTTATGTTTTGTCCACACTTTGGAGTGCTTTTCATATGATTTCTTGGACTAACCTATTAACAAGAGCCAAAGTGCTAGCTGCCTGTTTTCTGTTATTTTTGGTTCCAGGAAAGTCAGAAAATGAATATTCTCGGAATTGGACGGGACAAAAGCCAAAGTCAGTTTTTCACCGAGGGACACCTGGAGCCAGAATACGAGACGGAGAGGGGCTGGGGCTCGACCACACCACCTGGCCGCGCGGCCAAGCCTAACCCACACCACGGGGTGGTCTGGCCGCCCCAGGCCCCCCTTCGGCCTCTCCTTCCGCCTATAAGTTGCCTCTGATACGGAAACCCTAAGTAACCCAATCAAAAATCCACGAAAGAGTCTGTAGCCGCTGTCATCTCCATCCCTAGATTGGGAGGGATCTGAAGCTCTTCTCGGCACCTTGCCGGAGAGGAGAATTCACCCTGGAGGCCTTCTTCATCATCATGCAAGCCTCCGGTGTGATGCGTGAGTAGTTCATCTCTGGACTACGGGTCCATGTAGTAGCTAGATGGATGGTTCTCCTCCTTTTTGCTATCATGTTTAGATCTTGTGAGCTCCGTTCATGATCAAGATCATCTATTTGTAATTCTACATGTTGTGTTTGCGGGGATCCGATGGATATTGAGATGCTATTTCAGATTGATTATTGATTCTGTCATGTCTTTGTTATTTGTGATCTTGCATGCTTTCTATTGTTAGTAACTATCTTGGCCAAGTAGATGCTAGCAACTCCAAGAGTTAGTATTTATGCTCGATAGTGGGTTCATGCCTCTAGTAATATGGGGAAGTGACAGAAATCTCTAAGGTACTAGATGTGCTATTGCTACTAGGGAGAAAACAACAATCCTTTGTTCATAGAATAATCGTATTGTTTACTTTACACGCAATTCATAATGCAATTATCCGTTGCTTGCAACTTAATATTGGAGGGGGTTCAGATGATAACCTGAAGGTGGATTATTAGTCATAGATGCAGTTGGATGGCGGTCTATGTATAATGTTGTAATGCCCAATCGAATCTCAAAGGAGTCAAGATGAGTAGTATATGCTTGTATGCTTTCTCGATGTTTGTCAATTGCCCCGCTGTAATTTGTTCACCCAACATATTATCTATCTTAAGGAGAGCCACCTCTAGTGAACTAGGGACCCCGGTCCTTTCTTTTACTATCAATCTACAATCAACTGTTTACTGCTTTGTGTCTACTTTCTGCAAACTATTACTTTCTTCCACTCAATACGTTTAATCCTTTGTTTTCAGCAAAACCGGTGAGATTGACAACCTCATCGCAAGTTGGGGACAGAGTTCTGTGGTTGTGTTGTGTCGGTCTCCACGTTGCTGCTGGCACTGGTAGTGCGCCCTGCCAAAGTTCAGCTAGCTACACCTTTGGGGTGTTTCCTTGCTCCTACTGGATTGATAACCTTGGTTTCATAGCTGAGGGAAACTTACTGCTGTGCTCATCATACCTTCCTCTTGGGGTTCCCCAACGAGCTCGTTAGTACACGAGTCAGCAGGGCACTTAGCTTATTTATTCGCAGAATATCACGAGGTACAATGTGTGGCTAAGTAGCCTGACTGAATAGCCTTATTTGTAAAGTAAAAACATCTAAGGGTAGAAACGGCGCAGCTGCACGATGTTCCAGGGATTGGAGTATGCGACTCCGCTCTCTAAGTCTTTAAGGCGATAGGCGCCACCTAGGATTACTTCGGTAATCACGTAAGGTCCTTCCCAAGGGGACTCGAGTTTGAGGTGTCCTTGCTGCTTCAGTCGCAGGACCAGGTCTCCTTCGATGAAGGGTCTAGGGCGTAGCCTTCTCCTATGGTAGTTGCGGAGGTTCTGCTGGTAGATCGTGGATCTCTCCGCTGCAATCTCGCGTGCCTCATCGAGGAGGTCTACGGAGTCTTCGAGTGCGAGAGCTGATTCTGTCTCGTTGTATGCTACCACCCACGGGGCTTTGTAGCGCACTTCTGTGGGTAGCACCGCTTCGGCACCGTGCACCATGAAGAACAGAGTGTAGCCTGTGGTGCTGTTTGGAGTTGTGCGTAGGCTCCATAGTATTGATTGCAGCTTGTCGGTCTAGCACCCTGCCGCTCTTTCGAGTGGCCGAAGGAGCCTTTTCTTGATTCCACTGCATACGAGGCCGTTGGCTTTTCGACTTGACCGTTGGTCTGAGGATATGCCACGGAGGCGTAGCTAATGTTGATCCCTAGTTTCTCGCAGAAGCCCTGGAATTCGTTCGAGGTGAAGTTTGTTCCGTTGTCCGTGATGATGCTATGTGGCACCCCGAACTGGAAGACGATGGACTCGAAGAATTTAACAGCGTTGGCTCCTGATTGATTCGTCACCGACATGGCCTCAATCCACTTGGTGAACTTGTCAACTGCGACGAGGAGGTAGACGTATCCTCCAAGTGAGGACTTCTGGAGCTTGCCGACCATGTTGAGTCCCCATTGTGCGAAGGGTCAGGCCACCGGTATTGGCCCGAGTTTTGCGCCAGGTGCGTGCGGTTTATCCGCGAATCGCTGGCAGGTGTTGCAATGCTGGACGGTGTCCTTTGCGTCGTGCATTGCCGTTGGCCAGTAGAATCCAGCTCATAGAGCTTTGGTGATGAGGGCGCGACTGCCGGCATGGTGCCCGCAAGTGCCTTCGTGTATGTCGAGGAGGATGGATCTTTCGTCCCTGTTGGAGACGCACCGCTAAAGGACTCCCGTGATGCTGCGCTTGTACAGTTCACCATTGATAAGGGTGAATGCCTTGGATCGTCACGTTATATGACGTGCATCAGTAGGGTCATCTGGCAGCCTTTTGTTGAGCAAGTATGTGATATATGGCTGTGTCCAGGATGGCTCGATCATCATGACTTTCATGGGGCCTTCGAGTCCTGTGTCTGGCTCCATGTTGTCGAGTGCCATTGGCTCGCTAAGTGGCATAGCCCCCGAGTCCTTTGTCGTGCTAGATTTAGGCTCTAGAGCCTTTGGCTTGATGGAGCGCTCACAGATGCACTCTAGAAATACTCCAGGTGCCACTTGGGCGCAGGTGGAGCCAATGTTCGCAAGTATGTCCGCCTCCTCATTGCTCTCGCGGCCGATGTATCGCAGCTCGCAGCCATCAAAGTCCCCCTCGAGTGCGTCGTAGAGATCGCGGTAGGCGATCATGTTGTCGCTCAGAGCGTCGCACTCATTCATTGTTTGGTTGACCACCAGTTTGGAGTCGCCATAGATGACGAGTCGCTTGGCGCCGCAGGCTTTTGCCATACGCATCTGTGGAGCAAGGCTTCATATTCAGCTTCATTGTTGGAGGCTGTGAACTGTATTCGGAGAATGTACCTCATCTTGTCACCTTGAGGCGATGTCAGGATGATGCCCGTGCCAGCTCCTTCCTTGCGCTTGGACCCATCGAAGTGCATTATCCATAGATAGGACATGTCTGGCTTGTCGGGGAGCTGGTTCTCCATCTAGTGCACGAGGAAGTCCGGGAGAACTTGTGACTTGATCGCGTCGCGTTTCTTGTATGTGATGTCTCGTGGAGACAGTTCTATTCCCCAGCGCGCGACTCGTCCAGTGGAGTCAGGATTATTGAATATGTGCCCAAGTGGCGCGTCGTTCACCACTAATATTGGGTGCTCTTGCAAGTAGTGGCGTAGTCGCCTGGCTGTCATGAAGACGCCGTACGCCAGCTTCTGATAGTGCGGGTACCGCTGTTTTGTTGGCGTGAGCACCTTGCTGAGGTAGTAGACTAGGCGTTGCACCCCGTGGACTTTATTTTATTCGGCTCGCTCCACCACGAGCACGGTGCTGACCACCTGGTTGGTGGCGGAGATGTATAGCAACAGCGGCTCCTTTTCACGAGGTGTAACCAATACTGGCAAGGTGGACAGTAGACGCTTGAGGTCTTCGAATGCTTCTTGTGCTTCATCTGTCCACTCGAATTTGTCAGCCTTGTAGAGAAGCTGGTAGAAGGGCAGTGCCTTTTCGCCCATTCGACTGATGAATCAACTGAGCGCTGCGATTCGCCTAGCTAGGTGCTGGACGCATTTTACATTCTTCGGCTTCTCCATGGCCAGTATGGCCTTTATTTTCTCTAGGTTTGCCTCGATCCCCCTTGCGGAGATGAGTTACCAGAGTAGTTGTCCAGATGGTACGCCGAAGGCGTATTTGTCCGGATTTAGCTTGGTCCGGTAGCGGTCGAGGTTATCGAAGGTCTCACGGGCATCGTCGAGTAACGAAGCTTCCTCCTTGATTTTGACGACGATGTCGTCGATGTAAACTTGGATGTTGCAAACAAGTTGGCTCTTGAGGCATGCCTACAGACACCGTTGATAGGTGGATCCTGCGTTTTTCAGCCCGAAGGGCATTGTTGTGTAGCAGAATACACTAAAGGGCGTTATGAACGCTATCTTCTCCTAATCCTCCTCCTTCATTCGAATCTGATGATAGCCCGATGATGTCTACGCACTTCTATTCTTGTAGATAGTTATTGGGCCTCCAAGTGTAGAGGTTTGTAGAACAGCAGCAAGTTTCCCTTAAGTGGATTACCCAAGGTTTATCAAACTCAGGGAGGAAGTGGTCAAAGGTATCCCTCTCAAGCAACGCTGCAATCAAGATACAAGAAGTCACTTGTGTCCCCAACACACCCAATACACTTGTCAGGTGTATAGGTGCACTAGTTCAGCGAAGAGATAGAGAAATACAAGTGGTATAGATAATTATAAGTGGTAACGGTGCCAAAAAATAGCTTTTATGGAGCATGGTTGAGGTGGGAAGAGACTAAAGGCAATCTGAAATAAATATGGAAGCAAGCAAACATGTAAAGGATCTAGTTGCAAATGGTGTTTCAATGCTTAGAAATAAGGCCTAGGGATCATACTTTCACTAGTGAACATTCTCATATAAATATCATCTCTTTATGATACTACTCTGAACTACTCTCCGGTTGGACACTCTAATCCATGGTAGGGCTATAACAACACTCCTCAAAGTTCGCTTTCCCCATCTAGATAACCCCACACTGTCACCTTGAGCTCTAGATGGTTCCAACAAACACCACAATTTCATAGAAACATCCAACTCTAAATATAACTCATAACAAGTATTTGTAATCTCTAGGCTAAGTGCCACCATGGTGTGCATGCTGTCACTTTCACACACATGGGGAGAGCAGAGATCTATTAAAGCACTTGAGTAGCAAAGTAGATCTACTTGATTACAAAGCTCATGATCACAATATGATCATGCATAGAGAGAGATGAACACATAGCTACCGGTAGAACCCTTAGCCTCGAGGAAGAACTACTCCCTCATCATCATGGGAATCAGCAACGACGATGGAGATGGTGGTGGAGATCGATGGAGATGGCTCCGAAGATGGTGAAGAGGCGCCGACGGCGGCGCGGAGGACTCCTTCCCCACCGCCAGTATCACAGGGGAGCATCGCCCCTTAGCACCCTTCCTTCATGGCTTCTTGGGAGCCCTTCCCCATGGAGATGGGATCCATGGGGGAGGCAAAAACGTGGCTTTGGTGGCTGCAAATTCGTGGGTGGAGGTGTCTCCCACAAATTAGGTTTCCTCCCTTTATATAGCTTCTCGGATTCCCGTCACCCCATCTTGGGCTGCAGTAAATCGGGCCTATCAGGCCCATCTAGACTCGGAATCAGCTAAATTTAATGTCCAAAACGTTTGTCGCGAAATTTTCAACAACTTTGTAGTTGAAGAGTTTTCCGTTTGACGCCGTCTTCGACCCGAAACGTGACCATCTTCAAAAAGAGTTCTGAGACAGATTTTTGGAAAATCCCAATTTGACTCCAACAAGGTTTCCACTTGTATTCTTGGTAATTCCTACACATTAAAGTGTAAAACAAGAACATTGTGCACTTTTGCAACTATTAGTATGTTAGTCCAAATAAATCATAAACTTTATATAAAAAGGAGTATCAAAAGCATATTATTAGCATAAAACCATCAAAAATTATAGATACGTTATGGACATATCAACATCCCCAAGCTTAGTTCCTGCTCGTCCTCGAGTAGGTAAACGATAAAAACAATATAATTTTTGAGGTGACACGCAGCCAACACAATCTTGATCATCATTATTGTAAAAGCATTGATAGCTGGGATCAAGGTACTCTAAACATGAACATGAAAGATAGAGTTCTAACAATAAGACATAGCAACTATGTTGTAACATGAAAATGTGCAAACAAAAGATTCATGAATAACAATGCATTGAAAGACGTTTGTTTGTTTCAGATATAGAAAGCATAATGAGAATTGTATTCCGCTTGTCCCTCATACTGTAGCAAAACATAAATGCATATGACACCTTTAAAGTTCATAAGGGTGACTAGATACAAATAGTTCAAGAACAAGCAATATCAACATTATGAATCAATCAATAAGTCTTAAGACAATGCACATTAAACTAAGAATGGCCACTATGCTCTCTCAATAGGTGCATAAAGATAGAAGATGGAGACTCAACATAAAAGTAAAAGAAAGGCCTTCATAGAAGGAAGCAGGGATTCAAGTCTCATAAAGATCTTCCAAAAATTATGGTACTTATTAGCTTTCAGCTCTCATTGCCCCTATCATAAGCATCTTTAGGTGATTAAGGTTAAAGTGACACAACTAAGAGGATATGTGATACATTGCAAATGTATCTATAATTTTTGATATTCCATGCTTGGTTTTATCTACTTTCTTGTGTTTTATCCACACTTTGGAGTACTTTTCATATGATTTCTTGGACTAACCTATTAACAAGAGCCACAGTGCCAGCTGCCTGTTTTCTGCTGTTTTTGGTTCCAAGAAAGTCAGAAGATGAATATTCTCGGAATTGGACGGGACAAAAGCCAAAGTCGCTATTTTACTGTAAGGCATTCGAGCTGAATCGAGATGTAGAGAGGAGCAGGGGCCATCACACCACCGACGCTGGCCAGCCTCGACTGCGTGGGGGTGGTGTGGCCAGCCTAGGCACCCCCTCAGCCTCTCCTTCCGCCTATATATTGCCCTCGGGACCAAAACCCTAGGTACCCGATCAAAAATCCACGAAAGAGTCTGTAGCTTCCGTCATCTCCATCCCTAGATTGGGAGGGATCTGAAGCTCTTCCCGGCACCCTGTCGGAGAGGGGAATTCACCCTAGAGGCCTTCTTCATCATCATGCAAGCCTCCGGTGTGATGCGTGAGTAGTTCATCTCTGGACTACGGGTCCATGTAGTAGCTAGATGGCCAGTTCTCCTCCTTTGTGCTATCATGTTTAGATCTTGTGAGCTTCGCTCATGATCAAGATCATATATTTGTAATTTTGCATGTTGTGTTTGCGGGGATCCGATGGATATTGAGATGCTATTTCAGATTGATTATTGATTCTATCATGTCTTTGTTATTTGTGATCTTGCATGCTTTCTGTTGTTAGTAGCTATCTTGGCCAAGTAGATGCTAGCAACTCCAAGAGTTAGTATTTATGCTCGATAGTGGGTTCATGCCTCTGGTAATCTGGGGAAGTGACAGAAATCTCTAAGGTACTAGATGTGTTGTTGCTACTAGGGAGAAAACAACAATCCTTTGTTCATAGAACAATCGTATTGTTTATTTACGCGCAATTCGTAAAGCAATAATCTGTTGCTTGCAACTTAATACTGGAGGGGGTTCGGATGATAACCTGAAGGTGGATTATTAGTCATAGATGCAGTTGGATGGCGGTCTATGTATAATGTTTTAATGCCCAATCAAGTCTCAAAGGAGTTAAGATGATTAGTATATGCTTGTATGCTTTCTCGATGTTTGTCAATTGCCCCGCTGTAATTTGTTCACCCAACAAGTTATCTATCTTAAGGAGATCCACCTCTACTGAACTAGGGACCCCGGTCCTTTCTTTTACTATCAATCTACAAACTATTTACTGTTTTGTGTTTACTTTCTGCAAACTATTTCTTCCTTCCATTCGATACGTTTAATCCTTTGTTTTCAGCAAAACCGGTGAGATTGACAACCTCATCGCAAGTTGGGGACAGAGTTCTGTGGTTGTGTTGTGCATGTCTCCATGTTGCTACTAGCACCGGTAGTGCGCCCCGCCAAGGCTTAGCTAGCAACACCTTTGGGGTGTTTCCTTGCTCCTACTGGTTCGATTAAACCTTGGCTTCATTACTGAGGGAAACTTACTTCTGTGCTCATTATACCTTCCTCTTGGGGTTCCCCAACGAGCTCATCAATCACGAGCCATCAAAGTATTTTTCTGGCGCCGTTGCCGGGGAGTCAAGGAAATCTTCACAAGGGGAGTCCCTCATAACCAATCTCTTTACTTTGTTATTTTTGTTTTGCCTAGTTTACTTGTGCTTTGTTTGCTTGTTTCTTTATCAAAAACACACAAAAAATTAGTTCGTACTATAGTTGGTATTTTTGTTGGTCTATTATTGTCTTGCTTTATCATGCTTTCTATCATTGGTTGGTTTCTTTAAAACTGAATCTTATTGGCAAGGTGGGTTCACGGAAGAACAAAAATATTATTATAAGGAACACCGCTTGTCACAAAAAGGGAAACACTTATGGGAACAAATTGATAAATTGAATACCATTGCTAGAAACGTGTGCTCCACTTATAATGTTACTTATTGCGTTGATAAATCGTGTTGCTGTTGGAGGTATAAACACCTCCCTTTTCAATGTGCGTATAATGATAATGTTACCATATCTTCTTATGTTAAAGCAAATTATGACTTTTATGATGTGGAACAAATTGAAGAATTTATTGCTTGGAAGGGTGCATTTGAACTTGCTGGTTTGCTTGAAAATATTGATGATTCACCTTATAAATATGAGGTTTATGATATACTTAAATTTTGCTTTGATAATTACAAGGTAGAAAATGGCTATATTCTTGAATATCTTAATAGATGCTTTCCACCAATGGAAGAGACTAATGCCTTGCAGGAGCCTATGGAAGAAGAAATTGCTGAAACTGGAAGCTCATTGTATGAAAAAGAGGAGGAGAGTGATGATCAAGAGGAGGAAGAATGGATCTACCCATCCCTACCTTCTAATTAGAGTAACTCTTTACCCCTTACATTATTTGATTGTCCCCCATGCTTACTAAAGGAGAACGAATGTCATGTTCCTCAGGATTCTTTTGAAAATGTTTATAATAAAGCTCTTGTGTTTGTAGATCATGAAAAGCATGCTTTATGTGATAGTTATATTGTTGAGTTTATTCATGAGGCTACTGAAAATTATTATGAGAGAGGAAAATATGGTTGTAGAAGTTTTTATGGTATTGAAACACCTCTCTATGTGCTGAAAGTTTTGAAGTTATTCTCGTTTTATCTTCCTATGCATGTCACTTTGTTCTTTGTGAATTTATTTGCATACAAGATTACTATGCATAGGAAGTGGGTTAGACTTAATGTGTTTTGAATTTGCTTCTTGATGCTCTCTTTTACTTCAATTCATATTTCATATGTGAGCATCTTCTCAAACTATCATGCCTAACTTAAAGGCGTTAAAGAAAAGTACTTATTGGGAGATAAACCAAAAGTTTTATATGAGTCTTGGAAGTTATTACTTCGGTAATAACCGCTCCTTATCCTTTTTATTTGCTTTTTGTGCCAAGAGTAACCTCTAATGAGAGAGAAGTAATGATTGGGAAAGTTGCTGTCCCGAAACAGATTTCTATACTTCACCATAAAAATTGGTGTAAAATCTCTGAAAGTCCTTTTGAGGCGTAAATTTTTGTGCTTCTGACTCAGGTTATTATCTAACTTCCGTTAGTTCAACACTTTTTGATTTAAGCAACAGAAGGTCTTCGAAAAAATTCGTCTTTACCCGCTGGTCTGTTTTGAGAGATTTCTGCCATTTTCTGCATTTGCTTCTTGTTGGTTCCTTTTTGAGTTCTTTTGGGGAATTGAGCTTTTTGAGGGAAGTTCTACGGTAGCTAGTGTTCTAATGGAAGTTTATTGGTGTTATAACTGAACCTATGACTTATTATCTTGAGTGCACCAATATTGCTAATAAAGATTGTGTGAAGTTTTGTATGAGAAAAAAATTCAGGTGTATGGAAGAAATGAGTAATGAGATGAAGGATGGACTAAAGCTCAAGATTGGGGATGCCATGCATGTCACCCCAAGAAATATCCAAAAAGTACAAGCGTCAAAGCTTGGGGATGCCCAAGGCATCCCCTTCTTCATCAATAAAAATCCCAGGTTTCTTCCAAACGCTTCATTTTTATTGTTTCATGCACAGTTGTGTTGTTCTTGGAGCGTCTTCTTTTTTGTTTTTGTTTTGGTTTTTCGTTTGCTTTGTTTGCTTAGTTTTCTTAATAAATTGGTTATACCCTCTCTTTCATACATTGGTTTTCAAATAGTTTGGTTTGGTTTGGAAAAGAGTAGGAAAACTCATGCTTAAGTGGTAAAGGGAGTTTGGTTTTGGTTGTGGCCTATGCTTTGTCATGCCATTCTTGATATTGTTTTAGCTTTATGGTTAGTATTGTTTGCTGTAGCATGACTTGTTATAAGGAAATTGAGATTGCTTAATGTGCCTTGGATGAATCATGCGTTGTTTTAACATATTAAAGCATAGTATAGTGGTATTCTCCTTTGATGCTTTATTTGGGTTGACTTGGCGCATGCTCACACCATTTTATGACTATCTGAAGTCACCATAAGCCTTTATGATCCTTTAGTTTTCAACTTGTAGTATCACTTTATGCTTTGATCAATGATGTTTTGTCGCTCTGCATGATTATGGCCATTATTGCTCTCTTAGTTTGTCGCTCCCAGTCTTTTGCTAGCCTCCACAACCAAGTATGAGTTCCACTCATGCATCCAACTCCTTAAACCAATTTATTCCAAAGAGTCCACCATACCTACCTACTAGCTTATGCTATTCCAAGTATATTTATGTTTTTGTTTACCTTCCAAATTAAACTTGTTATGAGAAAACTAGTGATTAAAGCTCTCACGAACTTGATGGCACACTTTACTTTTCTTGCCCTTAATAAACTTGAAACATTGTGTCGTCTATGTTGTATATGCTTGCACTTATTTCTTGGGGATTAGCAGAACCATGGTGTCATGGGGAACGCTTTCAACATTGCACGATTACCTTGTACCTAGTTGATACCATGCTCTTTTGTCTATGGATGTCGTCGGTGTGAAATGAAAGGGGAGCTTGTAAGTCCATGGAGTTATGTATATGTGTTAGAGAAATGCCTGGGCCGCTGGTCTAATCCATGCTTACATGGTGGAAACCTGCAGCGTAACCATAATGAGCTGTCTATGAAGCATTCTTCTTATAAAAAAAGAGTCCTATATTGAGAAAAAAGAGAAAAAGAAAAAAAGATTATGAAAAGAGGAAAGAGAGAAAAAAGCACCATATTCCCATGGTAAATAAGAAGATTTCTGAGATGCTCGTTGTCTGCTTGCCTTGTCGTTTTGATATGGGGATTCTTCTGTATCATCGGGCAAGGGGTACCCCGTTGGCAGTTCTCTATGATACACATGTACTTACGATGACAAGAACTTACCGGTGACTAAACTTGAGTAGCATGAGGAGCGGACCTCGTATTCAAGGGACATGAGATTCCTAACTTATACTTTGTCAAGCATGTACATCATAGTTTGTTCACTTTAACCTTAGTCACTTCAAGATGCTTATGATAGGGGCAATGAGAGCTGAAAGCTATAAGTACCATAATTTTTGGAAGCTCTTTATGAGACTTGAATCCCTGCTTCCTTCTATGAAGGACTTTCTTCCACCATTATATTGAGTCTCCACCTTCTATCTTTATGCACTTACTTTGAGAGCATAGTGGCCATTCTTAGTTCTATGTGCATTGTCCCAAGACTAGTTGATTGATGCATAACTTGATATTGCTTGTTTTAAACTATTTGTATCTAGTCACTCTTATGAACTTTGAAGGTGTCCTATGCATTTATATTTTCTACTCTATGAGGGACAAGCTGAATACTATTATGCTATGTTTTCTTTATGTGAAACAAACAAACGTCTTGCAAAGCATTGTTATTCATGAATCTTTTGTTTGTGCCTTTTCATGTTGCATCATAGTTTCTTTGTCTTATTGCTAGAACTTTGTCTTTCATGTTATGATTGAAGTACTATGATCCCAACTTTGAATGTTTTCGAAATACTTTGATCAAGTTTATGATGGTGCATGTCACCTCAAAAATTATTCTTTCTTTTTATCACTTACCTACTCGAGGACGAGCAGGAGTTAAGCTTGGGGATGTTGATACATTGCAAATGTATCTATAATTTTTGATGTTCCATGCTTGGTTTTATCTACTTTCTTGTGTTTTGTCCACACTTTGGAGTACTTTTCATATGATTTCTTGGAATAACCTATTAACAAAGATCCACAGTGCCAGCTGCCTGTTTTCTGCTGTTTTTGGTTCTAGGAAAGTCAGAAAATGAATATTCTCGGAATTGGACGGGACAAAAGCCAAAGTCGCTATTTTACCAGAAGGCATCTAGAGCCAGAATACGAGACGGAGAGGAGCCAGGGGGCCACCACACCACCTGGCCGCGCCAGGGGGTGGTGTGGCCAGCCAAGGCACCCCCTCGACCTCTTCTTCCGCCTATATATTGCCCTCGGGACAAAAAACCTAGGTACCCGATCAAAAATCCACGAAAGAGTCTGTAGCCGCCGTCATCTCCATCCCTAGATCAGGAGGGATCTGAAGCTCTTCTCGGCACCCTGCCGGAGAGGGGAATTCACCCTGGAGGCCTTCTTCATCATCATGCAAGCCTCCGGTGTGATGCGTGAGTAGTTCATCTCTAGACTATGGGTCCATGTAGTAGCTAGATGGCTGGTTCTCCTCCTTTGTGCTTTCATGTTTAGATCTTCTAAGCTCCGTTCATGATCAAGATCATCTATTTGTAATTCTGCATGTTGTGTTTGCGGGGATCCGATGGATATTGAGATGCTATTTCAGATTGATTATTGATTCTATCATGTCTTTGTTATTTGTGATCTTGCATGCTTTCCGTTGTTAGTAGCTATCTTGGCCAAGTAGATGCTAGCAACTCCAAGAGTTAGTATTTATGCTCGATAGTGGGTCCATGCCTCCGTAATCTGGGAAGTGATGAAATCTCTAAGGTACTAGATGTGCTGTTGCTACTAGGGAGAAAACAACAATCCTTTGTTCATAGAACAATCGTATTGTTTACTTTACATGCAATTCGTAAAGCAATAATCTGTTGCTTGCAACTTAATACTGAAGGGGGTTCGGATGATAACCTGAAGGTGGATTATTAGTCATAGATGCAGTTGGATGGCGGTCGATGTATAATGTTGTAATGCCCAATCAAGTCTCAAAGGAGTCAAGATGATTAGTATATACTTGTATGCTTTCTCGATGTTTGTCAATTGCCCCACTGTAATTTGTTCACCCAGCATGTTATCTATCTTAAGGAGAGCCACCTCTAGTGAACTATGGATCCCGGTCCTTTCTTTTACATACGATCTATAAATTGTTTATTGTTTTGTTATCTATCCTAAAGAAAATCAAATAAAAAAGAATTAAAATGAAGGAATGGTCATTTTGGCAAATTTAACTCTCATGCCTACTTTGGCTATTCCTAGTACTCAATTCTTAACAGAAACAATTCTTGATCTTTGCACCCCTTGCTAGTACACATAATGAGGTACCAAGGCCCACCTTTTGATCTGCTAAAAACATTCTATTAGCTATTTTAAATGACAGTTTAAAATTGAATCTAATGCATATGCATAGATCACCCCTATTTCTAAAACCATCTATTGAGCTCCATTTTCAAAACCCTTGCAACCAGAGACTACCTATCACTAGTGGAGATCACTCAAAAATTTTGAACTCAAAATTCAAAACTTTTTCTCTTGCGGCCATTTCATCAAACACTTGGCATGCTTAATCTCACCTCTAATCCTAGCTCACTATTCTGCACAGGGTTTTGCCCCCATTTGATCTCCATTTAACCCCTCTGTCCCCTCTTGGTCTAACCATGCCCTTAGCACCCCTGTCCCTTGTCCCTAACCCCTAGGCCAAGCCATGCCGAGCACCAACTCGCCGGCCAAACTTACCCTCACCCCAGCAGACCACTCCCCCTTCCCTCGCCATGTCTAGGAGGTAGCCAACACCTCACCGCCCCTCTCTGTTCCTTACCCGAGCCAAGTGCTGCCATGGACCAACGAGGAGAGCCCGCGCCCAGTGCCACCGCACCATGCCGATGCCGCCCGCAGAGCATGCTCTGTCCCCGCGTGCACAAGCCGCCGCTCGACCGCAGCCCACGCCCGTCGCTCCGCCTCGACCTGGAGAACACCCCAGACATCCCCGTTCGCCGCCCAAAGCCTCACAGCCACCGCTCACCGTGGACACCGCCGCCTCTGCCGCTCAGAGCGCCACCTCGCCCAGACCGCGTACCACGGCCCCTACGGCCGCATTTAAGTCCTAGAGCACCACCAGGAGACCTCCTGTCGATCGCCATCCCCAACCATGCCTCTAGCTCGCTGTAGCCATGTCGCCACCGTCGCCTTCCCATCCCGCTCGGTCTCACCGTCGGGCCTATAAAAGGAGTCCTCCCTATCCTCTTCTCTCCACACCATTCCACTCCCCTCACCTCTCTGAACCTCACCCACCTCTAGCCGGAGCAAGTGGAGCAGCAGCTCGCCGGAATTGGAGCCGGAGCAGCCGTGACAGGAGGAGAAGGGCGCCGTTGATTGCGACCACCCCAAGCTCCGCCGCAACCGCGCCTCGCCTCGCCGTCGTCTTCCACGTCGTATGCCCGCCTCGCCGACCCTGCTGGAGCCCTGCACGCCTCAGAGACCCCCACCGAGCTGTTAGGGTTTGAGCTCGCACACTGCCTGCCGTCAGCCGACGACCCTCAGCCGTTGATCTCGCTTCTAATCCTACGGCCCACAGCGCGCGTACCGTTTCACGTGTTAAGTGCCGCTGACAAGCGGGACCCCCTGTCAGCTGAGCCCTGCGCCGCGGAGCGCCACTGGGCCAGCCCATTTCTTTTCCCGCGCTAGCCCATAGTTTCAAATCTGGTTTTTCCTTTTTAGTTAAATCTAGTTTCTGTCCACTAGTTTGAAAATCAATTCAGAGAGTTTTAGAAATCGAAATTGCATGAAACCAATTTTGTTTGAAATGTATTGAAATGATCTATCCAAGCCCGTTGGATTTAATTCAATTAGAGTTATAGATCTCTCCTAATAAAAATAAGAAGACAGAAGCTTTTGCAACTTGAAACATTTTTATAAAATCAACCAAGTTAGATTTTCAGTTGATTCCAACTCTCAAAAATCACATTTCATCATATCTATCCAAATATGTAATAATATTAAGGTTTACATGCAGTGACTTTGGACTAGTACCAAAATGATGCTATATAGGCATTTCTAGTCACTTTAAATCATTAAATAATGAACTTAAACCAAAGTAATATCGATCCAACCCTTAAATATCATTCCCACATGTTAGAATATGTGGTGAGGACATGTGTCCACATGATCCCATATTTTGGTGGTGAATATTAAATTTTAGTTAATATTTCAATGAGTAGAAATTACTTTTCTAAAATAAAAAAGGGTGAAACTATTGAATTAAACTTGTGATGCTTGTGATGATAATAGATCATCAATTGTGTGTTTTAGAATGCTAACTAGCCTAGTTAAGTATTGTTTGGTGATTGTCTACTCCCTATGTATTTATATACGTTAGTACCGACCAAGCTTTCGAGGAGGAGGAGTTCTACCAAGAAGAAGAAGAAGAAAACTTCAACCACTGCACCAACCAAGGCAAGCTATTAGTGGCAAGCTAACCCTTGCAAAACATACTTTAGCAAGCTATTGTTAGCAAGATAGAATAAAACTAGATGGTTTAGCAAAGATGCCTTAAGCATGCTTTGATCACACCCCTTTAACTATTAGTACCCCAAGTCGTATTGACAAGTTTTACCTCCCTTAGTTTACACAAAGTTCTTTACCTAATTTTGAAGGTAGCATAAAGAGTATAAAACTTGACCTACTTAGAAACCTTTAGATGTCATTCTATGGCATGAGATTGATCCCATCTTTCCACCTTAGTGAACACTCTTAACTTAGTATTTTAGAATAGATCAAAAACTTGAGTCGCTTTAGATGGGAACACTTGGTGAAAATGAATTGTGAAAACCTTGGAATGATGAGTCATTCTATTGAGATGATTTGACATGTGTTGAGAGACACCACTGGTTTATGATGATGAAAATGATGAGGCATGAGCCTTAACCCTTTGATAAAACTGATGGTTGGATTCAGATGCGATACCATTCCAAATTTACCGTACAACCACATTACCTGAATTGGGTAAGACTTAGCTAGAAATTTATATGCATTAGTATTAGTTCCCTCACGGGAGAGGTTTGAGCTGAGGCTACCTCTCAATGATGTCCACCTATGCAGTGCCCAAGATGACAGATGGTCATGGTTGGGAGGCCATGCTCATAGGAGAGGTGCTTATACTAGGGTGTGTAAAGGGAAGGTTATGTTTGATTATCTGCATACTAAGTATGATGATTCAAGGTTATCCCTGACAGATGTATCGAATCTTGTGGTGAAAGTGTACCACCTCTGCAGAGTGTCAAACTATTCGAATAGCCGCGTCCGCGGTTATGGACAGTTGGAATGGCCATACTGTTTCATTGTCAGATGTTTTCTAAATAACTTGAAACGAATGATGAACTTTGACTTGACCACAACAGGGTTGTATTTATGATAATAGCTTCCCAACTTAAGTGATTCTAGAACTTTACTTTATCTTTCTTTGCTTCTGAACTCAGCTTAGGTTTCAAATTTAACTTGATAGTTAACTTAGATTTAGTACTTTAAATTAGAATTATGCCCCTTGTTAGTAGTAGTTTGCGAGTACTTAAAGAGTACTCATGGCTTTTGTCCCTGGCTATTATCATGGCCAGACTATGAAGGAGATTATCAAGATGATGGTCAGCAGGACGGCTATGATAACTAGGACTATCTGCTGTCAAGATTGCTCGTGCCTCAAGATGGACCCCACCGCTACGCTTATCATTTATTTCCACTGCTTGTTGTATTAAAGACTGGATCATGAGATCCTTATTTGTGTAAAACCTTATGTATGGTTTGTAATGGATGATGTAATGTGATATCCAATCCGTTATGTCTCGCAAAAATGGTAATCCTGGGATTACGAGGTATGGCATAACGGGCATCTGGGATTAAAAATCCGGGTGTTGACACACATGATACAGGAGCTATCCCATAATCAAAATGACAAGGCAAGCAGACAATGGGCATCTCAGCGATCTTTTTATTTGCTATTTGCATAAGTTTTTATTGAGGATGCTTCATAGAATGCTCATTATGGTTATGCTGCAAGTTTCCACCATGATTAGGCATGGCTTAGGCTAGCGGCCGAGGCGTTTCTCTAACACACATACAAACTCCATGATCTTACAAGTTCCCCTTTTATTTCACACCACCGGGGTCCATAAGAAAAAGAATCATGATATCAACGGAATAATAAGTGCAATGTTGAAAGCGTTCCCCATGATACATGGTTCTGCTAACTTCAACTTATAAAGTGCAAGCATATCGCAACAAAGATGGACACAATGGTTCAAGATTATTAAGTGCAAGAAAGTAAAGTGTGCCATCAAGTTCGTGAGAGCTTTAATCACCAATTTTCGCATAACAATTTTAATTCGGAAGGTAGATAAAAACATGAATATACTTGGACTAGCAAATGCTAATAGGTAGGTATGGTGGACTCTTTTGAATAACTTGGTTTTATTTGGAGTTGGATGCATGAGTGGAACTCATACTTGGTTATGGAGGCTAGCAAAAGACTGGGAGCGACCAACTAAGAGAGCAATAATGGACATAAGCATGCAAAGCGACAAAACATTATTAATCAAAGCATAAAGTGATATTACAAGTCGAAAACTAAAGGATCATAAAGGCTATGGTGACTTGGGATAGTCATAACATGGTGTGAGCATGTGCCAAGTCAACCCAGATAAAGCATCAAAGGAGAATACCGCAATACTATGCTTTAATATGCTAACACATGATTCTTCCAAGGCACATTAAGCAATCTCAATTGTTTATAACATGTCATGCTACAACAAAGATCACTAAGCATAAAGCCAAAACAATATCAAGCATGCCATGACAAAGCATAAGCCACAGTCAAAAACAAGCTCCTTTTACCACTTAAGCATGAACTTTTCCTACTTTTTCCAATCCAAACCAAACTATTTGTAAACCAATGTATGAAAGAGGGGTCCAACCAATTTATTCAAGCAAACTAAGAAAATCAAGCAAATGAAAACCAAAAACAAAAAACAAAGACACTCCAAGAACAACACAACTGTGCATGAAATAATAAAAATGAAGTGTTTGGAAGAAACCTGGGATTTTTATTGATGAAGAAGGGGATGCCTTGGGCATCTCCAAGCTTTGACGCTTGTACCTCTTGAATATTTCTTGGGGTGACATGGGGTGGCATCCCCAAGCTTGAGCTTTAGTCCATTCTTCATCTCATTACATCATTCTCTCCATACACCTGAAATTTTTCCTTCATACAAAACTTCACACAAACTTTATTAGCAACATTAGTGCACTCAAGATAATAAGTATTTAGGTTCAGTTTCAACACCAATAAAACTTCCATTAAAACACAATCTACTAAAGCACTTCCCTCAAAAAGCTCAATTCCCCAAAGAGAACCCAAAAAGGAACCAACAAGAAGCAAATGCAAATAATGGCAGAAATCTGTCAAAACAGACCAGCAGGTAAAAATAATTTTTTTCGAAGACCTTGTGTTGCTCAAATCGAAAAGTGTTGAACTAACGAAAGTTAGATAACAACCTCGGGCAGAAGAACAAAAATTCATGCCTCAAAACCAAGTACATAGATGTTACACGAATTTTGCGGTGAAGCACAAAAATCTGTTTCGGGACAGCACTTCCCCAAATCTTACTTGTCTCTCATTAGAGGTTACTTTTGGCACAAAAATCAAATAAAAAAGGATAAGGAGAGGTTATTACAGAAGTAATAACTTCCAAGACTCAAGAAAACTATTGGGTTATCTCCCAAGAAGTACTTTTATTTAACGCCTTTAAGTTAGGCATGATAGTTTGAGAAGATGCTCACATAAGAAATATGAATTAAAGTAAAAGAGAGCATCAAGAAGCAAATTCAAAGCACATTTAAGTCTAACCCACTTCCTATTCATAGGAATCTTGTAAAGAAACAAGTCATGAAATCACAAAGCAACAAGCATAGTAAAGCAAAACAAGTGCAACTTCAAGACTTTCAGCATAAAGACGGGAAACTTAATATTGTTGAGACACATAAAACCATGTTCCCCTCTCTCATAATAACTTTCAGTAGCATCATGAATAAAATTAAGAATATAACTATCACATAAAACATTCTTATCATGAGCCACATGCATATAATAATTATTACTCTCCACATAAGCATAGTCATACTTATTAATTGTAGTGGAAGCAAATTCAACAAAATAGCTATCATTATTATTCTCATCACCATAATCATCAAATATAGGAGGCATATTGTAATCATAATTAATTTTCTCCTCAATAGTAGGTGGACTGAAAATATCATATTAATCATTGTAATCATTATATATATGAGGTATAGTATCATCAAAGTAAATTTTCTCCTCCATGCCTGGGGACTAAAAATATCACGCTCATCAAAACCAGCTTCCCCAAGCTTAGACTTTTCCATAGCATTAGCAATAATGGTGTTAAAAGAATTCATACTAATAACATTGCTATTAGCATGCAAATAAAGTTCCATAGGTTTTTAATTTTCTCTTCAAACACTTCATGTCCTAACTCAAGATAAATACTATAAAACTCTCTAATTTTGTTGTTGTTTTCCATTAAGCCTAACTAGTGAAAATAAAAACAAGAAACAAAAAGATATAATTGCAGAATCTAAAGGAAATAACTTCGAGCACCCACACACCAGCAACAGTACTAGAAGATAGCTTAGTAGCCAGAAGATGTGAGTACCTTTTACCTTACCTCCCCGGCAACGGCGCCAGAAAATAGCTTGATGTCTACGCACTTCTATTCTTGTAGACAGTTGTTGGGCCTCCAAGTGCAGAGGTTTGTAGAACAACAGCAAGTTTCCCTTAAGTGGATTACCCAAGGTTTATCGAACTCAGGGATGAAGTGGTCAAAGATATCCCTCTCAAGCAACCCTGCAATCAAGATACAAGAAGTCTCTTGTGTCCCCAACACACCCAATACACTTGTCAGGTGTATAGGTGCACTAGTTCAACGAAGAGATAGTGAAATACAAGTGGTATAGATAATTATAAGTGGTAACGGTGCCAAAAAATAGCTTTGATGGAGCGTGGTTGAGGTGGGAAGAGACTAAAGGAAGTCTGAAATAAAGATGGAAGCAAGCAAATATGTAACAGATCTAGTTGCAAACGGTGTTTCAATGCTTAGAAATAAGGCCTAGGGATCATACTTTCACTAGTGAACACTCTCATATAAATATCATCTCTTTATGATACTACTCTGAACTACTCTCCGGTTGGACACTCTAATCCATGGTAGGGCTACAACAGCACTCCTCAAAGTTCGCTTTCCCCATCTAGATAACCCCACACTGTCACCTTGAGCTCTAGATGGTTCCAACAAACACCACAATTTCATAGAAACATCCAACTCCAAATATAACTCATAACAAGTATTTGTAATCTCTAACCTAAGTGCCACCATGGGGTGCACGCTGTCACTTTCACACACATGGGGAGAGCAGAGATCTATTAAAGCACTTGAGTAGCAAAGTAGATCTACTTGATTACAAAGCTCATGATCACAATATGATCATGCATAGAGAGAGAGATGAACACATAGCTACCGGTAGAACCCTGTAACTACCTCGGTGAATTACGCTCCTAGTTACAAGCCTGGATGAGCAGAAATGGTTGAAATAGTACGGTGGGGCCCAAATGCCACTCACAGGTAGACCTTTCGGCCGTCCCAACCATTTCCAAACATCGGGACAAGAATGGGCGGCGTAATCGGCAGGCGAAGGGATCAACTACATACACAAATGAGTATGTATGCAAGCCACCATACAATAGTACATCAGAGCCATTCCATCTAAAAAGAAAGGAAATATAGCAACGCCATACGGCAAGATCCAAATGTCCTAGATAGATATAATAGTTTAGGATATCTCCTCATACATCAAACATCAGAGTATCAGGCGGAAGCGGAAGACAAAATCCGAGTACGGATAAGAAGCAAATCGGCATAAGATGCCCCATAAATAAGCAGATCCATACAGATCTCACGGATCCTCGCTCCCGGAATCTCTACACGAATGATCGTTGCCCACATCGTCTGTCTCTTCCACCCAGTATCCATCTTGCGAGTGTACTGTTCATCTGAACCAATAATTTATCGTGTGAGACCCTAGGGTACTCGGCAAGTCTTTATGCCTCTAAAGGGACACAACACGGGTGACGCAATTGCAGCAAAAGATAAACCCTAACAATTCTAGAGATACTCGCTAACCATCCGCCTAACCAGAGATAGACGGATGTCCGTGAATTAATAACAACAGTTATAACAGTTATAACGGCAATATCCACAGATCCATCCTCCTCCCCGCTTACCGACGAGGAAGCGGACGAACAACCCCCCATCTGTTGGCAGTTTTATTATCCATTCCGTGAGTGTTGCACTATTTACTAGTCAGGTACCTAGTCTAGTCAAATTAAAAGCGGTACTTTAGTTATGCTTGTCTATGATCGAGAAACTGTGCTCCAAGTCGTCCATAACCGCGGACACGGCTTTCAGAAAGTTTTACCTAGGTGCACAAATAGCAACACACACTCGATATGCCTCGGAAAACCAAATCAAAACCCAACGAGGCGATCCACGACAAAGCGATCACAGGATTCAGAAATATTTCAGGGGGCCTCCCCATTGAGCTACCAAGAACGGTTAGCTGACTCGAGGCGGCCTCAAGGTTTGTGGAGCCGGTCAGAACATGGAACCGAAAGTGTGGACTGGGCTTGTCGTCTGGCGAAAACGGGTCACGGCCCTAACAAAGATGTCAAAGTACCTCGCACAATTTAAATTAAAGCAGTAAAGCCTGGCATAAGTACATGATAGTAAATAAAACCTCAAACTAGTTTGTGGCCCTCAAGAAATAAGAATGAATCAAGCTCTGGCTCAGGGGGGGTCCATAGGCCTCCCGGATGTGGATAGCGCGAATATTCTTGGAACAGGAATCAAGTACTCGGGGTCTTACGGGACACAAGTGAGCCTGAAAAACCAAATAGCGAATATGGCTCACCGATGCCACTTTCATTAGTTATCCCATTACTACTCAGGTTAAGTTGTTTAGGTACCTCGTTATCCATCAGACACTCACATACCCTACACATGCTGTTCTACGACTCGCATGGCTCAAACAACTCCTGTAGTAATGGCTCATGGGATGGAGGAACAAGCTTCGGTGGGGTTTAAAAGTAAAGGCTATGCAATACTTGGGATTCAGATTATTGCAAACGCGACTCAATGATGCAAGAATAAGGCAGAGGCAATAGGTACTATATGTATGCAAGCATGTGGTAGTGCTTGCCTGGCAGCTCAGTTGAAGCAAGGGATGGATCTGGGTAGTGCTCCTGGTTCTCTTGATATATCCCCTTTCAGCCTATTCAAGAAGAACCAAACAAACAAGGGCCAACATAAATAAAGTGTAAGCATATGAATAAAATGCACCAAGCAAACAATCATGCCATGATGGATGATGCACAATTTGCATGGCATTAAAGTAGCATGGCATGGGTGAGGTGTGGAATACAAGAATAAACCATTTTATTAAGTTTTGGACCCATTTTATCCTCATATTAGTTGCTGTACACATTATAATTATATGATGCATGCTGCAAAACAGAACATGGAATGCATAAACAGAAAGGTCTCGTCGAGCTAATCATTTTAGACATATTATTTGTTAAATTTGGATTTATAAAACAAAAGTTATTAATTTATTAAGTCAAAAGGGCATTTTATTGTAATTTAAATAAACTTGGAAATTTACATGTTCAAAATATATTTTGAATGGCCTATTTGAATTCCTCACATTTTTCTGATTTGAAAACATATATTATTTGTATTATTTGGATTTATAAATTAAAAGTTATTTAAAAACAGAATTAAATTTGAATTTGAATTAATTTGAAAAAGATTTGAATTAAACCAGATACAGGAAAACATTTTGTTACTCAGCTCTAGGCTAGCCACAGACGCAGACAGGTGGGTCCAACGCTGACTCAGCAAAACAGCGCACAGAAATCCTTCTGCCACCGCGAGCCAGTCCAGCCTAAGCGAATGACAGGTGGGGCCACAGCATCCGCGGGTCCACACGCCAGCGGACGGGTGCGGGGCTGCCACGCGGCACAGCGGGGGAGCGCGGGTTGAGGAGTACGAAACCCCGGGAGCCTTTTTGCATAAACGCCACGAAGGCTGACCAGTGGGCCTAGCGGAGCGCGGGTTGATGCAACAAAAGTGCCGGGGGTATGGTAGATTAGGGAAGATGGAGAGGTCCTTTTTGACAAGATCAAGCATGCTCAAAACAAGCTCAAACAAGATAGCCAAAAGAGAGAGAAAAAGAGAAGGTGGGGATGGCAAGGATGGATATGGTGATGGGGTTTAAGCAAGATCAACATAGATCAAGCCAAAAGAAAGGATAGAGATAGAGATGATCCACTCCAACATCAAATAAAATCCAAATGACAAGCAAAAGGTGGTACTTGCATGGGACATGCATAAATAATTAATACCATGCTGATTTTGTGAAAACAAGATTATTTACATGGCATTATTCTTATGCATTCCAAAAGGTGGAGTAAGGCCTAAGCAAAAGAATTTGAAAGAAAGGTTCCAGATGGAGTAGATGGAGATGATCACATTGGATTATAATTGGGACTTGCTAGTGTGTATATTCCACTAGGTATTTAATAGTCCCATAATATTCTCACATGAGCATAAATCCATAATAATCCAAATGGAAGCTAGGAGAAAGGGTCCCACTCACAAGGCATGCAAAGGTGGCCATGTGGCTCTCATATATCAATGGTGTGAAAACAACATGATGCTAAGATGAGAGCATGTGGAAAAAGAATTGGATCCATCCCAACCCACATGAGCTAGAGGTAAACTCAAATAAAGTGCAAAGCTCATATTTAGTTGGATGGTGGAATTGTAAGGTGGTGAAAGAAAAGGTGGTGGAGTTAATAAAAGATATGCCCCCAACTCAACTTGGGCATTAAACAATATATCAATAACCAAATACAATATCAAGAGGCAAATACAATTTACAATGCATATGAGATAAGAGCCAAAACACAAAGGGTTTTAATATGATGCTCAAATGCAAGGTGGCATGATGACATGAGCATGATATAATGATGATGCAACAATTATATAGTTGAAGTAGCATAAATATAGACTAGGCTAGTAGCATTACAATTGTTAGACAATTGGGATGCTACAACTCTCCCCCACTAAACAAGAATCTCGCCCCGAGATTCCTAGGAAAAAGAAAACCACACAAGGAGAGGCGGGTGTTCGAACGAAGGTGACCCTCACGTTCCCAAGTTGATAAACAATGGAATGGTGCGATCACTACACCTTGTGAAACTTGCTAGACTTGTTGCGAGTCTTGCGTTTTGCTTGAGAAACAACGGGTTAGAAGAGTTGAAGGATTGTCGTGAGACAAGAAGGATAGGATGGACATAGCTCCGGTTTCCTCGAGATACATGATAAAAGAAAAAGATCCACTGGTGAAAGAAAAAGACAAGATGATGTATCATGGATAAAGAAAGGCACACTGTTAAGATTAAAGATTTACCGATACTAGAGAGGATGAAACTTTGTCTCGCCGGAGGAAAAAGAGCTAGATTGGAGAGGTTTTGAACCACTATGACAATAGCATCGTATCCTCTCTCAGATTTGAGAAATGAAGTACGGAAACAATATTGCCTTCAAACAATAGAGTCCCTTGATATCAATAGAAAGATTTAGTTAGACATCGTCGGATTAGATTCTTCTTGCGCCGGTAAGAACCAAAGGATCACGCAATTGAGGTGCGCGGATATGACTTCCAGAGATGGATGTGAAGCCAGATCATGGTGGAATCCTGAGACGCAAAGAATATGGATGATCTGGGGTTTATTGTAGAGATACTTATTGCTTTCCTTAGCCTTGAGGCTAATGCAATAGATTTGCGGCTGATGGCATCAACCATAATTGGATTTACCACAGAAAAGAATTGATGAACAGAGAGAGAGATAGTCTCCTTCCATCTTGTGTGGGGATGTCGCGCACCGGTAGAATGACGAGGACAGAGAAGCGTTTGCGTTTGTTTCCACCAGATAATTGAAGATTTTGCTCCGTGTAGAAAGGGTGAGATCACCAACAAGAGATTATTGATTACTTTCTTCGAGAGAGCACTCCGGAAAAACAAGGACAGAAGTAAAAGTATCGAGGGATAAAGGCCACTTCTAACTTCCGTGGAATGAGTGAAATCACATTAATTCACCAATTCAATGTACAAGAGCGAATGATAAGAGTAGTGGTATGGTAGCTACTCCATCCCGCACTCAAAGCATTACTCCGCACATGAATAAGAAAACCATGCAACCCAACTACCGAAACAGACTGAAGGTTTTGACAATAACTCATGGAACTCCGTTAGAAAACAAGGATAGATGCAAACGATTCACCGGATTCATAGATATATAAAGATGATGATGTTGTCGTCATGTCGGAAGTGCCAAGCCATCGGAAAGATATGAAGGAAGATTACGGAGAACAACTGCAAGATTCCACAGACAAAGAAAAAGATAGCACCAACTTGAACAGAAGGATTACGAAAGATCTGAAAAGTCTTCATGGCCTCTGGTGGGTTTCAAGAGATTACTTGACGAGATAGAGGTGAAAAGGACTCCATGTTCTTCTTGAAAAGATTGAGAAAGATTTAGCAGTCTTGAGGAAACTCTTTAGCGGAACGACGATGATAACTTGCCAACAAGGAACAACTCCGGGTTTGATCGAAGATGGAAGATGGAATTAACAATGGACTTGCTGATTCCAGAATTGAAGCAATGTATTTAGCAGAAGGATGTGGTCGAGATAGGTGACTTCAAGAAGCCAGAATTCACGCTTTGAGAACTTTGCACACAGGCAGTGTTCACGGAGCTTGAGAGAAAGGGACACAGATGATCTTCCATGTCCTTTCATTGATATGGAATAGGCAAGCATATTATCAACATATACCACCATGGATTAACAGGATATTCCCAGAATATCAAGTTCTAAAGGCGAGAGAAACGAACAAATACTCGAAACACTTTCTGAGCTCAACGCTCTTAGAAAGATCAATATTAAGAGCACGGTTCGTGTTGAAGAAGATGCACTGGAAGAATAGATTATCTGGTCCTCCGGAAGAAAAAGAGATGTCACCTGGTTCACCTTGTCGATCGGACCACCGGTTACAAGATAAAGAGATCTCGGATGAAGAAAAGATGATAGAACGCCGTAGTGCCTTGGGAAACTCCGGATTGCCAAAGATGCTTGAATATGCATAGATATGATCACGGTATACTCAAATCACAGGAGATAACCTTATCCTCCAGAAGGTGACGGTTGATAGCATTTTTCCATATTCCAATCGACACTTATCATGAGTGGAATATAGCTATGCCGAGAGCCAAATTACAATCATCAGCATCGGATCGACACATGTTATGTAATTAGCCCAAGAGAATTGTTGATGAAACGAAACTCCAGGATTAAGCGCCGGTGACGAAAGAATGAGTTAGCATGGACATGCTGATAAAAAGGGAGATAAATAATGTTTCACACACGACTGAAAAGGAGTGTGGAAACACAGATGTATCAAAGAAAAAATTTCCGCATTTTTCGGCATTAAAATACCAATAGATGCGCAAAATCACTTATCAGATAGAGATTAGCAACAAATGCTTGCACAGAAAGAGGAGTTGCTAGAAGGAAGGACACCCTTAAGAAGATGGCACCGGTTAACAAGGAGTCAGATAGATCGCACCGGTTTTCAAAAGCCTGACGGTATGGAATGTACCAACAGTTGATAACCCAAAGGCAGATTGTGATAACAACTGGATGCAACAGATAGATAAGGAATTACACACACACACACGCACACACTTTCTATGGTACTACGGAAACCCAGAACACGTGAATCCTAGTTTGAATTTTAAGAAGAGGATTGAAAACGTTGCACTTCCTTACCAGAAAAGGGTGGTGGGTAGGTAAGAAGAAAAGTGGAAGCAGTCCTACTCTCGCGTTTTATTTTTCCCTAGTATACATAGCTACCAAAAATATTTGCTAGACAGACAACGACCATTTGGCTGAGACCCTGAAGGGCGGGATGGCTCTGATACCAATTGTAACTACCTCGGTGAATTACGCTCCTAGTTACAAGCCTGGATGAGCAGAAATGGTTGAAATAGTACGGTGGGGCCCAAATGCCACTCACAGGTAGACCTTCGGCCGTCCCAACCATTTCCAAACATCGGGACAAGAACGGGCGGCGTAATCGGCAGGCGAAGGGATCAACTACATACACAAATGAGTATGTATGCAAGCCACCATACAATAGTACATCAGAGCCATTCCATCTAAAAAGAAAGGAAATATAGCAACGCCATACGGCAAGATCCAAATGTCCTAGATAGATATAATAGTTTAGGATATCTCCTCATACATCAAACTTCAGAGTATCAGGCGGAAGCGGAAGACAAAATCCGAGTACGGATAAGAAGCAAATCGGCATAAGATGCCCCATAAATAAGCAGATCCATACAGATCTCACGGATCCCCGTTCCGGAATCTCTACACCGAATGATCGTTGCCTACATCGTCAGTCTCTTCCACCCAAGTATCCATCTTGCGAGTGTACCTGTTCATCTGAACCAATAATTTATCGTGTGAGACCCTAGGGTACTCAGCAAGTCTTTATGCCTCTAAAGGGGACACAACCTGGGGTGACGCAATTGCAGCAAAAGATAAACCCTAACAATTCTAGAGATACTCGCTAACCATCCGCCTAACCAGAGATAGACGGATGTCTGTGAATTAATAGCAACAGTTATAACAGTTATAACGGCAATATCCACAGATCCATCCTCCTCCCCGCTTACCGACGAGGAAGCGGACGAACAACCCCCCATCCGTTGGCAGTTTTATTATCCATTCCGTGAGTGTTGCACTATTTACTAGTCAGGTACCTAGTCTAGTCAAACTAAAAGCGGTACTTTAGTTATGCTTGTCTATGATCGAAACTGCTCCAAGTCGTCCATAACGCGGACACGGCTTTGAAAAGTTTTACCCTGCAGGGTGCACAAATAACAACACACACTCGATATGCCTCGGAAAAACCAAATCAAAACCAACGAGGCGATCCACGACAAAGCGATCACAGGATTCAGAAATATTTCAGGGGCCACCCCATTGAGCTACCCGAACGGTTAGCTGACTCGAGACGGCCTCAAGGTTTGGAGGCCATGTAAACGATCGGGAACCGAAAGTGTGACTGGGCTTGTCGTCTGGCCAAACGGGTCACGGCCTAACAAGACAAAGGTGCAGTACCTCGCACAATTTAAATTAAAGCAGTAAAGCCTGGCATAAGTACATGATAGTAAATAAAACCTCAAACTAGTTTGTGGCCCTCAAGAAATAAGAATGAATCAAGCTCTGGCTCAGGGGGGGTCCATAGGCCTCCCGGATGTGGATAGCGCGAATATTCTTGGAACAGGAATCAAGTACTCGGGGTCTTACGGGACACAAGTGAGCCTGAAAAACCAAATAGCGAATATGGCTCACCGATGCCACTTTCATTAGTTATCCCATTACTACTCAGGTTAAGTTGTTTAGGTACCTCGTTATCCATCAGACACTCACATACCCTACACATGCTGTTCTACGACTCGCATGGCTCAAACAACTCCTGTAGTAATGGCTCATGGGATGGAGGAACAAGCTTCGGTGGGGTTTAAAAGTAAAGGCTATGCAATACTTGGGATTCAGATTATTGCAAACGCGACTCAATGATGCAAGAATAAGGCAGAGGCAATAGGTACTATATGTATGCAAGCATGTGGTAGTGCTTGCCTGGCAGCTCAGTTGAAGCAAGGGATGGATCTGGGTAGTGCTCCTGGTTCTCTTGATATATCCCCTGCTCAGCGTCTATTCGAAGAAGAACCAAACAAACAAGGGCCAACATAAATAAAGTGCGCAAGCATATGAATAAAATGCACCAAGCAAACAATCATGCCATGATGGATGATGCACAATTTGCATGGCATTAAAGTAGCATGGCATGGGTGAGGTGTGGAATACAAGAATAAACCATTTTATTAAGTTTTGGACCCATTTTATCCTCATATTAGTTGCTGTACACATTATAATTATATGATGCATGCTGCAAAACAGAACATGGAATGCATAAACAGAAAGGTCTCGTCGAGCTAATCATTTTAGACATATTATTTGTTAAATTTGGATTTATAAAACAAAAGTTATTAATTTATTAAGTCAAAAGGGCATTTTATTGTAATTTAAATAAACTTGGAAATTTACATGTTCAAAATATATTTTGAATGGCCTATTTGAATTCCTCACATTTTTCTGATTTGAAAACATATATTATTTGTATTATTTGGATTTATAAATTAAAAGTTATTTAAAAACAGAATTAAATTTGAATTTGAATTAATTTGAAAAAGATTTGAATTAAACCAGATACAGGAAAACATTTTGTTACTCAGCTCTAGGCTAGCCACAGGTGGGTCCAACGCTGACTCAGCAAAACAAGAGAATCCTTCATACGCCCATGAGCAGTCCCACCTAAGCGAATGACAGGTGGGGCCACAGCATCCGCGGGTCCACACACCAATGACGGGTGAAGGGCTGCCAGCACAGCCGGGGAGGCCTTGAGTTGAGAATCTGAAACCCCGGGAGCCTTTTTGTATAAACGCCACGAAGGCTGACCAGTGGGCCTAGCGGAGCGCGGGTTGATGCAACAAAAGTGCCGGGGGTATGGTAGATTAGGGAAGATGGAGAGGTCCTTTTTGACAAGATCAAGCATGCTCAAAACAAGCTCAAACAAGATAGCCAAAAGAGAGAGAAAAAGAGAAGGTGGGGATGGCAAGGATGGATATGGTGATGGGGTTTAAGCAAGATCAACATAGATCAAGCCAAAAGAAAGGATAGAGATAGAGATGATCCACTCCAATATCAAATAAAATCCAAATGACAAGCAAAAGGTGGTACTTGCATGGGACATGCATAAATAATTAATACCATGCTGATTTTGTGAAAACAAGATTATTTACATGGCATTATTCTTATGCATTCCAAAAGGTGGAGTAAGGCCTAAGCAAAAGAATTTGAAAGAAAGGTTCCAGATGGAGTAGATGGAGATGATCACATTGGATTATAATTGGGACTTGCTAGTGTGTATATTCCACTAGGTATTTAATAGTCCCATAATATTCCCACATGAGCATAAATCCATAATAATCCAAATGGAAGCTAGGAGAAAGGGTCCCACTCACAAGGCATGCAAAGGTGGCCATGTGGCTCTCATATATCAATGGTGTGAAAACAACATGATGCTAAGATGAGAGCATGTGGAAAAAGAATTGGATCCATCCCAACCCACATGAGCTAGAGGTAAACTCAAATAAAGTGCAAAGCTCATATTTAGTTGGATGGTGGAATTGTAAGGTGGTGAAAGAAAAGGTGGTGGAGTTAATAAAAGATATGCCCCCAACTCAACTTGGGCATTAAACAATATATCAATAACCAAATACAATATCAAGAGGCAAATACAATTTACAATGCATATGAGATAAGAGCCAAAACACAAAGGGTTTTAATATGATGCTCAAATGCAAGGTGGCATGATGACATGAGCATGATATAATGATGATGCAACAATTATATAGTTGAAGTAGCATAAATATAGACTAGGCTAGTAGCATTACAATTGTTAGACAATTGGGATGCTACAAACCCTTAGCCTCAAGGAAGAACTACTCCCTCATCATCATGGGAATCATCAACGGCGATGGAGATGGTGGTGGAGATCGATGGAGATGGCTCCGACGATGGTGAAGAGGTGACGGCGGCGGCGCCGGTGGCGGCGCGGAGGACTCCTTCCCCGCCCCCGGTATCACAGGAGAGCACCGCCCCTTAGCACCCTTCCTTCATGGCTTCTTGGGAGCGCTTCCCCATGGAGATGGTATCCATGGGGGAGGCAAAAACGTGGCTTTGGTGGCTGCAAATTCGTGGGTGGAGGTATCTGTCACGAATTAGGTTTCCCCCTTTATATAGCTTCTCGGATTCCCGTCACCCCATCTTGGGCTGCAGTAAATCAGGCCTATCGGGCCCATCCGGACTCAGAATCAGCTAAATTTTATGTCCAGAACGTTTGCGCGAAATTTTCAACAACTTTGTAGTTGAAGAGTTTTCCGTTTGACACTGTCTTCGACCCGAAACGTGACCATCTTCAAAAAGAGTTTTGAGACAGATTTCTGGAAAATCCCAATTTGACTCCAACAAGGTTTCCACTTGTATTCTTGGTAATTCCTACACATTAAAGTGTAAAACAAGAACATTGTGCACTTTTGCAACTATTAGTATGTTAGTCCAAATAAATCATAAACTTTATATAAAAAGGAGTATCAAAAGCATATTATTAGCATAAAACCATCAAAAATTATAGATACGTTATGGACGTACCACCCGAGTAGGTGTCGATGAAGCAGAGGCGCTCGCATCCCGCAATGGAGTCGATTATTTGATTGATCCGCGGCAACGGGAAGTGATCTTTTAGGCAATGCTTGTTCATGGAGGTGAAGTCCACGCACATCCGCATGATATCTGTGTCCTTTTTAGGAACAAGCACCGGATTTGCGACCCAGGTGCTTTCCTTAATCTCGCGTATGAATTTAGCGTCAAGGAGTCTATTGAGTTCCATACCGACCGCTTTTGCCCTTGGTTCAGACAGTCGCTGTATTGTTTGTTTGACTGGCTTTGCATCAGGATTCACGTTGAGTGAGTGCTCAGACAATTCCCTGGGAACTCCTGGCATGTCCGCTGGACACCAGGCGAAGATTTCCTAGCGCTCACAGAGGAATTCGACGAGCACGAGTTCCTATGCGGGACTCAAGTTGTTGGCGATGAGGGCCGTCTTGGTCGGGTCCGTTGGGTGGACCTACACTTTCTTGGTGTGCACCGATGTGTTGAAGGATTGGTCAGGTGAGCTTGGCTTGCTCAGGGGAGGCAAACTGTTGTCTGTCGACTCCTTTAACCTCGCCAGTTCCTCTTGCATGCCGAGAGACTAGGAAATTCTATTGAATTCCCTATCGCAGCTGTCAGATCTCTCAAAGCTTCCGTTTATTGTGATAATGCCGTTTGGGCCCGGCATCTTCATCTACAGATAGGCGTAGTGTGGCACCGCCATGAACCTCGCGAACACGACACGTCCGAGGATGAAGTTGTATTGAGAGGGCCAGTCGACAACTTCAAAGTCGATGCGCTCTCGCCGAAAGTTTTGCGACGTGCCAAAGATGACGTCGAGATTGATCTTGCCCGGGGGTACACGCCCTTCCCTGGGACGATGCCATGGAACGTCGTGTCTGAAACTTCCAGACATGTCAGAGGGGTCCTCATTGCGCGCAAGGTACTCGCGAACATGAGGTTGATGCCGCTTCCACCATCCATGCAGACGCGAATCATTTTGAAGCCTCCAATCTGTGCCTCGAGCACCAGGGGACAGTGACCTGGGCGAGGAACTTGACGCGGGTGGTTGCTTTTGTCAAAGGTGATACAGGACTCGCTGCCACTGAGGTACTCAGTGGTGGAGGACGGAGAGTTCATCGCTAGATTGACTTGGCGAGTGATCGATTTCTGCACTCGATTTGAGGGTCGACCTTTTTGGATCATCCCCATGTTCCCCAATGGTCGGGGGTATGGCTCGCCTCCATGGTTCTAGATTGGTGCAGCCGCAGGTGGTGGTGGACCTGGTGGTGGTGGAGGAGCTCCATGAGCCACAACACCCGGGGAAGCTCCATAGCCTTGGTTAATCGCATCGCGATTCATCTGGGACAGGCCTTCATGGATCTTAAGGAACTTGCGACAGTCCTTTAGAAGGTGGATGGACTTTTTCTTGCTGTCGTGCTTGTCGATGTAGAAGTGCACATTGCACAGTCCGGAAAATTTGTCCTGGATGGATGTTGCGGGTGCCTCATCGCGAGTGCGGCGCTGCCACATTTGCGTGGTTTTTTGGCTATCGCGGTATCCACCACTGCGGTATCCGCTGTTGTGGTTGTCGTTGCGTTTGTCGGAGTAGACGATTGTAACCATGTTGACCTCTTTGCGGTCCTCGTAACCGTGCATTCGATGTTTTCCTCGACGACCGCGTCTGCGGCCGAGGTCATCATCGTCATCGGAGTGGACACGGTTTTTCACCGAGTCCTCTCCATCAGCCCACCTATTCGCTATCTCCATCAGGTGGTCAATTGTCTTGGGCTTTGAGAGGCCAAGCTCCTCCCTGAGCTCTCTACAGCGTATGCCGCCATTGAGCGCGTCGATTGTGCGATCCTCAGAGATGTCTTCTGTAGAGTTTTTTATGATGGACCATCTTTGGATGTATGAGCGCAGCGACTCACCCATCTTCTGGTAGAAGCCGCGCAACTCTTCGATTGATGTGGGCCTTTTGTAAGTGCCCTTGAAGTTGCACACGAAGCTGTAAACCAGCTCTTCCTAGCTGCGAATGGATCCGCGTGGGAGATTGTTGAGCCACGCACGGGCGGAACCTTGCAGCTGTAGCTGGAGGCATTGCATCGCCGTGCTTGTGGTACCGCCATGTAGCCTGACGAAGGAGATGTGATCCTCCAGCCAGATCTTCGGGTCCTATAGGCCGTCGAATTTTGGGTTCTCTGTTGGGAGTTTGAACCCCTTAGGCATTCACTTTTGCCTGATGGCTCTGCTAAAGCAGCTAGCACCATAGAGCTTGATCCCGTCGTCCTCCGAGTCAGTTGAACAGACACGCCTCGCGCGCATCTTGTCGACCTTACGCTGCGTGATGTCATCACATGCGTTGTAGTCGCGGTCGTGCCACCGTGAGTGGCGACGTCGAGACAAGTCGTGGCTATCATCGCTGGAGGAGGGCGAAGAGTAATGTTTGGCCAGAGCCTTGTTCTTCTTCGGCTCCGGCTTTGGATCCTTGATGAGGGCAGCTTCGACTAGCCCCAAGCCTGCGATCTTAGATTGGTGCATGACATCTCGCGGATCCCCGGCCGGAGGCTGGTTATTGAGGAGGTACATGGTGGCTGCCGTCATCGCCGCCTACGATGTCTTCGGGAGCATGTTTCCCCGTGTATCCACCGTCATAGACGAGAAGTCAAGGACTTGCGTGGCCTCTTCTCACTCCTTGTCGGTGAGGTAGGCCAGTCGAGAGCGCCTCTTGGCGGACATGTGGTCATTGCCCTTGGAGGAGGATCCTCCCATGGAAGAGAGTTGCGCCCGCTGAAGGCTTGACTCGTCCGTCGCCTTTCTGCGTGCATCGAGTTGCGTGATTACTTGTTGTTGGCGCTTGTATTCTTGCTTGAGCAGCCAATGGTAACCCATCAGCATGTCTTGCGATGAGTTTGGAGGTAAAGGATTACCCCACAGAGCTTCTCGACAGCAGGCCCACTCATTTCATTGAGCTTGATCAGCACGCGTTCTTCGGTGCGCTCATTCGCCGTGAGATGTGGGTCTCCTTCTGTTCCGTTGTTGGTGGGTGCGCCGTTGGTGGGACCACCATTTGCGACTGGGATGCCACTGCCGGTAGCAGTGTTGTCTTGAGTGCCGCCGTTCTCGCCTATGTTGACGACGATACACATGTAGTGCTTGGGGAAGCTGTTGCTCCCGCAACTTTCAGATCCAGAGCCATAGGCTCTGTCTTCAATGGCTAGATCGCCCAGATCAGATCTGCAACTAATGTCACTGATCGTGTTCCCGACTGTTGTCGGTGCATCGAGTTAGATCAGGGTGCCGATTGGCGGTGGAAACCACGATGCTGGAGCAATCGCGGAAACCGTGGGCTGGTTAGGGAGGCGAAGTGTGCCCAGCTGACCAACTTGGAAGCGTAAGCTTCCGATCGCTAGGCCGATCCCTTCGCCCACGGACTCGAAAGCTGGGCGAGTTGTCGGCGTGTGGACGGTGAAGTCAAAGGCACCAAAGAGGAGGCGAATATGTCCTGTTGCAGATTTGTAGATCGTAGTTGACGGGGCCGAAGAAGCCGCGACATCAGCACTCCCAATTCCCACAGACGACGCGAATTAACAAGGTTTAAACTCATCAATGCCTATTGTTTTGGACTTGGGTTTTGGAGAAGGAGGGAGCGCTGGAGGCATCAATCGGCTAGCAAACAAGCACACAGGGACGCAAGATTTACCCAGGTTCAGGCCTCATAGAGGTCCCTACTCCTGGTTGTCTGCTCTTGGAATTATCGAGGGAGTTGAAAGTTACAGGGGGTGCACAGATGTAATCTGGCGAGGTTGTGGAAACTAGGGTTGTGATTGTTCTCCTCGCCACCCCTCCTGGCCTTTATATAGATAGGCTAGGTCTTGGGTAGCAGGTCGAGTCGGTTACAAGTTAGGGTTTGTCCCTTTGAACTTTCTATCTTAAGCTTGACTTGTGCCGCAAGTAGTTGGAGTCTCTGTAGGTCACCCGAATCCTGGATTGGGCCCTGGTAACGCTGTGGGCTTATGCCAGATCAGGCCATATATACCAAACTCGAGTACCTGTAAGGTATTCCCATGTCAGAATGAGTTTCACTACTAGAGTGAACAAGGGGAAGAATATTCAACATCCTGCAATTCTATGTTTGTTCTATGTTATTGCTAACACCTTGCAGGCACGTGATGAGTTCACGAGACTCAACAAGGAGGACATCCTAGTCCTCGCAAAGGCTGCTTACATCAACTACGGCTTGTCACTCAACTTGGGTGCCATCCTTGTTCGCTACTTGGAGCACCAAGCCTCCCAAAGCCAATGACCAATCATGGGTGGAGGCATCATCACCGTGCTTGCCACTGCCCTAGGCATCGACCTAGGTGAGTTACAACCCGTGCTAGGTGAGACACGTGTTGGTTTCTCCACTTTGAAAGCTTGTGGAATGCTCACTAGGAGAGGTGGTGTTTATTATCTGCATATTGCTAGAGCTGGGCATCTCTACCCTGCTCCTATGCCTAATGGTCTTTTCTCTATCGAGGAATGACGTTTGCTATATGACTTGTAGGTTGAGCAACACCAACCCAAGGAAGAGATTCCGGAGGAGGATGAGGACCAAGAGGAGGAGCAAGAAGTTCCTTATCAAGAGGAGCAGCCACAAACCCGGTTCGCTACATACCAAGACTTCCAATGACTTGGAGGGACTCTGGAGAGGATGCATAGCCTCTCTTTGAACCTCCGAGAATCAACTAGTAACCTCTCAACTCAATTTGCGAACTGGAGTAACGACTTTTTCCCGCCACCATAATGATTTGAAGGGCTTGCAAAAGCCTAAGCTTGGGGAAGTTTCCTCATGTATCTTTATTTGGCGTTCATTTACTTTTATTTATTTCGAGGTTGTGTTTTTATTTGAGTTTATAAGCACTCATGTTGGTTTCCCCAACACCTTATTTCTAGTTCTTTCTATTTACTTTCGAGATTTTCTAGCCGAGATTTGCCGCCAATTTTCTATTCTTCAAACTCCCTCTCTTAAAAATCACAAAAATATTTCTCCATTTTTCCTTATTTTCCCTCTTTCTTTTCTTTCCGCCTCGAGGTTTTCATGTATTTGCAGGAGAGTGATCGACTTCGAGTTTCCAAGAAGCAAATAAAAAAGGAAGAGAGAAGTGGAACCAAACATGAGAGGTATGCCTTATGACTCCCCACTTTTGAAGTTTGAGAAACCCATGCTAGTTAGTAGTAAATGTTGAGATATTATATTAGTGAAGTGAGTCTTTGAATTGTAGTAAGATATTTCGTTTGCATGGGTATTTAATTGGGTACTTTTTTACAGCTCTCGTAATTAACCAAGTCTTGCCTAAAAATCGCTAAACAATTATAATAAGAAAAAGTCTCACAATTGAAGGGCTTGGGTGTTGTAGTGCTTAGTCTTGAAGGTTTATTTCTAGAGACACTCAACGCCACTGGAAATGTTGATTGATTTGATAGCTCTCTTTGAACGAATTTGTTGGATTGAATTAATGTTTAGCGGTTTTTGTGAGCATGCCAAAATTTGACTTGTTAATCATAAGAATGATATAGCTTTATGCATGTCAAACTTCATGGGATGCCAACAACTCCGCTGGCCTACGAACGATCTTCATGGAGAAAACTCCTAGATTTTGGCTATGAGTTGATTAGACACTTGTAGCAGCAATGCTATAGTGGGTAAGATTCTTGGCACTCCCGGGTAGCTGTAATCATGATGGAATCACTCCTCTGGCTATTATGAGTAATCATTATACAAAAGGAACAAAAACCTTAGTGTTGCCACGAGTGTCCATCACAGCCCGATAAACTAATAAAAGTCTTTGGCATGCTCTCAATTAGTTAAAAATTGAAATTCTTGAAGGACAATCTATTATATAATAAAAGTACATGACGAGCTACCAGAAAATAGAGAAATAGTCTAGAAAAACAGAAATATCGGCCATCCATTTAACTATTTATCCAATGACAACGGATGAATATAGGAAATAATCTATTGACATTGAAGTTCATAAAAATTACCCACCAATACCACCCTACATAATTTTTTATGCCCCTTCGTTGTTTCTTCTCGCATCTAAAAAAAGGTCAAATCTACACCCAACCCTAATACAACCTCATGCACGCCGCCACCATCGTCGTTTTTGTCTCGGTGAGTTTGGCCGGCTGGCCGGCCGACCTCCACCAATTGATTGCAAGCACACGGGACTCTAATACGTATTTCAATCTCGCTTGCCCTATGGATGGATCGAAGCGATCCATCCGTGGAAACGGAGCCCAGCTCCACCAATTGATTGCAAGCACACGGGACTCTAATACGTATTTCAATCTCGCTTGCCCTATGCATGGATCGAAGCGTTCCACCCGTGGAACGGAGCCCAGCCAGAGCAACACAATTCATAGAGATAGCAGGTTATACTCCCACTGAATCGTCCTCTCGCACTGGTCTTCAACAGCCAGGTTTCACCTCGACTCCATCTACATGCCCCTACCAGTACCTCTGGCTGCAACTCCCCATAATCCCATATTGGCTGAGGCGTACGCGGTGTTGCAATGCCCGTGCTTCAATCCAGATGAAGTCCGTAGAAAGACTACTAGGGTTCCAGCCTAGGATTCTCAAATTAGGTGCTCAAATTACTATCAAGGTTTGTGAAAGAGAACTTGCATGCAATGGATATCCCTGAGATGCAGCGATTGGCAACGAACTGTGACAAAGCTTTCCAGGTACATGGTCACACACTTGATCTTTTGCCGCCGGTGGTACAAGTAGTTGCAGCAGCCTAATAGAATAACGGCGATTGGTGAATTTTTTTAATATGCTGCCTTACAAGCAAGGTACAAAGGATGAGCTAGCCTGTTGTGTTGCCGTGCGCATAAAAAAATTGCAAACTGTTGTAACATTCATCATCAACGTACAATATTGTACTGTTCCAAAGAAAATATTATATGCCCTAGCCCTACTTATTTGGTGATCAATGTTTTATGTTTATCTCTATGATTTGTGCATATATCATTAGTTTCTCTCATCGTAATTTGCCAGAGTTAGATTTTAGTAGCACCTTTTGCAACCGCGCCGAAAATCAATAACTAATAGAAAATCGTTTTCACATACAGATTTTTGGTATGTATGATTTCTGTAGTGCATATGATTTAACACTCACAGTTATGTATTGTTCCTCAAAAGTATTTATATTGTATATTTCTTCTTCAGGTTACCTGTATTCTCCGGAGAAGGTACAAGTACAAGGAATTAGCAGAACATGATATTTTGTCGAGGTCAACACTATAAAATTTTGAATTCGCTTATTGTGGGTCAGATTACTTGCTAAGGAGGTATGAAATATCACAATGTCATTTCCACTTACACACTGAGTACTTGGATCTAATTGACATGTCATCTCATCAATTGTTTCTCAGTCGCTACAGAAGTCGTGTTTTATTTGTTGCATGATACGTAAATAAATACCATCTGTATTTTATCCGTAAACTATTAGGTAACTGTAGAATATTTTTTGGTTTATCAACTATTCAATCATAATAGTTTGATGTCCTTATTTTTGTTTAGCAATGAGGTTTTGACATGCTAAATATGAAAACTGCGTCTACAACATCATCAAGATCGTTTTGGAAACTTGATTAATTAGTTATAATACAAAAGGAAGAAAACCTAGAAAAGGTGCAGAGAAAGCAAGAATAGCAAAAAGGCTTAAGTTAAAAATAAATAAGAAGAGGCCTCTGGAACAAATAGTTTTAAGAAATCCCTAGATGTAGAATACAAGAATACATAACAAAATTAGATAAACGGAAAAATGCACAAAAGGTCCTTTTTATCGAGTTTGTTCTGTGATTTAATTTTCTTGATTTTTTATTAAAAATATTATAATGGGATTTATTTTCATGAAAAACCCATACATGTGACACAACTAGCCATTTTATTTTCAATCATAAAAATGTCAGCCGATAGATTGTGTACCCTTAAATTATGTTCTGGAGAATTACCCACCATTGCCATGATTAAAAGTTGAGTCCTACCTCTCAAAACATGCATAATTTTCCTCTTGTGTCCTTATCTTTCATGAACATCACAAGCCCATGGTGGCCACCCTACACATGCTAATCTACTCGCCCCCAAAAGAACTCTTGAGCCGCCCTCCTTATGGAGCTGCCGCTGTGCTGCACCATAACTCCGATTATCCACGAACTCCTTCTTCTCTTTTTTACTTCCAGACATGATTTTATAGTTATTTGGACGAGACAGAGAGATCGCCAGAGAGAAATCACACTGAAGCACGAGTCTTCTAAGCAAGCATGTTCTGTACGGGTCTTCTAGGCAAGCATGATGCAACTAACTTGGTACGTGATTGATTGTACAACAATGCAACTTGATCGGCGAGCTCACGTAACTAATCTTATTCGCTGTTGTTCTTCATGGGCTCTCCTTCCATTCGTTGTTGTTGTTCCCTGTTTCCTTTTTATTGATCTTTAGATAGCCTATCTTGGATTAATTTTGATTCCTTCGTCAAATGTTGCATCACATCCACGCCCATGTGGCTGGCCGGCCGGCCGCAGTATGAGTGCTTGATCGATGACTTACATGCCATATATATATTTATATATTTCAATACTGTTTGCAAAGATTAGGAGGGCATAACAGCAGGCATAACATATTGAGGAAACATGCATATACAGTTGATTTTGATCATTTGAAGGAACATGGTTAATTATTAGTGGATACATAGCTTCTTTTCTTATAATGGAAATTGTTTTGGCTGCTTGGTTTAGCTAAGACAAGTTCTTCTAGATAAAACCTCCATTTTAGTTCCCGTTGTTCACGTTCATCTGATCGCAACTTACTACAAGTTGGAATACAACAACGAGGACCAGCTTCATAGGACGATATTTTGTCTACAAATTTATTTTGATCAGAAGAAAATGAAGTATGTTGATCCTAGAAATTTATTATGATGCAACAGTTTCGGTACATGCCGATTCATCATTTTTGGCAAGCACATGGTTTTAAGATTGCTAAAGCATAAGATCCAAATGCACATGATTTTCTTGTTCGCCGCAAAAGAATCAAGAATCAAGGTCTAATAGATACATTAATAAAACATGCTAATTAGTTTTTGGTTTGGGATTATTCATCCTTAAAGATCGGCATAAGTTATCTATTAGTTTCCGAGTAAGCACAAACAACAATGAATTTTGCTTTTGTTGTTCAATGGCATTCATGTGAAGGATAGCTATACCTTACTTTGATTTAACAATTCAATTTAAAATCTTAATTCTCATTTGTGTAAATAATAGAAATATTAAAAAAATAAAAAATAAAGCTATTCACTTTATTTGACACATGCTTAAATATAATGCAAACATTTTATTGGATGCCACCACGATTGGTTTCATTTTTTAATGAGGAAAACATTGAAGGCATAAATAATTATATAATTGTAAAAATCGAATGAATCATAAGTCAATGGTGTTAGAAACTTGCATACTATTATTGGTCATAAGTATTTTCTAGCATATTAACGTTATCTTTTATCCTTCAGGTATGTAGGATTGGCTCTAATATCGAAAAACTCCATGTTAGTAATTTAGTTTGCAACTCTATATCCCAACGATAATGCTCATAAGTTTTAGTCTTATTTTCAGTCATAAAAATGAATAAAGATGATGCCTGCGCGAATGCGTGGGCCACTGTGCTAATTAATATAAAAGTAGTGCTTGAAAAGTCTTGATTTATTGATGTGAGAGAATTGAGATACTCTAGTGTATATGGTTTTCATGACAACTCTCACACTCTCAATTTACATGATTATACTTTATTGTTAAAAGGCAAGCCTATGAGTTTATTACATGATAGGGAATAAAGTCTACTCATTTGAATCATCCATGTTGCAATAATTTTGGTGCACTATAAGGATACATAAAACTCGTATGATATGCTTGCCATTACTCTATCTATGCTGAAGTTTTTCAGATTTATGAAGTGGAGGAAACATGAGACTACCAATCATGAGTAATATCACCATCTCGTTGTTTCAGTTTAAATGTTGAGTTCCTTTTTAATTTTGGTTTTCTTGCCCGGGGACGATCAAGTTTAAGGCTGGGGAGGTTGATGGCTCTAAAATATAGCCATCTACGTCCACATTTAAACTAGATATTATTCATATTTTTTATGAAATATCTCTCTAAACCCTGCCACTAATGCCTAATATTCAAAGGGGTATGCAATCATTTCTTTTATATTTTTCCTGCGCTGATAATGTCGTTTAAAGATGGCCATATTCCACCACTTGTAATAGTAGATCTCTTCTTCGATTGGCGACATTGTAAGACTATTGTTATCAATCTTATGATTTTCATTACAATGTTTATGATTGTTGATCTCATCTCTATGTGTGAGTAATTCTCCTTGGGCTAGGGGCTTTGGCCTAGCCATGTAGCGTTTGTGCATGTTATTTATCATAGATGGGATCGTGTATTAGTTTGTATGACATGATGATTATTGTATCCTCTCTTGCCTCAATCCAAGGACTTGTCAGGTACCCAAGACCCCGAGGGTTGAGCTAGGTATAGGGAGTATGAGTAATGACTGATCTGCGGGTTGGGAACCCCAGTGACAGAAGGGGTAGTACGGCTGTATGTGAAGGATTTACTTGGGATTAACGGTGACATCACTATGCATATCATTAGTTCTCTTTCTTCTATGGATGAGACTAGTAGGTTATTGCTATAAGCGGTTGTGGAGGCAATAGCAATTATGGATGCACTGCCCACATATAATTTATCTTGCTCTAACAAGTACATGCATACTTTATTTCTATCTTTTATTCCCATCAGATGTTTTGCACAGCTACAGGTGAAACCAAACGCCCTAGGCCCTCTCTCTCTCCTTCATCGACAACAACAAAAAGATGCAAGCTATTGGAAGCTATACTACATCCGTAATCCGGATCAAAGGTATCATGGATCAAGAGTGGGATTTGTCCATCCTGATGATGGAGAGATGTACTGGGGGCCCTCTCGGTGATATCACATTAACATAGCTTGCAAGCAAGTGATAACGATCACTAAGAATGTTATATCACGGGAATAAGAAAAGAGTACTTGTTAGTAACGAGATTGAACTAGGTATGGATGACACCAAATAATCGAATCTCGTACATGTAAAATATCGTGAGACAAAAGGAATTGGTTACTACGAATAAAGGTTCACGCGATCACTAGTTTATCATTTGAGCTGGTGGGAGTCATTATGGATCTCCAGGCCCCGCTAATGATTATTGATCGGAGAGTGTCTCGGTCATGTCCACATAGCTCGCAAACCCGTAGGGGGACACACTTAAGGGTAGTCGACACATTTGAGTGGATAGGGAACACCGAAGAAAATACTGGACAATGCAAGAATTGCTCTAATAAATCTACCGGAATAGTTTCAGTGTATCAGAACATTATCAGAGATTGGATTATCAATGTGTTCGTTAAATGAAGTGTTCATTGAATGAAGTACTTATTAAATGAAGTATTCATTGAATGAGTGGCATTAAATCAAGTGAATTAAAAGGGAGATTTAATTGCACGACTCTTGATTTTGAGTGGAGATTTAACATGAGAAAGTGGAGTTGAATTTTGGGTGAGTGGAGCCTCCACCCATATGAATGAGGGAGAGGTGAGAGCACCCACCTTGGCCGCCGGCCATGGCAACGGGCTGCCCCCTTCCCCTATAAAAGTTGGGGTGGAGCTCCTCTCTCTCACGCACTCATCCTTCTCCTCACATATGCCCTTTGGTTGGCATCTTCCTTCACCTTCTAGCCTTGTCCATTTCCACGAGCATGCAACTTAGGCGAAGCCCTGCTCAAGATCTTCTGCACCACCATGTCGTAGTGTTGGTGGAGTTCCTGAGGATCCCCTACTTCCGCTTCCGTGTTGGAGCGAGGGACGGAAGTTGTTGGCACACCGTACGTATGACCGATTACGGAGGCACTGCACTTGTGACGTTGGTCATCGCGTCCTTGAGGACGGTCGCGTACACTCTACAACAGCCACGTTTGTTTGCGGGAACGTTATCTTGCTTTACGGTCTTCGAGGATGAGTCCATTTGAAACCAATACAAGTATCGTCTAGATATGATCTTGATAGTTGTAATCGTAGGAATTTTTTTGTTTTCCATGCAATAAACCCCATCAAAACCATCTGCCCCAAAGAGACCCAATCCCCTACCAAAATTGTCCTCGAACCCGTCCCTTAACTGCATTTTTATGAGAAAAAGCAAAAACCATGAATACACGTGTGAGATTGTATAAAAAAGCACAACACAAAAGAAAGAAGGATCCAGAAAGGGGAGAATATAGAAATCAAGATAAATATGGAGGAAATCCTAACTTTCGTGGATCAAAAGATGGTTGAATCAAACTCATGGGCATCCAAGTAACCAAGGACATCGATGGCATCCTTAATCCAACAATTAATAACAAATTGTGTATTCCCCAAACCAAGATCCATATGGTCGTATCAAGAATAGAAAAGTATAGGATATACAAACTTAGTTACCAGCTATGTTGCACAAAAAATATATCATATTATCACTGGGCAATCGACAGATTAAAAATCAACAAAAACCATATAAACACTCAGTTACCAGAAACTGTAATCTTAGTTACCAGGTTTAATTGCATATAACTACCACATTCTTAGGAACAACTACCATATACAAAGCCCTGGAATTAAATAAGAGTACACATGTATAGTTAAAAATGATGCACCTGCTAGGATATGTACATGTATTTACCAAGTTACTTGCATACAACTACTAGTTTAACTACATACCAAATTAGTAAATATGTTTAAAAACACAAGAAAGAACACTTGCAGAGAACACAAAGAACTCACCATGCAATAGAACAAACACCCCTTTGTATACTTTCATGCTGATAGGTGCTTGTGGGGTTCATCCACAATAAACTTGCTCATATTCAACTCATATGCTTTCACTACATCTCCCTATATTGCCATAATCATGAAATAAACATCACCATGAAAAGAACATGTCATTTCATATATAAAACCACCAAAACATTAATCGCCAAAAATAAGAGGAGCTGAAATATAACGAGTAAGGCCATACCGGCATAGAAAAACATTTGTAGGTCATTCTAATATCATACATAGGGGCAACAACTATCGAGGTAATGAACAACATCCAAATCTCTCTGAATGTCAGAACCATCTGCTGGTACTGCATAATACTTTACATCCATCCTTTTGTTCTTGTGGGAGTTCCATCATAATGTGAACAAGTTCTTCTAACAAAGGGATAACTCCACGACAAGGGATTACAAAAGCATGCCTAGCTGGATCGTAACACTGCAAACCACTAAGTGACTGGATTATGAAGATGCTCACACTTGACGTCGAGAAAACTACCGTGGCCCATAGCTACTATGACATCAGGTTGTGCTAGATATAAAAAGTTATACAACTTTATTACTGGTGTTGGTGAGGCCCTATTCCAATCTCTAGTAAAAGCCTAGTCAAAAAGGTAAAAAACATTGTCAAGTTAATTCACGACGACTAGAACCAAAACTCTATAGGAAATTATTACTAGAATATAAATGCATGTATGCTAGATCATTTACAAAATAGATACCAGTATATTCATGGCAACTAGAAACTGGCAAACAATCATGTTAAAAATAAGAAGGAAATATTCGATGGGAAATTATTACCAGGATAAGAATCATAGATACTAGGTTAGTTACGCACAGATACCGGGATAATCACATAATGTTTGTGCAGCAACAAAACGACTCCATTAATCTACAAATCCGAGCTTACATTGCGTTTGCTTTTTGCACCCTTTCCTTTATGAGCAATAACTACATTATTTTGATGAACCTTCGTCCTAGCCATAAAAGAAAGAACACCCTACCATCGTAATCACATAATACATGAAAAGATCAGTCATATGTTCCAAAACCATAATAAAGTACATGAAAAACCAATCAACATGAATCACGGCAAGTTGTAGTCTCATCGTCATCACGAGTGTCGGATATTTGTCCCGCGAAGGAACTAGGGTCCAAAGATCCCTTGGTTCGTGAGGGGGCTGAACACGCGATTCTGAAGGAGTTCGACGATGGCTGCATCGGTGGAGCGTGTGCACAACAGAGAGTTGACACCGGGTTTTTTCCCAGGTCCGGGACCCTCGTGAGGAGGTAAAGCCCCTGCTCCTGCTTTGTGGTATTGCTCGCTTACTTCACGAGGTTACAATGAAGGGTGCAAGTCTAGGGTTTTGGATCTCCCTGGTCTGTCCCCTTGCAAGGTGGAAGGAGGTGTCTTATATAGGGCGGCGTCGGGCATCCTCCCCTAGTTTATGGGCGAGAAGGGTCACCACATTCCCACCAATGGATTCGGTCCTGCCTTGTCCTCTTGCGACCACCGGACAACTGCTGTGTCAGGGGGTGGGTCGGTCGCCCTTGCACTTTACGTTGTCAGCTTGGTCAGCTTGCACCGAAATGGCTATGTCAGGCGTTGTCCTCAACTTGCGTCATCCCCCCTCTGCGGTGCGCCTTGCTTTCCACGGGTGGACCGATCGCTGCTTGGACCGACCGTTGGCGTGTTGTCTTGCCAGGCACGCCCGAACCCGTGGAGATTCCCTTCCTGAGGCCCTACAGAGGAGCTTCACCTCCTGACCATGACTGACCTAGATGCCTGTAGAGGATCCAGGCTCCATCCCCCTCTAGAGGCTTGCTCCCCTCATGAGCCCTCGAGAGGGTGCTCCTGGTAGGCCCGACGATTCGACGAGACGGGGTACCCCCGGTACCAGTAGTCTGATAGTAGCCCCGGTTGTTGGGGATATGCTATATGGGTATCCTTATAGCATGTCACCAATCCGCCTAACCTGGGTGGCCCATAGTTGGTAGCAAGGCCTATGGCCTACTGGGCGGCCCAGTTAGACAGATCCTGAAGGGAGGCCCATGCTAGATAAAGGAAGGCTACGCAGGAGTCACCGACATACTCAGAGCCTTGGAGTACAAGACACGGAAGAATAGTTCGTGTAGGTGTAGGACTCTTTACCTTGTCCGGCAAGGACCTTTCCTTATAAACCCTAGGTCTGAGCGCCTTTATAAGCCGGCCTGCGGGAGCCTTTAGGACACAACCTCAGATAACCTCATAGATTGCTGCGTACAATGCGCAACACCTCGCACATCGAACCTATCTCTATAACTCGGCGTATTGCCATTATAGTGATTTATAGCAGGAGTAGAGTTCCGCCACCGTTGTGGGACTTGAACCTGGGTAAGATGTGTTACCTCGTACCCGCCAACTCTTCGCCTTACCCCACGTCTCTAAACACACACTGTGAGGACCCCTCCATGGCGTACTCGTCGGCAATACCACGACAGTTAGCACCCACCGTGAGGCAAGAGGCGCTTCGAGCTCTACACCGGGCGAGGTCCAATCTCTTCACGGGAATCAGCGACACCATAGCCATCAGTCGCATTCTCTTCTCCGGCAACGTCCCATCGTCCCCCAGATGAATTTTGGGTTCCGGCGAAGACGAACCCCACGCGTTGCTCCGTCATCCCCTTTGGAGACATCCACATCTTCATCAGCGAAACTGACCCGGGTCCTAGCTCCCAGGAAGTCGGAAACTCGTCAAGCCCCGCACGGACCACCTATGAGCAGGACACGTTCGCGGAAGGATCTGGGCCATACCTCTCTTTGGAGTATGGTGGCTCGGATCAGGAAATTTCAAGGCCCACCCAAACCGCCCCTGTGCAGGATATAAAGGTGGAAGGACCCCGTAAATCTGCTTGGCTTCCCCGAGCGTTAGAGATGCGCATGTCACACTTTGTCGGTGTCGTCACCATCTTTGATCTGGCCAGATGCGTTCAAAGGGATGGAGAATCTCCCTGCGAATACCTTGCCAGATGGATGAGGGTGAGGGAAACCCTAGAGGGCGACCGCGCCGACGAGCTCGTGTATCACTTCGTGGAAGGGCTCACACCTGGAACACTCTCTGGCATACCCTCCGAAGGCGGCAGTCCGCAGGCCCTCTCACCCTTGGTGAGATGGTTGCCATCGTTAATGAATATGCGGATGCCAATAAAGAGGCCATGGCGGCAATCCCCGTCGTAGCCGGAGAAGGAAACAACAACAATGGCCCGCCTCCATCACCCTCCACATCCACCATCGTCGACACCGAAGCCAACTCCGACTCCATCCTTGACGCGCTTTACGCCGATATCAATATGGATGCTGGCAGCTCAGACACCAACTCGGAGGAATACGACGTTGTTATGAGGGAGATTGAGCAGGAGATCGAGAAGGAGGAGCGCGCCAAGAAGACCAACACTTCCCACCAGGTGCTAGTCGCCATTGGGAGCGTGATGTAAGAAGACGGACATGAATGGGAACGTGAGAGAGCTCCGCTCATGTCAGCGGTCACCAGAGAAGCAACAACTAAGAAAGCCGCTGAGCCTCCGGCTCTGGCCAAGGCTCTACCTCCTCCGGTTACCCGCCCGCCACCGGCGCAGGAACTCACCACATCCCCTAATACGGCCCGACAATGAAATCAGCCGCCAATGCCACCGTCAACGTCTGCAGCTGGCAACCCATTAGCCACTCCCGCTGACAAAGCAATCTACAACACACTTCTCATTGAGCCAATCACCATCGCCCATATCGGGAGCATTACGGAGCTTGATGAGAAACATGCGGAAATCTTGGCGGAGGCCAAGTGCATCGCGGAGGAAGGCGCTAAGCTGGACAAAGACATGGCTAAGGCGCAGCAATCCATCAAGGCGGCAAGAGCTATGGAGGCCGAATACAAACAATTGATGTTAAAGCATAAAACAAAGAAGGCGCCATCTCACGTCGTCCAAGATCCCGGCGTTCGGCGAGGTTTGGGGTTTGACGGGTCTAAACCGACAAAAGACACCCCTTACATAGATTCTGAGGGGAGGCAGGTCATGCCAACCCCCGCTCTCAACATTGCCATCGCCAAGACCCTCCTGGAATAGGATATGTCGCCAGAAGCAGTTGCTCAGGTGTACGATCTTGTCGCTAAGGCATGCAAGCAACAGGAAAAGGCCGCCTCGCAGAGGCTTGAGTCCAACCCGGAGCTATGCTAGTCAACCCTGAATAGCCGCAGAAGGCCAAAATCTCCCCGTGATGAAGGATCGCGCATAGGCTCTACAGAGCAAAGATGGAGAGAGGCATGCAACAGGACTGACGCTATCCCCATTTCCTCCGATCACGGAGAAATGGCTCGTCCACATCGCTCGCGACCTCCACCACCATCTCGACGTCACGAGGAACCAGAGTCGTGCCACTGCACAAGCATGCCACCTCCAAGGCGGTCGCAACCCGGTATCATTATACGCGATTAGGGCGAATAGCCTCAGCATGCCGGAGAGTGCAGCGGCCATGACGGACACAGGAGCAAGTCCCGCAAGGAACCGCCACGTTCAACAAGCAACCGCGACAGGCGTGAGGAGTCGCATGAGGGGCCCATCAAGAGAGCTAACCCACCACCTCCACCGCCGCCATCGCCACCTAGCAGCCATCATGGCGGAGGGCATGGCGGATCTCACAAACCACGCCACAACTCCCCTCCCCATGATGGAAAATGGAAGCAACCAGAGCCATATGACGCACGATCGCGACTGGACAAGATCTAAGAAGCTCGGGAGCTCCCATACCTTGGGCCATGATGTTTTGGACCAGTAATACGGGCCACAAATTACCCCAAGGGCCTTAGGATAGACAAGACCATCAAGCCATACAACAGCACCGCCCGGCCAACAACGTGGTTGCAAGACTACATCGAAGCGATCCACATCGCAGGGGGAAACCCCAATGTCGCCGTCAAGTACCTCCCACTCATGTTGACCGGAACGACCCGACAATGGATCGACGACTTGCTGGAGAAGTCAATATGCAATTGGTTGGACATGCACAAAGCGTTCACCAAAAACTTCGAGGGTATGTACAAACATCCCTGTACTGTTGGAGACCTACAACGATGTGTGCAAGAAAAGGATGAAACCTCCCGAGCCTACCTCTCTCGCTGGCTGGATATGAAAAATTCCTGCGCAGGAGTGCACGAACAGACTGCTATGGCCGCCTTCATTGATGGTCTGGAAAAGGGAACTTTGCTCCGGCATACATTGAAGCACAGGCAGGACAACAATGACCTCAACCTCAACGCAATGATCGCCATGGCTAGCAAGTTCGCTGCTGCCGTCGATGACGCACGTGGATTGATGCCGGCGATAGCAATCCCTACCCAGGCCAAGAAGAATAACAATAACAAGCAGAAGAATCTGCCCGAAGAGAAGCAAGTAGCTGACATGGTCGCCACAACATTCACTGGCAGAGGCAATGGCGGACAACGTGGACGTGGCAGGAGAGCCAGCAGCGGCCAACAAAGGAGTGACACTACACTCTCAGTGCCCCACGTTCCCCAAACGGCTCGGGGGCTGGTGTATTATTGCAATCACCAACAGGAGAGAAGTTGCAATACGTCCTGCAGATCCACTTTAACGCTACCAATAACATGGCAGAGTATGAGGCCCTCATTCACGGACTTCGCGTAGCCAAGGATATTGGAATTAAGCGCATAGTTTGCTATGGAGATTCTGACTTAGTTGCTTAGCAAGTAGCTGGCACCTGGAACACGTGGAACCCTATGATGGCGGCATATCGAGATGAAGTAGACGAAATAGCCAAGTGCTTCGACGGCTACGAAGTCAAGTACGTCAAAAGGGAGGATAATGAGGCAACAGATCTCCTGTCAAAGCTTGGATCAGCTTGTCGACCAATTCCGCCAGGCGTTTTCCTAGAGCATTTACAGACTCCATCCGTGAAGGGAGCGAACCCTGACAACCCAGATAGAGTGGACTCATTTGTTAACGTAGTAACAGTGACCTCTCTGGCTTGGACGAAGCCGTTCATGGATTATCTACAAGACGGAACTTTGCCCGCTGATGAAGTCGAAAGCCGGCAAATAGTATGCAGAACAAAAGGTTACGTCATCATTGACGGCCAACTATACAAAAGAAGTACCACAGGAGTCTTCCTACGGTGCGTCTCCCAGCAGCAAGGTATTGAAATCCTTAGAGAAATACATCTCGAAGATTGTGGGCACCACGCCGCTCCCCAATCGTTGGTGGCAAAGGCCTTCCGACAAGGATTCTACTGGATAACTGCCAAGGCGGACACCGAAAAGTTGGTGCAAACATGCCTTGGGTGTCAATTTTATGCAAGACAACCAAATGTTCCAACTGAAGAATTGCGAACAATACCAATAACTTGGCCGTTTGCAGTCTGGGGGCTGGACATGGTGGGACCTTTGTAGACAGCACCCTGTGGATTCACACACTTGCTAGTAGCAGTGGACAAATTCACAAAATGGATTGAAGCTAAACCCATTAGAAAGCTTGATGGGGCAACAACCCTAAAGTTTGTCCGGGATCTAGTGGTGAGATTTGGTCTCCCACATAGCATCATCACCAACAATGGCAGAAACTTATCTCTCGGAGAAGTTGAGGAGTAATGTCATGAGAAAGGCATCCGCCTTGACCTAGCATCTGTGGGACATCCACAGTCAAACGGGCAGGTTGAAAGGGCCAATGGACTAATTCTGCATGGAATCAAGCCACGCTTAGAGGCACCGCTACGTAGAGCAGCAGGAGCCTGGCGGAGGAGTTACCATCTGTTTTGTGGAGTTTACGAACAACACCCAACAGATCTACCGGCTTGACTCCTTTCTTCATGGTTTATGGAGCAGAAGCAGTTCTCCCATCCGACATCCTCCACGATGCACCAAGAGTTTCCTCCTACAAGGAGGATGACACTGAAGAATCTAGACGACTATTTGTGGACCTACTTGAAGAAGAGCACGTGCTAGCATGCCAGAGATCTGTCGTCTACCAGCAAAAGCTGCGCGGCTACCATAGTCACCGTGTAAAGCATCGCTCGTTTAAATAAGGGGATCTGGTGCTTAGACTCAAGCAGGAGAAATCACACAAATTATCCCCGCCTTAGGAAGGACCGTTCGTCATAAGCAAAGCATTGCTCAGTGGTTCCTATTACCTCGTCGATATTCGCGCGTTGAAAGATAGGCCAAAAAATCACAAGCGCAAGCAACGTGACTCCGATGATGATTACCCAGAGACAGATTAGCCTTGGAACATAGCACAACTACATATCTTTTACACTTAGCACATTTATATTATGTAATAAGTTTCTTATATGATCAATGAAACAAAGCATTTGGTTCACTCATATTCTATGAGTCTTTTTCCTCCTTTAGTTGTTCATTTTTGGATCATATAAACCCTTTATGCGCAAGGTTGCATTTGCCCTTGTGAAAATTCCGCCTACAGGCGTTAGCTTAAGTTTTCTGGTCTACACGTTTTTTGAAGTTTTTATGTGGATTCCGGAGTAGTGACTTTTCGGTACTCAAAGCCGGTGATTTTGTTCTTAGGTTCTAGACGGTGCTATTAAGCATCATCACCTAAGAACATAGTTCTGTGCTGCGAGTCTTCCGCCTCATGAAAGGTCAAACATACGAACCAGAATAATGGATAAGCCAACACTTGCTTAAAAAATATATACATGCTGGAAACAGATAAGTTGCAGGAAGCTTGAACACAAGTTTTTTCGCCTTAGACAAACATAAGTTTTTTCTGCATACATTTTGTAGAGACACATTTAATACAAATATTGTTTTTCATGGCTGTACTGCAGGGGGCTTCGTGGTGGCATCATCAGGAGAGCCAGGCCGAGAGAGATCATTAAACTCTGAAGGAGAAGGGCTAGATTCGGACGAGGTCATGTCGTCATCAAGGATCTCGGCAGGCACGAAGACATTGGCATTAACCATCTTGGTGACTCTGGTGTTGAAGCCGGCGAGGGAGTTCCAAATAGCATCACTATCGATCTCCCGACCTTCCTCGTCTACCTTGGGCAAACCGGAGGTCACCAGGTTAATGTCGGGATTGTCATAGTGCGCCTTGACCAAAGACAGGTTCACCCTTGCACCAGCCCGGACGTAAGAGGCTTTCCGGTCCTTGACTTTCTCGGGGGCTCAGCGCAGGATTTCTACAAACTTGGCCACCGAATCTGCCGCCTTGATATTTATGCCCAGAGGTTGAGCTATCTCCTTGGCTTGGGCGATGGCCGTGCTGACGAAGTTGCCAACAAGAATCATGCATTCCTCGGGATTTGGAGCACCCTTGCCCAAGTTGGCTAAGCCAATGGGGGCTGTGGTTTGCACAAACATACAAGCACCATGAGTATGAATAAGTCAAATGGTTACCCAACTTATAGAAAAAGACCAAGATGGAGGAAGGTTACCAAAGATGCTCATTTCCGCTTGCATGCATGTCTCCGCCAAGACATCACACTCCCTCTAGACTATCTTTAATGCCTCAAGGTTTCTAGCATTCTGCTCTTTGGTAGCTTGGTTTTGTTCCTTAAGTTGTGCAAGTTCGTCCTTCAGGTGCTACATCTCGGTGTCAGCAGACTCTTGCATAGCCTTAATCGTAGCATCATGCCCCTTGACAGCATCGTCTAGGCCTCTCTTCAGAATTTTATTCTCATCATCGAGCTCCTGGATATGCTTGGATTGCTTGACGATGCTTTTGTCCTTGGCAATGGATTCTGTAAGAAGTAAATCACAGAGTGCTATTAGAAGACGGAAAGGATAATTCAATGAGAAAAGCAAGGAGCTTTTGTCAGAAACAGACTCTAGCTATTTTTGATCTGTTCCTTTAGGAATTTGGTTTTACCCTGTTCAAGATCTAGCTCCTTCCGAATAGCAGCAAACCTCTCATTGGTAGCAATCCTCCGTTTATTCTCATTCTGCACAAAATATTGACATGCTTAGTTTCTCTAGAGCATCTAGTCAAAACAATTCAAGTTTCAACTAAACTCTCGGGGGCTACATTACATGATTTTGAAGTAAGCTAGTTTCTCTAGAGCATCTAGTTGGAACTGTTCAGTTTCAACTAATCGCTCGGGGGCTACACGGACAAGTTCTACGCTTAGTTCTCTGGAGCACTCAGGCCAATAACTATTGATTTATCTGCCTAAGAGCTTGGGGGCTACAGTGGGATATACTACACAAAGTAAAGTAAGTGAAGTTCAAAAAACTTATGGTGGCAATGATCCTGAGATTGTTGGCTAGATGAGCATAAGAGTCATGGAAGGTCCGAGCATTCTTATAGATTGCGTCGGCCTGCTTGATAAGGTCATCCAAGCTCAATGTTGGAGGAGTCTTAGCCAATGGAGAGGTTGAAGCTAGAGGCATGGATGAAGCCCTAGCTACCTCCTGCACCTTCAAAGCAATTGATGGCTCGGAGGCTCCCGCCTCGATCGACGCTTCCACATCCACCTCTTCCACCTCCTTCCCTTTCTCGGTGGCATCCTTAGCCGGAGCTTCGGCCACTTTAGAGGAGGTGCTCTCCTGCATTGTCTGGCCGCTGGGAGCAACATCCGCCTCGACCGAACCTAAGACATCAATGATTCGATTGACATCTGTCTCCATGGCGGAGGTCTCAAGGATGATGGGGGATGACGGCCCAGCGGGGCCAGTAGAAGGCTTGGGGGCAGGAGTAGGGGAGCGGTGGCGGGAGAGGACTTGGCAGACAAATCCCTGGTCAGCATGTCACAAATGTTTTTTGACCCTCCAACATCTTTGGAGGATCGCTTCAAACTAACACTAGCATTCCTCCTGAAACATACAAAGTATAAGTACAAGAGTCAAAAAAGGTATGGGCTGAAAAGCACAAGTCGGAGAATGAAAGTACTTACTCCACGGCAGGAGCCTTGGTGAGGGGAATGCCGGTGGACTTCTTCTTCTTCTCCGCCTCTAAGACGGCAGTTGAACATTTGGAGACTCCACTCTCCGGTTTCTTCTTCCTGGCCTTGGAAGCAGTGTTAAAGGTGGAGCTCTTCCGCTTTCGTGTCGCTGGAGCTGGTTGATCCTTGCAGGCGTCATCGTCAGACACCACCTGGATATCCTTCCGCTTAGGATCATAAACCTGGGAGGCCATTTGATCCGCCACCAAGGTCGCCAGCTAGGATACATGGAAATGTTAGACGGACAAACTTCAAGCCAGAAAAACCTTAGAGCATATAACGAGCAACAAAGGAAACAAAAGCTACCTCTGGGCACTTGCCGCAATCGAACATGTTGAAGGTGATCTTGAAGCGATGCTTCTTGTCTTTCACCCTGACGTTGTCCTTTAGCCAGAGCTTGATGGAGTCAGTAGAGAAGTTATCCCGCGAAATTCGCATGGGATCCCTCCTGTCTTGGCTATATTTGCACATCAGCTGGGCGTGGTGCTGCAGAGGCTGGATCCGCCTAACATACCAGCACATGGCAAGGTCCAAGCCGGTCAGACCTCCATCTACGAGCCATTTGATCCGCCTTACGGCGCGATTGGCTTCGTCATCAGAAGGAAGAGAGGCTGGGGTCCACCATGTGGGCACTTCGGTGGCAGCTCCATCGACGAAGTTGGGGTAAGTCTCAAGATGGTCTGGCAGGGGGACATCTAGACCGTAGAAATACGTGCACTGCCAGTTCTTGCAATACTCGTGCCCTACGATGTCGGGGAAGCACCGACTAGGCCGGATCTTAAAGCTAATGGTTCCGCAGGTCCGCAATTCATCCTTGGACTCTACAGACTCTCTCTTGACGGTGAAGAAATATATAAATAGATCTAATCAAGGCTTAATCCCTAGATATCCTTCGCAGAGAGCTACAAAGGTGCTAAGGACTAGGATGTTGTTAGGAGAGAGGTTGTGGGGGAGTACCCGGAAGTACCGGAGGACATCCAAGAAGAAGTCGGAGACTGGCAGGCTTACGCCACGTACCAGCTGAGACTTGAGGTAGACCTTCTCTCCGGCTTGGGGAGAAGGGACCACCTCACTGGCCGACGCGGCCCGCCAGACGAACTTCTCCACGGCAGGGAGATACCTCTTATCGACCAACTCTTGGAGATCTTCGGTAGAGAGATCAGAGCCTCTCTACACCCCCTTGTGGGAGTCGCTTTCCTCTTCAGCGGCTTCAGGCACCGCTCATTCTTGGTCATCGCCAGAGGATTCCATCACGGCAGTGACGAGAATGACCACCCCCTCCGGCGGAACGATCACTCCTTGGGATGGCTCCGTCGTAGCCTCGGGAATCGCCGCCGTGGAAAGAGCAGAGCTGCTAGAGGCCATTGCAACGAGAAGGTGGAGGAAGAAAAGGCTCTGGTTAGGGTTTTCGTAGAGGAGCTCGAACGGTCGTGCGGCTGGAGGAAGACGAAGACTGGGAGCGAATGTGGGTAAAAAGAAATAAATTAACCGTGGTGGAAATATATAAGCCTCGCGTCAAGATTCGTGCAAAAAGATCTGATGGATGGAACGTTGCCGACGTGGAAGTGAACGTGCGCGGTAATTTCGCCACGTCCTCCGTCTTTTGCCGCTCTGCCGTTTCGGATTTCGCTGCGTGAAAATAGCTAATGATTAATTTTCTGTTTCTATGAGTTTTGAGGAAGTGTAGGTTGCACCCTACGTCATCCTCCTGACAATTGTAGTGAAGGGTCACATCCTAAGATTCCATCAAAGACGGAAACTACCCGACTCTGGAAATGAAGACTCAAGGAATCTCTACTACATTGCGAAGCCGGAGAGGATTGCAGGGTTCTTTGGGAGACCTTTGAGATATTGCTTGACGGATTGCCGACATCACTTAGACGGGATATTCAGAGATCAACGAGCAAGACGGCACACGATTTCAAAGTCCTCCGGGGGCTACTGTTGGGGATATGCTATACGGGTATCCTTATAGCATGTCACCAATCCACCTAACCCAAGGCCTATGGCCTGCTGGGTGGCCCAGTTAGACGGATCCTGAAGGGAGGCCCATGCCGGATAAAGGAAGGCTACACAGGAGTCACCGACATACTCGGAGCCTTGGAGTACAATACACGAAAGACTAGTTCGTGTAGGTGTAGGACTCTTTACCTTGTCCGGCAAGGACATTTCCCTATAAACCCTAGGTCTTGGTGCCTTTATAAGCCGGCCTACGGGAGCCTTTAGGACACAACCTCAGATAACCTCATAGATTGCTGCGTACAATGCGCAACACGTCGCACAACGAACCTATCTCTATAACTCGGCGTATTGCCATTATAGTGATTTATAGCAGGAGTAGAGTTCTGCCACCATTATGGGACTTGAACCTGGGTAAGCTGTGTTACCTCGTACCTGCCAACTCTCTGCCTTACACCACGTCTCTAAACACGCGCTGTGAGGACCCCTCCATGGCGTACTCGTCGGCAATACCACGACACCGGTCGCTTGTGTTGCATGCCACTAGCGAAGGGACAAGGAAGTCAAGGGACCCAATGGAGTCAGGCCCCGTACGCGGCCGTGTCACAGCACTATCTCCGGTGTCGCTGCCCGCGACCTCCATGTGCTCGCGCAGGACATGGTACACTCCGGGTGCGGGAACCATCGTTCCCACTACTTAGCCTTGGGGGCCGAGATGCTCTCAAAAACCCCAAATTCCAAGGGACTCGCCAGCTTCCGTCTTCCTCCGCTACCAATCCGACGGAGCTCTACGCGACGTCGTTCCTCCCTCTTCCGTAGCATCTGCAATGACACTCAAGAGAGCGTGTTCCACCTTCGTCGCTCCGAGATTTCCCCCGTCGATGGTGGGGGCCCTGCCCCTGGCGGTGATCCTCAACAAGGAGGGGCTGGAGAAGGTCCGCAAGCTGATGGCCTCTAACTCGAATGAGTGGGGTGCCTCACGCGTGTGGTGCGCTGGTGTTGGGGGAAGCGGGTGGGTTGCCACCGCGGCCGCTATTTTCACCCACTCCGTCGTTGCTGGCCTTGTTCCACCGTTTTCCTCCTTTCTCATGGTTGTCTTGGACCATTATTGCATCCAACTTCTCCACCTCCACCCACGGAGCGTGACCCTCCTGGCCGCTTTCGCGTTCTGGTGCGAGGCCTTCGTCGGGGTGGCGCCATCCTTGGCATTGTTCCGACACTTCTATAGCCTTCATGTCCTTGCACCAGGGGACATTCTCGGCGGTGGCGGATTCTTCGCCAGGGAGGAGGGAGACTTCCTGCCTATCTCCATCCTCGGCGCGTCGTCGGAATTCCGCTGCAACTAGATCTTGGTGGACGCTGGTTGGGCTTGGCCCCTGCTTCGCGCTCCTGCAAGGGTGGCGGTGGAGAATTCAGGTTGGGCTCGCGAGGCAGCTGCCTATATGGGTCCTGGGCCCCTCACGAGGCACGTGGCGTAACTAAGAAGCTAGGGACTTTCTGGCAATATATCGCCCCTCTCCAGGAGCATAGAAGGCCCATATGGGCTATGTCACCTGAGTGTGATGCGGTCCGGCTCTCTGAGGGGCCCCGCGTCGAGGATACCATGCCCATTCTCATGGTGCTACTCCTTGGCACGGACGCGGTGGCGGAGCTCCCCCTGGGCGCTCACCCCCCATACTCGATGGGCCTCCCCACCTTTGATGCCAAGGGGGTGTACCCCTTGGTCGAGCTGGATGACGAGGACGAGGGACCAAGCCATGCCCCCGAGCTGCCCTGGCACGCATGACGCATAAGGATGATCAACATCGTGTCGTCCTAGGAGGAGGAGGACGTCGAGGACCTCCCACATGCCGAGGCTAATGGCCCCTCCAGCAGAGGTGTCTGCGGAAAGCGGGTCGAGGTCGAGGCGTCGGCTGCCCTGGCGCCAATGCTGGCGGTCGAGAGGCGCCTTAGGCGGGGTTACAACAACTCCTTTCTGCGTCCTAGCGCGAGGAGGGCTAACTGGTCCTTGGTGGGTGGAGAAGCAAAGTGGTAAGACACCCTCGTGTAGCCTCCCTTGTCGATGTAGGTGCAGGGAGAAAGGAAGGAAAAGGTGGCGAGGGTCGAGTCGGGAGGAGCAGTGGGGCATGCCACTGGCAGCTCTGCTTCCCCATCGGCCCGGGAGTAGGCCGTGGGGAGGAGTAGCCTAGTTGATGAGGGCCTCCTTGACTTGGAAGTGGCCGTAGGAGACGGTGAGGCCCTCCTTCCTGACGACCCGGTGGGAGCACAAGTCATGACTCTGTCGCCAGCCCGCGACAACCAGGGGGAGTTTGCTGGCTGAAGCCCCCAAGCTCCTGATGTAGCGAGGCCAAGCGTGCTGGCCTTGCTACCGCCCGAGGGTGGCTCCTTGGGCCGGTGAGGGCGTCTACGGGCATTATCGCAACTGACCGCGCCAGGCTTGATTGGTTCCTTGCCGACTGATAGTTGTGATATACAACACTTTTTAGCAATATAAATTGTGTCATTTGCCTATCATATCATGCTCCATCTAACTATTGCTATGCTTAATATGCATGATTACTTGTTTTTTGTTAAATTCAATATGAGCCTTGCACATTTAGTAGTTTAGGTAGAATTTTATCCCTCTTCCTTGTCTTTGACATGTGTATAGGTGTTGATGATGATTATGGACAAAACAAAGGCAAAAGGAACAATGAGAGCATAGTATGGAGGAGCTGTAGGGACTAGACTTAGCCATTTGAGAGGTTGAAAAGGTGATTTTTTCCAACTTATCAAAATAAAGATCCAAGACCACACGGCTTTAGCCCTCGATGATACGAACTCAACAAGCCCAAGAACACCCAAAACGGAGTTCGTATGAAGAAATGGCGGCCAAAATACTAAAAACATCTACAAGTTAACGAGCAACTATACGACCGGAGCTATATTTTTGGTCGTATAGCTCCACCCGTATAGTTGCCAAAAAGGTCGAAAATGATGGGATTTCGCCCCAGAAAAGCTGCAGAACCTTCCCTAAGTCATATGACGGTATTAGGGGAACCCTAGGGCACCCCCAAGGCCTATATAAAGGAGGGAGGACCCAAGAGAGAGCCACCAAGCCATAGCCCTTCAGGGGCGAAGCTCTGCCGCCGCCTCCACCCATCCGATCTCCATTGCGGTGGAGCTCTACACCACACCTCCGAGATCTAGATCTCGCTCAACACCATCACCATCAAGGCATCCAAGCAAGAAGAACAAGAGGAGAAGGAAGACATCACCACAACCACGCATCATCTCCATCATCATCTCCATCTCCCTCTCTCTCTTGTGTTTAGTAATTGTAAGATTGAACACGGTTGTGATATCATTATATATTTATATATGTTTTGTTGTTCATCCATGTGTGATTGATTGATTCAACTCTAGGTTAAGGTATGATCTAGTGTGCTAAGTTAGAATTTATTGTGATCTAAGATGAGTTTATGTGATCCTTTGGTCCGGAAGTGCCTTTTGCCTTGCGGTGACGCGCGAGAACTATGCATAGTGCACACAGTGTGATAGCCCGGTAATCAATTGGGGAACGTTTATTTGTCTGAGAAATCTCTTATAGATCACACATATATTTTCCCATCTAGTACTAGTGAGACTGAAGCCTAGAAGCCCTCTCTCATTCCATTCAATCCTACAACTACAATCTCTTTAATTCAGTTCATATTCATGTTTACTTTCCATCTTAGTTTATTTTGTTCTTGTTAAAAGTTCTTTGTTATTAGATACTTTAAACTTCTCTCAATTATCACTATTCTAGTAACTTATAGAATAGGCTATTTCCAAACCATGGTTTGGGTGTGAAACATGGCCGCATTGACAATGTGGCTGCGGGGTCGTGTTGTTTTCATTCGACAATCTCCTATCAGGACAAACTCTTAAATATTTGTTGCTACAAGTACTGCAATAACCCTGTTGTTGGTGCAGGAATCCAGTCATCAAATTGGTGTCGTTACCGGGGAGATAAGCGTCCGGTTATTACCTTCCTACTCGCACATAGTTTATTTCCATTTGTTGCTATTTATCTTACTGCTTTTGATTATTTGAAAAGAACAAAAATTAGTTTACCTTTTGTTAGTAGTCTTGTTATTTATTTTAATTATAGGAAATTCAAAAACATAGGAACTATGGAAAGTAAAATTCTTGCAGAGTATGCTTCTCCGAGTGTTGATCATTTACATGCTCCTATTGTTCAACCCACTATTAATGTGGATGGATATGAGATTAATCCTATGTGGATAAATATGATCATGGAAATAGCTTTTGCAGGAGGTCTGGACAATGATCCATATGAGAATATTGACAAATTTACTTCATTGTGTTCTATGGTGAAGGAAAATGGATGGACAAATGATAAGCTAAAGTTATATCTGTTTCGGTTCTCGCTAAAAGGAAAAGCTAAAGATTGTCTAAGATTGCATCCCGCGGGACACTTAAATTCATGGAAAGGTATCTCCAGAGCTTTTATCGGTAAGTATTTCTCACATAAGCGAAATTATGAGCGTAGGCTTCATATCCTGAATTTCAAGCAAAGCAACAATGAGGATTTAATACAAGCTTATAGTAGGTTCTCAAAATTGATGCATGATTGTCCACATCATAATTGACCTGATTGGTTATTGTTGAATCACTTTTATGGAGGCTTAAATCACTCTTCAAAGGATAAGCTAGATATGATGTGTGATGGTGCATTCCTTGGAAAAACTTTGGAAGAAGCTTGGCAACTCTTAAGAGATATACATAATAATTTTCATCAATGGCAATGTGAAATTGTGTATGAAGAAAAACCTCTCCCTACTGATACGTCCATTTTGCATCACTATTTTATATCATAATTTACTATTATTCATTGATATATTTAATATTAAGAGATGATACTTATGTTATTTAATCTGTTTTTGCATGGTTGATGACTTTTGGAGGATGGACCACTGAAGTCAGGATTCTGATGGAAAAGGCGCTGTTTGGAGGCGAAATTCACGAAGATCATAAAATTCCAGAAAATACATGGAAAATCCTATTTTTCTAGAAGACGAAGGATGCCAGAAGGGGGAGCAGAGTTGGGCCACAGGGGGCCCACACCACCCCTGGCCGCACCACCAGGTGGTGTGGCCACCCTAGCCCACTCCTGGCTCTCCCCTTTGGCGTATATTATCCCCACGAAACCCTAAGCCTAGGGGAGCGACCACAGAAAGATTCCGCCGCCTCTACGGGGTGGAGAACTATAGAGAGAGAAAGAGCTCTCCAGCAGGCAGAAATCGCCGGGGAAATTCCTTCCCGGAGAGGGGAGATTGTCGCCATCAACACCACTGATACATTGCAAATGTATCTATAATTTTTGATGTTCAATGCTTGGTTTTTTCTACTTTCTTGTGTTTTGTCCACACTTTGGAGTACTTTTCATATGATTTCTTGGACTAACCTATTAACAAGAGCCACAGTGCCAGCTGCCTGTTCTCTGCTGTTTTTGGTTCCAGGAAAGTCAGAAAATGAATATTCTCGGAATTGGACGAGACAAAAGCCAAAAATCCTATTTCACCAGAAGACTCCCGGAGCCAGAATATGAGACGGAGTGGGGCTGGGGCCTAGCCACACCACCTGGCCGCGTGGGCTAGGCCTGGGAGCGCCAGGGGGTGGTCTGGCCGCCCCAGACACCCCCTCGGTGTTCCTCTTCGCCTATAAGATGCCTTCTGACCTAAAAACTCAGGGGGGTTCGATGTTTTTCCAAAAGGAGTTCCGCTCCGCCGCCACCACCAGATTCAACGAAACAACACTAGAAACTCCGTTCTGGCACCCTGCCGGGACGGGGAATTGGAGGAGATCATCGCCATCATCATCACCATCGCTTCTCCATCGACCATCCATGTTTCCCCCATCTATGAGTGAGTAATCCCCCACTGTAGGCTATGGGTATGGTAGGGATTGGATGAGATCGTTCATGTAATGGCATCAGATTGTTAGGGCATGGTGCCTAGTATCTTCTATTAGTGCTTTATGACTTTGTTGCGACTTGTTATGCTTAATGCTTGTCACTAGGTCCCGAGTGCCATGATTTCAGATCTGAACATGTTATTGATTCATTATGATAGTATTGTTTTTGGTCTTACCTACAAGTTGTATACACACGTTGTTGTCCGGAACCAATGTCCCCGAAGTGACAGAAATCGGGATAACCAGAGGGAATGGCTTTGATGTGAGGATCACATATGTTCATGGAGTGTTAATGCTTTGCTCCAGTGCTCTATTAAAAGGAGCACCTTAATTTCCAGTAGTTCCCTTGAGGCCCCGCTGCAAACGGGCTGGCAGGACAAAAGATGTTGTGCAGGTTCTCATTGCGAGCACGTATGACTATATATGGAACACATGCCTAGGATTATGTAGTACTTGGATGCTTTACCTTATTTATCTGCAATTGCCCTATGTTCTGATTGCTATGTGAATTGTCTTGTCCATGCAACGCCCGTCCATCCATCCCGATGCCTCACTTTTCGAATCCTCATTTCTTGCTATTGTTACTGCTGTCTTTACTTTACTACTGTTGTTACTTTACTATTCCTACTACAAAACTGTTGCTACTGATAAAACTGCTGTGAGCAAGATTGTTTCTAGGTGCAGCTGAATTGACAACTCAGTTATTAAGGCTTATAAATATTCTTTGGCTCCCCTTATGTCGAATCAATAAATTGGGTTTCACTTCCCTCAAAAATACCGCGATACACCCCCTATACTTGTGGGTCATCAAGACTATTTTCTGGCGCTGTTGCCGGGGAGCATAACTTTATTTATCAAGTGTACATGGAATCACTATTGTTCAAGCTTAGTTTATTTTCGCCTTGTTTTCTTGTTTCTTTATAAAAAATACAAAAAAAATAGTTCCTACTCTAGTTGTTATTTTCGTTGGTCCGTTATTGTCTTGCTTTATCATGCTTGCTATCAATGTTGTTTTCTTTGAAACTGAATCTTATTGGCAAGGTGGGTTCACGGAAGATCAAAAAAATTATTATAAGGAACACCGCTTGTCACAAAAAGGGAAACACTTATGGGAACAAATTGATAAATTGTATACCATTGCTCGAAACGTGTGCTCTACTTATAATGTTACTTATTGCTTTGATAAAACTTGTTTCTGTAAGAGGTATAAACACCTCCCTTTTCAATGTGAGTATAATGATAATGTTACCATATCTTCTTATGCTAAAGGAAATTATGACTTTTATGATGTGGAACAAATTGAAGAATTTATTGCTTGGAAGGGTGCATTTGAACTTGCTAGTTTGCTTGAAAATATTGATGATTTACCTTATAAATATGAGGTTTATGATATACTTAAATTTTGCTTTTATAATTACAAGGAAGAAAATGGCTATATTCTTGAATATATTAATAGATGCTTTCCACAAATGGAAGAGACTAATGCCTTGCATGATCTTATGGAAGAAGAAATTGATGAACCTGCAAGCTCATTAGATGAAAAAGAGGAGGAGAGTGATGAACAAAAGGATGAAGAATGGATTATCTACTGATACATTGCAAATGTATCTATAATTTTTGATGCTCCATGCTTGGTTTTATCCACTTTCTTGTGTTTTGTCCACTCTTTGGAGTACTTTTCATATGATTTCTTGGACTAACCTATTAACAAGAGCCACATTGCCAGCTGCCTGTTTTCTGTTGTTTTTGGTTCTAGGAAAGTCAGAAAATGAATATTCTCGGAATTGGACAGGACAAAATCCAAAGTGTCTATTTTTCCAGAAGGCCTGTGAGCCTGATACGAGACGGAGGAGGGCCAGGGGCTGGCCACACCCCCCAGGGGCGGGCTGGGCCTGGCCGCGCCAGGGCATGGTGTGGTGGCCCCAGGCATCCCCTCGGTCTCCCTCTTCGCCTATAAGAAGCCTTCTGACCTAAAAACTTCGGGGGGTTCGACGTTTTTCCAGAAAAAGTTCCACAAATGCCACAACCAGAAGGGAGATTCGGGATAGAAAGTCTCATTTGACACCTCACGACAGGAAGTGCCAGGCCATCTCCATCGATCTCCACCATCATCTCCATCGACCATCCATGTTTCCCCCATCTATGAGTGAGTAATCCCCATTGTAGGCTATGGGGATGGTAGGGATTGGATGAGATCGTTCATGTAATGGCATCAGATTATTAGGGCATGGTGCCTAGTATCTTTTATTAGTGCTTTATGACTTTGTTGCGACTTGTTGTGCTTAATGCTTGTCACTAGGTCCCGAGTGCCATGATTTCAGATCTGAACATGTTATTGATTCATTATGATAGTATTGTTCTTGGTCTTATCTACAAGTTGTATACACACGTCGTTGTCCGGAACCTATGGCCCCGAAGTGACAGAAATCAGGATAACCGGAAGGGAAAGGCTTTGATGTGAGGATCCCATGTGTTCACGGAGTGTTAATGCTTTGCTCCGGTGCTCTATTAAAAGGAGCACCTTAATTTCCAGTAGTTCCCTAGAGGCCCCGCTGCAAAACGGGCTGGCAGGACAAAAGATGTTGTGCAAGTTCTCATTGCGAGCACGTATGACTATATATGGAACACATGCCTAGGATTGTCTAGTACTTGGATGCTTTATCTTATTTATTTGCAATTGCCCTATGTTCTGATTTCTATGTGGATTGTCTTGTCCATGCAACGCCCGTCCATCCATCCCTATGCCTACCGCAGTCAAATCCCACTGTTTACTGCTTTTGTTACTACTGTCTTTGCTTTACTACCGCTGTTACTTTACTATCCCTACTACAAAACTGTTGCTACTGATAAACTGCTGTGAGCAAGATTGTTTCCAGGTGCAGCTAAATTGACAACTCAGTTGTTAAGGCTTATAAATATTCTTTGGCTCCCCTTGTGTTGAATCAATAAATTGGGTTTCACTTCCCTCAAAAATACTGCGATACACCCCCTATATTTGTGGGTCATCAAGACTATTTTCTGGCGCCGTTGCCGGGGAGCATAGATTTATTTATCAAGTCCACTTGGATTCACTATTGTTCAAGATAAGTTTATTTTCTCCTTGTTTTCTTGTTTCTTTATCAAAAATACAAAAAAAATTAGTTCCTACTCTAGTTGTTATTTTCGTTGGTCTGTTATTGTCTTGCTTTGTCATGCCTGTTGTCAATGGTTGGTTTGTTTGAAACTGAAGCTTATTGGAAAGGTAGGTTCACGGAAGATCAAACATATTTTTATAAGGAACACCACTTGTCACAAAAAGGGAAACACTTATGGGAACAAATTGATAGATTGTATACCATTGCTAGAAACGTGTGCTCTACTTATAATGTTACTTATTGCTGTGATGAGTCTTGTTGCAGAAAGAGGTATAAACACCTCCCTTTTCAATGTGAGTATAGTGATAATGATACCATATCTTCCTATGCTAAAGGAATTTATGACTTTTATGATGCAGAACAAATTGAAGAATTTATTGCTTGGAAGGGTGCTTTTGAACTTGTTAGTTTACTTGAAAATATTGATGATTCACCTTATAAGTATGAGGTTTATGGTACACTTAAATTTTTCTTTGATAATTACAAGGATGAAAATAGCTATATCCTTGAATATTTTAATAGATGCCTTCCACAAATGGAAGAGACTAATGCCTTGCAGACTCCTATGGAAGAAGAAATTGATGAACCTGAAATCTCATTAGATGAAAAAGAGGAGGAGAGTTATGAACAAAAGAAGGAAGAATGGATTAGCTACCCATGCCTACCTTCTAATGAGAGTAACTCATTATCCCTTACATTATTTGATTGTCCTCCATGCTTACTAAAGGAGGATGAATGTTATGTTCCCGAGGTTTCTTTTGAAAATGTTTATAATAAAGCTCTAGTGCTTGTAGATCATGAAGAGCATGCTTTATGTGATAGTTATATTGTTGAGTTTATTCATGAGGCTACTGAAAATTATTATGAGAGAGTAAAATATGGTTGTAGAAGTTTTCATGGTATTGAAACACCTCTCTATGTGCTGAAAGTTTTGAAGTTACTCTTGTTTTATCTTCCTATGCTTGTCACTTTGTTCTTTGTGAATTTATTTGCATACATGATTCCTATGCATAGGAAGTGGGTTAGACTTAAATGTGTTTTGAATTTGCTTCTTGATGCTCTCTTTTACTTCAACTCGTATATTTTATGAGAGCATCCTCTCAAACTTTTTATGCCTGAAGATGATATTATGTCTATTATTCTTGGGAGACCTTTTCTTAAATACTGCAGGAGCTGTTATTAATTATAATCAAGGGAAGGTGACCTTCAATGTTAATGACAAGGAACATATTGTCTATTTACCCAAGAAGATTGAAAGGACTTATGGCTTGAATTTAATTGAACATGTTGAGGGCATTCAAGTTGGAGAAATATATTGTCCCATACCAAGAGAAAAATTTGAAACTATTATGATTGGGACCATTGCTATCAAGGTTGAGGTAACATAATCATTAGTGGAATACAAAGTTTTGTATCATATGAAATTGTTTTTGTAACAAGACCTGATCAACCTTGTTAACAAAAGGATTTCATTGAACAAGACAAAGTTTTCACCATGATTATCTCCGCTTACTTCTATTCTATCCATTTTTAGTTTTTGCTTTTGCCTAACTTAAAGGCGTTAAAGAAAAGTACTTATTGGGAGATAACCCAAAAGTTTTAGATGAGTCTTGGAAGTTATTACTTCAGTAATAACCGTTCCTTATCCTTTTTATTTGCTTTTTGTGCCAAGAGTAACCTCTAATGAGAGAGAAGTAATGATTGGGAAAGTTGTTGTCCGGAAACAGATTTTTGTGCTTCACCGTAAAAATTCGTGAGAGAGCTCTGTATGTCGTATTGATCTGTAATGTTTTGTGCTTCTGCTCCAGGTTGTTATCTAACTTTCCATAGTTCAACACTTTTTGATTTGAGCAACAGAATGTCTTCGAAAAAATTCGTCTTTACCTGCTGGTCAGTTTTGACAGATTTCTGCCATTTTCTGCATTTGCTTCTTGTTGGTTCCTTATTGAGTTCTTTTGGGGAATTTAGCTTTTTGAGGGAAGCGCTTCAGTAGCTAGTGTTTTAATGGAAGTTTATTTGGTGTTAGAACTGAACCTTAAGACTTATTTATCTTGAGTGCACTAACGTTGCTAATAAAGATTGTGTGAAGTTTTGTAAGAAGGAAAATATTCAGATGTATGGAAGGAATGAGTAATGAGATGAAGGATGGACTAAAGCTCAAGCTTGGGGATGCCACGCGTGTCACCCCAAGAAACATCCAAGAAGTACAAGCATCAAAGCTTGGGGATGCCCAAGGCATCCCCTTCTTCATCAATAAAAATCCCAAGTTTCTTCCAAACACTTTATTTTTATTGTTTCATGCACAGTTGTGTTGTTCTTGGAGCGTCTTCTTTTTCATTTTCATTTTGGTTTTTAGTTTGCGTTATTTGCTTAGTTTGCTGAATAAATTGGTTGGACCTCCTCTTTCATGCGTTGGTTTTCAAATAGTTTGGTTTGGTTTGGAAAAGAGTAGGAAAGCTCATGCTTAAGTGGTAAAGGGAGCTTGTTTTTGACTGTGGTCCATGCTTTGTCATGCCATGCTTGATATTGTTTTGGCTTTATGCTTACTATTCTTTGTTGTAGCATGACTTGTTATAAACAATTGAGATTGCTTAATGTGCCTTGGATGAATCATGCGTTGTTTTAGCATATTAAAGCATAGTATAGTGGTATTCTCCTTTGATGCTTTATTTGGGTTGACTTAGCGCATGCTCGCACCATGTTATGACTATCCCAAGTCACATTAAGCCTTTATGATCCTTTAGTTTTCAACTTAGTATCGCTTTATGCTTTCATTAATGATGTTTTGTCGCTCTGCATGATTATGGCCATTATTGCTCTCCTAATTTGTCGCTCCCAGTCTTTTGCTAGCCTCCACAACCAAGTATGAGTTCCACTCATGCATACAACTCCCTAAACCAAGTTATTCCAAAGAGTCCACCATACCTACCTATTAGCATATGCTATTCCAAGTATATTCATGCTTTTGTTTAACTTCCAAATTAAACTTGTTATGAGAAAACTAGTGATTAAAGGTCTCACAAACTTGATGGCACACTTTAGTTTTCTTGCCCTTAATAAACTTGAACCATTGTGTCTTCTATGTTGTATATGCTTGCACTTATTTGTTGGGAATTAGCAGAACCATGCTTTCATGGGGAACGCTTTCAACATTGCACTTGGTACTTGTACCTAGTTGATATCATGCTCTTTTGTATATGGATGTAAATCGATGTGAAATGAAAGGGAGCTTGTAAGTCCATGGAGTTATGTATATGTGTTAGAAAGCGCCTAGGCATTGGTCTAATCCATGCTGACATGGTGGAAACCTGCAGCGTAACCATAATGAGCTGTCTATGAAGCATTCTTCTTATAAAAAAAAGAGTCCTATATTGAGAAAAAAAGAGAAAAGAGAAAAAAAAGATACTATGAAAAGAGGAAAGAGAGAAAAAAGCACCATATTCCCATGGTAAATAAGAAGAATGCTGAGATGCTCGTTGTCTGCTTGCCTTGGCATTTTTATATGGGGATTCTTCCGTATCATCGGGCAAGGGGTACCCCGTTGGCAGTTCTCTATGATACACATATACTTACGATGACAAGAACTTACCGGTGACTAAACTTGAGTAGCATGAGGAGCGGCCCTCGTATACAAGGGACATGAGATTTCTGACTTATAATTCGTCAAGCATGTACACCATAGTTTGTTCACTTTAACCTTAATCACTTCAAGATGCTTATGATAGGGGCAATGATAGCTGAAAGCTATAAGTACCATAATTTTTAGAATCTCTTTATGAGACTTGAATCCCTACTTCTTTCTATGAAGGCCTTTCTTCCACTTTTATATTGAGTCTCCACCTTCTACCTTTACGCACCTACTTTGAGAGCATAGTGGCCATTCTTAGTTCTATGTGCATTGTCCCAAGACTAGTTTATTGATGCATAACTTGATATTGCTTGTTTTAAACTATTGTATCTAGTCACTCTTATGAACTTTGAAGGTGTCCTATGCATTTATATTTGCTACTCTATTGAGGGACAAGCTGAATACTAGTATGCTATGTTTTCTTTATGTGAAAGAAACAAACGTCTTGCAAAGCATTGTTATTCATGAATCTTTTGTTTGTGCCTTTTCATGTTACATCATAGTTTCTTTGCTTATTGCTAGAACTTTGTCTTTCATGTTATGATTGAAGTACTATGATCCCAGCTTTGAATGTTTTACAAATATTTTGATCAAGTCTTTGATGGTGCATGTCACCTCAAAAATCATTCTTTCTTTTTTATCGCTTACCTACTCGAGGACGAGCAGGAGTTAAGCTTGGGGATATTGATACATTGCAAATGTATCTATAATTTTTTATGCTCCATGCTTGGTTTTATCCACTTTCTTATGTTTTGTCCACACTTTGGAGTACTTTTCATATGATTTCTTGGACTAACCTATTAACAAGAGCCACAGTGCCAGCTGGCTGTTTTCTGCTGTTTTTGGTTCCAGCAAAGTCAGAAAATGAATATTCTCGTAATTGGACGATACAAAAGCCAAAGTGCCTATTTTTCCAGAAGACTCCAGGAGCCAGAATACGAGACGGAGGAGGGCCAGGGGCTGGCCACACCCCCAGTGGGCTGGGCCTGGCAGCCTTGAGGCATGGTGTGGTGGCCCAGGCATCCCCTCGGTCTCCCTCTTCGCCTATAAAGCCTTGACCTAAAAACTTGAGGGTTGATGTTTTCCAGAAAAAGTTCCACAGCGCCGCCACCACCGAAGGGGAGATTCGGGAGACAGAAAGTCTCTGTTCCGGCACCCTGCCGGGACGGGGAAGTGCCCCTGGAGCCATCTCCATCGATCTCCACCATCATCTCCATCGACCATCCATGTTTCCTCCATCTATGAGTGAGTAATCCCCCGCTGTAGGCTATGGGGATGGTAGGGATTGGATGAGATCGTTCATGTAATGGCATCAGATTGTTAGGGCATGGTGCCTTGTATCTTTTATTAGTGCTTTATGACTTTGTTGTGACTTGTTGTGCTTAATGCTTGTCACTAGGGCCCGAGTGCCATGATTTCAGATCTGAACATGTTATTGATTCATTATGATAGTATTGTTCTTGGTCTTATCTACAAGTTGTATACACACGTCGTTGTCCGGAACCTATGGCCCAGTAGAAATCGGGATAACGGAAGGGAAAGGCTTTGATGTGAGGATCACATGTGTTCATGGAGTGTTAATGCTTTGCTCCGGTGCTCTATTAAAAGGATCACCTTAATTGCCAGTAGTTCCCTAGAGGCCCCGCTGTAAACGGGCTGGCAGGACAAAAGATGTTGTGCAAGTTCTCATTGCGAGCACGTATGACTATATATGGAACACATGCCTAGGATTGTCTAGTACTTGGATGCTTTATCTTATTTATCTGCAATTGCCCTATGTTCTGATTGCTATGTGGATTGTCTTGTCCATGCAACGCCCGTCCATCCATCCATATGCCTACCGCACTCGAATCCCACTGTTTACTGCTTTTGTTACTACTGTCTTTGCTTTACTACTGTTGTTACTTTACTATCCCTACTACAAAACTGTTGCTACTGAAAAACTGCTGTGAGCAAGATTGTTTCCAGGTGTAGCTGAATTAACAACTCAGTTGTTAAGGCTTATAAATATTCTTTGGCTCCCCTTGTGTCGAATCAATAAATTGGGTTTCACTTCCCTCGAAAATACTGCGAGACACCCCTATACTTGTGGGTCATCATCTACCCATGTCTACCTTCTAATGAGAGTAACTCTTTATCCCTTACATTATTTGATTGTCCCCCATGCTTACCAAAGGAGGATGAATGTTATGTTCATGTTATCTGTGATAATCCTTTATTTGTGCCTAACTTCGAGATGCATGGTACTAAAGAGTTTTGCTTAGAAATTGTTTATGATAAAGCTCTAGACGATGGTCCTATATTGAATGATCAGTCATCATGTTATAGAATTGTTAAAAGTGGGTTTGAAGGTTTTAATCCCACTAGTTTTGAGCTAGATAAAAATTATGTTTTTGTAGAACATGAAAAGCATGCTGACGAGGGTTTAACTCATCAATGCCCATTGTTATGGACTTGGGTTTTGGAGAAGGAGGGAAACACTGGAAGTCTCGATCGGCTAACAGACAAGCACACAGGTACGCAAGGTTTACCCAAGTTCAGGCCTCATAGAGGACCCTACTCCTGCTTGTCTGCTCTTGATTGATGATGATCCGAAGGATTACAAGGTTGCCGATGGCGGTGTCGCGTAGATTGGATCTGGCGTATGGGAGATCGTAGATCTATCTATTGGGGGAGTCACGATCTCTAGATCTATTGTGGCGTAGCATGTCCTCCTCGTTGGATCCTCCTAGCCTTTATATATAGGGAGGCTAGGTCTCAGGTACCAATACGAGTTAGTTACAAGTTAGATTAGAACTCTAATCTTGAGCTTTCCTTGTCTTGTGCGTTTGGGAGTCCGTGTCCATATGGGCTTCATACCACTCGAACCGTCATAGGCGTCATGGACCTTGGAAATTCGTCGAGTGGGCCTTCCATCGAGCCGCACCAGGTAGGTTGTAGTTGGGTGCCTGTTGGGCATACCCATGTCAGTAGCCCCTGAGTGTCCATGCGAATCGTAGATTCGGGTGGAGACTTAGTTGATCTTGAATCTTGCATTAGGATGTCGGAGTCGACAATTGTGTCGAGTGCGAAGCAATTCACCCGGAAGTTCATCGGGTCAGTCGAATTTGTAGTAGTTTCATAGGGATGATGGTAAACGTGCCTGGTGCGCTCGATGGATCGGGACCAGTTAATTGCTCTAGGGCAAAAACAACGCTACCTACTCAAACTCGAGTCCCCAGACTCGAATTCGTAAATTGCTGGCGTAACTCGACTCAGGCCGCGGAGGTCTTATAGAGTCGAATCCCAGTGTATAAGTGTGAGCACTCGACGCGTCTGTCAAGGCTTATTTCATCGTACCTGCAGACACGGATTATTTCTGGTAGAGCGTAATAGATGCGTTGCCAGGCCTTCTTCAGGTCTTATCTTCACGCTGTAAGCGCGACATCCGAACTTTGTCATCGCGGAGATGATTCGGGTGGCCCAGGAGACGTAATCTCTTTGCAGGGAAAATATGAGGCGGAGTCGCCATTTCGATTGTGGATGTTATCGACACACAGTACGATGTACAAGGAAAAATAATCATAAGGTGCGCGACCAGCGGTCCCTATGGGAGTAGCCCCCGAGTGCATATTCGAGTCGTAGACTCGAGTGAGGACTATAAGTATTTTGCGACTGCTGTCGTCTTTTGCTTGTTTCAGTCGAATATGCTTTCAGCGCTCCCTATGGGAGTAACTCGAAGCCCACAATCGAATCGTAGATTCCAGTGAAGGGTTTTCATGATGCTTGGATATCTTCACAAATTTCTTTGGGTGCGCGGCCATCGCTCCCTATGGGAGTAGCCCCCGAGTCCTCAGTCGAATCGTGGATTCGAGTGAGGATTCAGAGCATGCCACTCGAAGATCTTGTAGGCGGAGTCGTAGACTCGGGCAGAGACTCGAGTATTTGTATCTTGTAGACGTAGTCGACAATGACGTGAGGAGAAACCACTGACCCAGAAGTGCATCGAGTCAGTGTCTCACGCATAAGGAGCTTGAATCGACGATGTAATTTGAATCGATGTAGTTGAATCATGCGGTGTTTTAGCCAGGTGAGTTTGACGATGCAGATGGAGTCGACGCAGTCGCTTCTATCGGGTGCACGGCCAACATCGCATGTGTGTAGCATCAAGTGATGCAACCATCCGAGGAGGGACTCGACTCGGGTCTTGAGTGTATGTCGTAGCCAGTTATTTTGTCCACTCATGTTGGAGGACCTGATAGAATAGCTCGACGCAGTCGACATCCTTATAAGCTGCATAAAACATTACGAATTGTGAAGTACTTGTATCTTGTAAAGAATAGTTGCACGCTGGTTTGTAAAGTAAGATTCTGGTGCCAATCGAGTCGGCACTTTTGCACTGTATGCTAGGCCTTTTCGTTAGCCTGATTACCCTTAGTCTCAGTACCTTGCCGAGGTACTCGGAGTTCAAGGATTCGACGATCAGGCAGAATCAGCTACTCGGGCTGTCGCGTATGAGGTGCTCGAGTGCGTGGAGCCGATGGCACATTAGGTTAATCGAAGAGGGCGCAGCCCCCGAGTGTTTCGAGTGCGATTTAAAAATAATCAGCTCTAAGTAGAGGGAAACTTAGCTTTGTTGGTTGTCGCTGTGGACAAGGTTGATGAAATCGCGGGCGTAGTCGACGTGGCAGCGGGTCGCGTGAAGGATTCGAAGACACATCAGGTCGGCGAAATCGAAGACCACAGCGCGTCGCCGCAGTCGAAGACCGCAACAAGTCGAGTGATGGAGTCGAAGACTTAGTAGGTCGGCGGAGTCGAAGACCGTAGTGAGTCACCGTAACCGAAGGCGGCAATGGGCCTCGCGGCGGAGTCGAAGACCGTAGCGGCTCGTGGTCGCGGGAGTCGAGGGAGCCCCCGAGTCACCTGATATGAAGACCGCAGTCGGTCGTTGAAGTTAAAGACCGTGGCGAGTCGCCAAAACGGAGGGAGCCCCCGAGTCATTGGAGCCGAAGATCGTAGCGAATCGCTGGAGTCGAAGACTGCAGCAGGTCGCGAGATCGACACCGGATGAGTAGTCAACGTGGCGGATGGACTCGACACCAGCGCGCGACTCGCCACCAACCGAATATTGTAGTGGGTAACCGCAGTCGAAGACTGTAATGGCTCGCTGGCCGATGGCGGTGACGGGTGGCAGTCGTGGAGTCGATGCAACCGGTGTCGAGGGAGCCCCCGAGTGTAGAATCAGTGATGTCGACGGGGTCGATGCGGCGTACGTGGAGTCAAAAGTTGTAACGGGTTGTCGTTGCCGAAGGAGGCAACATCTCACCAGAGTCGAAGGCCGCGGCGATTTGCTAGGTCGCCAATGCTGAGGGAGCCCCCGAGTCACTGGAGCCGAAGAACACAGCAAGTTGTCGAAGTCGAAGACCGCGGCAGGTCGCATGACGGAGTCGGTACATCCGAAGACCGCGGCGAGTTGCACGGCGTTGTTGGTACAACCCCGGGTGTAGAGTTAGAGCAGTTGACAGTGTCGACGCAGCGGACGTGTGGTCCAGGTCGACGGGGTTTTTTTTGGAGGGAGTCGACACGGCGGCGAGTGGCGCGGTGGATATGAAGTATTTGTTGGTGATGGCGATGTCAGTCAATGGAATTGCGACCACAGTGCTGAAGAAGGCCACATTGAAGCCGTGATTGCACTGCGGGCGTCGAGCCTTGGGCGCCAAGCGGATAACCCATTGTCGTTGGCCGGAGTTTTTGGTTGATCTTCTTATAAATTTTTGCGATGGATTTTGATTCCGTTTTCGCCTGGCCAAAATCCCCGCATGTGATTTGATGCACCCTGTCGCAGGATGCATGTGCGTACATGCAGTTTAGCACATAGCTATTTTTCTCTCCTTATTCCTTTAGCTTGATCGATCGATGGAATCTGGAGTGTAGATATCCCGTGAATGAGTTCGCGCATACATGTTACGCTTCCGTGAAATCAATTAGTCTGCTTTAGTAATGTCGAATCTTTCTCGACTGATAGCGTAACCGACATGGACCTGTGTTGCTAATACAATCAGGTTATAGACCGGGCCAGACTGTGCGGTGCAGCTTCCTGTAGTAACAAGAACTCTTCAGATCTCTTCAAGAATTCCATGTGTGTGACTTTCTTTGCTTGTCTTGGTGGCTGAACTCAATGTCACTTCTCGGGATGTGGTATGTGTGTGTCTGCTAATACATAATGCTAGTCCCAGAAATTAATTGGCCTCACGTGATGTCGCATCAAATAATTATGCCCTTTTCCTATAGAGACTCCAAACAAACCCAACAATCCGGTGGCTGGCACTTACATGTACGTCTCACATATTTGTCCAGATCGATTAAGCTTATCCTAGTAAACATGCACGAAAACAAAGATGACACCGATTTGACTGTAAGTATGAGTCGCTGAATCTATCGGCCTCAATATCTTGGAATTCTCGATCTTGCAGATCGGATCAGTTGCGCTCGAGTGCGGCGGCGATCTTGAACCCGCGAGTACGTAGCATTGATTTCTTCTCATGCTGCGCAAGACTGAAGTAGACGTTGATCTCCTTAGATCGGCGAATCGTAGATTGCCGAGGTCGATGGAGCCGTCGAGATCGTAACATCAGTGCTCCCGATTTCCACAGATGGCGCCAATTGACGAGGGTTTAACTCATCAATGCCCATTGTTATGGACTTGGGTTTTGGAGAAGGAGGGAAACACTGGAAGTCTCGATCGGCTAACAGACAAGCACACAGGGACGCAAGGTTTACCCAGGTTCAGGCCACGTAGAGGACCCTACTCCTGCTTGTCTGCTCTTGATTGATGATGATCCGAAGGATTACAAGGTTGCCGATGGCGGTGTCGCGCAGATTGGATCTGGCGTATGGGAGATCGTAGATCTATTGGGGGAGTCGCGATCTCTAGATCTATTGTGGCCTAGCATGTCCTCCTCGTTGGACCCTCCTAGCCTTTATATATAGGGAGGCTAGATCTCAGGTACCAATACGAGTTGGTTACAAGTTAGATTAGAACTCTAATCTTGAGCTTTCCTTGTCTTGTGCGTTTGGGAGTCCGTGTCCATATAGGCTTCATACCACTCGAACCGTCATAGACGTCATGGACCTTGGAAATTCGTCGAGTGGGCCTTCCATCGAGCCGCACGAGGTAGGTTGTAGTTGGGTGCCTATTGGGCATACCCATGTCACATGCTTTATGTGATAGTTATATTGTTGATTTTATTCATGAGGCTACTGAAAATTATTATGAGATAGGAAAATATGGTTGTAGAAGTTTTCATGGTATTGAAACACCTCTCTATGTACTGAAAGTTTTGAAGTTACTCTTGTTTTATCTTCCTATGTCTGTCACTTTGTTCTTTGCGAATTTATTTGCATACAAGATTCCTATGCATAGGAAGTGGGTTAGACTTAAATGTGTTTTGAATTTGCTTCTTGATGCTCTCTTTTACTTCAATTCATATTTCTTATGTGAGCATCCTCTCAAACTATCATGCCTAACTTAAAGGCGTTAAAGAAAAGTACTTATTGGGAGATAACCCAAAAATTTTAGATGAGTCTTGGAAGTTATTACTTCAGTAATAACCACTCCTTATCCTTTTTATTTGTTTTTTGTGCCAAGAGTAACCTCTAATGAGAGAGAAGTAATGATTGGGAAAGTTGCTGTCCCGAAACAGATTTCTGTGCTTCACCGTAAAAGTTTGTGTAAAATATCTATACGTCCTTTTGAGGTGTGAATGTTTGTGCTTATGTCCCAGGTTGTTATCTAACTTTCGTTAGTTCAACACTTTTTGATTTGAGCAACAGAAGGTCTTAGAAAAAATTCGTCTTTACCTTCTGGTCTATTGTGACAGATTTCTGCCATTTTCTATATTTGCTTCTTGTTGGTTCCTTTTTGAGTTCTTTTGGGGAATTGAGCTTCTTGAGGGAAGTGCTACAGTAGCTTGTGTTTTAATGGAAGTTGTATTGGTGTTAGAACTGAACCCAAATACTTATTATCTTGAGTGCACTAATGTTGCTAATAAAGATTGTGTGAAGTTTTGTATGAAGGAAAAATTTCAGGTGTATGGAAGGAATGAGTAATGAGATGAAGGATGGACTAAAGCTCAATCTTGGGGATACCACGCGTGTCACCCCAAGAAAAATCCAAGAAGTACAAGCGTCAAAGCTTGGGGATGCCCAAGGCATCCCCTGCTTCATCAATAAAAAATTCCAGGTTTCTTCCAAACACTTCATTTTTATTGTTTCATGCACAGTTGTGTTGCTCTTGGAGCGTCTTCTTTTTTGTTTTATTTTGCTTGGTTTTCTTAGTTTGCTTAATAAATTGGTTGGACCCCTTCTGCCATGCGTTGGTTTTCAAATAGTTTGGTTTGGATTGGAAAAGAGTAGGAAAGTTCATGCTTAAGTGGTAAAGAGAGCTTGTTTTTGACTGTGGCCTATGCTTTGTCATGCCATGATTGATATTGTTTTGGCTTTATGCTTAGTATTCTTTGTTGTAGCATGACTTGTTATAAACAATTGAGATTGCTTAATGTGCCTTGGATGAATCATGCGTTATTTTAGCATATTAAAGCATAGTATAGTGGTATTCTCCTTTGATGCTTTATTTGGGTTGACCTGGCGCATGCTCACACCATGTTATGACTATCCCAAGTCACCATAAGCCTTTATGATCCTTTAGTTTTCAACTTGTAGTATCACTTTATGCTTTGATCAATGTTGTTTTGCTGCTCTGCATGATTATGGCCATTATTGCTCTCTTAGTTTGTCGCTCCCAGTCTTTTGCTACCCTCCGCAACTAATTATGAGTTCCACTCATGTATCCAACTCCTTAAACCAAGTTATTTCGAAGAGTCCACCATACCTACCTATTAGCATATGCTATTCCAAGTATATTCATGTTTTTGTTTACCTTCCAAATTAAACTTGTTATGAGAAAACTAGTGATTAAAGCTCTCACGAACTTGATGGCACACTTTACTTTTCTTGCCCTTAATAAACTTGAACCATTGTGTCGTCTATGTTGTATATGCTTGCACTTATTTGTTGGGGATTAGCAGAACCATGCTGTCATGGAGAACACTTTCAACATTGCACGGGTACTTTGTACCTAGTTGATATCATGCTCTTTTGTCTATGGATGTCGTCGGTGTGAAATGAAAGGGGAGCTTGTAAGTCCATGGAGTTATGTATATGTGTTAGAGAAACGCCTGGGCCGCTGGTCTAATCCATGCTGACATGGTGGAAACCTGCAGCGTAACCATAATGAGCTGTCTATGAAGCATTCTTCTTATTGAAAAAAGAGTCCTATATTGAGAAAAAAAGAGAAAAAGAAAAAAAAAGAGATTATGATAAGAGGAAAGAGAGAAAAAATCACCATATTCCCATGGTAAATAAGAAGATTGCTGAGATGCTTGTTGTTTGCTTGCCTTGTTATTTTGATATGGGGATTCTTCCGTATCATCGGGCAAGGGGTACCCCATTGGCGGTTCTCTATGATACATATGTACTTACGATGACAAGAACTTACCGGTGACTAAACTTGAGTAGCATGAGGAGTGGCCCTCGTATTCAACGGACATGAGATTTCTAACTTATACTTCATCAAGCATGTACACCATAGTTTGTTCACTTTAACCTTAATCACTTCAAGATGCTTATGATAGGGGCAATGAGAGCTGAAAGCTATAAGTACCATAATTTTTGGAAGCTCTTTATGAAACTTGAATCTCTGCTTCCTTCTATGAAGGCCTTTCTTCCACCATTATATTGAGTCTCCACCTTCTATCTTTATGCACCTACTTTGAGAGCATAGTGGCCATTCTTAGTTCCATGTGCATTGTCCCAAGACTAGTTGATTGATGCATACCTTGATATTGCTTGTTTTAAACTATTAGTATCTAGTCACTCTTATGAATTTTGAAGGTGTTCTATGCATTTATATTTGCTACTCTATGAGGGACAAGCTGAATACCACTATGCTATGTTTTCTTTCTGTGAAACAAACAAACGTCTTGAAAAGCATTGTTATTCATAAATCTTTTGTTTGTGGCTTTTCATGTTGCAACATAGTTTCTTTGTCTTATTGCTAGAACTTTATCTTTCATGTTATGATTGAAGTACTATGATCCCAGCTTTGAATGTTTTACAAATACTTTGATCAAGTTTATGATGGTGCATGTCACCTCAAAAATTATTCTTTCGTTTTATCACTTACCTACTCGAGGACGAGCAGGAGTTAAGCTTGGGGATGTTGATACATTGCAAATGTATCTATAATTTTTGATGTTTCATGCTTGGTTTTTTCTACTTTCTTGTGTTTTGTCCACACTTTGGAGTACTTTTCATATGATTTCTTGGACTAACCTATTAACAAGAGCCATAGAGCCAGCTGCCTGTTTTCTGCTGTTTTTGGTTCCAGGAAAGTCAGAAAATGAATATTCTCGGAATTGGATGGGACAAAAGCCAAAAATCCTATTTCACCAGAAGACTGCCGGAGCCAGAATATGAGACGGAGTGGGGCTGGGGCCCAGCCACACCACCTGGTCGCGCGGGCTCGGCCTAGCCATGCCAGGGGGTGGTCTGGCCGCCCCAGACACCCCCTCGGTGTCCCTCTTCGCCTATCAGATGCCTTCTGACCTAAACACTCAGGGGGGTTTGACGTTTTTCAGAAGGAGTTCTGCTCCGCCGCCCCCACTAGATTCCACGAAACAGCACCAAAAACTCCATTCTGGCACCCTGCCGGGACGGGGAATTGGAGGAGATCATCGCCATCATCATCACCATCACTTCTCCATCGACCATCCATGTTTCCCCCATCTATGAGTGAGTAATCCCCCGCTGTAGGCTATGGGGATGGTAGGGATTGGATGAGATCGTTCATGTAATGGCATCAGATTGTTAGGGCATGGTGCCTAGTATCTTCTATTAGTGCTTTATGACTTTGTTGCGACTTGTTATGCTTAATGCTTGTCACTAGGGCCCGAGTGCCATGATTTCAGATCTGAACATGTTATTGATCCATTATGATATTATTTTTTTTGGTCTTACCTGCAACTTGTATACACACATTGTTGTCCGGAACCAATGGCCCAGAAGTGACAGAAATCGGGATAACCGGAGGGAATGGCTTTGATGTGAGGATCACATGTGTTCAGGAGTGTTAATGCTTTGCTCTGGTGCTCTATTAAAAGGAGCACCTTAATTGCCAGTAGTTCCCTTGAGGCCCCGCTACAAACGGGCTGGCAGGACAAAAGATGTTGTGCAAGTTATCATTGCAAGCACGTATGACTATATATGGAACACATGCCTAGGATTATCTAGTACTTGGATGCTTTATCTTATTTATCTACAATTTCCCTATGTTCTTATTGCTATGTTAATTGTCTTGTCCATGCAACGCCCGTCCATCCATCCCTATGCCTACCGCACTCAAATCCTATTGTTTACTGCTATTGTTACTGCTGTCTTTACTTTATTACTACTGTTACTTTACTATTCCTACTACAAAACTTTTGCTACTGATAAAACTGTTGTGAGCAAGATTGTTTCCAGGTGCAACTGAGTTGACAACTCAGTTGTTAAGGCTTATAAATATTCTTTGGCTCCCCTTGTTTCGAATCAATAGATTGGGTTTCACTTCCCTCAAAAATACTGCGATACACCCCCTATACTTGTGGGTCATCAACCACCATCAAGCTGGACTTCATCGGGATCATCATCATCATCTCCATTAGCACCATCATCACCACTTCATACCGCTGTAACAATTGGGTTGAATCTTGCATAGTTCTTAGGGGAAACTTTCCCGGTGTTGATTACTTGTTGTAGTTGATGCTATTGAGTGGAACAATTGAATTATTGTTTGTTGGGCCCGCAGCATAGAAAACAAAAAAATTCCTACAGTGTGAACTACACGCCAAGATCTATCTACTAGGTACAAAGCAACGGGTGGACATACATCCAACGAGAACTTACCCTCGTAGACAACGAGCTTTGTTAACGAGTAGGAACTCGTGGTTGATGTAGTCGTACACTTGCCGATCTCAAGATCGTGATGAAGTCCAGCAGGTCCGGCTCCAGCACGTCCATCAGATCCAGCTCCAGCACCACCAAGTCCAGCACCGCAAAGCAGCGGTGCATCCGTGATCGCACACACGTTCGGTACCCCGACAACCTCCGTCCCTCGCTCCAGCAAAGCAGCGGAAGCAGCAACTCCTTTCCAGATAAAGCCACCGGGAACATGTATCTCGCTAATCCGAGACCATGGGGAAATAATACTAGAGGGGGAGAGAGATCCTTCACAAGGAGGTATGTTTGAGAAGTGAGGAGAGGGTGGCCTTTTATAGGAGGAGGGGAGGGTACCCCTCCTTCATGGCCGGCGCATGGGGAGGTGACCCTTCACCTCCTCCATTCATGTGGTGGTAACCCCTCCACATTAAAATGCCTCTTCACATTCCCTTTTAAAGTCTCCACTTTAAATGCATTAAATTTCTCCAAATTTAATGCTCTCTCATTTAATAAAACTCTTTTATTATTTTTATTCAGAATTTTGTTAATTACTTTAATTAACAAACATTCACATAAAACCCCCCGCAACATTTCAATATTACATGCAGAACCAATTTCAGCATTTTCACCCGAAACAGTTTCAGTGTCTATTGAAATAATTCTAGCGCTTTCTTAAATCTTTATCTGAAACATATTTGCTCCAAATGGTGTCGGTATCCCTTAAGTGTGTCACTCTATGGTTCGCGAATAATGCAGACATGATCGAGACCCCTCTCCGATCAATAATCAGCAGCGGGACCTGGAGATCCATACTGACTCCTACACATTCAACGATGACTTCCGTGATCGTGAGAACCTTTAACGCTAGTAACTAAATCCCTTTGTCCCGCGATATATTACATGTCCGAGATTCGATCATCGGTATCTCCATACCTAGTTTGATCTCGTTATTGACATGCACACTTTTCTCGTTCCCGTGATATAACATTCTAGTGATCACATCACTTGCTTGCAAGCTATTTCAATGTGATATCACCGAGAGGGCCCAGAGTATATCTATCCGTCATCGGGATGGACAAATCCACTCTTGATCCATGAGCCTCAACATAACACCTTAGCTTGAACCCACCTTTATAGTCACCCTGTTATGGTGTGACGTTTGATGTTATCAAGATACTCTTCCGGTGTTAGCAATTAACATGATCTCATGGTCTAAGGATAAAGATTACTTCGTATGATATTATAGCAATATAAACATAATGACTTTGATCGTAATGCTATACTTCGGATGAATGTTCATCACATCATTCCACCAATGGTGTGACCTTGTTATTAACAACATCCAATGTCCATGATCAGGAAACCTTGATCATCTTGTTAATCAACAAGCTAGTCTATAAGAGAGGCATAACTAGGAACCCTTTTTGTTTATTAAACACACATGTATTGATGTTTCCGATCAATACAATTCTAGCATGTAAAATAAACATTTATCATAAACATGGAATAAGATAATAACCACTTTATTATTGCCTCTCGGGCATATTCCCTTCAGTCTCCCAGTTGCACTAGAGTCAATAATCTAGTTTGAAAAACATTGCATATTGAACACCTATGGCTTTCTGGTGTTGCATATACGCTATTGCTAGTGGTTAACATAATCTCTGGATCTGACAGTTTCAGGTCCGTGTGTATTTGCATGTCTCTGCGTCTCTACGCATCACTCATTCTCAAATGAGATGGCATTGTATAGATTTGGTCCTTTGGTGAGACCTTTAGTTAGTTCGGCTCAAAATATGTTGATATTATTGTCACACAATATATCTTCATAGTATTAGCCCACTTTGATCCACACCTAGTTTGATAACAAACTACTTAACACAAATTCCCTCCTTTGCTGCTACTATAGCAGTCATATACTTAGCCTTTTGTTGTATTATCCGTCACAATGTCTCAACTTTGGAACTTATCCAAATCCATCATGGAACATCCTTTCCATTACATTGTGCCACCCATAGTCTAAATTGAGATAAATTTAATTTGTATCTTGTGACAAAATTAGTATCAATGTAACACTTTACAATGAACTACCTTTAACTATTTGTCACTTATACATGACATATTCTTAGTTCTTCCAAAGCTCATAAGAATATCTTTACTATTGTCCAATGATCATCATATGAATCATTCTGGTATATGCTCATAACATTTAGAGCATAGGACATTTGGATATATACATATCATGGTATAATCGATCAAAATCTTCATGTGATTTTACTCACCAAGTGTTGAAACACTTGAATCTTGATACAATTCTTTCCATGCAGCAAGAACCTTTCTTGTTGTTTCCATATTGAACCCTTTCAATATCTCATATATGTATGTCTGGCACAACCATATTAGCGCCTTAATCTATCCATATAGATATTGATGCCTAATATTCTGGGTTTGCCCAAGTCTTTCATCGAAATCTTATTTTAATGAAATTCTTAACTTGTGTCAATATAAGATACATCATTTCCAATCAACAATATGACCTCTACATAATGTATTAGAAATATGTCTCAACGCTCCCACTTAATTTCTTGCAAATGCAAGCATCTTCATCATCTCCGATGAATTTAAACTCTTTTAACAGTTTCATCATGGTGAAGATTCCAACTCCGCTATGCTTACTTCAACTGTTGAAGTTTACATGCCCTTTTAGCACCCTTTGAATTAACAAAACCCTTCGGACCATGTCATGTACATGTCCTAGGTTACCGTTCTATTAGAAGAACCTTGTTTTGTTTATTCAACTACCATATACCAAATTATATGTAGTGGTTGCTACATTAATCCGTCAAGACTATATATCGCTATGAAAGATCAAATCTTGTCATAGTCAACTCCTTGAACATTGTCGTAAACTTCTTTCCGACATGTCAACTATTTCATAGATGTTAAACATCCATGTCTTATTTCTTTATAGATCCAAACACGACCGATAGGCTTCACGCCTTTCTGGAGGGTCTTCCAAGTTCAGAAACTTGTTTTCTCGTGTATGGATACTATCACGGATTCTATGACTTCTAGTCATTTTATGGAGTCAGGGCCCATCATCGCTTCTTTGCATGTAGTCGGTTCATCATTGTCAAAACAATAACGACTTGCTTATCAAATCTTACTATTTGATTCTTACCGACCCACACGGTTCTATAGGAACTCTAATCTCGAGATCACACCTTTTGTAATCACGAGACATGAGCATTGTGACCGCCGGGACACTTTCCGCTGCGCTACTTAGCACATATAGCTAAGGTTCAACAACCTTATCAAAGTTCTATTGTCCTCCCACTTAACTTTTCACGAAAAATTCCTTCTCAAGAAACTTGACGTTCCAAGTAACAAACTCTTTTGTCCTCGGTGTTATGGAGAAATTCCCAACAAATTCTTTGGGATAACCTACAAAGACGTGCTTATCCGACTTTGGTTGTAAACATTTTACTTATGCATAGCATACCAAAATTTAAGAAAAGACAATTCGGGTTTTATCCCAAACCATAACTCATATGGTGTCATTTCAATGGATCACGATGGTGCTCTTTTCAGTGTAAAAGCGGTAGTCTCTAAAGCTTCAATCCTTAAAACATAATGGCAGTTTTATAAATGACACCCTTGATCTTACCATGTCAAACATGGTTTGATTTTATCTCTCGAATATGCCATACTCCTATGGTTTATCGTGAAACACAAATCATGGAACAATTCCTCAAGTCTTAGGTGTTTTTTGCTAAACATGTAACTCAAATATCTTCCTTTATGATCGAATCATAAACTCTTTATTTTCTTGTTACAATGATTTTCCACTTCATCTTGAAAGTCTTTGAACAATTTTAAAATGTTTCATACTTCTTCCTTGTTAAGTAAATATACAGATATATTCACTCAAATTTTAGGAGAAAGCATATGAAGCAAAAACATCCATCGCATATGGCTAAACATAATGGACTATGCACATCAGCATGCACAATTTCCAATAAGCTAGTCATCCGTTCCTCTCTGGCCTATGGACGGAGTTTCAATTATCTCGAGGAAAGTCTCACATGCGTCAACTGATCAAAATCAAAGACTCCAAAAATCCATCAACATGGAGTTTCTTCATGTTTTCTTTCAAATATAATTTAAACAGCGATGTCACTTCATAAGTGATCTTTCAGTCATTTGTCTTGCGACATTTTAGCAATAGTGTTTATGGATGTGATTTCTCCAACTAGACTTGTAAAAGTTCATCCATCCTTTATGGAATACGGTAATTATTTGAACAGCCATTGTTCTCATGATACCGGAACAAAATAAAAATTATTTAAACAAATCTTGAAGGCTTGGTTTGATGACAACGAAAAACGCAATAACACTTTATTTGTTTTCGATGAACATCACCACTCATTCTTTTGCTGGTTACTTAGGCCATTGTAGTTCATGAATTGCGTTGTCCTGTATGACACTTCATACCAACCAATTCGGTATCCAATACCGGTATCTAATACCTAAGAACCACATTGTTTAACAAGCAAGGAATATAGCCATAACATGTATATCTTCTATATACCTAAGTTGGACATCTCCAACCTTTTATTTTCTGCCAAATATTTTATAGATTCTCTTTTAGCAATTCCTTTTCTTTTAAAAGAATCTATCAACATCAATAGTGGTGTCATCAACATGACACATGGTACAAAGCGTATATAGTCAAATACTAATACCTTTGGACTTGCACTTTGAAGTGGATCACCATCATCAAATGTTTGGTGTTCTTTCAAAAATCCATTCTTTAGTAATCTATTAGTGTAGTAAACATTTTACTTACATCTTCTATTCATCCTTATCATGACAACTTTCATGATCAAGCTACTATAGCCTATAAGGAAGAATCGCGAGTATAATATCAGTTCCCAAAACCTTTTTGGTAGATTCGGATGCCTAGCATCTCCATCCTTCACAAATTCTCATACAATATGAGAACATGTATTTTGCTAAATTATACTCTATCATAATGCAACCAAAAACATTGTTTCAGATATCACAATATCTTTTACACATGATGGTTTCTGAAACAATTTTCAGCTCCAATATAATCTTGATATTAAAACAACTTTTGGATATCAATAATCATGGAGGCAAACATGATACTTTAGATACTAACATTGGAATTCTTACTCTTGATTTAATATTACTTATTAATTTTCATGGAGTAAATAGAGTTTGCTGAAGGTTTGCAATAGGACTTATAAACTTTAAATTGACAATCAAAACAATACAATACCAGTTCGTAAAGTAAATATCCAGAATTCTATAGTTCTATTATCTCAAATAAAAACTAAGCATAAGGTAGACAACGAATGCCAATGACTACAACAAACTATGCAAATTCACTTTGATTTAATTTATGACAAATTTGGTTCGACTAATCCAAATTAGAAATGAACTCCCACTCAAAAACGACATCCCTCGTGCCTTTTTGGTGATTACATGAACCAAATCCACTACACCAAGTACGATCATCACGTGAGTTGATGTAGCTTCAAAGGCGAGCATCTATATGGGCATCATATCAACTATATGACTCATGCTTAACCTTTCGGTCCGTGTTCCGAGGCATGTCTGCACTTGCTAGGCTCGCAAAGTAAGAACCTTAGTACTCGCATGTGTAAAACTGTCTTACACCCGTTTGTATGAAAGCGTAGAGTCGAGTACACCCGATCATCACGTGATGTCTCGAAATACGATCCACAAAATGGTGCATACTTAAGGAAGAACACATTTTTATCTTGATATCTAAAAGAGGGATCATCTTACAATGCTACAGAAAGCGCCAAACTAATAGTATAAGATGCTAACATCTAATGTGTAAAGTGAGATGATATGGTCATGCATTTGATCTCTATCACTTGCATCGTGGTATGATCTCTATCATTCCTTTGTGTGTAAGGCCAAGGTCTATGGAACTTACCAAGTTATTAGCAACTCATTGTAAATCAGATATTGACTATAGTAGGAGACACAGACACCCGCCAGCCACTTATGCAAAACAAGTTGCATGTCAGTCATGGAACCGGTCTCATGTACGATGACATGTAAGGTTTGTCCAGGCCGCTTCATCCCACTATGCCACCAATATCCAAAATACATAGAAGATGCAATAACATGATCATCATCGCCCACATATCAACATATGTGTACTACCCATGCTAAGAACCTACGCATAGATCAGGCTCTGATACCCTTTGTTGGGTCCGCAGACAGAAAACAAAAATTTCCTACGGTGTGAACTACACGCCAAGATCTATCTACTAGGTACAAGGCAACGGGTGGACATACATCCAACAAGAACTTACCCTCATAGACAACGAGCTTTGTTAACGAGTAGGAACTCGTGGTTGATGTAGTTGTACACTTGCCGATCTCAAGATCATGATGAAGTCCAGCAGGTCCGGCTCCATCGATCCAGCTCCGGCACCACCAAGTCCAGCACCGCATAAGCAGCGGTGCATCTGTGATCGCACACACGTCGCATACCCGACAACCTCCATCCTCGCTCCAGCGAAAGCGGAAGAAGCAACTCCTTTCCAGATAAAGCCACCGGGAACATGTATCTCGCTAATCTGAGACCATGGGGAAATAATACTAGAGGGGGAGAGAGATCCTTCACAAGGAGGTGTGTTTTAGAAGTGAGGAGAGGGTGGCCTTTTATAGGAGGAGGGGAGGGTACCCCTCCTTCATGGCCGGCGCATGGGGAGGTGACTCTTCACCTCCTCCATTCATGTGGTGGTAACCCCTCCACATTAAAATGCCTCTTCACATTCCCTTTTAAAGTCTCCACTTTAAATGCATTAAATTTCTCCAAATTTAATGCTCTCTCATTTAATAAAACTCTTTTATTATTTTTATTCAGAATTTTGTTAATTACTTTAATTAACAAACATTCACATAAAACCCCCTGCAACATTTCAATATTACATGCAGAACCAATTTCAGCATTTTCACCCAAAACAGTTTCGGTGTCTATTGAAATAATTCCAGCGCTTTCTTAAATCTTTATCTGAAACATATTTGCTCTAAATGGTGTCGGTATCCCTTAAGTGTGTCACCCTACGGTTCGCGAATAATGCAGACATGATCGAGACCCCTCTCTGATCAATAATCAGCAGCGGGACCTGGAGATCCATACTGACTCCTACACATTCAACGATGACTTCTGTGATCGTGAGAACCTTTAACGCTAGTAACTAAATCCCTTTGTCCCGCGATATATTACATGTCCGAGATTCGATCATCGGTATCTCCATACCTAGTTTGATCTCGTTACCGACATGCACTCTTTTCTTGTTCCCGTGATATAACATTCTAGTGATCACATCACTTGCTTGCAAGCTATTTCAATGTGATATCACCGAGAGGGCCCAGAGTATATCTATCCGTCATCGGGATGTACAAATCCAACTCTTGATCCATGAGCCTCAACATAACACCTTCAGAAAGTGTACCCACCTTTATAGTCACCCTGTTACGGTGTGACGTTTGATGTTATCAAGATACTCTCTCGGTGTTAGCAATTAACATGATCTCATGGTCTAAGGATAAAGATTACTTCGTATGATATTATAGCAATATAAACATAATGACTTTGATCATAATGCTATACTTCGGATGAATGTTCATCACATCATTCCACCAATGGTGTGACCTTGTTATTAACAACATCCAATGTCCATGATCAGGAAACCTTGATCATCTTGTTAATCAACAAGCTAGTCTATAAGAGAGGCATAACTAGGAACCCTTTTTGTTTATTAAACACACATGTATTGATGTTTCCGATCAATACAATTCTAGCATGTAAAATAAACATTTATCATAAACATGGAATAAGATAATAACCACTTTATTATTGCCTCTCGGGCATATTCCCTTCATTGTTATGTTCAAATTGTTACTTATCATTATATCATCTCTGATCTTGATCCATATGATGTCTCGTGAGTAGTTCTTTTAGTTCTTGAGGACATGGGAGAAGTCATGTTGTTAGTAGTGGAATTGTGTTGAGAAAGATTCAATGGTTTGTTATTTAAGTTGTGGTGTTATTCTTCTAGTGGTGTCATGTGAACGTCGACTACATGACACTTCACCTTTAAGGGACTAATCGTAGGGGTTGCCAGAGTGACAGAAACCTGAACCCTGTTAGGAAACCTTTGCACAAGGGATGTAGGATCTTAGAGTTTAAAGCTGTGGTTAGGTTTTTATCTTAGTTACTTTCTTGTACTTGCGGATGCTTGCAAGGGGTTTAATCACAAGTATGTATTAGTCCTAGGAAGGTCAGTACATTAGCACAGGTTCACCCACACAACACTTATCAAACTACAGAAGATTAATCAACTATATGAAGCGAAAGCACTTGACGATATCCCCATGTGTCCTCGAGAATGTTTGGTCATCTTAAGTAATACAACCGGGTTGTCATTTTCTAAAGAAAGGATTGGGCCATTTGTTGCATTTATTATCATTGTGTTTTATTTACTCGCACTTTATTTATCTGCATTATCAAAAACCCCTAAAAATCCGTTAGCTAAGTATTTATAGAGAATTACTGCTCCAAGTCACTCGTCAACACCTTCTGCTCCTTGTTGGGTTCGACACTCTTACTTATCGAAAATACTGCGATACACCCCCTATACTTGTGGGTCATCACCTAGTGATCTAGAGAACTTGGTCAATGAGTTTCTTAAACATGAAAATAGAAGAGGAAAAATTCCTTATGGTGATACCTTAGTTAGAGATGTTCTTTCTAAAGCAATACCTTTCATAGCTGATTATTTTAATCATATTAGAACTGCTTCTACTAACGATGGAGAACAACCCTCTACTGTTACTCCCATATCTTCCATTTGTTGCATCATTGAAGCAGGAAAGAAGGGTAAATCCATGAAGCATAAAACCAGGAAAAATAAAAATAAGAAGCCTTGTGTTAAATATCCCATACATCTGACACCTGCAAATGAAGTGAAACAGAATTATGAAGAATATCGGAGAAATGAAAGACGCATCAAGGAGAAAGAAGAAAAAGAAATCAAGGAATGGAATAAATTGAAAGCCGCTCTCAAACCTGATCCCCCACCTATTCCTAATCCTCCACCTATTCCTGATCCTTATTATTCTTCTGAATTTAGTGATGATGAGGACTTCAATTATTCTATAATCCTTGATAATTGTCTTGAAGAAGTTTTTGATGATTCTACTAGTGTTTGTTTAAATACTCTTTTTGGGGAAATCAATTATGATGAGCCAAAGATGGAATCATGTGTGCCTACCATACCTGTTTGCTATGACTTTTGTTTTACTAATGAGGTGCAGGAAATTCCGGTGGCAAAGACCAAGCTACTGGATCCGAAAGAACATTATGAGCTATACCCTCAAAATAGTAATCAAGGTAAATATTCAAATTTTGACAATAAATCTTTAACACCCTCTATGAAGGAAGGAAAGAATACATATTTACCGAGCTTGGTGCATCTATCCTCACGTGGCAACGAGAACACTAACAAGATACCAATGTACCGCAAGCGGGTACGTCTTAGAATAAAAAAGTATGATATAAATCCTGAAAACACTCGTTGGAGGTAATAAAAATTATTGAATAAATGTGGAGTATAAAAGCCTGGCTACTTGGTTATAAGAAAGTGCTTCCCGGGAGGCAACCCAGAAGTCATTAGGTGTCTTTCTTAGTTTTGTGTTTTGAGTCTTGATGCATTCATGTTGCATTGGCATTTTTATTCTTTGCATGATTTGCTATTAGAGTTATCTTGTTGTAGTTTTCAAAAGGTAGAATTTATTGTTACTACATGTTGTTGTTGGTCGAAAATTAAAGTTATTACTTTACTGTCAAAACAAGGTATATCACTAAGTTTTAGGTTAAGAAAGAATTCTCAAAGAAATAGAATTTTTTGATGCATACAGAGAGTTTAACGACCAACTATACGACGGGAATAAACATTTCGGCCGTATAGTTCCGGTCGTATAGATATCTTTGCCATCGACAATTTTTCTTTCATATGTACTGAGAGTTTAACGACCAACTATACGGCAGGAATCAAAATTCTGGCCGTATAGCTCCGGTCATATAGATATCGGTGCTTGTGTACAAATTCTTTTCTAATATACTGAGAGTTTAACGACCAACTATACGGTGGGAATAAAAAATTCTGGCCGTATAGTTCTGGTCATATAGATATCTATGCCTTTGTATATTTTCTTTCCCAGGGACAGACAGTTTGATGACCAACTATACGGCGGGAACATTTTGTTCCGGCCGTATAGTTGCGCCCATATAGCTGCGCCGCCAGGAGGAAACCCTAAAATTTTGATAGAAGGCCAACTATACGGCGGGAACGCATTGTTCCGGCCGTATAACTGCGCCCGTATAGTTGGGAAAACCCCTCAAACGCCAACTGGAAGGTAACCATTGCTCAAAATTTCATTCTTTCTTCTTCCTTCTTCTAAAAACCTCGAAGCACCACCTGGGAGCTTCTCCCATGTTTTAGAGAAGCCGAGCGTATGTAAACAATAAAGTTCTATCTTAGAAATTCCTTAAGTTGTAATTCTCTTTAGTAGTTCATGTTTTCTTTTTGTTTTCTTTCATTAGTTGGGTGAACAAACTTTGTTCGTACATAAAACCGTTGTCTTTTATTTTGTGTGTTATTTTCGCAGGGACTTGAACCTTGTGTGACGACGTGTACGATAGTGTCAACCGTGCAAACACTCGCATGAGCCACCTATTTACTTGAATTCAACGTTTCAACAATCAGTGTCTGGTAAAACCTTCCAACTCGAACCTCTTTTAAATAAGCACATAGGGGCTGCACACTCGTGTTTCATATTTTGTCTCACTTACACTTCATCACAATCTAGGAGAAGAGCACTCCTAGAACTAGTTTGTTGACTTAGGCGTGGTGCTTAGGTTGATGAACCGACTCAGTGGGACTTGTATTTTTATTACTTGTGAGCTAAACCCGTGTCTTCAAAAACACAAAAATATTTTGTCTTCTTTCTAGTCTTGTTCCTACCAGGTTCTTAAGGAAGGCATACACCGGATCGTGAAGCATTCATTGAAGCAAAGGTTCTTTGTCAATCAAAGTAGAGGTTAAAATCACCTCAATGGTAAAGTGTGTCACCCTTTCTTTAACTTAAGCTTGGGGAGGTAACCACTTCTTATACTCTCTTTTGATAACTGCATTTTCTCTTTTGTTTTCATGATCTTCTCAAAGTTCTTAGCTTGGGGAGGTTGTTTTGCATGTGTAGAGTCTTGTGCAAAGTTCTTTATCTTAAAAAGTTTTCATGCTATTGTGTATCCCTCTGTTTTTGAATGCTTGCTTAGGTGAGTTTTTGTTCATATTTATATAAGGGATATACTTGCTCATGTTAGGTCTCATAGGAGACAAGCCATATCTTTGATGCACCTTGTTCAACTATTATCTAGCTGGTGAAAAAATATTGTGATCCTCTAAATATATATTTCCATGTTCTCTACATTTTGAAAAAAAATATAATAAAGAAGTTCTTCGAAACTTGCTAGTTGTCACTGTTCAGAATTGTCTTAAATGAATGGTTATGGAGTAGCATGACCCCATAGTGCTGGAAATGATGGTCATAATAGATGCTTACTCAGTGAGTTGTCAAATAAGAAATGATGTTTCAAAGTTTCGAGATTACATATGCCAAAATTTTGTATTGGAAATCAAAGTGAGATATTGCTTTATGCGTGTCTTGCGCCACTATCGCTCAACATGGGATGCTAACAACTCCGCTGGCCTTTAAACAATCCAAAAAGAGGAAACTCTTGGAGCTTGGCTATGAGTTTCCCAACATATGTAGAAAAAATTGCTATATTTGGGTATGCATTGGTATTCTCATGGGCCAGCATTAAAAGCAAAAGTCGGAATACTCCTTTGGCCATTATGAGAAATGATTATACCGAAAAGGGAAACCTTGGTAATGGTCACGAGTGTCCTTCCTAGCCTGCACAGTCTCGATTGAACATATACCACTCTTTTGGCATGGTATCATTACTAAGAAATATATTTTCTATGAGCTCAACAATCTAAGTTTGCACTTGAGAGACTTTAATAGATGGCATGAGTGGGCAGCATTGGAAAACTCTATTTCTATTTATGATTGATAACTAACCGTGTTCAGCTTTGCCTTATACAAATAAAAGTACAAAAATACAATAAAGTGCATATAGAAGGATCACAAGTTTACTTGCAAGCTAAGATTTAACTTTGACATGGGGCATAGAAGTTTTTGACTAATCTCTAGTGGTTTGGAATAATATAACTGAGCTTATATTTCCTTGTATGATTATGTGCTCTCTTACTTTGAGCTTGCAGGAAAAACAAGGATATGGTCCATTGATTTCCAATGATAAACAAGATCACATCCATTAAGTTATCGATCCCTTTTGCTCGAGGACGAGAAAGATCTAGCTTGGGGAAGTTGATGGCTATGATATACAACACTTTTAGCAATATAAATTGTGTTATTTGCCTATCATATCATGCTCCATCTAACTATTGCTATGCTTAATATGCATGATTACTTATTTTTGTTAAATTCAATATGAGCCTTGCACATTTAGTAGTTTAGGTAGAATTTTATCCCTCTTCCTTGTCTTTGACATGTGTGTAGGTTTTGATGATGATTATGGACAAAACAAAGGCAAAAGGAACAATGAGAGCATAGTATGGAGGAGCTGCAGGGACCAGACTTAGCCATTTGAGAGGTTGTAAAAGTGTTTTTTCCAACTTCTGAAAATAAATATCCAAGACCACAGGGTTGTAGCCCTCTATGATATGAACTCAACGAGCCCAAGAACACCCAAAATGGAGTTCGTATGAAAAAATGGCGGCCAAAATACTAAAAGCATCTACAAGTTTAACGAGCAACTATACGGCCGGAGCTATATTTTTAGTCGTATAGCTCCACCCGTATAGTTGCCAAAAAGGTCGAAAACGACGGGATTTCACCCTAGAAAAGCTCCAGAACCTTCCCTAAGTCATATGACGGTATTGGGGGAACCCTAGGGCACCCCCAAGGCCTATATAAAGGAGGGATGACCCAAGAGAGAGCCACCAAGCCATAGCCTTCAGGGGCGGAGCTCTGCCGCCGCCGCCAGCCACCCGATCTCCATTGCGGCGGAGCTCTGCCTCAACCACACCTCCGAGATCTAGATCTCCCTCAACACCATCACCATCAAGGCATCCAAGCAAGAAGAAGGGGAGGAGAAGGAAGACATCACCACCACCACGCATCGATCTCCATTATCATCTCCATCTCCCTCTCTCTCTTGTGTTTAGTAATTATAAGATTGAACATGGTTGTGATATCATTATATATTTATATATGTTTTGCTGTTCATCCATGTGTGAGTGATTGATTCAACTCTAGGTTGAGGTATGATCTAGTGCGCTAAGTTAGAATTTATTGTGATCTAAGATGAGTTTATGTGATCCTTTGGTTCGGAAGTGCCTTTTGCCTTGCGGTGATGCGCGAGAACCATGCATAGTGCACACAGTGTGACAGCCCGGTAATCAATTGGGGAGCGTTTATTTGTGTGAGAAATCTCTTATAGATCACATGTATATTTTCCCATCTAGTACTAGTGAGACCGAAGCCTAGAAGCCCTCTCTCATTCCATTCAATCCTACAACTACAATCTCTTTAATTCAGTTCATATTCATGTTTACTTTCCGTCTTAGTTTATTTTGTTCTTATTAAAAGTTCTTTGTGACTGCGGGGTCATGTTGTTTCCATTCAACAATCTCCCATCAGGACAAACTCTTAAATATTTTCTACTACAAGTACTGCAGTAACCCTATTATTGGTGCAGGAATCCAGTCATCATCGAAATTTCTGCAGAGGAGCATCGCCTGGCTAGGGCATGGCGTCGCCTTCACCTGGAGCAGGGCGCCCTCGACCATGCCCAGGAGCAGTGGGGATCTCGCGGCAAGGCCACGAGCTCCAGGGCGGCCGACCTCGCGGAGTCGCCTTGCAAGGCAGCGGCGACCTCCGCACCCATCAGGGGTGACGGCTCAATGCACGGCGCCCAGAAAATTGCTTGATGGCGGTGTTGATGTAGAGCTCGTTGGGAACCCCAAGAGGAAGGTATGATGAGCACAGCAGCAAGTTTCCCTTAGTTATGAAACCAAGGTTTAATCGAACCAGTAGGAGCAAGGAAACACCTCAAAGGTGTTACTAGCTGAGCTTTGGCAGGGCGCACTACCGGTGCTAGTAGCAACGTGGAGACCTGCACAACACAACCACAGAACTTTGTCCCCAACTTGCGATGAGGTTGTCAATCTCACCATGTGTTGCGGAAAACAAAGGATTAAACATATCGAATGGAAAGAAGTAAAAGTTTGCAGAAAGTAAACAGAAAGCAGTAAGTAGTTGTAGATTGTATGTAAAGAAGAAGGACCGGGATCCATAGTTCACTAGAGGTGGCTCTCCTTAGATAAATAACATGCTAGGTGAACAAATTACAGCGAGGCAATTGACAAACACCGAGAAAGCAATACATGCATATACTAATCATCTTGACTCCTTTGAGACTTGATTGGGCAATACAACATAATACATAGACCGCCATCCAACTGCATCTATGACTAATAATCCACCTTCAGGTTATCATCCGAACCCCCTCTAGTATTAAGTTGCAAGCAACAGATTATTGCTTCTGAATCGTGTAAGGTAAACAATACAATTATTCTATGAACAAAGGATCGTTGTTTTCTCCTAGTAGCAATAGCACATCTAGTACCTTAGAGATTTACATCACTTCCCAGTTACGAGAGGCATGAACCCACTATCGAGCATAAATACTAACTCTTGGAGTTGCTAGCATCTACTTGGCCAAGATAGCTACTAACAACGGAAAGCATGCAAGATCTCAAATAACAAAGACATGATAGAATCAATAATCAATCTGAAATAGCATCTCAATATCCATCGGATCCCCGCAAACACAACATGTACGGATTACAAAAAAGATGATCTTGATCATGAACGGAGCTCACAAGATCTAAACATGAAAGCACAAAGGAGGAGAAACCAGCCATCTAGCTACTACATGGATCCGTAGTCCAAGGATGAACTACTCACACATCACACCGGAGGCTTGCATGGTGATGAAGAAGGCCTCCAGGGTGAATTCCCCTCTCCAGCGGTGCCGGAAGAGCAGATCCCTCCCGATCTAGGGATGGAGATGACGGTGGCTACAGACTCTTTCGTGGATTTTTGATCGGGTACTTAGGGTTTTCGTCCCGAGGGCAACTTATAGGCGGAAGGAGAGGGGGGTCGGCCAGACCACCCCCTAGCACGAGCCAGGCCTGGGCGCGCGGTCAGGTGGTGTGGCCGGCCCCTATCCCTTCTCCTTCTCGTATTCTGGCACTTGATCCCTTCCGGAAAAATAGGCACTTTGGCTTTTGCCCCGTCCAATTCCGAGAATATTCATTTTCTGACTTTCCTGGAACCAAAAACAGCAGAAAACAGGCAGCTAGCACTATGGCTCTTGTTAATAGGTTAGTCCAAGAAATCATAATAAAAGTACTCCAAAGTTGGAACAAAACACAAGAAAGTGGATAAAACCAAGCATGGAACATCAAAAATTATAGATACATTTGCAATGTATCAACATCCCCAAGCTTAAGTCCTGCTCGTCCTCGAGTAGGTAAGTGATAAAAAGAAAGAATAATTTTTGAGGTGACATGCACCATCAAATACTTGATCAAAGTATTTTTAAAACATTGATAGCTGGGATCATAGTACTTCAATCAAACATGAAAGACAAAGTTCTAGCAATAAGCAAAGAAACTATGATGCAACATGAAAGGCACAAACAAAAGATTCATGAATAACATGCTTTGCAAGACGTTTGTTTGTTTCACATAAATAAAACATAGCATAAAAGTATTCAGCTTGTCCCTCAATAGAGTAGCAAATGTAAATGCATGGGACACCTTCAAAGTTCATAAGAGTGACTAGATACAATAGTTTCAAACAAGCAATAACAAGTTATGCATCAATCGACTAGTCTTGGGACAATGCATATAGAACTAAGAATGGCCACTATGCTCTCAAAGTAGTGCATAAAGATAGAAGGTGGAGAATCAATATAATGGTGGAAGAAAGGCCTTTTGTAAAAGGAAGTAGGGATTCAAGTATCATAAAGAGCTTCCAAAAATTATGGTACTTGTAGTTTTCAGCTCTCATTGCCCCTATCATAAGCATCTTGAAGGTGATTAAGGTTAAAGTGACACAACTAAGAGGATATGCTTGACAAGTTATAAACCGAAATCTCATGCCCCTTACTTACGAAGACCGATCCTCATGCTATTGAACTTTAGTCACGAGTAAGCTCTTGTCATTGTAAGTATATGTGTATCATTAAGAACCGCCAACGGGGCACCCCTTGCACATGATACGAGAGCTTTCCCATAATCAAAATGACAAGGCAAGCATACAATGAGCATCTCAGCGATCTTTTTATTTGCTATTTGCATAGGTTTTTATTGAGGATGCTTCATAGAGTGCTCATTATGGTGATGCTGCAAGTTTCCACCATGATTAGGCATGGCTTAGGCTAGCGGCCCGGGCGTTTCTCTAACACACATACAAACTCCATGATCTTACAAGTTCCACTTTTATTTCACACCGCCGGGATCCGTAAGCAAAAGAACATAATATCAACAAGGTACAAAGTACAAGTGCAATGTTGAAAGCGTTCCCCATGGTACATGGTTCTGCTAATTTCAACTTATAAAGCGCAGGCATATACGCAACAAAGAAGGACCCAATGGTTCAAGTTTATTAGAGGCAAAAAAGTAAAGTGTGCCATCCAGTTCGTGAGAGCTTTAATCACTAGTTTTCTCATAACAAGTGAAAGGTAGACAAAAGCATGAATATACTTGGAATAGCATAAGCTAGTAGGTAGGTGTGGTGGACTCTTTGGAATAACTTGGTTTAGGGAGTTGGATGCATGAGTGGAACTCATACTTGGTGGTGGAGGCTAGCAAAAGACTGGGAGCGACAAACTAAGAGAGCAATAATGGCCATAATCATGCAGAGCGACAAAACATCATTGATCAAAGAATGAAGTGATACTACAAGTTGAAAACTAAAGGATCATAAAGGCTATGGTTACTTGTGATAGTCATAACATGGTGCGAGCATGTGCCAAGTCAACCCAAATAAAGAATCAAAGGAGAATACCACTATACTATGCTTTAATATGCTAAAAAAACGCATGATTCATCCAAGGCACATTAAGCAATCTCAATTGTTTATAACAAGTAATGCTACAGCAAATAATACTAAGCATAAAGCCAAAACAATATCAAGCATGGCATGACAAAGCATAGCCACAGTCAAAAACGAGCTCTTTTTAGCACAAAAGTATGCACTTTCCTACTCTTTTCCAAACCAAACCAAACTATTTGCAAACCAAAATATGAAAGAGGGGGTACAACCAACTTATTCAGAAAACTAAGCAAACCAAGCAAACAAAAAACCAAAACAAAAACAAAAAAGAAGACGCTCCAAGAAAAACACAACTGTGCATGAAACAATAAAAATGAAGGGTTTGGAAGAAACCCGGAATTTTTATTGATGAAGAAGGGGATGCCTTGGGCATCCCCATGCTTTAACGCTTCTTGGATATTTCTTGGGTGACACGTGGCATCCCCAAGCTTGAGCTTTAGTCCATCCTTCATCTCGTTACTCATTTCTTCCATATACCTGAAAATTTTCCTTCATACAAAACTTCACACAATCTCATTAGCAACATTAGTGCACTTAAGATAAACAAGTCTCAAGGTTCAGTTCTAACACCAAATAAACTTCCATTAGAACACTATATAATGTAGCATTTCCCTCAAAAAGCTCAATTCCCCAAAAGAACTCAAGAAGGAACTAACAAGAAGCAAATGCAGAAAATGGCAGAAATCTGTCAAAACAGACCAGCAGGTAAAGACGAATTTTTTCGAAGACCTTCTGTTGATCAAATAAAAAAGTGTTGAACTAAAGAAAGTTAGATAACAACCTGGGGAAGAATCACAAAAAATTACAGCTCAATCTGTCATATATATCTCTCTCAGGAATGTTTACGGTGAAGCACATAAATTTGTTTCGGGACAGCAACTTTCCCAATCATCACTGCACTCTTATTAGAGGTTACTCTTGGCACAAAAAGCAAATAAAAAGTCTAAGAAGAGGTTATTACCGAAGTAATAACTTCCAAGACTTATCTAAAACTCTTGGGTTATCTCCCAACAAGTACTTTTCTTTAACGCCTTTAAGTTAGGCATAAGAACCAAAGAAAGAATCAAGTGTTCTCAAACGAAGAAGCATTAAGATCAATACCAGAAATATTTTCAACAATGCAAGGTATATCATCCAAATAAGTTCTAGAGGATCCTCTCTCAATGCTCTTAGGTTCACTATTCTCATCAAAAGGGTTTGCAGGAACAATCCAATCAAGATTCTTTTCTATGGCATCATGTATTGCTACTAGTTTAAAGGGTATTGGTATCTTAGGTTCCTCCCGATTAGGTTTGGTTTTGTTCATATTTTCTCGTGTACCAACAACATCTACACATGAGCCTAGCATATTGAAACATTCAAAGACTTTTCTAGCTTCCTTGGCAACATCATAGAACTCCTTAAACAAAGTTTCTAGAATAAAATCCCTCTTTTCAGGGTCTTCAATTTCTTTAAGCTTAAGAAACATTACTTGCATTAAGGGGTTGAGGTTAACAAACCTAGCTTCTAACATGTGAATTAAAGAAGATGCAGCAATCTCAAAATTTGGAGCAAGTTCTACAAGGGATCTATCCTCAGTATCTTCATGTTTGCTAACATGATTAAAGAATTCTTCAATATTATCTTTCCCAATTATAGAACCACTACCAATTGAAAGGTCTTTCAAGGTGAAAGTAGGGATCAACATGGTGAGCTAAGGAAGGAGTGACAACTAAAGGAGACTTAATTTTTTTGTGTTTTTCAAATAAGAAAGCAAACTAGTAAAACTAATTTTTTTTGTGTTTTTTGAAGAACAAAACAAGCAAACAAAGCAAAAAGAAACTAAGCAAAACAAAAACAACAAAGTAAATACATTGGTTATGAGGGACTCCCCTTGTGAAGATGTCCTTGACTCCCCAGCAACGGTGCCAGAAAATCGCTTGATGGCTTGATGCACGGCACCCAGAAAATTGCTTGATGGCAGTGTTGATGTAGAGTTCGTTGGGAACCCCAAGAGGAAGGTATGATGAGCACAGCAGTAAGTTTCCCTCAGTTCTGAAACCAAGGTTTAATCAAACCAGTAGGAGCAAGGAAACACCTCAAAGGTGTTACTAGCTGAGCTTTGGCAGGGCGCACTACAGGTGCTAGTAGCAACGTGGAGACCTGCACAACACAACCACATAACTTTGTCCCCAACTTGCGATGAGGTTGTCAATCTCACCATGTGTTGCGGAAAACAAAGGATTAAACGTATCGAATGGAAAGAATTAAAAGTTTGCAGAAAGTAAACAGAAAGCAGTAAATAGTTGTAGATTGTATGTAATGAAGAAGGACCGGGATCCATAGTTCACTAGAGGTGGCTCTCCTTAGATAAATAACATGCTAGGTGAACAAATTACAGCGAGGCAATTGACAAACACCGAGAAAGCAATACATGCATATACTAATCATCTTGACTCCTTTGAGACTTGATTGGGCAATACAACATAATACATAGACCGCCATCCAACTGCATCTATGACTAATAATCCACCTTCAGGTTATCATCCGAACCCCCTCTAGTATTAAGTTGCAAGCAACAGATTATTGCTTTACGAACTGCGTGTAAGGTAAACAATACAATTGTTCTATGAACAAAGGATCGTTGTTTTCTCCCTAGTAGCAATAGCACATCTAGTACCTTAGAGATTTCTGTCACTTCCCCAGATTACCAGAGGCATGAACCCACTATCGAGCATAAATACTAACTCTTGGAGTTGCTAGCATCTACTTGGCCAAGATAGCTACTAACAACGGAAAGCATGCAAGATCTCAAATAACAAAGACATGATAGAATCAATAATCAATCTGAAATAGCATCTCAATATCCATCGGATCCCATAAACACAACATGTATGGATTACAAAAAGATGATCTTGATCATGAGCAGACTCACAAGATCTAAACATGAAAGCACAAAGGAGGAGAAACCAGCCATCTAGCTACTACATGGATCCGTAGTCCAAGGATGAACTACTCACGCATCACCGGAGGCTTGCATGGTGATGAAGAAGGCCTCGGTGAATTCCCTCTCAATGAGGTGCCGGAAGAGCTTGATCCTCCCGATCTAGGGATGGAGATGACGGCGACTCTGCACTCTTTCGTGGATTTTTGATCGGGTACTTAGGGTTTTCGTCCCGAGGGCAACTTATAGGCGGAAGGAGAGGCCGAGGGGGTGCTGGGGTCAGCCAGACCACCCCCTAGCACGGGCCAGGCCTGGGCGCGCGGCCAGGTGGTGTGGTCGGCCCCTAGCCCTTCTCCTTCTTGTATTCTGGCACTTGATCCCTTCTGGAAAAATAGGCACTTTGGCTTTTGTCCCGTCCAATTCCGAGAATATTCATTTTCTGACTTTCCTGGAACCAAAAACAGCAGAAAACAGGCAGCTAGCACTATGGCTCTTGTTAATAGGTTAGTCCAAGAAATCATAATAAAAGTACTCCAAAGTTGGAACAAAACACAAGAAAGTGGATAAAACCAAGCATGGAACATCAAAAATTATAGATACATTTGCAATGTATCAACATCCCCAAGCTTAAGTCCTGCTCGTCCTCGAGTAGGTAAGTGATAAAAAGAAAGAATATTTTTTGAGGTGACATGCACCATCAAATACTTGATCAAAGTATTTTTAAAACATTGATAGCTGGGATCATAGTACTTCAATCAAACATGAAAGACAAAGTTCTAGAAATAAGCAAAGAAACTATGATGCAACATGAAAGGCACAAACAAAAGATTCATGAATAACATGCTTTGCAAGACGTTTGTTTGTTTCACATAAATAAAACATAGCATAAAAGTATTCAGCTTGTCCCTCAATAGAGTAGCAAATGTAAATGCATGGGACACCTTCAAAGTTCATAAGAGTGACTAGATACAATAGTTTCAAACAAGCAATAACAAGTTATGCATCAATCGACTAATCTTGGGACAATGCATACAGAACTAAGAATGGCCACTATGCTCTCAAAGTAGTGCATAAAGATAGAAGGTGGAGAATCAATATAATGGTGGAAGAAAGGCCTTTTGTAAAAGGAAGTAGGGATTCAAGTATCATAAAGAGCTTCCAAAAATTATGGTACTTGTAGTTTTCAGCTCTCATTGACCCTATCATAAGCATCTTGAAGGTGATTAAGGTTAAAGTGACACAACTAAGAGGATATGCTTGACAAGTTATAAACCGAAATCTCATGCCCCTTACTTACGAAGACCGATCCTCATGCTATTGAACTTTAGTCACGAGTAAGCTCTTGTCATTGTAAGTATATGTGTATCATTAAGAACCGCCAACGGGGCACCCCTTGCACATGATACGAGAGCTTTCCCATAATCAAAATGACAAGGCAAGCATACAATGAGCATCTCAGCGATCTTTTTATTTGCTATTTGCATAGGTTTTTATTGAGGATGCTTCATAGAGTGCTCATTATGGTGATGCTGCAAGTTTCCACCATGATTAGGCATGGCTTAGGCTAGCGGCCCGGGCGTTTCTCTAACACACATACAAACTCCATGATCTTACAAGTTCCACTTTTATTTCACACCGCCGGGATCCGTAAGCAAAAGAACATAATATCAACGAGGTACAAAGTACAAGTGCAATGTTGAAAGCGTTCCCCATGGTACATGGTTCTGCTAATTTCAACTTATAAAGCGCAGGCATATACGCAACAAAGAAGGACCCAATGGTTCAAGTTTATTAGAGGCAAAAAAGTAAAGTGTGCCATCCAGTTCGTGAGAGCTTTAATCACTAGTTTTCTCATAACAAGTGAAAGGTAGACAAAAGCATGAATATACTTGGAATAGCATAAGCTAGTAGGTAGGTGTGGTGGACTCTTTGGAATAACTTGGTTTAGGGAGTTGGATGCATGATTGGAACTCATACTTGGTGGTGGAGGCTAGCAAAAGACTGGGAGCGACAAACTAAGAGAGCAATAATGGCCATAATCATGCAGAGCGACAAAACATCATTGATCAAAGAATGAAGTGATACTACAAGTTGAAAACTAAAGGATCATAAAGGCTATGGTGACTTGTGATAGTCATAACATGGTGCGGGCATGTGCCAAGTCAACCCAAATAAAGAATCAAAGGAGAATACCACTATACTATGCTTTAATATGCTAAAAAAACGCATGATTCATCCAAGGCACATTAAGCAATCTCAATTGTTTATAACAAGTAATGCTACAGCAAATAATACTAAGCATAAAGCCAAAACAATATCAAGCATGGCATGACAAAGCATAGCCACAGTCAAAAACGAGCTCTTTTTAGCACAAAAGTATGCACTTTCCTACTCTTTTCCAAACCAAACCAAACTATTTGCAAACCAAAATATGAAAGAGGGGGTCCAACCAACTTATTCAGAAAACTAAGCAAACCAAGCAAACAAAAAACCAAAACAAAAACATAAAAGAATACGCTCCAAGAAAAACACAACTGTGCATGAAACAATAAAAATGAAGCGTTTGGAAGAAACCCGGAATTTTTATTGATGAAGAAGGGGATGCCTTGGGCATCCCCATGCTTTAACGCTTGTACTTCTTGGATATTTCTTGGGGTGACACACGTGGCATCCCCAAGCTTGAGCTTTAGTCCATCCTTCATCTCGTTACTCATTTCTTCCATATACCTGAAAATTTTCCTTCATACAAAACTTCACACAATCTCATTAGCAACATTAGTGCACTTAAGATAAACAAGTCTCAAGGTTCAGTTCTAACACCAAATAAACTTCCATTAGAACACTATATAATGTAGCATTTCCCTCAAAAAGCTCAATTCCCCAAAAGAACTCAAGAAGGAACTAACAAGAAGCAAATGCAGAAAATGGCAGAAATCTGTCAAAACAGACCAGCAGGTAAAGACGAATTTTTTCGAAGACCTTCTGTTGATCAAATAAAAAAGTGTTGAACTAAATAAAGTTAGATAACAACCTGGGGAAGAATCACAAAAAATTACAGCTCAATCTGTCATATAGATCTCTCTCAGGAATGTTTACGGTGAAGCACATAAATTTGTTTCGGGACAGCAACTTTCCCAATCATCACTGCACTCTTATTAGAGGTTACTCTGGGCACAAAAAGCAAATAAAAAGGATAAGGAGAGGTTATTACCGAAGTAATAACTTCCAAGACTTATCTAAAACTCTTGGGTTATCTCCCAACAAGTACTTTTCTTTAACGCCTTTAAGTTAGGCATAAGAACCAAAGAAAGAATCAAGTGTTCTCAAACGAAGAAGCATTAAGATCAATACCAGAAATATTTTCAACAATGCAAGGTATATCATCCAAATAAGTTCTAGAGGATCCTCTCTCAATGCTCTTAGGTTCACTATTCTCATCAAAAGGGTTTGCAGGAACAATCCAATCAAGATTCTTTTCTATGGCATCATGTATTGCTACTAGTTTAAAGGGTATTGGTATCTTAGGTTCCTCCCGATTAGGTTCGGTTTTGTTCATATTTTCTCGTGTACCAACAACATCTACACATGAGCCTAGCATATTGAAACATTCAAAGACTTTTCTAGCTTCCTTGGCAACATCATAGAACTCCTTAAACAAAGTTTCTAGAATAAAATCCCTCTTTTCAGGGTCTTCAATTTCTTTAAGCTTAAGAAACATTACTTGCATTAAGGGGTTGAGGTTAACAAACCTAGCTTCTAACATGTGAATTAAAGAAGATGCAGCAATCTCAAAATTTGGAGCAAGTTCTACAAGGGATCTATCCTCAGTATCTTCATGTTTGCTAACATGATTAAAGAATTCTTCAATATTATCTTTCCCAATTATAGAACCACTACCAATTGAAAGGTCTTTCAAGGTGAAAGTAGGGATCAACATGGTGAGCTAAGGAAGGGGTGACAACTAAAGGAGACTTAATTTTTTTGTGTTTTTCAAATAAGAAAGCAAACTAGTAAAACTAATTTTTTTTGTGTTTTTTGAAGAACAAAACAAGCAAACAAAGCAAAAAGAAACTAAGCAAAACAAAAACAACAAAGTAAATACATTGGTTATGAGGGACTCCCCTTGTGAAGATGTCCTTGACTCCCCAGCAACGGTGCCAGAAAATCGCTTGATGGCTTGATGCACGGCACCCAGAAAATTGCTTGATGGCAGTGTTGATGTAGAGTTCGTTGGGAACCCCAAGAGGAAGGTATGATGAGCACAGCAGTAAGTTTCCCTCAGTTATGAAACCAAGGTTTAATCAAACCAGTAGGAGCAAGGAAACACCTCAAAGGTGTTACTAGCCGAGCTTTGGCAGGGCGCACTACCGGTGCTAGTAGCAACGTGGAGACCTGCACAACACAACCACAGAACTTTGTCCCCAACTTGCGATGAGGTTGTCAATCTCACCATGTGTTGCAGAAAACAAAGGATTAAACGTATCGAATGGAAAGAAGTAAAAGTTTGCAGAAAGTAAACAGAAAGCAGTAAATAGTTGTAGATTGTATGTAAAGAAGAAGGACCGGGATCCATAGTTCACTAGAGGTGGCTCTCCTTAGATAAATAACATGCTAGGTGAACAAATTACAGCGAGGCAATTGACAAACACCGAGAAAGCAATACATGCATATACTAATCATCTTGACTCCTTTGAGACTTGATTGGGCAATACAACATAATACATAGACCGCCATCCAACTGCATCTATGACTAATAATCCACCTTCAGGTTATCATCCGAACCCCCTCTAGTATTAAGTTGTAAGCAACAGATTATTGCTTTACGAACTGCGTGTAAGGTAAACAATACAATTGTTCTATGAACAAAGGATCGTTGTTTTCTCCCTAGTAGCAATAGCACATCTAGTACCTTAGAGATTTCTCACTTCCCAGTTACGGAGGCATGAACCCACTATCGAGTATAAATACTAACTCTTGGAGTTGCTAGCATCTACTTGGCCAAGATAGCTACTAACAACGGAAAGCATGCAAGATCTCAAATAACAAAGACATGATAGAATCAATAATCAATCTGAAATAGCATCTCAATATCCATCGGATCCCCGCAAACACAACATGTATGGATTACAAAAAAGATGATCTTGATCATGAACGGAGCTCACAAAATCTAAACATGAAAGCACAAAGGAGGAGAAACCAGCCATCTAGCTACTACATGGATCCGTAGTCCAAGGATGAACTACTCACATCACACGAGGCTTGCATGGTGATGAAGAAGGCCTCGTGGTGAATTCCCTCTCCAAATAGGTGCCGGGAAGAGCTTCAGAATCCTACCGATCTAGGGATGGAGATGACGGCGGCTACAGACTCTTTCGTGGATTTTTGATCGGGTACTTAGGGTTTTCGTCCCGAGGGCAACTTATAGGCGGAAGGAGAGGCCGAGGGGGTGCTGGGGTCGGCCAGACCACCCCCTAGCACGGGCCAGGCCTGGGCGCGCGGCCAGGTGGTGTGGTCGGCCCCTAGCCCTTCTCCTTCTTGTATTCTGGCACTTGATCCCTTCCGGAAAAATAGGCACTTTGGCTTTTGTCCCGTCCAATTCCGAGAATATTCATTTTCTGACTTTCCTGGAACCAAAAACAGCAGAAAACAGGCAGCTAGCACTATGGCTCTTGTTAATAGGTTAGTCCAAGAAATCATAATAAAAGTACTCCAAAGTTGGAACAAAACACAAGAAAGTGGATAAAACCAAGCATGGAACATCAAAAATTATAGATACATTTGCAATGTATCAACATCCCCAAGCTTAACTCATGCTCGTCCTCGAGTAGGTAAGTGATAAAAAGAAAGAATAATTTTTGAGGTGACATGCACCATCAAATACTTGATCAAAGTATTTTTAAAACATTGATAGCTGGGATCATAGTACTTCAATCAAACATGAAAGACAAAGTTCTAGTAATAAGCAAAGAAACTATGATGCAACATGAAAGGCACAAACAAAAGATTCATGAATAACATGCTTTGCAAGACGTTTGTTTGTTTCACATAAATAAAACATAGCATAAAAGTATTCAGCTTGTCCCTCAATAGAGTAGCAAATGTAAATGCATGGGACACCTTCAAAGTTCATAAGAGTGACTAGATACAATAGTTTCAAACAAGCAATAACAAGTTATGCATCAATCGACTAGTCTTGGGACAATGCACATAGAACTAAGAATGGCCACTATGCTCTCAAAGTAGTGCATAAAGATAGAAGGTGGAGAATCAATATAATGGTGGAAGAAAGGCCTTTTGTAAAAGGAAGTAGGGATTCAAGTCTCATAAAGAGCTTCCAAAAATTATGGTACTTGTAGTTTTCAGCTCTCATTGCCCCTATCATAAGCATCTTGAAGGTGATTAAGGTTAAAGTGACACAACTAAGAGGATATGCTTGACAAGTTATAAACCGAAATCTCATGCCCCTTACTTACGAAGACCGATCCTCATGCTATTGAACTTTAGTCACGAGTAAGCTCTTGTCATTGTAAGTATATGTGTATCATTAAGAACCGCCAACGGGGCACCCCTTGCACATGATACGAGAGCTTTCCCATAATCAAAATGACAAGGCAAGCATACAATGAGCATCTCAGCGATCTTTTTATTTGCTATTTTCATAGGTTTTTATTGAGGATGCTTCATAGAGTGCTCATTATGGTGATGCTGCAAGTTTCCACCATGATTAGGCATGGCTTAGGCTAGCGGCCCAGACGTTTCTCTAACACACATACAAACTCCATGATCTTACAAGTTCCACTTTTATTTCACACCGCCGGGATCCGTAAGCAAAAGAACATAATATCAACGAGGTACAAAGTACAAGTGCAATGTTGAAAGCGTTCCCCATGGTACATGGTTCTGCTCATTTCAACTTATAAAGCGCAAGCATATACGCAACAAAGAAGGACCCAAGGGTTCAAGTTTATTAGAGGCAAAAAATTAAAGTGTGCCATCCAGTTCGTGAGAGCTTTAATCACTAGTTTTCTCATAACAAGTGAAAGGTAGACAAAAGCATGAATATACTTGGAATAGCATAAGCTAGTAGGTAGGTGTGGTGGACTCTTTGGAATAACTTGGTTTAGGGAGTTGGATGCATGAGTGGAACTCATACTTGGTGGTGGAGGCTAGCAAAAGACTGGGAGTGACAAACTAAGAGAGCAATAATGGCCATAATCATGCAGAGCGACAAAACATCATTGATCAAAGAATGAAGTGATACTACAAGTTGAAAACTAAAGGATCATAAAGGATATGGTGACTTGTGATAGTCATAACATGGTGCGAGCATGTGCCAAGTCAACCCAAATAAAGAATCAAAGGAGAATACCACTATACTATGCTTTAATATGCTAAAACAACGCATGATTCATCCAAGGCACATTAAGCAATCTCAATTGTTTATAACAAGTCAGGATACAGCAAATAATACTAAGCATAAAGCCAAAACAATATCAAGCATGGCATGACAAAGCATAGCCACAGTCAAAAACGAGCTCTTTTTAGCACAAAAGTATGCACTTTCCTACTCTTTTCCAAACCAAACCAAACTATTTGCAAACCAAAATATGAAAGAGGGGGTCCAACCAACTTATTCAGAAAACTAAGCAAACCAAGCAAACAAAAAACCAAAACAAAAACAAAAAAGAAGACGCTCCAAGAAAAACACAACTGTGCATGAAACAATAAAAATGAAGCGTTTGGAAGAAACCTGGAATTTTTATTGATGAAGAAGGGGATGCCTTGGGCATCCCCAAGCTTTAACGCTTGTACTTCTTGGATATTTCTTGGGGTGACACACGTGGCATCCCCAAGCTTGAGCTTTAGTCCATCCTTCATCTCGTTACTCATTTCTTCCATATACCTGAAAATTTTCCTTCATACAAAACTTCACACAATCTCATTACCAACATTAGTGCACTTAAGATAAACAAGTCTCAAGGTTCAGTTCTAACACCAAATAAAATTCCATTAGAACACTATATACTGTAGCACTTCCCTCAAAAAGCTCAATTCCCCAAAAGAACTCAAGAAGGAACTAACAAGAAGCAAATGCAGAAAATGGCAGAAATCTGTCAAAACAGACCAGCAGGTAAAGACGATTTTTTTCGAAGACCTTATGTTGATCAAATAAAAAAGTGTTGAACTAAAGAAAGTTATATAACAACCTGGGGAAGAAGCACAAAAAATTACAGCTCAATCTGTCATATAGAGCTCTCTCAGGAATGTTTACGGTGAAGCACAGAAATCTGTTTCGGGACAGCAACTTTCCCAATCATCACTGCACTCTTATTAGAGGTTACTCTTGGCACAAAAAGCAAATAAAAAGGATAAGGAGAGCTTATTACCGAAGTAATAACTTCCAAGACTTATCTAAAACTCTTGGGTTATCTCCCAACAAGTACTTTTCTTTAACGCCTTTAAGTTAGGCATAAGAACCAAAGAAAGAATCAAGTGTTCTCAAACGAAGAAGCATTAAGATCAATACCAGAAATATTTTCAACAATGCAAGGTATATCATCCAAATAAGTTCTAGAGGATCCTCTCTCAATGCTCTTAGGTTCACTATTCTCATCAAAAGGGTTTGCAGGAACAATCCAATCAAGATTCTTTTCTATGGCATCATGTATTGCTACTAGTTTAAAGGGTATTGGTATCTTAGGTTCCTCCCGATTAGGTTCGGTTTTGTTCATATTTTCTCGTGTACCAACAACATCTACACATGAGCCTAGCATATTGAAACATTCAAAGACTTTTCTAGCTTCCTTGGCAACATCATAGAACTCCTTAAACAAAGTTTCTAGAATAAAATCCCTCTTTTCAGGGTCTTCAATTTCTTTAAGCTTAAGAAACATTACTTGCATTAAGGGGTTGAGGTTAACAAACCTAGCTTCTAACATGTGAATTAAAGAAGATGCAGCAATCTCAAAATTTGGAGCAAGTTCTACAAGGGATCTATCCTCAGTATCTTCATGTTTGCTAACATGATTAAAGAATTCTTCAATATTATCTTTCCCAATTATAGAACCACTACCAATTGAAAGGTCTTTCAAGGTGAAAGTAGGGATCAACATGGTGAGCTAAGGAAGGGGTGACAACTAAAGGAGACTTAATTTTTTTGTGTTTTTCAAATAAGAAAGAAAACTAGTAAAACTAATTTTTTTTGTGTTTTTTGAAGAACAAAACAAGCAAACAAAGCAAAAAGAAACTAAGCAAAACAAAAACAACAAAGTAAATACATTGGTTATGAGGGACTCCCCTTGTGAAGATGTCCTTGACTCCCCAGCAACGGTGCCAGAAAATCGCTTGATGGCTTGATGCACGGCACCCAGAAAATTGCTTGATGGCAGTGTTGATGTAGAGTTCGTTGGGAACCCCAAGAGGAAGGTATGATGAGCACAGCAGTAAGTTTCCCTCAGTTATGAAACCAAGGTTTAATCAAACCAGTAGGAGCAAGGAAACACCTCAAAGGTGTTACTAGCTGAGCTTTGGCAGGGCGCACTACCGGTGCTAGTAGCAACGTGGAGACCTGCACAACACAACCACAGAACTTTGTCCCCAACTTGCGATGAGGTTGTCAATCTCACCGTGTTTTGCGGAAAACAAAGGATTAAACGTATCGAATGGAAAGAAGTAAAAGTTTGCAGAAAGTAAACACAAAGCAGTAAATAGTTGTAGATTGTATGTAAAGAAGAAGGACCGGGATCCATAGTTCACTAGAGGTGGCTCTCCTTAGATAAATAACATGCTGGGTGAACAAATTACAGCGGGGCAATTTACAAACACCGGGAAAGCAATACATGCATATACTAATCATCTTGACTCCTTTGAGACTTGATTGGGCAATACAACATAATACATAGACCGCCATCCAAATGCATCTATCACTAATAATCCACCTTCAGGTTATCATCCGAACCCCCTCCAGTCTTAAGTTGCAAGCAAGAAATTATTGCTTTACGAACTGCGTGTAAGGTAAACAATACAATTGTTCTATGAACAAAGGATCGTTGTTTTCTCCCTAGTAGCAACAGCACATCTAGTACCTTAGAGATTTCTGTCACTTCCCTAGATTACCAGAGGCATGAACCCACTATCGAGCATAAATACTAACTCTTGGAGTTGCTAGCATCTACTTGGCCAAGATAGCTACTAACAACGGAAAGCATGCAAGATCTCAAATAACAAAGACATGATAGAATCAATAATCAATCTGAAATAGCATCTCAATATCCATCGGATCCCCGCAAACACAACATGTATGGATTACAAAAAAGATGATCTTGATCATGAACGGAGCTCACAAGATCTAAACATGAAAGCACAAAGGAGGAGAAACCAGCCATCTAGCTACTACATGGATCCGTAGTCCAATGATGAACTACTCACGCATCACACCGGAGGCTTGCATGGTGATGAAGAAGGCCTCCAGGGTGAATTCCCCTCTCCGGCAGGGTTTTGGGAAGAGCTTCAGATCCCTCCCGATCTAGGGATGGAGATGACGGCGGCTACAGACTCTTTCGTGGATTTTTGATCGGGTACTTAGGGTTTTCGTCCCGAGGGAAACTTATAGGCGGAAGGAGAGGCCGAGGGGGTGCTGTGGTCGGCCAGACCACCCCCTGGCGTGGGCCAGGCCTGGCCGCGTGGCCAGGTGGTGTGGCTGGCCCCCAGCCCTTCGCCGTCTCGTATTCTGGCACTTGATCCCTTCCGGAAAAATAGGCACTTTGGCTTTTGTCCCGTCCAATTCCTAGAATATTCATTTTCTGACTTTCCTGGAACCAAAAACAGTAGAAAACAGGCAGCTGGCACTGTGGCTCTTGTTAATAGGTTAGTCCAAGAAATCATAATAAAAGTACTACAAATTTGGAACAAAACACAAGAAAGTGGATAAAACCAAGCATGGAACATCAAAAATTATAGATACATTTGCAATGTATCAAGGGGTCGCGTCCCGCCTCTCAAGGCCTACCCCGAGGGGCTCACCAGCATCACCCATGACTTCTCTGTGCGTGACCGTGCGCTTGCCTTCTTCGAACGGGAAGTCGAAGAGGATCGCGGGAGGGTCGCCCAGCTGGAGCAGGATGTGGCCCTGTGCGAAGAGGCGGTTCGCCTCCACAAGGATGAAGCTCAGTTGGAGAGGAGCCATCTGGAGGCGTTTGAGGCCCATCTCGGGATGGTTCAGCAGAATCTCGAGGAGCGTACGCTTGATGCCGACTATCGCAGGATGAACACCGATGACCACATCAGCCGGTGCTACGCCAAGGTCACCATGAAGCGGGAGCAGATGAAGAAGGACAACGAGGTGGTGCTCTCACAACTTCGCCAGGCTTGTCGGGTGGAATGTCAGGGGAAAGCCAAACTCCAGGAGTCCCGCTTCATGGAGAGGTGAGAAGAGATGCAAGCTTTTGTTTGTTCGATGGAGGAGCACCTGGCCCAAGATCTTGCTAACCAGGGTGCCTGGAAGGAGCTGCAAGTCGTCCACCGGGAGCTCCAGAAGTGCTGGAATCTTCATGACTAGGTGGAGCGGGACCTCCAGGTGCTGGAGAAGGAGAGGTGCAAGATGTACTGGACGCTTGCCAAGCACGTGACCGCTACTCTGCGGGACTTTGGGATGAACGATTTCTACACCGGGCCCCTTACTGATGCCAGCATAAATGGCGCTTTCCTAGCGCTCTTCAACCGGATCAAAGTGGCGCTGGAGGGAAGGGCCGAGCTTTACCACGAGTACCACTTAGGCGAGTGCCATAAGATGATGCGGGTCATGGCGACCCATGTTCTTTCCATCCTCTACCACCATGACAACAACTTCCCATGGAGGGTGCTCCTGGAGAAGGTGACGCACTTGGTGAGGACCCCGCCTGGTGAGATCGTGCGGTTCAACTAGCTTGTGGAGGAACGCGTCGATGAATTTCTCCCGGTCTTCAGGATGGTTAAAGCGGTGAGGGCTATGAGGCCGCTAAGTCCTCCGATGATGAAAACAGAGGTTCCCCGCCTGGCTCTCCTCATGCTGGGGGGAGTGACGAGCCATCTCTAGGAGACAGCGCTTTGGAGCCATTGGCCTGAGGAGCCCCCTTGACTGTAATCTGCTCAATGAGTACTGGCGTAGTAGCCATGTATCAGACCTAACTTTACTTTTTCAGCGCGTACTCGTCTGTGTTCTTGTCAGGGGACTTGTTGATGAGTCCAAAATTAATGCATATCTAAGTATATAAATTATTCACATTTTCACTCATTACATGTTACATCTATCTATAACTAAGCCTATTGTGGATGATTATTAGTTTTCATTCATTTCCACATGGGCTTTGCACAATATTAGTTTTATTAGGATTTTATTACCTTTTTCTTGTCTATGATTTGTGAGTAGGTGCTATGGAGAATCATGGATAAAAGGAGCCAAGAGGATTCAATATGGAGGAGTTGTAGGCACCAGACTTAGCCATTTGAGGGGAGGAAAACGTTGATTTTCCATCAACTACAAATTATTATCCAAGGCCATGGTTTTGTATCTCTTATCCATACGAATCCAACAAGCCAAAGAACACCTCAATCGGAGTCCGTATGAAGAAATGGCGTCCAAAATACTATGGAGTACCGCAGGGATAACGACCACTGGTACGGGCGGATCCCGCCCGTATCATACGACCGTACCGACCTCCGACGGCTTCATTTCGTATAACAGAACAACATTTGTCAAGGCCCAATGGACATATTCGGCCCCTAGCTCCGTTGGTTCGCAAAACTGACCTCCAAATGCCTATTTAAAGAGGGGGAAACCCTAGAACAAGGGAGGAATCCATCCACGCCTAAGGGCGGAGCCCTACCGCTCTGCCGCCTCCATAGCCTCCGCACACAAGATCCACATCTCCACACCATCAATCAAGAGGAGGAGAAGGAGGCGCCCCCCCATCTTCACCACGTGCACCGTTCATCATCATCTCCAACGATGTCTCCATCTCTCTCTCTCTTCTCTTAGATCTTGTAATTGTAAGATTAAACATGGTTGTGACTTCATTAATATATTCATCTATGTTTTGTTGTTCATCCATGTGTGATTGATTGATTAGGTTCTAGGTTGAGGTTTGATTTAGTGTGCTAAGTTGGAATGTGTTTGTGATCCAAGTATTCAATTACATGAGTTACGAGATGAGTTCACGGGTTCCCTTGGTCTGGAAGTGTACGTTTGCCTCGCGAGTGACACGTGAGAATCATGCATACTACACACAGTGTGACAACCCGGTAATCAAGTGGGGATTGTTTATTTGTTGAGGGAATCTCTTGTAGATAATTGATTCACACATATATTCACCCATCTAGTAATAGTGAGACCGAAGCCTAGAAACCCTCTCTCATTCCATTCAATCCTACAGCTACAACCCCCTTTAGTTTAGTTCTTGTTCTAGTTTACTTTCAATACTTTATTTACTTTGTTACTAGTTACTTTAAATCTCTCTTGTTTACTATTACTCTAGCAACTTATAGTGTAGACTATTTCCAAACACCGTTTTGGGTGCGAACGTGGCTGCATTGACAACGCAGTTGCGGGATTGTGTGGTTTCCATATTGCAAAGCTCCTTTGGGATCGATCTTTATAATAAATAGTTGCCGCTACTAGTACTACAATAACCTTGTTGGACATAGGAACGCAGTCATCAACTTGGTGCCATTGCCGGGGAGCAAAGCGTTTGGCTATTACCTACCCACTCACACATAGTTTATTTTCGTTTGTTGCTATTTACTGCTTTAACTTATTTGAAAAGAACAAAAAATTATAAAACCAAAAACCCATAAAAATTTATAAAACAAAAATTATAAAACATTTGCTACTATTCATGTCTTCTGAGATTTCTATTTTAGAACATATTCAACTTGCAAAGGAGGAGAAGAGACGAAAAGAATCCTTGTACATGGTTGCCAAAGAAGAAGACAGTGCGTACAACGAAGAACTCATAACTAGTAATAATATCCAGGTATACGATATGTATTATCAGGTAATCTGTTGTGCTCACACATTATGTTCTTCATATCAAATAATATGTCTTCACTGTATGTGTGTTGGGCATTTTTTTCTTTCAATGTTCTCATACCTATGATGAATATGTGGCATCTTACAATAGTAGTGATGCTAATAGGGAAATTATAGAGTATGTTCTTTACGAAGGTGCCCATGAACTACTCTGAAAAATAATGATACTTATGATGAGTAGTGAGAATGAATTTTTACAAATGGCATACGAAACCTTGCAATATATTGTTAGGTATTGTCAAGGACATCTTAGTGAGAATGCACTTGTGTTGGAGAGTAAGGCACAGTGTAAAGCCGCACTGCCCAAAGATAATCATTTGCAGGAATCACAAGATGAAAATGAGGAGCACAAAGGTGAGGTTGACAAAGATTGGCACACTACAAATATTTTGTTTGATAATGATGCCTCTCTCTCTAGTAATGATTCTTATAATGCTAAAACTGATTGTAATTTATCTGCGGAGGCCTTGTGCCTAGACACTCATGAGGAGAGCATTATTAACGATGAACTAGGGAGAGGACCTTGCTATGAATCTTTCAATGCTAATATGCAGGAACCACTTCCTGTTGCAAAGAAAGAATACTATGAAGTGTTCTCCTACAATGGTAACCAAGATAAAAATTTAAATATTATATTCAAATCTCTAATCCTCTCATTGTAGCTACATAAGGAGGCACACTCACAAATCTTGGTGCATCAACACTTGCTTGGAAGCGAGAACTTATTCATCTACATGATGCCAATGCACCAAAAGAGGGTACGACTCCGACCGTACTCTACAATGAGATGCTCCAACTCTTTGACAGAGGTAAGTACCATTACACCTTGAATTTATATCCCCTAAGATCTAGGTGGATAATTTAATAGAGCATCTAAGCCTGGCTATATGTCTATAAAGAAAGCGCTTCCCGGGAGGCAACCCGGAAGTTTTTAGGTGTCTATTAATTTTGAGTCTTGAGTTTAGATGCATTCATGTTGCATTAACACTTGTATATATGCATGATTTCCTATTAGAGTTGGCTTGGGACTATTTTCGACAAGTAGAATTATTTGTTGCCCTAATCATGTGTTGCATATCTTGGTTAAATCTTCTCAAAAAAATATGTTTGTTTTGTTTGGATGCTGGACTATTGTTTTAGGTCCTTAGTATAATTTTCGGAGAAAAACAACTTGTTCCGGAACTCACAGCAATCTTAACGAGCAGCAATACGGGCGAACCTGTCTGTACCGCACGCCTGTACCGCTCATGTGACAATTCGGAAGAAGTAGAAAATTCTCCGGGAAGGTGATAGCACGCTTAACAAGCACTGGTATGGTCGAACGCGTCCGTACCGTCTGCCCATACCGACCTCGTTATCAGGCAAAGGAAACATGAAGAGGAACCTGAAGTTTTAATGACCACCTGTATGAGCGCATCCCGCCCGTACCAACCTCATCGGAACCCTTCAAAAAAAGAAGACAAGGTGTAGTACGAGCGGAGCCCGTCCGTACCACGCGCCCTTACCAAGGAGCAGCATCGCACAGTAAGGGCAGGGACGCGTACAAAAAGGTTATAACCCCTCCAATCTTTTTATTTTGACAATCTCAGGTCAGTGGGTTACCTTCTACATGTTCCTTTATACTTCATTTTATTTTACCTACCTTCGAAACTCCCTAGCCTATAATTCTCTATAGTGTTTCGTGTTTCTTTTATTTTCTTCTCACGGTTGGGTGAACAAACTCCGTTCGTACACCAAATCATTTGCTTTTACTTTGTTTGTTATTTTCACAGGGACTTCAACCTTGTGTGATGACGTGCATTGTTTGTGCCAACCGTGTAAATACTTGCACAAGCCACTTGGTTGTTTCAACTCAACACTTCAACAAGGAAGTATTCGTTGAACCAAAGGTCCATGTCCATCAAAAGTGAGGTTATTCGTACCTCGATAGTAAAGTGTATCATACTTGTTTTATTCAAGCTTGGGGAGGTAACCACTTCTCACACTCTCTTTTGATAACTGGATTTTCTCTTCTTCTTTTTGGTAATCTATTCAAGTTTGGTTCTTACAAAAGTTCTAGCTTGGGGAAGTTACTTCTGCATGTGTAGTGTCTTGTGCAATGTTCTTGTTCGATGAATTTTTTTTTGCAATCATGTATCCCAATGTTTTTGAATGCTTGCTTGGGTAAGTTATGTTTCATGTTTATATAATGTATGCACTTGCTTTTGTTGGGATTCATAAGAGTTGAGTTAGAGCTCGATGCACATTGTTAATATCTTTATCCGGCTTGAGAAGAAAATTGTGATCCTCTAAAAATACATTGCCATGATTTCTACACTTAAAACCTTTGTCTCCCACTTTTGAAGTTTGAATTGTTTATCTTAGTTGGTTGATTTGTGAAGATTCCATGCTAGTGGGAGTAATTCAGAATAGTTAGAGTAAAGCTTTTTATTGGTATGATGATTAGTTGTGGAAGCTTTTCCTCTAGTTCTTTTAGCTAACCGAGTCTTGCCTTAGAAATAATATTACCAAACAAGTACAACAAGAAAAAGTCTAAAATTTATGACATGTTTGATGATTGATTGTCTTGACAATTTACTTTTGAAGATACTTAACCCCATAGATGTTTTGATAGACTTTGTGGCACTCTTGAAAGGAGTTGTTTGATTGAAATAAAGTCTAGTGGTAATTGTTATGCATGCCAAAGCTAACCTTGTGGATCAAACCGTGGTACTAGCATAAAAAAGAGGGAAAAGATAAAAGGGGGTTCTATGTTTGTCATGCACACCTTTGGATGCCAACAACTCCGCTGGCCTACGAACGATCTATGGTACAACCCCTGATTTCGTCTATGAGTTCATGACATGAGTGGCATAAATGTCACTATAATGGGCAAAAGTATTGGTACTCTCAAAGGTTGTGCAAGCCATTGTTTAAAGAAACACTCAATGATCCTTGAAAGAAGGAAGAAAAAAATGAAAATGAAGATCCACAGAACAAGTCCTTGGCATGGTCCCATTACTACTTTATGAATTTTCTTGAAAGACAATGACTGGATTAATTAGAAGTGTTTCTGATAGCCTTGATTTACTGATGTGGGTGTCAATTAGACACTTCACTGTTATGCTACTTAGGACATGAAATCTCTTACTCAACTTTGCTATTAAAACATCCCAGTGTTCCTTGGCAAGCTGAGAGTCAACTAGAAGAATTGGATTGATTGTTAGACTTCTAGTTATTTATACTTATATTAAACTCTACTTTGATTGTCTTGATTTACTGAAACTTGTATAGTGTTCTTGTTATCTCTGTAACTTTGATGAGCTTTACAAATGGATGAAGTGTTGAACGCATATGAATTCCAACCATGAGTAAATTCATATTCTCATTGAATCCCTTACTCTACAAATGTAAGGAGATACAAAACTTATTAAAAGGCTCAATAATAGGATCACAAGTTTGCTTTCAAGCTAGATTCACTTTTTGACATGGAGCATTGAAGTTTTAATTGATATTTTATGGATTGACATAACTAAGCTTGTGTTTCCTTGTATGAATATGTTCTTTCTTACTTTGAGCTTCCAAGGAAAATAAGGATACAAGGCATTGATCTTCTACATCCGGTATTATACTTTTGTTTTAATTTTTGCCTCATTTATGTTATTGACTCGTGCCTCATGAACACGATGACCTTGTCCATAAGCCACTTTATTGCTCAGGACAAGCAAGAGTCTAGCTTGGTGAAGTTTATTAGTCCAAAATTAATGCATATCTAAGTATATAAATTATTCATATTTTCACTCATTGCATGTTACATCTATCTATAACTATGCCTATTGTGTACGATTATTAGTTTTCATTCATTTCTACATGGGATTTGCAAAATATTAGTTTTATTAAGATTTTATTACCTTTTTCTTGTCTTTGATTTGTGAGTAGGTGCTATGGAGAAACATGGATAAAAGGAGCCAAGAGGATTCAATCTAGAGGAGTTGCAGGCACCAGACTTAGCCATTTGAGGGGAGGAAAAGGTTGATTTTTACATCAAATCCAAATTATGATCCAAGTCCATTTTTTATAGCCCTTGTCCATACGAATCCAATGAGCCAAAGAACACCTCAATCGGAGTCCGTATGAAGAAATGGCGGCCAAAATACTATGGAGTACCATAGGGATAACGACCACTGGTACGGTCGTACCGCCCTCCGACGACTTTGTTTCATCTAACGGAACAACATTTGTCAAGTCCCAATGGGCATATTCGTCCCCTAGCTCCGTTGGTTCACAAAACCGACCTCTAGATGCCTATTTAAAGAGGGGAAAACCCTAGAACAAGGAAGGAATCCATCCACGCCTTAAGGGCGGAGCCCTGCCGCTCCGACGCCTCCATAGCCGCCGCACACAAGATCCACATCTCCACACCATCAATCAACAGGAGGAGAAGGAGGCGCCCCCCCATCTTCACCGCGTGCACCATTCATCATCATCATCTTCAACGACGTCTCCATCTCTCTCTCTCTTGTCTTAGATCTTGTAATTGTAAGATTGAACATGGTTGTGACTTCATTAATATATTCATCTATATTTTGTTATTCATCCATGTGTGAGTGATTTATTAGGTTCTAGGTTGAGGTTTGATCTAGTGCGCTAAGTTGGAATGTGTTTGTGATCCAAGTATTCAATTACATGAGTTACGAGATGAGTTCACGGGATCCCTTGGTCCGGAAGTGTACGTTTGCATCGAAAGTGACACGTGAGAAACATGCATACTACACACAGTGTGACAGCCCGGTAATCAAGTGGGGAACTGATGTCTACGCACTTCTATTCATGTAGACAGTTGTTGGGCCTCCAAGCGCAGAGGTTTGTAGAACAAGAACAAGTTTCCCTTAAGTGGATCACCCAAGGGTTATCGAAGTCAGGAAGGAAGTGGTCAAAGGTATCCCTCTCAAGCAACCCTGCAATCAAGATAGAAGAAGTCTCTTGTGTCCCCAACACACCCCAATACACTTGTCAGGTGTATAGGTGAACTAGTTCGGTGAAGAGATAGTGAAATACAAGTTGTATGGATATAAGACAACTGTGCCAGAAAAGAGCTTGACAGGAGGAAAAGACTAAAGAAAAAAAGATGGAAGCAAGCAAACATGTAACAGATCTAGTTGCAAACGGTGTTTCAATGTTTAGAAACAAGGCCAGGGATCATACTTTCGCTAGTGAACACTCTCATATAAATATCTTCTCTTCATGATACTACTCCGAAGTACTCTCCGGTTGGACACTCTAATCCATGGTAGGGCTATAACAACACTCCTCAAAGTCAGCCTTCCCCATCTAGATAACCCCACACTGTCACCTTGAGCGCTAGATGGTTCCAACAAACACCACAATTTCATAGACATCCAACTCCAAATATAACTCATAACAAGTATTTATGTAACCTTAGCCAAAGTGCCACACAGTGTGCACACTGTTAACTTCACACATGTGGGGATAAGCAGAGATTCATTAAAGCACTTGAGTAGCAGAATAGATCTATAGATTACAAAGCTCGTGATCTCAATAAAATCATGCATAGAGAGAGAGATGAACACATAGCTACCGGTAGAGCACTTAGCCTCGAGAGAGAACTACTCCCTCCTCATCATGGGAATCAGCAACGGTGATGGAGATGGTGGTGGAGATTGATGGAGATGGCTCCGGGGGCACTTCCCCGTCCCGGCAGGGTGCCGGAACAGAGACTTCTATCCGCCAATCTCCTCTTCGGTGGCGGCGGCACTTCAGAACATTTTGTGGAATTCTGATCTGGTACTTAGGGTTTTCATCCCGGGGGGATTTTATAGGCGAAGGGGCGATGTCAGAGGGTGGACCAGGGGCCCACACCACCTAGTGGCACGACCAGGGGAACCCGCGCCACCACATGGTGTGGCCAGCCCCTGGCCCCTCTCCGTCTCGTCTTCTGGCTCCATGAGTCTTCCGGTAAAATATCGACTTTGGCTTTTGTCCGGTCCAATTCTGAGAATATTTCTTTTCCAGCTTTTCTAAAACCAAAAATAGCAGAAACAGGCAACTGGGACTGTGGCATCTTGTTAATAGGTTAGTTCCAGAAAATGCATAAAAGTATCTCAAAATGTAGACAAAACATAAGAAAAGTAGATACTAAACAAGCATGTAACATCAAAAATTATAGATATGTTTACAACGTATGAACATCCCCAAGCTTAACTCCTGCTCGTCCTCGAGTAGGTAAGTGATAAAAAAGAAGAAGAATTTTTGAGGTGACTGATACATTGCAAATGTATCTATAATTTTTGATGTTCCATGCTTGGTTTTATCTACTTTCTTGTGTTTTGTCCACACTTTGGAGTACTTTTCATATGATTTCTTGGACTAACCTATTAACAAGAGCCACAAAGGCTGCCTGCTTTTCTACTGTTTTGGTTTCGTGAAAGTCGAAAATGAATATTCTCGGAATTGGATGGGACAAAAGCCAAAAATCTTATTTCACCAGAAGACTCCCGGAGCCAGAATATGAGACGGGCTGGGGCCCAGCCACACCACCTGGCCGTTGAGGCTGGCTGGCCGCGCCGTGGGTGGTCCGCCGCCTAGACTCCCCCTCGGTCTCCTTCTTCGCCTATAAGTTGCCTTCTGACGTAAAAACTCAGGGGAGGGGTCAACGTTTTTCCAGAAGGAGTTTCGCTCCACCGCCACCACCAGATTCCACGAAACAGCACCAGAAACTCCGTTCTGGCACCCTGCTGGGACGAGGAATTGGAGGAGATCATCGCCATCATCATCACCATCGCTTCTCCATTGACCATCCATGTTTCCCCCATCCATGAGTGAGTAATCCCCCGTTGTAGGCTATGGGGATGGTAGGGATTTGATGAGATCATTCATGTAATGGCATCAGATTGTTAGGGCATGGTGCCTAGTATCTTTTATTAGTACTTTATGACTTTGTTGCGACTTGTTGTGCTTAATGCTTGTCACTAGGGCCCGAGTGCCATGATTTCAGATCTGAACATGTTATTGATTCATTATGATAGTATTGTTTATGGTGTTATCTGCAAGTTGTATACACACGTTGTTGTCCGGAACCAATGGCCCCGAAGTGACAGAAATCGGGATAACCGGAGGGAATGGCTTTGATGTGAGGATCACATGTGTTCACGGAGTGTGAATGCTTTGCTATAGTGCTCTATTAAAAGGAGCACCTTAATTGCCAGTAGTTCCCTTGAGGCCCCGCTGCAAACGGGCTGGCAGGACAAAAGATGTTGTGCAAGTTCTCATTGCGAGCACGTATGACTATATATGGAACACATTCCTAGGATTATCTAGTACTTGGATGCTTTATCTTATTTATCTGCAATTGCCCTATGTTCTGATTGCTATGTGAATTGTCTTGTCCATTCAACGCCCGTCCATCCATCCCTATGCCTACCGCACTCAAATCCCATTGTTTACTGCTATTGTTACCGATGTCTCTACTTTACTACTGCTGTTACTTTGCTATTCCTACTACAAAACTTTTGCTACTGATAAACTGCTGTGAGCAAGATTGTTTCCAGGTGTAGCTAAATTGACAACTCAGTTGTTAAGGCTTATAAATATTCTTTGGCTCCCCTTGTGTCGAATCAATAAATTGGGTTTCACTTCCCTCGAAAATACTGCGATACACCCCCTATACTTGTGGGTCATCAAGACTATTTTCTGGCGCCGTTGCCGAGGAGCATACCTTTATTTATCAAGTTCACTTGGATTCTCTATTGTCCGTTGCTATCCATCCATCATGGGTAAGTCTCGTGATGGCAAGGTTCCTATTTTACCATCCACTACAAGAAGAGGTACGGTTCTGAACACCTCTATTGCTCTTGATTCACTGTTTGTTATGAGTAAGCTCGTTACACCACCACATACACATGCTACACACACTGCTACTACTGCTGAATCTGAAACTTCTGATGCTTATGATGCTGCTTCTACTGTGCTTGATAAGAGTGGTTCATTAGGTCCTTTCCTAGATGCTACGATTGCTAGAACTATAGCTGGAAATACTGAAACTCCTAATGAAGACACTACTACTACACCTGTTAGTTCACCTGAGTCTAGTGAAAGTTATGATATTGAAGATGGTTATGTTGAGATGACCGATGAATTTATTAAAGAATGTAAAAACACCCATGATAGGAGCGCTGCTAAGAGTCTCCTTGAGAGGCGTACTATTAGACCCAAATTGTCTCCTATTGCTAAGTTTGCTGCTTCTCCCATAAACATTATAGATGAAGATTATGATTTCTCTCTCGATCTATCTTACATAGCTATTGTTGAGAAAGAACCTTTTTGTGGGACTAAGAATGAAAGTGCGGTAGCACATATGAATGAACTTTCTACCATGAGTGGCTTGTTTTCTGATGATATTAAGATGCGTACTTACTTTGTTGCTAAGATTTTCCCCTTTTCACTGAAAGGAGAAGCTAAAACTTGGTTTAGTAATTTACCTCCTGGATCTATTGATAGCCCTGATTGCTTGATTAGTACTTTCCTGCAGAAATATTTTCCTCCTAGTGCTAGATATGCTATTTTGCAAGAACTTTTTGATTTTAAACAGGGAGAAAAGGAGGTATTTCCTGAATTATGGGCAAGGTTTTGTGCTTTGATTCATGCACAGGCTAGAAGTCCATTACCTAAGAATGAGCTTCTTGATATATTTTATAATGGACTAACCGAGGAATCTAGGGCATACCTAGATAGTTGTGCTGATTGTGTTTTCAGGATATGACTCCCAAGGAAGCTGAGGAATTAATGGCTAAAATAAGCAAGAACTATGAAGATTGGACTCCTCCTGAAAAAGCTATACCCGAAGTAATTGTACCTGAACCTATACCAGTGCTTATTCCATCACCAAAGAAGAGGGGAGTTATTGAATTAAATGATGAAGTAATGAAGGGAGCTAAGAAATGTCTTAAGGAGAAGGGAATTAAAGCTGCAGATGTCAAGAATTTACCTCCTATAGAAGAATTATGTAAGCCTATCCCCTACTCATCCACTATTGAGGTACACTCTCTCCAACACTTTGAAGAAGGTGATATCCCTTACTCTAAACCTCCTGATCAATGCTTAGAAGAATTCAATATCTTTATTGTTAAGCAAGATAATTTTAATAAAAGGATGCAAAATCATCTAATGGAAAACACTAGAGCTATTGTTGAGTTGAAAGATATTGTGGAAAGAACCTCTAATGATATTAAAATGATTGTTGAACACTTTCAAATGGTTCAAACTCAAATAGATCAACTCATTAAAGTGCAAAAAGACATGCTAGTTAATGCTGCTAAAGAAAAACATGCTTATGAAATTAGAACTAGAAGTGGAGCTGCTAACTAGGATCCTCTATATCCTGAGGGGCATCCCAAAAGAATTGAGCAGGATTCTCAACAAGCTGAAAATAGTGGCTCTACTCGTAAGAAAAGGAAAAAGAAACATAAAACTATTGTAGAACCCTCCGAACCTGCTATAGATCCTAATAGTATATCTATCTCTGATGCTGAAATTGAAAGTGGTAATGAAGAAAATGATGTTCCTAATGAAGAAAAAGTTGAAGAAGAACCTGAAAACCGCACTAAGAATACTAAATACACTAAAGAAGATTTTATTGCTAAGAAACATGGTAGTGAAAGAGAGCCTTGGGTCCAAAAACCTATGCCTTTCCCTGATAAGAAACACAAGTCAAAGGAAGATGAACACTATAATAAGTTTTGTGAGTGGATGAAACATTTATTCTTGCAAATTCCTTTGACTGATGCTATTAAATTGCCTACTTACTCAAAGTATATGAAGTATATTGTCTCGAATAAAAGGAAGATCCCTAATGAAGAAATTTCTACTTTGCTTGCTAATTATTCCTTCAATAGTAAGGTTCCTAAGAAACTTGGAGACCCGGGGATTCCAACTATCCCTTGCTCTATTAAGAACAGTTATGTTAGAACTGCTTTGTGTGATTTGGGAGCTGGAGTTAGTGTTATGCCTTTCTCTCTCTATAAGAGGCTTCAACTAGAAAAATTAATACCAACTGATATATCTTTGCAAATGGCTGATAAATCTACCACTATTCCTATTGGTATATGTGAGGATGTACCTGTTCAAGTGGCTCATAATTGCTTGATATTAACTGATTTTGTTGTGCTTGAAATGCCTGAAGATGATAATATGTCTATTATTCTTGGGAGACCTTTTCTTAATACTGCAGGAGCTGTTATTAATTGTAATCAAGGAAAGGTGACTTTCAATGTTAATGACAAGGAACATACTGTCTATTTCCCCAAGAAGATTGATAGGACTTATGGTCTAAATTCAATTGAACATGTTGAGGGCATTCAAGTTGGAGAAATATATTGTCCCATACCAAGAGAAAAATATGAAACTATTATGATTGGAACCATTGCTATCAGGTAATATAATCATTAGTGGAACACAAAGTTTTGTTTCATATAAAATTGTTTTGGTAACAAGACCTGATCAACCTTGTTAACAAAAGGATTTTAATGAACAAAACAATGTTTTCACCATGATTATCTTTGTTTACTTTTATTTTTATGCCTAACTTAAAGGCGTTAAAAAAATACTTATTGGGAGATAAACCAAAAGTTTTAGATGAGTCTTGGAAGTTATTACTTCCGTAATAACCGCTCCTTATCCTTTTTATTTGCTTTTTGTGCCAAGAGTAACCTCTAATGAGAGAGAAGTAATGGTTGGGAAAGTTGCTGTCCCAAAACAGATTTCTGTGCTTCACCATAAAAATTCGTGTAAAATCTCTGTACGTCCTTTTGAGGCGTGCATTTTTGTGCTTCTGCCCCAGGTTGTTACATAACTTTCGTTAGTTCAACACTTTTTGATTTGAGCAACAGAAGGTCTTAGAAAAAATTCGACTTTACCTTCTGGTCTGTTTTGACAGATTTCTGCCATTTTCTACATTTGCTTCTTGTTAGTTCCTTTTTGAGCTCTTTTGGGGAATTGAGCTTCTTGAGGGAAGTGCTACAGTAGCTTGTGTTTTAATGGAAGTTTTATTGGTGTTAGAACTGAACCCAAATACTTATTATCTTGAGTGCACTAATGTTGCTAATAAGGATTGTGTGAAGTTTTGTATGAAGGAAAAATTTCAGGTGTATGGAAGGAATGAGTAATGAGATGAAGGATGGACTAAAGCTCAAGCTTGGGGATGCCACACGTGTCACCCCAAGAAATATCCAAGAGGTACAAGCGTAAAAGCTTGGGGATGCCCAAGGCATCCCCTTCTTCATCAATAAAAATCCCAAGTTTCTTCCAAACACTTCATTTTTATTGTTTCATGCACAGTTGTGTTGTTCTTGGAGCGTCTACTTTTTCGTTTTCGGTTTGGTTTTTCGTTTGCTTGGTTTTCTTAGTTTGCTTAATAAATTGGTTGGGCCTCCTCTTTCATACATGGGTTTTCAAATAGTTTGGTTTGGTTTGGAAAAGAGTAGGAAAGTTCATGCTTAAGTGGTAAAGAGAGCTTGTTTTTGACTGTGGCCTATGCTTTGTCATGCCATGCTTGATATTTTTTTGGCTTTATGCTTAGTATTATTTGCTGTATCATGACTTTTTATAAACAATTGAGATTTCTTAATGTGCCTTGGATGAATCATGCGTTATTTTAGCATATTAAAGCATAGTATTGTGGTATTCTCCTTTGATGCTTTATTTGGGTTGACGTGGCGCATGCTCACACCATGTTATGACTATCCCAAGTCACCAAGCCTTTATGATCCTTTAGTTTTCAACTTGTAGTATCACTTTATGCTTTGATCAATGATGTTTTGTCGCTCTCCATGATTATGGCCATTATTGCTCTCTTAGTTTGTCGCTCCCAGTCTTTTGCTAGCCTCCACCACCAAGTATGAGTCCACCATACCTACCTACTAGCATATGCTATTACAAGTATATTCATGTTTTTGTTTACCTTCCAAATTAAACTTGTTATGAGAAAACTAGTGATTAAAGCTCTCACGAACTTGATGGCACACTTTACTTTTCTTGCCCTTAATAAAATTGAACCATTGTGTCGTCTGTGTTGTATATGCTTGCACTTATTTGTTGGGGATTAGCAGAACCATGCTGTCATGGGGAACGCTTTCAACATTGCACGGGTACTTTGTACCTAGTTGATATCATGCTCTTTTGTCTATAGATGTCGTCGGTGTGAAATGAAAGGGGAGCTTGTAAGTCCATGGTGTTATGTATACGTGTTAGAGAAACGCCTGGGCCGCTGGTCTAATCCATGCTGACATGGTGGAAACCTGCAGCGTAACCATAATGAGTTGTCTATGAAGCATTCTTCTTATAAAAAAGAGTCCTATATTAAGAAAAAAGAGATTATGAAAAGAGGAAAGAGAGAAAAAAGCACCATATTCCCATGGTAAATAAGAAGATTGCTGAGATGATCCTTGTCTGCTCTCCTTGTCATTTTGATATGGGGATTCTTCCGTATCATCGCGCAAGGGGTGCCCCGTTGGCGGTTGTCTATGATACACATGTACTTACGATGACAAGAACTTACCGGTGACTAAACTTGAGTAGCATGAGGAGCGGCCCTCGTATTCAAGGGACATGAGATTCCTAACTTATACTTCGTCAAGCATGTACAACATAGTTTGTTCACTTTAACATTAATCACTTCAAGATGCTTATGATAGGGGAATGAGAGCTAAAAGCTATAAGTACCATAATTTTTGGAAGCTCTTTATGAGACTTGAATCCCTGCTTCCTTTTATAAAGGCCTTGCTTCCACCATTATATTGAGTCTCCACCTTCTACCTTTATGCACCTACTTTGAGAGCATAGTGGCCATTCTTAGTTCTATGTGCATTGTCCCAAGACTAGTTGATTGATGCATAACTTGATATTGCTTGTTTTAAACTATTTGTATCTAGTCACTCTTATGAACTTTGAAGGTGTCCTATGCATTTATATTTGCTACTCTATGAGGGACAAGCTGAATACTATTATGCAATGTTTTCTTTATGTGAAACAAACAAACGTCTTGCAAAGCATTGTTATTCATGAATCTTTTGTTTATGCCTTTTCATGTTGCAACATAGTTTCTTTGTCTTATTGCTAGAACTTTGTCTTTCATGCTATGATTGAAGTACTATGATCCCAGCTTTGAATGTTTTACAAATACTTTGATCAAGTTTATGATGGTGCATGTCACCTAAAACATTATTCTTTCTTTTTTATCACTTACCTACTCGAGGACGATCATGAGTTAAGCTTGGGGATGTTGATACATTGCAAATGTATCTATAATTTTTGATGTTCCATGCTTGGTTTTATCTACTTTCTTGTGTTTTGTCCACACTTTTTAGTACTTTTCATATGATTTCTTGGACTAACCTATTAACAAGAGCCACAGTGCCAGCTGCCTGTTTTCTGCTATTTTTGGTTCCAGGAAAGTCAGAAAATGAATATTCTCGGAATTGGATGGGACAAAAGCCAAAAATCTTATTTCACCAGAAGACTCCGAGGGCGAATATGAGATTTGGGGCCCAGCCCACCACCACTGGCCGCTGCTGGCTGGCCGCGCCAGGTGGTGGTCCGCCTGCACCCCCTCGGTCTCCCTCTTCGCCTATAAGTTGCCTTCTGACCTAAAAACTCAGGGGGGGTTCGACGTTTTTCTAGAAGGAGTTCCGCTCCGCCGCCACCACCAGATTCCACGAAACAACACCAGAAACTCCGTTCTGGCACCCTGCCGGGACGAGGAATTGGAGGAGATCATCGCCATCATCATCACCATCGCTTCTCCATCAACCATCCATGTTTCCCCCATCCATGAGTGAGTAATCCCCCGCTGTAGGCTATGGGGATGGTAGGGATTGGATGAGATCGTTCATGTAATGGCATCAGATTGTTAGGGCATGGTGCCTAGTATCTTTTATTAGTACTTTATGACTTTGTTGCGACTTGTTGTGCTTAATGCTTGTCACTAGGGCCCGAGTGCCATGATTGCAGATCTGAACATGTTATTGATTCATTATGATAGTATTGTTTATGGTCTTATCTGCAAGTTGTATACACACGTTGTTATCCGGAACCAATGGTCCCGAAGTGACAGAAATCGGGATAACCGGAGGGAATGGCTTTGATGTGAGGATCACATGTGTTCACGGAGTGTTAATGCTTTGCTCCGGTGCTCTATTAAAAGGAGCACCTTAATTGCTAGTAGTTCCCTTGAGGCCCCGCTGCAAACGGGTTGGCAGGACAAAAGATGTTGTCCAAGTTCTCATTGCAAGCACGTATGACTATATATGGAACACATGCCTAGGATTATCTAGTACTTGGATGCTTTATCTTATTTATCTGCAATTGCCCTATGTTCTGATTGCTATGTGAATTGTCTTGTCCATGCAACGCCCGTCCATCCATCCCTATGCCTACCGCACTCGAATCCCATTGTTTACTGCTATTCGCTGTCTCTACTTTACTACTGCTGTTACTTTGCTATTCCTACTACAAAACTGTTGCTACTGATAAACTGCTGTGAGCAAGATTATTTCCAGGTGCAGCTGAATTGACAACTCAGTTGTTAAGGCTTATAAATATTCTTTGGCTCCCCTTGTGTCGAATCAACAAATTGGGTTTCACTTCCCTCGAAAATACTGAGATACACCCCCTATACTTGTGGGTCATCAGTGACATGCACCATCATAATCTTGATTAAAGTATTTGTAGAACATTGATAGTTGGGATCATAGTACTTTAACATAGCATGAAAGATATAGTTCTAACAATAAGACATAGCAACTATGTTATAACATGAAAAGGTACAAACAAAAGATTCATGAATAACAATGCTTTGAAAGACGTGTGTTTGTTTCACATATAGAAAACATAATGAGAATGGTATTCAGCTTGTCCCTCATATTGTAGCAAAATATAATTGCATAGGACACCTTCAAAGTTCATAAGGGCGACTAGATACAAATAGTTTAAGAACAAGCAATATCAAAGTTATGAATCAATCAACAAGTCTTGGGACAATGCACATTAAACTAAGAATGGCCACTATGCTCTCTCAATAGGTTCATAAAGATAGAAGATGGAGACTCAACATAAAAGTAAAAGAAAGGCCTTCATAGAAGGAAGCATGGATTCAAGTCTCATAAAGAGCTTCCAAAAATTATGGTACTTATTAGCTTTCAGCTCTCATTGCCCCTATCATAAGCATATTGAAGTGATTAAGGTTAAAGTGAACAAATTATGGAGTATATGCTTGACAAAGTATAAGTTGGTAATCTCATGTCCTTGAATACGAGGGCCGCTCCTCATGCTACTCAAGTTTAGTTACCGGTAAGTTCTTGCCATAGTAAGTACATGTGTATCATAGAGAACCGCCAACGGGGTACCCCCTTACACATGATACAGGAGCTATCCCATAATCAAAATGACAAGGCAAGCAAACAATGAGCATCTCAGCAATCTTCTTATTTACCATGGGAAAATGGTGCTTTTTTCTATCTTTCCTCTTTTCTCATCTTTTTTTCTTTTTCTCAATCTCTATCTCTTTTTTTATAAGAAGAATGCTTCATAGATTGCTCACTATGGTGATACTGCAAGTTTCCACCATGATTAGGCATGGCTTAGGCTAGCAGCCCAGGCGTTTATCTAACACACATACATAACTCCATGGACTTACAAGCTCCCCTTTCATTTCACACCGACGACATCCATAAACAAAAGAGCATGATATCAACTGGGTATAATGTACAAGTGCAATCTTGAAAGCACTCCCCATGACAGCATGGTTCTGCTAATCCGAACGTATAAGTGCAAGCATATACAACATAGATGACACAATGGTTCAAGTTTATTAGGGGCAAGAAAAGTAAAGTGTGCCATCAAGTTCGTCAGAGCTTTAATCACTAATTTTCACATAACAAGTTTAATTTGGAAGGTAGATAAAAACATGAATATACTTGGAATAGCAAATGCTAATAGGTAGGTATGGTGGACTCTTTGGAATAACTTGGTTTTATTTGGAGTTGGATGCATGAGTAGAACTCATACTTGGTATGGAGGCTAGCAAAAGACTGGGAGCGACCAACTAAGAGAGCAATAATGGCCATAATCATGCAAAGCGATAAAACATCATTAATTAAAGCATACAGTGATATTACAAGACAAAAACTAAATGATCATAGAGGCTATGGTGACTTGTTGTAGTCTTAACATGGTGTGAGCATGCGCCAAGTCAACCCAAATAAAGAATTAAAGGAGAATACCACAATATTATGCTTTAATATGCTAAAACAACACATGATTCTTTCAAGGCACATTAAGCAATCTCAATTGTTTATAACATGTCATGCTACAACAATAATCACTAAGCATAAGGTCAAAGCAACATATAGAATGACATGATAAAGTCTAAGCCACAGTCAAAACAAGCTCCCTTTTGTACCACTAAATCATGAAGCTTTCTACTCTCTTTCAACACCAATCGACTTATTTGAAACAACTCACAAAGATAATAATAAATAAAGATCAGTGAGCTTGTCTCACAAATCCACAAAGAAGAACTAAAAAGTTCTAAGCTGAAAGCACAAGAAAACTAAGGCTAAACACAGTGCTAGCAAAAGAGAACACTCACAAAACAATAAGAATGAAAGCTAGAGTGTTCTAAACAATGAATAACGAAGTGTGTCTCTCTCCAAAAGAAGTGTGTTGGGATAAAAACAACTTAGTGCATCAAACCAAGCAAAAGAAAACTAAAAACAAAAACAAAGACGCTCCAAGAACAATACAACAGTGCATGAAACAATATAAACGAAGTGTCTAGAAAGACCTGAGATTTTTATTGATGAAGAAGGGGATGCCTTGGGCATCCCCAAGCTTTGACGCTTGTACCTCTTGAATATTTCTTGGGGTCACACGGGGTGGCATCCCCAAGCTTGAGCTTTTATCCATTCTTCATCTCATTACATCATTCTTTCCCTACACTTGAAAATTTCCTTCATACAAAACTTCACACAATCTTCATTACCAACATTAGTGCATTCAAAAGATAATAAACCTTTGGGTTTTAGTTTTAAAATAGCAAAACTTTCATTAAAAACACAAGCTACTGTAGCAATTCCCTCAAAAAGCCAATTCACCAAAAAGAACCCAAAAAGAAATCGATAAAGAGGCAAATACAAATAATGGCAGAAATCTATCAAAACAGACCAGCAGGTGAAAACCGATTTTTTCGAAGACCTTCTGTTGCTCAAATCAAAAAGTGTTAAACTAAATAAAATTAGCTAACAACCTGGGGGATTTATTTAGAAAATTACAGATTAATCCGACATACAGAGATTTTTCACGAATGTTTACAGTGAAGCACAAAAATCTGTTTTAGGACAGCACTTCCCCAAATCTTACTTCCCTCTCATTAGAGGTTATTCTTGGCACAAAAATCAAATAAAAAAGGATAATGAGAGATTAGTACAGAAGTAATAACTTCCAATACTCAAGAAAACTATTGGGTTATCTCCCAAGAAGTACTTTTCTTTAACGCCTTTAAGTTAGGCATGATAGTTTGAGAAGATGGTCACATAAGAAATATAAATTGAAGTAAAAGAGAGCATCAAGAAGCAAATTCAAAGCACATTTATGTCTAACACACTTCCTATGCATAGGAATCTTGTAAAGAAACAAGTCATGAAAGCACAAAGCAACAAGCATAGGAAAGCAAAACAAGTGCAACTTCAAGACTTTCAACATAAAGAGGGGAAACTTAATATTATTGAGACACATAAAACCATGTTTCCCTCTCTCATAATAACTTTCAGTAGCATCATGAATAAAATTAATAATATAACTATCACATAAAACATTCTTATCATGAGCCACATGCATAAAAGAATTAATACTCCCCACATAAACATAGTCCAACAAAATAGCTATCATTATTATTCTCATCACCATAATCATCAAATATAGGAGGCATATTGTAATCATAATTAATTTTCTCCTCAATAGTAGGTGGACTGCAAATATCATATTCATCATTGCAATCATCATATATTGGAGGTATAGTATCATCATAAGCAATAGAATAGTTATCTTCCAAAGTGTGTTCATTTGTAAACATATCATCATTGGAAGGAACATGGATAGTACTAATAGTGCAGCAATTATTAACATCATCATTTTCTGAATTGGTACCGAAGAGATTTTCAATATCAAAAGTAGTGTGTTTTTCCCAATCATGATCACTACTATAGGTAACAGGCATAGGAACATCATTAGGTTCAGACTCATAAAAAACTATAATAGGAGCAACATGCTTAGGGAAAATACCGTTTCCTCCTTCCTTTTACTCCTCCTTTTCTTTTTTATCTTCTTCTCTTTAGGAGGGAGAGGCTTGAAAGGAAGCTACTCCATATACCCTGGTTTATTGTTAGAGACAATAGAAGAAACTTTGGAGGATTCCTTCTTTTCATTAATAAGATCAAAACACATATTAGTCCTGTCATATTTTGGTAAAATCTCATCTTTTATAATATTTTGTATGTAAGTATTTGTGTGGCAATTATCAACACAATAAATATGACAACCATGCAGGACGCTATTCATATCAAAAGCACTGATATCTACCAAATAAGTTTTTCTTGATAATTCTTCACACCCCAAAAATAATGTAAGTTCATCATGCTGATTAGGAGTGATCATGTCATCACAATACAAACTTGCCATACTCACTGGATTAGAAGGGCTATTATTATGGCCTGAGCATTGAAAATTGAAATGCCCACTTCAAAGCAAAGTTCACAAATAAAAGGATAGAGGGTATAAACTTTTTTTACCAAGATCATTTAGAGCCTTATACCACTTTCTAGTTTTTTCATTCCTATGGGTGATACAATATTCTTCTTCAATTTGATTATTCTCACAAGATCTATGTATTCCACAAAAATTAACATACTTATAAGAAGTAGTACTTTTAGAGATTTGAGCATGTTTATTGCTATCATTAATAACAATTTCATTTTCCATGCAAGTGTCTTTAAAAGGCTCATGATACATGTCCCATTTTTCTTTAGGAGCATTAATATGAGAAGCAAAGGCTCTACAAAAATCAACAAGAATTTGAGGATCAAGACCATATTTAGCACTAAGCTCTTGAAAATCAGCAGTTTCAGCGAAAGACTTAATGCAATAATACTCATAGTTTATACCTGGTTCTTTACCTTTGTCGTTATCCCAATCTTAGGTATTGCTTTGAATTATTTCAAGAAGATCCCACTTAGCTTTGACCTCCTTACTTGTGAAGGATCCCTCTAAACAAGTATCTAAGTAGTCCTTGAAATGTTCTGAAAGCCTTGCATAAAAATTATTAATAACAATATTCCTGGGGAGTTCATGAATGGGACATTTGAGCATTAGTGACTTTAGTCTCCCCCATGCTTGGGCAATACTTTCTCCATCATGAGGATGAAAATTATAAATATAATTCCCATCTTTATGAATTTCATGAGGAGGATAAAATTTAGAGTAAAAGAGAGATTCAAGTTCCTTCCACTCCAAATGATGAGGATCATCTAGTAGCTCATAACACTCCCTTTCTTTGCCCTTAAATGATAAAGAGAATAGCTTCCTCTTAACTTGGTTCATTGAAATACCTGCACACTTGAACAACCCGCATAATTCATGTATAAAGAGTAAATGATCACCAGGATGGACAATTCCATCTCCAAAATAGTAGTTATTCATAACACATTCAACAATTTTTATAGGTATTTTAAAAGGGATGCTTTCAGTATGTGGATTTAAAATATCACAAGTATCATTAGAATTACCACATATGGGAGATAAAGTATCATCAGAGCAAATTTTCTTCTTTAAAGCTGGGGAACTAAAAAGATCATTTTCATAAAAACTAACTTCCCCAAGCTTAGACGTTTCCATAGCATTAGTAACAAAGGTGTTCAAAAGATTGATACTAATAACATTGCTATTAGCAGGCAAAGAAAGTTCCATGGGTTTTTTAATTTTCTTTTTAGACCATTCATGTTCTATCTTAGGAAAAATACTAAAAAGCTCTCTAATTTTGTTGTTGTTTTCCATTAAGCCTAACTAGTGAAAATGAAAACAAGAAACAAAAAGATATAATTGCAGAATCTAAAGGAAATAACTTTGAGCACTCACACAACAGCTTCAGTACTAGAAGATAGCTTAGTAGCCAGAGGATGTGAGTACCTTTTACCTTACCTCCCTGGCAACGGCGCCAGAAAATAGCTTTGATGGCGCATGGTTGACGTGGGAGCTTGTTCTTCTTCGATCCCCAGCAACGGCGCCAGAAAATAGCTTGATGTCTACGCACTTCTATTCTTGTAGACAGTTGTTGGGCCTCCAAGTGCAGCAGTTTGTAGAACAACAGCAAGTTCCCTTTAAGTGGATCACCCAAGGTTTATCGAACTCAGGGAGGAAGTGGTCAAAGGTATCCCTCTCAAGTAACCCTGCAATCAAGATACAAGAAGTCTCTTGTGTCCCCAACACACCCAATACACTTGTCAGGTGTATAGGTGCACTAGTTCGGCGAAGAGATAGTGAAATACAAGTGGTATGGATATAAGACAACGGTGCCAGAAAAGAGCTTGACGGGAGGAAAAGACTAAAGGAAAAAATATGGAAGCAAGCAAACATGTAACAAATCTAGTTGCAAACGGTGTTTCAATGTTTAGAAACAAGGCCTAGGGATCATACTTTCGCTAGTGAACACTCTCATATAAATATCTTCTCTTCATGATACTACTCCGAAGTACTCTCCGATTGGACACTCTAATCCATGGTAGGGCTATAACAACACTCCTCAAAGTCAGCCTTCCCCATCTAGATAACCCCACACTGTCACCTTGAGCGCTAGATGGTTCCAACAAACACCACAATTTCATAGAGACATCCAACTCCAAATATAACTCATAACAAGTATTTATGTAACCTTAGCCAAAGTGCCACACAGTGTGCACACTGTTAACTTCACACATGTGGGGATAAGCAGAGATTCATTAAAGCACTTGAGTAGCAGAATAGATCTATAGATTACAAAGCTCGTGATCTCAATAAAATCATGCATAGAGAGAGAGATGAACACATAGCTACCGGTAGAGCCCTTAGCCTCGAGAGAGAACTACTCCCTCCTCATCATGGGAATCAGCAACGGTTATGGAGATGGTGGTGGAGATCGATGGAGATGGCTCCCGGGGCACTTCCCCGTCCCGGCAGGGTGCCAGAACAGAGACTTATGTCCCCCGAATCTCCTCTTCGGTGGCGGCGGTGCTGCGGAACTTTTTGTGGAATTCTGATCTGGTACTTAGGGGTTTTCGTCCCAGGGGGATTTTATAGGCGAAGGGGTGATGTCAGAGGGTGGACCAGGGGCCCACACCACCTGGTGGCGCGGCCAGGGGGACCCGTGCCACACATAGTGTGGCCAGCCCCTGGCCCCTCTCCGTCTCGTCTTCTGGCTCAGTGAGTCTTCCAGTAAAATATCGACTTTGGCTTTTGTCCGGTCCAATTCCGAGAATATTTCTTTTCCAGCTTTTCTGAAACCAAAAACAGCAGAAAACATGCAACTGGCACTGTGGCATCTTGTTAATAGGTTAGTTCCAGAAAATGCATAAAAGTATCTCAAAATATAGACAAAACATAAGAAAGTAGATACTAAACAAGCATGGAACATAAAAAAATTATAGATACGTTTACAACATATCAGGAACGTTTATTTGTTGAGGGAATCTCTTGTAGATAATTGATTCGCACATATATTTGCCCATCTAGTACTAGTGAGATCGAAGCCTAGAAACCCTCTCTCATTCCATGCAATCCTACAGCTACATCCCATTTAGTTTAGTTCTTGTTCTAGTTTACTTTCAATACTTTATTTACTTTGTTACTAGTTACTTTAAATATCTCTTGTTTACTATTAATCTCGCAACTTATAGTGTAGACTATTTCCAAACACCATTTTGGGTGCGAACGTAGCTGCATTGACAACACAGTTGCAGGGTTGTGTGGTTTCCATCTTGCAAAGTTCCTTTGGGATCAATCTTTATAATAAATAGTTGCCGCTACTAGTACTTCAATAACCCTGTTGTTGGATGCAGGAACCCAGTCATCACTTGTCCTTCCCCTGGACTTCCTAAGGGGATGTCCGTGGGTCTATGTATGCCAGGTGCGGCCGTAGGAGGTTCTCGTGGCGAGGTGTGGGCGTCAGTGCCCACGGGTGAGATAACTCGCAGATGCGATCGAGCGGCAAGTTTGGATCTCCACCAGCTAAGCCCCTACGCTTCCTGTCAAGCAAAGGGGCATGTGTCTCATGTGCCGTCCTCCCGGGGAGGGGGTTGTCCTGTTAGCGTAGGGATTTTCAATCCGTTGAGGGCCAGGAACCGTGGGTGAGGTAACTTACGACCGAGGGGCGAGCCGTAAGTTCAGAGCTCGACACTTTAGTTAGGAACTGTGGGTATGCATGCGTTTGTTTTAGTTAGGAACCGTGGGTGAGGTGACTTGTGACCGAGGAACGGGTCACAATTTTAGAGCTCGACACTTTAGGCCCTAGAGAGCTCGAGCCACGGATGGACAGGGCCTCGCATGCCATCATCGTGGTGTTTTTCTTGTGCCAGGGACCGTAGTTGAGGTAATGATGGCTCTAAAATATAGCCTTCCATGTCCACATTTAAACTGGATATTATTCATAATTATGATGAAATATGTCTCTAAATCCTGCCACTAATGCCTAATATTCAAAGGGGTATGCAATCCTTTCTTTTATATTTTTCCTGCACATTTAATGTCATTTAAAGAAGGGAATCAATACATTAAAGTCAAAGATAGGAGATTTCCAACAACTAGAAGAAACTAGGAGCCATGAAGCGGAGGCGGACACTTTAACGACCAACTATACGCCCGGAGCAAAATTTCGGCCATATAGCTCCCGTCGTATAGTTTGCGCAGCCACCGTTAGGTCAAACAGAACAACTTTCATGAAGGGACCCCTATATAAAGAAGCCTCAGGCGACGAGAAAACAAGCCAGACCTCGCCAAAAGTCTCTGCCACAGATCACCAGCCGCCTCCAGATCTCAAAACCCTTCTCCATCTCCATAGCCATATTCCACCACTTGTAATAGTAGATCTCTTCTTCGATTGGCAACATTGTAAGACTATTGCTACCAATCTTATGATTTTCATTACAATGTTTATGATTGTTGATCTCATCTCTATGTGTGAGTAATTCTCCTTGGACTAAGGGCTTCGGCCTAGCCATGTAGTGTTTGTTCATGTTATTTATCATAGATGGGATCATGTATTAGTTTGTATGACATGATGATTATTGTATCCTCTCTTGCCTCAATCCAAGGACTTGTCAGGTACCCAAGACCCCGAGGGTTGAGCCAGGTATAGGGAGTATGAGTAATGACTGATTTGCAGGTTGGGAACCCTAGTGACAGAAGGGGTAGTACGCCTGTATGTGAGGGATTTACCTGGGATTAACGGTGACATCACTATGCATATCATTAGTTCTCTTTCTTCTATGGATGAGACTAGTAGGTTATTGCTATAAGCGGTTGCGGAGGCAATAGAAATTATGGATGCACTGCCCACATATAATTTATCTTGCTCTAACAAGTACATGCATACTTTATTTCTATCTTTTATTCCCATCAGATGTTTTGCACAGCTACAGGTGAAACCGAACGCACTAGGCCCTCTCTCTCCATCATCAACAACAACAAAAAGATGCAAGCTATTGCTCTGGTAAAAACACAGAAGGAATTCTAAAACTCCCGAAGGTCCGTTAAAGTAACTTCACTACGCATTCGCTTCCCGAGGATTCGATAACCTAGGTCTACTAGGGAAAAAGAAGCTATACTACATCCGTAATCCGGATCGAAGGTATCAACCCTTTTCTCGGCGCGTTCTTTGAGGAAGCAATAGCTACCCTGGTGAGGTTATTAGGAACCTTTCTAGTTTTAATTCTTGTTTTTAATTTTGTTAGTTTGCTTTTAGTCTTTATTTGATAAACCAAAAAAATTAGTTAGCCTTTAAAATTCATGCGTTTACTATTATAATTCTTTTTTCAAGAAAACCCAAGAACATAGGAAATGTGGCTAAAAAGAATCTTGGGGAGTTTGCTACTCCCAACAATGATTATTTGCGTACTCCTATTACTCAGCCAGCAATTGCTATTGATGACTATGAAATTAAGCCCCATTACTTAAGTTTGGTTCAACAGAATCAATTTGGAGGCTCTGCTATTGAAGACGCAAGTATGCACTTGAATACTTCCACTAAAATATGTGATATGATGCGTATTAAAGATGTTGACCCTGATGCGTGCATTTATTTCCTTTCTCTCTAAGAGGGAGAGCAAAATAATGGTTGTTATCTTTGCCTAGAAATATTATTACATCATGGGTGGGATGTACTTCTTTGTTTATGACTAAATTTTTCCCACCTGCAAAGACTATGCAACTCAGATCTAATATTACTGGCTTTAGATAGGAAGAGCGTGAGCCACTAGCGCTTTCATGGGAGAAGATGAAAGAATGCATGAGAAACTGTCCTAGTCATGGGATGGAAGATTGGTTAATTCTCCATCTAGTTTATAATGCTCTTAACCATGTGTCTAAGTCTATGCTTGATACTGCAGCTGAAGGAACGTTTATGGGTAAACATATTACAGAAGCAAAACATATTCTAGACAATATGCAAGACAACCATGCCCAATGGCATGTGGATAGATCAAACACGAAGAAGGTGAACTCCATTTCACCACAAGTAAATGAAGAACTAAATGCCAAGTGGGATGAGCTCATACTAGCCATTAAAGGTAAGGAAACCCAGGTAAGAGCCACCTCTGAAACAAAAATTGAAGAAATGGACTTTGTAGCTCGTAATGATTATAACCCTGCTTGGAAGAAGAATTACAATCCTATCTTTCAGAAACATTATTCTAGTCCTACAGGTAATTCTAATAATAATATGGGAACTAGTAATGGTAGTCTCCAAGAAACACTAAAGTCTTTTATAGACTCACAAAATGAACAAAACAATATTCTTGTTAAAATAAAGGAGAACCATGATGTTATGCTTGGTAAATTATCTAACCAAGTTGTTAGTTTGAGAAATGATTTGCAGGCCCTCTAAGAAAGAACGAGGATCGTTGAGGCATAGATAGGTAAGATAACCGAGAGTCAAACTCTCATTCTAGCTAAATTTGCAGGTAAAGCTAGGCCAAATCCCGTTGAAGACCTCAAGAGGATGTGAATCCAAAGGGAGGAACCTGAAGACCTTGACTATAATAATACCCCTTCACCAAGCTACACTGTTGAAGATCTCTAAAAAGGATTAACGTCAAGATTCCGGTAAGTGAAGGTAGTGAGGAAGCTATGTACCAACACTTTGTTAATTAGGTAGAAATAAAAGTATGTGGCCTTGGGGAAGAATATAAGCAAATTGCTGAAAAATTACCTCTAAAGTTAGATGACATATTTGAGCCTACTATCAAGATTAAAATTGGAACCAATGAGATAGCTGCACTTTGTGATCTAGGTGCAAGCATCTCAACAATTCCAAAGAGTCTTTTTAACAAGTTAAATCTTGGATCCTTTGAAATCACTGAGTTAAAATTGCATCTAGCAGATTCTACCTACAAAAAAGTTGTAGGAATTAAGGAGAATACTTTAGTATACAAGCTGTATGTGAGGGATTTACTTGGGATTAACGGTGACATCAATATGCATATCATTAGTTCTCTTTCTTATAGGGATGAGGCTAGTAGGTTATTGCTATAAGAGGTTGCAGAGGCAATAAAAATTATGGATGCACTACCCACATATAATTTATCTTGCTCTAACAAGTACATGCATACTTTATTTCTATCTTTTATTCCCATCAGATGTTTTGCACAGCTACATGTGAGACCGAATGCCCTAAGCCCTCTCTCTCCATCATCGACAACAACAAAAATACGCAAGCTATTGGTCCGGTAAAAACACAAAAGGAATTCTAAAACTACCGAAGGTCTGTTAAAGTAACTTCACTATGCATTCGCTTCCCGAGGATTCGATAACCTAGGTCTACTAGGGAAAAAGAAGCTATACTACATCCGTAATCCGGATGAAAGGTATCAGGTAACTTGCGGCCGAGGAACGGGTCGTAAGTTCATAGCTCGACGACGCTTTAGGCCCTGGCAATTTAGGGCCACCGGAGGGAAGTGCCTCACGAGCCGACATGTACCATGGGTGCGGTAACTTGCGGCCGAGGAACGGGTCGTAAGTTTAGAGCTCGACACTTTAGGTCCTAGAAATTTTGGGCCGCCAGAGGGAAGTGCCTCACAAGCCACCCCGTAAGCCTCTCAAGGAGAGCACCGTAGGGCCCATGCTAGCTCGTGATCTTATCAAGGAGGAGATCGTAGGTGTCGCATGTTGGGGAGGGTTCCGGTCGAGGGCGGGTACATCCTGGCCGAGCCGTGTTCCCAGTGCTGCCCTGTCCCGTTAATGCACCATACGAGGGTCTCAAGTGCTAGGGATCTGCGAGCGAGGTGACTTATTGATACGTTGCTTATGTATCTATAATTTTTGATGTTCCATGCTTGGTTTATATCTACTTTCTTATGTTTTGTCCAAACTTTGGAGTACTTTTTATACACTTTCTTGGACTAACCTATTAACAAGATGCCATAGTGCTAGCTGCCTGTTTTCTGTTGTTTTTGGTTCTAGGAAAGTCAGAAAATGAATATTCTCGGAATTGGACGGGACAAAAGCCAAAGTCAGTATTTCACCGAGGGGGACACGGAGCCAGAATACGAGACGGAGAGGGGCCAGAGGGCCGCCACACCACCTGGCCGTGCGGCCAGGCCTGGCCCGCGCCAGGGGGTGGTGTGGCCGCCTAGGGCACCCCCTCGGCCTCCCCTTTCGCCTATAAGATGCCTCCGATATGGAAACCCTAAGTACCCAATCAAAATTCCACGAAAGAGTCTATAGCCACCATCATCTCCATCCCTAGATCAGGAGGGATCTGAAGCTCTTCTTGACACCCTGTCGAAGGGGAGAATTCACCCTGGAGGCCTTCTTCATCACCATGCAAGCCTCCAATGTGATGCGTGAGTAGTTCATCCTTGGACTACGGGTCCATGTAGTAGCTAGATGGTTGGTTCTTCTCCTTTGTGCTACCATGTTTAGATCTTGTGAGCTCCGTTCATGATCAAGATCATCTATTTGTAATCCTACATGTTGTGTTTGTGGGGATCCGATGGATATTGAGATTCTATTTTAGATTGATTATTGATTCTATCATGTCTTTGTTATTTTGATCTTGCATGCTCTCCGTTGTTAGTAGATATCTTGCCCGAGTAGATGCTAGTAACTCCAAGAGGGAGTATTTATGCTTGATAGTGGGTTCATGCCTCTAGTAATCAGGGGAAGTGACAGAAATCTCCAAGGTACTAGATGTGTTGTTGCTACTAGGGAGAAAACAGCAATCCTTTGTTCATAGAACAATCGTATTGTTTACTTTACACGCAATGCATAATGCAATTATCTGTTGCTTGCAGCTTAATACTAGAGGGTGTTCGAATGATAACCTGAAGGTTGATTATTAGTCATAGATGCAGTTGGATTACGGTCTATGTATAATGTTGTAATGCCAAATCAAAACTCATAGGAGTCAAGATGATTAGTATATGCATGTATGCTTTCTCGATGTTTGTCAATTGCCCCACTGTAATTTGTTCACCCAACATGTCATCTATCTTAAGGAGAACCACCACTAGTGAACTATGGACCCCGGTCCTTTCTTTTACCATCAATCTACAACCGTTTACTGCTTTCTATTTACTTTCTGCAAGTTTTTACTTTCTTCCACATAATATGTTTAATCCTTTGTTTTCAGCAAAACCGGTGAGATTGACAACCTCACTGTACGTTGGGGGCAAAGTTCCGTGGTTGTGTTGTGCAGGATTCCAAGTTGGTAACAACACCTTGGAGGTGTTTCCTTGGTACTACTGGTTCGATAACCTTGGTTTCATAACTGAGGGAAACTTGATGTTGTGCTCATCATACCTTCCTCTTGGGGTTCCCCAACGAGCTCGAGATATCTTGGGCCATCACTTATCACCGGAGCTAGTCCATAATTTCAGAGCTCCCTCCTTTAGTCCCCGGAGTCGACGAAGGAGATCAGATGATAGGCACCATCCCATCCCCCACTCGTATGATGGATATGCGGGGACGTTGCCAACACATGGGAAGAAAGAAAACCAAAGAATAGAAGAATTCATCCAAAAAAATAGGCAGAAACCGTCAACGATTGTAGTTGTCTCCCTTCCCTGGTGCCCTACCCTGGTAAAGGGCGCAAAAGAGTCACCTAGCGGAGGAAAAATGACGGTTGATGTGGAGGTGCGTGCACCTGGGGTGTGAGGGGTCTCCGATTTCCCGTGCTCCCTGGAAGGATTTGAGTTTTCTGGCACCGCTATCCGCCTAGCCCCTGAGCCTCTTCCTGAGACATGGGTCAGGGACCTTGGGGTGCCGAGGCTTGTTGCGTTTGTTTCTCTATTCGCGCCTCCTCTTGCTGTCATATTCTTCCCTTACCTCCCTGAGCTTGACACACTCATTGGTATCATGACCCTGCCTCTGGTGGAAGACGCAATACAAGTGTGGTCTGGTAGAGTTGTCCGCTTCTCTCTTGAGGAGGCGTCGCCTACCGCCTTACCCCAGGCGCCTGGTGGGGCTTTTCTCACCCTTCATGGTGGGGTTTGTGGGCCCGGTCCCACCATGGTCGAACAGATCCCCGGCTTCTACCTTAGCGTAGCGGTCAGTCACTGTGAAGAGTTCGGCTACCGTGGATAGGTTCTCCCCGTGATGACCGATCTTGTTGAGCACCTGAGCATCAGAGACTCCCCCTGCGAAAGTCGCGATGACTTCTGCGTCGGTAGCCCCATAGACCCTGAAGAGGCTTTGGTCGAAGCCCTGCAGGTACTTGTGCAGGGTCAATCCAGGTCCTTGGCGCACCTTTCGGAGGTCCTCGCACGTGTACGCGGACTCACCCACATCCCCGAACTTCGTGACGAAGAGGCCACAGAGCTCGGACCATGAGTCGATGGACCCCTCGGTAAGGTTCTAGAGCCAGTGCACGCCTCCGGTGCTAGGCCCATAGGGAGCTAGTTGGTGAGGACGTGGTCATCTCCCCTGGCTGCTTCTATGCCTATGGTGTAGAGATGTAGGAACTCCACGGGGTTGGTGGTGCTGTCGTACTGGGGCGGCATCTCTGACTTGAATTTGGGCGGCCACACCACCCGGCGGAGGTGCTCGATGAGGGCGGGGAAGCTGGAGCTGTGAGTCTCCATGCAACCAATGAGTTTCACTCGGTTCTATCGTCCCACAGCTAGGATGGCCTAGAGAGTTCGAGTCTCGTGACCCTGTCGCCTGGCTAGAGTCACCTACGCATCTTCCGCCGAACAGGCGACCTTCGCCCAAGCTTGGGCCCGGTCTAGGTTGGCCGTGCTAGGAGGCTTATCCTCGTCTGATCCACCGGGCCCACCATGGAGGGGAAGAGGTGGAGGTGCAGCATAGGCTATGTCACCCGGCAGCAGGGTTATCCTAGGCGACGTCCATCAAGGCCATGAGGCGCGCTTGCCACTCTTCTCTTGCATCCTTGGCAGGTGAGTAACGGAGGAGCTCTTTCGCCATGAGACGAGCCGTTTCCGGGGTGAGGGGGACACGATATGTCCGAGTCGGTGATGTGCTTGAAGAAGAAAACTCTCCACCCATCCTTGCGGGAGGGCGTGGGAGAGCTCGTAGCCGGCCCCGGAGCGAGGCGGGGGAGTGAGGGTAGCCCGGTGTGAGCCCCTGAGCCTCCCTGCTTTCTCCCGCCGGGAGCGGCTGTCGCGAGGCTTGCTGCGAGCGACCATGTCGATGCCGCTAGCTAAAGTCCTCCAGGTCGCGCCTCAACCCCCACCTAGCGCACCAAATGTCGGAGATTTGTCCCCGGAAGGAACTAGGGTCCAATGATCCCTTGGTTGATGAGGTGGCTAAACACATGATTCTGAAGGAGTGCGACGACGGCTGCGGTGGCGGAGCGTGTGCACGACAGAGAGTTGAGACCGCGGTTTTTTACCCAGGTTCGGGACCCTTGTGAGGAGGTAAAGCCTCTACTCCTGCTTGGTGGTATTGCTCGCTTGCTTCACGAGGTTACAATGGAGGGCGGAGGTCTAGGGTTTTGGATCTCCCCGGCCCGTCCCCTTACAAGGTGGGAGGAGGGTGTCTTATATAGGGCGGCGTCGGGCCTCTTCCCCCAGTTTATGGGCAGGAAGGGTCACCACATTCCCGCCAATGGATTCAGCCCTGCCTTGTCTTCTTGCGACCGCCGGACAGCTGTTGTGTCAGGGGGTGGGTCATTCGCCCTTGCACTTTACGTCGTCGGCTTGGTCTCCTTGTACCAAAATAGCCATGTTAGGCGCTGTCCTAACCTTGCGTCACCCCCCTCTGCGGCGCGCCTTGCTTTCCTCGGGTGTACTGGTCGCTGCTTGGACCGACCGTTGGCGCGTCGTCTTGCTAGGCACTGATGACTGCAAGTGCACAAATCGTTTGTAGCTAGTTTCAAAATAAAGATATTGATCCCACAGGGAGTAGTTGTCTGAAGTCTAATAACTCTTGAATTAAATACTACAATAGAAATACTAAATAAAGTTCTAAGTAACAATATAAAATGCGAGTATTGTGTAAAAAGGTGTTTTGGGGTTTTTGTTATAAGAGAACAACAAGTAAAGTAAAGCAACTGAACACATAAAGTAAGTATCGCATATGTAAAAGAGATTCAAAACTGCAATAGGAAAAGCATTCTCAGGGAGTAGAGGATACACCTCTAGCATTATAAAGAGCTAAGGTAAAGATTATTATCATGAACATTCTCAACTATGTATGTGTGGGAGGAACTCCGTATTTGGACAAATAGGTAGCAACCACTACTCACATCATCCTCATAACCACAGCAGACAACAATCGACATCGATCGAATTACTTCACTATTAAGGGACTTAATCCTGTAGGACGTATCCCATGGCATGGATAGTGCTCCATGAGTTTCCTCGGTTCCCAAGTTGATACGTAAGGGGTGCCAACAGCTTTATAGTCACTGTAAGTGCTAACACACCTCCGTCTACCAACAAGCAGTTCCCTCCATCAAGTCCCCACAAGAGGCAAATATTGAGAGGTCGACTTCTCCCAACATCAAGATGAAGACAATCTAACACATGGTCACAGTGATGAATATCATAATAAACTTTATCTTATTTCAATCTCATACTAGGGTTTCTCCATCTCCCCAAGAACTAATGATCTACTCAGACATGGAGGTAATCAACATCATGGCAATAACAATAGAATCTATCATAGATGAATAGTACTTGTATAAATCCACAACAAGTACGGAAATTACAACAAGATCTAGATAAGATGTAGATGGGATGGGTGGAGATGGTGATGCAGTGGTTGATGATGAAGATTGATGCCTTAGCCTCCCGGATCTGCACAGGGTGAAGATGGATCTCCGGTGGACGATTTCCCCCTCTAGATGCCTTCCGGAGGTGAGGTTTCGGTGATTTTTGGTTGTTCTGTATGTCGTCTCTCCGATCTAGTTGCACGGGGTGAAACTATTTGAGGAGGCGGTGGTGGTGCCAACTATACAGCGGGAACTATACGGCTGAAAAATTAATTCCCGCCGTATAGTTGGTTGTTAAACCTTCTGGATGCCTCGATCGCTTCGGGTTTTCTCCTGGTGTTATTGATATTTCCCAAATAAGCGATTTACGTTGTTTTTACTCCTTTTTCTCCCCAATACAACTGCTCCAAGAATTGTGTCCCATTGTATCCATCATCTGTCCTGATCCTGGTGAAAATAGACATAAAATGTGTGTGAACGCTATAAAATACCAAGATCCTACAACTATAGTGCAAAATAATAATATAAAACATGATGCAAATATGCACTCATCAACTTCCCCAAGCTTAGACTCTTGATCATCCCGAGCAAGTTTAGCTTAATGGATGTGATCCTCATATTCATGAAGCTGAGTCGATAAAATAAATGAGGCAGTTGCAACATATGTTTATCATATATGATACATAGGAATAAGTTCATGAATAGTACCTTACTCGAACCATCCGAATAATATTAGCAGGCTTCCACACCTTAGCATTTAATAGTTCACAAAAGATCACTCTCAATATGATGAAAAAGTATTCAGTTCAACCGAATGAGTTAGCGAGGTAGTCCCAAGTGTTTTTGGATTAACATATTCACTTGGGATTTAAAATCTCAAACGCCTCTTTGTCATACTACAATATAGTGGTGTATGCCTATTTGCTCTTTGCACATTTGCTCTTTTTTCTCTCTTTTCTTCTTTTTTTTATATATATGCTCACACTTTTGTTTAAGTGATGTGCAAAGGAGCTAGCCATACATTCCACTTCATGTATGAATTCAAAGTTTAACGATCTCAATTACCAAATTCTAATTGTATATGAAGCAATCTTTATAGCTTGAATATTCTACCTTGTCTTGTTCTCACTCTAATTTGACAGCACTTTTAATTTTCCTTTGTCCAAGGTTTCTTTTTCAACTTAACTGGTTAGATAAAAAATTTGTAAATCAAACCATGAACTTACAACATATTGACCAAATTATATTTGTATGTTCCATTAATACCAATGGTGTGGAAGACTCATATTGCTATCATCAAGTGCAAGTAAAATTATAATCAAGCCATTCATATATCCAATAGGACAAGCACAAAGTCAATATTGCTCCATATATGATAATAAACTCGGAATTTCATGAAAGGGATCGACCATTCCTGAAGAGAATTCTAATGATGCAAACTTTATTTCTAATTTGAACTAATGCAAAACTAAAATAGTAATGTAAAACTTATAAGATAGATTACAAGGTCTTAAAGATCTCCCCAAGCTTGGAATCAAGCCAGGCGGGATCAAATAATCCCTTGCAATTATTTGATACCGTGATTATTGTAGATCATTGTGGCGCCATGGCATGTAACACCGCGGTGTGTAGCTTCTTGTTGGTATCCTCCAGAGCAGTGATGCGGTTGTATCACCTGCGCAAATCAGATTGCAAAGTGTCCACTTTATCTGCGAGTTTAGTCACCAATGGGAGAAGATTATCCTTCTTGTCTATCTCCTTGAGACGGTGATGGACTTCAACGTGATGGAGTAGCTCCTGCTTCTGATATATCTCCAGTGCTCGCACACGGTCCTTGGTCCTGGGAACAACTTCTTCTTCCTCATCCATAATTGATGGATCGGGGAAGTAGAAATTGTTCCTCCACTCTTCGAGCACTAATGGTAGGCTTCAAGAGTGGCACCTTCGCTCCCTTGCTATCACCTGCACCAATATTAGGTAATTCCTTACACTTGTGTAGCCTGGGGTCCGTGGCGATGAACTTTACCATCTCCACATGCCCTTTTCCGAGCGGCTTGGGACCTTCTCTCTCTCGTTGAGCTCTCTTCATTGCCACCCAGTTGATCTCCGGGGGATCATAGACATCACGGCAGATGTAGATATCACTCCAATCTTCATCGGGATCGCTATTGTAGAAGCTTGGATCGATGTAATCCTTGTACCCCGGGCTAAACCTCTCCATCTCCTCGTTGTCGTCCTCCATGGACGGGTTGCGAGAGCGGTCCCTAGAAGGAGTAATGATACCCAGGGTTTTCCACGGCCTAGGACAGGATAGAGCATGACTAGATTGGTTCCTGGTGATTATGATTTAGAGAGAAACACAATGGCAGTATATAAGGGGGGTCAGAGGTCGGTAAAACTCGTGAGAAACACCAAATTCACGCCCAAGAAAATAATCTTAACAGAACATGGAAAGAAATCACGGATTTGGAGAAGTCCTGCCGTGTAACGACCAACTATACGGGCGCGGCCCATATAGCTCCGGCCGTATAGTTCATTCCAGGCAGATATTTCCAAATATCTCGAGTCCAGGTCGATTAAGTTACCGACTTGGAACCGACAAAACTGTTTTTTATAAAACGAAAAAGGAATCGAAAATGTCTGAGAGTTTAACGACCAACTATATGGCAGGAGGATTTTCTCCGGCCATATATTTTCGACCGTATAGTTTCTAGACATCGAAAATAATTTCGCGAAGAAGGTATTGAAGGTTTAACGACCAACTATACGGTAGGAGATTTTTCTCCGGTCGTATAGTTGCAACCGTATAGTTGGTAAAAACCTTCAGAAACTTCAGAAAAACACGAGGGATTCAAAGGCAAAAAAATTAGAAGTAAAATTTGTGAAAACAAATCACTTATTTGAGTAAGAACACTTACCTTGCACTTACCGTTTACTTATTCGGGGATGACAATCTCTTCCAACAACAAAGACTTCTTCTCTTTTGGAGGAATTGGCCTTGGTTCATTTAAACATTCTTGTAAACGAAAATCACCAGGACAAAAGTTCCTCTCAATAAGATTGGTGTCTTGCTGGGCAAATATGGACATTGCATCCAACATCTTTATTTCTCGCCTTTGTATAATCTACAACTCAAATTCTTGAAGTAAAAGGATCCAATGGACCAGCCTTGGCTTATGATTTTCCTCTCAAGGAGTTCTTTTAAACCATCATGATCCGTATGAACTCTTACTTTTGTATCAACTATATAAGAACGAAATTTATCGCAAGAGAAAAATACAGCAAAAAGTTCCCTTTCTTCCTTAGGATAATTCTTTTGAGCACTCTTAAGAGTTCTACTATCATGATGTATAATATTAAATCTACGACCTATATGTTGTCCCAGAGTTACTCGTACAACATCATCACTAGCTTCACATATTAAGTCAAAAGTCATATCCCGGATAGGTGGTTTAATTATAGGAGCATGGGATAAGGCATATTTAAGTTTATCAAAGGCTACAAGACATTTATCATCAACATTAAATCTTACCAAGCAACTAGTAAACGAAGTTCCATAGACAAAAAAGTCATCTATAAATACTTCCATTACCAGTTCTATAAAATCCGCAAACATAGCAGTCATGCATTACATAAACCAAAAGGCATACGATGGTAAGCATGTAAACCATAAGGACTAATGAAAGTTGTTTTAATTTGGTCATCAGGATTAACAACTATTTGAGAAAAACCAGAGTATCCGTCCAAGTAGCAAGAATGAGTGTGGTTTATTTGCTAACCTCTCTAAAGTTTGATCTATGAACGGTTAAGGATAGTGATCTTTCCTAGTTTCTTTATTCAATTTCCTAAAATCTATACACATCCTATGTCCAACAATAGTTCTAGTAGGTATCAATTCATTGTTTTTATTAGGAACAACAGTAAAACCGCCCTTCTTAGGGACACAATGAACAAGACTTACCCATTCACTTTCTTTTACAGGATAGATTATATTAGAAGGTGAATTCGATTCACTTCCCATTATAGGGCCTCCAACTAATGAGGCTTTCGAAGAGCCAGAAAAGAGAGGGGAATTCTTCTATGTGTAGAGGTTTGAGCTTTAAATTTGTAGAGGTTTGTCTTTAAATTTGGAAAAGTGGAGTTCTTTTTCTGCTTCTCCAAGCTTAAGAGACACAATCTCCTTTTTGAAATCAACTTTGGCACCTACATCACTCAGAAAGTTTCTTCCAAATATAATTGGGCAAAGAGTGTTAGCTGGCATATCAACAAGTACAAAATCGATAGGAAAGTTTTTATTGCCAATTGTGACAGTTGCATCTTCAACTACTCCCATTGGAATTCTAAGAGTTTTATTGGCTAACATGATTGTCATATCATTATTTTCAATTGTAGACGGTTCTATTTCTTCTTTTATTTCTAAATAAAAATCATAATATATAACATTAACTTCGGTTCCAAGATCGCATAAACCATAATGCAAGGTTTCCTTAAATATACAAGGAAGAATAGGCTTACCCACATCTTTTACCTTTGTTTTACCTTCAACCAATATGGAAGTCTCTTTATCAATTTCAACTATGTTACAATGTGCATACATAGACATAATTGCTTCCTTGGTTACCTCTTCATCTTCGGTTTCTTCCAGATGTTCCTCAACTTCTAGCACACTTTCCTCTTCCTTCTTTTCCTGTACTGCTTTTTGACCTGTTCATATTCAAAAATATGCTTCTGTGTAGTGTTAGGGAAAGTATCACATATATTGGTTCTAGGAAGGCCAGTGTTGCTTTAACTTCTGTTTTCTTCTCCGGTTCGGGTGGTGGATCATATTTGACCAAGCCCTCTTTGGAGCTTTGATGTGTTCTGTAAAAGTTTTAATGACATGCAACACAAGATCTGAATCCAAATAAAGTTCTTTAGATAATTCTTTAACATGGCCCTTTTTATTATAGTCATGAATACAATCATAATCTATTTCTATGCCTCTTCGCTTCCTAGACCAAAATTCCATGAAACTCTATGATCGCGAATTCTATTAAGTAAAGCCCAAGCTTTAGTTATAGGAAGATCCATAAAAGCTCCTCTCGTGAAAGAGTCTAGTTCAATTTTATTAGGTTCAATTAAACCGCCATAAAAGATATGCAATAAATACCATTCAGGCAAATCATGATGAGGACATTGATTAAGTAAATCTTTAATTCTGATATAACCTCTTACTAGTCCTTCATTAGGACGGTTCCTCCAAGTCATTATAAGACGCCTAATTCCAAAAGATTTTGATAATGGATAATATTTTTCTAGAAACTCACAGGCTAAATTATCCCAAGTAGTGGCTTCTAGGTGTAGAGATTTATACCATGAGAGAGCTATAATAGTCAAAGTCTGACTAAAAAGTTTAACCCTTACCTCATTAGCAATATATCCCGGTAATTTGAAAGTGCCACATATATCTTTGAAACATGCAATATGCTCATATGGATCAGGATCTTCTTCATCTCTAGTAAATTGGTTCTTGTGTAGAATACCAAGTAGTAGAGGATTTATTTCAAACCCCCTTGTCTTCTTGTTGGAGTTGTCTCTTTTATTAATATCATAGGGCTTCCCAAAGTGGCTGAGTGGGTTAACACTAGCCATATGCTCAAACTCCATCATGTTGGTGGAAACCTGTAACTCAAAACAAAACTTAGCAAGACATATTTAAATAAGCAAAAACTAAAAGACCTACAACGCTTAGCTCCCCGGCAACGGCACCAGAAAATAGCTTGATGACTGCAAGTGCATAGATTGTTTGTAGCTAGTTTTGAAATAAAGATATCGATCCCACAGGGAGCAGGAGTCTGAAGTCTAATAACTCTTGAATTAAATACTACAATAGAAATGCTAAATAAAGTTCTAAGAAACAAGATAAAATACGAGTATAGTGTAAAACGGTGTTTTGGGGTTTTTGGTATAAAAGAACAATAAATAAAGTAAAACAACTGAACATAGAAAGTAAGTATCGCGTATGTAAAAGAGATTCGAAACTGCAATGGGAAAAAGCATTCTCAGGGAGTAGTGGATACACCTCTAGCATTATAAAGAGCTAAGATAAAGATTATTATCATGAACATTCTCAACTATGTATGTGTGGGAGGAACTCCATATTTAGACAAATAAGCAGCAACCACTGCTCACATCATCCTCATAACCATAGCAGACAACAATCGACATCGATCGAATTACTACGCTATTAAGGGACTTGATCCTATAGGACGTATCCCATGGCATGGATAGTGTTCCATGAGTTTTCTCGGTTCCCAAGTTGATACGTAAGGGGTGCCAACAGCTTTATAGTCATTGTAAGTGCTAACACACATCTGTCTACCAACAAGTAGTTCCCTCCATCAAGTCCCCACAAGAGGCAAATATTGAGAGGTCGACTTCTCCCAACATAAAGATGAAGACAATCGAACGCATGGTCATAGTGATGAATATCATAATAAACTTCATATTATTTCAATCTCATACTAGGATTTCTCCATCTTCCCAACAACTTTATATTATTTCAATCTCAGACATGGAGGCAATCAACATCATGGCAATAACAATGGAATCTACCATAGATGAATAGTACTTGTATAAATCCACAATGAGTACGGAAATTACAACAAGATCTAGACAAGATGTAGATGGGATGGATGGAGATGGTGATGATGCAGCGATTGGTGATGAAGATCGATGCCTTAGTCTCCCGGATCTGCGTAGGGCGAAGATGGATCTCTGGTGGACGAGTTCCCCCTCTAGATGCCTTTCGAAGGTGAGGTTTCGGCGATTTTTGGTTGTTCTGTATGTCTTTTCTCTCCGATCCAGTTGCACGGGGTGAAACTATTTGAGGAGGCGATGTCGGCACCAACTATACGGCAGGAACTATATGGCCAGAAAATTAATTCCCGCCGTATAGTTGGTCGTTAAACCTTCTGGATGCCTTGATCGCTTCGGGTTTTCTTCTGGTGCTATTGATATTTCCCAAATAAGAGATTTACGTTGTTTTTAACTCCTTTTCTCCCTAATACAACTGATCCAAGAATTTTGTCCATTGTATCCATCATCTGTCCTGATCCTGGTGAAAATAGATATAAAATGTGCGCATGAACGCCGTAAAATACTAAGATCCTACAACTATAATACAAAACAATAATATAAAACATGATGCAAATATGCACTCACCAGGCACGCTCGAACCCGGGGAGACTCCCTTCCTAAGGCCCTGCAGAGGAGCTTCACCTCATGACCATGACTGGCCTAGACGCTTGTAGAGGATTCAGGCTCCATCCCCCTCTAGAGGCTTGCTCCCCTCGTGAGCCCTCGAGAGGGCACTCCTGGTGGGCCCGGTGATTCGACGAGACGGGGTACCCCCGGTACCAGTAGTCCGACAACGAGGACTAGTACATACAATAAAAACCATGTCTACCTCTGATGTTTAAAAACAAACGCACACACATGGACACTAAAAGCCATTATCCTGAACACAAAACATTAAGCAATAGTCCAGAAAATAAATAGATTAAAAAAATTTAGCAACTACCACATTCACAACTGTCTTCGCCACACTGAGAAAAATGCAATCTGCATCTCTACAAAATTGTAAAAAAACCTGCCCCAAATTAGTGTAAAAAGCCACCTAAAAAGGAAAACATCAACTACTACACCAGTAGACCAGTAGAACTCTCACGAATCTAAGGTTCATCTAGTTGGAAAAACCAAAAAATCATAATCACTCAAAAAATAGCTACATGTTGTGCGTTCTTCCCCTACAGAAATCAAAACACAGAAACACATCAGGTCACAAAACCTAGGGAACTACCTATCCTCCTCGCAAAACCTCCATATCCACAAATATTGGATGGAATCGCTACATTTTCCCTTATTAGATACGGTGTGTGTCAGATCCACCGCAGAAATCCAGTAGGAAAAGGCGAACACGGACATCCATCACCTCTCCTCTTCCACCTGCAAACTACCACCTGAACAACTGTGTTTCTCTCTCCCCCACTAAATCTCGTACAACCGCTCGTGGCCCTACCACAAAAGTTTGATTAAAACTGCATACTACACGAGGGGAGCTCACCGGAGGCTGGGATGTGATAGATCTGATGGCCGGCGGCGAGGGAGAAGCACAACTCTGGCACGGAGAGAAGCTCCGCCTGTAATCGCCTCATCGTGACCCGAGCGGCAGCACAAAGAGAGCGCATGGGAGAAATGAGCGGTTCAGACAAAAAAATCTCAAAATTAATTTTAGGTGGCACAATTCCCAAAATTAAAATATGTATCACAGACAGGTGTGTCCTACCAATCTGTCCACTTATGCAATAAGCGGGTCGTGGGCGACAGTTACGTAATAAGCGGCGCCTATTGTTATCTTTTCCCTGAAAAATTGGTCTCTTCCATCTAACCCGCTCCAAACTCAAATGTGTTACAATATATGAAATCGATGATATGTGAAAACAATCCCACGACCGCCAGTGATGTTGTTATTTTATTTATGAGAAAGATTTTGATCTATTTCATGATTTCACATAAAGTAGGAGGCACACCAAACATAATAAAAATTATATCATGATCCTTAAACCACCTAATGACCACTAGTGCTGCTAGAACGAGCCACCATCATGAAGTTATCACCGCTCCGTTATCGGAGCCGGTCTGACGTTGTTGATGATAGTAGGAAGTCTGCGTGTACGTGTCCCTAACGACCAGAGCCTAAGTCATCATCATTGAGCTCTTGAATTGATCCGAAGTTTCAAACACCAAATGTATAACACACGTAGACTGGACGAGATCAACCACTCCATGGAAGCAGCGACCAGACGAATCCTGCCTCCTCAACGCCAATAGCGAGATCACCGCTAACGAGGTGGACGAGCAGACATGTATACATTATTCTTGTTCCGCACAACACTGACATAGACACCATAGCGTCGATGCTTGTAAAATAAAAGTTAGTTTAATTCTGCATTCTATCAAGCCAAAATCATAATAGTTTTAATATTTCCTATTCACCCCCTCTAGCCAACATCTCTATCATTTCAAAATTGCTGCATTTTCCCTTGTTAGACAGTGTGTCAAATCCGCGGCAGAAATCCACTAGGAAAAGGCGAACACGGGTATGCATCGCCTCTCCTCTCCCACCTGCAAACTACCACTTAAACAACTGTGTTTATCTCTCCCACTAAATCTCTTACAACCGTCGTGAGTCGCTACATGTAGGAGATGTGAAATCCTACCGCAAAACTTCGATTAAAACTGCACAATACGCGTGGGGGAGCTCACTGGAGGTTGGGATGTGATGGATCTGATGGCCGGTAGCGAGGGAGAAGCACAACTCTGGCATGGAGAGAAGCTCTGCCTTTAATCGCCTCATCGTCACCCGAGCGGCAGCATAAAGAGAGTGCATGAGAAAAATGGGCGGTTCGAACAAAAAAATCCGAAAATTAATTTTAGGTGGCACAATTCCCAAAATTCAAAAATGTATCATAGACAGGTCCTACCAATCTATCCACTTATGCAATAAGTGGGGTGTGGGCGGTAGTTCCACAATAAGCGGCGACGACAGCACGCTCCATGCGGGGCCTGATGTTATCTTCTCCTTAGGAAATTTGGTCTCTTCCATCTGATCCGGTCCAAACTCAAAAGTGTTATAGTATATGAAATCGATGGTACGTGAAAACAACCCCACGACTGCCACTATTATTGTTCCTTTTTCTATGAGAAAGATTAGGATCTATTTCATGAGTTCACAAGAAGTACAAGGCACACCAAACATAATAAAAATCACATCAAGGTCCTTGAACCACTCCCTTACCGATGCCGACCTAATGTTGTCGATGACATTTGGCAAGTCTATGTGCACGTGTCCCTAAGGACTAGAGCCCAGAGCCGAAGTCATCATCATTGAACTCTTGAATTGATTCGGAGCTTCAAACACCAAACATATAACACACGTAAACTGGATGAGATCGACCACTCCATGGAAGAAGCAACCAGATGAATCCCGCCTCCTCAGCACCATCAGCGAGATCACCGTTGACGAGGTGGACGAGGAGGCGGGTATACCTTATTCTTGTCCCGTACAACGCCACCATAGAGTCGATACCATTTGACCAAACTAACTTTAGGGACCCTTTTATAGCGTCGAGCGCAGGTCCGAGGTTCGCACCTCCTCCTGCCATCGGAGAGGTAAGCTGAGGAAATATCTCTCATAAACCCTGCCACTAATGCTAATATTCAGAGGGGTATGCAATTCTTTCTTTTATATTTTTCCTCCGTAGATAATGTCATTTAAAGGAGGGAATCACTACATTAATATCAAAGATACGAGATTTCCAACAACTAGAAGAAACCAGGAGACGTAAAGCGGAGGCAGACGCTTTAACGACCAACTATACGACTGGAGCAAAAATTCCGGCCATATAGCTTCGGTCGTATAGTTGGCGCCGCCACCGTTAGGTCAAACAGAACAACTTTCATGAAGGGACCCCTATGTAAAGAAGCCTCTGGCGACGAGAAAACAAGCCAGACCTCGCCAAAAAGTCTCTGCCACAGATCACCAGCCGCCTGCAGATCTCCAAACCCTTCTCAATCTCCATAGCCATATTTCACCACTTGTAATAGTAGATCTCTTCTCCGATTGGCGATATTGTAAGACTATTGCTATAAATCTTTTGATTTTCATTACAATGTTTGTGATTGTTGATCTCATCTCTATGTGTGAGTAATTCTCCTTGGGCTATGGGCTTCGGCCTAGCCATGTAGCAATTGTACATGTTATTTATCATGGATGGGATCGTGTATTAGTTTGTATGACATGATGATTATTGTATCCTCTCTTGCCTCAATCCAAGGACTTGTCAGGTACCCAAGACCCCAAGGGTTGAGCCAGGTATAGGGAGTATGAGTAATGACTAATCTACAGGTTGGGAACCGTAGTGACAGAAGGGGTAGTACGGTTGTATGTGAGGGATTTTCTTGGGATTAACGGTGACATCACTATACGTATCATTAGTTCTCTTTCTTCTATGGATGAGACTAGTAGGTTATTGCTATAAGCGGTTGCGGAGGAAATAGAAAGTATAGATGCACTGCCCATATATAGTTTATCTTGCTCTAACAAGTACATGCATACTTTATTTCTATCTTTTATTCCCATTAGATGTTTTGCACAACTACAGGTGAAACCGAATGCCCTAGGCCCTCTCTCTCCATCATCGACAACAACAAAAATACGCAAGCTATTGGTCCGGTAAAAACACAAAAGGAATTCTAAAACTCCCGAAGGTCCGTTAAAGTAACTTCACTACGCATTCGCTTCCCGAGGATTCGATAACCTAGGTCTACTAGGGAAAAAGAAGCTATACTACATCCGTAATCCGGATCGAAGGTATCAACCATTTTTCTGGCGCCGTTGCTGAGGAAGCAATAGCTACCCTGGTGAGGTTATTAGGAACCTTGCTAGTTTTAATTATTGTTTTTAATTTTGTTAGTTTGCTTTCAGTCTTTATTTGATAAACCAAAAAAATAGCTAGCCTTTAAATTCTTGCTTTTACCATTATAATTCTTTGTTTAAGAAAACCCAAAAACATAGGAAATATGGCTGAAAAGAAGCTTGGGGAGTTTGCTACTCCCAACAATGATTATTTGTGTACTCCTATTACTCAGCCAGCAATTGCTGCTGATGACTATGAAATTAAGCCCCATTATTTAAGTTTGGTTCAACAGAATCAATTTGGAGGCTCTGCTGTTGAAGACACAGGTATGCACTTGAATAGTTTCACTAAAATATGTGATATGATGCGTATTAAAGACATTGACCCTGATGCGGTCAAATTACATTTATTTCATTTCTCTCTAAGAGGAAAAGCAAAAGAATGGTTGCTATCTTTGCCTAGAAATATTATTACATGGGTGGGATGTACTTCTTTATTTATGACTAAATGTTTTCCACCTGCAAAGACTATGCAACTCCGATCTAATATTACTGGCTTTAGACAAGAAGAGCGTGAGGCACTAGGGCTTGCATGGGTGAGGATGAAAGAATGCTTAAGAAACTGTCCTAGTCATGGGATAGAAGATTGGTTAATCCTCCATTTATTTTACAATGCTCTTAATCCTGTGTTTAAGTCTATGCTTGATACTGCAGCTGGAGGAACATTTATGGATAAACATATTACTGAAGCAAAGTAGCTGCTAGACAATATGCAAGACAACCATGCCCAATGGCATATGGATAGATCAAACGTGATGAAAGTGAACTCTATTTCACACAAGAAAACGAAGAACTTAATGCCAAGTTGGATGAGATCATACTAGCCGTAAAAGGTAAGGAAACCCAGGTAAGAGCCACTCCTAAAACAAATATTGAAGAAATAGACTTTGTAGCTCGTAATGATTATAACCTTGCTTGGAAGAAGAGTTACAATCCTAACTTTTAGAGACATTATTCTAGTCCTGTAGGTAACTCTAATAATAATATGGGAACTAGTAATGGTAGTCTCCAAGAAACACTTAAGTCTTTTATAGACTCACAAAATGAACAAAACAATATTCTTGTTAAAATAACAGAGAACCATGATGCTATGCTTGATAAATTATCTAACCAAGATGTTAGTTTGAGAAATGATTTGCAGGCCCTCCAAGAAAGAACAAGGATCGTTGAGGGTAAGATAACAGAGTCAAACTCTCATTCTAGCTAAATTTGCAGGTAAATCTGAGCCCAATCCTATTGAAGAACTCAAAATGATAAGGATCCAAAGGGAGGAGCCTAAAGAACTTGACTATAGTAATGCTCCTTCACCAAGCTACACCGTTGAAGATCTCGTAAAAAGGATCAACGTCAAGATTCCGGTAAGTGAAGGCAGTGAGGAATCTATGTACCAACACTTTGTCAATCAAGTAGCAACAAAGGTACGTGAGCTTGAGGAAGTATACAAGCAAATTGCTAAAAAATTACCTGTTAAACTAGATGATATATTTGAGCCTACTATTAAGATTAAAATTGGAACCAATGAGATAGCTGCACTTTGTGATCTAGGTGTAAGCATCTCAACGATTCCAAAGAGTCTTTTTAACAAGTTAAATCTTGGCTCCTTTGAAATCACTGAACTAAAATTGCATCTAGCAGATTCTACCTACAATCAAGCTGTAGGAATTAAGGAGAACACTTTAGTACACATTAAAGGTTGTCCCGCTCTCATTGATTTTGTTATTGTTGACATGCCTGAAGATGCTACTGCTCCTATTATTTTAGGCCGTCATTTTTTAAGAACTATTAAGACTTTGATTAATCTACATGAAGGGAACGTGAAGCTGCAATTGCCTTCGCGGGATCCTTTTGTTATTCATTTCCCCAGGAAGAAGAAAGCCAAGCATGATGAAAAGGAGGCCATCACTTTGAAGGCCAATTACTTTGGAGTGGGTGTTCCACTCATCTGGACCAAGTGAGTATCATCAAGTTCAATCTATTGACCATAAAATAGCGCTTCATGGGAGGCAACCCATGTGAAATAAAGGTTTGAGTAAAGTTTTTAAGTTTTAGTTTAAGTTTATTTTTAATAAAGAGTGCTAGAAAACCCCATTTGAGGAGAAGTTTGGTAGTACTTGAAATTCTGCTTTATTCATGCTATTGTTGGTCGACAATATTTAGTATCAATTTTTTGTCAAAAACAAGGTATATCAATAAGTTACAGGAAAATAAATAGTTCTCGAAGAAACAATTTTTTTTATGCACACGGAGAGTTTAACGACCAACTATACGGCGGGAATAAAAATTCCTGCCGTATAGATATCTTTGCCATCGACAATTTTCTTTTTGTATGTACAAAGAGTTTAATGACCAACTACACGGCAGGAATAAAAATTCTGGCCGTATATTTCCGGTCATATAGATATCTTTGCCATCGAAAAGTTTTCTGCAATATGTACTGAGAGTTTAATGACCAACTATACGGTGGGAATAAAAATTCTGGCTGTATAGCTCCGGTCGTATAGATATCAGTGCCTCCGTACAATTTATTTTCTAATGTACTGAGAGTTTAACGACCAACTATACGGTGGGAATAAAAATTCCGACCGTATAGTTCCAGCCGTATAGATATCGATGCCTTTGTATATTTTCTTTCGCATGGATAGACAGTTTAATGACCAACTATCCAGCGGGAACGCATTGTTCTGGTCGTATAGCTGCACTCGTATAGTTGCATCCGACCACAAAATCGCATGGGAAGATGATGAACACAAGGAGCCAAACTTGTGCTCGTGACACCGCTAGAGCTTCTCGGGCTGCCGCTCAGGAACACATGGGGATACGGTTCAGGGATGAGGCCCATCGTGATCGCTTCAGTAGGATCAAGAACTGCGAAGTGAAGGACACCAGGTGGGCTTGCCCCATTATATTGAACCAACTCGATATTTCTGATGACTTTAATTTACTTTGCAATAGAGCTGGTCTGCAAAACTTTGTGTAAAATGATGTACCTACTTATCGCCGCTTAACTATTGAATTCTTAAGTTCGTTGCAAAGCACCGTTAGACAATGGCAAGGAGAGGACACGATTTCTTTCCAACTTATGAACAACAACTACACTTTAACATTAGATGAATGGTGTGCATGCTTTAATTTGCCAAACAATGATGTTAATGCCTTACGCGCATCCTTTACTGGCTTAGAACCTACCCCCAAACAATACTATTATGGAATGAGTTTCACTAGTAGAGTGAATAAGGGGAATAATATTCAACATCCTGCAATTCGCTATTTGTTCTATGTTATTGCTAACACCTTGCAGGCACATAATGAGTTCACGAGACTCAATGTGGAGGACATATAGTCCTCATAAAGGCTGCTTACATCAAATGTGGCTTGTCACTCAACTTGGGCACCATCCTTGTGCGCTACTTGGAGCACCAAGCCTGCCAAAGCCAAGGACCAATCACAGGTGGAGGCATCACCACCGTGCTTTCCACTGCTCTAGGCATCAACCTAGGTGATTTGCAACCCGTGCTAGGTGAGACACGTGTTGGTTTCTTCACTTTGAGAGCCTGTGGAATGCTCACTAGGAGAGTTGGTGTTTATTATTTGCATATTTTTGGAGCTAGGCGTCTCTACCACGCTCATATGCCTAATGGTCTTTTCTCTATCGAGGAAGGACGTTTACTATATAACTTGCAGATTGAGCAACACCAACCCGAGGAAGAGATTCCAGAGGAGGATGAGGACCAAGAGGAGGAGCAAGAAGTTCCTTATAAAGAGGAGCAGCCACAAACCTGGTTTGCTACATACCAAGATTTCCAAGAACTTGGAGGGACTGTGGAGAATCAACTAGTAACCTCTCAACTCAATTTGCGAACTGGAGTAACGACTTTTTCCCGCCACCACAATGATTTGAAGGGCTTGCAAAAGCCTAAGCTTGGGGAAGTTTCCTCATGTATCTTTATTTGGCGTTTATTTGCTTTTATTTATTTCGAGGTTGCATTTTTATTTGAGTTTATAAGCACTCGTGTTGGGTTCCCCAACATGTTATTTTTAGTTCTTTCTATTTGCTTTCGAAATTTTCTAGCCAATATTTGCCGCCAATTTTATATTCTTTAAACTCCCTCTCTCAAAAACCACAAAAAGATTTCTCCATCTTTCCTTACTTTCCCTCTTCCTTTTCTTTCCGCCTCGAGGTCTCCATATATTTGCAGGAGAGTGATCGACTTCGAGTTTCCAAGAAACAAATAAAAAAGGAAGAGAGAAGTGGAACCAAACATGAGAGGTATGCCTTATGACTCCCCACTTTTGAAGTTTGAGAAACCCATGCTAGTTAGTAGTAAATGTTGAGGTATTATATTGGTGGAGTGAGTCTTTGTATTGTAGTAGGATTTTCGTTTGCATGGGTATTTAATTGGGTACATTTTGTTCCAGCTCTCGTAATTAACCAAGTCTTGCCTAAAAATTGCTGAACAATTGTAATAAGAAAAAGTCTCACAATTGAAGGCTTGGGTGTTGTAGTACTTAGTCTTGAAGGTTTATTTCTAGAGACACTCAACACCAATGAAAATGCTGATTGACTTAATAGCTCTCTTTGAAAGGATTTGTTCGATTGAATTAATGTTTAGCGGTTTTTGTGAGCATGCCAAAGTTTGACTTGTTAATCATAAGAATGATATAGCTTTATGCGTGTCAAACTTCATGGGATGCCAACAACTCCGCTAGCCTACGAATGATCTTCATGGAGGAAACTCCTAGATTTTGGCTATGAGTTGATTAAACACTTGTAGCAGCAATGTTATAGTGGGTAAGATTCTTGGCACTCCATGGTAGCTGTAATCATGATAGAATCACTCCTCTAGCAGTTATGAGAAATCATTATGCAAAAGGAACAAAACCTTAGTGATGCCACGAGTGTCCATCATAGCCCGATAAACTAATAATTTTTTTGGCATGCTCTCAATTACTTAAAAACTGAAATTCTTGAAGGACAATGAATAGAAAGGTAGTGCTTGCAAAGTCTTGATTCATTGATGTGGGAGAATTGAGATACTCTAGTGCATATGCTTTTCATGACAACTCTCACACACTTAATTTACATGATTATACTTTACTGTTCAAAGGCAAGCCTATGAGTTGATTTCTTGACATGAAATAAAGTTTATTCATTTGAATCATCCATGTTTACAATAATTTTGTTGCACTATAAGGATGCATGAAACCCGTATGATATGCTTGTCATTACTCTATCTATGCTGAAGTTCTTCAGATTTATGAAGTGGAGGAAACATGAGACTACTAATCATGAGTAAGATCACCATCTCATTATTTCAGTTTAAATGATGTGTTCCTTTTTTATTTTCGTTTTCTTGCTCAGGGACGATCAAGTTTAAGCTTGGGGAGGTTGATGGCTCTGAAATATAGCCATCTACGTCCACATTTAAACTGAATATTACTCATATTTTTCATGAAATATCTCTCTAAACCCTACCACTAATGCTAATATGCAGAGGGGTATGCAATCCTTTCTTTTATATTTTTCCTGCGTAGATAATATCGTTTAAAGGAGGGAATCACTACATTAAAGTCAAAGATACGAGATTTCCAACAACCAGAAGAAACCAGGAGCCATAAAGCGGAGGCAGACGCTTTAACGACCAACTATACGGCTGGAGCAAAAATTCCGGCCGTATAGCTCCGATCGTATAGTTGGCGCTGCCACCGTTAGGTCAAATAGAACAACTTTCATGAAGAGACCCCTATATAAAGAAGCCTCGGGTGACGAGAAAACAAGCCAGACCTTGCCAAAAAGTCTCTGCCACAGATCACCAGCCGCCTCTAGATCTCCAAACCCTTCTCCATCTCCATAGCCATATTCCACCACTTGTAATAGTAGATATCTTCTCTGCTTAGCGACATTGTAAGACTACTGCTATCAATCTTATGATTTTCATTAGAATGTTTGTGATTGTTGATCTCATCTCTATGTGTGAGAAATTCTCCTTGGGCCAAGGGCTTCGGCCTAGCCATGTAGCAATTGTGCATGTTATTTATCATGGATGGGATCGTATATTAGTTTGTATGACATGATGATTATTGTATCCTCTCTTGCCTCAATCCAAGGACTTGTCAGGTACCCAAGACCCCGAGGGTTGAGCCAGGTATAGGGAGTATGAGTAATGACTGATCTGCGGGCTGGGAACCCTAGTGATAGAAGGGGTAGTGCGGCTGTATGTGAGGGATTTTCTTGGGATTAACGGTGACATCACTATGCATATCATTAGTTCTCTTTCTTCTATGGATGAGACTAGTAGGTTATTTCTATAAGCGGTTGCGGAGGCAATAGAAATTATGGATGCACTGCCCACATATAATTTATCTTGCTATAACAAGTACACGCATACTTTATTTCTATCTTTTATTCCCATCAGATGTTTTGCACAGCTATAGGTGAAACCGAACGCCCTAGGCCCTCTCTCTCCATCATCGACAACAACAAAAAGACGCAAACTATTGGTCCGGTAAAAACACAAAAGGAATTCTAAAACTCTAGAAGGTCCATTAATGTAACTTCACTATGCATTCGCTTCCCGAGGATTCGATAACCTAGGTCTACTAGGGAAAAAGAAGCTATACTACATCAGTAATCCGGATCGAAGGTATCAAGTGGCAAACTGAGGAGGCGGGAACCCGTAGATTTCCGATCGTAGATGACAAATACGAGGCACAAATGGTGGCGCCACCCTAGCCGCCACCTCTTTTTTTGTAGGAGAGGAGAGCCTTGACCGTTTCATCCTAGCCGCTATTGTTGTTCTATCCTGCCCAAATTAACCATGACCATATATATCATAGTACTGCACGGACGCATCACAAAACCTTAGTGATGCCACGAGTGTCCATCATACCCCAATAAACTAATATTTTTTTGGCATGCTCTCAATTACTTAAAAACTGAAATTCTTGAAGGACGATGAATAGAAAGGTAGTGCTTGCAAAGTCTTGATTCATTGATGTGGGAGAATTGAGATACACTAGTGTATATGCTTTTCATGACAACTCTCACACTCTTAATTTACATTATTATACTTTACTGTTCAAAGGCAAGCCTATGAGTTGATTACTTGACATGGAATAAAGTTTATTCATTTGAATCATCCATGTTTACAATAATTTTGCTGCACTATAAGGATGCATGAAATCCGTATGATATGCTTGCCATTACTCTATCTATGCTGAAGTTCTTCAGATTTATGAAGTGGAGGAAACATGAGACAACTAATCATGAGTAAGATCACCATCTCATTATTTCAGTTTAAATGCTGAGTTCCTTTTTGATTTTGGTTTTCTTGCTCGGGGACGATCAAGTTTAAGCTTGGGGAGGTTGATGGCTCTAAAATATAGCCATCTACATCCACATTTAAACTGAATATTACTCATATTTTTTATGAAATATCTCTCTAAACCCTACCACTAATGCTAATATTCAGAGGGGTATGCAATCCTTTCTTTTATATTTTTCCTGCGTAGATAACATCGTTTAAAGGAGGGAATCACTACATTAAAGTCAAAGATATGAGATTTCCAGCAACCAGAAGAAACCAGGAGCCATAAAGCAGAGGCAGACGCTTTAACGACCAACTATATGGCTGGAGAAAAAATTCTGGCCATATTGCTCCGGTGGTATAGTTGGCGCTGCCACCGTTAGGTCAAATAGAACAACTTTCGTGAAGGGACCCCTATATAAAGAAGCCTCGGGCGACGAGAAAACAAGCCAGACCTCGCCCAAAAGTCTCTGCCACAGATCACCAGCCGCCTCTAGATCTCCAAACCCTTCTCCATCTCCATAGCCATATTCCACCACTTGTAATAGTAGATATCTTCTCCGCTTAGCGACATTGTAAGACTATTGCTATCAATCTTATGATTTTCATTAGAATGTTTGTGATTGTTGATCTCATCTCTATGTGTGAGAAATTCTCCTTGGGCCAAGGGCTTCGGCCTAGCCATGTAGCAATTGTGCATGTTATTTATCATGGATGGGATCGTGTATTAGTTTGTATGACATGATGATTATTGTATCCTGATACATTGCAAATGCATCTATAATTTTTGATGTTCCATGCTTGGTTTTATCTACTTTCTTGTGTTTTGTTCACACTTTGGAGTACTTTTCATATGATTTCTTAGACTAACTATTAACAAGAGCCACTGTGCCAGCTTCCTGTTTTCTACTGTTTTTGGTTTTAGGAAGTCAGAAAATGAATATTCTCGGAATTGGACGGGACAAAAGCCAAAGTTATTGTTTTACCGGGGGACACTTGGAGCCAGAATATGAGACGGAGAGGGGCTGGGGCCTGGCCACACCACTCCGGTAAGGCCAGCCTCTCCTTCCGCCTATATATTGCCTCTGATATGGAAACCCTAAGTACCCGATCAAAATTCCACGAAAGAGTCTATAGCCGCCATCATCTCCATCCCTAGATCGGGAGGGATCTGAAGCTCTTCCCGGCACCCTGCCGGAGAGGGGAATTCACCCTGGAGGCCTTCTTCTTCATCATGCAAGCCTCCGGTGTGATGCGTGAGTAGTTCATCTCTGGACTACGGGTCCATGTAGTAGCTAGATGGCTGGTTCTCCTCCTTTGTGCTATCATGTCTAGATCTTGTGAGCTCCGTTCATGATTAAGATCATCTATTTGTAATTCTGCATGTTGTGTTTTCGGGGATCCGATGGATATTGAGATGCTATTTCAGATTGATTATTGATTCTATCATGTCTTTGTTATTTGTGATCTTGCATGCTTTCCGTTGTTAGTAGCTATCTTGGCCAAGTAGATGCTAGGAACTCCAAGAGTTAGTATTTATGCTCGATAGTGGGTTCATGCCTCGTAATGGGAAGTGAGAAATCTCTAAGGTACTAGATGTGTTGTCGCTACTAGGGAGAAAACAACAATCCTTTGTTCATAGAACAATCGTATTGTTTACTTTACACGCAATTCGTAATGCAATAATTTGTTGCTTGCAACTTAATACTCGAGGGGGTTCGGATGATAACCTGAAGGTGGATTATTAGTCATAGATGCAGTTGGATGACGTTCTATGTATAATGTTGTAATGCCCAATCGAATCTCAAAGGAGTCAAGATGATTAGTATATGCTTGTATGCTTTCTCGATGTTTGTCAATTGCCCCGCTGTAATTTGTTCACCCAGCATGTTATCTATCTTAAGGAGAGCCACCTCTAGTGAACTATGGACCCCGGTCCTTTCTTTTACATTCAATCTACAATCAACTGTTTACTGCTTTGTGTTTACTTTCTGCAAACTATTACTTCCTTCCATTCGATATGTTTAATCCTTTGTTTTCAGCAAAACCGGTGATATTGACAACCTCATCGTAAGTTGGGGGCAAAGTCTGTGGTTGTGTTGTGCAAGTCTCCACATTGCTGCTGGCACCGGTAATGCGCCCTGCCAACATTCAGCTAGCTACACCTTTGGGGTGTTTCCTTGCTCCTACTGGATTGATAACCTTGGTTTCATACTGATGGAAAACTTGTTGATGTGCTCATCATACCTTCCTCTTGGGGTTCCCCAATGAGCTCGATATATTTTGGGCCATCATGTCCTCTCTTGCCTCAATCCAAGGACTTGTCAGGTACCCAACACCCCGAGGGTTGAGCCAAGTATAGGGAGTATGAGTAATGACTGATCTGCGGGTTGGGAACCCGAGTGACAGAAGGAGTAGTATGGCTGGATGTGAGGGATTTGCTTGGGATTAACGGTGACATCACTATGCATATCATTAGTTCTCTTTCTTCTATGGATGAGACTAGTAGGTTATTTCTATAAGCGGTTGCGAGGCAATAGAAATTATGGATGCACTGCCCACATATAATTTATCTTGCTCTAACAAGTACACGCATACTTTATTTCTATCTTTTATTCCCATCAGATGTTTTGCACAGCTACAGGTGAAACCGAACGCCCTAGGCCCTCTCTCTCCATCATCGACAACAACAAAAAGACACAAACTATTAGTCCGGTAAAAACACAAAAGGTATTCTAAAACTCCCGAAGGTCCATTAAAGTAACTTCACTACGCATTCGCTTCCCGAGGATTCGATAACCTAGGTCTACTAGGGAAAAAGAAGCTATACTACATCCATAATATGGATCGAAGGTATCAAGCGGCAAACTGAGGAGGCGGGAACCCGTTGATTTCTGATCGTAGACGACAAATACGAGGCACAAATGGTGGCGCCACCCTTTGTGCCTCCTTTTTTTTGCAGGAGAGGAGAGCCTTGACCGTTTCATCCTAGCCACTGTTGTTCTATCCTGCGCAAATTAACCATGACCAGATATATCACAGTACTGCAGGGACGCATTACGTTTTGTCCCCTAAAATATTAGGGTGAAGTAGGGAATATTTTTCTGAGGTCTAATAGGGAACTAAAATTTTAAGTAGTGTTAACTAAGGGCATATCTAATCTATCCCCTAAAATCGGTTAGAGGAGTAAAAATCGGCAGGAGATGCACCTAATCGATCCCCAAAATGGTTAGAGGATTATATTATTACTCATCGGAGGAGTAAACCAAGCGGTCGACTCCTAAATTTACTCCTCCGCCACCACTTCCGAGAAAAACTCCCGCCTCCTGACCTCCACCTCCCGTCCGACGCTGTTCTTTCCTACCCGCCTCCCCGGCGGCACCGATGTCGCTGACTTCGCCTGAAATCGACGTGCAGCTCTCAGGTGCACCTTCTCCGACCATCCCTGGCGTCTTCGACGCCCCGATGCCACCACAATCAGTGATCTCCGCCACGACCGCGGGTCGGAAAATGTTGGGGGCCAACAACATGGTTCGCCCGGCTGGTACGATCGTCAAGGCCGGTGGCAAGCGCGTGGAGGCTCCCGAGGTGGCACCACGTCCTCCCCTTGATCCTGTGGTCGGCCGGCGGTAGAGCAAGCCGACTCTAGCCAAACTGGCGCTCGTGGAGGCGGCGGCCAAGAAGAAGAGGAAAAAGGCCGCAGCGGCGCTTCCGAAGGCTACATCGGCCCCTTCGACGCGTAAGGCCTCACCGGCGAACCCTCCCCTAGGCAGGACACCGTGGGCGACCGTCGTCAATGTTGACGAGCGTGAGGTGTTCGATGGATCGTCGGCAAGGTAGAAAGTTTCTTTTTCTACTTTCCTCTCATCGGTTGGAGATTTGTAGAAACACTATGATTTGTTTTGATGATATGTAGTGCGGTGGAGGAAGAGGTGGTCAGCTTCATGACACAATTGGAGAGTAGCCATGCCGCCGAGATCGACGACCTCCACTTCGACGATGATGATGTTGAGGTCACCACAGAGCAAGGAGAGGTGGAGGAGGAAGATGTTGAGGTCACCGCCGAGCAACAAGAGGTGGAGGAGTGACGCCCACAAGTATAGGGGATTACTGAAATCTTCGATGGGAAGTATTACCCAAATTTATAGTTCGACTCAAGGGGAACACAAAAATACCAATAATACTTTAGCAATTGAGGCATCACTCTCAATCACACCTGTGTATCAATAAACTTGCAAATAAATTGGTGATTTATGGCGGTTGATTCAAAGCAGTAAAACAAAGCAGTAGATAAAGTGGCTGATTTCCAGTTTTCACCAGAAGTAATGGTGTGAAACTTTCAGTGGTGTTGCATCAATAATATCCATCATATAATGTATCATACTAACATGGAATTTATCTCTAATTTAGTTGTGTGTAGGTGTATGTTCTAAACATACGCATGCATGTAAGTTTGCATAATATATTTTGTCCTCCTGCCCATTTCACCGGGGCCAACTTGGTACTACAGGCAATTAAGATCTACCTTTTCAAATAGACCGGAACAAAGCATTAACACTTCATGGACACACAATATCCTCAAACTATCATATATTCCCATTGATTTCCCTAACTATCACCTTAGGGTTTGCAGGTTCAACATAATAATAGGTAATACACTTTGCAAATACATACCAAACTCAAATATATGATTGGGCAATAAAAGTTCATTACTGAAATCATGTCACTTGGGCCCTAGCAACAAGCATTAAACATAGAAAAAGTGTACCAACACTCATACAAGAATGTCTACAAGACAAACACCTCAAATCTCGATACATATGGATGATTACATGATGGATCTCATCCAATCCCCATCCACCTCACATGCCCACGGAGAATTGCTCACACATGATGATGGGGGTGAACTCATTGTCATTGGTGATGATGTTGATGATGGTGGTGGTGGAGAAGACCTCGAAATCCCACTCCCCGGGGTGGAGAGCAGGACCAATCTGACCCCCAAAACGAAAATTGTGGCTCTAGCAGTGCTTTGTTTCATGAAACGCTCCATGCCTCTAGGGAACTAGGTTTTCTGGGTATATATGGGGGTACGCCAAAGGAGAGGCCGAGACAACGCTCGAGGGCCGAAAGAGGCTCGGTGGCGCGCCTAGGGGGTGCATGAGCCACCTATGCTCTTTCAGGCCTCGTGGCTCCCCTCGCTTCATTCTTTGGCCCAAGTTGATTCTCCTAGTGAAAAACTGATCAGGTATTTTTCCTTCGATTATTGACGTCCAGAAGGTCCTAAAACAACAAAAACATGAAAAAGGAGATTTTCTGCCTCCCAGAAATTAAATACCAATGAAAGGGACTTTGTAGGAAAGTCCTGTAAATCCTCTAAATATGCATAAATAATGATGGATCAAGGTAAATATGATTCTAAACAGTGCATAAAGTACCAAAAAATGATGATGCAAAATGCAAGTATCAACTCCCCAAGCTTAAACCGTTGCTCGTCCTCGAGCAAATAAGCAAATAGATCATGATCATGCATCAATGAGCTTATGGTTGACAAGAAAATACGAGCATGGCATCGTCAACTTATGCATATTCACTTGTCCAAAAGAAATATGAACTAACTACCATGCAAATGTGGGCTACATAGATAGACATTATCACTTACCCCTTACTTTTGAACAAGAACTAACCATTACATGTTGGACAAATGGACAAGTCTCACATTTATCATACACTTCGCTATTTTTGATAGCTTTGCATGGCTTTTTACCAGCTTTTAATTTAACCTTTGGATATGCCTTTGCAATAAAGATAAGTTTCTCATAGAACAAATAGTGGAAAAGGGAATTGTTTAAACAACCAGATAGACATGACTATTTGTTAAGAAATTTCACCACTTTTTACATGGCATCAGTTAACGGTCTTGCTCTCTTAGTAACCAGTATAAACCTTATCCATGGGTCTTTCAATCATGTCATATGCTCTAAACAACCTTTGTATTTCACTTTCTATGGCTAGCCGAATTCTCGGGTGCCTACCTTTCAAACACTTTTCCATAGAGCATATGTATTGAAATACCCATGACAACCATTCAGTTTACTCGTTGACTACTAAGTAGAACAAGAGTATCTCATGTCCCCTTGTCATCCTCCTCTCCCCAACTATTTGTTTTATAAGACTCCTTATCTCACCACAAACTCACAATGTTCCTTTTAAATAAGTGTCGCTTTCCTTGCATGGATCTTTCCTTATTTGCAAGTTCAGCTTATTGAGTAATTATATGCCTGTACAACATGATCAAGTTAATTTAGTTCAAGGCAATATGTAAGTGAAACTTCTACATATGGTGTGCACATCTGCATGAGTGTTGCCCATAAATCCCCGAACAAGAGAATCATTAATGACACCATACTTTATATTTTATTCAAAACCACTCAACCCAGGATACATGATAATGCTCTAAGAGATCTTCAAACTTTAGGAAAAATTGATACCTAATGGATGCAAGCAAAAAACCTCCTAATGATTACGAACTAGATGCAAATATGATAACTGAAAAGCATAAAGTATGGTAAAACTCCCCCAAGCTTGAGTTGTTGCGGTATGTCTTTACTTCTTCTCTGGCAGACATGGTGAAGGTGTTGGTCTAGAGAGAGATCTGAAAAATAGGGGAAAAACAAGGTTTGCTTCGAAAAGACTCGATGTGAGATTAGATCGACAGAGAGGAGTATATATTGATGATTTTTAGGGTAAGACAAAGCGTTGAGGAAGAAACGTAGGCGAAACGGACTTCGAAAGAGGGAAAGACCTCAGATGACGCGCCCAGGGGGTGGGCACGCCACCTAGTCTCTTTCCCTCCTCGGGACTCTATTTTGTCCAATTCTTTCACGGGCGCATTAATTTTCAAAAATAATAGCTTTCCTAAAATATGAAGATATTCCAAGATCGTTACGCACCTATTTTTGACTTTTGGTGATTTGTCGTATCTGGCAAGGGGATAATTTTTTGCGATTATGGCCTCCTGGCTTTGGAGATTCATTACTTCAACCCTTCCGACAAATGTTTGGCCTACAATATCATGTTTAAGTCATTGTCCATTAACAACATGAGGTTTATCGTTTAATTCTCCATGAAGACGAATGGCTCTAGAGAGGTACACCTTTTGTACATCTAATGGGACCTGCCACCTTGAAGCTAACTTTCCTGAACTCAAAACTTGTCAAAAACATACATAAAATAATTATAGTAACTAATTTTAAATGAAGGGATTCAAGTAAACTATAATACTACTGCAGCAATAATTAAATGGCAATCATCATCTCATCATTATCATGTTAAAAATGAGGTTGATCAAGTCTCATTAATACTATGATAAGGATAGAAACAACGGTTTACTTTATTTATTTTTTAGAAGAAGAAATTTAAGGTACCTCATAATGGATTGGAATAGTTCCAACCATTATTATTTCATACTTAGGCTTGGCAGGAGGAATAGTAATTTCAAAACTTCCAATTATAAGAACTCTTGGTTCAATGGCATTAACACTTCTCTTAGGTAACTCGATAGAATTCTTCTTTGGAAAATATATAGTGTGCTCCTTTCCTTTCACATTAAATGTTACTTTGCTTTCAGTACAATTAATCACAACCCCTGCAGTATTTAGAAAAGATCGACCAAGGATAATAGATACGTTATCATCTTCAGGCATATCTAATATAACAAAGTATGTGGGGATCTGCACATTAGCAATCATAATAGGAACATCCTCACATATACCAATAGGAATAGAAGTATATTTATCGGCCATTTGAAGTGAAACTTCAGTAGGTACCAACTTGTTTAAATTAAGTTTCTTATAAAGTGAGAAACGCATGACACTTACTCCAGCTCCAAGATCACATAAGGCATATTTCACACGAGTATTTTTAATGGTGCAGGGTATAGTTGGAATACATGGATCCCCTCTATTTTCAGGTAGTTTTCCCTTAAAAGAATAGTCAGCAAGCATGGCAGTAATAGCTTCATTTGGTATCTTTGTTTTATTAGTGATAATATCTTTCATATATTTGGAATATGGAGGTACTTTAATAGCATCAACTAAGGGAATTTGCAAGTATAAACTTTTTATCAATTCAATAAACTTCTCAAACCTTGCGTCATCCAAAGTTTTCATTACCTCTTGGGGATATGGTATAGGTATTTTTGCACATGGATCCCTTTCTTTACCTTTTTGTTATGCTGGAGTTTTCTTCTTCTTATTTTTATCCCTTGATGATTGAGGGTCCTCACTTACAATAGGCTCGGGTTCTTCACTATTCTCCTCTTCTTGTGATTCTTCATTTGGTTGGGACATTTCCACATCATCTTCTTCATTATTATTGTCCTCAGTTTTAGCAACAGAGAGAGATACATCATTTTCTTGATCTTTAGAATTCCCATTATCTTCATTTTCATTGGGAGATTTTCCTACAATTGGCTTCTTCTTAAGAGCCTCTTGCTCTTTCCTTTTTGGATGTCCATCAGGATAATTAGGATCCTGAGTTCTAGAGCCTCCCCTTGTATTAACTCCACAAATTTGCTTCTTCTCATTAAGAAGCTTTTCATATAACTTATTTTGAAGAGAAATCATTTGCTCAACTTGATTATTCATCATTTTGCAATGCTTAATAGTCATCTTAAGAGATTCAACACAAGAGCCTACTCTTTTATGAAGAAGATTTATCTTATGTGATTTCTCCATTATTTGCCTTTCAATATTATGATCATATGTTTCTTGATGAGGAACAAAATTGCTAGAATGATCAACATAAGATATTTCAGTAGGATGTGGTACCTTTCCATTGCTTTCAGAAGAGCATATAGCATGAAATTGAATAGGGAAACATGGTTTATCAATAGGGAATTTAAAACCCTTATCAGAAAGTTCCTTTAAATGAGAGGATTTAATACCCTTTTCCTGCATAGATTTATGAGCTTCTTCCATATCTTCATTAGATAATATGAGAACACCTTTCTTGTTATGAGTCTTCTCACTTTTCTCTTCTTCTTCAATATTCCAATCATGATAATTCTGAGTAATAGTATTCAATAATTCCTTAGCTTCCTCAATAGTCATGTCCCTGAAAATATTTCCTACAACACTGTCTAGATAGGTTCTAGAACTTTCAGTTAGTCCACTATAAAATGTATCAAGCAATTCATTATCCTTATAACCATGTGCAGGACATCTCCTTCCAGTAGCACAAAATCTCCCCCACCCTTGGGGAATACTTTCTTCTTCATTTTGTGCGAAGTTACTAATTTTCAACTCTCATAGCATGTATTTTACTATCAGAAATATACTTATGGAAAAACACATACAAATATGCTTCCTTACTAGTAATGGACTTAGGAGATAATGATTTATAACAAGTTTTTGCATCTCCTCCTAAGGAGAAGGGGGAAATTTTTAAGAAATAATAACGTTGTTGAATCTCAGTTTTCCAAATAAGCAAGTAGTATCTTCTAAATTCATTAAATGCTCATAAGTAAATTCTTCTTATTTACCATATAACTTAGATGTTCCACTCTTTCTATTATTTCAGGGTCAATTTCAAAATCATAATCTTTATCTTTAATGAATATTGCAGGTTCTTTGCATTTGCTAGCAACAGGAAATAGTCCTCCTAGATAAAAAGTAGTCAGAGTTTCTTCAAATTTATCCAAGTCATCTGGATCAAGACTCATAAAAGCTTTAGTGAATGCAATATCCTCTTCACTAGGTGTCTTTTTAGAACTAGTGGAGTTATCTTTTTCATTAACATGTTCATCTTCATCATATTTAGATTCCATATCATCATTGGACAAGGACTTAGATAAGTCAGGCGTCCCCTCTTTATCTTGGTCATCACCAATGCTGACTCGTGTATTAACGAGCTCATTGGGGAACCCCAAGAGGAAGGTATGATGAGCATAGCAGTAAGTTTTCCCTCAGTACGAAACCAAGGTTATCAATCCAGTAGGAGCAAGGAAACACCCCAAAGGTGTAGCTAGCTGAACGTTGGCAGGGCGCACTACCGGTGCCAGCAGCAACGTGGAGACCTGCACAACACAACCACAGAACTCTGTCCCCAACTTGCGATGAGGTTGTCAATCTCACCGGTTTTGCTGAAAACAAAGGATTAAACGTATTGAATGGAAGGAAGTAATAGTTTGCAAAAAGTAAACACAAAGCAGTAAACAGTTTGTAGATTGTATGTAAAAGAAAGGACCAGGGTCCATAGTTCACTAGACGTGGCTCTCCTTAAGATAGATAACATGCTGGGTGAACAAATTACAGCGGGGCAATTGACAAACATCAAGAAAGCATACAAGCATATACTAGTCATCTTGACTCCTTTGAGACTTGATTGGGCATTACAACATTATACATAGACCGCCATCCAACTGCATCTATGACTAATAATCCACCTTCAGGTTATCATCCGAACCCCCTCCAGTATTAAGTTGCAAGCAACAGATTATTGCTTTATGAATTGCGTGTAAATTAAACAATACGATTGTTCTATGAACAAAGGATTATTGTTTTCTCCCTAGTAGCAACGACACATCTGGTGCCTTAGAGATTTCTATCACTTCCCAGATTACCAGAGGCATGAACCCACTATCGAGCATAAATACTAACTCTTGGAGTTGCTACATCTACTTGGCCAAGATAGCTACTAACAACGGAAAGCATGCAAGATCACAAATAACAAAGACATGATAGAATCAATAATCAATCTGAAATAGCATCTCAATATCCATCGGATCCCCGCAAACACAACATGCAGAATTACAAATAGATGATCTGATCATGAACGAAGCTCATAAGATCTAGACATGAAAGCACAAAGGAGGAGAACTAGCCATCTAGCTACTACATGGAACCGTAGTCCATAGATGAACTACTCACGCATCACACCGTAGGCTTGCATGATGATGAAGAAGGTCTCCAGGGTGAATTCCCCTCTCGTGAGGTGCCGGAAGAGCTCAGATCCCTCCCGATCTAGGGATGGAGATGACTGACGCCAGACTCTTCGTGGAATTTTATCGTGCCTTAGGGTTTCCGTATCATAAGTAATATATAGGCGGAAGGAGAGGCCGAGGGGGTGTTGGGGTCGGCCAGACCACCCCCTGGCGTGGGCCAGGCCTGGCCGCGCGGCCAGGTAGTGTGGCTAGGCCCCATCCCCTCTCTGTCTCATATTCTGGATCCAGATGTCTTCCGGTAAAATAGCGACTTTGGCTTTTGTCCCGTCCAATTCCGAGAATATTCATTTTCTGACTTCCTAGAACCAAAAACAGCAGAAAACAGGCAGCTAGGACTGTGGCTCTTTTTAATAGGTTAGTCCAAGAAATCATATGAAAAGTACTCCAAAGTATGGACAAAACATAAGAAAGTAGATAAAACCAACATGGAACATCAAAAATTATAGATACATTTGGAATGTATCAACATCCCCAAGCTTAACTCCTGCTCGTCCTCGAGTAGGTAAGTGATAAAAAGAAAGAATAATTTTTGAGGTGACATGCACCATCATAAACTTGATCAAAGTATTTGTAGAACATTCAAAGCTGGGATCATAGTACTTCAATCATAACATGAAAGACAAAGTTCTAGCAATAAGACAAAGAAACTATGATGCAACATGAAAAGGCACAAACAAAAGATTCATGAATAACAATGCTTTGCAAGACGTTTGTTTGTTTCACATAAACAAAACATAGCATAATAGTATTCAGCGTGTCCCTCATAGAGTAGCAAATATGAATGCATAGGACACCTTCAAAGTTCATAAGAGTGACTAGATACAAATAGTTTAAAACAAGCAATATAAAGTTATGCATCGATCAACTAGTCTTGGGACAATGCACATAGAACTAAGAATGGCCACTATGCTCTCAAAGTAGGTGCATAAAGGTAGAAGGTGGAGACTCAATATACAAGTGGAAGAAAGGCCTTCATAGAAGGAAGCAGAGATTCAAGTTTCATAAAGAGCTTCCAAAAATTATGGTACTTAATAGCTTTCATCTCTCATTGCCCCTATCATAAGCATCTTGAAGTGATTAAGGTTAAAGTGAACAAACTATGGTGTACATGCTTGACGAAGTATAAGTTAGAAATCTCATGTCCCTTGAATACGAGGGCCGCTCCTCATGCTACTCAAGTTTAGTCATCGGTAAGTTCTTGTCATCGTAAGTACATGTGTATCATAGAGAACCGCCAACGGGGTAACTCCATGGTCTCAATCCTTATGAAGACTAGCTATCTAACAATTTGAAACCAATCTCCTTTTGTTTCCCCCGTTACCTTGATGTGTTTCATGTTTGTCATCTTAGAGTTGATTCTGAACACTCCATCATGAGTTGACCATGATGTCCTCTGTGTGTTGTTAGTGTGTTTCCCTCTTATCCTTAGAGTGACCCTGTTTCCTTCTCTCTCCTCCTACCTTTGGAATATCGAGCCGAGATTCTCGTAAGGGGGATAGAGCTGTAACGCCCCAGTTTTAGTTAATATTAATTAGGGCTTTGTTTGTGCATTCATGAGCATCATATTTTAAAATGCATGCAAAAGAAAGAAATGCAAAACCCTAAACCATAGCTATTTTTCCCTATCTCTCTAAAAGCATTCAAAATAGTTTGAATATTTTGAAAACACAAAAACAATGGAGCCCAAATTGACTACAAGGGCTCCTGAGTATTTCAAATATTTTACAAAGACCTCTAGTATTTTTGAACTGAGCCAAAACAGAAATCAAATTCAAATACAAAAGAGAAAAGGATTTCAGAAAAAGGAAAACAGATTTCTGAAAAAAAAATAGCCAGCAGCAAAACCAGGCCGCAGCCCTTCCTCTCTCTCTCTGGCTCGGTCCAGCCGGCCCAGCAGTAGCCCACCCGGCCATATGTCTTTGACGCGCTATATTTGTCGTCTAGGACGACGACGGCAAGCAGCTCCATGTCGGAAGTGCCGCCATCGATCTGTGTCGTCCGCTCAGCGCCGTCCGTCGAGCCCTGGAGGAGATAAGACCGCCGTGCCATGCCCTCCTTCTCTTCCCCTGCTCTTATCTCCTCCACTCGCTCTCTCTCCATAGCGTGAAACCCCTAACGCCGGCTGTCGCCCGCCTTGGCCTCCCCATGCCCTCTCGTTGGTCCCTGGAGCTCCGCCTCGCCGCTAGCTTCCTTTCCACTAAGCGAATCGAGCCCGGGCGCCCTTAATCGCCGCCATCGATGTCTTCTTCTCCGAGCCTGATGAGCTCCGCCGTCGATCTTGCCGTCGCTCCGGTCCACCTCGAGCCTCGTCGTAGGCCCCTTGAGCTCCAGGGTAAGCTTCTGGTTCTAACGAGCCACCCCACAGACCTTCTCCCTCTTTGGTTCGTCCTAGCGTCGGTCCCCACCGCCGTCCGCCGCTACTCCTTGATGTCTGCGCACTTCTATTCTTGTAGATAGTTGTTGGGCCTCCAAGTGCAGAGGTTTGTAGAACAGCAGCAAGTTTTCCCTTAAGTGGATCACCCAAGGTTTATCGAACTCAGGGAGGAAGTGGTCAAAGGTATCCCTCTCAAGCAACCCTGCAATCAAGATACAAGAAGTATCTTGTGTCCCCAACACACCCAATATACTAGTCAGGTGTATAGGTGCACTAGTTTGACTAAGAGATAGTGAAATACAAGTGGTATGGATATAAGACAACGGTGCTAGAAAATACTTTGATGGAGTGGAAGAGATTAAAGGCAATCTGAAATAATGATGGAAGCAAGCAAACATGTAACAGATCTAGTTGCAAACGAAGTTTCAATGCTTAGAAATAAGGCCTAGGGATCATACTTTCACTAGTGAACACTCTCATATAAATATCTTCTCTTTATGATACTACACTGAACTACTCTCTGGTTGGACACTCTAATCCATGGTAGGGCTATAACAGCACTCCTCAAAGTCTGCTTTCGCCATCTAGATAACCCCACACTATCACCTTGAGCTCTAGATGGTTCCAACAAACACCACAATTTCATAGAAACATCCAACTCCAAATATAACTCATAACAAGTATTTGTAATCTCTAGCCTAAGTGCCACTATGGTGTGCACGCTGTCACTTTCACACACATGGGGAGAGCAGAGATCTATTAAAGTACTTGAGTAGCAAGGTAGATCTATAGATTACAAGCTCATGATCTCAATAAGATCATGCATAGAGAGAGATGAACACATAGCTACCGGTAGAATCCTTAGCCTCGAGAGAGAACTACTCCCTCCTCATCATGGGAATCAGCAATGGTGATGGAGATGGTGGTGGAGATCGATGGAGATGGCTCTAGGGGCACTTCCCCGTCCCGGCAGGGTGCCAAAACAGACTGTCCCCTGAATCTCCCCTTCGGTGGCGGCGGCGCTGCGGAACTTTTTGTGGCTGGAGGCTTGATGATTTAGGGTTTATGCATCGGGAGGCTTCTTATAGGTGAAGAGGTAAGGTCGGTGGGCGGCCAGGGGGCCAACACCACCTGGTGGCGTGACCAGGGCTATCCCGCGCCACCATATGGTGTGGCCACCTAGTGGCCCCTCTCCGTCTCGTCTTCTGGCTCCGTGAGTCTTCCGGTAAAATATCGACTTTGGCTTTTGTCTGGTCCAATTTCGAGAATATTGATTTTCTGAATTTCCTGGAACCAAAAATAGCAGAAAATAGGCAACTAGCACTGGGGCACTTGTTAATAGGTTAGTCCAAGAAAGTGTATAGAAAGTACTCCAAAGTTGGAACAAAACACAAGAAAGTAGACAAAACCAAGCATGGAACATCAAAAATTATGGATACGTTTGCAACGTATCAACATCCCCAAGCTTAACTCCTGCTCGTCCTCGAGTAGGTAAGTGATAAAAAGAAAGAATAATTTTTGAGGTGACATGCACCATCATAAACTTGATCAAAGTATTTGTAAAACATTCAAAGCTGGGATCATAGTACTTCAATCATAACATGAAAGACAAAGTTCCAGCAATAAGACAAAGAAACTATGTTGCAACATGAAAAGGCACAAACAAAATATTAATGAATAACAATGCTTTGCAAGACATTTATTTGTTTCACATAAAGAAAACATGGCATAGTGGCATTCAGCTTGTCCCTCATAGAGTAGCAAACATAAATGCATAGGACACCTTCAAAGTTCATAAGAGTGACTATATACGAATAGTTTAAAACAAGTAATATCAAGGTTATGCAACAATCAACAAGTCTTGGGACAGTGCACATAGAACGAAGAATGGCCACTATGCTCTCAAAGTAGGTGCATAAAGGTAGAAGGTGGAGACTCAATATAAAAGTGGAAGAAACGCCTTCATAGAAGGAAGCAGGGATTCAAGTATCATAAAGAGCTTCCAAAAATTATGGTACTTATTAGCTTTCAGCTCTCATTGCCCCTATCATAAGCATCTTGAAGTGATTAAGGTTAAAGTGAACAAACTATGGAGTATATGTTTGACAAAGTATAAGTTGGTAATCTCATGTCCCTTGAATACGAGGGCCGCTCCTGATGCTACTCAAGTTTAGTTACCGGTAAGTTCTTATCATAGTAAGTACATGTGTATCATAGAGAACCGCCAACGGGGTACCCCTTGCCCGATGATACGGAAGAATCCCCATATCAAAATGACAAGGACAACGAGCATCTCAGCAATCTTCTTATTTACCATGGGAATATGGTGCTTTTTCTCTCTTTCCTCTTTTCATAATCTTTTTTTTTCTTTTCTCTTTTTCTCAATATAGGACTCTTTTTTATAAGAAGAATGCTTCATAGACAGCTCATTATGGTTACGCTGCAGGTTTCCACCATGTCAGCATGGATTAGACCAGCGGCCCAGGAGTTTCTCTAACACATATACATAACTCCATGGACTTACAAGCTCCCCTTTCATTTCACACCGACGACATCCATAGACAAAAGAGCATGATATCAACTAGGTACAAAGTACCCGTGCAATGTTGAAAGCGTTCCCCATGATAGCATGGTTCTGCTAATCCCCAACAAATAAGTGCAAGCATATACAACATAGACGACACAATGGTTCAAGTTTATTAAGGGCAAGAAAAGTAAAGTGTGCCATCAAGTTCGTGAGAGCTTTAATCACTAGTTTTCTCATAACAAGTTTAATTCGGAAGGTAAACAAAAACGTGAATATACTTGGAATAGCATAAGCTAGTAGGTAGGTATGGTGGACTCTTTGGAATAACTTGGTTTAGGAGTTGGATGCATGAGTGCAACTCATACTTGGTTGCGGAGGCTAGCAAAAGGCGGGCGACAAACTAAGAGAGCAATAATGGCCATAATCATGCAGAGCGACAAAACATCATTGATCAAAGCATAAAGTGATACTACAAGTTGAAAAATAAAGGATCATAAAGGCTTATGGTGACTTTGGATAGTCATAAAATGGTGTGAGCATGCGCCAAGTCAACCCAAATAAAGCATCAAAGGAGAATACCACAATACTATGCTTTAATATGCTAAAACAACGCATGATTCATCCAAGGCACATTAAGCAATCTCAATTGTTTATAACAAGTCATGCTACAGCAAAGAATACTAAGCATAAAGCCAAAACAATATCAAGAATGGCATGACAAAGCATAGGCCACAGTGAAAAACAAGCTCTCTTTACCACTTAAGCATGAACTTTCCTACTCTTTTCCAAACCAAACCAAACTATTTGAAAACCAATGTATGAAAGAGCGGGTCCAACCAATTTATTCAGAAAACTAAGCAAACAAAGCAAATTAAAAACCAAAACAAAAACGAAAAAGAATACGCTCCAAGAACAACACAATTGTGCATGAAATAATAAAAATGAAGCGTTTGGAAGAAACCTGGGATTTTTATTGATGAAGAGGGGGATGCCTTGGGCATCCCCAAGCTTTGACGCTTGTACTTCTTGGATATTTCTTGGGGTGACACGCGTGGCATCCCCAAGCTTGAGCATTAGTCCATCCTTCATCTCATTAGTCATTCCTTCCATACACCTGAAATTTTTACTTCATACAAAACTTCACACAATCTTTATTGGCAACATTAATGCACTCAAGATAATAAGTCTTTAGGTTCAGTTCTAACATCATTAAAACTTCCAATAAAACACTAGCTACTGTAGCACTTCCCTCAAAAATCTCAATTCCCCAAAAGAACTCAAAAAGGAACCAACAAGAAGCAAATGCAGAAAATGGCAGAAATCTGTCAAAACAGACCAGCAGGTAAAGACGAATTTTTTCGAAGACCTTCTGTTGCTCAAATCAAAAAGTGTTAAACTAACGAAAGTTAGATAACAACCTGGGTCAGAATCACAAAAATTCACGCCACAAAAGGACGTACAGAAATTTTACACGAAGTTTTACGGTGAAGCACAGAAATCTGTTTCGGGACAGCAACTTTCCCAATCATTACTTCTCTCTCATTAGACGTTACTCTTGGCACAAAAAGAAAATAAAAAGGATAAGGAGCGGTTATTACTGAAGTAATAACTTCCAAGACTCATCTAAAACTTTTGGTTTATCTTCCAATAAGTACTTTTCTTTAACGCCTTTAAGTTAGGCATAAGAAGCAAGAAAAAGAATCAAGTGTTCTCAAATGAAGATGCATTAAGATCAATACCAGAAATATCTTCAACAAGGCAAGGTATATCATCCAAATAAGTTCTAGAGGATCCTCTCTCAATTCTGTTGGGTTCACTATTTTCATCAAAAGGGTTTTCAGGAACAATCCAATCAAGATTCTTTTCTATGGCTTCATGTATTGCTACCAGTTTAAAGGGTATTGGTACCTTAGTTTCCTCCCCATTAAGTTCAGTTTTGTTCATCTTTTCTTGTGTACCAACAACATCTACACATGAGCCTAGCATATTGAAACGTTCAAAGACTTTTCTAGCTTCCTTGGCAACATCATAGAATTCCTTAAGCAAAGTTTCAAGAATAAAATCCCTCTTTTCAAGGTCCTCAATTTCTTTAAGTTTAAGAAACATTACTTGCATTAAGGGGCTAAGGTTAACAAACCTAGCTTCCAACATGTGAACTAAAGAAGCTGCAGCAATCTCATAGTTTGGAGCAAGTTCTGCAAGGGATCTATCCTCAACATCCTCATGTTTGCTAACATGATTAAATAATTTTTCAATATTATCTTTTCCAATTATAGAGCCACTACCTATTGAAAGGTATTTCAGGGTGAATTTAGGGATCAACATGGTGAGCTAAGAAAGAGGTAACAACTATAGCAAGACTTAATTTTTTTGTGTTTTTTAATAAAGAAAACAAACTACTAAAACTAATTTTTTTTGTGTTTTTGATAAAGAAACAAGCAAACAAAACAAAAGTAAACTAAGCAAAACAAAAATAACAAAGTAAAGAGATTGGTTATGAGGGACTCCCCTTGTGAAGATGTCCTTGACTCCCGACAGCGGCACAGAAAAAGTACTTGCCGACTCGTGTATACGAGGCTGGGGAACCCCAAGAGGAAGGTATGATGAGCACAGCAGTAAGTTTTCCCTCAGTACGAAACCAAAGTTATCAATCCAGTAGGAGCAAGGAAACACCCCAAAGGTGTAGCTAGCTGAATGTTGGCAGGGCGCACTACCGGTGCCAGTAGCAACGTGGAGACCTGCACAACACAACCACAGAACTCTGTCCCCAACTTGAGATGAGGTTGTCAATCTCACCGGTTTTGCTGAAAACAAAGGATTAAAGTATTGAATGGAAGGATGTAATAGTTTGCAGAAAGTAAACACAAAGAAGTAAACAGTTTGTAGATTGTATGTAAAAGAAAGGACCGGGGTCCATAGTTCACTAGAGGTGGCTCTCCTTAAGATAGATAACATGCTGGGTGAACAAATTACAGCGGGGCAATTGACAAACATCGAGAAAGCATACAAGCATATACTAATCATCTTGACTCCTTTGAGACTTGATTGGGCATTACAACATTATACATAGACCGCCATCCAACTGCATCTATGACTAATAATCCACCTTCAAGTTATCATTCGAACCCCCTCCAGTATTAAGTTGCAAGCAACAGATTATTGCTTTATGAATTGCGTGTAAAGTAAACAATACGATTGTTCTATGAACAAAGGATTGTTGTTTTCTCCCTAGTAGCAACAACACATCTAGTACCTTAGATATTTCTGTCACTTCCCCAGATTACCAGAGGCATGAACCCACTATCGAGCATAAATACTAACACTTGGAGTTGCTAGCATCTACTTGGCCAAGATAGCTACTAACAACGGAAAGCATGCAAGATCACAAATAACAAAGACATGATAGAATCAATAATCAATCTAAAATAGCATCTCAATATCCATCGGATCCCCGCAAACACAACATGCAGAATTACAAATAGATGATCTTGATCATGAACGGAGCTCACAAGATCTAGACATGAAAGCACAAAGGAGGAGAACCAGCCATCTAGCTACTACATGGACCCATAGTCCAGAGATGAACTACTCACGCATCACACCAGAGGATTGCATGATGATGAAGAAGGCCTCCAGGGTGAGTTCCGCTCTCCAGCAGTGTGCCGGGAAGAGCTTCAGATCCCTCCTGATCTAGGGATTGAGATGACGGTGGCTACAGAATCTTTCGTGGAATTTTGATCGGGTACTTAGGGTTTCCGTATCAGAGGCAATATATAGGTGGAAGGAGAGGCTGAGGGGATGCTGGGGTCGGCCAGACCACCCCTTGGCGCGGGGCCAGGCCTGGCCGCCCGGCCAGGTGGTGTGGCCAGGCCCCAGCCCCTCTCCCTCTCGTATTCTGGCTCCAGATGTCTTCCGGTAAAATAGCGACTTTGGCTTTTGTCCTGTCCAATTCCGAGAATATTCATTTTCTGACTTCCTAGAACCAAAAACAGTAGAAAACAGGCAGCTGGCACTGTGGCTCTTGTTAATAGGTTAGTCCAAGAAATCATATGAAAAGTACTCCAAAGTGTGGACAAAACATAAGAAAGTAGATAAAACCAAGCATGGAACATCAAAAATTATAGATACATTTGCAATGTATCAACCAACAAATCTTTTTCATTATTATTAGACATCCTAGACAATGGTGAACTTGCTAAGATAGTAATGTTCTTTTTAATAGTGGAAGTAGTAATAGCATTAAGTGAAAAGTTTGTCCTAGTGGGCAAATCCGTACCTCTTCTTGTAGTAGAAGGCATAATATCCTTCTTAGCAGCATCCTTACTCTTTCCCATGATGAGAGAAAAGTAAGTATAGAAAGTAAATGAGAACATATGGTCTTACCAATAAAGCTAGGCTCCCCGGCAACGGTGCCAGAAAATGCCTTGATGCCAACAAATATAGGGGATCACTAAAATCTTTGATGGGAAGTATTACCCAAATTTATAGTTCGACTCAAGGGGAACAAAAGAATACCAATAAGACTTTAGAAATTGAGACGTCACTCTCAATCACACCTGTGTATCAATAAACTTGCAAAGAAAGTGGTGATTTATGGTAGTTGATTCAAAGCAGTAAAACAAAATAGTAGATAAAGCAGTAGATTTCCAGTTTTCGCCGGAAGTAATGGTGGGAAGCTTTCAGTGGCTAAAACACAGGCATGAGGTGATAGCGGGGTGTTGCATGAATGATATACATCATATAATGTATCATACTAACATGGCATTTACCTCTAATTCAGTTGTGTGTAGGTGTGTGTTCCAAACATAATCATGCATGTAAGTTTGCATAATATCTTTTGTCCTGCCTGCCCATTTTACCGGGGCCAACTTGGTACTACAGGCAATTAAGATCTACCTTTTCAAATAGACCGGAACAAACATTAACACTTCATGAACACACAATATCCTCAAACTATCATATATTCCTGTTATTTTCCCTAACTGTCACCTTAGGGTTCACAGGTTCAACATAATAATAGGTACTCCCTCCATCGCAGTTTATAGGGCTAATACTGTTTTTTGGGAAATTCCGAAAAATTAGGCTAACTTATGCATTTATTGTCCTGATTTACTTCCCTACAATTACTCCAACGGTCCATTTTCTCCTCCGGTTGGTTTTCCATGCATGCATGCGGTGTGAAAATGGTGGACTTTCCTTTGCATGCGTTGTGAACTTGTTGCATTGTCGTGTAGTCTCTTAATTGTGCACATCCATCAAGGCTAAATTAGTGTGTTTCACTCTTTTTCATAGCCAATCGAGAACCACCTAGGTCTTGGCGTTTTGGTAATTTAGCCCTATAAACCCTAACGGAGGGAGTAATAGACTTTGCAAATACATACCAAACTCAAATATATGATTGGGCAATAAAAGTTCAGTACTGAAATCATGTCACTCCGGCCCTAGCAACAAGCATTAAACATAGCAGAAGTTTACCAACACTCATACAAGAATGTCTACAAGACAAACACCTCAAATCTCGATACATATGGATGATAACATGATGGATCTCATCCAATCCCCATCCACCTCACATGCCCATGGAGAATTACTCACACATGATGATGGGGGGTGAACTCATGGTTGTTGGTGATGACGTTGATGATGATGGTGGTGGACAAGACCTTGAAAACCCACTCCTCAGGGTGGAGAGCAGGACCAATGTGACCCCCAAAATGAAGATTGTGGCTCTAGTGGCGCTCTGTTTTGTGAAATGCTCTGTGCCTCTAGGGAACTAGGTTTTCTGGGTATATATGGGGGTACGCCAAAGGAGAGGCCGAGACGATGCTCGAGGGCCAAAAGAGGCTAGGTGGCGCGCCTAGGGGGTGGGTGCGCCACCTATGCTCTTTCGGACCTCATGGTTCCCCTTGCTTGATTCTTTATCCCAAGTTGACTCTCCTGGTGAAAAACTGATCAGGTATTTTTTTTTTCCTTCGATTTATTGATGTCCAGAAGGTCCTGAAACAGTTAAAACATGAAAAAGGAGGTTTTCTGCCTCCCAGAAATTAAATACCAACGAAAGGGACTTTGTAGGAAAGTCCCGTAAATCCTCTAAATATGAATAAATAATGATGGATCAAGGTGAATATGATTCTAAACAGTGCATAAAGTACCTAAAAATGATGATGCAAAATGCAAGTATCAAAGAGACACAAGGAAGCACAAAGAAGACAAGGGCCACCAACTATAGCGAGAAAGAATACATTATATTGTGGTATGCTTGGATGAATGTGTTAGTTGATGCATCGGTTGGCACCAACCAATAGAAGGACAAGTTTTGGGCTCGTATCAAGGACTACTACACCAACATCGTCACCATGTCGATCAATTGCACATAAGGCTCTCTCAGCCACCGGTGGGGTGCCATTGTTGAGAATTGCAACCGTTGGTCTGGTTGTGTTGATCAATTGCACAACCCACCTAGTGGAGTGCCAATGACGGAGTATGAGCCACACATCCAAAACCTCTATAAGTTACACAACAAGAAGAATGGTGGCAAAGCTTTCACCTTGCAACATTGCTATGTCGAGCTTGTTGGCAATGAAAAATGGGTGCGGAGGAATTGGGATACCACTCCAAAGAGGTCAAGGGTGAGCATATCCGTTGAGGCCAACAATGAGGAAGATGAAGACCCACACAAGAGGCCTGAGGGGCAAAATCTTGCAAAGGAGAGGAAAAAGAGAGGTGCACAAGGAGGAGGATACAAAGAAGAACTATGTGCTATGGTTGAGACCAAGAAATCCTTGGTGGCCGAGAGGAGAGATGAGAAGGCAACAAGGTGGGCCGAGCTCAAGGCAATGGAGGAGTATAAGTGGAAGAAGAAGATGGCCGCCGAGGAGAGGAGGGCCATTGCCGAGGAGAGGTGGGTTGCACTTGAGGAGGAGAGGATAGCAAAAGAAAAAGAGATTGATGAGCGTGCTATCATGTTCATGGATCCAAGCAACATGGATTCCATGGCTAGAAAAATATTGGGATCTCACTCGAGTAAAGATCCTTCAATGATCTTTTGTTGGAGGTGCTCATGGTGGTGATGATGGTGTTGGCCTAGGAGGAGTAGGAGGAGGAGGAGATGAGTTCTTCGGAGATGATGCTTGAGTTCTTCGGAGATGGTCCACAATATATGAGGTGATATGTTGGTGGTTTCTTTTGGATCAAACAAGGTCAATAGCTTCTTTTTGCGAGACCTTGATCGATAGTGGTGATAGAGTCTACTTTTGAATGAATTTTATGCATGTTTTATTTTGATGTGTTCGATTCGCTGAACTATGCCTATGTATGTTGTTTAAGTGTTGTGTTGCTTGTGTTTGAATTGTCCGTATGTTTAAATTATTTGTATGAATTCTATGTAAGATGTATGAATGCATATGTGGAATGCTAGAGAGAAATGGGGCAAAAAAAGTTTTACTCCTCTAAGTTTAAAGTTTTGGTTAGGAACCGCCGACCTTTAGAGCAGTACTTTTACTTCTCTAAGGTTTACTCATCCGTTTACTGAGATGCCCTAAGGACATCTCTAACCGATCCCCAATAATCGGTTAGAGGAGTAAAAGATGCTCTTTTACTCCTCTAACCACACCTAACCGATGTCCAAACGGCGTTAGAGGAGTAAAAAAATTACTCATCGGTGTGGCCGATGAGTAAATATAGGAGTCGGTCACACTGATGAGTAAAAGATTCCCCTTGTTTCCCTTGCGTTCACACCACTCGCCCCGTGCCCTCCTCCGTCTCCGGCGACCACCGACACCCCCGCCGCCACCATAGCCACCGGCGGAGCCCCGCGATGGCCGGATCCTCTTGATGTCCGTATCTGCCACCAATCCCCAGCGCTCGCCGGCACCACGGTCCCCCGCTACAAGCTCAAGCCTCTTCCTCTTCCCGTCGCTATTCCACTCCTCCTCCATGATTGGCGCCACCCAAGTGCTGGAGGCAGCCCCGACGCTCCGCCAGCACCCTCGACTTGCCAGTGCCGCCGACGCCGATCTACCGTGGCGTGCGACAGCGGTCGTGGGGGGCATGGGTCGCCGAAATCACCGACCGCAACACCCACAAGATGGTCTGGATCGGCATCTTCCAGTCGGCGGAGCTGGCTTACGACGTGAAGAACATCGAGCTCCACGACGCTGACTGCGGCGAGCTCAACTTCCCTCTAGGGTGCGGCACGGTGCTGGACTTGGAGCCGGCCGGCCTCCGACTCGTCTCCGACCATGAGCGGCGGGAGGACAGGGAGGCCCGCGAGCGCCTCGAGGCGGATCGCCGTGACCTGGCGATGGTGGCAACGCTCGCCGGGCTCAACCCGGAGCTCGTCGAGTAGGAGCGGAAGCTGCTCGAGGAATTCGCCGAGGCCAAGCGAAAGGCCGACGCGGCGAAGAAGAAGGGGGTCGTCGATAGCTCTGGCGCCGGCCAGGGTGTCGGAGGAGGACGTCGGCAGCTCCGCTGGCCAGTCGACGGAGTCGGCGGTGATCGAGCTCGATAGCGACTCCTCCTCCTATGACTGGGATGATGATTAGGTTAGATTTAGTTCAAATCCGGTTAAATTTAGTCAAATTTGACCGACTTTTGATTGTAGTATGTATATATTATGTTAAATAGATGTGCTGATTTCAAATTCGGTTTGAATTAGATCGAATTTGATCGAATTTGGAGGTGATCGTTTGATTTACTCCGCTAATTTTAGGAGATCAGTTAGAAACTGCTATCGGTTAGAGGGATGTTTTTACTCATCTAACCGATTTTGGGTAGTTTACTCCTCTAACCGATTGCCATAAGGAGTTCCCTCAAAACATAGCGACCGATATTTAGCCATAAGCCACGAACTAGCAACTGATGCGCAACGAACAAGGAGAAGCATCCTCACCGCTTCCCATGGTTAGCAGTGCCAAGAACGGACGGACGGCCGCCGGCCGGTGTCACATGAAAGAAATATCGAGATCGATCGCCCGTTCCATTTGACACCACGAAATGTCTCGCCAATTCCACTTACTGCAAACGTACAGAAACGTGCTGTAACCAGCAACAATGTGCTGAGTGAGAGCGACTCCTGGATGGCGTAGCAGTACGTGTCCACGATCAAGAGAAAACCACACGATTAAGGAAATTTCATTATTAAACATCCCTCGATCGCCGTCGCCGGCAATTGACTAATCCGTACACGCCATCGCCAGCCATTGACTAATCCCTCCACGCCTTGCATGCTCCAAGCAAGGCTCCTAGTTAATTGCGTTAATGGCCAGCCAGATGTCGAGTCAGGTCAGTCGTAAGTCGTAACGGAACGGGCAGCGCCACCTCAAGAAAATCGCCATGGAAGCGGCCAAGGGATAGGTTCGGCGGCGGAAGCAACGGAGATCGGCGATGGTACTGCTCGCCGTGCCGGCCGCGGTCACCGCGGCTGGCGCGTTCGCTCACGCGTTCCACTTCTCCGTCCTGCTGTGGCCGTTCAACCTCGTGCTGCCGCAGCTCCGCCACCTGCCGCGCGTCTGCGTAACGCTCTGGAGCGCGGCGGCGCATTTGGAGGCCGAGCTGCGCGCTTATCTCAGCGCCCGACGGAGAGTGCCAGTGCCGCCGCTGCGGCCACAGTACCTCGTCCTTGGCGGCTTTTAGTGACGGCCGGGGGAACAGCTCGTCTCGCCCGCCCATGCTAGCCCTCATCAACATCTCCTGCGTGCTCTTAGATTGATTTCATATATTGCTTTAGAATTTTCGATGCTGCACATATATACTCCCTCTATTTTAAAATATAAGGTGTTTTAAATTTATAAAAAAAGTGTATCTAGATTCTTTTAATATGTTGTTTATATAGATTTAGAGTTAACCTTCACACTAAAAAATTCTAGATACACTCTTTTTATAAAACTAAAACATCCTATATTTTAAAAACGGAGGGAGTAAGAACATAGGACTTTCAGTTCTTTTGCCATGCATTTGTCAGTTCTGAATTAAACAAATCGCGTTTGAACGCTGGATTCTTCACCTGTATCTGAAATTAAATTGCAGGAAAGCACATTATAGTGTTCACATTGTATATCTTCTCAATGAGAGAAGCTCCTAGTTTCATTTCTTCTATACGTACATTGTATATTTTCGGTCATACTACTTATATCCGGGTGTCAAATTACGTATATCCTTGATAGAGTTATCTATGGTTGACAAACTAATACCCGTTATCCTGGTAAACTGTGATCATCAAAATAAACAGTTCTAAGGATAATATGAAGTCATTAAGGCATGTGAAAAGAAGATTAAAATCTGTTAATAAACTGAGAAACACCGGAGTTATTGCATTGGATTATATCCAAACATCTAAGAACTTGGTAGATCCCTTCACAAAGGGTTTATCACGTAATATGATAGATAATGCATCGAGGGAGATGGGTTTAAGACTTACACAATGAGTTATTCGTAGTGGTAACCCACTCTAGGTGATCGGAAATCCCGTGAATTAGAGCTGTGAGACAAGCTGTTGATCAGCTGAGAGGAGAATATGCCCATATTATATTTATATCTCCATAAAGATACAATACTCTCTTACTCTGCATGACATGTTGATATTTATCTTAAGATGTTGTCTTGCAGAACATTTATTGAGGAACACACCTATATGAATCTGACTATCAAACATAGCAGTTCGTGAGAGTTGGGTGCTCTCTAATAAACTCATGAAAGGTCTAGAGTATGACGTATAAGCTCCAAACTACAGGGAAGCCATGTAGCAGTCATGTACCGGTCTAGATTTTGTGTGAAACTAGTGTGCAGAAAACTTATAGTTCAAGGCATAGTCCACTATTCAAGTTGCTAGCTAGTGTAACATGAAGTTTAACGTAAAAGTTTAACTTAACAGTCTCCACTACACACCAGTATATAAAACGATATTCTAGAATAAAAGTGTTGTGATGTGCCAATGAGATTTTGTGGGAGATTGTTGGAATTTGGTGAGTATTAGGCTGTTGGCCCATTAGACAAATTCTAAAATTCTCTTTGGCCCATTTGTGCATCAAAGCATATGGCTATGCTAGTGGCGCTAAAGTTTCGTCCTACATTGCTAGTTGAGTGAGAGTTGCACCTCCTTATTACTAGGTTGTTCTACCACTCACTAAGGTGTGAGAAGAAGAGAAGCTCTCGCGCACTCCTCCTCCGACGCCACCCGCCTCGCCTTGCCGAGCTGAGCCGAGCTTTATTTTTATCGTTCAGGAAAATTAATCATGGATTAATTACAAGTCATTAACAAACGCATTAATTAGTCAACCGTTTTTAGACTTTCTAGAATGTGGGCTATTACCGACTCGGACGTGGGCTGAGCCTCACGATCTCCCTGACTTGCACTATATAAGCGTCTGCGCTAAATCTAATCGGTATTGCCTATCACACGTGTCTCCTTCTAGTCTATTACGCCGCCACATTCGGCTTTCCCATCTCAGCTTGCGGCGTGCACCGCAGATCGGGACAGTAGGCTTCCGGAACCCCGCCTCTTGTGAACCTGTACGGGTGAGGGGCGATCAGGTTTTTGAGAAGCGCTTTCGCGCGACTACTGATGCCATCACGGAAGACTCGTTCCCCGACAAGGACTTCTTCCTGGACATCAGCACCCTCTACATCGATGACATGTTTGACGACGCTACTGTCACTGCTACAGCTACTTTTGCTGCTACCACCGTTATTGCTGCCGCTACACCATATGTGATCTCAATCTATCTCTTTTAGATTATGCTAGAATGTCTAGTTCTAGCGCTTGGTATAGATGTAATAGATTTATCTTGTTTAGATGTAATATTACTCTGTTAGCTTGCGTGATCCATTAATTGCTATATGTATGATCATGCTTTGTCATTTATTTATTCGGATTAAAATATATGGATTATTGCTTATATTTCTATCAAAATTTACTAGTAGCTGCTATGGAATTCCCTTGTAGTCTCGAAGAATCGCACCAATAGCCCCAGAACATATATCTGCATGGAAAGAACTCAAAGAAGCATCCACATTTAATTTAGAACCGTCCACATTTAATTTTACCTGATGGGGATTAGGTCTTGTCCATCTAGCTTCAGTAATATTGTTTTGAACCCTAGCCACTATTTGTTTTGCCACTATAGCTGCACTAGCCACAATTGACAAGATGGAAATTCCGCGGTTGTGGAGGAACATCTATATGTGTATGCCTCCTCCCGATCCACCGTAAATACAAGGAAGTAACCGAAATCAGCTCTTTTAGTCCAATCATGTCAAAGTTCGGCAACTTGTTATCCTGATGATGGAGCAGGTATTCTAGGACTGCCGAACCTGCTCTATCCACCTGGCTTGGATTAGTAATCACCTCGGCAACACGTAGAGCCTGCCACATATCCTCAGAGCATCTCCACTCAGACCCCGGGAACCCTAGGAGCCCTTTTTGACCGCTAGATGGATAAAATCCCCCCCCCACTCGCCCCCCCCCAGGGGACCCTTTTTTGCTGGATTGAGCCTAAAATCCATCCGGCAAACACAGACTACACTCAGCGCTCGGGGTTTGCCTAGGGGCGCCGGATGAAGTGTAAACGAGGGTGGGCCAGCTCTGTCGGCGATAGAAGCAACGATTTTCCCTCTCGCTCGCCCAATTCCTTCTCCCACACCCTCGCTGCCACTTCACCGCTAGCACCACCCCTCTCCGCTCTGCCGCACCACGCCTCTAGAAAAATGGGATGTTCCTCTATTTCCCCTCCACTCCGCGTTTTTGAGCAGTGGTTTGTCATCGTCAGCAGTTTCACGGCCAGCTGTGCATCCAACATGCCCACTAGGTGTTCGGCATTTTTCCTACTCACCCATGGACTCCAATGACGATGAGAAGATGGTCTCTGCGCTGATGGAGGAAGAAAAGGCCGCAACCGTCGATGATGAAGAGCTCATGGTGACCCTCGCCTGCCTGACCGCCTGTACACGCGGGATGCACAGCCATGGCATAGCGGCTCGGCACGAGAACGACGAAAGGCAGGCTGGAGCAGTGGATGGAGGGCTATTGCATGTTGTATGCTGTCAACACCCGGATTTTTAATCCCAGATGCCTGTTATGCCATACATCGCAATCACAGAATTACCATTTTTGCGAGACATAACAGATTAGATATCACAGTACATCATCCATTAAAAACCATAATAAGGTCTTACACAAATAAAGGATCTCATGATCCAGTCTTAATACAAACAAGCAGCGGAATAATAAGCATAGCGGTGGGCTCCATCTTCAGTGTCACAGGAAATGCTAGCGATGGGAGATGATCCTAGTTGTTCTAGCCATCCTGCTGTCCATCTTCCTGATAGTCCTCCTCATAGTCTGGCCACGGAAATAGCCAGGAACAAAGCCATGAGTACTCTTTAAGTACTCGCAAACTATCACTAACAAGTAAGGTAGTTCTAGTAGGAATGCTAAGCTCTAAGTTTATTTGCAAAAGCTAGATTTAAACCTAAGCTGAGTTCAGAAACAAAGAAAGTTAAAATAAAGTTCTAAAATCACCTAAGTGGGAACTTAGTTTTCATAGTCACAACCCTGTTGTGGTCAAGTCAAAGTCACAATTCATTTCATAAGTCATTTTGGTACTAGTCCAAAGTCACTGCATGCAATCCGGCGCCTCTTCTCCAATTAAAATATGGTATCATGTGGACACATGTCATCACCACATATTCTAATACATGGGAATATGATTTAAAGGGTTGGTCACATTTTATAAAGTTTAAGATTATTATTTAATAGATTTAAAGTGACTAGAAATGCCCTAATAGCATTATTTTGGTACTAGTCCAAAGTCACTGCATGCAATCCTAGATATTATTACATATTCATATAGGTATTGTCAAATGTGATTTTTGAGAGTTGGAATCAACTCAAAAAGCTATTATGGTTGATTTTTGAAAAATGTTTGAAGTTGCAAAAGTCTCGGTATTGTTATTTTTGCTATATGTGATCTCTAACTCCAAATGATTTAGATCCAACGGGCTTGGATAGATATTTGAATTACCTTTCTAACAAAATTTGAATCATGCCATTTGGTTAAGTGAAACTCTCTGAATTGATTTTTCAATAAGTGGATAGAGTCTAGTTTCAATTAAAAAGGAAAATACTAATTTGAATCTGTGGGCTAGCGCGGGAAAGGAAATGGGCCGGCCCAGCTGCACTGCGCGGGCACAGCGGGCTACTGACAGGAGGGTCTCGCACGTCAGCTGCACATCTAACGTGAAGCGGTACGGGGCAATCTCAGCGCTATGATTAGACGACGATCGAACGGTTGTGGTTCGTCGTCCCCGGTGAACAGGTCTCCTGCGAGGACGAACCCTAGCGGCACGGTGGGGGTCTACAGAGGCTCACCTGGGCTCCAGCTAGGCTTGGCGACAGGGGCGTTCGAGCTGGTAGACGACGGCGGTTCAAGGCGTGGTCACGGTGGCTCCTGGGGCAGCTCAAATCGACGGCGCCTCTTCTCCTCTGCAGCGGCAAACTCCAGCAAAATTCCGGCGGATGGAGGCTCGCCTTGCTCTGAGGATGGTGTGGGAGGATCAGTGGTGAGAGGGGAGTGAGATGGTGTGCAGAAATGGGGTCGAGAGGGCCTCCTTTTATAGCTCGACGAAGGGGGCAGCGCGGCATGGTCAAGCGGTGTTGGCGACATGGCTACGGGCGGCTATCGGCATGGCTACAGGCGGCGGTCGATGCGGTGCTTCAGGGTGGTTCTCATGGGCTTGATGGCACGGCAAGGCACGGTCTACAACGGTCGGAAACATGCGGTGTTCTGCGCGACAGAAGTGGTGTTCGACGCGGCGCATGGTGGTTGCGGGTCAAGCGGCAGCGAACGGGGGTGTTCGAGCGGCTGCTAGGGTCATGGCGGAGCAGTGCACGCGGGGTGAGGTCAAGGCGCGGCGTGTGCATGCTGGTCGGGTGCAGCGCTCTGGCGCGTGCTCGGCATGGTGCATACGCTCTGGACGCGGTTGTTCTGAGGTGGTCCAAGGCCTGTCTTTGCTCGGGGAGGGGACAGAGAGGGGCGATGCATTGGTGGCTACCTCCTAGACATGGCGGGAGAGAGCGAGGTGCTCCGGGCTGAGCGGTCCATGGTCGACTGGTATGGGGGAGCTCGGAGTGGCTCGGTACTGGCGCAAACAGCAATGGGGAGTGGTTCTATGGTGCTGGTTGGGACTGGGGGAGACCAGAGACAAGCTTTGGCGACAAATGGTAGACAAGGCATTGATCAAGAACAGTAAAAGTTTGGCAGCTAATTCTGTGCTCACCAACTGTTCGACACAATGCCCGCATGGAATTTAAATTTGAATTTTTGTCTCAAATTTTTTGAGTGATCTTGTACTAAGCTTGAGAGACTAGGTTTGCTTGGGATTGCCAAGGTGAATTCATTTGATGTGTTTTTGAAAAAGTGGGATCTTCACATATGTATTGGACTCAATTTTCAAAAGTCATTTAAATTGTTTTGCTAGATGTCTTTGTAAGTTTGTAAAGTGGGCCTTGGTGCATCTTTACTTGGTCTAGCAAGGGGTGAAAAGATCTAGAAACGTTTCTGTTAGGAATTGACTTCTAGGAACACCTAAAGTGGCCTAGTGGATTAAAATGGTCAAATTCCTTTATTTATTTTTATTTGATTTCTTTTTCTTTATATTATGTTTGTAAATGGTCTAGATGATGTGGCATTCACCTTTAAACCAATTCATGTGATTTAGAACAATTAAGCATGGCATTTTAAATTCATTCTATACTAATGCAACACACACGCGCATTCATATCCATTTTCTTAATAAAAGTTTTTGTTAACCCTAAATTGGGTGATTGGAACTTTGATAACCTTGATTAAAGTTTTGGGGTGTTACATATGCCGACTACTTCGTCGATGATCCATGGCACGGCAAGGCGACGTTTCAGCGTTGTTTCGGGATGGGTCGGAAGCTCTTCCTTAAGATTGTGTATTCCCTCCAGGACTTCGATCACTACTTCAGATGCAAGAAGAACTGCAATAGCATGGTGGGATTTTCCTCTCTCTAGAAGTGCATGGTGTCTACGAGGATGCTCACATATGGAGCTCCCGGTGACACACAAGATGACTATCTACGCATGGCCGAGTCCACCGCCATCCAATGTTTCTACAGGTTCTGTAGGGCAGTGATTGCAGTGTTTGCACCAACATACTTGAGATCACCCAATGCCAAAGACACTACTCGAATCCTAGCAATCAATGAAGCAAGAGAATTTTCTGGGATTCTTGGAAGTATCGACTGCATGCATTGGCAAAGAACTGTATGTTTGATTGGCAGAGAATGTACAAAGGCCACAAAGAAGGTTGTAGTGTGGTACTTGAGGCTGTGCCTACACAAGGTTTCTGGATTTAGCACTCCTTCTTTGGTATGGCAGGATCCAACAACTACATCAATGTCTTGTAGTGCTTGCATGTATTCTCCAAGATTATTGAGGGCCATGCTCCCCCGGTGGACTATGTGATTAATGGCCACCACTACAACAAGAGATACTACCCGGCAGATGGAATCTTTCCAAGATGGTCAATATTTGTGAAGCTCTCTTCTCGACAAGTATTCCAACTTTGCCAATGAATAAGAAGCTTGCAGGAAGGATGTGGAGCGGGCATTTGGTATGCTCTAAACTTGATTTGCAGTTGTCTAGTTCCCGCTATGACCTGGTCACAAGAAAATAGATATGGGAGGTGATGAATGCATGTGTGATCTTGCACAACATGATCACTGCGAGCGAGCGGGAGAAGCTAGTGCTTGAGAGCGAGCAGGAGCAACCATATTTCAGACAAGGATCTTTTGCGAGCCTGATCACCAGGTGTCTGCATCGTGGGCTATCTTTTTTACTGTGCATCAGGAGATCCGGTACCCGCAAGTACATTAACAACTGTAGTTTAATCTGGTGGATCACCTATGGAGGCTCAAATGCAACACCTAGTTTGAGATTGCTTTGTTAAACTATTTGCTTGCTTTGCTGAATTATTTGTGTGAAAATTATGCCGAAACTCGGCGAACAATGACCGAACTACGTACATCGAAATTATACTGAAACTATGTCGAAACTTAGTGAACAATAGCCAAACTATGGATTTTAGAATTGTTTTTGCGTAATTTGTGTCAAAATTCTACCAAAATTTACCCAAATTGCCGGCTTGGGTGGCCTGCCGGGATCCTGGCTGGGACTCGGCCAACCTCCAGTCCAGAAGTTACCTCCATCCGGCGCTAAATAGCGCCAGAAAGTAGCCTGGGGTCACCAACGAGTGGAGATGCTCTTACCAATTTGGCATTGAAACCGAAGATGTTTGATATCCTCCGGCCCTTGATTGCATGAACATTCACTTGTTGTGCCAATACGGCGGTTAGCTAGAGTACACTTAACGGGAATAATACTGTGTAGAGAATGCCACATAATTTTTTAAATCTTGCTTGATATTTTAAGTTGCCAAAGGATCTTCCACACTGGGTTGATAGCCAAGGATCCGGGCAGTGCTAAATCATCGACGCTTGGCCCAAACTAGTGTCTCCATTGGAGATTTGACCTCACCGTATTTGTCCCATGTTTCGTATAGCTCCAACCAATGGATTTTTCAAACCCTTGGTTATTCAAGGGGATCTACAGTATGTGGTTTGCATCAACTGGCCCAACTAAGCTTCGAATTAATTCCTCATCGCCTCCAGTATTTAGATAAATAAGCTCACACCCTTTGGTATAGACTGCACCTCTTCTCGGGCACAAAATCATCCTATTTTGACCAGTAGCTATCCATGGAGTACACCAAATATTTATCTTCTCTCTGTTTCCAACTCTCCACACATATCCTGGTTTGAAAGTAGATAATCTGACGATAAAACTTTGCCACGTGAAGGACAAGCCTGGCTTCATGTGATACCCGGGCATAGAGTGATTCTAGCTTGTTTATCAACCGTCAAACCCGCTTAGCCAACATAGCCGGATTAAAAGAATGGAAAACTCTGAACCCCATGCCACATTCATCCTTAGGGTAACAAAGCTTCCACCAGGCATACCAATACATCTTATTAATTATTATTATCATCATCACACCACCAGAATTTTGATATAACATCCATCATTCTCTTGCATACATCCTTGGAGATTTGGAAGACATACATAGCATAAACAAAGATGGCTTGAGCCATCGCCTTAAAAAGAACTTCCTTGCCCCCAATAGATAATTTACTTTCCTTCCAACCATTAATTCGTTGAGTGATTCTTTCAATAAAGTGTGCAAAGAAATCACTCCTCACACCTCCACAAGTGAAGGCCCAAACATTTGTTTGAGGGAGCCTATGTGTCAATGTGCAGACCTTCACAAATTTTTGTTGGGAATATGCCCCGGAGGAAATCATGTATGATGATATTCCCCAAAGTATTCATAAAGTAATAAAGTTGTCCTTGTATGAACATCAGATACATATATCATTGAATACGTGATTCAGTTGTGGAACCATATATTCATGATTGTTCATACTATATTGTCCTTGGTCATTGAGGTTGTACTAGACACACAACTTAGACCAATGTTCAAGTCGGCTCATGACACGGTTCCACTTGTCATGGAAATGGTGATGCTATTACAACTTACACTGATTTGGCTAAAGTGTTTAGCAAGTTGAATTGACCCACAGTTGAGATGCAATGAGCATGTTATCATTTCTAGTCTCAAGCAATGGAATCCTTTGACCTGAGGTGGTTGCATGATCCGAGTTCTGGATCGTCAACTTAGATTCTATCAAACGTTGTTCCATAAATGGGCAGTTATAAAGGTAGAGTTCGGGTTGATTGTGAATCAAGCAGCATGACATGGGTTACCAAGATTGGATTTTCCCCTCCATAATGGAGATATATTATCTAGGTCATCTCGTGTGATATGATTCAGAAGCATGGCCATGCGCTACTCAGTTAAGTGTTAACTGAGGAGTCGGACTAAGTGTTAGTCCAGTAAATCACATATCACGGAACGAGAAGAGAGTTAAGATATTAAAGGGATGGCAACTACTCGTCTATAGCTTGACAAGGTACATCATGTGGCAAAGGGACTTGGACTAAAGTCACACTGAAGGTTGTCTTCCAGACTTTACGGCACTTGGGAGTTGGCACGTATTGCTAGAGGCCGCTACCATCTATCGACTTGAGACCAAGTGTTCATGGGAGTGAGTTGGACTCAAAGCCATGACAGGATACTTGGAGGTGTAGCTCATGTCGTGTCCAGGTGTACGTGAACCTACAGGGTCACACACTCAAGCGTTGAGCCCAACTAGAAGTGTATATAAGTGGAGTGACAAGGGATAGTTCCTTGACCTAGACGTCACTTTCTCCACTCTCGTTTCGGGCTAGATAGGATCTAGCAATCCTCTGCAAGGATCTCCTTTCTGTATGTGTGGATATCGGTAGAGGCGTTGCACGTGTGGCGCTGGAGGCGAAGGAGTTCGTGGGATCCGGAGAAGCTGTTCGTGGGATTGTTCGGCACTGCTTCGACGTGCTACATCAAGTTCCACATTTGCGCGTCTAGTGGTAATCTCATGGCCTATCACCTGAGCTAGATCTTGGGAGTACCATGTAGGGAAAAGGTTTTGTTTATCTCTGCTTAGCCCAACAGTGGTATCAGAGCGATAGCTTTTGGTTTTAGGCTCTAGATCTATGCATATGTGATATGCATGAGGTTGTAGATTGGATCTACTTGGGGTTCCGGTAGTCGATCTATAAGATAGATCGGTTTTGTGCAAGATTGATTGGATCAGTCGTACTCAAGGTGCATGGAAGATCAGGTGCGGATGATCAATGAGATTGGTCAGATATGCACAGGGATCAGATTTGGGTAAAAGTGTTTTATCCAATGAAGGAATCCATGGTTTAGAATGCAAATGATATTTGCGTTCTCTAAAAAATCGTAGCGCATTAGATGTCGTTGCGAGTTTCATAATGCCAGTAGATACCGTATTTATGCATAACCTGTCTTTGTAGGAAGTTGTGAACGGTATGGCTTATGTGCATGTGATGTGTGTAATCCATATGTGATCTGCGTATCACGAGTTTGTCAGCCGGCTAGAGCCAAAGTGTTGTCATTTTTATTGTATAACAACCTGCATGTCAGAAGGTGATGCCATCTTCTTGTATGTTTCTTAGTGCTAGTGTAGCATGTTTGGAGGACTTGAAGGACACGACACCCAAAGGCATGACGAACAGGTTCATGAAGATGGAGATCGCCGTGAAGAGAGCCATGCCATTTCACATTATAATTGGATTATTTTGTGTTATTGCTATGTCTCTGTTTTTACCTCTGTTAGATAGTTGGTAGAATTTAATCCCTCAAAGAAGGTCTATTCGGTCTCCCGTCGGTGCTGCACCATCACAAGTCGGACATTCTTGGTAGTGGGCTCATAAAACTGAGGTGCTGCCAATTCTTTTTGACTAGGTGGGTTCGAGTCGGACTCTTAGCAGAAGCACTTTGTAAGCTAGACGAGTCTATCACAAAGGTTGTGGGGCTCGGGGAGAGGTCGGTCGGCATCTGGGGCATGTGATGACACTCGACCAACAGGAGTCGCATGAGATGCGATTGGCAAGAAGTTTCCTACCTATATCACTTGACGACTAGTGATGATGCTAAAGCTCACTAGTTGGCTTTATTATTTAGGATCATGAATCACTAAGCAACCATCGGAGGGGTGTTGGTTCTAGTGGGATCATAAGTATTAAAATGTTTAATACACTTGATATTTTATGAATACATGTCTTAAGTATTTTGCATACTTTCTGTTGTAGATAAATGGCACCTAGTAGGAGTCTCCCTTAGTTATTCAATTTTTCCTTGAGGATCATCCTAGAGAAAGATAAACTTAGTGGAACTAATTTCACCAACTAGTATCGTAATCTGAGAATTGTTCTCAAATAAGAAAAGAGGGACCATGTTCTAGACAACCCACTTCCATATGAGCCAATGAGAATGTGAGTGTCATAGTCACCAATTCCTACCATAGGACTCGGGGTGAATCCACAGAAATTAGCTGTCTTATGCTTGCTCACATGGAACCGTACTTGCAGCAGTAGTTTGAGAATGTTGAGGCCTACGATATGATCGAAAGCCTCAAAAGTATGATCCAGGCTTAGGCAAAGACTGAGAGGTATCAGGTCTCTGAAGCTTTGCTACGTCATAAGCTTAAGGATGGTGATCCACTGAGTCCGCATGTGATCAAGATGGTTAGTTACGTGTAGTCTCTAGAAAGGCTTGGCTACCCCATTAGCGAAGAGTTCGCTACGGGTATAATTCTGAACTCTCTTCCTAGTGTGTATGGTCAGTTCATATCAAACTACCACATGCATGGTATGGATAAGAAGCTCACTAAATTGCATGGGATGCTTAAGTAGGCAGAGGCAGATCTCAAGAAAGGTACCAGTCAAGTGTTGATGGTACAGAATAAGGCTAAGTTCAAGAGGAGTTCTTGGACTAAGAAGAAGAAGAATAGGAAGAAGACCAAGTCAGGAGGTAATGCTCAGGATTTGATCCCAAGTGTTTCCTCGGGGACAAAGTCATCTTGTTCAGCTGGATCCACTTGCTTCTATTGCAAGGTGGATGGCCATTGGAAGAGGAATTACAGCAAGTATTTGCCCGATAAATTCAAGAGTGGAGGTGTGACTTCCAACTCAGCTACACTTGTTTGCAATGTTATAGACATTTATCTTGCTGATGCATCTAATATCTCTTGGGTATATATACTGGATCAGTCATTCACATATACAACTTGTTGCAGGGACTGGTAAGAACTAGGAGCGTAGCAAGAGGAGCGGTTGGCATTTGAGTCGGCAACAAAGCGAGTCGCTGTGTTGGAAGTCGGCACGATGCAACTTCATTTACCTTCGGGATTCTTAATGGAACTAAGTAAGTGTTATTATGTTGCAGTGCTTAGTCGAAACATCATTTCTGCCTCATGTTTGATGATACAAGGATATGAGTCGAATATTAAGAACAATGGTTGTTCTTTATATTTGAAAAATATGTTTCACGGCTTTACACCCGTCTAGGATGGGATATTTGTTTTGAATCTTGGTGGTGAATCATTCTATAACATAAATGTGAAAAGGTTGAAACCAAATGATCTAAATATGACTTACTTTTGGCACTATCGACTTGGTCATATAAGTTGGAAATGCACGAAGAAGCTCCATGATGATGGACTCCTAACTTCGTTCAACTTGGAGTCATTCAAGACATGTGAATCCTACCTACTTGATAAGATGACCAAGACACGTTTTGTAAAGAGTTGTGAAAGGGTGTCTGGCTTATTGAGACTTATACATAGTGATGTATGCGGTCCAATGAGCACCATAACCGGGGGTGGTTATGAGTACTTCATTACCTTCACTGATGATTTGAGTAGGTATAGATATATCTACTTGATAAAACATAAGCTGGAAGCCTTTGAAAATTTCAAAGAATTCCAGAATGAAGTACAGAATCAACTCGGCAAGAAAATAAAGCTTCTTCGGTCGGACCAAGGAGGCAAGAAGGGTTGTGGAATAGTTCCTCAGCTCACTCCTTCGGGAACACCACAGAGAAATGGTGTGTCGGAAAGGCGGAATCAGACCTTGTTGGACATGGTACGATCAATGATGAGTCGGACAGATCTGCCTTTATCATTTTGGGGTTATTGTTTAGAAACGACAGTGTTCACACTAAATAGACTACCATTAAAATCTGTAGAGAAGACACCGCATGAGATGTGGACGGGCAAAAGGCCAAGTTTGTCTTTTCTTAAGATTTGGGGTTGTGAAGTATTTGTCAAGCGACCTCAGTCGGACAAGCTCACAGCCAAGTCGAATAGGTGTATTTTAGTGGGGTATCCGATGGAAACCTTGGGTTACTACTTCTACAACCGAGAAGAGGGCAAAGTGTTTGTCGCTTGGAACGGTGTCTTCCTTGAGAAAGAGTTTCTCGGTCGGGGAGTTAGTGGGAGTATGGTGCAGCTCATAGAAATTCGAGAGGAACCGTCCAGTAGCGAGTTAGAAAAATCCTTGGAGGTTGAGCGGATCGTGGTAGCTGAGTCGGTAGCCACACCTATACTGTGAAGATCGGCCAGATTGCGAAGTGTTCATGATGTGTTACTGTTAGACAGTGATGAGCCAGCAACTTATTCGGAAGCGATGATGGAACCTGATTCCGAGTCATGTCTTGGATCCATGAGATCCGAGTTAAATTCCATGGATGAAAATCAAGTTTAGAACTTGGTTGATCTGCCATATGGTGGAAGGTGATACGTCCATTTTGCATCACTATTCTATATCATAATTTACTATTATTTATTGATATATTTTATATTAAGAGATGATACTTATGTTATTATCTATAGACTTAAGTTTGGTAAAAAGGAAGCTTTTTCAAGCCATGTGGGAGTACGTGTCCATGGCTAGTGGGTCCAAGAAAAAAAGATTAAACATGATCAACTTAAAGAAAATGAGTAATTAGTCAAGGCCTACCTACGGAAAAAACCAAACAAACATAGTTAGAGCATCTTCAATTTGTTGGACGCACAAAAATCCATTGGTGCAAAAAAGGCTATTATTGAGCACATCGAGGCAAATTCGTGCTCCAGTAGACGTCCAAAAAAAGGTTTCGCACAAAACAATTTAGGTCACGCACACAAAAAGCCTAATCCTTTCGCTGCAAATTTGGTGTGATGGCCCATGCTACCCAACCGCCAAACTGAAACTTCCGCGTGCAGCTTCCTTCATCCCGCCACCAGCGAAATCCCGGCCATGGAGGGATATTCTGCTACTCCCCCAACCCCTTCTCCTCCACTCCCACATCTGCCGATGAAACAGTTTCATCGCTGCTCGCAGCATCCCCCCATCACCGCCGCTGCACCCAGACCTAACGCCAACATCGTTTGCGGCTAGATGTTTGCGCCACCACGACCGACGAATCCACATGTTGTCGTCCACCGCCCGCCTTGAAGCCAAGGAATGTCGTTTCCAAGCGGATGACATTTATTGCGGTTCTTGGCCAAAAAAAAGGGCAAGATCGACGTGGATCCACACGACAAACCTGTAGCAGGGCATGTGGACGGCCAATTCCTACCACCGCAACCTCTACTGCAGCCACCCCAGCCACGAGCAACTACGTAGGTGGTAGCGTCGTCTGTTGTACCCAACATGTTTGACCCAATGACGACAAGGCACATAATTGCTTTTTTATTGTTTTGAATTATATAGATGAATATAAATTATGAAATTATGTAGTTTGATGTGTGTTAACTTTTATGAATTGTAGTATGGATGATGAAACGTCTATGTCAACTATGAATGTTGGGTCATCACATTCACAAGAGTATTGGTCTCAAGAATATGAAACTGAACAACATGGTGATGAGTTGACATGGAGAATGATGGTGAGGGTGAGGGTTTCGGTGATGCACTGAAGGGGCGGGCGGCCAACTACACCATGGAGTAAGGCATTTTACTATGCAACACATGGTGCAATATGGGCATGGATTCGATCATAAGCACGGAGAAAACAAGAGACACTTATTGGGTTAGGATGAAGGAGTACTCCAGTACATACGACCAAAGTGGAATTGGGCGGACGGATATATTTTCGTTCCCGCTATTTGCAGTTTCATCGAATTGTTAAAGGTGGTGACATTGGAAAATGTTGAACGAATGAACCCAAGTGGCACAAATGACAGAGATAGGGTATGTTGTATTCTTTTGTGACATCTTTTTATCTTCCATGTGGATACTTTGTTCAATTTATTATTGTCCATGACTCATTTTGTCTCTTTTGGTTCATGTAGCTCAATATTCCCCAAAGTTTATTCAAAAGGTATCCAAAGAGAACCAAGAAGGGCAAGTTAGTTCAAGGAAGGCCATTCATATTGGCCCATTATTATAAGGAGCTAGAGAATGAAGAGAAATAGAAGAATGTCATGTGTTGCAAGTGCCAAAGAGAGACAGGGTCAACTATGGAGGCAAGAATCATTGATGACGATGAATCATCAAGCAAGTATGGAAAGAGAGTCCATACTCCAAACTCGGTTGAAAAAACAAAAATAAGACCCACCGGAAGGAAACAAGCAAAATAAAAGGGGAAGAAGACTAGAGATGGTGACATAAAGAAGTCATTGGACGCTATTGTGAGTGCAAGAAAGAAAGCTTTTGAGGAGAGGAAGTTTTTGAGGAACAAAGAAATACAGGATAGGTTAACGGGCGATGAGAGAAGGGATGTAGCCTAGGAGAGGAGGGCCTTCGTAGAGGAGAAAAAAGTTGCTATCGAAGAAACTATCTGTCTCATGGAGCATGAGAAAAGTATCTTCTTCATGGACACAACCAACCTCAATGAAAGGAAAAAGGAATACATCAACCTTTCTCGTGATCAAGTCTTGGCTCAAAAAAGAATGATGGGAATTTACATGAATGGATACATGGGAGGTGCTAACATGGGAGGTTACATGGGTGGCATGGGAGCGCCTAAGGGAGGCATGAGTGGAATGAGTGCACCTATAGGAGGCACTAGCAGCATGGGACCACCTACAAGTGGCATTAGAGGCATGGGTGGCATGGGTGTACCTATTTGGGAGGCATTGGTGGCATGGATGCACCTATAGAAGGCATTGGAGGCATGGGTGCACCCATGGAGCTACAATGGGTGGCATTGATGACATGGGAGCACCTTCAGGTGGCATTGGAGGCATGGGATCTACAATGGGTGACATGGGAGCTAGAATGGGTCCATTCATGACTATCATGGTATATCACATGCCTCCCATGACTGGTTGTTTTGGAGTTTACATTGGTGATGGCATGTGCTCCTAGAATACACCAACACCATCCAAGTTTCCAATGATGGTGAAGCACAAGATGGAGATGCCCATGGTAAGGACGAGGCATGATGGTCATAGGCATTGATGTTAATTTTTTATGTGTTTATTTGAACTTCAATTGTGATAAACTTGGTTGTGTTGAATTATCCTATGATTTTGAACTATGCCATGGATTTAATCTATGTATGATGATCAAGTCATGTTATTGAATTTATATGTGTGTGTTGGGAATTAGATTTATATGTTCATCACTTTTGTTTGATCTTGGCAAGTTGAGATGCGTTTAATCATGGCAAGTGGAAGCCACTCGCGGCTTATTTTAGTGCGACTAGAAAACCGTTGCCTGCATAGCGTTGCATTTTAGTGCGCCTGAAAATTTTGTAACCTGCCGCACCCACTAAAACAGCCAAAATGGTGCCCAAAAACCAAAAGGTCATGCACTCTTTTAGTGTAAAATGTTGGATATGCTCTTAAGATTGTAAGTTGACAGACCTCTTATAGGCGTTGAGTTTCCCTTCAGCAATCGCCATGGAATCGACCTAGGCGGCCACTGTGTTGTAGTTGACGATTTGGTGATATGGACGGAAGGATGTAGACACCTGATGTCTACATACTTCTATTCTTGTAGATAGTTGTTGGGCCTCCAAGTGCAGAGGTTTGTAGAACATCAGCAAGTTTTCCCTTAAGTGGATCACCCAAGGTTTATCGAACTCAGGGAGGAAGTGGTCAAAGGTATCCCCTCTCAAGCAACCCTACAATCAAGATACAAGAAGTCTCTTGTGTCCCCAACAAACCCAATACACTTGTCAGGTGTATAGGTGCACTAGTTCGGCGAAGAGATAGTGAAATACAAGTGGTATGGATAATTATAAGTGGTAACGGTGATATAAAATAGCTTGTTGTCGTGTGGTTGACGTGGGAAAAGACTAAAGGCAAACTGAAATAAAGATGGAAGCAAGCAAACATGTAACAGATCTAATTGAAAACGGTGTATAAATGCTTAGAAACAAGGCCTAGGGATCATACTTTCACTAGTGAACACTCTCATATAAATATCTTCTCTTTATGATACTACTCTTAACTACTCTCCGGACACTCTAATCATTGGTAGGGCTATAACAGCACTCCTCAAAGTTCGCTTTCTGCATCTAGATAACCCCACACTATCACCTTGAACACTAGATGGTTCAAAAAAACACCACAATTTCATAAAGACATCCAACTCCAAATATAACTCATAACAAGTATTTGTAATCTCTAGCCTAAGTGCCACCATGGTGTGCACACTGTCAACTTCACACACATGGGGAGAGCAGAGATCTATTAAAGCACTTGAGTAGCAAGCTAGATCTATAGATTACAAGCTCATGATCTCAATAAGATCATGCATAGAGAGAGAGAGATGAACACATAGCTACCGGTAGAACCCTTAGCCTCGAGAGAGAACTACTCCCTCCTCATCATGGAATCAGCAACGGCGATGGAGATGGTGGTGGAGAGCGATGGAGATGGCTCCGGGGGCACTTCCCCATCCCGGCAGGGTGCCGTAACAGAAACTTTCTGTCCCCTGAATCTCCCCTTCGGTGGCGGCGGTGCTGCGGAACTTTTCGTGGCTGGAGGCTTGACAATTTGGGGTTTTTGCATCGGGAGGCATTTTATAGGCGGACAGGCAAGGTCGGTGGGCAGCCGGGGGGCCCACACCATGCCCTGGCGCGGCCTGGGGGACCCACGCCTAGGGCTGGTTTGTCCACCCTGTGGCCCCCCTTCGTCTCTCCTTCTGGCTCCGTGAATCTTCCGGGAAAATAACGACTTTGGCTTTTGTCCGGTCCAATTCCGAGAATATTCATTTTCTGACTTTCTGGAACCAAAAACAGCAGAAAACAGGCAACTGGCACTGTGGCTCTTGTTAATAGGTTAGTCCAAGAAATCATATGAAAAGTACTCCAAAGTGTGGACAAAACATAAGAAAGTAGATAAAACGAAGCATGGAACATCAAAAATTATGGATACGTTAGCAACGTATCAACACCCGAGTGCTACGGGTCGCGCGATCACCTCTATTGATGACACCTTCAGGCGCACCACCGCGTGGGAGGTGGGAGAGAAGGTCTATCACAGGGTCAAGTTGGAAACAATTTGACTTCTTGTGCCAAAATCTAAAACATTTCTTAAATTTCCCTTGTGTTCTTGAAGTCTTAAAGACCTGAGCGGTTAAATCAACTATCTCCTCGAGTAAGGTCCAACATGATATGCTTCCGCTGGTACCCAAAATAAATCGTGTCTTCTGTGTTGCACTGAACTCTAATAGTTTGACATCCATCAATAAATAATGGAGAGGTGTTAAATAAGTCATACTTTATTCTCCACACGGCTAGCCGACCGTCTACGGTGAGAATCAGGAAGAGATCGAGAAGGCCCGACTGCTAAAGATAGGATTGAGTGTCTCCATGGACAATGACACTACAAACATATACGTTCTAAGCGGTGTCACAATTAAAGCATCGGTTAGTGTGACGCAACAGTTACACTGTGTAACAACACCATGAAGACGGTGCGGCAAAGCGCGCGTGTCCGTCTAGTTTCATCTGTTTTTGCATGGTTGATGACTTTTGGAGCATGGACCGCTGCAGTCAGGATTCTGATGAAAAAGGGGTTGTTTGGAGGCGAAATTCGCGAAGATCAGAAAATCCTGGAAAATACATGGAAAATCCTATTTTTCCAGAAGACGAAGTATGCCACAAGGGGGATTGGAGATGGGCCACAGGGGGCCCACACCACCCCTGGGGCGGGGCACCCTTGGTCACGCCACTAGGTGGTGTGGCCACCCTGGCCCACACTTGGATCTCCCCTTTGGCGTATATTATCCCCATGAAACCCTAATACCTGGGGGGGCGACCAGATTCCGCCGCCTCTGCGGGGCGGAAAACTACAGAGAGAGAAAGATCTCTCCGGCAGACAAAATTCTGCCGAGGGAATTCCTTCCCGGAGAGGGGAGATCGTCGCCATCAACACCACCATCAAGCGGGACTTCATCGGGATCATCATCATCATCATCTCCATCAGCAACATCATCACCACTCCATACCGATGTAACAATTGCGTTGAATCTAGCATAGTTCTTAGGGGAAACTTTCCCGGTGTTGATTACTTGTTGTAGTTGATGCTATTGAGTGGAACCATCGAATTATTGTTATGTTCAAATTGTTACTTATCATTATATCATCTCTGATCTTGATCCATATGATGTCTTGTGAGTAGTTCATTTAGTCCTTGAGGACATGGGAGAAGTTATGTTGTTAGTAGTGGAATTGTGTTGAGAAAGATTCAATAGTTTGTTATTTAAGTTGTGGTGTTATTCTTCTAGTGGTGTCACGTGAACATCGACTACATGACACTTCACCTTTATGGGCCTAGGGGAATTCATTGTGTATTTGTCTACTAATCGTAGGGGTTGCCGGAGTGACAGAAACCTGAACCCCTGTTAAGAAACCTTTGCACAAGGGATATCAGGATCTTAGAGTTTAAAGCTGTGGTTAGGTTTCTATCTTAATTACTTTCTTGTACTTGCGGATGCTTGCAAGGGGTTTAATCACAAGTATGTATTAGTCCTAGGAAGGTGGGTACATTAGCACAGGTTCACCCACACAACACTTATCAAACTAAAGAAGATTAATCAACTATATGAAGCGAAAGCACTCGACAATATTCCCATGTGTCCTCGAGAACGTTTGGTCATCTTAAGTACTACAACTAGCTTGTCTTTTGCTAAAGAAAGGATTGGGCCACTTGCTGCATTTATTATTACTATCTTTTATTTACTCGTACTTTATTTACCTGCATTATCAAAAACCCCTAAAAATCCGTTTGCTAAGTATTTAGAAAGAATTACTGCTCCAAGCCACTCGTCAACACCTTCTGCTCCTCGTTGGGTTCAACACTCTTACTTATCAAAAATACTGCGATACACCCCCTATACTTGTGGGTCATCAAGACTATTTTCTGGCGTTGTTGCCGGGGAGTGAAGCGCTATTGGAGAGTGGAACTAGTAAAGGAAACTTCTACTGTGAGTATTGTTTTTTCTGTTAGTTACTTTATTTTCAATATGGATAATTCACTTAGTTTCTTATTTTGTAATGCTACTACCACTACTAAGGTAGTAGATGAACCACCACCTACTGAGAATGATACTTTTAAAATACCTACAAGAATTATTGATCGTGTTATGGATAACTACTATTTTGGGGATGGAACCGTCCATCCTGGTGAGCATTTTCTCTTTATACACGAATTATGCGGGTTGTTCAAGTGTGCAGGTATTACAACAGATCAAGTTAAGAAGAAGTTATTCTCATTATCACTAAAAGGAAGAGCTGAGGAATGGTATAAGCTGCTGAAGAATGGTTAAGCTCTTGAATGGGAGGAAGTAGTACCTCTCTTTTATTCAAAATTTTATCCTCCTAGTGAGATTCATAAAGATCGGAATCAAATATACAACTTTTGGCCTCTTGATGGAGCGGGTACAGCTCAAGCTTGGGGGAGATTGAAGTTACTAATGCTCAAATGTCCTATACATGAGGTCCTTAACAATATTATTATCAATAACTTTTATGCAAGGCTTTCTCTTCATGATAAGGATTTATTGGATGCTTCTTGTGCTGGATCATTTACACGCATGGAAGAAGGAGCTAAATGGGATCTTCTAGACCGTATTCAAGACAATGCTGAAGCATGGGAGAATGATAAAGGAAGAAAGTCAGGTATAAATTATGATTATGAATGCATTGAATCTTTTATGGGAACTTGAAATGGATCATATGGGCACCTAGAGGGGGTGAATAGGTGCTACACCAATTTTTAATTCTTTTTCAATTTTAGGCTTAGCACAAAGGTAAATTCTCTAGATAAACTAATGTGTGGAATTTCCCTATATGTAAACCTATCTACTAGCGAGTAAGGAGCGAGTGGAAGAGGAACGAGTGAACCGAAGTGAAGCACGTGGAGACACAGGATTTGTTTGACCGTAGTTCCTTCCTTGTTAAGGGAAGTACGTCTGCGTTGGAGGGGTGGGCGGTACTAAGACCACCACGCCACAAAAGGCCTCACCCTGTTCTCCGATGGATCTCGCCACAACAGGCCTGATCCACCTTCCACTATAGGTACCCTTCGAGGCGGGCACCGACGCCTTTACACAACTAGCGGGGAAACAACTCCACAACAACTTGGAGGCTCCCGAAGTGACAACAAGCTGCCACAAGAACAAAGTTGTCAAATACAATAACACGATCTAGGTATTAACGAGAATACTAGATCAGGGATTTCTCCAAGTGAATGGAGAGGAGTTGGAGCGCTTGATTCTTGATATTGATGATGAACTTCTCCTCCTTCAATTCCACCAAAGATCAAGACCTTAGGGTGGTTGAAGTGGGAGATCGAGATTTAGAGCTCTTGCACAGGGTCTGGTCAAATTCGAATGAATCAAGAAGACTGGATGTTGGGGAAGAAGGGGTACTTATACCCCCTTCCAAAAACCAGTCGTTGCACACTTTGGGGGTCGGATTATCCGGCCCAAGTGAGGGCCGGATTATCTGGTCTAGGCAAACTCCGCCCCAGACTCGGAATATCCGGCAGAAAATCTGCCCCCTCTCTGAGCGTCGCGCCGAGCTTGCCCTTGATCAACTTCTGGGGGCCGGCTTATCTGGCCCTATGCGAAGGCCAGATTATCCGGCCTAGGGAAGAAAAACCACCCTAGTTCAGATTTTTCGGTAGAAAATCCGACCGGATACCGAGCGACGCGCCTTGGCTCCTTTTGCTCGAAAACCGGGGGCCGGATTATCCGGCCCTTGCGAAACCCGGATTATCTGGCCTGGGGAGGAAAAACCGCCCCAGTTCGGATTTTCCGGGAGAAAATCCGACTGGACACAGAGCGACGCGCCTTGGCTTCCTTGAGAGATGAGGTAGGCCAGATTATCCGGCCCTTGGAGGGGCGGATTATCCGCCCCCCCTCAAAACTTCCTGCACACTTAGCACACATGAAAAGTCTCCATAGTATTGTGATCTAACATGCAAAACATAGGAAAACATGAAATGTTCTTTCAATCTCCCTCTTTTTGGTGTTAGATGACAATACCAGGATTTGCAGGAGAAAGACACAAGACAAACAGAGATAACTATGGAAGGGACTCCCCCTCAATATGTGCATAATAGAGTTTTGTATTGGAATACAAATGCACACAAATAGGTGAATCTATTCCATAGACAAAAGGGCAAAAACACATACCACCGAAGTAGAGAATAGGCATCCTTGACATAAATCACAATAATTATTGGATAACCATTATGAGCGCGCGCCTTTCGTGATAAACCTCCAGCAATAGGATATGAATAGATATAACCATGAGCATAATCCATGATATGAAGTCCATAGGTATCATCTAGACAACCACATAAAGTCTCAACCACAAATCACAAACCACGAATATAAAAGTTCAACGCTAAATGGGCATAAGCAAGAAATAACGAATAAAAAGTGCAAGTGCTTATACCCGACCCATGCAAATCCACGGACAACCTAATAGAACTACTTCTCCCCCTTTGGCATCGAGACACCAAAAAGGGAGAAGAGCGATGCTAGCGCCCCAGGGGATCACTCATCATAGTCCTCGTCCTCGTCCTCATGCTCTTCCTCATCCTCATCTTCAAGCTCCTCAGTGTCACCTTCCTCATCATCAGCATCAGCAGCAGGCGCAGAGGGGAACAAGTGATGCACCAGCTCACCATAGTTCAGCCCGGAGGAAGAGTTCCACCGAGCATATGGAGTGGGAGGTGAAGGAGCAGGAGGAGCACCCGAAGCGCCAGACACGTGGTGGAGAATGAGCTGCTGGGAGTGAGCCAACTCATGGCGCTGCCTGTAGGCCTCATACTGACCCTTGCGTGTGTCCACGCCCATGCAGAGGATGTGACGCTGGAACCAGTTCAGCTGCTTGATCTCGCGGGCCACGGGAGGCACTGGGGGCCTACGAGCATCCCTCATGAGACCCTCAGGAGCAGAGGAGGGGTGAGCAGTCTTCCGAACCTTGTTGTAAATCTTCTTGGCCTTGTGCACCGAGTCAATGTGGAACTCCTCGGCAGGAAGCAGGTGGCGCATGAGCAACATAATGTAGGGTGCATAGGGAATGGACAGACGGTTGAACATAGCATCACACAGCTCATGGTAAATGAAGTCCATGACATCCAGCCTGTACTGTACTGACTCGTCCTCGCAGGAGGCAACCTCATGAGAAAATTGAAGTAGCTGAACAAGGTGACCATGGATGTTATCATTGTTGCCCCCACTTGGTGTTATAGAGTCACAAAAGAGACCCACCAATGCAGCATAGATGGGAGAAAGACCAGCCACAGTACCGACAATTCCATTGTCCATAGTGCACGGAGAGAGAGCAGCATCCTTGTTGGGCTTCAACTGAGTGATGATGCGGTGGCCACTGGCCCTATCCCTGCTGCGGAAGGAGTACCCCAAAACCTCAGTAAACACGTGAAAATCAGCAGTCATGGGCCTGTCATGAGTCATCCACTTCATAGTGCGACGCTCATCACCACAAATCACCAAAGTGGAGAAGAATTGCTTCACCACCTCGGAGTCAAAGGAGCACTCGAGGGACATGAGATGGTGCAGCCCCATCCTCTCAGGATTATCCAGCCAACACTTAGGCCGGATTATCCGGCCTAAAATCTGGGATTCTGTTATACACAGAACCAGGCCCGCGTGTCCCCAAACAACACCCCCACAAGGTGTACAAGGGACTTGTGTGCAAGAATAGATGTCTTAGGGGTAGGGAAGGCTTAGGATTGAGAATGCCAAACTGAGATGGTACTAGACACTCAAAATTGCAAAATCCAAATCAAATAAAAGCCAAGATTGAGTGTGATTTCCATAAGAACATGAGAGAGCAAATAACATCCAAAAAGATCCAATTCTCCACAAGTGAGAGGGCGGTGGCCGAAGCCACCTTGTTGGAGTGTATGGTGTGACACCGTGAAGATATATCTTGGGTTCACGACCAATACTCATCAATAAGCTCACATATCACAACATGATATTAAGAGAAATGATATACTTGCTATTGGCATTATGGGGGGAGGGTTAGCCCAATAAGTTAGGACCACACTCCCCCTATATCCATGCCCACATCTAGACCAAACAAGGATTGAGACGTACGAGTGAGTGCATGGGTAATCAAGACAAACTCCCAGAATCAATGATATTTAGCTCATTCCTCAAATAGCAGAATCTTGCTTCATCAAGTGGCTTTGTAAAGATATCCGCCAGTTGGTTCTTCATGCTCACAAAAGATAGATCAATATCGCCTCGAGCAACATGGTCACGAAGAAAATGGTTCCGAATCTCAATATGCTTCGTCCTTGTGTGCTGAACTGGATTGTACGCAATTTTGATAGCACTTTCATTATCACATAAAAGAGGCACTCTGTCACAATTGACACCGTATTCCTTTAAAGTTTGCCTCATCCACAATAATTGAGTACAATGGCGCTTGACAACATATTCAGCTTCGGCGGTGGAGAGAGATATACAATTCTGCTTTTTGGAGGACCAACATACAAGAGATCTTCCCAAGAATTGACAATCTCTAGAAGTTTACTTCCGGTCATCCTTATCACTAGCCCAATCTGAGTCAGTATAACCACATAAAGAGAAATTGGAGCCCTTGGGATACCAGAGACCAAAGTTGGGGGAATGAACTAAATATCGAAAGATCCTCTTGACCGCCACTAAGTGGCTTTCTTTAGGAGCTGCTTGATACCTTGCACACACTCCCACACTCAACACAATATTGGGTCTAGATGCGCAAAGGTAAAGGAGAGAGCCGATCATGGACCGGTATACCTTTTGGTCCACATCTTTACCATGAGGGTTGAGTTCGAGATGACACTTTGTTTGCATCGGAGTAGCGACACCATTTAGATCCGTCATCTTGAATCTCTTGAGCATGTCTTGGATGTACTTTTCTTGATTAATAAAGCTTCCTTCTCTTAGTTGCTTGATCTCGAATCCAAGAAAGAACCATAATTCCCCCATCATAGACATCTCAAACCTGTCAGTCATAAGCTTTGAAAATTCATCGTTAAAAGCTTTGTTAGTAGAACCAAAAATGATATCGTCTACATATAGTTGGCATACGAAGAGCTCCCCCTTAACCTTCTTAGTAAAAAGAGTGGGGTCGATTTGCCCAACTTCGAAGCCATGATCTAATAAAAGCTCTTTAAGGTGCTCATACGACGCACGTGGGGCTTGTTTAAGGCCATAGAGTGCCTTATCGAGTTTGTAGACATGGTTCGGGAAGTTAGGATCCTCAAAACCCGGGGGTTGCTTTACGTATACCAACTCATGTAGAGGACCGTTAAGGAAGGCACTCTTGACGTCCATTTGCTGCAACTTAAAATTGTTATGAGCAGCATAAGCAAGTAGGATACGGATGGACTCAAGGCGAGCCACAGGAGCATAAGTCTCGCCGAAGTCGATGCCCTCAACTTGTGAGTAACCTTGTGCCACAAGTCTTGCCTTGTTCCTCACAACAATGCCATTCTCATCCTGCTTGTTCTTGAAAATCCACATGGTGCCGATAACATTGCGGCACTCTTTGGGTTTCTCCACTAGTTTCCAGACTTTGTTGCGCTCGAAATTATTCAATTCTTCATGCATAGCAACAACCCAGTCTGGGTCTTCAAGAGCTTCAAAGACCTTCTTAGGTTCCACCATGGAGATATGAGCTTGATGCTCACCAAAACTGGCCAATTCTCTTCTGGTAGACACCCTTCGTCGAAGATCACCAACAACCTTGTCGAGAGTGTGACCCCTCAACTCAAGGTTACAATCAGCCCGAGCCTTGCGATGAAGTTCAATAAGTTTGTTGTCTCTTGGTGGAGGAGATTCATCACTTGAGTCTTCATTGGAGGCATTTTCTCCGCCTTGATCAGTAGCTGGAACATCAGTAGCAGGTGGTGGAGATGCATGCCCTTGAGGTGAGTCTATAGCCATAACAGGAGGCTGCAGAACTGGAGAGTCAGGGCCGGATAATCCGGCCGATGAAGTGGCCGGATAATCCGGTCTGGGAGGACTTGTAGCAGCATCATCAGGAAGCCTGGGACTTGCTTGACCTGGCGAGGAGTCGGATAATCCGGGGTCAGCCGGAAAATCCGGCATGGAGCTTGTGTTGATATCTTCACCACCAGGAGCTGCATGGACAGCTGGAGCGGGGTGGCCGGATAATCCGGTATCCACCGGAAAATCCGGCCTGGAGCTTTCTAGAGCATCTTGACCTTCAGCAGTTGATGGAGATGGTGTAGAAGTTGCCCCCGTGGTTGGAGCATGTTGCGTATGTGTAGATGAGGGCTCTATATGAGTAGAGCATTGTCCTTCCCGGTCCGCCACAAGGGGTTCCTCAATGGGGCAGAAGAATCCCACGCCCATTCTTCTTATGGCATCTTGGGGTATTTCAACATCTGCATCACAAACACCAACTTGCTCCGCACGGGAACCGTCATTTTCCTCGAACACCACACTACAAGATTCTACAACAGTTCCGGAGAGCTTATTGTAGACTCTATAAGTGTGGGATTCGGCACCATAACCAACAAAAATACCTTCTAGAGCCTTAGATTCAAACTTAGATAAACGAACTCCTTTAATAAGAAAGAAACACTTACACCCGAATACCCGAAAGTATGAGATGTTTGGCTTGTTACCGGTAAGTATTTCATACAGAGTCTTGTCCAAAATCTTGCGGAGGTATAACCGGTTGGATGAATGACAAGCAGTAGAGATTGCATCAGCCCAGAAGTTATATAGAGATTTGAATTCGGCCAACATTGATCTTGCCATGTCCATTAGAGTCCGATTCTTCCTCTCGGCTACACCATTTTGTTGAGGGGTGTACGCAGCGGAATATTGATGTCTTATCCCCTCTTCACTTAGGAACTCATTTAAGGTGTAGTTCTTGAACTCCGAGCCGTTATCACTCCTTATAGCCAGAATGGGGACGTTGTGTTGACGTTGAACCTCGTTGGCGAAGTCGATGACAGTTTGTTGAGTTTCACTCTTCAACTTGAAGAAATAAACCCAAGTGTATCTGGAGTAATCATCAACAATCACTAGACAATACTTCTTCCCACCGAGGCTTGCATGAGATGGAGGTCCGAAGAGGTCCACATGAAGGAGCTCCAAGATCCTTTTTGAAGAGATAATGGTTTTCCTTCGATGAGGTGAATCATGCATTTTCCCTTCAACACACGCCCTGCAAACACAATCTTTGGCAAAAGAGACATTTTCTTTTAGTCCAAGAATGTGGCCACCCTTGTGGAGACTTTGCAAAGTTCTCATATTGACATGGGCTAGTCGGCGATGCCATAGCTAACCTGCGTCAGCCTTTCCGAAAAGACACATCGGACCTGTAGTGGTTTTCCCCGAAAAGTCTACCACGTCTGGTCGTTTTTTATATCCTGGCGACTTTTAGAGACTTGCTCCACAAGAGTACCACCAAATCAGCATCAATGTAAACTGCAAAGCCATCTTACCAAGGGCACGAATAGAAAGTAAGTTATACCCAAGGGTCTCAACAAGCATGACGTCCACGAGAGAGATATCGTGAGCCACCACAACTTTGCCGAGACCCAATACCTCAGATTTTGACTTGTCACCATAGGAGACGGTAATGTGATCAAGGTTCGGCCGCATCTCCGTGATGATCTCCTTGCTTCCGGTCATATGACTCGTACAACCGCTATCGAGTACCCATTTAGAACCATCGAAAGCATAGCCCTGCAAGAAAATTACTTCTTGGTTTTAGGTACCCATTTTTCAATGGGTACTCTCATGTTAGTAACAAGGGTCTTGGAAACCCAAATAGACCAAGGAATGTAACAATCCTAAGGCCCTACATAACTAGCATAAACATCACCATAAGAATCACAATATAGTTCGAAGTTAGGATTGTTGATCCCTGCAAAACCATCATAATTAGTCTTGTCATTAGTAATGTTGCTAGTATTTGATTGAGCAGTCTTGTTCTTCTTGTTTTTCTTGCTCTTTATCTTGGGTATGTAACCAAGACCTTCTTTACTGTTGTTTGTCCTTTGCCTGCTCAGTATCTCATCAATAACCCCTTTACCTTTGTGTTGAGAACTCCTTGCAAGATATTCTTTTCCAAAGGATGAAGATGAGGTACTTGGTACATTATACCGTTTCAATTGAGTTTGGAGCTGGTCATGAGACTCATTTAGAGTAGAATGATCACTCTTCAATGCCTTGTGAGCACTTTCAAGATCATCAAACTTCTCCAAAAGTCTAGCATGAACAGCCCCAAAATCAATCTTTTCCTTCTTTAGTTTCTTTACCTTGGCAAGGGCATGGTCACGTTCTTTAATGAGCTGAGCTACAGCTTCTTCTTGTGACTCCTCTAGGGATTCGAGTCTTTCTTCCAAAGAAACTCGAGTTTCCTCTTCCTCTTCTAAGGCATTCTTCAAAGAGGCTATCTCCAAAGCATCTTCTCTTTCAATTCTGCCCTTTTCTTCAAGGAGATCTTCGGCTCGAGCAAGTTGACTCATAAGAGTATCAAAATGGAGTTTATGCTCACCTTGTAGGTTAGTGAAAAAAGTATCCAAGGCAATAACTTCTTCTTTCATTTCAAGACTGTCATGATCATCCATATCCAAAATTATGTTAGTCTTAGAAAATGAGGAGTTAGAAGTCGATACCTCGGATCCTCTTGCCATTAGGCAAGTGGCGTTGTTGTTGATGGCGTTCTCGTTCGGCGAGTCGAAGAGAGAGGAGGGAGTCGATGTGGTGGCTATAGCAACCACTTCGCGGGAACTATCATCATCCTCTTCATCTTCACTTGTGGAGGAGTATTCCTCTTGAGCTACAAGGACCATCTTGGGTTGCTTCTTGAAAGGACCATTCTTCTTAGCAAATGGCTTCTTCTTAGGAACTTTGGATTTCTCTTTGAGAATGAGCCTGCCACCATTGTCTTCTCTATTTTCATAAGGACACTCGGCTACAAAGTGTAGTCTATCTCCACAGTTGAAGCAAGTTATCGATCTTGGGCCACTTTCTCTTCTTCCATTTGACCCATTCTTGCGCTCAAGTTCAGACTTGGCTTTGGCAGGGTCCTTCCAAAAGTTCCTTGCATAGAATGCCATGTACTCACCATGAGCACGTTTGACCTCATCGGGGCAGTCCATGGATATCCTCTCAAATGCTCCTTCATCATCCTCTTGCTCAACAACATTGGCTTTGAGAGCCACATTGACACCCTTTTGCATTCCAATGGCCCGAGCATGGGCATCTTCAGCATTCTTTGCCACCACTTTGAATGACGCCATTTCTTGCATGACTTCATTGGATGTCATTTGATGATAGTTGTGTCTACCTTGCAAGCTCTTCAAATCCGTCGGTTTGAAAGGCATTAAGGCACTCACATACTTCCTTTTTATCCATGCATCATCAATGTGAGTGGCCCCATGCTTCCGAAATGTTGTTGCGATGCCCTTGAGTCTTCTATACATGTCCTCATGGTTTTCACCATCCAACATGTAGAATCCCTCAGCTTCGTTACTAAGGGCATCATACCGGTTTCTTCTCATGCTTTCATTTCCAACAAAAAGGTCTGTAAGAGCATCCCACGCCTCTTTAGCCGTGTTGAGATGTTCAATGTGTGGCATGTCCTTGGGACCCACACCCAGCTGTATCATGTGGAGAGTAGTGGCATTCAACTGGCTATCCACAACTTCCCTTCTTGTTAGATTGGTTTGATCTCCAACATGAATACCTTCTTCAATGATCCTCCACAATTCAATAGAGGAGCTGCAAACATGAGATTTCATTAGAAATTGCCATTGGTTAAAAGAAGATGCAGTGAGCTTGGGTGGATCACCCCTATTGTTTATATGAGGATGAGGGATAGGTGGGTCAGGGGAATATACGTGGCGAACCTCACTATATTCCTCCTTGCCACTTCCTTTTTTGGAGGTGGAACCATTTAGTTTTTCACCTTCCACATCATCATCCTTAGATCCAGTGTTACCCTTTTCCTTAGATGATGGTGAGGAAGCCTCAGAGGAGGATGGAAATGGGGCTATGGATGATGTAAGGCAAGCAATCATTTGATTTATCTCCTCCATCTTGGCCTCAAAGGATTTCAACAAGGTTGTTTCCAACGACTTGAGATCATCCATTGTGACCTTATCCACAGCCTTATTTCCATCATCCCTGGTACCCATACTACTCTTACGCGGTTAAGCCCGAATTAAGAGATGGGGCTCTGATACCAATTGAAATAGATCGTATGGGCACCTAGAGGGGGGTGAATAGGTGCTACACCAATTTTTAATTATTTTTCAATTTTAGGCTTAGCACAAAGGTAAATTCTCTAGATAAACTAATGTGTGGAATTTCCCTATATGCAAACCTATCTACTAGCGAGTAAGGAGCGAGTGGAATAGGAATGAGTGAACCGAAGTGAAGCACGCGGAGACACATGATTTGTTTAACCGCAGTTCCTTCCTTGTTAAGAGAAGTACGTCTGCGTTGGAGGGGTGGGCGGTACTAAGACCACCACGCCACAAAAGGCCTCACCCTGTTCTCTGATGGATCTCGCCACAACAGGCCTGATCCACCTTCCACTATAGGTACCCTTCGAGGCGGGCACCGACGCCTTTACACAACTAGCAGGGCAACAACTCCACAACAACTTGGAGGCTCCCGAAGTGACAACAAGCTGCCACAAGAACAAAGTTGTCAAATACAATAACACGATCTAGGTATTAACGAGAATACTAGATCAGGGATTTCTCTAAGTGAATGGAGAGGAGTTGGAGCGCTTGATTCTTGATATTGATGATGAACTTCTCCTCCTTCAATTCCACCAAAGATCAAGACCTTAGGGTGGTTGAAGTGGGAGATTGAGATTTAGAACTCTTGCACAGGGTCTGGTCAAATTCGAATGAATCAAGAAGACTGGATGTTGGGGAAGAAGGGGTACTTATACCCCCTTCCAAAAACCAGCCGTTGCACACTTTGGGGGCCGGATTATCCGGCCCAAGTGAGGGCCGGATTATCCGGTCTAGGGAAACTCCGCCCCAGACTCGGAATATCCGGCAGAAAATCTGCCCCCTCTCTGAGCATCGCGCAGAGCTTGCCCTTGATCAACTTCTGGGGGCCGGATTATCCGGCCCTATGCAGAGGCCAGATTATCCAGCCTGGGGAAGAAAAACCGCCCTAGTTCAGATTTTCCGGTAGAAAATCCGACCGGATACCGAGCGACGCGCCTTGGCTCCTTTTGCTCGAAAACTGGGGGCCGGATTATCCGGCCCTTGCGAAACCCGGATTATCCGGCCTGGGGAGGAAAAACCGCCCCAGTTCGGATTTTTCGGGAGAAAACCCGACTGGACACAGAGCGACGCGCCTTGGCTTCCTTGAGAGATGAGGTAGGCCGGATTATCCGGCCCTTGGAGGGGCGGATTATCCGGCCCCCCTCAAAACTTCCTGCACACTTAGCACACATGAAAAGTCTCCATAGTATTGTTATCTAACACGCAAAACATAGGAAAACATGAAATGTTCTTTCAGAACTGACGAATTTCAAAACATTAAAAATGCTTATGGTCTAGGCTCTCAAGCTATTGCAACTTATTTTAAGGCTTTTGCTTCCTATATTAAAATTCCTAAAAAGAAATGGAATAAGTATCATGAGCCATATTAAGATATTGCTAATTGTGTTCCTGCAAGAAATACTGAAGTTTATACTGCTAATCATGTTTTACCTGAACCTTACATTGAGAAAATGCCTTTCCCAATTAAGATAAAGGAACATTCTATGATAGCTAGTATGGTTAATGAAAGTACAAATAAAGTTGTTGAACCTGATGAACAAGTAGCTGTTAAACCTATGATAGCAAATGTGAAAGACTTTGGCACTAAATATGTAGAAGAGGGGCACACTATCCTTTGTAAGGATATCCCTAATATAGTTTCACAAAGTAGTGTTATGAGAGCTAGTGTCCCTGTGTTTTCTATTAGGATAAGTGATCATTGCTACAATGGTTCTTGTGATAGTTATATCGTTAAATTTATGCATGATACTGAAAGTTATTATGAGATAGGTAAGACGGTTCTAATGCATCTCAATAATATTAACTTTCCTCGCTTTATGTTGAAAGTCTTTATGTTGCACTTGTTTTGCCTTCCTATGCTTGCAGCTTCTGGTTTCAACAATTTATTTGCTTACAAAATTCCCTTGCATAGGAAGTGGGCTAGACTCAAACATGTGTATTTTTGCTTCTTGATGCTCTCTTTTACTTCAATCCATATTCTTATGTGAGCATCATTGAAATTATCATGCCCATCTTAATGGCTATAAAGAAAGAGCTTTTGGGGAGACAACCCAATATATTTTTGCTTTCAGTTTGTTTTTGTTTATTTGAGTCTTGGAAGTTATTGTTTTGGCAATAGCCTCACCTTATCCTTTTTGTTTGGTTTTTGTGTCAAGATCAACCTCTAATGAGAGAGAAGTAAGATTTGGGGAAGTTGCTGTCCCGAAATAGATTTTTGTGCTTCGCTGTAAAAATTCGTGAAAAAACTCTGTATGTCGGATTGAGCTGTAATTTTTTGTGCTTCTGCCCCAGGTTGTTATTTAACTTTCGTTAGTTTTGCACTTTTTGATTTGAGCAAAAGAAGATTTTCGAAAAAATTGATCTTTACCTACTGGTCTGTTTTAACAGATTTTTGCCACTCTTGCATTTGCCTCTTAACTCGATTTCCTTTTTGAATTATTTTTGGGTTTTCAGAAGGTTTTTCTACAGTAGCTTATGTTTTGATGGATTTTAGTTGAAATTGGATTTAAAAGGTTTATTACCTCGCTTACACTAATATTGCTAATGAGAATTGTGTGAAGTTTTGTGTGAAAGAAATTTCCAAGTTGTAGGAGAAAATGGTGTAATAAGATAGTGAAAGGTTAAATGACTCAAGAAATATGTGTATGAAGTTGAAGATATGGATGTTATTCAAGCGGTGACTCCGGAAAAATTTATTAAATGTCAAGCTCAGAGACCTGCAGAGTCCGTCTTCGAATAGGTAACAGTTCTGGTAAGGAAAAGTCCGCGAAAAATTTGTCCAATTATATTTTTGCATTTTTTATCCAACAAGGAAAGCAACGAAGCGAAAGAGGGACAGAAACGGAGCCAGGGTGGCTCACACCACCCCCTGGCGTGGGCCCCCCTGGCCGCGCCACCAGGTAGTCTGGCCACCCCGGAGTCCGTCTCCGAACCATTTTCTCCCAGTAACTTCCTTTTCTTGTAAAACTTCGTAATATATAATCCCCCGGATCCTTCGATGTTCGTATATCGTGTTCTCATCGTATTTTCGTTTCGATCTGTTTCTGCCAGGAACTATTCTTAAAGTTTAGAAGCACAATGGTCTCCGCCAATGATAAGGGCAAGGAGCCTCTAGAGGAAGATCTCCAAGACTTTGAGCAGGAGGAGGAGAGTGATAGTGAAGTTGAAGAGGAGGCAAAGGAAGACCAACATCCGCACACCAGCACCACCATTGCAAGCATTAGAGTGGTGGCAAACCCTGCCAGGTTCAAAAGGACTACACGGATGTCCACTAGAGGGAAGACTCCACGTCATCGCTTGGCTTCGCGGTCATCTTCTCAATGCACCAAGAATCCCTTCCATACCCTTATCCATGAGCATCAATTCCAGAATATGCCCAAGGAGAAACTACCCTCCAATTGGGATATGCCTCGTTCTAACCATGCAGGAAAAGAAGACTTCAAGGAGGAAGAGTGGGGAAAGAATCGTGCGAGCTGGGATTCACAACCCGACGTGATCATGAACCGCATCGAGCACAATTCGGAGTTGATTCGTACTCTCACCTTCGAGATTGAGGAAATTGATTGAAAAGCTCATCAAGAGAACACCACCACCGAAGGAGTAATTCGTCATCAGGTTTTGGCATCCCCTTGGTTTGTTCCAAGCTTGGGGGAGTGCCGCGGTATCACATCACTATCTTCTATCTTTTTACCTTTTTAGTAGAGTCATATCATGAATAGAGAAGTTATCATGTAGGATGGTTTGCATTATGGAAGTGTCCCCCTCTCGTTAGATATCTATGTATCCCTTGGTGTGAGTTGCTGTTATGGAATATTAATGATAAGTTCTATCATTTACTCTTTTGCATATCTTATATTAGTTTTCAATTTTCGTTATATGATTGATCTAGTTATTAGTATTGGTATCACTTTGGGATCATTGAGTTAATTTAGTTGGTTTTGGCAAACCTGGCTCGGTCAGTAGCAACACTATTATGAGAATTGAATGAAAAAGATAAAAGTACTCTTAAAGAATATAATTTCATCATCTTTCTTCCTTGATTTGCTCATAAGCTTAGTATTCTCTAGTTAAGATCTTTTGTGCTTCCAAGGAAGATTGCATGTTTGTTTTTATCACTTGTATGTTTGTTTGTTTCCTTTCAACTCTTATGCTTGCTACCCAACCTTGCTAGCCTAAAACCTGTACTAAGAGGGAATGCTTCTCGTGCATCCAATCCTTAAAACCAAAACCTATGCCATTTGTGTCCACCATACCTACCTATTAGCACTATTGCTATTCCAAGTAAATTCATGTTTTTATCTACCTTCCGAATTAAACTTGTTATGTGAAAATTAGTGATTAAAGCTCTCATGAACTTGATGGCACACTTTACTTTTCTTGCACCTAATAAACTTGAACCATTGTGTCATCTAAGTTGTATACGCTTGCAATTATACATTGGGAATTAGCAGAACCATGCTGTCATGGGGAACGCTTTCAACATTGCACTTGTACATTGTACCCAGTTGATATCATGCTCTTTTGTTTATGGATGTCGTCAGTGTGAAATGAAAGGGGAGCTTGTAAGTCCATGGATTTATGTATGTGTGTTAGAGAAATGCCTGGGCGGCTGGTCTAATCCATGCCTAATCATGTTGGAAACCTGCAGCACAACCATTATGAGCAATCTATGAAGCATTCTTCTTATAAAAAAAGAGATAGAGACTGAGAAAAAAAGAGATGAGAAAAGAGGAAAGAGAGAAAAAGGCACAATTTCCCCATGGTAAATAAGAAGATTGCTGAGATGCTTATTGTCTGCTTGCCTTGTCATTTTGATATGGGGATTCTTCCATATCATCGGGCAAGGGGTACCCCGTTGGTGGTTCTCTATGATACACATGTACTTACTATGACAAGAACTTACCAGTAACTAAACTTGAGTAGCATGAGGAGCGGCCCTCGTATTCAAGGGACATGAGATTGCCAACTTATACTGTTTCAAGCATATACTCCATAGTTTGCTCACTTTAACCTTAACCACCTAAAGATGCTTATGATAGGGGCAATGAGAGCTGAAAGCTAATAAGTACCATAATTTTTGGAAGCTCTTTATGAAACTTGAGATCCCTTCTTCCCTCTGTGAAGGGCCTATATTTTACTTTCTAGTTGAGTCAGTAAACCTATTCCTTTCTATATTAGCAACTATTTTGAGTTGTTGTGTTTTATTCATTCATATGCTGATTTATTCAATCATGTTTCTTATGTTCCTTGTTTTTCACATTGCTCTTATCTTAGTCAATACTACTTTAAAAGCTATCATTGAAAACCCATTTATGATTGAACTCCTGCAAATTGTTAACTATTCTTTGACCAAGAGCTAAGTTTGCCATTACCAATTATGATTTACTTTGTGTATCTTTATTGTGTTTCCTTTACTTATTGCAAGTTAAGTTATATAATAGTAAGTTGTCTTCTATTATGATTTGTGTATTGATGAATGTGATGCTTCTTGTTTGTATTCTTTTATCGACTCTTCACTCCATAAACCTGAGGTCATGTTTATTGAGCTTAGTTTTCGCTTGAAGACAAGCAAAGTCTAACCTTGGGCGAAGTTGATCCGTCCATTTTGCATCACTATTCTATATCATAGTTTACTATTATTCATTGATATATTTCATATTAAGAGATGATATTTATGTTATTTCATCTGTTTTTGCATGGTTGATGACTTTTGGAGCATGGACCGCGATGTGGATTACGATGGAAAAGGGTGTTTGAGGTAAATTCGTGAAGATTAGAAAATCCGGGAAAATACATGGAAATCCTATTTTTCTAGAAGACGAAGTATGCCAGAAGGGGGAGTGGAGATGGGCCACAGGGGGCCCACACCACCCCTAGTGCGGGCCACCCTTGGCCGCGCCAGTAGGTGGTGTGGCCACCCTGGCCCACTCCTAGCTCTCCCCTTTAGCGTATATTATCCCCATGAAACCCTAATACCTGGGGGCGACCATAGAAAGATTCCGCCGCCTCTGTGGGGCGGAAAACTACATAGAGAGAAAGATCTCTCCGGCAGACAGAATTCTGCCAGGGAATTCCTTCCTGGAGAGGGGAGATCGTCGCCATCAACACCGCCATCAAGCGGGACTTCATCGGGATCATCATCATCATCTCCATCAGCACCATCATCACCACTCCATACCACTGTAAAAATTGGGTTGAATCTTGCATAGTTCTTAGGGGAAATTTCCTAGTGTTGATTACTTGTTGTAGTTGATGCTATTGAGTGGAACCATCAAATTATTGTTATGTTCAGATTGTTACTTATCATTATATCATCTCTGATCTTGATCCATATGATGTCTTGTGAGTAGTTCGTTTAGTTCTTGAGGACATGGGAGAAGTCATGTTGTTAGTAGTGGAATTGTGTTGAGAAAGATTCAATAGTTTGTTATTTAAGTTGTGGTGTTATTCTTCTAGTGGTGTCACGTGAACGTCGACTACATGACACTTCACCTTTATGGGCCTAGGGGAATGCATTGTGTATTTGGCTACTAATCGTAGGGGTTGCGAGGATGTAAACCTGAACCCCCATTAGGAAACCTTTGCACAAGGGATGTCAGGATCTTAGAGTTTAAAGTTGTGGTTAGGTTTCTATCTTAATTACTTTCTTGTACTTGCGGATGCTTGCAAGGGGTTTAATCACAAGTATGTATTAGTCCTAGGAAGGTCGGTACATTAGCACAGGTTCACCCACACAACACTTATCAAACTAAAGAAGATTAATCAACTATATGAAGCGAAAGCACTTGACGATATTCCCATGTGTCCTCGAGAACATTTGGTCATCTTAAGTAATACAACCGGCTTGTCCTTTGCTAAAGAAAGGATTGGGCTACTTGCTGCATTTATTATTACTGTCTTTTATTTACTTGTACTTTATTTACCTACATTATCAAAAAACCCTAAAAATCTGTTTGCTAAGTATTTACAGAGAATTCCTGCTCCAAGCCACTCGTCAACACCTTCTGCTCCTCGTTGGGTTCGACACTCTTACTTATCGAAAATACTACGATACACCCCCTATACTTGTGGGTCATCAGAAGGCCCGTCGAGTGCAAATAGGTCTTTAAGAAGAAAACTAATATGGATGGAAATATTTCTGTCTATAAAGCACGACTTGTCATCAAGGGATTTCAACAGGTTCAAGGAGTTGACTACGATGAGACTTTCTCACCTGTAACGATGCTTAAATCAGTTCGTATCATGTTAGCTATAGCAGCCTATTTCGACTATGAGATATGGCAGATGGATGTCAAGACAACTTTCCTTAATGGAAAATTAACTTAGGGATATGATACAAACCGAGGGTTTTGTCGATCCAGCTAATGCTGACAAGGTATGCAAACTTCAGAAATCCATTTATGGGTTGAAGCAAGCATCTCGGAGTTGGAACATTCACTTTGATGAGGTAGTCAAATCGTTTGGCTTCATCAAGAGTGATCACGATTCTTGTTTATACAAGAAGTTTATTGGGAGCAAAGTAAACTTTCTAAAATTGTATGTGGATGACATATTACTGATTGGAAATGATGTCCAAATGTTGCAAGAAACCAAGGAATAATTGGAAAGGAGTTTCTCAATGAAAGATTTGGGTGAGGCAACTTACATACTAGGAATCGGGATCTATAGAGATAGATCCAGGTGGATCATTGGATTGAGTCAGAGTACATATTTGGACAAAGTGTTGAAGAAGTTCAATATGGAATCATCTAAGATGTCCCATGGCGTAAAACTTAGCAAGACTTGGTGTCCTTCGACAATTGCTGAGTGAAGTTGGATGAGTGTGATTCCATATGCTTTGGCAGTTGGATCCATCATGTATGCCATGATTTGTACTAGACCAGATGTTTCCTATGATCTAAGTGTTGTGAGCATATACCAGGCTGACCCTAGAGAAATCTACTGGACAACAGTTAAGAACATCCTTAAGTACTTGAGAAGGACTAAGGATGTGTTCCTAGTTTATAGAGGTGAGGTTGAACTCGGTGTAAAGGGTTACACGGATGCAAGTTATCTTACTAACTCGGATGATTCCGTTCGCAATCTGGATACGTGTTTGTAACAAACGGAGGGGCTATGAGATGGAAGAGTTCCAAGCAATAGACTGTGTCTGCATCTACAACAGAGGCTGAGTATATTGTTGCCTTAGAGGCAGCAAAGGAAGCTGTTTGGATCAGAAATTTCCTAATTGATCTTGGTGTGGTTCAGGGCTCGTCCAATCTGTTAGACGTGTATTGTGACAACAATGGTGCTATTGCACAAACCAAGGAACCTCGACAACACCAGAAGAACAAGCATATACTCATGCAGGACCACCTGATTCGCCAGTTTGTCGATCAAGGTGATATCAAGTTATGTAAGGTACACACGGATGTAAATGTTGCGAATCTGTTGACAAAGCCACTTCCACGGCCTAAGCATGAGGCGCACGTAAGAGCCATGGGCATTAGATGTCTAGACATGTGATGTCGAGATGATTGAATCTAGTGCAAGTAGGAGACTATTGGAAATATGCCCTAGAGGCAATCATGTATGATGATATTCCCCAAAGTATTCATAAAGTAATAAAGTTGTCCTTGTATGAATATCAGTATATATCATTGAATACGTGATTCAGTTGTGGAACTATATATTCATGATTGTTCATACTAGATTGTCCTTGGTCATTAAGGTTGTACTGTACACACAACTTAGACCAATGTGCAAGTCGGCTAATGACACGATTCCACTTGTCACGGGCATGATGATGCTATTCCGACTTACACTGATTCGGCTAAAGTGTTTAGCGAGTCAGATTGACCCACAGTTGAGATGCAACGAGCAAATTGTCATTTGCAGTCTCAAGCAATGGAATCCTTTGTCCTAAGGTGATCGAATGATCCGAGTTGTGGATCACCAACTTAGGTTCTATCAAACATTGTTCCGTAAATGGGCAGTTATAAAGGTAGAGTTCGGGTTGGTTGTGAATCAAGTTGCGTGACATGGGTTACCAAGATGGGATTTGCCCCTCCATAATGGAGAGATATTCTCTGGACCCTCTCGTGAAAATATGGTTCAGAAGCATGGTCATGCGCTACGCAGTTAAGTGTTAACTGAGGAGTCGGACTAAGTGTTAGTCTAGTGAATCACATATCATGGAACAAGAAGAGAGTTAATCTATTAAAGGGATGGCAACTACTCGCCTATAGTTTGACAAGGTATATCGTGTGGCAAAGGGACTTAGATGAAAGTCACATTGAAGGTTGTCTCCTAGACTTCACGACAGTTGGGAGTTGGCATGTCTTGCTAGAGGCCACTACCATCTATCGACTTGAGACCAAGTGTTTATGGGAGTGAGTTGGACTCAAAGCCATGACGGGATACTTGGAGGTATAGCTCATGTCGTGTCCAGGTGTACGTGAACCTACAAGGTCACACACTTAAGGGTAAGGAGCCCATGTGGATTAGATCCATGTAGAGATTGGGATACGGGCTAGATGGGCCTCAAGCGTTGAGCCCAACTAAGAGTGTATATAAGTGGAGTGACAAGGAATAGTTCCTTGACCTAGCCATCATTTTCTTCACTCCCATTTCGGGGTAGACAGGATCTAGCATTCCTCTACCCGTAGCTCCTTCCAATATGTGTGGATACCGATAGAGGCGTTATACGTGTGGCGCTGGAGGCGAATGAGTTCGTGGGGATCTGGCGAAGGAGTTCGTGAGATCCGGAGGATCTGTTCGTGGGATCATTGGGCACTGCTTCGACACGCTACATCAAGTTCCACATCTGCCTGTTTAGTGGTAATCTCGTGGCCTATCACCTGAGCTAGATCTTGGGAGTACCGTGTAGGTAAAAAGTTTTGTTTATCTCTGTGTGGCCCAACAATTTCAGCCCTCACAACAACATCACTATTTGGAGAGAAAAATATTGGATTTGTGACACCGCTGGGAGTTTTGATGCCACCATCAGTATTTGGAGAGAAAAATATTGGATTTGTGACACCGCTAGGAGTTTTGATGCCACCATCAGTGAAATACCAACAACGGAGCCTCGGCATCAAAGCATGGATACAACCGGCTACAGCTCCGTCAGTTTTGAAGCGAGGAAAAGAAAAGGGAAATCATAAGAGAAAGTGAGTGTGTGCAAGGGACAATATATCCACATAATTTTCAGGCCTCGTTCGGTTACAAGGGATTGAATCCTGGCATGGATCAGATCTAGACATGGCTTTGGTTGATCCAGATCCTACAACCGATCCCTTCCAATCCTATTTCCACTTCTAATCCATGTCTTCGGGAACATGTTTGTTTAGGCCTCTCTACTGAAACAGAGGATTGAGGGGAGAGGAGAGGGGGAAGAGGAGGAAAATGCACTAGGAGAAGGCCGCCGCCGGATGGGTTGGGCGAAAGAGACATTGCTGATAGAAAAGAGAGGCAGGTGCGTGGAGGGGATCTAGGGAAGGCACCGTCCCCACCAAGATCGTTGTCTTCCTAACCCTTCCTTCACTCTCAGTTCACTTCATGGAAATTGATCGAGTCGGATGGGGATGACTTTAATCCATGCCAAGTTAGTACAACTAGCTGAATACCCGTGTGTTGCCATTGCCGATTCAAATTTTTTTTGTTGCCATACATGTGAGCATAACACAAGTGCAAACTAACGTTGTGTATATAAAGGTTGCCACATGATATTACAAAAAACTAAAATTATATTCTTTATCATTTATCTCGCTAAAAACATGTAATACGACATCATATAGAAAGAAACTACAACTATCTCCTATCCTTGAGACGGCATCAAGTAGTAGCTCCACGTGCATCACCAATGCGATGTAAAAGGCTTGTGCGATGTTGCCAGGCCTAGGAGTCCGCATGCTATACTGCTTGGTAATTTCACAAGCTTGCGCCGCCCCTGTCATCTGCCATATTAGCCAATTGAACCATAGTCAACTCCTTGTGGGTCTATCCGCACTTGACCAATACAGAACATGGATATATAATTCTATAGGATAATCAAATTACTTGCTTTCTTCTTCAAAAAGGAAAATAAAAAAATCGTTGTTAATGGCTGTTAAATGTAGTTCAAACAATAAGATAGTGCACCTGAAAATGACATAGTCGTATCGGAACAGCGGACCAAATACTTCAGAGTTACTGCAAACAACAGTTTAGATTATGCATGGTTGAGATAAAAAATCTGAAAGGATAGGGAGAATGATGAGAATACTTTCATACGAGACATACTTCTTGGCGCAAGCTTTGCTACCGACACAAATAGACGATAGTACCCCTACTTGCATTTTCATTTTTTGAACCAATTGATATGTGAATGGATGAATCTGCAACCAAAACAAAAATATCAAGATCTAAAAACATGCGTACCTAGAGAGGACTACGGAACAAAAACCGAAGAACCAATGAAGGTATGAGACAGGATGATGCGTATCTAAAGATATAATTGAAGGGGGTAGAAGAGCTCTCCACAAAAATCGGATTTGTTTAGCCGTCTGATTGGATCCTGCAGCAACAACCATTAGATCTTTTTCACCGCATCATATAAAACCAAGAGGCAGAAACCTAGCCCGCGTACCCTCCAGCCGCCGCTAGCGACTCCCTCACTCCTTCCTTTCTCGCCCCCTCTCATCCTCCTCGTTCCCTTGCGTGGCCGGCCTCCAAGATTCTCCCTGCCCTTCTTCTCGCTGCTACTCCGACCACGACGAGGGCCGCCGCTGCGCCTACCACAACCACGACCGCCAACTGCTCCTTGCAACCTCCATGCTCCATGAATTTCTCCATCCCATTCCCTGCTGGTGCTCATCTCTTTCAATTTAATCCCCAGATAGCTACTGCGCTGACCACGACCATGACCGCCAGCTGTTCCTCGCAACCTCCATGCTCCACGAATTTCTCAAATCCATCCCCTGCGCTCATCTCTTTCAATTTAATCCCCAGATATTTTAGATCCTTGCTTATGCAGATTACTTGTTATGTATGCCTACGTGTTGTTAGATGAAAATCCAATCAGGCTACCCAGGAATATGAATTCATTTGTGTGCTTTGTTGTTACTTACTAATTCGTTTAATTCTGAAATTTAGCTCCGTTGTGTGACCTGCCGGTGCATCGTATCATTGATGAAATATATGAGTAAACTACAGGGAAAATATGTTTGTGTTGGATTGTTCGAGACATGCATCGCATAACACGTTTCTGTAAATTTTGTGCGGATTCAGACTTCTGTTCGATGTGATTTTTGAATGCTAAAAAAGATTATTAGAAGAATGGTAAGATAGGACATCTCTTTGTGTGCCGATACCACCACTGTTTGTTCGGTTTGAGCTCCATCATCACCATCGCTGGGAGCAGCATGGCGGGGACCGTCCGAAGGACAGATATGGAAGTCGGCGGCTGTCTGGAAGGCCGGAGCAGTAATAGGGACATTGACCTCTCGGATGGAGAAAGTGGGTCAGAGCATGGCCGACCGGCAATGGGGATTGAATTGAGGACAGCAACAGAGCATAGGCAGGTCAGCGGTGGCAGGGAGAGTCAACAAACTGAGACATGCTTGTTTTACATCTCAGGTATCTGTATATTTATTAATAATAACTGTGAGATTAATCCTATTTTCCTGAATCTGCATTGCATTCTTCATATAAATGAATGGTCCTGTAATTGTTGAGGATACCTTCCTATGTTTCAATGCACTAAAGGTTTACCATGTGACTATTTTCTTTCTCTTCACTTGTTAAATTAAATGAATTTAAGTTGCACACTGTAACGTGATTTTCTTTCTAGCTGCAGATTCCCATATCTAAGTCATTTTCTTGTTTTTACCAAGTTCTAGATGCCAAACATCCTTCACCACATATGGCATTAGAAGATCCAGCTTCGACACCTCCCCATACCATATGTCTCCTCTTTCCAGTGTCGTCATCGTCCCCAGATCCAAGTAATAAATCTTTTTCTCCTTTTTATTTCTTCTCCTTCACTTTTCTACCAGGACATATTTTCACTTTTCATTTTTGTTTACATTCGTGGCCTCAAGATCTAGCTGTTGATGGTTGGAAAGCACCACAAAAGCGCAGGTTGTTGCAATGTTACATAACAAAGGTAACCCATCTCTTCAGCATTGAATTCGTTTGGAACTATGCAGACCCTGCTGGATGTTAGGACGAACCTTATAGGTTGCAGGCTATATGCTCCATGTAAACTACAGAGCTAAGGGAAGAAGGTAACTTTTCTCTCAAACATTGAATTTATTATGAATTGTGAAGATACTGCTGACGGCTGTGAAGCATACGGAAGTCTCGGGCTATTGAAATGCTACATGTAAACTAAAAGAGTTCATCGCCGCCAAGTTAACTTATCTCTGCACATTGAATTTGTTTGAAATTTTGCAACTGCAGACCTGAAGCAATTATGATGTATATTCTTACTGTGTATTTAAAATTTTAGTAGTAGAGTAGTAGCTGAGAATTCTAAATAGTCCAGTATGATTTCAGAAGTGTGTTGATTCGCAAGTACAGAGATACACCTTGTCGCTGCCTATACCTGAGTTGTGTGTTATATTTTTTAGGTGGATCAAGTTGTACTTTAATCAGGTAGAGCGCAATAACTACAGCATTTTGTGATACATGACTTTGTACTTTGACTAGGTGGATAATTTCTCTCTAGGCTCTACCTCAAAAGCCTAATATTAGAGGTTTGTCTCTTTTTTTTGGCACAACTATGCCCTGTCAGCGAGTCATAATACATAAATATTTCTGAAATCACTGTCCTACATAGGGTACTACGTAGGGAACTCTTGAAGACTTGCGACATGGAACATTGAGTTGAAAATAAGGCTACAAGCAATGGAGCAACAATCGCAGCCAAGAGATGGTATGCTTATTATGTTCTCATGGTCCTGTTCAGAATCATTGCTCATTTCTCCTGAATAAAATGATATTGGGTGATATCGTGCTGCAGAAACTAGCAAACCGTGACATAAAAAACAGTGCATTCTTCAAGTGCTATGCCATGATGTGTTTTGTGCCGACTTTGTGTTAGGCATGAAATGTTGGAAATGTTGAGTGGTCTTCGTATTGTTGAGAGGCTACATTCATGAGGTAGTCTGGGGGTATTTTATTTGTGTGCACTTGGCGCTGTACGGTTTGTCAAGGCCAAGCAGCTTAGATTTACTTATTCAGTTTAGGTTCAAATCCAATAGCCAAGTTGCCCAATTTTACATGATTGCAATAGACGATTGGGAATAAACCACAACTATTAAATTGTGTGCTGCTTCTTTGTGGTATTCAATTATATTAGACTGGTTGTAATTTGTAAATATCTATCTAGCATTGATTACTTGCTGAGTAGATTGAAGACCTTTGTTCTTACGAACAATGAGGCGATGACACCATTTATAAATAGATCCAGTTGAATAATGCTGCTGCAATCTGTTTATTTATATATTTGGCTTGCATGAAGGGGTGGGTAAACAGATGGCCAGGTTGTACCATGGTACGTACCTCTTTTAGAAAAATAATATTTTGATCAATATGTTCAAGTATTTTTAATATCTTGCATTCCTCGGCGCTATTTCTTGAATCAATATGCCTAAGTAAGTTGTGGCTCACATCACCATTGAGCAATTAGCCTTTTTCCACTTTATCCCAATGTCCCTGAGTATCTGTAACTGTAGAAATTTAGTAGTTATGTATATGCGATCTCTATGTATATTGCTTCTACAAAAGATTCAGGAGATTATACTACTTCTTTAGAAAGTATCTTGGCCCTGCTTTTATATTATCTCTTTGGTACCTAGAGTCCTAGACTGGATTGAGAAACGCGATATAATTTTCCAGTTTGAGGTGTTGAATCACATAGTAACCTGTCATGATACATATGCTCGCCTGTGTACGTACTGCGAGTGCATGGTGTGAACATCAGGGTATATATTGGACCGTTCAGTATTCACTAGACTTCCTGTTAGAGTACGTCGTGGGCCTGGACTGACAGTATAACCCATTAGTCTTAGGATTAATTAGAGATAAGGGTCACTTGTTTAGGGGTCAAGTAAGCCTTACTTGGGAGTCAAGTAAACCTCTCTATATAAGGAGAGGAGATGTATCAATCTAATCAAGCAAGAATTAAGAAGGAAATCCCTTCCCTCTTGCCACCGGCCGTGGGCAAGGCCCCCGGCCGGCCCTCTTGCGTCCTCCCTCTAGCACCACCATAACACTTGGTATCAGCTTTCCCGGATTCGATCATGTCCAGCCCTCCATCGAGTTCTTCCCACCCGCCGCCGCTACACTCCGACGCCCCCGCCGTTCTCTCCCCGACGGAGATGACCGCAGTCCTCCGCGATCTCGCCACCGCGGTCCAGGAGATCCACCTCTACTTGGTCGGGCCCTACGGGCCGCCGCCGGCCGCACCACCGGGCCGCTGCTTCTGCCGTGGCAGCCGCCGCATCTGGCGGTCTCCACCGCGGTCGCCGCCACCACCTCGCCCTGGTTGCCGTGGCCGCCCCAGCCCCTCGCGGGCCCCGTCACGGCCATGGCCCTGCTGCAGCAGCCGCTGCTGCCACTCAGCCCCGGAGCTACGCATCAAGGCCGGCGAATTCCGATCAAGTCCGTTCCCCGCCGCCGTCAACGCCTGCCTTGGATCGCTACCCGCCACGTGTTGGCGGCGGTGAGGCTGCGCGCGGTCTCCTAGCGCGCCGGCGTGTGCGGGAGATGCGTGGTCTGCAGTTGCCGCTCCTCCAAGTTGCCCTTCGCTGCGCAAGGACCTCGATCTCGTCCGCTGCGTCAGGGCTCTTGGGCATGCGGTTTCCCCCACGAGCGGCGGGCATCCTGTTTTTCCCTGTGCAACGATCTCAAAGTCTGCGACATCAGCGGTTGGGAGGGCGCACCCCTCCTCGACAAGAGCGCACCGCGTAATACCACTGCATTCCGCCGTCGGCCGCCGTGAGGGCGCCTCCGCTCGTCGCTCTTGCGACCTCTTCCAGGTGGTCGTACACATGCACTCCGTTTGTCCAGATGGTGTCCATGGGATCCAGATGGCTGTACACGTGCACGTACGTCGTGCGGATGGTGTCCACTTTTTGTTAAGGGGTCCAAAATCGAGCGTCCCAGCCCATTTCAGGTTGAGAGTAATAAACCAAGCCGAGATGTAAAAGGCTTGTTTTTAAGTGTGAGGTTTGTGTCGCGTCGAGTCATCGTTATAAGTTGGTTAGGTTGCAGCTCGAGGACGAGCTGCATGTCCAGGTGGGGTGTAGTGTTAGAGTACGTCATGGGCCTGGACTGGCAGTATAGTCCATTAGTCTTAGGGTTAATTAGAGATAAGGGTCACTTGCTTAGGGATCAAGTAAGGCTTGCTTGGGAGTCAAGTAAACCTCTCTATATAAAGAGAGGAGATGTATCAATCTAATCAAGCAAGAATTAAGAAGGAAATCCCTTCCCTCTTGCCATCGGCCGTGGGCAAAGCTCCCGGCCGGCCCTCTTGCGCCCTCCCTCTAGCACCACCATAACACTTCCTCTTGCTACGGTGAGGTCTGCAGCATCGACTAACACATCCAGTGAGGTCAGTGCTCCTTTGAGCGCAGTATGAGCTCCTGTGGTATGATGATATTCAGGGTGGCGGCTCAGTAGACTTTTGTTAGGATGGGGTGATGCATGGTTCCAGTAGCTTCTACTGCACACTTTATATTCAAAGCTGAAGAAGTTCAGATAGCCTTTCTGTGTTGGGTTTACTCCCAATTGCTATAGAAACACGTGTTACTAAATGAGGCAACAATTACTTGAGGGTAGATAGTTATTTTCGGTCAGTTTTTGAAACTTCAAAACTTGATTTATTAATACTTGTGGAACTCTGGTACTGTACGATGTACTAATTCCTCAAGTTACATTGCTGATGAGCGGAAACAACTTCATCGAATGCGCTCAATTTTACTCTTTATTTTTATAATATATGTTGTAAGATTTATATTCGATGTTCTGAGTTTTGTATGGATTCATCAAAAGACGTGCGAGGAGACCAAGACGATGATACGACAACGATTCACATGTGCGGGAGCATGTCTCAGGTGGCTTGATTCCTCACAATGCCCACTTTTCCATACAGGTCACATTCCATCAGCCCAGTAGCTCTTGGTGAGATATAATAGTGTGGTGTTCCAGTGAGTAGAATTTGACACTAATTTATATGTGAGAGCTTCATTCTTATCTAAAATCGATTGAAGGTATCATATGCATCTTGTGCCCAATAATTGTCGATTTACCTACAATGAGTTAGCTTTGTAATGTGTGTGCAGGTTCAGATTGACCTGAACCAAGAAATAATTGTGTATGGATGGAGGGTGAGCATGATCAGATGGTAGGTATAATTTTATTCTACTCTGCCTTCTAAATTTGGGATACTCAAAACAACTCCACAATATTTTGTTTACTTGAGCATTACATAGTATTAACTAATTTGGAGCAAGAACAATATACGTATTGCCTTCTATTCTTCTTTGTTCTTCAGTTTGCTCTTAGATTTATTCTTTGTAGTCTCTAATATTTCAAGGTTCCGTTTCACAATCAAATATTATCCGTCAAGGTCCAATAAAATTGGTTAAACCCTTTTATCTTTTTCTCTAACCATCCTATCAGAGCTTCGCTCCCTGCCAATCCTATAACAAAGCATTCAAAGTCTTTTCTAAGATATCTTAATAAAGCATTATTTTAGCAGCTATTTAATTCTCAACTGATGTGTTGTTGTATCTTATTGCTCTGTTAGGTGTGTTGGAAGTAGCCTTTCTTCCAATTTATTTTCAGTGTTATCATATCAAATAATGTTGTTATCTTCTCAAATGATGTAAAGTGAGCTAAACCTCGCTTTGTCATGGTTGTAGTTAAGAACAATGCATACTATGACATTTCCATATTTTCCAAGTTAATACGAGTATTTTTTTTCTTGCAGCATGCTAGTCATAAGGGTTTTGGAAGAACAAGATGCCCATAATTACAGTAGGACAAGGTATATATTTAGTGATGTTCTCTATTTGTACTTTACTACCTTGGACCTGCTACAATGCCCTCATTGCTGTTTTGAAACAGTTATTTTTACACGATTGCCTCATGGTGCTACATATTAATATGTTTGTTATATGTTGGTTCTATGAAAATTAACTATTATCATGTTAACGATTAGTATATCGGTGTTGAGATTTCAAATGATTAAGAGCCAAGTAACCATGATTCCCAAAAAAATAATTTGGACTTACCCCTGGAATTTTTCTTTTCTGAAATCCCTTTGTATTGAAGCTACTTCTTTCTTTAAGAAACTACCATTTTGCTTCTATTTTCCTTTCTTCCATTTTCTCTTGAGCCGATAGCTAGATACAGGTAGTCAGGTACATAAGATATGTCGTGGCTTTCTAAGTGCTGATAGGTTTGTTAGGTTTCTCCTCCACTATTTATAAGATTTACTGGTGCGATGAGTGTGCTCTGGGATCCATGATCCACATCACGTGGCCTCTCAATCGTTGTATTTGTCGCTGGTTCATCATGGCCATGGAGGACGCTGGCCCACTATTCGCCTTCTTTCCAGAAGTTTTATTATGGTTCTCGGCAAAATCTAATTTGGCTAAGGCCGAGAGCACAGCAAGGCATGATAATGTTTGCTAGATGTATCAGGTATGTTCAAAATTTTCATTTAAGGCATGTGCCGTTTGCAAGGAATAAAAGGTGAGATCAGATTGGAAATACCTCGAGCTTTAATTTCAATTTTGATCTTATGTTTCAGATACTCATTTCATTCCACTTGCAGCAGGAAGTGAAATATAACATAAAAAGCTTTCTTGTCTTCTCCTTTTTCTTGAGAGGGTTTAATTTCGTTGTTGTTCAGAGAAGGCTCTACGTGGATGTCTCTCCCAACCAATTGTGAACATGGTTTGAACACCCTGTGTCCCTTAAACTTAATTGTATTTGTGGTATTCCCCCCCTTGGTTTGATGTTATACTTAATCATTCATTGTGATATGCCTTCATTACACATGTTATAGCTAACTATTCTTTGAATACATGGTTTTTCTTTCAGCACCATCCTTTCATACACTACAAATTCCTTTTCTGGTCCAGCCTTCTACCGAAAATAGTGTTCAGGTTAGTTTGCCAACAAAAGCTATCTTACTTATTTAAATTTTACATCTTCAAAACTGAGGCAGGGATCTTGAAATTGCTTCTCTTTGATCTAAGCATAATACAGCCACTTTGACACAATGAGCCATGTTTAGTTAAGCTTAGTCCTCTTTCTTAGAGAATCAACTAGAAGAGAAGAAACTGGCGATGCAGCAAAGGATATACCAATTTTCTCCTGAAGAAAACGAAATTGGATGATATTTGGAAAAATGGGTGAAGGTTCATAATACTACTAAGTGGCTCCACGGTATTATTTTTTCATGTTGCTTTATGTAATATGTGCATAGAAGCCCTCACAGTTTATCTAAGTGTATGTAATGCTTCTCTGGTTTGAGTTGTACCGGGCCTCGCAATCACCCTTCATCTAACTGTATCAATTTATTATTGCCAAACTTTTAGTGATTGTAATGTGTAACAAATTCCCTCTTTGCTATACTACCATATGGCTTCCAATTGTTTGGATTTGGTCTTTGACACCACCTGTTGTAGCTATTTCTGTTGTGTTCATTATGGGTGTTTACAGAATTCGCAGCCTATTGATTTTTTGATGCGGAAGGTGGGTGGTAGAGAAGTTAAGCTACTTAGCAAGAACTAGAGCATCCCATCCACCATCTACTTCTGTAATATAGTCAGTTATGTTCCTTGTTGCTGCTATATATACATGTTGGAATTGTAAGCTTTGTGGTTGTCTATACATATTGTCAAACTGGACCCTAAAGTCTCATGTGTGTAAAACTTATGTATGTATAGGAGCAATGCGATTTATTCTAAACCTAAATAGTCACTATGTGTAATGTATTTCTTGATCTTTGACTTTTTAATAAAATGAACTTTTTTTACCGAGTTTTCATTTTTCATCGGTTCTCATTACTCCCTCCGTTCCTTAATATAAGGTGTATAGTTTTTTTGCACGAATATTAGGGCACGAGCTGGGACGGCAAATTTTGTTGCTTTCGGTCATGAATACTCCAGATGATTGACGTGATATAGAGGAAACATACGAAATCTGGTATCCTCTCTCTTCTGATCAGATTAATTGTCTCCTAAATAAGAGGAACACATCACAGAATTCTCTATACACCTTATATTATGGAATTTTTCACAAAAACTATACACCTTATTAAGGAACCGAGAGAGTATAATACATGTTGCAGTAATGATGGTTTACATAGGGCATTGCCCAACGATTACAAATGTGAAATATGGGTGGCGCACAACAAGCTGCGGCCTAAACATGTAATTATTCATGTCCACATATAATTGCTAAACTGGCTCAAATTCAACGGGGGCGTGCGCCAATGCGCACCCTAAATCTAGTACATGTAAAAGGAATTAGTGGAACTGGGAATTTTGCAATGTGAAAGGAGTTTGCTACCCGGCTGCCGCCCTATGGATTGCACGAACGAGCGGGCGTTCAGACAGGGATAAATTCGCGTCGGCACGTCCCACGATTTGCACGCGAGCACACCAGCGCCCAGCGATGCATGCCAAACAATGAGGCACGGCCCATGCGAAAGTTTGATTAGTTCTAAAACCCAAAAGGACAAAAAAGCTGGCATCACACCGTATTAAATTCGAAAATCTTAAAATTCAAAATGTTTTCTAGGTCAAACCAGTTGTCCGATTTATGATCTGATTTTATCTTTTGGCTAGTCACGACGAGATCTTCGAAACTAGATTCCATGTTTGTTTTGACAACTTCTTTCACCAAAAAATTATCCACCTATAACAAGTGAGTTATCCAGACGATAATATGAAAGTTATCCACTCCGACATCGATTAGTTTCATGTGGAATTAGACGTCACTTTTTATTATTATTTGGACTGTGCTACACAACTGTCGGTTTGCCGATTGGAGAAACCGGTAGGCGTTCTGGCCGCTCCAATACCCAAGGCGATTTTTGCATGTGCGTGGTAGTTGTAGTCTCACCGCTTCAATTGACCTGCATATCGAAAAATTAAAAAGTTTAAAGCTCAAACCGTTGTCCGATTTAGAATCCCTTTTGATCATTGGACTAGTCCTGACTAGGTCACCAAAGCTATATCCTATCTTGATATGTTTCGACAATCTTTAATCGAAACCAAAGCTATATCCTATCTTATATGTGAGTTGGGTGGATATCTATATAAGTAATAACTACATCGATCTGATGATGATAGCTATATGATAAACACATGGATAATTCTACCACAAACACCTAGATAACTCTATTTGAAATCAGTTGATAACTCTAATCTAATCAGGTGGATAACTCTATAAGCAGTGGGTGGATAACTATATTTGAAATCAGTTGATAACTATAACCTCATCACGTGGATAACTTTATAAGCAATGGGTGGATAACTTCATATGAAATCGGTTGATAACTATAACCTCGTCAGGTGGTTAACTCTATAAGCAGTGGGTGGATAACTTTCATCTAGAGGATGGGTAACTACATCGAATTATTGATGACTAACATCATGCCAATATCTCTATAAGTAATAACTACATCGATCTTATGATGATAGCTATACGGCAAACACATGGGTAACTCTATCCTAAACACCTGGATAACTCCATTTGAAATCAGTTGATAATTGTAATCTAATTAGGTGGATAACTCTATAAGTAGTGAGTGGATAACTCCATTTCAAATAAGTTGATAACTATAACCTCAGCACGCGGATAGCTCTATAAGCAGTGGATGGATAAATCCATACAAAATCGGTTGATAACTATAACCTCATCAGGTGGATAACTCTTTAAGTAGTGGGTGGATAACTTTTATCTAGAGGGTGTGTAACTACGTCGAATTGTTGGTGATGATAGCTATGTTATAACACCTGGCCGAATAACTCTATAAGAGAATCTCTAACCGAACCCTTTCCGTGGCCGAATTCCTATATTTGCTCCTCTATCCGCCGAAACGGCCTCTAACCGAAGCCGCAAATTCCGCTAGAGGAGTAAATTTAGGAATGTGACTCCTATAATTCCCCCCTACTCTCCCATATTTGCTCCTCTGTGAGGTGGATGCCTATATATCTCCATTTCGTCCACCACCATCTCCGGCGAGGCAAAACGCACCGGGCCACCCGCCGCCGCCGGGATGGTCGCCGGAGGGCACGCCGTCACCGGTGCCCTTCCCTGCCTCCTGTGCCATGCTCGCCGGAATTCTCTTGACGCTGAATCGCGTTGACGCTGCCTCGAATCCCCTCTTCTATAGTGTGGTCACACTCAAGATCACCTCCGTGTCGCCGCCACCCTGTCGATCCTCCTCCACCTCGTTCCTGATCTGGCTCTCTCCCTACCCGTTGACTTGCTCTCTCCCTGCAAACTCGCGACCGCCTCTGCCTCCTCTGTGGCGGCGGCAAAGGGAGAAGCACTCACGCGCATCGTCTCTGCCTCCTACTCGTGAGCTTGGGGATGGCGTGCTCCAACCTCTGTTGGCCTCCTTCCGAGCTGCAGCTTGCCGGTCGAAGCTCGTCTCCTGTGCGCGGAGGCCTCTCGTCTCCGTCCCGAGCTCGCGGAGCGCCGCCTCCCCGTCGAGGACGATGTCGGGCACCTACAACTGGGCGTCTCCTACCTGCCCCAAAATTCATTGACCACCTGTAGTTGGGCGTCCCCTACCCGCCCACCCCGTCGCCGGCCAGCACCAACACCGTCGTCGGTGCCTATTCCCTCTGCCGGGCACTGGTCGAGTACGACGCCGGTGGCACATAGCAAGTGTTTGACATAATGTTTGAGCCAAATATATGTTTTAGGTGAGTTAAATTTAGGGGATCGATTCCGCGGCGCAAAGTTTAGAGGAGCAAAAATATAGGAATCGGTGAACAGTGTGCCGAATTGGTCTCTAACATTAAGGGCGTGGGTTAGAGATGTTCTAAGTCATAACTACATCGATATGATCATGATCTAGCCAAGCGACTCCACACACTTAATAATCTTTATATACGAGTAGCTAAAAACACATAATTTTTAAGTTCAAGGAAGTTCAGTTCTTGACTTTGTGTAAATAAATCAATAAACACGCAGACTGCACCAAATTATAACTGAAACACTTAATTATGATGAATTTGTTTAAGTTATCTCTTTATCAAATCAGGACATAAGAATATTTTACCACAAGAAATCAATCACCATCAGTTGTATATTCATAGAGGCCATGCGAATGGGGAATCTGCACAACACCATGGCGGAGATGTGTACGTACCAGAGCAAAGCAACGCATTTTAGATTCTACAGGAGCGATGCATCCCTGTCAAATTGGTTCCTCAAATTACCAGCCATAACTCACCATCGAGAGCAGCAGAAGGAGCCCTTATTGACGGTCTGGTAGCAGGACGCCACCGATGGCGGAGCTGGGCTGAGGTGAGCTTCCATGGCACTACTCCGCATGCTCTAATCCGAGATGCACATAGTCATCTGCGGCAGCTAGAAAAATAGTAGGAAGAACGAGTAGAGGGCACTGCGGCCATGCCTCGCCGTAGGGGAGTACGAGGATGGAAGGGAGGATGCTACCTCGCCGGGGTAGGAGGCGGAGCCGCCGCCGCGCAGCCGGGAGGAGACACGAATCGCCAGGTTGGTCGACGAAACAGCCGGCGCATGGAGCAAGGGTTGGGGTGGAGCCGAACGGGAAGGGACGGAACGGGCTGGAGCAGGTCGTCAAGGGATGAATCAGGCCAGCGCTCACCGCCGACCAGAGCCGTGTCAGCGTGTAGCGAGCCAGCAAGGAACGGACAGTCAGCGGAGCACGCTGAGCAGGGATGTTACGGGGCAGAGCGCGCGGATGTACGCTGAGCAGCAACGTGCGCTTTTGGATCAATATCGGACGACCCTTATTAGTCCGCCGGGTTTGTGCAAGTTCAGACCGTTCTGAACATAGATTTCCCGATGTGAAATAGATATGGGAAAAGCCAAGGTCAAGTGCTACATGCTGAGGGAGCCGACGGCGAGGGCGTCCGTAGGTGCGCATCATGGAGCAGACACGGTAGGCTGGCCGCCCCCAATGGAGGGATTTAGGCAGAGCTTAACGAGCACACGATGGCCAGTAGACGAGGAGGCTGTACCAGCAAGGTCGCCGGAGAGAGGCAGAGTTCCGGTGAAACCCCCGGCGATAGAGTGGCAGAAATAGCAGCAAGTGCTCCCGATCAGGGCCAATGTAGGCATGTCAACAGTGAGGCGGCACTGGTCGTTGGTGGGATCGGAGGCCATGCCTCGCCGTAGGGGAGTACGAGGATGGGAGGGAGGATGCTGCCTCGCCGGGGTAGGAGGCGGAGCCACCGCCGCGCAGCCGGGAGGAGACACAAATCGCCAGGTTGGTCGACGAAACAGCTGGCGCGTGGAGCAAGGGTTTGGGTGGAGCCGAACGGAAGGGACGGAACAGGATGGAGCAGGTCGTCAAGGGATGAATCAGGCCAGCGCTCACCGCCGACCAGAGCCGTGCCAGCGTGTAGCGAGCCAGCAAGGAACGGACAGTCAGCGGAGCACGCTGAGCAGGGATGTTACGGGGCAGAGCGCGCGGATGTACGCTGAGCAGCAACGTGGGCTTTTAGATCAATATCGGACGACCCTTATTAGTCCGCCGGGTTTGTGTAAGTTCGATCCTTATTAGTCCGTCGGGTTTGTGCAAGTTCTCCGGTCTGAACATAGATTTCCCGATGTGAAATAGATATGGGAAAAGCCAAGGTCAAGTGCTACATGATGAGGGAGCCGACGGCGAGGGCGTACGGAGGTGCGCTTCTTGGAGCAGACACGGTAGGCTGGCCGCCCCCAATGGAGGGATTTAGGCAGAGCTTAACGAGCACACGATGGCCAGTAGACGAGGAGGCTGTACCAGCAAGGTCGCCGGAGAGAGGCAGAGTTCCGGCATGTCAACAGTGAGGCGGCACTGGTCGTTGGTGGGATCGGAGGCCAGGGCGTGTCCTCGTGTGGCTGCTGTGAGCCTAGAAAAAATAACTAGTCAGGCTTGACATCCAGAATCATGAGACAATCTAGATCAATGCCTAGCTCCCTGGGGTAGAACGAACAAAGACTTCATGGTCTTGCAACTATAACACCTTAAAATTCACTCGCTTTTCATGGTATCTCAAACACAGCTAGCTCTGGAATATTTTCTTTGAAAAGGGTAGATTTCCTCAACAGAGGATAATCAGAAGAATATGAAACTGACAGTTACAGAACACAAGCACAGCAGATATAATGATAGCTAAGTGCAGCTGACGAAATGTGGATGCATGTTAAATATAACAGACACAATTGAGAAACCAAAAATGGTTTATAAGATTCTCCCAGGTAAACATAGAAAATTTGGTCTCTTGTCCATCTAACCCGCTCCAAACTCAAAAGCATTACATAAAATCGATGATATCTAGAACAAGACCAATCCTGAAGCATGTAAGAGCACACCAGATGAAGAGCTCTCCTACGCCACCAGAGTGCTGGCTGTGGTAGATTCACTGCAAATAGGCAGGGATAAATTGTCAGATTACACCCTATTAACGATTGGTAAAATACTGGAATGAAAAGAGACTGAGCAAATACAAGCAGAAGTGAAAAATCATAACAAAACAGTTTTACTTCCTCTGCCCCAAATTAGATGACAAGAGCTTTCCTCGCAGAGTTGGTTCTAGCTTTCACCGAAGGATATCAATCAATGTTTTATTGTGTAGATACATTTGAATTAGACAACATCTAATTCAGGACAGAGGGAGTAGATAGAAGAGGAGTGCTCCTGTATAGAATACAACTGAGGATGCAGAAAGGGGTCTAATATAGACTTGAATCGAATATGTTAAGTGTCAACTTGGAAAATAAACTTTACAGTGACAGGATATAACGCCTAACCTTAACAAATAAAACCACATCCAAAGGAAACATAACATGCATTGTAAATAAAAACCAAAAGTTCCTCTCATGTCGAGTTCCAGACTTCTGCCTAGAGCACTAGACAATAACAAAAAGAGGTACATAGCTACTTTCCACATATATTTGCACTTCTGCAGCAATATAATAAAAGAGGAACAGAACTTATAAAAGCACCCTTACACATGCAACATTTTATATGATAAGATATCATACAGACGAGCACACAGAACACAAACTAACATCACGGAATCATCACGTCATATGCTAAACGCAAGCAATAGCTGAAATGGATATCATGATAAGCAGCATTTCCCTAAAATGAATTTCCGTATAGTAATTTTAGCAAACATACATAAGGTACTAATCTGATCTCACAAAAAATAATTAGAAGTAGCTGTATATGTCAGTATTGTTTCACTAAGGTAAGGGACAAGTTACTTACTACTTCCAGGTGGGTGGGAGCTTCTTGGTGCGCTTGTAGTAGCGAGCGAGGCGATGGATCCTGCTCTCAACAAGAATGAGCCTGAATTTGGAATCCTTGTCCTTCCTGTTCCTCTCAAGATGCTTCCTAATGGCTACAGCCTTCTTGATCAGGAAGTACAGGTCCTCTGGGATTTCCGGGGCCAGACCTACACACCATCACAAGATCCCAGCGCGTCAATGCAATTGTACAAGCATAAATACTCGTGAACAATGCGTTTAGTTTGACAAGGGATGGATCTGACCATGGGCCTTGAGGATGCGGAGAATCTTGCTTCCAGTGACGCTCTTGACGAGGGGGATACCGTGCTGGTCACGGAGCAGAACACCGATCTGCGAGGGCATCTGCCCCTTCTTCGCAGCCTTGGTGATCAACTCATCAACCTACACACGAACCAGGCACATCAGAATCACAAGTCGAGAAAAGTACGCCAAATCGGAGAGCGAAACGAATGTAGGAGGAGGTTCTCTCTTACCTCGGCGATGGGTGTCTTGACCCAGACAGGGGGAGTCCTCTTGTACGGCAGCGCCGACGACGAGATACCCTTCCTGCGCCACACAGTCAAGGAGCAGCCATCAGACAAGATGAACCACTGAAGCAAAGCAACACCATTAGGTGATATGGGAAGAGAGTCGTTACCCGCGGCTGTGCATGCGCCCCATGGCTGATGGCGGTGTGTTTAGCTCCGGCGACGGCGGCGACGGTTGCCTGCAGCTGCAGCGGCGGCGCGAATAGCGAGAAGAGCTCGGGCGGCGGCGGGATTGGGGCGTGCGGGTTAGGGTTTGGGGTGCTACTTATAATGTGCGGCGCGGCTGAGGGTGGGATGCTAGGGCTGGATCGCTTTGGGCCGGGCCGTCTGTACATTGTAGGACAGGAGAAGAATGGTTTTCGGCCCTTTAAACGCCTTTTCTTCATCTCCAATAAAAAGGAGTTTTTTTCTTGCAATAAACTCTCTATATTTTGTTGAGAAACACAGTACAAATGCAGACGCTCACAATGCGTACATACACTCACCCCTATGAACACACGCACGCACACCCTACCCCTATGAGCACCTCCGAAAGACTGAGCCGACGGATCTTGAGATTGACGAAGTCACCGTAGACGTCTCGCTCGACGGGAACGTCGCCTCCCACTGAAAAAATATTCCGCCTTTATGAGACACTAAAGCGTCAAACCTGAGGTTTGAACTCTGGTGAGTTGAGGGTATCACTACCCTCCTAACCATCCAACCACAGGTTGGTTCTCAAACTCTCTATATTTTGGTATGCTCGATTGCACATTTGCACTTTCTATTGACTCGCTTAAGCTTTGCAAAGTTGTTTTAAAAGAACGTGCAAAAGATATCCGTTTGATTATCTCTAACAATAGTTACATCATCGAAGAACAAAGAGGGTAAAAGGTCAGGGGTATCGTCCAACCACAGTAAGAGCAATTCTAATGGACAAATACGACCCTTAAAATGTGTTTACAAGTGCGAGAACACGAGCCTCTAAGGCCTCCCCAATAATTCCTCCTCGGCCCCGTGTCCCCCCCCTCCCCCCGCGAGCGGCCTGAGCGCACCTCATCCCATCTCCTCCCCTGTCGCCGTCGTCGGCAAGCGTCACCGGGCAAAGCCTGGATAGCTTCGCGCAGCGGCGGGCCTCTCCTTCCCCGTCTGCGGGGTGTGCTGAGCGGGGCAGCCTGGTTGCGGTGGTACGGGGCAGCGCAGACATGCGAGGAAGACGCGACCAGAGCTAGTGCGCAGGCGCACGGGGGCTGGCCGGTACGACACGGTGCAGCTGGGCGGCGAGGCAGGCTCTCCCTCTCCGGTTCCTGAGCTTCAGCGCGCACGGATCTGGGCCTCGACGGACGGTGTCGGTGGTAGGCTCGCAGCAGGCGGGGCCGATCTGGGCCTCTTCGGGTCTTCCGAGCGACGGCACGGTTTGGCGTGCTGCGATGCGGCATGGCGGCAGGGAGGTGGTGTGCGCGCAGGCGGCGCGTGCTGATAGCACGACGGTAGCCTGAGAGCACAGAGGAGCTCGGGCCGCGATGGGCGGGCCGATCCGGTCCTTCTGCGAGATTTCGTCGATGCGGTCGGGATGCTCGATGGTGTGACGGTTGGTGGCGCTTGGTGGTCGGCGACAAGGTCCCCTTCTTGGTTGTTTGTGTCCTTCGTCACGGGCATCTGGCCTAGTGGCGGAGAGACATGCCGGCAAAAGCTTTGTAGCAACTCTGGTCATTGTTGATGACGGCGGTGCCTTTGGATGCCGTTCCCCTTGCTGAAGGCGTCATTGTGAAGCTGCCTCTCATGCCGACATGAGTGTCAAGTGACCTCCGGGTGAAAACCTCAGCTCCTTCGGAGCAGGCGATGGCGACAATATGTACCGATGCCTTCTTGAAGGTGCTGCCTTTGGAGTCCTCGACACTCGGGTGTGTCAGGCAGGTGCATGGCAACTACGAGTTGGCCTTGTGGTCGAGGGTTGTGGATGCCAGGGTGGCGACTCTGGACGGTGGACATGCGCCGAGGCGGTGGCTTCAGAAGGCCTTGCGGCGACAACTCCATGAGGTGCGGTTGTGGCCTAGCAAGGCATGGGTGGCATGTTGGTGTTGCGAGGGCAGGGAGCTTGTCGGCCCGGTTAGCGCGATCAAACGGTCGGTTTGACTGGCATGTCGGGGCAGCTGCCCCGGATCTTTTGGCGTGGCGTTCGTGGTCTGCGGGTGTCGCCGTGTGTAGTTCAGGCTATAAGACGTCCACACCGCGCGGCGTTGAGGCTCGACCGTGAGCGGGGGAAGCCGGAGCAACGGCTCCAAATTTGTGTGTGTGTTTTTAGTGTATCGTTGGTCTGGTGTCGTGCGGACGATTTGCTTGTGCAGTTTTTCTGACCTGGTTTCCTCATAAACATGCTCGCCTTGTATGGTTTTTTGGCCCGACCATTTCCTCTAGCGCAATGAATGGTTTTTGGGCCCGATTTTCCTTATAAACTAGGTCATAGGTCGTCTTGTCCATTTCCTCTAGCGCAATGAATATAGCAGCTCGCTGGCCCGCGCTGCTACTGCTAGCTAGCCCGATGCCTACCGCTCACCCGGGCACTAAGCTAGCCGTGCCTGCACACCCTAGCCGCGTCATGGTCACGCCGCCGGAGCCCGACACGGATGGCCAATTTTGCCAAAGCAGCGAGGATTTTACGGCTGGAGGGACGATATAGCGGACGTGAGCGGTGGAGAAAGTAAAGTTTCAATTTGTAACCGCCCCTCGGAGCACTACATGTACCGGCTAGGGGACCGATTCTCGGGCCACTGTAAAAGGATATACAGGCCAGACCCTTTTATAGTCTCGGCTAGCTCAAACAAACTCGACGGACTTATAGGCTCCGTTAGAGATGCCATAAGCAGATGTACCCCGAAGCTACGTCGACAATGAGTTACACAATGTTCTCCAGTGCTCCTGATGAATCTCCATTGCCGAAATCGCGCACTCCTGGATGATAACTTACTGGAGATTTTATTGGTGACAGTGGCGATTAGTTGTGCACAGCAGGAGGCCAGGAGCTGATAACCTGGTGACATCCTACACGGTGAGCTGAGCCATGCACTTCAGCTGCCATTTGTGTAATGGACATGCAGCAACTTGATGGTAGAAAATTCCCTGAAAGTCACGGATCACAGATTCACAGGACGTGTAGCCCCTGTGTGGCCGGTTTCAACGAAAGCAGCATCACGGTTCAGCTTCGACGCTCCCTTTGATGATCGATTCCGCTCCCTTTGATGATCGATTCCGGTGTCTCCTGATGTGCTCGCTGGTTCCGCAGCAGCTGTCCCGAAAAGGATGTCATAGATTTGTCACTATGCAATGTCAATATGCTGACTCGTTTTTGTTCTCAGTACCAAAGTTTCACCAAGTTCGAAACTTCGAATCATAATATATGGAGAACACAGAAAAAGATGTTGACAGAACTTGGCTGGCCTCTGAGCAGAGTCTGCCTTCGGCAATCTTTCATCTGAAATGTTACCCGTATTCATTCCGTGGGTGTGAATGTCAGTTTCGGGGGAACTTTAGTCAACTGAGCATTCTGCTCTGAAGACAATAAAATAGCATGCCCAGGTTCAGATTGTCACTCAGCTGGTCCTCAGGGAAGGAAGTATCTGGGAAGAATACATGGAAGATCAAGAGGACTCTTTCTGGCCCTCCACACAAGTTAGAAAAGAACATATTTGATAGAATCCCAAAACAATGTATTCACATTGTTGCTGATTATAAGAAAAATAGTTCATACTTCATAGCAAAAGATGATAAATACTCCAAATGCACAAATGCAACGTCTGAACATATTCCATAACCAACAAAACAAAAAAGAGCGAAAACCAGGTACTGCAATGGCTATGAATTCTGAATGCAAGTCGTCTATCTGCCAAAAAAACAGAGGCATTAAAACAAGCTACGGCAACAGCCAGCTCACCTGCTGCGAGATGTGTGAGGACCAGATAATTTAGCAAGAGTACCACAAATCCAAAGATATCTCGACACATGAAGAACATAGGTTATTGGTGCAGCATGGAACATGGTAGAAAAAAGAATAGCTGTTTTGGCTTCTCCGAACTTTGCTGAGCACAGGGGAACCCAACTGATCATGAATTCCCTTGCCTCAGCAAAAACATGGAAACGGTTTCCGCAAAAAGTTTCTTGATAGAGGGATGTATGTATGTCATTATATATCCCATAATTAACGGTAGAGGCTATACTATCGGTCAACTAACAACAGAAAGCTGTAGACCAATGCAACATCATGAAGGTTCCATACCATAGATCAACAACACGAGCAAGGCTTATACATGACATATATAAGCTTGAGAGGTTTTGATTAAAATCTACCGAGGTAGTCAAGGCAATGTTGACGTGCATGCAGAAGCTCTAAAAACATATAAACACGCTGGGAATAATTCCTGGTACGACACTAGAAATTTAGACAATTCCAGCATATGACAGTAACATTGCAGACACCGACCAACATATCTTTCACACAATGAGTAGCAAATAAGAAATCCAGGAACTTTCTAGTGGCAAATAAGAAATATAAACAGATGGTGAATTTCCATGTAGACTGAACTCATCTAAGCACTAGCACCAGGCTAAGAAAAGAAACATCAGTTACTAAAACCGCACATCCTATTGATATTGTCACCATCTGATTACTCACTATCAAGGACTAGGCTTATTATTCCGTGAAATAACTGTGAAACAAAGATTGCTCCAATGAAAGAAGAACAGAATCCTTATTATTCCATGAAATTGCAGCGAGACAAAGAATGCTCCAACAAAAGAAGAACAGGATTTTTATTGTTCCGTGAAATTGTAGCAAATAAAGAATGTTCCAGTGAAAGAACAAAATTGTGTTGTTGGTTAGTGTAACAGTACAGGTAACTGAAATAACGGGTGACAGAATTCAATGTTTTTGCAGATATTACTAAATCATAGCTCTAAAGATGCCCGAATTTCAATTGTAATCTTCAAGCTTACCGTCGCAAGTCACTGACAATTAGATTAAAATCAGGCATCTTAACGGACCCGTACAAATGGATAAACTAAGACAGGATTGCTCACTTCCTGGCTATGATATTGAACAGGTTTACACTATATTTCTTACTATCAAAAGGCTTGTGATATGAGTATAGCGGAAGAAAGAACAACCAATGATCCGACAAAACTAGAACAGAAAATCTGAATATTGTAGGTTAATTGAACCGTAGGCTGACTGATTAATTTCAATGTTCTGCACATATCAACAGTTAAAATCTCCACATATGAATAGAGTTTAACTATGTTACCGATGGTGAGTGGCAATAAAAGCTCCACATATGTCTGTCAACAGCCCCATGACATATCGATCGACTAAAACAGGAATAACCCCCAAGAAAAAACCAAATGTGTCCATGATAAGTTCTACAGCTCCATGACAAATCCAGTTCTCATGAACTAGTATCAGAAATTATAGGATCAGTGCATTGCCGAGGCTTTTCTTCCGATAACGGGCAATTTTATTGATGTATCAATGCATCAAGTAGCACATATCATAGGACTCATTGCTGATTAAGCAATACATCAAGTAGCACATATCATAGGACTCCTTTCTGATTAAGCAAGCAACCGATCATAGAAAGTAAACAGGGCCCAAACTTTACATTGCAGTACCATCAGGCAGATCCATCAATCAATAATCACACCATTAATTAATATCCAAAGCCTAGGCAGTTGGGAACAACACCGAAACTAGAGCACAAAACAGAGGGTATCAAATTCAGAGAAATGCATCAGATGATATTGAAATAAAATCACGGGGAGAAAAGAGTTATTAAATACGAAGAAGTCTGGGGGAAATCGGCCGATCCATGGGATGGGAGTAGGTCCACTACTTCGCAACGATCCGGCGGATGAAGTCGTCGTAGCGGATGGTGCCGTCTGGGGCGACCTCAACCTCGCGGATCCACTCGTCGAACTCGTGCGGCTCGAGCTTCTCGCCGATGGAGGTGAGGACGTGGCGGAGGTCGGCGACGGAGACGGTGCCCGATGCGTCCTTGTCGAGGACGCGGAAGGCGTCGCGGAGCGGGCGGTCAAAGGGCTCCGGGCGGAGGTGGGCGCGCATGAGTTCGAGGAAGCGCGGGAAATCGAAGGGCGCCGTCAGCTTCTCCTGGGTAGTGATGTCGCGGAGCTGCGCCTGCGTGGGGTTCCCACCCAGGGAGCGCATGAGGACGCCGAGCTCCGAGGGCGCGATGCGACCGTCGCCGTCCGTGTCGAAGAGAGAGAAGGCCTCCCGCATCGAGGCCACCTGCTCCTGGCTCAGCTCCTTGCCGGCCATCGCTGCCGGTGAGGTCGGATCGGGGAGGGGATTGGGAGATCTCGCGACTCGGCGCGGTGCGTTGCGTGCGTCGCAGGGGAGTATGCGTTTGATTGGTCTGGTGGTGGTGAGAGAGGAGAAGGGGAGAAATGAAACGTGGGGTTAGTGGCCGTGGTGCCGTGATCGATTGATTGATCGGCCGTGTGATTGGGCCTTTCGGGCTTTGCCCCCTTATCCAGTCTATCGAGATCAACCTGTCGTTTTGGCCCATTTACGATAATGGGAGGGAACTGCATCAGTGACGCCTGACGGGTGATCCTATATGCGGAATTCCTATGTATCTACCGCTCATAGCAATGTCTCCACTCGTGTGCGAGGTGCAGTCCGTTTTAGGCGGTACGGACGACGCCGGACTGGTTCATGATTTAGGAGCGCTAGCTTCTAGCCGTGCTCCTATGCAAAAAAAATTAATATTTTTTTTATCAAATCAACAACTAATTTAAACATGTTCAATATAGCAAATAAATAATTGAACATTTCAGATTTATTATAAATTCATGAAATTAAACAAACAATTCAAAATGTTCATTACAGCAAACAAAAGCAAGAAAATAAACAAACTAGCTGGCTCCTTTGAGCCTCCACAGATGCTCTACTAGATCATTCTCAAGTTGGCTATAAGTATTTGTGTCTCGAACTTCCTGTCGCCTAGCAAGAAAAGTAGCAAACGCATGTGACACTTGGTGGTCAATATCTGCAACAGGATCTTGGTGGAAATAGTGTTTAGTGTCAAACATTGGAGTCTATCGCTCGCTCTCGATGATCATGTTGTGCAAGATCACACAGATAGTCATGACCTCCTACATCTGATCTTTTGACCAGGTAAAGGCAGGGTACCTGACAATGTCAAATCGAGCTTGCAGCACACCGAATGCCTTCTCCACATCCTTCCTGCAAGCCTCCTGTTGTTGGGAAAACCAAGCTTTCTTTACTCCAAGCACAGGGTTTGAGATTGTCTTCACAAACGTTGACCATCTTGGGTAGATGCCATCTGCCAAGTAGCAGCCCTTATCATACTGGTGGCCATTGATCTCGAACTGCACTAGAGGAGCTCTTCCTTCAACAAGTTTGGCAAACACATTTGAACACTGCAACATGTTGATGTCATTGTGTGATCCTGTCATACCGAAAAAAGCATGCCAAATCCATAGATCCTGATCTGCCACAGTCTCAAGCACCACACTACATGATCCTTTGTGACCTTTGTACATGCCCTGATGCGCGAATGAACAGTTCTTCCAAGCCCAGTGCATACAGTCAATGCTTTCAAGCATTCCTGGAAAATCTCTTGCAGCATTTTGTTCTAAGATTCGAGCTATGTCTTTTGCATTGCGTGTTCTCACGTATTTCTTCCCATACATTGCCACAATAGCCCTGCAAAACCTGTACATGCAGTCGATGGCTGTTGACTCTGCCATGCGGAGGTAGTCATCCTGTGTGTCTCCAGCAACTCCATATGCAAGCATTCGGAGAGCAACTATGCATTTGTGGATTGTGGAGAAACCAAGTGTGCCGGCGACATCTCTCTTTAGTTTGAAGTAGTCGTCGAAGTCTCTCAGTTCCTCGACAATCTTCAGGAAAATCTTCTGGCACATTCTGAAATGGCACCGAAATGTGACATCGCCGTGCAATGGGTCGTCGGTGAAGTAGTCGGAGTAGAGCATGTAGTAGCCTTCCATCCTCTGTCTTGGTTTGCTCTTGCGCCGCCTAGGCTTCGAACCCCCAGCAGGCGGCTTCTCATCGGCGCCGGCGATCATGCCCAGGAGGGACGTGACGATCAGGAGATGATCATCGTCACCGACGTTGTCTCGGACGCTAGCAGCAACAGCGACTTCATCGTCCATCAGAGCGACCAACATATCTTCCTTGTATGAATCCATGCCTTCGGCAAACCGCCAAACGCCTCATGGGCAGGGTAGTTTTGCAATGAGCTTGGGGCTACCGACGGCCGTGGAGCCACGTAGGGAGTGAGTGTGGGCGGCTCGGGAGGGTTGGGGGAGTACTCTCGATGGCTACGATGGAGGCTCTAGTGGGCTGAACGGCGGATGGCTGTGAGGGGTGGTAGCGGTGTCGAGTGGTGGCAGCGGGCGGAAGGGAGGGTGGGTGGGTGAGAACACAACATGTGGGTGGGTTTCACAGGTGTGTGTCGCCAATAGGGTTGGCCCGCATAGTTTTCAGCTCTATCCGGCGCTCCCGCTTACCCCCCGTGGACTAGGTTCGGCCTGGGGGCGCCGGATAACTAAATGGGCCATGCCGATGCCAAAAAACATTTGGGGGCGCGGCTGGGCATCAATTTGTGCATCGGCACACCCCAAAGGCCTTTGGGGGGCGAGTGGACATGCTCTTAGGCCAACTCCAATTGACTAGACCAAATCGGACACTGGATTTGTTTGATTCTGTCCGTTTGCGAGGTGGACTGGACAAAAAATGGACGGGTGTCCGGCCCAACTTTGCACCTACCCCCAATAGTCCAATATGGACACAACGACTCGCTGTCGTTGCCAGCAATCAGCCGTCACCAGAGTCGTTGCCCTCGCTGGTCGCCAATAGGCTCACCACGCCTGTGCTGTCACTGGAGCTTCGGGGAAGGGCGGCGGCAAACGGAACTGAACCCGGTGAAGATCCCATGAAGTCCATCACCTTGTGCCTAACACGCGATCCGGTGGCGAGGTATGCTAGGAGCTCGATGGCGCTAGCTCTAGCATCCCCGGGGCACCGGTCCCAGGCAACGAAGAAGGAGAGCGGGCGGGACGAATTGGGGCAGCAGCTGCGCTCAGCGTCAGAGGTCGGTGCTTGGGAGAGGGTGACAGCCGCGACGAGAAACCCCGCGAAGCCAAAGAATAGGCAAGCGATGGAGAAGGTCGGCAATGAGAGGAGATGGCAGAGCGAGGAGAGGCGGATCGCTGAGACGACGAAGGAGGAGAATACCTTGGGTGAGCTGGTCATGGATACGGCGGACGGTTGTACACCTCGCCCTACGTGTGCTGCCATGAGTGGAGCGGGCATCGAGGCCTCATGCTTGGGTGTGGGTGGGACTTGACAGCGAGGGCAGCAGATCGGAGCCGGGGTAGTGTGCTCGCTGGTGAAGGGTGGCGGTGCTTGGAGGAGCTCGGGGGAGGGCGACAATGCTTGGACGGTGACTGGAATAATAGAGGAGAGAGAGGAGTATTGGGGTCGGTGGGGGATTCCTGTGTCTGTCGCGTGGGATAGGGAGGTATCGAGGGGACAGACCGGACGCGCTCGCGCGGGTTCGTTTTCCCGCAAATCTGATCCAGGAATGCGCCGGTCTAGGCCAAAAAAAATGGACAAAAGTGAATCTAGGGTAGTCCGTTAGGGCATGGTATATGTCCGTTCGGACATAAACGACCCTGCAAAACGGAGCACAAATTGGTCCGTTTGCGGGTCGGGGAGGACCGCACGGGAAAGGTTGGCCCGTTTGTGAGTCGATGTGCACCCAATGCCCCCCTATCATAAGTGGGTCCCATTGTCCATGATCTCCCCTAATAGTGGCTTAAGGTATCCGTTTAATGACAGCCCACGTCCCATCATCGATTGTCGTCCGTGGTCGTTTTCCTGCACGCGGCTTCATTAATTTCCTGCACGTAGCCATGTCCTTTCCCGCCATGACCTCACCATTTCCCGCCGGTCTTTCCCCTTTCACGTTGAGACCTTGCTGATTCCCACCGATAGGCAGGGCTGGTCTATAAAAATGCCCTGCGGGCGGGGTTGGGAAGGCACATCCAGCAGTAGCCCATTCCCCAGCCCTCCCACCACTCATCTCGAGGAGTCCAGCCTACTTTGGTACCCACCTACCTACTTTGAGGAGAGGGTCGGTGCCTTTCTCGACACGGCACTAGCGGACTGAGACCGGGAGGATAAGGAGGACGACGATGATGTCTACTAGGACAATGCTATCGTCGAGAGAGGCCAGACCGGCATGAGGACATCCTTGCCTCCATCGAGTCGGCCCACGGAGAGGCGGCATGGGATGCCATCGCCGCCACGAGATACGCCGTCGAACAACACGTCATCACACTATCACGGGTCTCGGTGGCGTGGGAGGCCAAATGCCGCCAGCACATGATCGATGAGCGACTGTGTTAGGCCGCTGATGGCCTACAAGTGCACAAGTTCATCGGAGCATATTTTTGTGGAAGTATTAATTCTAGGTTTTATATCGATCCCAATAAGGAGTCTAGGTAAGTGTTTTTATGCGACATTTCTATCGCACTCAAGGTGTCACTGGTCTTGAGTGAATTGACTTTAATTGTTGAAGGTGAAAGGTGGGTGAGTGAATAATAGAGAAAACTCACTGATGGGGATATGCCAAATGGGGTACGCCCAACAGGACGTTTCGATTGGGCCAAGGGCCTTGCGAGTGGGCCTGCAGAACAGCGGCTGTAACACGACTGGAAGCTGGAGGCCCAGAAGCGTAGCTGAAGCCCAGTCAGATTAGGTCAAAGCCTCCAAAACCTTGACTAGTTCGGTTGTATATCTATAAACCCTAGCGAGTTACCCCTTATATAAACCTCCCTAGGGTTCCCTTTGTACTCACGTTCCATCATACACCCCTTCTAGCGACTTCGGTTACGCCAGGCCTTGAGCTTCGCCACCGCCAATACAATCTAGAAGGAGTAGGTCTTTACCCTTCGGGGGCCGAACCTAGGAAAACTCATGTGCATCCGCCCCCATATCGCACCGCAGATGGCCGCTAGCTCTCACCCCCAATCTTATCAATCGCTACCCCTGGTAGCGACTGCCGTGGTCATTCCCACGACAGTGGAGCCCCACCGTGTGGCATGGCTGGTCTGGCGTGAGTTTTGCGGCGAGACCCTATTCGCCAATCGATCGGCTGATCTCCACCGGCCGCATGATCACCAGTGGCGGGATCCTCCAGATCCTGCCCAATAGCTACATCCCGGTGTTGCGTCCGATCACGCACAGCACGGTGATGCCAGTAGGCACCATCAACCTGTTCGTCGGCTTCACCGACGTAGTCGACTCGGCAGGAACGATGATCGTCGACGGATCGTCACCACGCCGCGATCTGCTCTTGGAGGACCATATCCGCTCCATCAGCCGCCTCGCCACCGACGACTTGAGGCACACCCTCAACAACCGCAGCGACCCCGAACCAAGGGGCTCGCTAAGCCGAGTCGGCCCCAAGTGCTTCAGACCAATGATCCGAGGCGAGAAGTACCCCGCCAACTTCAAGGCACCCAAGGAGATCAAAAAATATGATCCCACGTACGACGCAGCGGTGTGGCTAGACACGTACCTCATGGCGATGGAAATCGCTAGTCACACCAACCTGCTCACCGCTCGCTACCTCCCCCTGATGATGGAGGGAGAAACCATGCAATGGATCAACACCCTCCCTGCCAACAACATCGACTCGTGGGAGGAGATGCATGACGCCTTCATCAGGCACTTCGAAGGCTCCTACACACACGCCACCACCATCGAAGACCTAGAGCGCTGCATCTAGGGACATCGCGAGTCGACCCGCCACTGGATCCAGAGTTGGCAGGAACTGTGGATCAACGCCTCCGGCATCCACCCGGACACGGCGATCCACTGCTTCAAGAACGCTTGCCGGTACGAGCCTCTGGCCGCCAAGATCAAGAGGGTCTACCAGACGCTCGACAACATCCCAGACCTCCTCGAAATAGCCAAGCGCTATGCGGAGGAGAACCCCAACCAATACTCCGACGACGAGTCGAGGGGAAGACGCTGCACATAGCGGCAACAACAACGGGCGACAACGCGACATGCGCTACAGCAACACTCGCCTCACTGGCAAATGCCGTGGTGATGGGCGAGTCGACTTTGTCGATAACACCAGCTACGGCCAACGCGACCTGAAGAACTTCTGCCACGATGGAGGAAACTACCGCGACAACGGAAATTACCACGCCAACAACACGGTGAGGCTGAAATTCGACCCTGCCGCCCTACTCAACCAACCCTGTGTCTACCACAGCAGGGAGGGGAAGCCCACCACCCACACCACTGCGGACTGCCATTCTCTGAAGGAGATCGAGAAGGCAAGGCGGGCACGGGACGACCCCAAGAATAACCCACCAAGGGACAACGGCAATGCGACGGATTTGGCAACACCCTCGGCTCGCTCCACACATTCACCGGGCTCGGCGCCAAGCACAAGAAGAAGGTGCTTGCCCGCGCAATCGCCATCAATGCAATGACCCAGGTCGACATCCCCCGCTTCCTCAACTGGTCCAAGCAAAGAATCACCTGGAGTCGCCAAGATCATGTGCCCAGAATCGAGTACCCATGGCGAGCCGCCGTGGTGGTCAGGCCCAAATTGGCCGACTACTGGCTGCCCAAGTCGCTGATGGACGGTGGAAGCTCCATCAACATCATGTACTTGGACACATTCAAGAGGCTCCACCTCCCGGAGTCAGCGATCGAGTCGACCCTCACAACCTTCCACGACATCGTCCCTGGTTGGAAGGCGTACCCGATCGGCAAGGTGATGCTGCCAGTCACCTTCGGCACACCAGCGAACTTCCACACCAAGCGAATCATCTTCGAGCTGGTGAACTTTCGTAGCCCCTACCACTATGTCCTGGGGCGCCAGGCATTCGCCAAATTCATGGCGACTCCACATTATGCCTACAACATGATGAAGCTCCCAGGGCCAAGCAGCATCATCACCATCCACGGCGACCCCGACATGGCCGTGGAATGCAAGGACAAAGGCGCCAAGCTCGCCGACACCATCGTCGCCATGGATACTAACCACGTGGACAAACTCACGAAATACACGGGCAGCATCGACAAGGACGACCCCACCATCTTGAAGAAACCAACCGCCACGAACTCCACTTTTGAGGCAACCACGCACACCCGCACCATCGAGCTCATCCCAGGCGACTCCAGCCAGACGGTCACCATCGGGGCGAACATGAGCCCCGCATAGGAAAGTGCGCTCATCGGGTTCCTACGTGAGAATCGTGACATCTTTGCATGGAAACCATCCGACATGCCCGGTGTCTGGAGGGAACTCGCTGAGCACAAACTTAACACCGACCCCAAAGTGCGACCGATGAAGCAGTCGGTACGGCCCTTCAATGAAGAGCGCCGCCGAGCAATCGCCGAAGAAGTACAGCGCCTACTCGCCGCAGGCTTCATTCGGCCCATCAAGTACTCCAAGTGGCTGGCAAACCCAGTCCTGGTTCTGAAAAAGAACAACACCTGGAGAATGTGTATCGACTACACCAACCTCAACAACACATGTACGAAGGAGGAGTTCGTCCTACCGCGCATCGACCAGATCATTGATTCGACCACGGTATCAGAGTCGCTGTGCTTCCTCGACGCGTATTCTGGCTAACCAGATCAAAATGGCAGTCGAGGACGAGGATAAGACGACCTTCATCATGCCATTTGGCGCCTTCTACTACACAACCATGACGTTCGGCCTCAAGAACGCTGGCGCAACCTACCAAAGGTGCATGCATGAATGCCGTGCGAGCCAAATTGGCCTCAACATCCACGTATACATCGATGACGTGGTAGTAAAATCCACCCACCAGGACGACCTGCTCGCCGACCTGGCCGAGACCTTCGCGAATGTGCAAGATCAAGCTCAATCTAGGGAAGTGCACCTTCGGTGTCCCCACCGGACAGCTCCTGGGGTATGTGGTCTCCAAGCGAGGCATCAAGGCAAACCCTACCAAGATCGACACCATCGCGCGGCTCGGGAAACCCGAGTGCCTGCGCGACATCCAGAAGTTGGCCGGGCGAGTCACGGCTCTCAGTCGCTTCATTTCCCGGCTTGGCGAGAAGGCAATGCCTCTCTACCGCCTGATGCGCAAGAACCCCACGTTCCAATGGGACGCAGAAGTAGACAACGCGCTCAAGGCACACAAAGAAGTGCTGCTCGCGGTGCTACTGGCGCGTGGTTGACGTGGGTGCTTGTTCCTTCAATCCACGGCGCCAGAAAGATGCTTGTTGGCTCAAGATATGATGAGCTCGTTGGGAACCCCAAGAGGAAGGTATGATGAGCACAACAGCAAAATTTCCCTCAGTTGTGAAACCAAGGTTATCAAACCAGTAGGAGCAAGGAAACACCTCCAAGGTGTTGTTTCCAACTTGGAATCCTACACAACACAACTACAGAACTTTGTCCCCAACTTACAGCGAGGTTGTCAATCTCACCGGTTTTGCTGAAAACAAAGGATTAAAGGTATTGTGTGGAAGATAGTAGTATCTTGTAGAAAGTAAACAGAAAACAGTAAACAATTGTAGATTGATGGTAAAAGAAAGGACCGGGGTCCGTAGTTCACTAGTAGTGATTCTCCTTAAGATAGATGACATGTTGGGTGAACAAATTACAGCGGGGCAATTGACAAACATCGAGAAAGCATACATGCATATACTAATCATCTTGACTCCTATGAGATTTGATTGGGTATTACAACATTATACATAGACCGTAATCCAACTACATCTATGACTAATAATCCACCTCCAGGTTATCATTCGAACCCCCTCCAGTATTAAGTTGCAAGCAACAGATAATTGCATTAAGCATTGCGTATAAAGTAAACAATACGATTGTTCTATGAATGAAGGATTGTTGTTTTCTCCCTAGTAGCATCAGCACATCTAGTACCTTAGAGATTTCTGTCACTTCCCTAGATTACTAGAGGCATGAACCCACTATCGAGCATAAATACTCCCTCTTGGAGTTGCTAGCATCTACTCGGCCAAGATATCTACTAATGTAAGTGTTGGGTCCGCAGCATAGAAAACAAAAAAATTCCTATGGTGTGAACTACACGCCAAGATCTATCTACTAGGTACAAAGCAACAGGTGGACATACATCCAACGAGAACTTACCCTCGTAGACAACAAGCTTTGTTAACGAGTAGGAACTCGTGGTTGATGTAGTCGTACACTTGCCGATCTCAAGATCGTGATAAAGTCCAGCAGGTCCGACTCCAGCACGTCCATCAGATCTAGCTCCAGCACCACCAAGTTCAAGACTGCAGCAAAGCAGTGCATCCGTGATCGCACACACGTCCGGTACTCGACAACCTCCGTCCCTCGCTCCAAAGAAAGCAGAAGCAAAGAACTCCTTGCCAGATAAAGCCACTGGGAACATGTATCTCGCTAATCTGAGACCATGGGGGAATAATTCTAGAGGGGGAGAGAGATCCTTCACAAGGAGGTGCGAGTGAGAAGTGAGGAGGGGGTGGCCTTTTATAGGAGGAGGGGGTGACCTTCCTTCATGGCTGGCGCATGGAGGGGATGACCCTTCACCTCCTCCATTCATGTGGTGGTAACCCCTCCACATTAAAATGCCCCTTCACATTCTCTTTTAAAGTCTCCACTTTAAATGCATTAAATTTCTCCAAATTTAATGCTCCCTCATTTAATAAAACTCTTTTATTATTTTTATTCAGAATTTTGTTAATTACTTTAATTAAAAAACATTCACATAAAACCCCCTGCAACATTTCAATATTACATGCAGAACCAATTTCAGCAATTTCACCCGAAACAGTTTCGGTGTCTATTGAAATAATTCCAGCGCTTTCTTAAATCTTTATCTGAAACATATTTGCTCCAAATGGTGTCGGTATCCCTTAAGTGTGTGACCCTACGGTTCGCGAATAATGCAGACATGATCGAGACCCCTCTCCGATCAATAATCAGCAGCGAGACCTGGAGATCCATACTGACTCCTACACATTCAACGATGACTTCTGTGATCGTGAGAACCTTTAACGCTAGTAACTAAATCCCTTTGTCCTGTGATATATTACGTGTCCGAGATTCGATCATCGGTATCTCCATACCTAGTTTGATCTCGTTACCGACATGCACTCTTTTCTCGTTCCCGTGATATAACATTCTAGTGATCACATCACTTGATTGCAAGCTATTTCAATGTGATATCACCGAGAGGGCCCAGAGTATATCTATCCGTCATAGGGATGGACAAATCCCACTCTTGATCCATGAGCCTCAACATAGCACCTTCGTAGCACTGAACCCACCTTTATAGTCACCCTGTTACGGTGTGACATTTGATGTTATCAAGATACTCTTCCGGTGTTAGCAATTAACATGATCTCATGGTCTAAGGATAAAGATTACTTCGTATGATGTTATAGCAATATAAACATAATGACTTTGATAGTAATGCTATACTTCAGATGAATGTTCATCACATCATTCCACCAATGTTGTGACCTTGTTATTAACAACATCCAATGTCCATGATCAGGAAACCTTGATCATCTTGTTAATCAACAAGCTACTCTATAAGAGAGGCATAACTAGGAACCCTTTTTGTTTATTAAACACGCATGTATTGATGTTTTTGATCAATACAATTATAGCATGCAAAATAAAAATTTATCATAAACATGGAATAAGATAATAACCACTTTATTATTGCCTCTCGGGCATATTCCCTTCAGTCTCCCACTTGCACTAGAGTCAATAATCTAGTTTGAAAAACTTTGCGTATTGAACACCTATGGCTTTCCGGATCTGACAGTTTCAGGTCCGTGTGTATTTGCATGTCTTTGCGTCTCTAGGCATCACTCATTCTCAAATGAGATGGCATTGTATAAATTTGGTCCTCTGGTGAGACCTTTAGTTCGTTCGGCTCAAAATATGTTGATATTATTGTCACACAATATATCTCCATAGTTTTAGCCCACTTTGAACCACACCTAGTTTGATAACAAACTACTTAACACAAATGCCCTCCTTTGCTGCTACTATAGCAGTTATATACTTAGCCTTTTGTTGTAGTATCCGTCACAATATCTCAACTTTGGAACTCATCCAAATCCATCATAGAACATCCTTTCCATTATATTGTGCCACCCATAGTTTAAATTGAGATAAATTTAATTTGTATCTTGTGACAAAACTAGTATCAATGTAACACTTTACAATGAACTACCTTTAACTATTTGTCACTTATACATGATATATTCTTAGTTCTTCCAAAGCTCATAAGAATATCTTTACTATTGTCCAATGATCATCTTATGAATCATTCTGGTATATGCTCATAACATTTAGAGCATAGGACATTCTGGATATATACATATCATGGTATAATCGATCAAAATCTTCATGTGATTTTACTCACCAAGTGTTGAAACACTTGAATTTTGATACAATCCTTTCCATGCAGCAAGAACCTTTCTTGTTGTTTCCATATTGAACCCTTTCAATATCTCATATATGTATGTTCACAACCATATTTGCGCCTCAATCTATCCATATAGATATTGATGCCAAATATTCCGGGTTTGCCCAAGTCTTTCATCGAAATCTCATTTTAATGAAATTCTTAACTTGTGTCAATACAAGATACATCATTTCCAATCAACAATATGTCCTCTACATAATGTATTAGAAATATGTCTCAGCGCTATACGATATTGCAAGAATCTTCATCATCTCCGATGAATTTAAACTCTTTTAACAGTTTCATCATGGTGAAGATTCCAACTCCGCTATGCTTACTTCAACTATTGAAGTTTACATGCCCTTTTAGCACCCTTTGAATTAACAAAACCCTTTGGACCATGTCATGTACATGTCCTAGGTTACCGTTCTATTAGAAGAACCTTGTTTTGTTTATTCAACTACCATATACCAAATTATATGTAGTGGTTGCTACATTAATCCGTCAAGACTATATATTGCTATGAAAGATCAAATCTTGTCATAGTCAACTCCTTAAACATTGTCGTAAACTTCTTTCCGACATGTCGACTATTTCATAGATGTTAAACATCCATGTCTATTTCTTTATAGATCCAAACACGACCGATAGGCTTCACGCCTTTCTGGAGGGTCTTCCAAGTTCAGAAACTTGTTTTCTCGTGTATGGATACTATCACGGATTCTATGACTTCTAGTCATTTTATGGAGTCAGGGCCCATCATCGCTTCTTTGCATGTAGTCGGTTCATCATTGTCAAAACAATAACGACTTGCTTATCAAATCTTACTATTTGATTCTTACCGACCCACACGGTTCTATAGGAACTCTAATCTCCGAGATCACACCTTTTGTAATCACGAGAGCCATGAGCATTGTGGCCGCCACCGGGACACTTTCCGGCGCTGCGCTACTTAGCACATATAGCTAAGGTTCAACATATCAAAGTTCTATTGTCCTCCCACTTAACTTTTCACGAAAAGTTCCTTCTCAAGAAACTTGACGTTCCAAGCGACAAACTCTTTTGTCCTCGGTGTTATGGAGAAATTCCCAAGAAATTCTTTGGGATAACCTACAAAGACGTGCTTATCCGACTTTGGTTGTAAACATTTTACTTATGCATAGCATACCAAAATTTAAGAAAAGACAATTCGGGTTTTATCCCAAACCATAACTCATATGGTGTCATTTCAATGGATCACAATGGTGCTCTTTTCAGTGTAAAAGCGGAAGTCTCTAAAGCTTCAATCTTTAAAACATAATGGCAGTTTTATAAATGACACCTTTGATCTTACCATGTCAAACATGGTTTGATTTCATCTCTCGAATATGCCATACTCCTATGGTTTACCGGGAAATCCAAATTCATGGAACAATTCCTCAAATCTTAGATGTTTTGCTAAACATGTAACTCAAATATCTTCCTTTACTATCAAATCATAAACTCTTTTATTTTCTTGTTACAATGATTTTTCACTTCATCTTGAAAGTCTTTGAACAACTTTCAAATGTTTCATACTTCTTCCTTATTAAGTAAATATATAGATATATTCACTCAAATTTTTGAAGAAAGCATATGAAGCAAAAAAGATCCATCGCATATGGCTACACATAATGGAATATGCACATCAGCATGCACAATTTCCAATAAGCTAGTCATCCGTTCCTCTCTGGCCTATGGACGGAGTTTCAATTATCTCGAGGAAAGTCTCACATGCGTCAATTGATCAAAATCAAAGACTCCAAAAATCCATCAACATGGAGTTTCTTCATGTTTTCTTTCAAATAAAATTTAAACAGCGATGTCACTTCATAAGTATCATTTGTCTTGCGACATTTTAGCAATAGTGTTTATGGATGTGATTTATCCAACTAGACTTGTAAAAGTTCATCCATCCTTTATGGAATACGGTAATTTTTTGAACAGCCATTGTTCTCATGATACCGGAACAAAATAACAATTATTTAAACAAATCTTGAAGGCTTGGTTTGATGACAACGAAAAACACAATAACACTTTATTTGTTTTCGATGAACATCATCACTCATTCTCTTGCTGGTTACTTAGGCCATTGTAGTTCATGAATTGCGTTATCCTGTATGACACTTCATACCAACCAATTCGGTATCCAATATCGGTATACAATACCTAAGAACCACATTGTTTAACAAGCAAGGAATATAGCCATAACATGTATATCTTCTATATACCTAAGTTGGACATCTCCAAACTTTTATTTTCTGCCAAATATTTTATAGATTCTCTTTCAGCAATTCCTTTTTCTTTTAAAAGAATCTATCAACATCAATAGTGGTGTCATTCACATGACACATAGTACAAAGCGTATATAGTCAAATACTAATACCTTTGGACTTGCACTTTGAAGTGGATCACCATCATCAAATGTTTGGCATTCTTTCAAAAATCCATTCTTTAGTAATCTATTAGTGTAGTAAACATTTTACTTACATCTTCTATTCATCCTTATCATGACAACTTTCATGATCAAGCTACTATAGCCTATACGGAAGAATCGCGAGTATAATATCAGTTCCTAAAACCTTTTTGGTAGATTCGGATGCCTAGCATCTCCATCCTTCACAAATTCTCATACAATATGAGAACATGTATTTTGCTAAATTATACTCTATCATAATGCAACCAAAAAACATTGTTTCAGATATCACAATATCTTTCACACATGATGGTTTCTGAAACAATTTCCAGCTCCAATATAATCTTGATATTAAAACAACTTTTGAATATCAATAATCATGGAGGCAAACATGATACTTTAGATACTAACATTGGAATTCTTACTCTTGATTTAATACTACTTATTAAACTTCATGGAGTAAATAGAGTTTGCTGAAAGTTTGCAATAGGACTTATAAACTTTAAATTGACATTCGAAACAATACGATACCAGTTCGTAAAGTAAATATCCAGAATTCTATAGTTCTATTATCTCAAATAAAAACTAAGCATAAGGTAGAAAACGAATGCCAATGACTACAACAAACTATGCAAATTCACTTTGATTTAATTTATGACAAATTTGGTTCGACTAATCCAAATTAGAAATGAACTCCCACTCAAAAACGACATCCCTCGTGCCTTTTTGGTGATTACATGAACCAAATCCACTACACCAAGTCCGATCATCACGTGAGTTGATGTAGCTTCAAAGGCGAGCATCTATATGGGCATCATATCAACTATATGACTCATGCTTAACCTTTCGGTCCGTGTTCCGAGGCCATGTCTGTACATGCTAGGCTCGCCAACTAAGAACCTTAGTACTCGCATGTGTAAAACTGTCTTACACCCGTTTGTATGAAAGCGTAGAGTCGAGTACACCTGATCATCACGTGATGTCTCGAAATATGATCCACAAAACAGTGCATACTTAAGGAAGAACACATTTTTATCTTGATATCTAAAAGAGGGATCATCTTACAATGCTACAGAAAGCGCCAAACTAGCAGTATAAGATGCTAACATCTAATGTGTAAAGTGAGATGATATGGTCCATGCATTTGATCTCTATCACTTGCATCGTGGTATGATCTCTATCATTCCTTTGTGTGTAAGGCCAAGGTCTATGGAACTTACACGTTGAGTGTGTTGTAAGAGTATCTATCATACATCTACTTACAACAATACCATATCAATACACTAGCCCAGCAACAATCTAAACTAGATGCCTCTAATTTATCAATTGCAAGTTTTATGTGGCTTAGGGCTTTCGGAGATAGAACCGTTCTTACCTACGAACATGAACCACAACGAGGATAACTAAGTTATTAGCAACTCGTTGTAAATCAGATATTGACTATAGTAGGAGAGACAAACACCCGCCAACCACTTATGCAAAACAAGTTGCATGTCAGTCGTGGAACCGGTCTCATGTACGATGACATGTAAGGTTGGTCCGGGCCGCTTCATCCCACTATGCCACCAATATCCAAAATACATAGAAGATGCAATAACATGATCATCATCGCCCACATATCAACATATGTGTACTACCCATGCTAAGCACATACGCATAGATCAGTCTCTGATACCACTGTTGGGTGCGCAGCATAGAAAACAAAAAATTTCCTACGGTGTGAACTACACACCAAGATCTATCTACTAGGTACAAAGCAACGGGTGGACATACATCCAACGAGAACTTACCCTCGTAGACAACGAGCTTTGTTAACGAGTAGGAACTCGTGGTTGATGTAGTCGTACACTTGCCGATCTCAAGATCGTGATGAAGTCCAAAGGTCGGCTCCGGACGTCCATCGATCCAGCTCGCACCACCAAGTCCGGCCGCAGCGGTGCATCTGTGATTGCACACACGCTCGGTACCCCGACAACCTCTGTACCTCGCTCCAGCAAAGCAGCGGAAGCAGCAACTCCTTTCCAGATAAAGCCACCGGGAACATGTATCTCGCTAATCCAAGACCATGGGGGAATAATACTAGAGGGGGAGAGAGATCGTTCACAAGGAGGTGTGAGTGAGAAGTGAGGAGGGGGTGGCCTTTTATAGGAGGAGGGGGGTGCCCCTCCTTCATGGCGGCATGGAGGGTGACCCTTCACCTCCTCCATTCATGTGGTGGTAACCCCTCCACATTAAAATGCCCCTTCACATTCTCTTTTAAAGTCTCCACTTTAAATGCATTAAATTTCTCCAAATTTAATGCTCTCTCATTTAATAAAACTCTTTTATTATTTTTATTCAGAATTTTGTTAATTACTTTAATTAACAAACATTCACATAAAACCCCCTGCAACATTTCAATAGTACATGCAGAACCAATTTCAGCAATTTCACCCGAAACTGTTTCGGTGTCTATTGAAATAATTCCAGCGCTTTCTTAAAACTTTATCTGAAACATATTTGCTCCAAATGGTGTCGGTATCCCTTAAGTGTGTCACCCTACGGTTCGCGAATAATGCAGACATGATCGAGACCCCTCTCCGATCAATAATCAGCAGCGGGACCTGGAGATCCATACTGACTCCTACACATTCAATGATGACTTCTATGGTTGTGAGAACCTTTAACGCTAGTAACTAAATCCCTTTGTCCCGCGATATATTACATGTCCGAGATTCGATCATCGGTATCTCCATACCTAGTTTGATCTCGTTACCGACATGCACTCTTTTCTCATTCCTGTGATATAACATTCTAGTGATCACATCACTTGCTTGCAAGCTATTTCAATGTGATATCACCGAGAGGGCCCAGAGTATATCTATCCATCATCGGGATGGACAAATCCCACTCTTGATCCATGAGCCTCAACATAACACCTTCGTGTAATCGAACCCACCTTTATAGTCACCCTGTTACGGTGTGACGTTTGATGTTATCAATATACTCTTCCGGTGTTAGCAATTAACATGATCTCATGGTCTAAGGATAAAGATTACTTCGTATGATGTTATAGCAATATAAACATAATGACTTTGATCATAATGCTATACTTCGGATGAATGTTCATCACATCATTCCACCAATGTTGTGACCTTGTTATTAAAAACATCCAATGTCCATGATCAGGAAACCTTGATCATCTTGTTAATCAACAAGCTAGTCTATAAGAGAGGCATAACTACGAACCCTTTTTGTTTATTAAACACACATGTATTGATGTTTCCGAGCAATACAATTATAGCATGCAAAATAAACATTTATCATAAACATGGAATAAGATAATAACCACTTTATTATTGCCTCTCGGGCATATTCCCTTCAGTAAGATCCCAAAACTTTAATCCAAATGATCAAGATCAAAACTACGCAATTTAGGGTTAACAAAAACTTTTTCTCTTTTAAAATATTTAAGCATGCATATGAGTGTTGCATTAAATATGACTTGATTTGAATTGCCATGATTGTTTGTTCTAATGGTTGTAAAATAATTCTAAGATGAATGCCACATCATCTAGATCATTCCCAAGCAAAATCCAAAGAAAAAGAAATCAAAAAGAATTAATAAATGAGAATGGTCATTTTGGCCATTTTAATCAACTAGTCCACTTTGGGTATTCCTAGCACTCAATTTCAAACAGAAACAAATGTGGATCTTTGCACCCCTTACTAGTACAAGTTAAGATGTACCAAGGCCCACTTTGTGATCTTCCAAAAACATTTGAGCTCTAATTTTAAGTGACATTTGAAAATGGAATCTATCTCATATGCCTAGATCACCCTTTTTCAAAAACCATCCAAATGAACTCCATTTAAAAATCCCAAGCAACCACAGTTGCTTAAGCATGTGACAAACCACTCCACCAAAAATCTCTGAAAAATTCAAAAGTTTTCTTCATGCGACCATTTTGTCAAACACTTGGCAGGCACTAATCACACTCTAGATTAGACTCACTGTTTCTAAGGGTTTTGCCACCCATTTGCACCCCATTTACTCCCTCTGTCCCTCTTTGATCTAACCAAGCCGAAACCAACCCATCCCCTAGTATCTAGCGCCAGTACCACGCCACCCCGAGGCCATGCTCGCCGGTCGATCATGCGCAGCTCGCAGCAGACCACCAGCCCCTCTCCGCCGCTCCAGGAAGGGAGGCGTGACCTCACCGCCGTCCACGGTCCACCCCACGGCCCCTGCTAGCCACTGGACCACCGAAGCCAACCCCCACACTATGTCTCTGCGCCGCGCGAACGCACGCCAGAGCGCCTTCACTGCCAGGACGCCACACGCCGCGCCTCGACCCTAGACCGCGCACGTCGCTCCGCCTTGACCACCTCAACCCGCTAGACATGCGTACCTTGCCGCTCGACCCACAGTCGCCGGGAACCGCGTCGAGCATCGCCTCTGTCTCCTAGAGCGCGAGACGCTCCCGACCATAATCCACCGCCCCTAGCATAGCCGTTACGCCCTAGCTGACCGCCAGGGAACCGTCCACTATTTGCCTACCTCGCCCATGCTGATAGCCCCCTGTGCCGTCGTCACCGACGAGCTCCACCCATGCCTCTCTGCCACCTCGCCGCGCCTATATAAGGGAGCCTCCCCAACACGAATTCGTCACAGTTACTCACTCCCCTCTATCCACTGATCCTTCCCCACCTCTCGCCGGAGCAGCTCGAGCAGCAAATTCCCGGGGACCGCCTGCAACAGAGGGAGGACGGAGCCCCGCTTCGCGCCCACCGAGCGTAATACGGACTTCGCTTTGAGCTCAACCGTCGTCTCCTCGTTTGTTTGGCCGCCTCGCCGCACAGCCTCGTACACCTCACTCCTGGTACACCCTCACACTTTTAGGGAGCTTAGCCTATTTGGTCTGTCGTGACAGTTGATCGTCCCACCCAACCTTTCATTTCTTCACTATCCCACCCTCCACAATGCCCTGCACCGCATATTTAATTTAATGAGCCGAAAAGGGGGACCCCCAACAAAAAGCTTCCTGGGTCTAGAGTGCCACACGGAGCCCTAGTCACCACCCCCACCGCACCGTTGGGTTCCACCTTGCAATCGTATGTGATTGATGATATAAGCCCGACCATAGATCCCATTCTAATCCCTCGGTCCCACAATGCCGTCACTTCTTCATATTGAAACAGCCTTTGACAGGACCCTGTCAATATTCTGTGGATCTTGCAGAGTAATTTGGGCTAGACCGTTAGTGTTCCCGCCAAAGCCCGTAGATTCAAATTTAGCTTTTTCCTTTTTAGCTGAAACCTAGTTATGTCCTTTAGTTTGAAAATCAATTCAGTGAGTTTTACAAATCCAAATTGAGTGATTCCAATTTTGTTGGAAAGCTAATTAAAATATCTATCCAAGCCCGTTGGATTTAAATCATTTAGAGTTATAGATCTCTCCTAGCTAAAATAACAAGACAGAAGCTTTTGCACATTCAAACATTTTTATAAAATCAACCATAATAGCTGTTGAGTTGATTCCAACTCTCAAAAATCACATTTAACCATACCTATCTGAATATGTAATAATATTAAGGTTTGCATGCAGTGACTTTGGACTAGTACCAAATTAATGCTATATAGGCATTTCTAGTCACTTTAAATCATTAAATAATAAACTTAAACTTATTAAATTGTGATCCAACATTGAAATCACATTCCCATGCATTAGAATATGTGGTGATGACATGTGTCCACATGATCCCATATTTTAATTGGAGAATATTAAATCTTAGTTATTTTCAATGAGTAGAAATTACTTTTCTCAAATAAAAGAAATGAAACTAGTTCATTAAACCTTGTGATGTTTGTGATGATACTAGATCATCAAATTTGTGTCTTAGAGTGCTAAGTAGACTAGTTAAGTATTGTTTGGTGATTGTGTATTCCGTATATATTTATAGACAATTGTACCGACCAAGTCTACGAGGAGGAGGAGTTCTACCAAGAGGAGAAGGAAGAGAATTTCAACCACTGCACCAATCATGGCAAGCTAGAACTAAGAAAGTTAACACTTTCCCACTTAACTTGAGCAAAAGCTTTAGGCATGCTTTGGTTATACCATTTGACTTATACCTACTCCAAGTTTTATTTACAAGCTTTACTTTCTTTTACTTCACCAAAGTTTCTTACTTGTTTATAGATAGCATAAAGAGTATAAAACTTGACCTATCTAGTTAGACTTATATGTCATTATATGGCATGAGATTGATTTAGCATCCCACATTAGTGAACACTCTTAACTTAGTAGTTTAGAGCTAAACCAAAACTTGATCACTTTAGATGGGAATACTTGGTGAAAATGACTTGTGAAAACCTTGGAATGATGAGTCATTCTATTGAGATGTTTTGACATGTGTTGAGAAACACAAATGGTTTATGATGATGAACATGTTAAGGCATGAGCCTTAGCCCCTTTATAAAAACTGATGGTTGGGTTCGGATGCGATACCATTCCAATTTTACCGTACAACCACAATACCTGATTTGGGTAAGGCTTAGCCGGAAGTTTATATGCATTAGTATTAGTTCCCTCACGGGAGAGGTTTGAGCTGAGGCTACCTCTCAATGTTGTCCACCTATGCAGTGCCCAGGATGACAGATGGTCATGGCTGGGAGGCCAAGCTCATAGGAGAGGTGCTTATACTAGAGTGTGTAAAGGAAAGGTTATGTTTGATTATCTGCATACTAAGTATGATGATTCAAGGTTATCTCTGATAGATGTATCGAATTTTGTGGTGAAAGTGTACCACCTCTGCAGAGTGTCAAACTATTCGAATAGCCGCGTCCGTGGTTATGGACAGTTGGAGTGGCCATACTGTTCTGTTGTCAGATGTTTTCAAAATGACTTATGAAATGAGTTGTGACATGACTTGGCCACAACAGCGTTGTGACTATGACAACTAAGTTCCCACTTAGGTGATTTTCAACTTTATTTTATCTTTCTTTATTTCTGAACTCAGCTTAGGTTTCAAACTTAGCTTTACAAATAAACTTAGAACTTAGCATTCCTACTAGAACTATCTTACTTGTTAGTGGTAGTTTGCGAGTACTTAAAGAGTACTCATGGCTTTGTCCCTGGCTATTCCTATGGCCAGACTATGAGGAGGACTACCCTGAAGTAGGACAACAGGACGGCTATGACAACTAGGATCATCTCCCATCGTCAGCATTGCCTGTGACACCGAAGATGGACCCCATCGCTATGCTATTTATTCCGCTACTTGTTTGTATTAAGACTGGATCATGAGATCCTTTATTTGTGTAAGACCTTATTATGGTTTGTAATGGATGATGCACTGTGACATCCAATCTGTTATGTCTCGCAAAAATGGTAATCCTGGGATTGCGATGTATGGCATAACAGGCATCTGGGATTAAAAATCGGGTGTTGACAAGTTGGTATCAGAGCCATCCTGACCATAGGAGACCCTAGTTAGACTGGACGTCCGAAACAAAAACTTAGTTTCAAAAACCAAAGTGAGTATTTGTGAAAACTATTTCCGCTCTTACCCTTGGGATTCTTCCTCTCAAAAAAATTCATGTTCCTCCAAATTCTTACATTACTACATAAAACTTTGACACACTTGATCACTTCACTAACCTTCTCAACCTAAATTCTTATAGATGGAAGTTCAGTACAGCAAGTTCTACCAGTTGGGCAACGGAGGCCAACTGATCTTCGAGAGGATCTTGATTCACTGTCTGAGTACTTGGAGCGTCCTCATCCGGAATTTCTTGGAGCTTAACTCCCTGGTCCACCAGGAGGAGATTTACAATGGCTAGTAGTTGCTGATCTTCGAGGCAAGTTAGAAGCACCAAAGTCTAAGAGGATTCAGTTCTCCGTGAGAGAGAACAACTGGCTAGATGGATTATCCAGGGCAATGCATGAAGCTCTCGCTCGTCTTTGTGCCCAGAGTGTCAACCTAATCCAGGGAACCCGCTTTGTCCACTATGCAAGGCGTGATTCTATGGGAATGCCTCTAGAGATGCCAAGTCACCCGGTGTTGAAGCGTCAAGTGGAGAACCTCAACTTCCTGCTGTACGACAGACAAAAGGAATTGGACAATGCTAGAGAGTTCGCCAACCACAACCTTGCCATTGTCGCCTAGAAGGCCCAGACTTTCTCACTGCTCATCAAGGATCGTCAGTCTCTTCGCTGTCAACGTGCAAAGAAGGATCGCACCATCGACCGTCTTTGCAAGAAGGTGGCCGACCTCGAGAAGACCATCAAGGAGCAAGAAGCTCAGCTTGCAGCAAAAGAAGAAGAAGAGGAAGGTGAAGATATCCAAGGGGATATTGACTCATACCTCAGCAATGATGATGACTATCTAGAGGATGATGCCATGGACTTCTACACCGACGATGATGACTCTGACTTCATCGATGATGAGTAGATGCACTAGAGCACTATCGTAGGAGTGAGGCGTATCGGTCCCATTGTATCTTAGCTTACAGAATGGTTCTTCAAATCATCTGTTTTCCTTTCATGTTGTGGTGTGTGTGTGTTTGTATCGTGTGCCTTGCTTGAATGAATGAAAATAAGTTAGTTTGCAAAACCTGAGTCAAACTCAAAGTTTTAGCCTTGAAACCAAAACCATAAACCTCAGAACTTTCACTCTTACCCCTTTATCTATCTCAATCTTCGGATGACTCATGGAAACCAAGGAGGGAGCAGCTCATCGCAAGACCCAATGCTGCAGATTCTGTAGACTCTCATTGCAGACCGTGAAGCTAGTAGGGAGAAGCGCCAAGCAAATCTAGCCACCCTACAACATATTGCCCAGATGGCTCACAACAATCAGAATCATGGAAATCAGGATCATCATGGATCCAAACTCAAAAAATTCCAGAATACCAATCCCCCAATCTTTAGCAAGTCTGAAGACCCACTGGATGCTGATGATTGGTTGCAGACAATGGAGAACAACTTAGAAGTCGCCGGAGTGGATGCCAACGAGAAAGTTCTTTTTGCCACCCACTATTTGGCAGGAGATGCAAGAGCATGGTGAAACAACACCCGCACGATGAACCATGGTCAAGTGATGACATGGGAAGCCTTCAAAGTCAAGTTCAGCCGCACCCACGTGCCGTAGGGTCTAGTCACCCGAATGAGAGATGAATTCAGAGAGCTAAAGCAAGGCAGAATGACTGTAGTGGAGTACCATGATAGATTCTTGTCCCTCGCCAGGTATGCACCTGATGAGATCAACACGGAGGCCAAGAAGAAGGAGAGATTCCTGAACGGACTGCATGATGAGATGCAGATGGTCCTCGTCAACATCCATTTCAAGGATCTCGAATAGCTAGTCGACTCTGCCATTCAAATGGAAGGGAAGATAAATCAAGCAAACGACAGCCGCAAACAGCGGATGATGCACCAAGTTGGATCCAGTAGTCACCAGAAGTACCATCCCAACCCGTCTGCCGGATATGCACTGCGGAACAATCGACCCCCAATGTCTCGCCCAAGCTACCCTAACCATGGCGGAGGAAATGTGAAGTCCGGAGGAAACAAAAATCACCCCGGCAACTCCAGCAATTTCAACCGTGCACCTCCCAAGCACAACAACAACAACAACATCAACAACAAGACTGCACCCAGAACTGGAAGCAATGATGTGCCCGTGGCAGCAAAGGACAAGTCTCAGATTACTTGTTTCGAGTGTGGAGTGAAGGGTCACTACTCCAATGAGTGTCCCAAGAAGATTGCCGCCACTGCCAATGTGAATGCCCCAGCTCAACAGCAGCGTCGTGTTCAACCAGGAAGAAGATTCGCCCCAGGGAACCCTCACAACCGTAACGGCCATATCTTCCACATGAACACCGAAGAAGCCCAAGAAGCGCCAGATGTAGTGCTGGGTATGTTTTCGGTCAACTCAGTTTTAGCAAGAGTGTTGTTTGACTCTGGAGCATCGCACTCATTTGTCACCGAAGAATTTGCATGCACTAGTAAGATTCACCCAACCAACTTGAAGCATGTCATGATAGTTCAAATACCTGGTTCAACTACAAAATCTAGAAAAATTTGCAAAGCTGTGCCTATCAGAATACATGGGATAAATTTTTATGCCAACCTAATAGTACTTGGAACCAAAGGTTTGGAAGTAGTACTAGGAATGGATTGGATGTCAAAGCATAAAGGATTGATTGACTGTGCCAAGAAAGCCATCACCATGACCAGTAGCTCTAGAGTATCAATAGAGCATATATCTAAAACCTTGGCCCGTCAATTCAAGTGCAACAAGAGCCTAGCCCTACCCACCATAGGCCAAGTCAGGGTAGTCTGTGAATACCCCGACGTATACCTAGATGAATTGCTCGGTATGCCCCCAGATAGGGATATTGTAACATCCCAAAACTTTAATCCAAGCTTATCAAGATCAAATCATCCAAATTTGGGGTTAACAAAAACTTTTCCAAATTTAAAATGAAAGCATTCATATATGTGTGCATTTAAAATAGGAGTTGTTTGAATTGCCATGATTGATTGATCCAATGCTTCTAAAATGTTTCCTAGGTGATTTAAACATCATCTACATCATTCCCAAACTTTTCCTAAAGAAGATCAAATCAAAAAGAATTAAAATAAAGAAATGGTCATTTTGACAAATTTAACTCTCATGCCTACTTTGGCTATTCCTAGTACTCAATTCTTAACAGAAACAATTCTTGATCTTTGCACCCCTTGCTAGTACACATAATGAGGTACCAAGGCCCACCTTTTTATGTACTAAAAACATCCTGTAAACTATTTTAAATGATAGTTTAAAATTGAATCTAACGCATGTGCATAGATCACCCCTATTTCAAAAACCATCTAATTGAGCACCATTTTCAAAACCCTTGCAACCAGAGACTACCTATCACTAGTGGAGATCACTCAAAAAATTTGAACTCAAAATTCAAATTTTTTTCTCTTGCGGCCATTTCATCAAACACTTGGCAGGCAGAATCACACCTCTAATCCTAGCTCACTGTTTTGAACAGAGTTTTGCCCCCATTTGATCTCCATTTAATCTCTTTGTCCCCCTCTGATCAAACCATGCCATTTGCAACCCATCCCCTACACCCTAGTGGCAAGGCAATGCCATGCCGAGCACCACCCTGGACGGCCAAACTTGCCCCGCTGCAGTAGACCACCTCCTCGTTCCTCTCCATGTCTAGGAGGTAGCCAACACCGCATCGCCCCTCTCTGTCCCTTGCCCGAGCCAAGAGCCGCCGTGGACCACAGAGAAGAACCCGCGCCTAGTGCCACCGAACCATGCCGATGCCGCCCGCAGAGCGTGCACTATCCCCGCTCGCACCGACCGCCCCTTGGCACCAGCCCACGCCCACCGCTCCGCCTCGACCTGGAGAACACCCCAGACACCTCCGTTCGCCGCCCAAAGCCCCACAGCCACCGCTCGCCGTGGACACAGCCCCTTCGGCCGCGCAGAGCGCCACCTAGCCCCGACCGCATGCCACCGCCCCTACGGCCGTATTGAAGTCCTAGAGCACCGCCAGGGAATCACCCACCGATCGCAATCCCCAGCCATGCTGCTAGCTCGCCGTAGCCATGTCGCCACCGTCGACCGCACATCCCGCTCGGTCTCACCGTCGAGCCTATAAAAGGAGCCCTCCCCAGCACCAAAGACTCACACCATTCCACTCCCCTCACCTCTCTGAACCTCACCCACCTCTCGCCAGAGCAAGTGGAGCAGCAGCTCGCCGGAATTGGAGCCGGAGCCGCCGCCTCGTGAGAAGAAGGGTGCCGTTGATTCCAGCCACCCCAAGCTCCGCCGTGACCAGGCCTCGCCTCGTCGTTGTCTTCCACTTCGTTCGCCCGCCTCGCCGACCCTGCTGGAGCCCTGGTACGCTCCCAGTAGACCCCCACCGAGCCGCTAGGGTTCGAGCTCGCCGGCGACCTGTTCGTCGTCGACGACGACCCTCAGCCGTAGATCTAGCCTCTAATCGCATGGCCCACAACACGCGTACCGTTTCGCGTTTTAAGTGCCGCTGACAAGTGGGAACCCCCTGTCAGCTGAGCCCCGCGCCACGTAGCGCCACTGGGCCGGCCCATTTATTTTCCCGCGCGAGCCCGTAGATTCAAATCTGGATTTTTCTTTTTAGTTAGAATATAGTTTCTGTCCAGTGTTTCAAAATTCAATTATGTGAGTTTGACAAATCCAAATTACATGAAACTAATTTTGTCTGAAAGGTATTGAAATGCTCTGTCCAAGCCCGTTGGATTTAATTCATTTAGAGTAATAGATTTCTCCTAATAAAAATAAGAAGACAGAAGCTTTTGCAACTTGAAACATTTTTATAAAATCAACCAAGTTAGATTTTGAGTTGATTCCAACTCTCAAAAATAACATTTCATCATATATATCCAAATATGTAATAATATTAAGGTTTACAGGCAGTGACTTTGGACTAGTACCAAAATAATGCTATATAGGCATTTCTAGTCACTTTAAATCATTAAATAATGAACTTAAACCAAAGTAATATTGATCCAACCTTTAAATCTCATTCCCACATGTTAGAATATGTGGTGAGGACATGTGTCCACATGATCCCATGTTTTGGTGGTGAATATTAAATTTTAGTTAATTTTTCAATGAGTAGAAATTACTTTTCCAAAATAAAAAGGTTGAAACTATTGAATTAAACTTGTGATGTTTGGGATGATAATAGATCATCAATTGTGTGGTTTAGAATACTACTTAGCCGAGTTAAGTATTGTTTGGTGATTGTGCACTCCCTATGTATTTCTAGACGATAGTACCGACCAAGCCTTCGAGGAGGAGGAGGAGTTCTACCAAGAAGAAGAAGAAGAAGAAAACTTCAACCACTGCACCAACCAAGGCAAGCTATTAGTGGCAAGCTAACCCTTGCAAACATGCTTTAGTAAGCTATTGTTAGCAAGCTAGAATAAAACTAGATGGTTTAGTAAAGATGCCTTAAGCATGCTTTGATCACACCCCTTTAACTATTAGTACCCCAAGTCTTATTGACAAGTTTTACCTCCTTTGGTTTACACAAAGTTCTTTACTTAATTTTGAAGGTAGCATAAAGAGTATAAAACTTGACCTACTTAGAAACCTTTAGATGTCATTCTATGGCATGAGATTGATCCCATCTTTCCACCTTAGTGAACACTCTTAACTTAGTACTTTAGAATAGCTCAAAAACTTGAGTCACTTTAGATGGGAACACTTGGTGAAAATGAGTTATGAAAACCTTGGAATGATGAGTCATTCTATTGAGATGTTTTGACAGGTGTTGAAAAACACAATTGGTTTATGATGATGAAACTGATGAGGCATGAGCCTTAACCCTTTTATAAAACTGATGGTTGGATTCGGATGCGATACCATTCCAAATTTACCGTACAACCACATTACCTGAATTGGGTAAGGCTTAGCTGGAAATTTATATTTATTAGTATTAGTTCCCTCACGGGAGAGGTTTGAGCTGAGGCTACCTCTCAATGATGTCCACCTATGCAGTGCCCAAGATGACTGATGGTCATGGTTGGGAGGCCATGCTCATAGGAGAGGTGCTTATACTAGGGTGTGTAAAGGGAAGGTTATGTTTGATTATCTGCATACTAAGTATGATGATTCAGGGTTATCCCCATGGATGTATCGAATCTTGTGGTGAAAGTGTACCACCTGCAGTGTCAAACTATTGAATAGCAGCGTCATGATTATGGATAGTTGGAATGGCCATACTGTTTCGTTGTCAGATGTTTTCTAAATAACTTGAAATGAATGATGAACTTTGACTTGACCACAACAGGGTTGCGTGAATGATAATAGCTTCCCAACTTAAGTGATTCTAAAACTTTACTTTATCTTTTCTTGCTTCAGAACTCAGCTTAGGTTTCAAACTTAACTTGATAGTTATTCTTTAAATTCAGCACTTTAACTTAGAATTATAACCCTTGTTAGTAGTAGTTTGCGAGTACTTAAAGAGTACTCATGGCTTTTGTCCCTGGCTATTATCATGGCCAGACTATGAAGGAGATTATCAAGATGATGGTCTTGAGGATGGCTATGATAACTAGGACTATCTCGCCTTCGTCGGCATTACTGTCTTTGAAGATGGACCCCACCGCTATGCTATCGTTTATTTCCGCTGTTTGTTGTATTAAAGACTGGATCATGAGATCCTTATTTGTGTAAAACCTTATGTATGGTTTGTAATGGATGATGTACTGTGATATCCAATCCCTTATGTCTCGCAAAAATGGTAATCCTGGGATTGCGAGGTATGGCATAACAGGCATATGGGATTAAAAATCCGGGTGTTGACAAGTTGGTATCAGAGCCATCTTGACCATAGGATACCCTAGTTAGAATGGACGTCCACACCAAAAACTTAGCTTCAAAACCAAAGTGAGTATTTATAAAAAAAAACTACTTCCCCTCTTACCCTTGTGAACTCATTCTTTCTCAAAAATACATGTTCCTCAAAATTCTTACATTACTACTTAAAAATTGACACCCTTGATCACATCACTAATTTCCTCATCCTAAATTCTTGTAGATGGAGACTTAGTTCAGCAAGTTTTACCAGTTGGGAAACGGAGGTCAGCTGATCTTCGAGAGGGATCTGGATTCACTATTGGAGTTACTAGGCCGCCTGCATCCGGAGTTTCTTGGAGCTCAACTTCCAGGACCCCCAGGAGGAGACCTACAATGGCTAGTCACCGCAGATCTTCGAGGAAGCATTGAAGCACCAACCTACGGGAGAATTCAGTTCTCGGTGAGAGAGAACAACTGGCTAGATGGATTAGCTAGGGCAATGCATGAAGCTCTCGCACGTCTATGTGCCCTCAGCGTCAACAAGATTCAAGGAACCCGTTTTGCCCACTATGCAAGACGTGACTTCATGGGAATGCCGATGGAGATGCCAAGTCACCCAGAATTGAGGCGTCAAGTGGAGAACCTTGACTTCTTGCTTCATGACCGACAACAGGAACTGGACAATGCCAGAGAGTTAGCAAACCAGAACCGTGCCATTGCCGACCAGAAGGCCCAGACTTTCGCACTGCTCGTCCAAGATCGCCAGTCTCTTCGTCGCCAGCGTGCAAAGAAGGATTGCACCATCGCCCGTCTTCGCAAGAAGGTGGCCGACCTCGAGAAGACCGTCAAGGATCAGGAAGCTCAGCTTGCCGCCAAAGAAGAAGATGATGAGGGTGAAGACATCCAGGGAGATATGGATTCTTACCTCAGCAACAATGACGACTTTCTGGAGGAGGATGCCGTGGACTTCTACACTGATGATGAAGACTCCGACTTCATCGACGATGAGTAGATGCACTAGAGCACTGTCGTAGCATGAGATGTATCATCTCATTATATCGTAGCGTGCAGAATGGTTCTTAAAACCATCTGTTTTCCCCTTTGATTGTTGTGGTGTGTGTTGTATCATGTGCTTGCTTGCATGAATGAAAGTAAAGTTAGTGGAAAAACCTGAGTCTAACTCCAAGTTTTAGCTTTGAAAACCCAAAACCATGAACCTTAGAATTTCCCTCTTACCCCTATATCTATCTCAATCTTCAGATGACTCGTGGAAACCAAGGAGGGAGCAGCTCATCGCAGGACCCAATGATACAAATCTTGCAGAATCTCATCATGACCGTGAAGCAAGCGGGGCGGCGGCGTCAAGCCAACCTAGCAACATTGCAGCAGATCGCCCAAATGGCTCTCAACAACCAAGGACATGGAAATCAGGATCACCATGGATCTAAACTCAAAAATTTTCAGAACACCAATCCCCCAATATTCAACCAATCTGAAAACCCATTAGATGCTGATGACTGGTTACAGACCATGGAAAACAACCTCGAAGTTGCAGGAGTTGATGAGAATGAGAAAGTTCTCTTCACCACCCACTATCTGGCGGGAGATGCAAGAGCTTGGTGGAATAGCATCCGCAACATGAACCATGGCGGTGATGACACAGGAAGCATTCAAGGTCAAGTTCAGCCACACACGCGCAAGGTCTTGTCAGCGGATGAGAGATGAATTCCGTGAACTGAAGCAAGGAAGATTGACTGTAGTAGAGTACCGTGACAAATTCTTGTCACTTGCCAGATATGCACCGGATGAGATCAACACGGAGGCCAAGAAGAAAGAGAGATTCTTAAACGGACTGCATGATGAGATGCAGACTGTCCTCGTCAACATCCGTTTCTAGGATCTCGAAGAGCTAGTCGACTCTGCCATTCAGATGGAAGGGAAGATTAACCAGGCAAACGACAACCGCAAGCGTCGTATGATGCAGCAGTCTGGATCCAGTAGTCACCAGAAGTACCGTCCTAACCCCTCACCAGGATATGCACCAAGGAACAACCGACCCACAAATTCTCGCCCAAGCTACCCCAACCGTAGCGGAGGAAATGTGAAGTCCAGAGGAAACAATCATCACCCCGGCAATGCCAACAACTTCAACCGTGCCCCTCCCAAGAGCAACAACACCAACACTTCCCCCAGAACTGGCAGCAATGCTGTACCTATCGTAGTCAAGGACAAGTCCCAGATCACTTGTTTCGAGTGTGGAGTGAAGGGTCACTACGCCAATGAGTGTCCCAAGAAGACTGCCGCCAATGCATGTGTGAATGCCCCAGCTCAGCAGCAGCGTCGTGTTCAACCAGGAAGGAGATTTGCCCAGAAACCCGCAAGACAATCAAGAACGGTCGTCTCTTCCACATGAGCAGAAGAAGCCAGAAGCACCGATGTAGTCTTTGGGTATGTTTTCTGTCAACTCAGTTTTAGCAAGAGTATTGTTTGATTCTAGAGCATCGCATTCATTTGTCACCGAAGAATTTGTATGCACTAGTAAGATTCGCCCAACCAACCTGAAGCATGTCATGATAGTTCAAATCCCTGGTTCAACTACAAAAGCTAGAAAAATTTGCAAAGCTGTACCTATCAGAATACATGGGATAGATTTTTATGCCAACCTAATTGTACTTGGAACCAAAGGATTGGAAGTAGTACTAGGTATGGACTGGATGTCAAGGCATAAAGGACTGACAGACTTTGCTAAGAAAGCCATCACCATGACCAGTAGTTCTGGAGTAACAGTAGAGCATATCTCCGAAACCTTACCCCATCAATTCAAATGCAACAAGAGTGTAGCCCCGCCTACCATTGACCAAGTCAGAGTAGTCTGTGAATACCCCGACGTATTCCCAGATGAATTGCCAGGTATGCCCCCGGATAGGGATATAGAGAGTATTATCGAACTAATCCCCGGAACCGGACCTATAGCCCAGAGACCTTATACCATGAACCCCTCAGAGTTAGTAGAACTGAAGAAGCAGTTGGATGCCATGTTAGCAACAGGCTTGATTCAACCAAGTGCATCACCATGGAGATCACCAGTGTTATTCGTCGACAAGAAAGATGGAGGCAACCGTCTGTGTATAGACTACAGAAAGTTGTATGATGTCACCATCAAGAACAAGTACCCCTTGCCAAAGATAGAGGATCTATTTGATCAGTTGACTGGAGCTCAGGTATTCTCAAAGATTGATCTTAGGACTGGTTATCACCAACTTAAGATTCGTGCAACGGATATTCCGAAGACCGCCTTTACTACTCACTATGGTTTATACGAGTATATGGTTATGTCTTTTGGATTAACCAATGCCCCTGCTTATTTCATGAATCTCATGAATAAGATCTTTATGAATATCCTAGATAAGTTTGTAGTTGTGTTTATCGACGACATCCTTATCTACTCCAAGTCAGAAGAAGAGCATGAGCAACATCTGAGACTCATCCTAGAAACCCTGAGAGAGCATCAGTTATATGCCAAGTTCAGCAAGTGTGAGTTTTGGCTGAAAGAAGTAGGATTCCTAGGACATATTGTTTCCGTCGGAGGAGTCTCTGTTGATCCCACCAAGATCAAAGATGTCGAAGAATGGGAAGCCCCAACCAATCAAACCCAAGTTCGTTCATTTCTCGGATTAGCGGGATATTACCGCAAGTTCGTAGAAGGATTCTCGAGCATAGCCCGACCAATGACCCAATTGTTGAAGAAGGACAAGAAGTTTGAATGGACAGACAAGTGTGAAGCCAGTTTCCAGGAGCTGAAGAAGAGATTGATATCAGCCCCAATTTTGATCATGCCCGACATCAAGAAGCCGTTTGATGTGTATTGTGATGCATCCAAGATTGGTCTAGGATGTGTATTGATGCAAGAAGGCAAAGTAATCAGCGTGTCTGTCTCGACAAGCTGAGCGACATGAGCGAACTATACCCATGATCTTGAGCTAGCAGCCGTGGTTCTAGCATTGAAGACATGGCGTCATTATTTGATGGGTAATCGCTGTGAGATTTACTCAGATCATAAGAGCTTGAAGTATATCTTCACCCAGAAGGAGTTGAATATGAGGCAAAGAAGATGGATAGAGTTAATCAAGGATTATGACCTTGACATTCACTATCACCCCGGCAAAGCCAATGTGGTAGCGGATGCTCTTAGCGATTGCCGTGTAGGTGAACACCATGATCAAAGAGAAGCAACCAAGTTTGTATGAGGAGTTGGAGCAGTTCAGGACTGAGTTAGTTAGCAAAGGATTCCTAGCTAGCATTGAACTTCAACCCACTTTGATTAGCCAAATCAAGGAAGCCCAGAAGGGGAATGAAAGTATCGACGGAATCAAACGTCATATTGGTACAGGCAAAGTACCTGGATTCACCGAAGACGAAGAAGGTGTACTGTGGTACAAGGGACGTATCTGTGTGCCAGCAGATTCGGAGCTGAAGGAAATTATCATGAAGGAAGCTCATGATACTCTTTATTCTATCCAACCCGGAGGAACAAAGATGTATCAAGATTTAAAAGAGCAATTTTGGTGGCACAAGATGAAGAGAGAGATCGGAAGCTACATCGCCAAATGTGACATCTGTCAAAGAGTCAAAGCAGAGCATCAGAGACCTGCAGGATTGTTGCAACCATTGCAGATTCCGGAATGGAATGGGATTCCGTCGGAATGGACTTTATCACCGGTTTACCTACTTCTAGTAGGGGAAATGACTCAATCTGGGTCATAGTTGATAGACTATCCAAGGTAGCCCACTTCATACCAGTCAAGACAATCTACCAGAGTGCAAAACTAGCAGAGCTGTACATTGCTAGAATTGTTAATCTTCATGGAACCCCCAAGACCATCGTATCAGATCAAGGAACCCAGTTTACTTCAAGATTTTGGCAGAAAGTTCAGGAAGGATTAGGAACCAAGTTGAACTTCAGCACCACGTATCACCCGCAAACAGATGGACAGACTGAGAGAGTCAACCAGATCTTGGAGGATATGCTTAGAGCTTGTGTGTTAGAATACGGGTCAAAATGGGAAGACTGCCTGCCTTTCGCAGAATTCTCATATAACAACAGTTATCAAGCTAGTTTGCAGATGACACCCTTTGAATTCCTATACGGAAGAAAGTGTCGTACCCCTTTGAATTGGTCGCAAGTAGGAGAGAGTCAGATCTTTGGACCCGACATTCTCCGAGAAGCAGAAGAGAAAGTTCACAAAGTTCATGAGCACCTCAAGACCGCCCAATCCAGACAGAAGAGCTATGCTGACAAGAGAAGGAGAGACCTGACTTTCAATGTCGGAGATTTCGTATATCTCAAGGTTTCACCATTGAAGGGAACTCAACGCTTTAGTCTGAAGGGAAAGTTAGCTCCCAGATATATCGGACCTTTCAAGATTACGAAATCGAGGAGAAGTATCGTATCAATGGAATTGCACGAAAAGATGTCGACCATCCACAATGTGTTCCATATCTCGTTACTTCGCAAATGCTTGGAAGTGCACGAGAAGGGAAGTTTTCAAGAATATCGATCACAGAGCAGTGGAAATCAACAATGACCTGACCTATCGGGAAGTGCCCATCCGTATCTTAGAAGAAGCCTACAGAACCACCAGGACCAGGAGTATCAAGTTTCTCAAGATTCAGTGGAGCAACCATACCAAGGAGGAAGCTACTTGGGAGCGCGAGGATTACATTAGGACAGAGTTCCCAGATCTCTTTAGTTCCTAGTTTTCCTTGTAAATCTCGGGACGAGATTTTGTTTAAGGGGGGAAGGTTTGTAACATCCCAAAACTTTAATCCAAGCTTATCAAGATCAAATCATCCAAATTTGGGGTTAACAAAAACTTTTCCAAATTTAAAATGAAAGCATTCATATATGTGTGCATTTAAAATAGGAGTTGTTTGAATTGCCATGATTGATTGATCCAATGCTTGTAAAATGTTTCTTAGGTGATTTAAACATCATCTACATCATTCCCAAACTTTTCCTAAAGAAGATCAAATCAAAAAGAATTAAAATAAAGGAATGGTCATTTTGACAAATTTAACTCTCATGCCTACTTTGGCTATTCCTAGTACTCAATTCTTAACAGAAACAATTCTTGATCTTTGCACCCCTTGCTAGTACACATAATGAGGTACCAAGGCCCACCTTTTTATGTACTAAAAACATCCTGTAAACTATTTTAAATGATAGTTTAAAATTGAATCTAACGCATGTGCATAGATCACCCCTATTTCAAAAACCATCTAATTGAGCACCATTTTCAAAACCCTTGCAACCAGAGACTACCTATCACTAGTGGAGATCACTCAAAAATTTTGAACTCAAAATTCAAAACTTTTTCTCTTGCGGCCATTTCATCAAACACTTGGCAGGCAGAATCACACCTCTAATCCTAGCTCACTGTTTTGAACAGAGTTTTGCCCCCATTTGATCTCCATTTAATCTCTTTGTCCCCCTCTGATCAAACCATGCCATTTGCAACCCATCCCCTACACCCTAGTGGCAAGGCAATGCCATGCCGAGCACCACCCTGGCCGGCCAAACTTGCCCCGCTGCAGTAGACCACCTCCTCGTTCCTCTCCATGTCTAGGAGGTAGCCAGCACCGCACCGCCCCTCTATGTCCCTTGCCCGAGCCAAGAGCCGCCATGGACCACAGAGAAGAACCCGCGCCCAGTGCCACCGAACCATGCCGATGCCGCCTGTAGAGCGTGCACTGTCCCCGCTCGCACCGACCGCCCCTTGGCACCAGCCCGCGCCCACCGCTCCACCTCGACCTAGAGAACACCCCAGACACCTCCGTTCGCCGCCCAAAGCCCCACAGCCACCGCTCGCCATGGACACAGCCCCTTCGGCCACGCAGAGCGCCACCTAGCCCCGACCGCATGCCACCGCCCCTACGGCCGTATTGAAGTCCTAGAGCACCGCCAGGGAACCGCCCACCGATCGCAATCCCCAGCCATGCCGCTAGCTCGCCGTAGCCATGTCGCCACCGTCGACCGCCCATCCCGCTCGGTCTCACCGTCGAGCCTATAAAAGGAGCCCTCCCCAGCACCAAAGACTCACACCATTCCACTCCCCTCACCTCTCTGAACCTCACCCACCTCTCGCCGGAGCAAGTGGAGCAGCTCGGAATTGGGCCGAGCCGCCGCCTCGGGAGAAGAAGGGTGCCGTTGATTCCGGCCACCCCAAGCTCCGCCGCGACCACGCCTCGCCTCCCCGTCGTCTTCCACTTCGTTCGCCCGCCTCGCCGACCCCGCTGGAGCCCTAGTACGCTCCCAGTAGACCCCCACCGATCCGCTAGGGTTCGAGCTCACCGGCGACCTGTTCGTCGTCGACGACGACCCTCAGACGTAGATCTAGCCTCTAATCGCACGACCCACAGCGCGCGTACCGTTTCGCGTTTTAAGTGCCACTGACAAGTGGGACCCCCCTGTCAGCTGAGCCCCGCACGTGGCATCTGGGCGGCCCATTTCTTTTCCATGAGCCGTAGATTCAAATCTGGATTTTTCTTTTTAGTTAGAATATAGTTTTTGTCCAGTGTTTCAAAATTCAATTATGTGAGTTTGACAAATCCAAATTACATGAAACTAATTTTGTCTAAAAGGTATTGAAATTCTCTATCCAAGCTCGTTGGATTTAATTCATTTAGAGTAATAGATTTCTCGTAATAAAATTAAGAAGACAGAAGCTTTTGTAACTTGAAACATTTTTATAAAATCAACCAAGTTAGCTTTTGAGTTGATTCCAACTCTCAAAAATAACATTTCATCATATATATCCAAATATGTAATAATATTAAGGTTTACAGGCAGTGACTTTGGACTAGTACCAAAATAATGCTATATAGGCATTTCTAGTCACTTTAAATCATTAAATAATGAACTTAAACCAAAGTAATATTGATCCAACCTTTAAATCTCATTCCCACATGTTAGAATATGTGGTGAGGACATGTGTCCACATGATCCCATGTTTTGGTGGTGAATATTAAATTTTAGTTAATTTTTCAATGAGTAGAAATTACTTTTCCAAAATAAAAAGGTTGAAACTATTGAATTAAACTTGTGATGTTTGGGATGATAATAGATCATCAATTGTGTGGTTTAGAATACTACTTAGCCGAGTTAAGTATTGTTTGGTGATTGTGCACTCCCTATGTATTTCTAGACGATAGTACCGACCAAGCCTTCGAGGAGGAGGAGGAGTTCTACCAAGCAGAAGAAGAAGAAGAAAACTTCAACCACTGCACCAACCAAGGCAAGCTATTAGTGGCAAGCTAACCCTTGCAAACATGCTTTAGTAAGCTATTGTTAGCAAGCTAGAATAAAACTAGATGGTTTAGTAAAGATGCCTTAAGCATGCTTTGATCACACCCCTTTAACTATTAGTACCCCAAGTCTTATTGACAAGTTTTACCTCCTTTGGTTTACACAAGTTCTTTACTTAATTTTGAAGGTAACATAAAGAGTATAAAACTTGACCTACTTAGAAACCTTTAGATGTCATTCTATGGCATGAGATTGATCCCATCTTTCCACCTTAGTGAACACTCTTAACTTAGTACTTTAGAATAGCTCAAAAATTTGAGTCACTTTAGATGGGAACACTTGGTGAAAATGAGTTATGAAAACCTTGGAATGATGAGTCATTCTATTGAGATGTTTTGACATGTGTTGAAAAACAAAATTGGTTTATGATGATGAAAATGATGAGGCATGAGCCTTAACCCTTTTATAAAACTGATGGTTGGATTCGGATGCGATACCATTCCAAATTTACCGTACAACCACATTACCTGAATTGGGTAAGGCTTAGCTGGAAATTTATATGCATTAGTATTAGTTCCCTCACAGGAGAGGTTTGAGCTGAGGCTACCTCTCAATGATGTCCACCTATGCAGTGCCCAAGATGACTGATGGTCATGGTTGGGAGGCCATGCTCATAGGAGAGGTGCTTATACTAGGGTGTGTAAAGGGAAGGTTATGTTTGATTATCTGCATACTAAGTATGATGATTCAGGTTATCCACGGATGTATCGAATCTTGTGGTGAAAGTGTACCACCTCTGCAGAGTGTCAAACTATTCGAATAGCCGCGTCCGCGGTTATGGACAGTTGGAATGGCCATACTGTTTCGTTGTCAGATGTTTTCTAAATAACTTGAAATGAATGATGAACTTTGACTTGACCACAACAGGGTTGTGTGAATGATAATAGCTTCCCAACTTAAGTGATTCTAAAAATTTACTTTATCTTTTCTTGCTTCAGAACTCAGCTTAGGTTTCAAACTTAACTTGATAGTTATTCTTTAAATTCAGCACTTTAACTTAGAATTATAACCCTTGTTAGTAGTAGTTTGCGAGTACTTAAAGAGTACTCATGTCTTTTGTCCCTGGCTATTATCATGGCCAGACTATGAAGGAGATGATCAAGATAGAGGACCTACTTAAAGAGTACTCACGTCACAATCAAGAACAAGTACCCCTTGCCAAAGATAGAGGACCTATTTAATAAGTTGACTGGTGCTAGTGTGTTCTCTAAGATCGATCTTAGGACTGGTTATCACCAACTTAAGATTTGTGTAATGGATATTCCGAAGACCGCCTTTACTACTCGTTATGGATTATACAAGTATACGGTCATGTCTTTTGGATTAACCAATGCCCCTGCTTATTTCATGAATCTCATGAATAAGATCTTTATGAATTTTCTAGATAAGTTTGTCATTGTGTTTATCGACGATATTCTTATCTACTCCAAGTCAGAGGAACAGCATGAGCAACATCTGAGAATCATCCTTGAAACCCTTAGATAGCATCGGTTGTATGCTAAGTTCAGCAAATGTGAGTTTTGGCTGAAGGAAGTAGGATTCCTCGGACATATTGTGTCGGCAGGAGGAGTCGCTGTTGATCCCGCCCAGATCAAAGATGTTGAAGAATGGGAAGCCCCAACCACTCAAACCCAAGTCCGTGCATTTCTCGAATTAGCGAGATATTACCGCAAGTTCGTAGAAGGATTTTCGAGCATCGCAAGACCCATGACTCAATTGTTGAAGAAAGAAAAGAAGTTTGAATGGACAGACAAATGTGAAGCCAGTTTCCAAGAGCTCAAGAAGAGATTGATTTCAGCCCCAATATTGATCATGCCAGATATTAAGAAGCCATTTGATGTGTATTGTGATGCATCCAAGATTGGTCTCGGATGTGTATTGATGCAAGAAGGCAAGGTCATCGCATATCTATCTCGACAACTAAAGCAGCATGAGCAGAACTACCCTACCCATGATCTTGAATTAGCAGCCGTAGTGTTGGCACTGAAGACATGGCGTCATTATCTTATGGGTAATCACTGTGAGATTTACTCAGATCACAAGAGCTTGAAGTATATTTTCACTTAGAAGGAGCTGAATATGAGGCAAAGGAGATAGATAGAGTTAATCAAGGATTATGACCTTGACATTCACTATCACCCCGGCAAAGCCAATGTGGTAGCGGATGTTCTTAGCAGATTGCCGTGTAGGCTAAACACTATGATCAAGGAGAAGCAACCAAGTTTGTATGAGGAGTTGGAGCAGTTTAGAACTGAGCTAGTTAGCAAAGGATTTTTAGCTAGCATTGAACTTCAACCCACTTTGATTAGCAAAATCAAAGAAGCCCAGAAGGGAAATGAAAGTATCAACAGAATCAAACATCGTATTGGTACAGGAAAGGTACCTGGATTCATCAAAGACAAAGAAGGAGTTTTGTGGTACAAAGGACGTATCTGTGTGCCCGCAGATTCGGAACTGAAGCAAGTTATCATGCAAGAAGCTCATGATACTCTTTATTCTATCCACCCCGGAGGAACGAAGATGTATCAAGATTTGAAAGAGCAATTTTGGTGGCACAAGATGAAGAGAGAAATCGGGAGCTACATCGCCAAGTGTGATATCTGTTAGAGAGTCAAGGCGGAATATCAGAGACCCGCAAGACTGTTGCAACCATTGCAGATTCCGAAATGGAAATGGGATTCCATCAGAATGGACTTTATCACCGGTTTGCCTACTTCTAGTAGGGGAAATGACTCAATCTAGGTCATCGTTGATAGACTGTCCAAGGTAGCTCATTTTATACCTGTCAAGACAACCTACCAGAGTTTGAAGCTAGCAGAGTTGTACATTGCTAGAATTGTTAGTTTGCATGGAACCCCCAGGACCATAGTGTCGGATCGAGGAACCCAATTTACCTCGAGATTTTGGCAGAAAGTCCAAGAAGGACTAGGAACCAAGTTGAATTTCAGCATAGCTTATCACCCGCAAACCGATGGACAGACTGAAAGAGTCAACCAAATCCTAGAAGATATGTTGAGAGCTTGTGTGTTAGAATATGGATCAAAATGGTAAGATTGCCTGCCTTTTGCAGAATTCTCATACAACAACAGTTATCAAGCCAGTTTGCAAATGGCCCCATTTGAGTTCTTATATGGAAGGAAATGCTGTACCCCTTTGAATTGGTCGCAAGTAGGAGATAGTCAGATTTTTGGACCTGACATCCTTCGAGAAGCTGAAGAGAAGGTTCACAAAGTTCATGAGCACCTCAAGACTGCCCAATCCAGACAGAAGAGTTATGCTGACAAGAGAAGGAGAGACCTGATTTTCAATGTCAGAGATTTTGTGTATCTCAAGGTTTCACCATTGAAGGGAACCCCACGTTTTAGTCTGAAAGGAAAGTTAGCCCCTAGATATATCAGACCCTTCAAGGTTCTAAATCACGGAGGAGAAGTATCATATCAACTGGAACTGCCAGAAGAGATGTCTGCCATCCATAATGTGTTCCATATCTCGTTACTTCGCAAATGCCTAGAAGTGCCAGAGAAGACCAAAGTTTTCAAGAACATCGATCACCGAGCTGTTGATATCAACAAGGATCTGACGTATCGTGAAGTTCCCATCCGTATCTTGGAGGAAGCCTACATAACCACCAGGACCCGGAGTATCAAATTCCTCAAGATCCAATGGAGCAAACATACCGAAGAAGAAGCCACTTGGGAGCGAGAAGATTACATTAGGACTAAGTTCCCGGATCTCTTTAGTTCCTAGTTTTCTTTCTTAAATATCAGGATGAGATCTTGTTTAAGGGGGGAAGGTTTGTAACATCCCAAAACTTTAATCCAAGTGATCAAGATCAAAATTACGCAATTTAGGGTTAACAAAAACTTTTTCTCTTTTAAAATATTTAAGCATGCATATGAGTGTTACATTAAATAGGAGTTGATTTGAATTGCCATGATTGTTTGTTATAATGGTTGTAAAATGATTCTAAGATGAATGCCACATCATCTAGATCATTCCCAAGCAAAGTCCAAAGAAAAAGAAATAAAAAAGAATTAATAAATGAGAATGGTCATTTTGGCCATTTTAATCAACTAGCCCACTTTGGGTATTCCTAGCACTCAATTTCAAACAGAAACAAATGTGGAACTTTGCACCCCTTGCTAGTACAAGTTAAGATGTACCAAGGCCCACTTTGTGATCTTCCAAAAACATTTGAACTCTAATTTTAAATGACATTTGAAAATGGAATCTATCTCATATGCCTAGATCACCCTTTTTGAAAAACCATCCAAATGAACTCCATTTAAAAATCCCAAGAAACCACAAATGCTTAAGCATGTGACAAACCACTCCACCAAAAATCTCTGAAAAATTCAAAAGTTTTCTTCATCGGCCATTTTGTCAAACACTTGGCAGGCACTGATCACACTCTAGATTAGACTCACTATTTCTACAGGGTTTTGCCACCCATTTGCACCCCATTTACTCCCTCTGTCCCTCTTTGATCTAACCAAGCCGAAACCAACCCATCCCCTAGTCCCTAGCGCCAGTACCACGCCACCCCGAGGCCATGCTCGCTGGTCGATCATGCGCAGCTCGCAGCAGACCACCAACCCCTCTCCACTGCTTCAGGAAGGGAGGCATGACCTCACCACCGTCCACGGTCCACCCCATGGCCCCTGCTAGCCACTGGACCACCGAAGCCAACCCCCGAGCTATGTCTATGCGCCACGTGAGCGCACGCCAGAGCGCCTTCACTGCCAGCACGCCACATGCCGCGCCTCGACCCTAGACCGCGCATGCCACTCCGCCTTGACCACCTCAACCCGCCAGACACGCCCGTACCCCGCCGCTCGACCCACAGTCGCTGGGAACCGCGTCGAGCACCGCCTCTATCTCCCAGAGCGCGAGACGCTCCCGACCATAATCCACCGCCCCTAGCACCGCTGTTACGCCCTAGCTGACCGCCAGGGAACTGTCCACCGTCTGCCTACCTCGCCCACGCCGATAGCCCCCTGTGCCGTCGTCACCGACGAGCTCCGCTCATGCCTCTCTACCGCCTCGCCGCGCCTATATAAGGGAGCCTCCCCAGCATGAATTTGTCACACTCCCACACTCTCCTCTATCCACTGATCCTTCCCCACCTCTTGCCAAAGTAGCTCGAGCAGCCAACCGCCAGAATTTCGCTGGGGACAACCGTAGTAGAGGAGGAGACGCTGCCGTCGATTTCGTCCACCCCCGGAGCTACCGCGACTTCGCTTGAGCTCGCTGTCATCTCCTCGTTCGTTTGCCCGCCTCGTCGCACTCACTGGAGCCCTAGTACGCCCTCACCGCACCCCCACTAAGCCGTTAGGGTTCCACCTCGCCGGCGACGAGTCCGTCGTCGACGATAAGCCCCAGCCGTAGATTCTGTTCTAATCCTACGGTCCATAATGCCCCGTACCGCTTCATGTTTAATGAGCCACAGATAGGCGGGACCCCCCCTGTCAGTAGTCCTCAGCACCGCTAAGTGAATTTGGGCCGGACCGTTAGTGTTCCTGCCAAAGCCCGTAGATTCAAATTTAGCTTTTTCCTTTTAGCTAAAACCTAGTTCTGTCCATCAGTTTGAAAATCAATTCAGGGAGTTTTACAAATCCAAATTGAGTGATTCCAATTTTCTTGGAAAGATAATTAAAATCTCTATCCAAGCCCGTTGGATTTAAATCATTTAGAGTTATAGATCTCTTCTAGCTAAAATAACAAGACAAAAGCTTTTGCACATTCAAACATTTTTATAAAATCAACCATAATAGCTGTTGAGTTGATTCCAACTCACAAAAATCACATTTAACCATACCTATCTGAATATGTAATAATATTAAGGTTTGCATGCAGTGACTTTGGACTAGTACCAAATTAATGCTATATAGGCATTTCTAGTCACTTTAAATCATTAAATAATAAACTTAAACTTATTGAATTGTGATCCAACATTTAAATCACATTCCCATGCATTAGAATATGTGGTGATGACATGTGTCCACATGATCCCATATTTTAATTGGATAATATTAAATCTTAGTTATTTTCAATGAGTAGAAATTACTTTTCTCAAATAAAAGAAATGAAACTAGTTCATTAAACCTTGTGATGTTTGTGATGATACTAGATCATCAAATGTGTGCCTTAGTGTGCTAAGTAGACTAGTTAAGTATTGTTTGGTGATTGTGTATTCCGTATATATTTATAGACAATTGTACCGACCAAGTCTACGAGGAGGAGGAGTTCTACCAAGAGGAGAAGGAAGAGAATTTCAACCACTGCACCAATCATGGCAAGCTAGAACTAAGCAAGTTAACACTTTCCCACTTAACTTGAGCAAAAGCTTTAGGCATGCTTTGGTTATACCATTTGACTTATACCTACTCCAAGTTTTATTTACAAGCTTTACTTTCTTTTACTTCACCAAAGTTTCTTACTTGTTTATAGATAACATAAAGAGTATAAAACTTGACCTATCTAGTTAGACTTATATGTCATTCTATGGCATGAGATTGATTTTATAACATCCCAATTTCAGCAACCCTGATTAGTTGTACAGAATGCAAAAATCAGGGGGAACAAAAACTTTTTCTTGTTTAATGCTGAAGTGTTTGCTTGTTGTTTGGATATGCTTATGCATATGAAGGTGTATTAGATGATATACTCCTTACCTTAACACCAGTTGACAAAAGATACTTCCCAAAATAGTCTTTGCTTAATTTCCATATTCTCAAATGTTCTAGCATTTGAAAACCTGAGCCAAGAAGCCTTTGCAAACCAACTATTTTAGTAGCTTCTATTTATCAAACTATGGAGAGATATATAATATAATCTCCTTATGTTTTCAAGATAGAACCTTCAACTACTCTTACCTCTAGGATCTCCAGAAACCTCTTTATAAGCTTTTGAATTCTACTCTTGGTAGAGATACCAAGGACTCTCATCTTATTCAAAATCCAACCCTTCAAAATTACCCATCCTTACCTCAAGCTAGGCTTGATGGTAACCCTAGTAGTAGTTGATTTGTTTGTAAGATGAGTTGTCTTGATCTGCTGTTTGACTTGATTGCACAGACGTAGTATGAGCTACTCTAGGAGCTCATCCTCTAGGATCAAAATACTTTAAGATCACCAAATCCTAAGAAGGAATACAACCTGGATCTAATCTCTAACCACCAGGTGATCATCTAAAACCCTTACCCAGATCAATTCTACAGTGATCCATTCTAGAAGTTTCCAAGTCCATGAAGACCAATATCAAGCATGGATCCCTTCTACTCAATCTACACTTCAACATCATCCACTTGATGATGCTTTGGTACCTTGCAACCCTCCAAAAACATTCCCTCTCATGCTCTAGTCAAAAACCCTAAAACTGCCAAATTTGACTAAGTCTGGAAACTGTTTCAACATCACCTTTTGGATGTCTCCCTTTCTCAACCCTTGTGCATTTTTGGAAATGCATCTGAACTATCTTGTTAACCATCCTAAGGACTACCAAGGCCCACTCTTGCCCTTGGTTAGATCATCCTCCTACCCACTTGTTCTTGATGGTTTTGCAGGCAAGAAAATAACTTTTCCTGCAAATCTAGTCAGCATGCCTACTTTGGCAGAAGCTCACACCATCATCCTACCTTCTATGGACCAACTATTTGCATGATTGTGTTCTAACCATATAGGTCTATCAATATCTACTTCACTTGTTCCAAGTGGATCTTTGTGCTCCTTAAACCCACAAGGTTTTGAAGGCTAGTTGATAATCTGCTTTGGCAGGCTTATTTTATTCAAAGTTTGAAATCAATTCCTGGTGAACTCAAGCAAGATAAAGCTCCAACCTCTATACCATGTTGATGTACATCACTTGGTCTATCCATCCATCTACCCCGTTCCCCAAGGGGAGATCTGAACTCCAAGCTACAACCATGTTTTGATGGTATGAAATTAACAACTCCCTAGATCCTTAATCTAGGGTATTTCACCAAAATCAACATGGGTTCTTCAATCCCAAGGTTGAAAATGCTTGCCACACCTTGTATAAATCATCTACCTTGATCAACAAGATTTATCAAATATTACCCATATTTATTATGGCTCCAAATCTAATAAATCTCTTTAATAGTCAAAATCTCCAAAACTCCTCTCCCAAAGGAAGGTTTGGTTTTTGCCAAAACACTTCCGCAAATATAAGAACTTTTGATTCCTATATATCATACCCTATCATCCCACTTCAAAAATAAATTTTTTTGAAGAGTTTTATTATTTATTTTTGCCTATTTTCTTAAATGGCAGAAATGGGATAATAAATGTTTTAGATACTTTTAAGCCCCAATAAATCTTGGGAAAATTCCCCTAAGTGTGTATTCACATTTGGGATCACCTCACATAAAAATCCAACAAGGTCCATTGTAAAAATATCAAATGAGCTCCAATACTTCGTTTCTGTAGTTTTTGAGTAAATGGATTTCGGTGGACTTCTAATTCTCTGAAAAATCCCAAATAAATCTCAGAGAGGCATATTAACCCTATCTATCTACAAGGATCCTTACCTACATTGGTCAAGATCAAAAATCAAGACATAACTCTTGATCATCCTTTATGGCAGATTTGAGAATTTATTAATTGTGAACCAAAACTCCACCAAAACCCCATCAATCTTCACAAGCAAGCCTCCACCACCACACACCTCTGTTCTGGTCGTGTGCACTGTAGCTAAGTTACTGTAGCACACCCCCTCCCCTTGTCTTTTGCCCTTGGAAAGAGAGAAGGAGAGATAGGCAATATCTTGTAAAAGATCTTGCACCTTAAAAGCAGCATCAACCTCTCCTCTCTCTCTAGTCGTGCTCAGGCCCCACACCCCACCCCAGCACCACCCCTCTTGGCCAATCCCTGGCCAACCACCCCCCCAAGCTTGGCTATGGACCATGTCCACCCCGAGCCTCTCCACTAGAGATAAAAGCGCACAGGCCACCCCAGCCCCCAGCTCCTGGCTCATTTGCCCCCAACCACTCCCACTCACCTCCCCCGAGCGCCCCTTCCCCTCCTCTGCTCTGGTCAAGCGAGAGAGAAGACAAGCTTCTCGACCTCGGTCAAGATCTGGCCGTAAGACCTCTCTTCCACTCCCCTTTCTTCTGCATGTCATTGTACTACGACCCTCTCGTCCTCCTCTATCTAACCCTGCTTCTCTACTCGACATGCATGCACCACAGGTGCCAGCTCCGGCGAGTACCGATGCAATCCCCGACGGCGTGGAGTGCATGCGACATTTTCCGGCGATAGAACCACCTCCGCCGCCCCTCTCCGGAGTCGCAGTCATCTTCCACATCATCCCCGCCACCCCTCCGTCATCTCTGACGCTCAAGTGGGCCGCCCCGCCGAGCTCCGGTGAAGCTCCCTCGGTTGCCATCACGCGAGGCACCTTCCCGGGGCCAAACCATTCACTGCCGCCCATTGTCGTGATCCTCGCGTGACGTCGCGTATCCCCCGCCACCTCTCGATCGCCGTCGAGCCCCAAGTACGTCGTCCGCATCCTCTCCGGTGGAGCTAGGGTTTCCTAGCCCTGTTTCTGCCACCGGAGGAGGACGACGACTCACCACCGTTCATCTTGTTGCAGATCGACGGCTCCTGGTGCCCCTTACCGCTTCGGGGCCCTGTGAGGCTGACCGGCGGGCCCTGCGCGGCCAGATTCAAACGCGAGCCACGCGCTCCCTCATGCTCAACGTGCCCCAGGTGGGCCGGATTCCCCCCAGTAAGGCCCAGCTCCGTCAGAATCTGGCCCAGTGCCCTCCCCTTTATTCTTTTAATCATTTACTCTAGATCTGAAAAGCAGCTATTTGGTTTAATTCAAAATAAAAATGGAAAACCAGCTGTATTGTCCAGATCTAATTTTTACCAGGTACCCAAGTGTTTTGTACAACATGCAGAACCAGCCCGTTGCCAAAAATAATCTTTATTATTTTCTAGCATTTAATCTTCAAAAGGGTATATTTTACACTAAATAAATTCCTCTGAAAATTTTACATATCCAATTGGGATGAGTCAAAGTTCCCCTGGAAGATATTTTCCATACTAACCAACCAACATAGGTCTCATGCCAAGGTGAATAGTAAATTGCCTATAGTAAAAATAGCAAAAATAGCTCTTATCTGACTTTAGAAAATTCCCTAGACCAAATCATGAGTCCAATTGACCCAAGTAAAATTATCCTAGATGTGTTACACCACTACCTATCCAAATCCAGGAGATCATGATTTATTGAGCCATGGATGTTTTTCTGTGAATTAAACTATTCTGTGCATGGTTTAGTCACCTCTAAATTCACTGCAGTAGTTATATAGCTCCAAAAAGATTGCTTCCCATTTCTTCAGAATGGTATTCCAAATACCTACACTGTGTCTTTCAAATCAAACCAAAACCTTCTGTAGATTAAATTTGGTGAAAAAGACAAAATATCTAGAGAACTGCATTTGGGAATTTCCTAAGGGCATTCTGGTGATTATTTTGGAGTGATTCCAACTCTCAGTGAACAAGTACATCAAGACCTACCTAACCACCCAAGGAAATAATTTTTGGACATACAAAACATTTCTGGTGAATTATTTCCTAAAACTAGAACCTTTATCACTAGAAAATTCATAGGAAATCAAAAAAAAGTGCTAAAATAGTGAAACCACTCTTGTTGGACTCATTTTATCAAACCCTATCTATTGGTATCATTTTTACACAATGGTATCATACAAAATATGTCCTTAGTCCAAAACCCCTCTCCTAGGTAAATTCTGGGCTATAAAACCCTAAGGGATGTTCATCCCCCTTCTCCAAGGCCATATCAATCTTCTAAATCCAAGCCTCTCTAAACCTGCTGAATCTTAAACTTGTATTGTTCATTGCTTGTTGTATGCATTGATGTTTGTATGCCTTGTTTTGATTGTGGCCTTTTGTTTGTTTGCATGTGTTCCCTATCGACGATAGTTGCGATTATATCGGAGAGCAGAAGAAGATGGTTATTATTGTATATTTGGGTATTATAAAGGAGAAGTCCAGGGACATATATTGCCATATTGCTGATCATCAGGCAAGCCACCTTCTTGCTCATAAGCCTTGTCCTACTGTTTTACTTATGCATGTTTTATCTCCTGTTTATTAAAACTGCATTGTTTTACTATATGTTGTTGTATATATGGTAGTGGTTTGGCTCCTCTGAACTATTACACCTTTGTACTATTAAGTACAACTCCCTTGGTCACACCTACTTGTACCTAGTAGAATAGATGGTATATTACACCATACCCTTTGGAGACCCCATTTTAGCCGAAGCAAAAACTAGAGGATGGGAAGACCCGGAAAAAGGTTTTACCAAATGTTTTATGAGAAAACCTTGGTGAGGTGGGACCTCCCAAGAGATGTTGAGAAAGAAAAAGGTTTTGTTTTACAAAATGCTGAAGGAAAGATGGAGGAAAAAGGTTTACAAAAACGCACCCGGTTCTTTTCAGTTTAGCTATAACAACTTAACCCTGTGCAACCACATTACTCTGATATGGGACAGGGCTGGATTTGATGGTTGTCTATTCCGGTATAAGCTGCCTCACAACAACTACAAGGGATCAGGGATCCCTGGAGGGTGGGACTTCTCCGATAAAGGTCCATGTGGGACATCGACCTGGAGAAGGAACGAAGGGTCTGCTGGCCTCTACGCGTTACTATGAGCCCCTCATTGAAAGCGCACACTCGAGCAGTGGAAAAAGCGCTCCGGTTGGTCCTCGGTACCTGACATCCCGGTTTTGAGGGGATTAACACTCATAGGGTAGGCACTTATATTGGAGTGGGCATCTAGAGAATCTTGATCAGTTACTCGACCCACGATCGGTGAAGATCAGGGTAGTGTACCCGGATGGTGTGGGTAAAGTGTACAACCTCTGCATAGTGTAAATCTATTCGAATAGCCGTGTCCGCGGTTAAGGACGGGTTGGACAAACTTCTGTAGAGCGGTGCTGGTTTTGTTTTCAAAAAGGATTTCGGAAAAGAAATGGCTTTGGAAATGTTTTGACCATGGGATGGTCGGAAAGGAGAAAGGTTTTGACCATGGGATGGTCGGAAGGAGGAGAAAGGAGTTTGGTCGTGGGACGACCTGAAGACGAGAACAAATGGGTGACCCAGTCCTAATGTTTTCCAACACTTTTCAAAATAAAAAGGTTTCCAAAATATTTACAAAAGTTTTCAACAAAGATATGTAGATACTATATCTACAAGAGAAACTATTTGAGAAAAGAACCTCTCCTGGAGCCCTCCTAATACCACAACCATATTGCATATCCTCATGTTATTATTATTTTCTTAAGGTGGTTTGTGAGTACATTCAAAGTACTCACCGGGATTTCCCCTGGCTATTAACTTGGTCAGATATCAAGAAGAAGATGACTTGGCGGCTATGCGAGCTAGGACGTTCTCCCAGTCGGTTGCCTGTAGGTTAAGGCATGGCTCGGGCTCTACGCTTGATGAAGTTCCACTGATGGTTATTGAGGTAGCCATAACGACATTTATGTAAGTCTTGTACATTCGGTATATTCTCGGATGTTGTAATGATACTCGTCGGTTATGTGCCATGACTAACTGATCATGGGATCGTGGTTGTATGCATAACAGGGATTCTCAGAGGATTAATCCGGGGCCCCCACAGATTTAGCATCGCACATTAGTGAACACTCTTAACTTAGTAGTTTAGAGCTAAACCAAAACTTGATCACTTTAGATGGGAATACTTGGTGAAAATGACTTGTGAAAACCTTGGAATGATGAGTCATTCTATTGAGATGTTTTGACATGTGTTGAGAAACACAAATGGTTTATGATGATGAAAATGTTAAGGCATGAGCCTTAGCCCCTTTATAAAAACTGATGGTTGGGTTCGGATGCGATACCATTCCAATTTTACCGTACAACCACAATACCTGAATTGGGTAAGGCTTAGCCGAAAGTTTATATGCATTAGTATTAGTTCCCTCGCGGGAGAGGTTTGAACTGAGGCTACCTCTCAATGTTGTCCACCTATGCAGTGCCCAGGATGACAGATGGTCATGGCTGGGAGGCCAAGCTCATAGGAGAGGTGCTTATACTAGAGTGTGTAAAGGAAAGGTTATGTTTGATTATCTGCATACTAAGTATGATGATTCAGGGTTATCCCTGATAGATGTATCGAATTTTGTGGTGAAAGTGTACCACCTCTGCAGAGTGTCAAACTATTCGAAGAGCCACGTCCGCGGTTATGGACAGTTGGAGTGTCCATACTGTTTTGTTGTCAGATGTTTTAAAAATGACTTATGAAATGAGTTGTGACATGACTTGACCACAACAGCGTTGTGACTATGACAACTAAGTTCCCACTTAGGTGATTTTCAACTTTATTTTATCTTTCTTTGTTTCTGAACTCAGCTTAGGTTTCAAACTTAACTTTACAAATAAACTTAGAACTTAGCATTCCTACTAGAACTATATTACTTGTTAGTGGTAGTTTGCGAGTACTTAAAGAGTACTCATGGATTTGTCCCTGGCTATTCCTATGGCCAGACTATGAGGAGGACTACCCTGAAGGAGGACATCAGGACGGCTATGACAACTAGGATCATCTCCCATCGTCGGCATTGCTTGTGAAACTGAAGATGGACCCCACCGCTACGCTATTTATTCCGCTACTTGTTTGTATTAAGACTGGATCATGAGATCCTTTATTTGTGTAAGACCTTATTATGGTTTGTAATGGATGATGTACTGTGATATCCAATCTGTTATGTCTCGCAAAAATGGTAATCCTGGGATTGAGATGTATGGCATAATAGGCATCTGGGATTAAAAATCCGGGTGTTGACAACTAACAACGGAGAGCATTGATACATTGCAAATGTATCTATAATTTTTGATGTTCCATGCTTGGTTTTATCTACTTTCTTGTGTTTTGTTCAGTACTTTTCATATGATTTCTTGGACTAACCTATTAACAAGATGCCACAGTGCCAATTGCCTGTTTTCTGTTGTTTTTGGTTCCAGGAAGTCAGAAAATGAATATTCTCGGAATTGGACGGGACAAAAGCCAAAGTTACTATTTTTCTGGAAGACTCATGGAGCCAGAAGGAGAGTCGGAGAGGGGCCACAGGGTGGCCACACCCCCTTGGCGTGGGCCAGCCTAGGCCACGCCAGGGCATGGTGTGGGCCCCCTGGCTGGCCACTGACCTTGCCTCCTTCGCCTATAAGAGCCTCCTGATACCAAAACCCTAAATCGTCAATCAGAAATCCACGAAAAGTTCCACAGTGCCGCCGCCACCGAAGGGGAGATTCGAGGGACAGAAAGTCTCTGTTCCGGCACCCTGCCGGGACGGGGAAGTGCCCCCAGAGCCATCTCCATCGATCTCCACCACCATCTCCATCACCATTGTTGATTCCCATGATAAGGAGGGAGTAGTTCTCTCTCGAGGCTAAGGGTTCTACCGGTAGTTATGTGTTCATCTCTCTCTATGCATGATCTTATTGAGACCATGAGCTTGTAATCAAGTAGATCTACCTTGCTACTCTAGTGCTTTAATAGATCTCTGCACTCCCCATGTGTGTGAAGTTGACAGTGTGCACACCATGGTGGCACTTAGGCTAGAGATTACAAATACTTGTTATGAGTTATATTTGGAGTTTGATGTCTTTATGAAATTGTGGTGTTTGTTGGACCCATCTAGTGCTCAAGGTGACAGTGTGCGGTTATCTAGATGGGAAAGATGAACTTTGAGGTGTGCTGTTATAGCCCTACCATCGATTAGAGTGTCCAACCAGAGAGTAGTTAAGAGTAGTATCATAAAGAGAAGATATTTATATGAGAGTGTTCACTAGTGAAAGTATGATCCCTAGGCCTTGTTTCTAAGCATTGAAACACCGTTTGCAATTAGATCTATTACATGTTTGCTTGCTTCCATCTTTATTTCAGTTTGCCTTTAGTCTCTTTCACGCCATCAAGCTATTTTCTACCACCGTTGTCTTATATCCATACCACCTGTATTTCACTATCTCTTCGTCGAACTAGTGCACCTATACACCTGACAAGTGTATTGGGTGTGTTGGGGACACAAGAGAATTCTTGTATCTTGATTGCAGGGTTGCTTGAGAGGGATACCTTTGACCACTTCCTCCCTGAGTTCGATAAACCTTGGGTGATCCACTTAAGGGAAAACTTGCTACTGTTCTACAAACCTCTGCACTTGGAGGCCCAACAATTGTCTACAAGAATAGAAGTGCGTAGACATCAAGCTATTTTCTGGCGCTGTTGCCGGGGAGGTAAGGTAAAAGGTACTCACATCCTCCGGTGTGAGTGCTCGAAGTTATTTCCTTTAGATTCTACAATTTTGTCTTTTTGTTTCTTGTTTTCACTAGTTAGGCTTAATGTAAAACAACAACAAAATTAGAGACCTTTATAGTATTTATCTTGAGTTAGGACATGAAGTGTTTGAAGAGAAAATTAAAAAACCTATGGAACTTTATTTGCATGCTAATAGCAATGTTATTAGTATGAATTCTTTGGACACCATTATTACTAATGCTATGGAAAAGTCTAAGCTTGGGGAAGCTTGTTTTTATGAAAATGATCTTTTTAGTTCCCCAGCTTTGGAAGATAGCTATTCTATTGCTTATGATGATACAAAACCTCCAATATATGATGATTACAATGATGAATATGTTATTTTCAGTCCACCTACTATTGAGGAGAAAATTAATTATGATTACAATATGCCTCCTATATTTGATGATTATGGTGATGAGAATAATAATGATAGCTATTTTGTTGAATTTGCTCCCACTATGATTAATAAGAATGACTATGGTTATGTGGAGAGTATTAATTCTTTTATGCATTTGGCTCATGATAAGAATGTTTTATGTGATAGTTATATTGTTAATTTTATTCATGATGCTACTGAAAGTTATTATGAGAGAGGGAAACATGGTTTTATGTATTTCAACAATATTAAGTTTCCCCTCTTTATGTTGAAAATCTTGAAGTTGCACTTGTTTTGCTTTACTATGCTTATTGCTTTGTGCTTTCATGACTTGTTTCTTTACAAGATTTCTATGCATAGGAAGTGGGTTAGACTTAAATGTGTTTTGAACTTGCTTTTTGATGCTCTCTTTTACTTCAATTCATATTTCTTATGTGAGCATCTTCTCAAACTATCATGCCTAACTTAAAGGCGTTAAAGAAAAGTACTTATTGGGAGATAAGCCAAAAGTTTTAGATGAGTCTTGGAAGTTATTACCTCTGTAATAACCGCTCCTTATCCTTTTTATTTGCTTTTTGTGCCAAGAGTAACCTCTAATGAGAGAGAAGTAATGATTGGGAAAGTTGCTGTCCCGAAACAGATTTCTGTGCTTCACCGTAAAAATTCGTGTAAAATATCTGTACATATTTTTGAGGCGTGAATTTTTTGTTCTTCTGCTCCAGGTTGTTATCTAACTTTCGTTAGTTCAACACTTTTTGATTTGAGAAACAGAAGGTCTTCGAAAAAATTCGTCTTTACCTGTTGGTCTGTTTTGACAGATTTCTGCCATTTTCTGCATTTGCTTCTTGTTGGTTCCTTTTTGAGTTCTTTTGGGGAACTGAGCTTTTTGAGGGAAGTGCTAAAGCAGCTAGTGTTTTAATGGAAGTTTATTGGTGTTAGAACTGAACCTAAAGACTTATTATCTTGAGTGCACTAATGTTGCTAATAAAGATTGTGTGAAGGAAAAATTTTAGGTGTATGGAAGGAATGAGTAATAAGATGAAGGATGGACTAAAGCTCAAGCTTGGGGATGCCACGCGTGTCACCCCAAGAAATATGCAATAAGTACAAGCGTCAAAGCTTGGGGATGTCCAAGACATCCCCTTCTTCATCAATAAAAATCCCAGGTTTCTTCCAAACGCTTCATTTTTATTGTTTCATGCACAGTTGTGTTGTTCTTGGAGCGTCTTCTTTTTCGTTTTCATTTTGGTTTTTCATTTTCCTTGGTTTGCTTAGTTTGCTGAATAAATTGGTTGGACCCCCTCTTTCATACATTAGTTTGCAAATAGTTTGGTTTGGTTTGGAAAAGAGTAGGAAAGTTCATGCTTATGTAGTAAAAAGAGCTTGTTTTTTACTGTGGCCTATGCTTTGTCATGCCATGCTTGATATTGTTTTGGATTTATGCTTAGTATTCTTTGCTGTAGCATGACTTGTTATAAACAATTGAGATTGCTTAATGTGCCTTGGATGAATCATGCGTTGTTTTAGCATATTAAAGCATAGTATAGTGGTATTCTCCTTTGATGCTTTATTTGGGTTGACTTGGCACATGCTCACACCATGTTATGACTATCCCTTTGAGTTGATGTTCGACACCATGCCCATCGTCCGTGCGAGGGGGCTTGTTCGTCTGCGGTACCAAAGTTGGCAGGCCAGCGCATGGCGGTACCTAAGTTGCCTGAAATTACCGCGTTTCGAAAAGTTGGGCCGCCAACTACTGAGAGGGGCCATTTCGAGGCAAACTCATCTCACCCCTGCCAAATACAAACATTCCGTTAAACCGTCCCGTGAAGTAGACGGTCGGGACCCACATGTCGTTATCATCTGCGACGCGGGCGCCAACACGGCAACCTCTTAGGCAAATCGAGCAGCTAAGTGGATTGGATGCGTTGACCAATTTCACAAATCCATTCCCAGCTTTCCCCTAGCACTGGCGGCGTCGGAATCCACCCTCCAGGCAGGACGATCCCTTCGAACATTTGACTTCCGGGGCCAAGTTGCTGCGCCCAGTCGCTGATACCGAGCTCCAATGGCACATGCCGTAGCCGCCATTGTGAGGCTCTAGCCCGCCTCCGCCACCGACAAGCCGAGCAGTTCGGAGGATGGCAGATCCTACTATCAAGGAAGAAGAAGTTCTGCCTACAAGCGGGTGAGCTACCCTTCTCTTTGCTATTCGCACTAATTATAACTCCTAGCTGGCTACTGAACCTCAAATTGTTCGTTAGCCCAATGCTGTCAAACATATTTTGTCCACAGTTTTCTGTCAAGTGGGATCTACACGGACCCCCCTTACCTGGTTACGGTAGTCCTCTACAGGTACGACTCCAAGGGCAAGTGGTATGGAAGCCATTATTTCACGATGGAAGAAGCGCCTGCGCAGATCTGCACTATATCTGGTATGGTTGCTGCTCTGCATAATCATGTTGAAGTATGGCCAAAGCAGACTGCAAAGTTCAGCTTTATGGATGAATGTGGCATCATGGTTCCTATATCGTGTGACAGTCAGCTAATTGGGTTGATGAAAAGGTATGCTTCGGATTGCATGTTTGAGCTGAATTGTGATGTACTGGATGTGGAAGCTGCTGCAACTGGGAGTCGCCCTTCTATTCTTGGACAGGGTGGTTGCTCGAACGCAGTTAGCTCCTAGTAAGCAAAGGTCGCTTGGGGTTCGCATGTTTGTGCTGAATTGTAATTTTTTTATTTACTCTGTAGATATTGGGCAGTTATGCAACAGTCTTGTTTCTTTGACAGGAAGCGCCGCAAGGTTAGAAACATATTTTGTCGATCATTTGCTGCCCGAAGAAATTAAAAACGAGTGGAAAGATGATGCTGGACACGATTCTGGTGCCCATTGTCCCAGCGATGCAGAGTACGTGAAGCTAAGAATATTGGCACCGAGGAAGAGGAAGAAGGCAGGAAATGAAGAAGCCATTGGACGTGAAGGTTTGGCACCCAGGCTGCGGAAGAAGGCAGCTAGCAATGAAGATGCATAGTAGTGTGTTGAACTTGAACCTATATATGTAATTCTGTTAAATTCTGGAGCTCTGTGTGTGGCACGTTGCTGGGCAAAACAATCTACCCATGTTCTCTGAGTAAAATGTAGCACGACTTAGGGTTTGGAAATGCCCGAGTCAGTAGTTGAATCCGAAATTGTGATTGTGCCACTGCTATCTGAAAACAAGGATCCACCGGTTCCACGATTGCTGAGGGGTAGGAGGTCTCCAAATACGACGGAATCTAAGTGGCACAAAAATAAATTATTTAAGCTGCCACACTCCACGAAGCAGCAACTTATTTTAGATGCTGCACAACGACGTGGCAACATAAATAACAATGTTCTCACCGATAATGCCCAGATGAGGAGGAAATGGGTACCAGTTTCTGGCCTAATCTTGAGCCCGTCTATCTCACCGCCTCTCTGTTCCTGCATCCCCTGCATCTGGCGAAGCTCCCGGATCTCCAGTAACCGGGTGTACGTGCTTCCACTTTATAAATTGTGGTTGTGCCATTTGCATGCGGCCAAATCCACGTAGATTACGTTTAAACAAACCACCAATGTCAGAATACACTAGTAGAAAAGGGGTCTTTGGTCCACGGTCACGTTCCCAATCCGGGACAGAGATCTAAATCGAGGCAGAAATTGATCTAAATCACAAATATTCCACAAATTAATCGAGACAGAGATCTAAATCGAGGCATTTCATTAATTCAACCACAAATTCTTCTAAACAAAGGTGCGATTTCACATCCTACATTAATTCAACCACTAGTCAACAATTTCACTTCCGCTGCCGCTGTCCTCCGAGCCGCCGGCTTCCTCGTCTTCGTCGGATGGAACCTCCACGATTTCCGCATTGTACGCGAGATAGAGCACCTCTTCGTGGCGAGCGGCGGCGATGGCGGTGAACTTGGTCCGTCTAGGGATGGACCAGAACCTCTCCCGCCCTTCTCGGTTGCGAAGATCCAGGTGCACCATGCGCCCGTAAACGATGCGGTTGCCAATCTTGGCCTTCTGCTCCTTCTTGAACAGTGCCGGCCAGTACGGGCTGGCCGCCGCGTACCGGGGCAGCGCCCTCTTCCATGTGGGCATCTGGCGGTGGCGCGCCGCGATTTCGCTCTCCATCACGGCTCCGCCGAGGACGAGGAGCGGAGCCACTGTCACCCCCGCATAGCTGATGCGCCATCCATGGGGCACCATCGTGGCCGGCAGCGCGAGGATGTCGAAGTGCACGAACATCACCGCCTCGTAGAAGTTCAGCGTGGGCATCTCCATGGCGGCACAGTGGAGATTGGAGAGGGAGCGAGGGGGTGGACGGCGCGGTGGAGATTGGAGAGGGCAAGGGAATGGGCGACGAAGCAACAAGCTGCGGCGCCTCCTATTTGTACACGAGGACGACGAAGCGACGGGTGGAATATCCAAGGGGCATTGGTCAGACAAAAGGAAGTAATGCAGGGTTAAGACAGATTAACGGGCGACCAATTTTTTTACTCCCAGGACTCCGGGGCCAATAGTTCAGACCGCTAGGTCAACAAGTACAACTATTACAACTTAAAAAAGGCACGTGGCTTAAGCTAACTAGAACTAGTTAACACACATCTCCTTGATCTTCCTAATCTTAGCCCTATGCGCATCTTCCTGCGAGAGCAAGGATCGAATCGTCTGCTCCTTCCTTTTAGCATCTTCCTTGCACAACTTCAATTGTTTCTCTGCATCTTTCCTCATGCACTTGTCAATACTCGTAGTTGTGAACTGCAAGACTTTGGCCTAGTGAAGATCCTTCCTTGCTTGAGTCAGTTCTTGCTCTGCTTTAGCCTTCAGGGCCAACGCCGCGTCCCTCTCCTTCCCGACTTTCCTAACCTTGTCTTCCACCCCCATGAGATCTCACTTATGCTTGGTCGTGTCAACTGGTTCCCATAGCTTCATCTCAACACTATCAAGAAGTGAGCTGAATGCGGATTCTTTCAACTCAATAGTCATTTCCCATAGTTTGTCCAGCGTTTTCTGCATCGATTTGGGCCACTCTAGATCTACCCATTTGACAACACCGCAACTTCCGCCTCACATCATTGCACGATGTCCTTGACACCGTAGAAACCTCCTGCCTGCGTTTCGTCCTTCGAACGCTACAAATTTAGCAGGCACATATCCATGTTTACATAGTAGAGGACGGTCTCCATCCGCTAAACCGTGATAGTCGGCGTCATACATCGTCTGGTTGGCCTAACACATCATACGCGCATGAGTAAACAGAGTAGATCTGGCTCAAAAAATAGATAACTGGCCACGGATGATAGAGATAGAGATGAGACGACTCACATCGAAATCACTGTCAATGTCGTCACGACGCGTTTCCTCGTCGTCTCCCCTTGAACCCATGGCGAGAGGGGAGGGGGGTGGCTGCCGGAGAGGGGATTGGGATGGCGGCACCGTCGGCTTGCGGCTACTGTAGGATGGGAGTGAAGTGGGGAATATGGATTCGAGGGGAAGGAAGAGAAGTACGAGGAGGAAGAGAAGTAAGGGGGACGTGACATTGGGATATGTCCCGCTCAACTCGTGAGTCGTGACACTCGCAATAGGGGAGCCCCCGGTGTTGCCAGTTTGTCCAGAGCAAGCGTGGCCAATCATGCCACAGAACAGACTACTCACGAATCGATCTCACAAAAACCATCCCAATCGTCCAAGCGCCCCGATCGAATGGTATGTAACAATCGACAAGCAAAACAACTGTAATAGGGCATGCCTTCTAGAAGACTCGGTCTAACGCTAAGGTTAGGGCTCTCCTAAGGTTAATTAGAATCCATATGCGGTTTATGAAAAGAACATGCATCCAATGACACAGGTGGATCTAGCTGTGGTTAATGAGAAGAGGAGACATGCAATGACACCGGTGGATCCATGTGGGGTTAATGAGAAGAACACACATGCAATGACACTAGGTGTGGTTCATGATATGGTTTGTGAGAAGAACACACATGCAATGACTCTAGCTGTGGTTCATGGGAAGAACACACATGTAATGACACTGGGTGGATCCATGTGTGGTCTGTGGGAAGAACACACATGCAATGACACTGGTGGATCCATGTGTGTTCTGTGGGAAGAACACACATGCAATGACACAGGTGATATGTGGTCTGTGAGAAGAACACACATGCAATGACTCTAGCTGTGGTTCAAGAAAAGAGCAGACATGCGATGACACTGGTGGATCCATGTGTGGTTCATGGGAAGAACACACATGTAATGACACTGGTGGATCCATGTGTGGTCTGTGGGAAGAACACACATGCAATGACTCAGGTGATATGTGGTTTGTGAAAAGAGCAGACATGCAATGACTCTAGCTGTGGTTAATGAGAAGAGCAGACATGCAATGACACCGGTGGATCCATGTGTGGTTAATGAGAAGAACACACATGCAATGACACTGGGTGTGGTTCATGATATGGTTTGTAAGAAGAACACACATGCAATGACTCTAGCTGTGGTTCATGAAAAGAGCAAACATGTGATGACTCTAAGTGTGGTTCATGAAAAGAGCAGACCTGCGATGCCACCGGTGGATCCATGTGTGGTCTATGAGAGGAACACACATGCAATTACACCGGTGGATCCTTACGTGGTTTGTGAGAATAACACACATGCAATGACACTGGTGGATCCATGTGTGGTTCATGGGAAGAACACACATGCAATGACACAGGTGATAAGTGGTCTGTGGGAAGAACACACATGCAATGACTCTGGTGATATGTGGTTTGTGAAAAGAACAGACATGCAATGACTCTAGCTGTGGTTAATGAAAAGAGCATACATGCAATGACACCGGTGGATCCATGTGGGGTTAATGAGAAGAACACACATGCAATGACACTGGGTGTGGTTCATGATATGTTTTGTGAGAAGAACACACATGAAATGACACTGGTGGATCCATGTGTGGTCTGTGAGAAGAACACACATGCAATGACACTGGGTGTGGTTCATGATATGGTTTGTGAGAAGAACACACATGCAATGATACTGGTGGATCCATGTGTGGTCTTTGGGAAGAACACACATGCAATGACACTGGTGATATGTGGTCTGTGAGAAGAACACACATCCAATGACTCTAGCTGTGGTTCATGAAAAGAGCAAACATGCAATGACACTGGTGGATCCATGTGTGGTTCACAGGAAGAACACACATGCAATAACACTGGGTGGATCCATGTGTGGTTTGTGAGAAGAACACACATGCAATGACACTGGTGGATCCATGTGTCGTTCATGGGAAGAACAAACATGCAATGACTCTGGTGATATGTGGTTTGTGAAAAGAATAGAAATGCAATGACTCTAGCTGTGGTTAATGAGAAGAGCAGACATGCAATGACACCGGTGGATCCATGTGTGGTTTGTGAGAAGAACACACATGCAATGACAATGGGTGTGGTTCATGATATGGTTTGTAAGAAGAACACGCATGCAATGACTCTAGCTGTGGTTCATGAAAAGAGCACGCATGCGATGACTCTAGCTGTGGTTCATGGGAAGAGCAGACATACAATGACACTGGTGGATCCATGTGTGGTTCATGGGAAGAACACACATGCAATGACACTGGTGGATCCATGTGTGGTCTGTGAGAAGAACACACATGCAATGACACTGGTGGATCCATGTGTGGTTCATGGGGAGAACACACATGTAATGACACCGGTGATATGTGGTTTGTGAGAAGAACACACATGCAATGACTCTAGCTGTGGTTCATGAAAATAGCAGACATGCAATGACACTAGGGGATCCATGTGTGGTTCATGGGAAGAACACACATGCAATGACTCTGGTGGATCCATGTGTGGTCTGTGGGAAGAACAGACATCCAATGACACTAGGTGGATCCATGTGTGGTCTGTGGGAACAACACACATGCAATGACACTGGTGGATCTATGTGTGGTCTAGGGAAGAACACACATGCAATGACACAGGTGATATGTGGTCTGTGAGAAGAACACACATGCAATGAATCTAGCTGTGGTTCATGAAAAGAGCAGGCATGCGATTACACTAATCCATGTGTGGTTTGTGAGAAGAACACACATGCAATGACACCGGTGGATCCATGTGTGGTTCATGGGAAGAACACACATGCAATGACTCTGGTGATATGTGGTTTGTGAAAAGAACAGACATGCAATGACTCTAGATGTGGTTAATGAGAAGAGCAGACATGCAATGACACCGGTGGATCCATGTGGGGTTAATGAGAAGAACACACATGCAATGACACTGGGTGTGGTTCATGATATGGTTTGTGAGAAGAACACGCATGCAATGACTCTAGCTGTGGTTCATGGGAAGAACACACATGCAATGACACCGGGTGGATCCATGTGTGGTCTGTGGGAAGAACACACATGCAATGACAATGGTGGATCCATGTGTGGTCTATGGGAAGAACACACATGCAATGACACAGGTGATATGTAGTCTGTGAGAAGAACACACATGCAATGAATCTAGCTGTGGTTCATGAAAAGAGGAGACATGCGATGACACTGGTGGATCCATGTGTGGTTCATGGGAAGAACACACATGCAATGATACTGGTGGATCCATGTGTGGTCTGTGGGAAGAACACACATGCAATGACTCTGGTGATATGTGGTTTGTGAAAACAACAGACATGCAATGACTCTAGATATGGTTAATGAGAAGAGCAGACATGCAATGACATCGGTGGATCCATGTGTGGTTAATGAGAAGAACACACATGCAATGACACGGGGTGTGGTTCATGATATGGTTTGTAAGAAGAACACACATCTAATGACTCTAGCTGTGGTTAATGAAAAGAGCAGACATGCAATGACTCTAACTGTTGTTCATGAAAAGAGCAGACCTGTGATGCCACCAGTGGATCCATGTGTGGTCTATGAGAGGAACACAAATGCAATTACACCGGTGGATCCTTTAGTGGTTTGTGAGAATAACACACATGCAATGCACTGGTGGATCCATGTGTGGTTCATGGGAAGAACACACATGCAATGACACTAGTGATATGTGGTCAGTGAGAAGAACACACATGCAATGACACTGGTGGATCCATGTGTGGTTCATGGGAAGAACACACATGCAATGACACTAGTGATATGTGGTCAGTGAGAAGAACACACATCCAATGACTCTAGCTGTGATTCATGAAAAGAGTAGACATGCAATGACACTGGTGGATCCATATGTGGTTCATGGGAAGAACACACATGCAATGACACTGGGTGGATCCATGTGTGGTTTGTGAGAAGAACACACATGCAATGACACTGGTGGATCCATGTGTGGTTCATGGGAAGAACACACATGCAATGACTCTGGTGATATGTGGTTTGTGAAAAGAACATACATGCAATGACTCTAGCTGTGGTTAATGAGAAGAGCAGACATGCAATACACTGGTGGATCCATGTGTGGTTCGTGAGAAGAACACACATGCAATGACACTGGGTGTCGTTCATGATAAGGTTTGTAAGAAGAACACACATGCAATGACTCTAGCTGTGGTTCATGAAAAAAGCACGCATGCGATGACTCTAGCTGTGGTTCATGGGAAGAGCAAACATACAATGACTTTGGTGGATCTGTGTGGGGTCTATGGGAAGAACACACATGCAATGACACTAGTGGATCCATGTGTGGTCTGTGGGAAGAACACACATGCAATGACACTGGTGGATCCATGTGTGGTTTATGGGGAGAACACACATTCAATGACACCGGTGAAATGTGGTTTGTGAGAAGAACACACATGCAATGACTCTAGCTATGGTTCCTAAAAAGAGCAGACATGCAATGACACTGGTGGATCCATGTGTGGTTCATGGGAAGAGCAGAAATGCAATGACTCTGGTGGATCCCTGTGTGGTCTGTGGGAAGAACACACATGCAATGACACTGGGTGGATCCATGTATGGTTTGTGGGAAGAACACACGTGCAATGACACTGGTGGATCCATGTGTGGTCTGTGGGAAGAACACACATGCAATGACACAGGTGATATGTGGTCTGTGAGAAGAACACACATCGAACGACTCTAGCTGTGGTTCATGAAAAGAGTAGACATGCAATGACACTGGTGGATCCATGTGTGGTTCATGGGAAGAACACACATGCAATGACACTGGGTGGATCCATGTGTGGTTTGTGTGAAGAACACACATGCAATGACACTGGTGGATCCATGTGTGGTTCATGGGAAGAACACACATGCAATGACTCTGGTGATATGTGGTTTGTGAAAAGAACAGACATGCAATGACTCTAGCTGTTGTTAATGAGAAGGGCAGACATGCAATGACACCGTTGGATCCATGTGTGAATTGTGAGAAGAACACACATGCAATGACACTAGGTGTGGTTCATATATGGTTTATAAGAAGAACACACATGCAATGACTCTAGCAGTGGTTCATGAAAAGAGCATGCATGCGATGACTCAAGCTGTGGTTCATGGGAAGAGCAGACATACAATGGCACTGGTGGATCCATGTGTGGTTCATGGGAAGAGCACACATGCAATGACACTGGTGGATCCATGTGTGGTCTGTGGGAAGAGCACACATGCAATGACACTGGTGGATCCATGTGTGGTTCATGGGGAGAACACTATTGCAATGACACCGGTGATATGTGGTTTGTGAGAAGAACACACATGCAATGACTCTAGATGTGGTTCATGAAAAGAGCAGACATGCAATGACACTGGTGGATCCATGTGTGGTTCATGGTAAGAACACACATGCAATGACACTAGGTGGATCGATGTGTGGTTTGTGAGAAGAACACACATGTAATGACACTGGTGGATCCAAGTGTGGTTCATGGGAAGAACACACATGCAATGACTCTGGTGATATGTGGTTTGTGAAAATAACAGACATGCAATGACTCTAGCTGTGGTTAATGAGAAGAGCAGACATACAATGACACCGGTGGATCCATGCGTGGTTTGTAAGAAGAACACACATGCATTGACACCGGGTGTGGTTCGTGATATGGTTTGTAAGAATAACACACATGCAATGACTCTAGCTATGGTTTATCAAAAGAGCACACATGCGATGACTCTAGCTGTGGTTCATGGGAAGAGCAGACATACAATGACACTGGTGGATCCATGTGGGGTCTGTGGGAAGAACACACATGCAATGACACTGGTGGATCCATGTGTGGTCTGTGGGAAGAACACACATGCAATGACACTGGTGGATCCATGTGTGGTTCATGGGGAGAACACACATGCAATGACACCGGTGATATGTGGTTTGTGAGAAGAACACACATGCAATGACTCTAGCTATGGTTCATGAAAAGAGCAGACATGCAATGCCACTGGTGCATCCATGTGTGGTTCATGGGAAGAGCAGACATGCAATGACTCTGGTGGATCCATGTGTGGTCTGTCGTAAGAACACACACGCAATGACACTGGGTGGATCCATGTGTGGTCTGTGGGAAGAACACACATGCAATGACACTAGTGGATCCATGTGTGCTCTGTGGGAAGAACACACATCCAATGACACAGGTGATATGTGGTCTGTGAGAAGAACACACATGCAATGACTCTAGCTGTGGTTCATGAAAAGAGAAGACATCCGATGGCACTGGGTGGATCCATGTGTGGTTTGTGAGAAGAAAACACATGCAATTACAGCGGTGGATCCATGTGTGGTTCATGGGAAGAACACACATGCAATGACTCTGGTGATATGTGGTTTGTGAAAAGAACAGACATGCAATGACTCTAGCTGTGGTTAATGAGAAGAGCAGACATGCAATGACACCGGTGGATCCATGTGGGGTTAATGAGAAGAACACACATGCAATGACACTGGGTGTGGTTCATGATATGGTTTATGAGAAGAACACGCATGCAATGACTCTAGCTGTGGTTCATGGGAAGAACACACATGCAATGACACCGGGTGGATCCATGTCTGGCCTGTTGGAAGAACACACATGCAATGACACTGGTGGATCCATGTGTGGTCTGTGGGAAGAACACACATGCAATGACACAGGTGATATGTGGCCTGTGAGAAGAACACACATGCAATGACTCTAGCTGTGGTTCATGAAAAGAGCATACATGCGATGACACTGGTGGATCCATGTGTGGTTCATGGGAAGAACACACATGCAATCTCACTGGCGGATCCATGTGTGGTCTGTGGGAAGAACACACACGCAATGACTTTGGTGATATGTGGTTTGTGAAAAGAATAGATATGCAATGACTCTAGATGTGGTTAATGAGAAGAGCAGACATACAATGACACCGGTGGATACATGTGCGGTTAATGAGAAGAACACACATGCAATGACACTGGGTGTGGTTCATGCTATGGTTTGTAAGAAGAACACACATCCAATGACTCTAGCTGTGGTTCATGAAAATAGCAGACATGCAATGACTCTAACTGTGGTTCATGAAAAGAGCAGACCTGCGATGCCACCAGTGGATCCATGTGTGGTCTATGAGAGGAACACACATGCAATTACACCGGTGGATCCTTACGTGGTCTGTGGGAAGAACACACATGTAATGACACTGTTCGATCCATGTGTTGTTCATGGGGAGAACACACATGCAATGACACCGGTGATATGTGTTTTGTGAGAAGAACACACATGCAATGACTCTAGCTATGGTTCATGAAAAGAGCAGACATGCAATGACACTACTGGATCCATGTGTGGTTCATGGGAAGAACACACATGCAATGACTCTGGTGGATCCATGTGAGGTCTGTTGGAAGAACACACATGCAATGATACTGGGTGGATCCATGTGTGGTCTGTGGGAAGAACACACATGCAATGACACTGGTGGATCCATGTGTGGTCTGTGGGAAGAACACACATGCAATGACACAGGTGATATGTGGTCTGTGAGAAGAACACACATGCAATGACTCTAGTTGTGGTTCATGAAAAGAGCAGACATGCGATGGCACTGGGTGCACCCATGTGTGGTTTGTGAGAAGAACACACATGAAATGACACCGGTGGATCCATGTGTGGTTCATGGGAAGAACACACATGCAATGACTCTGGTGATATGTGGTTTATGAAACGAACAGACATGCAATGACTCTAGCTATGGTTAATGAGAAGAGCAGACATGCAATGACACAGGTGGATCCATGTGGGGTTAATGAGAAGAACACACATGCAATGACACTGGATGTGGTTCATGATATGGTTTGTGATAAGAACACGCATGCAATGACTCTAGCTGTGGTTCATGGCAAGAACAAACATGCAATGACACCGGGTGGATCCATGTGTGGTCTGTGGGAAGAACACACATCCAATGACACTGGTGGATCCATGTGTGGTCTGTGGGAAGAACACACATGCAATGACACAGGTGATATGTTGTCTATGAGAAGAACACCCATGCAATGACCTAGCTGTGGTTCATGAAAAGACTAGACATGCGATGACACTAGTGGATCCATGTGTGGTTCATGGGAAGAACACACATGCAATGCCACTGGTGGATTCATGTGTGCTCTGTGGGAAGAACACACACGCAATGACTCTGGTGATATGTGGTTTGTGAAAAGAACAGACATGCAATGACTCTAGCTGTGGTTAATGAGAAGAGCAGACTTGCAATGACACCGGTGGACCCATGTGTGGTTTATGAGAAGAACACACATGCAATGACACTGGGTGTGGTTCATGATATGGTTTGTAAGAAGAACACACATGCAATGACTCTAGCTGTGGTTCATGAAAAGAGCACGCAAGCGATGACTCTAGTTGTGGTTCATGGGAAGAGCAGACATGCAATGACACTGGTGGATCCATGTGTGGTTCATGGGAAGAACACACATGCAATGACACTGGTGGATCCATCTGTGGTCTGTGGGAAGAACACACATGCAATGACACTGGTAGATCCATGTGTGGTTCATGGGAGAACACACATGCAATGACACTGGTGATATGTGGTTTGTGAGAAGAACACACATGCAATGACTCTAGCTATGTTTCATGAAAAGAGCATACATACAATGACAATGGTGGATCCATGTGTGGTTCATGGGAAGAACACACATGCAATGACTCTAGTGGATCCATGTGTGGTTAATGAGAAGAACACACATGCAATGTCACTGGGTGTGGTTCATGATATGGTTTGTAAGAAGAACACACGTCCAATGACTCTAGCTGTGGTTCATGAAAAGACCAGACATGCAATGACTCTAACTGTGGTTCATGAAAAGAGCAGACCTGCGATGCCACCGGTGGATCCATGTGTGGTCTATGAGAGGAACACAAATGCAATTACACCGGTGGATCCTTTAGTGGTTTGTGAGAATAACACACATGCAATGACACTGGTGGATCCATGTGTGGATCATGGGAAGAACACACATGCAATGACACTAGTGATATGTGGTCTGTGAGAAGAACACACATCCAATGACTGTAGCTGTGGTTCATGAAAAGAGCAGACATATAATGACACTGGTGGATCCATGTGTGGTTCATGGGAAGAACACACATGCAATGCCACTGGTGGATCCATGTGTGGTTTGTGGGAAGAACATACCTGCAATGACACTGGTCAATCCATGTGTGGTTCATGGGGAGAACACACATGCAATGATTCTGGTGATATGTGGTTTGTGAGAAGAACACACATGCAATGACTCTAGCTGTGGTTAATGAGAAGAGCAGACATGCAATGACACCGTTGGTTCCATGTGTGGTTTGTGAGAAGAACACACATGCAATGACACTGGTGTGGTTCATGATATGGTTTGTAAGAAGAACACACATCCAATGACTCTAGCTGTGGTTCATGAAAAGAGCACGCATGCGATGACTCTAGCTGTGCTTCATGGGAAGAGCAGACATACAATGACACTAGTGGATCCATGTGTGGTTTATGGGAAGAACACACATGCAATGATACTGGTGGATCCATGTGTGGTGTGTGGGAAGAACACACATGCAATGACACTGGTGGATCCATGTGTGGTTCATGGGGAGAACACACATGCAATGACACCGGTGATATGTGGTTTGTGAGAAGAACACACATGCAATGACTCTAGCTATGGTTCATGAAAAAAGCATACATGCAATGACACTGGTGGATCCATGTGTTGTTTATGGGAAGAACACACATGCAATGACTCTGGTGGATCCATGTGTGGTATGTGGGAAGAACACACATGCAATGACACTAGGTGGATCCAGGTGTGGTCTGTGGGAAGAACTAACATGCAATGACACCGGGTGGATCCATGTGTGGTCTGTGGGAAGAACACACATACAATGACACTGGTGGATCCATGTGTGGTATGTGGGAAGAACACACATGCAATGAAACAGGTGATATGTGGTCTGTGAGAAGAACACACATGCAATGAATCTAGTTGTGGTTCATGAAAAGATCAGACATGAGATGACACTGGGTGGATCCATGTGTGCTTTGTGAGAAGAACACACATGCAATGACTCTAGCTGTGGTTCATGAAAAGAGCAGACATGCGATGGCACTGGGTGGATCCATGTGTGGTTTGCGAGAAGAACACACATGCAATGACACCGGTGGATCCATGTGTGGTTCATGGGAAGAACACACATGCAATGACTCTGGTGATATGTGGTTTGTGAAAAGAACAGACATGCAATGACTCTAGCTATGGTTAATGAGAAGAGAAGACATGCAATGACACCGGTGTATCCATGTGGGGTTAATGAGAAGAACACACATGCAATGACACTGGGTGTAGTTCATGATATGGTTTGTGAGAAGAACACACATGCAATGACTCTAGCTGTGGTTCATGGGAAGAACACACATGCAATGACACCGGATGGATACATGTGTGGTCAGTGGGAAGAACACACATGCAATAACACTGGTGGATCCTTGTGTGGTCTGTGGAAAGAACACACATGCAATGACACAGGTGATATGTGGTCTGTGAGAAAAACACACATGGAATGACTCTAGCTGTGGTTCATGGGAAGAACACACATGCAATGACACTGGTGGATCCATGTGTGGTCTGTGGGAAGAACACACATGTAATGACTCTGGTGATATGTGGTTTGTGAAAAGAATAGACATGCAATGACTCTAGCTGTGGTTAATGAGAAGAGCAGACTTGCAATGACACCGGTGGACCCATGTGTGGTTTATGAGAAGAACACACATGCAATGACACTGGGTGTGGTTCATGATATGGTTTGTAAGAAGAACACACATGCAATGACTCTAGCTGTGGTTCATGAAAAGAGCACGCATGCGATGACTCTAGTTGTGGTTCATGGGAAGAGCAGACATGCAATGACACTGGTGGATCCATGTGTGGTTCATGGGAAGAACACACATGCAATGACACTGGTGGATCCATCTGTGGTCTGTGGGAAGAACACACATGCAATGACACTGGTAGATCCATGTGTGGTTAATGGGGAGAACACACATGCAATGACACCGGTGATATGTGGTTTGTGAGAAGAACACACATGCAATGACTCTAGCTATGGTTCATGAAAAGAGCATACATGCAATGACAATGGTGGATCCATGTGTGGTTCATGGGAAGAACACACATGCAATGACTCTAGTGGATCCATGTGTGGTCTGTGGGAAGAACACACATGCAATGACACTGGGTGGATCCATGTGTGGTCTGTGGGAAGAACACACATGCAATGACACTGGTGGATCCATGTGTGGTCTGTGAGAAGAACACACATCCAATGACTCTAGCTGTGGTTCATGAAAAGAGCAGACATATAATGACACTGGTGGATCCATGTGTGGTTCATGGGAAGAACACACATGCAATGCCACTGGTGGATCCATGTGTGGTCTGTGGGAAGAACACACATGTAATGACACTGTTCGATCCATGTGTGGTTCATGGGGAGAACACACATGCAATGACACCGGTGATATGTGTTTTGTGAGAAGAACACACATGCAATGACTCTAGCTATGGTTCATGAAAAGAGCAGACATGCAATGACACTAATGGATCCATGTGTGGTTCATGGGAAGAACACACATGCAATGACTCTGGTGGATCCATGAGAGGTCTGTGGGAAGAACACACATGCAATGATACTGGGTGGATCCATGTGTGGTCTGTGGGAAGAACACACATGCAATGACACTGGTGGATCCATGTGTGGTCTGTGGGAAGAACACACATGCAATGACACAGGTGATATGTGGTCTGTGAGAAGAACACACATGCAATGACTCTAGTTGTGGTTCATGAAAAGAGCAGACATGCGATGGCACTGGGTGCATCCATGTGTGGTTTGTGAGAAGAACACACATGAAATGACACCGGTGGATCCATGTGTGGTTCATGGGAAGAACACACATGCAATGACTCTGGTGATATGTGGTTTATGAAACGAACAGACATGCAATGACTCTAGCTATGGTTAATGAGAAGAGAAGACATGCAATGAAACAGGTGGATCCATGTGGGGTTAATGAGAAGAACACACATGCAATGACACTGGATGTGGTTCATGATATGGTTTGTGATAAGAACACGCATGCAATGACTCTAGCTGTGGTTCATGGCAAGAATAAACATGCAATGACACCGGGTGGATCCATGTGTGGTCTGTGGGAAGAACACACATCCAATGACACTGGTGGATCCATGTGTGGTCTGTGGGAAGAACACACATGCAATGACACAGGTGATATGTTGTCTATGAGAAGAACACCCATGCAATGACCTAGCTGTGGTTCATGAAAAGACTAGACATGCGATGACACTAGTGGATCCATGTGTGGTTCATGGGAAGAACACACATGCAATGCCACTGGTGGATTCATGTGTGATCTGTGGGAAGAACACACACGCAATGACTTTGGTGATATGTGGTTTGTGAAAAGAACAGACATGCAATGACTCTAGCTGTGGTTAATGAGAAGAGCAGACTTGCAATGACACCGGTGGACCCATGTGTGGTTTATGAGAAGAACACACATGCAATGACACTGGGTGTGGTTCATGATATGGTTTGTAAGAAGAACACACATGCAATGACTCTAGGTGTGGTTCATGAAAAGAGCACGCATGCGATGACTCTAGTTGTGGTTCATGGGAAGAGCAGACATGCAATGACACTGGTGGATCCATGTGTGGTTCATGGGAAGAACACACATGCAATGACACTGGTGGATCCATCTGTGGTCTGTGGGAAGAACACACATGCAATGACACTGGTAGATCCATGTGTGGTTCATGGGAGAACACACATGCAATGACACCGGTGATATGTGGTTTGTGAGAAGAACACACATGCAATGACTCTAGCTATGGTTCATGAAAAGAGCATACATGCAATGACAATGGTGGATCCATGTGTGGTTCATGGGAAGAACACACATGCAATGACTCTAGTGGATCCATGTGTGGTTAATGAGAAGAACACACATGCAATGACTCTAGCTATGGTTCATGAAAAGAGCATACATGCAATGACACTGGTGGATCCATGTGTGGTTCATGGGAAGAACACACATGCAATGACTCTGGTGGATCCATGTGTGGTCTGTGGGAAGAACACACATGCAATGACACTGGGTGGATCCATGTGTGGTCTGTGGGAAGAATAAACATGCAATGACACTGGTGGATCCATGTGTGGTCTGTGGAAAGAACACACATGCAATGACACAGGTGATATGTGGTCTGTGAGAAGAACACACATGCAATGACTCTAGCTGTGGTTCATGAAAAGAGCAGACATGCGATGACACTAGTGGATCCATGTGTGGTTCATGGGAAGAACACACATGCAATGCCACTGGTGGATCCATGTGTGTTCTGTGGGAAGAACACACATGTAATGACTCTGGTGATATGTGGTTTGTGAAAAGAACAGACATGAAATGAATCTAGCTGTGGTTAATGAGAAGAGCAGACATGCAATGACACCGGTGCATCCATGTGTGGTTTGTGAGGAGAACACACATGCAATGACACTGGGTGTGGTTCATGATATGGTTTATGAGAAGAACACGCATGCAATGACTCTAGCTGTGGTTCATGGGAAGAACACACATGCAATGACACCGGGTGGATCCATGTCTGGCCTGTTGGAAGAACACACATGCAATGACACTGGTGGATCCATGTGTGGTCTGTGGGAAGAACACACATGCAATGACACAGGTGATATGTGGCCTGTGAGAAGAACACACATGCAATGACTCTAGCTGTGGTTCATGAAAAGAGCATACATGCGATGACACTGGTGGATCCATGTGTGGTTCATGGGAAGAACACACATGCAATCTCACTGGCGGATCCATGTGTGGTCTGTGGGAAGAACACACACGCAATGACTTTGGTGATATGTGGTTTGTGAGGAGAACACACATGCAATGACACTGGGTGTGGTTCATGATATGGTTTGTAATAAGAACACACATGCCATGACTCTAGCTGTGGTTCATGAAAAGAGCATGCATGCGATGACTCTAGCTGTGGTTCATGGAAAGAGCAGACATACAATGACACTGGTGGATCCATGTGTGGTTCATGGGAAGAACACACATGCAATGACACTGGTGGATCCATGTGTGGTCTGTGGGAAGAACACACATGCAATGACACTGGTAGATCCATGTGTGGTTCATGGGGAGAACACAAATGCAATAACACCGGTGATATGTGGTTTGTGAGAAGAACACACATGCAATGACTCTAGTTGTGGTTCATGAAAAGAGCATACATGCAATGACAATGGTGGATCCATGTGTGGTTCATGGGAAGAGCACACATGCAATGACTCTAGTGGATCCATGTGTGGTCTGTGGGAAGAACACACATGCAATGACACTGGGTGGATCCATGTGTGGTCTGTGGGAAAAACACACATGCAATGACACTGGTGGATCCATGTGTGGTTCATGGGGAGAACACACATGCAATGACACTAGTGATATGTGGTTTGTGAGAAGAACACACATGCAATGACTCTAGCTATGGTTCATGAAAAGAGCAGACATGCAATGACACTAGTGGATCCATGTGTGGTTCATGGGAAGAACACACATGCAATGACTCTAGTGGATGCATGTGTGGTCTGTGGGAAGAACACACATGTAATGACACTGGGTGGATCCATGTGTGGTATGTGGGAAGAACACACATGCAATGAAACTGGTGGATCCATTTGTGGTCTGTGGGAAGAACACACATGCAATAACACAGGTGATATGTGGTCTATGAGAAGAACACACATGCAATGACTCTAGCTGTGGTTCATGAAAAGAGCAGACATGCGATGGCACTGGGTGGATCCATGTGTGGTTTGCGAGAAGAACACACATGCAATGACACCGGTGGATCCATGTGTGGTTCATGGGAAGAACACACATGCATTGACTCTGGTGATATGTGGTTTGTGAAAAGAACAGACATGCAATGAATCTAGCTGTGGTTAATGAGAAGAGCAGACATGAAATGACACCGGTGGATCCATGTGGGGTTAATGAGAAGAACACACATGCAATGGCACTTGGTGTGGGTCATGATATGGTTTGTGAGAAGAACACGCATGCAATGACTCTAGCTGTGGTTCATGGGAAGAACACACATCCAATGACACTAGGTGGATCCATATGTGGTCTGTGGGAAGAACACACATGCAACGACACAGGTGGGTCCATGTTTGGTCTGTGGGAAGAACACACATGCAATGACACCGGTGGATCCATGTGTGGTCTGTGAGAAGAACACACATGCAATGACTCTAGCTGTGGTTCATGAAAAGAGCAGACATGCGATGGCACTAGGTGGATCCATGTGTAGTTTGTGAGAAGAACACACATGCAATGACACCGGTGGATCCATGTGTGGTTCATGGGAAGAACACAGATGCAATGACTCTCGTGATATGTGGTTTGTGAAAAGAACAGACATGCAATGACTCTAGCTATGGTTAATGAGAAGAGAAGACATGCAATGACACCGGTGGATCCATGTGTGGTTTATCAGAAGAACACACATGCAATGACACTGGGTGTGGTTCATAATATGGTTTGTAAGAAGAATACACATGCAATGACTCTAGCTGTGGTTCATGAAAAGAGCACGCATGCTATGACTCTAGCTGTGGTTCATGGGAAGAGCAGACATACAATGACACTAGTGGATCCATGTGTGGTTCATGGGAAGAACACACATGCAATGACACTGGTGGATCCATGTGTGGTATGTGGGAAGAACACACATGCAATGACACTGGTGGATCCATGTGTGGTTCATGGGGAGAACACACATCGAATGACACCGGTGATATGTGGTTTGTGAGAAGAACACACATGCAAGGACTCTAGCTATGGTTCATGAAAAGAGCATACATGCAATGACACTTGTGGATCCATGTGTGGTTCATGGGAAGAACACACATGCAATGACTCTAGTGGATCCATGTGTGGTCTGTGGGAAGAACACACATGCAATGACACTGGGTGGATCCATGTGTGGTCTGTGGGAAGAACAAACATGCAATGACACTGGTGGATCCATGTGTGGTCTATGGAAAGAACACACATGCAATGACACAGGTGATATGTGGTCTGTGAGAAGAACACACATGCAATGACTCTAGCTGTGGTTCATGAAAAGAGCAGACATGCGATGACACTAGTGGATCCATGTGTGGTTCATGGGAAGAACACACATGCAATGCCACTGGTGGATCCATGTGTGTTCTGTGGGAAGAACACACATGTAATGACTCTGGTGATATGTGGTTTGTGAAAAGAACAGACATGAAATGAATCTAGCTATGGTTAATGAGAAGAGCAGACATGCAATGACACCAGTGGATCCATGTGTGGTTTGTGAGAAGAACACACATGCAATGACACTGGGTGTGGTTCATGATATGGTTTGTAATAAGAACACACATGCCATGACTCTAGCTGTGGTTCATGAAAAGAGCACGCATGCTATGACTCTAGCTGTGGTTCATGGAAAGAGCAGACATACAATGACACTGGTGGATCCATGTGTGGTTCATGGGAAGAACACACATGCAATGACACTGGTCGATCCATGTGTGGTATGTCGGAAGAACACACATGCAATGACACTGGTGGATCCATGTGTGGTTCATGGGGAGAACACACATGCAATGACACTGGTGATATGTTGTTTGTGAAAAGAACACACATGCAATGACTCTAGCTATGGTTCATGAAAAGAGCATACATGCAATGACACTGGTGGATCCATGTGTGGTTCATGGGAAGAACACACATGCAATGACTCTGGTGGATCCATGTGTGGTCTGTGGGAAGAACACACATGCAATGACACTGGTGGATCCATGTGTGGTTCGTGGGGAGAACACACATGCAATGACACTAGTCATATGTGGTTTGTGAGAAGAACACAAATGCAATGACCCTAGCTATGGTTCATGAAAAGAGCAGACATGCAATGACACTAGTGGATCCATGTGTGGTTCATGGGAAGAACACACATGCAATGACTCTAGTGGATGCATGTGTGGTCTGTGGGAAGAACACACATGCAATGACACTGGGTGGATCCATGTGTGGTATGTGGGAAGAACACACATGTAATGAAACTGGTGGACCCATTTGTGGTCTGTGGGAAGAACACACATGCAATAACACAGGTGATATGTGGTCTGTGAGAAGAACACACATGCAATGACTCTAGCTGTGGTTCATGAAAAGAGCAGACATGCGATGGCACTGGGTGGATCCATGTGTGGTTTGCGAGAAGGACACACATGCAATGACACCGGTGGATCCATGTGTGGTTCATGGGAAGAACACACATGCATTGACTCTGGTGATATGTGGTTTGTGAGAAGAACAGACATGGAATGACTCTAGCTGTGGTTAATGAGAAGAGCAGACATGCAATGACACCGGTGGATCCATGTGGGGTTAATGAGAAGAACACACATGCAATGACACTTGGTGTGGGTCATGATATGGTTTGTGAGAAGAACACGCATGCAATGACTCTAGCTGTGGTTCATGGGAAGAACACACATGCAATGACACTGGGTGGATCCATATGTGGTCTGTGGGAAGAACACACATGCAATGACACTAGTGGATCCATGTGTGGTCTGTGGGAAGAACACACATGCAATGACACCGGTGGATCCATGTGTGGTCTGTGAGAAGAACACACATGCAATGACTCTAGCTGTGGTTCATGAAAAGAGCAGACATGCGATGGCACTGGGTGGATCCATGTGTGGTTTGTGAGAAGAACACACATGCAATGACACCGGTGGATCCATGTGTGGTTCATGGGAAGAACACACATGCAATGACTCTGGTGATATGTGGTTTGTGAAAAGAACAGACATGCAATGACTCTAGCTGTGGTTAATGAGAAGAGCAGACATGCAATGACACCGGTGGATCCATGTGTGGTTTATGAGAAGAAGACACATGCAATGACACTGGGTGTGGTTCATGATATGGTTTGTAAGAAGAACACACATGCAATGACTCTAGCTGTGGTTCATAAAAAGAGCACGCATGCTATGACTCTAGCTGTGGTTCATGGGAAGAGCAGACATACAATGACACTAGTGGATCCATGTGTGGTTCATGGGAGGAACACACATGCAATGACACTAGTGGATCCATGTGTGGTATGTGGGAAGAACACACATGCAATGACACTGGTGGATCCATGTGTGGTTCATGGGGAGAACACACATGCAATGACACTGGTGATATGTGGTTTGTGAGAAGAACACACATGCAATAACTCTAGCTATGGTTCATGAAAAGAGCATACATGCAATGACACTGGTGGATCCATGTGTGGTTCATGGGAAGAACACACATGCAATGACTCTGGTGGATCCATGTGTGGTCTGTGGGAAGAACACACATGCAATGACACTGGTGGATTCATCTGTGGTTCATGGGGAGAACACACATGCAATGACACTAGTGATATGTGGTTTGTGAGAAGAACACACATGCAATGACTCTAGCTGTCGTTCATGAATAGAGCAGACATGCGATGGCACTGGGTGGATCCATGTGTGGTTTACGAGAAGGACACACATGCAATGACACCGGTGGATCCATGTGTGGTTCATGGGAAGAACACACATGCATTGACTCTGGTGATATGTGGTTCGTGAAAAGAACAGACATGCAATGACTCTAGTTGTGGTTAATGAGAAGAGCAGACATGCAATGACACCGGTGGATCCATGTGGGGTTAATGAGAAGAACACACATTCAATGACACTTGGTGTGGGTCATGATATGGTTTGTGAGAAGAACACGCATGCAATGACTCTAGCTATGGTTCATGGGAAGAACACACATGCAATGACACTGGGTGGATCCATATGTGGTATGTGGGAAGAACACACATGCAATGACACTGGTGGATCCATGTGTGGTCTGTGGGCAGAACACACATGCAATGACACCGGTGGATCCATGTGTGGTCTGTGAGAAGAACACACATGCAATGACTCTAGCTGTGGTTCATGAAAAGAGCAGACATGCGATGGCACTGGGTGGATCCATGTGTGGTTTGTGAGAAGAACACACATGCAATGACACCGGTGGATCCATGTGTGGTTCATGGGAAGAACACACATGTAATGACTCTGGTGATATGTGGTTTGTGAAAAGAACAGACATGCAATGATTCTAGCTGTGGTTAATGAGAAGAGCAGACATGCAATGACACCGGTTGATCCATGTGTGGTTTATGAGAAGAAGACAGATGCAATGACACTGGGTGTGGTTCATGATATGGTTTGTAAGAAGAACACACATGCAATGACTCTAGTTGTGGTTCATAAAAAGAGCACGCATGCTATGACTCTAGCTGTGGTTCATGGGAAGAGCAGACATACAATGACACTAGTGGATCCATGTGTGGTTCATGGGAAGAACACACATGCAATGACACTAGTGGATCCATGTGTGGTATGTGGGAAGAACACACATGCAATGACACTGGTGGATCCATGTGTGGTTCATGGGGAGAACACACATGCAATGACACTGGTGATATGTGGTTTGTGAGAAGAACACACATGCAATAACTCTAGCTATGGTTCATGAAAAGAGCATACATGCAATGACACTGGTGGATCCATGTGTGGTTCATGGGAAGAACACACATGCAATGACTCTGGTGGATCCATGTGTGGTCTGTGGGAAGAACACACATGCAATGACACTGGTGGATCCATCTGTGGTTCATGGGGAGAACACACATGCAATGACACTAGTGATATGTGGTTTGTGAGAAGAACACACATGCAATGACTCTAGCTGTGGTTCATGAATAGAGCAGACATGCGATGGCACTGGGTGGATCCATGTGTGGTTTGCGAGAAGGACACACATGCAATGACACCTGTGGATCCATGTGTGGTTCATGGGAAGAACACACATGCATTAACTCTGGTGATATGTGGTTCGTGAAAAGAACAGACATGCAATGACTCTAGTTGTGGTTAATGAGAAGAGCAGACATGCAATGACACTGGTGGATCCATGTGGGGTTAATGAGAAGAACACACATTCAATTCCACTTGGTGTGGGTCATGATATGGTTTGTGAGAAGAACACGCATGCAATGACTCTAGCTGTGGTTCATGGGAAGAACACACATGCAATGACACTGGGTGGATCCATATGTGGTCTGTGGGAAGAACACACATGCAATGACACTGGTGGATCAATGTGTGGTCTGTGGGAAGAACACACATGCAATGACACCGGTGGATCCATGTGTGGTCTGTGAGAAGAACACACATGCAATGACTCTAGCTGTGGTTCATGAAAAGAGCAGACATGCGATGGCACTGGGTGGATCCATGTGTGGTTTGTGAGAAGAACACACATGCAATGACACCAGTGGATCCATGTGTGGTTCATGGGAAGAACAGACATGTAATGACTCTGGTGATATGTGGTTTGTGAAAAGAACAGACATGCAATGATTCTAGCTGTGGTTAATGAGAAGAGCAGACATGCAATGACACCGGTGGATCCATGTGTGGTTTATGAGAAGAACACACATGCAATGACTCTAGTTGTGGTTCATGATATGGTTTGTAAGAAGAACACACATGCAATGACTCTAGCTGTGGTTCATGAAAAGAGCACGCATGCTATGACTCTAGCTGTGGTTCATGGGAAGAGCAGACATACAATGACACTAGTGGATCCATGTGTGGTTCATGGGAAGAACACACATGCAATGACCCTGGTGGATCCATGTGTGGTTCATGGGGAGAACACACATGCAATGACACCGGTGATATGTGGTTTGTGAGAAGAACACACATGCAATGACTCTAGCTATGGTTCATGAAAAGAGCAGACATGCAATGACACTAGTGGATCCATGTGTGGTTCATTGGAAGAACACACATGCAATGACTCTAGTGGATGCATGTGTGGTCTGTGGTAAGAACACACATGCAATGACACTGGGTGGATCCATGTGTGGTATGTGGGAAGAACACACATGCAATGAAACTGGTGGACCCATTTGTGGTCTGTGGGAAGAACACACATGCAATAACACAGGTGATATGTGGTCTGTGAGAAGAACACACATGCAATGACTCTAGCTGTGGTTCATGAAAAGAGCAGACATGCGATGGCACTGGGTGGATCCATCTGTGGTATGCGAGAAGGACACACATGCAATGACACCAGTGGATCCATGTGTGGTTCATGGGAAGAACACACATGCATTGACTCTGGTGATATGTGGTTTGTGAAAAGAACAGACATGCAATAACTCTAGCTGTGGTTAATGAGAAGAGCAGACATGCAATGACACCGGTGGATCCATGTGGGGTTAATGAGAAGAACACACATGCAATGACACTTGGTGTGGGTCATGATATGGTTTGTGAGAAGAACACGCATGCAATGACTCTAGCTGTGGTTCATGGGAAGAACACACATCCAATGACACTGGGTGGATCCATATGTGGTCTGTGGGAAGAACACACATGCAATGACACTGGTGGATCCATGTGTGGTCTGTGGGAAGAACACACATGCAATGACACCGGTGGATCCATGTGTGGTCTGTGAGAAGAACACACATGCAATGACTCTAGCTATGGTTCATGAAAAGAGGAGACATGCGATGGCACTGGGTGGATCCATGTGTGGTTTGTGAGAAGAACACACATGCAATGACACCGGTGGATCCATGTGTGGTTCATGGGAAGAACACACATGCAATGACTCTGGTGATATGTGGTTTGTGAAAAGAACAGACATGCAATGACTCTAGCTGTGGTTAATGAGAAGAGCAGACATGCAATGACACCGGTGGATCCATGTGTGGTTTAAGAGAAGAACACAGATGCAATGACACTGGGTGTGGTTCATGATATGGTTTGTAAGAAGAACACACATGCAATGACTCTAGCTGTGGTTCATGAAAAGAGCACGCATGCTATGACTCTAGCTGTGGTTCATGGGAAGAGAAGACATACAATGACACTAGTGGATCCATGTGTGGTTCATGGGAAGAACACACATGCAATGACACTGGTGGATCCATGTGTGGTATGTGGGAAGAACACACATGCAATGACACTGGTGGATCCATGTGTGGTTCATGGGGAGAACACACATGCAATGACACTGGTGATATGTGGTTTGTGAGAAGAACACACATGCAATAACTCTAGCTATGGTTCATGAAAATAGCATACATGCAATGACACTGGTGGATCCATGTGTGGTTCATGGGAAGAACACACATGCAATGACTCTGGTGGATCCATGTGTGGTCTGTGGGAAGAACACACATGCAATGACACTGGTGGATCCATGTGTGGTTCATGGGGAGAACACACATGCAATGAAACTAGTGATATGTGGTTTGTGAGAAGAACACACATGCAATGACTCTAGCTATGGTTCATGAAAAGAGCAGACATGCAATGACACTAGTGGATCCATGTGTGGTTCATGGGAAGAACACACATGCAATGACTCTAGTGGATGCATGTGTGGTCTGTGGGAAGAACACACATGCAATGACACTGGGTGGATCCATGTGTGGTATGTGGGAAGAACACACATGCAATGAAACTGGTGGACCCATTTGTGGTCTGTGGGAAGAACACACATGCAATAACACAGGTGATATGTGGTCAGTGAGAAGAACACACATGCAATGACTCTAAATGTGGTTCATGAAAAGAGCAGACATGCGATGGCACTGGGTGGATCCATGTGTGGTTTGCGAGAAGGACACACATGCAATGACACCGGTGGATCCATGTGTGGTTCATGGGAAGAACACACATGCATTGACTCTGGTGATATGTGGTTTGTGAGAAGAACATACATGCAATGACTCTAGCTGTGGTTAATGAGAAGAGCAGACATGCAATGACACCGGTGGATCCATGTGGGGTTAATGAGAAGAACACACATGCAATGACACTTGGTGTGGGTCATGATATGGTTTGTGAGAACAACACGCATGCAATGACTCTAGCTGTGGTTCATGGGAAGAACACACATGCAATGACACTGGGTGGATCCATATGTGGTCTGTGGGAAGAACACACATGGAATGACACTGGTGGATCCATGTGTGGTCTGTGGAAAGAACACACATGCAATGACACCGGTGGATCCATGTGTGGTCTGTGAGAAGAACACACATGCAATGACTCTAGCTGTGCTTCATGAAAAGAGCAGACATGCGATGGCACTGGGTGGATCCATGTGTGGTTTGTGAGAAGAACACACATGCAATGACACCGGTGGATCCATGTGTGGTTCATGGGAAGAACACACATGTAATGACTCTGGTGATATGTGGTTTGTGAAAAGAACATACATGCAATGACTCTAGCTGTGGTTAATGAGAAGAGCAGACATGCAATGACACAGATGGATCCATGTGTGGTTTATGAGAAGAACACACATGCAATGACACTGGGTGTGGTTCATGATATGGTTTGTAAGAAGAACACACATGCAATGACTCGAGCTGTGGTTCATGAAAAGAGCACGCATGCTATGACTCTAGCTGTGGTTCATGGGAAGAGCAGACATCCAATGACACTAGTGGATCCATGTGTGGTTCATGGGAAGAACACACATGCAATGACACTGGTGGATCCATGTGTCGTATGTGGGAAGAACACACATGCAATGACACTGGTGGATCCATGTGTGGTTCATGGGGAGAACACACATGCAATGACACCGGTGATATGTGGTTTGTGAGAAGAACACACATGCAATGACTCTAGCTATGGTTCATGAAAAGAGCATACATGCAATGACACTGGTGGATCCAGGTGTGGTCCATGGGAAGAACACACATGCAATGACTCTGGTGGATCCATGTGTGGTCTGTGGGAAGAACACACATGCAATGAAACTGGGTGGATCCATGTGTGGTCTGTGGGAAGAACAAACATGCAATGACACTGGTGGATCCATGTGTGGTCTGTGGAAATAACACACATGCAATGACACAGGTGATATGTGGTCTGTGAGAAGAACACACATGCAATGACTCTAGCTGTGGTTCATGAAAAGAGCAGACATGCGATGACACTAGTGGATCCATGTGTGGTTCATGGGAAGAACACACATGCAATGCCACTGGTGGATCCATGTGTGTTCTGTGGGAAGAACACACATGTAATGACTCTGGTGATATGTGGTTTGTGAAAAGAACAGACATGAAATGAATCTAGCTGTGGTTAATGAGAAGAGCAGACATGCAATGACACCGGTGGATCCATGTGTGGTTTGTGAGAAGAACACACATGCAATGACACTGGGTGTGGTTCATGATATGGTTTGTAATAAGAACACACATGCCATGACTCTAGGTGTGGTTCATGAAAAGAGCACGCATGCGATAACTCTAGCTGTGGTTCATGGAAAGAGCAGACATACAATGACACTGGTGGATCCATGTGTGGTTCATGGGAAGAACACACATGCAATGACACTGGTGGATCCATGTGTGGTATGTGGGAAGAACACACATGCAATGACACTGGTAGATCCATGTGTGGTTCCTGGGGAGAACACACATGCAATAACACCGGTGATATGTGGTTTGTGAGAAGAATACACATGCAATGACTCTAGTTGTGGTTCATGAAAAGAGCATACATGCAATGACAATGGTGGATCCATGTGTGGTTCATGGGAAGAACACACATGCAATGACTCTAGTGGATCCATGTGTGGTCTGTGGGAAGTACACACATGCAATGCCACTGGGTGGATCCATGTGTGGTCTGTGGGAAGAACACACATGCAATGACACTGGTGGATCCATGTGTGGTTGATGGGGAGAACACACATGCAATGACACTAGTGATATGTGGTTTGTGAGAAGAACACACATGCAATGACCCTAGCTATGGTTCATGAAAAGAGCAGACATGCAATGACACTAGTGGATCCATGTGTGGTTCATGGGAAAAACACACATGCAATGACTCTAGTGGATGCATGTGTGGTCTGTGGGAAGAACACACATGCAATGACACTGGTGATATGTGGTTTGTGAAAAGAATAGACATGAAATGAATCTAGCTGTGGTTAATGAGAAGAGCAGACATGCAATGACACCGGTGGATCCATGTGTGGTTTGTGAGAAGAACACACATGCAATGACACTGGGTGTGGTTAATGATATGGTTTGTAATAAGAACACACATGCCATGACTCTAGCTATGGTTCATGAAAAGAGCACGCATGCGATGCCTCTAGCTGTGGTTCATGGAAAGAGCAAACATACAATGACACTGGTGGATCCATGTGTGGTTCATGGGAAGAACACACATGCAATGACACTGGTGGATCCATGTGTGGTCTGTGGGAAAAATACACATGCAATGACACTGGTAGATCCATGTGTGGTTCATGGGGAGAACACACATGCAATAACACCGGTGATATGTGGTTTGTGAGAAGAACACACATGCAATGACTCTAGTTGTCGTTCATGAAAAGAGCATACATGCAATGATAATGGTGGATCCATGTGTGGTTCATGGGAAGAACACACATGCAATGACTCTAGTGGATCCATGTGTGGTCTGTGGGAAGAACACACATGCAATGACACTGGGTGGATCCATGTGTGGTCTGTGGGAAGAACACACATGCAATGACACTGGTGGATCCATGTGTGGTTCATGGGGAGAACACACATGCAATGACACCGGTGATATGTGGTTTGTGAGAATAACACACATGCAATGACTCTTGCTATGGTTCATGAAAAGAGCAGACATGCAATGACACTAGTAGATCCATGTGTGGTTCATGGGAAGAACACACATGCAATGACTCTAGTTGATGCATGTGTGGTCTGTGGGAAGAACACACATGCAATGACACTGGGTGGATCCGTGTGTGGTATGTGGGAAGAACACACATGCAATGAATCTGGTGGATCCATATGGTCTGTGGGAAGAACACACATGCAATGACACAGGTGATATGTGGTCTGTGAGAAGAACTCACATGCAATGACTCTAGCTGTGGTTCATGAAAAGAGCAGACATGCGATGGAACTGGGTGGATCCATGTGTGGTTTGCGAGAAGAACACACATGCAATGACACCGGTGGATCCATGTGTGGTTCATGGGAAGAACACACATGCATTGACTCTGGTGATATGTGGTTTGTGAAAAGAACAGACATGCAATGACTCTAGCTGTGGTTAATGAGAAGAGCAGACATGCAATGACACCGGTGGATCCATGTGGGGTTAATGAGAAGAACACACATGCAATGACTCTTGCTGTGGTTCATGAAAAGAGCATGCATGCTATGACTCTAGCTGTGGTTCATGGGAAGAGAAGACATACAATGACACTAGTGGATCCATGTGTGGTTCATGGGAAGAACACACATGCAATGACACTGGTGGATCCATGTGTGGTATGTGGGAAGAACACACATGCAATGACACTGGTGGATCCATGTGTGGTTCATGGGGAGAACACACATGCAATGACACCGGTTATATGTGGTTTGTGAGAAGAACACACATGCAATGACTCTAGCTATGGTTCATGAAAAGAGCATACGTGCAATGACACTGGTGGATCCATGTGTGGTTCATGGGAAGAACACACATGCAATGACTCTGGTGGATCCATGTGTGGTCTGTGGGAAGAACACACATGCAATGACACTGGGTGGATCCATGTGTGGTCTGTGGGAAGAACAAACATGCAATGACACTGGTGGATCCATGTGTGGTCTGTGGAAAGAACACACATGCAATGACACAGGTGATATGTGGTATGTGAGAAGAACACACATGCAATGACTCTAGGTGTGGTTCATGAAAAGAGCAGACATGCGATGACACTAGTGGATCCATGTGTGGTTCATGGGAAGAACACACATGGAATTCCCCTGGTGGATCCATGTGTGTTCTGTGGGAAGAATACACATGTAATGACTCTAGTGATATGTGGTTTGTGAAAAGAACAGACATGAAATGAATCTAGCTGTGGTTAATGAGAAGAGCAGACATGCAATGACACCGGTGGATCCATGTGTGGTTTGTGAGAAGAACACACATGCAATGACACTGGGTGTGGTTCATGATATGGTTTGTAATAAGAACACACATGCCATGACTCTAGCTGTGGTTCATGAAAAGAGCACGCATGCGATGCCTCTAGCTGTGGTTCATGGAAAGAGCAGACATACAATGACACTGGTGGATCCATGTGTGGTTCATGGGAAGAACACACATGCAATGACACTGGTGGATCCATGTGTGGTCTGTGGGAAGAACACACATGCAATGACACTGGTAGATCCATGTGTGGTTCATGGGGAGAACACACATGCAATAACACCGGTGATATGTGGTTTGTGAGAAGAACACACATGCAATGACTCTAGTTGTCGTTCATGAAAAGAGCATACATGCAATGATAATGGTGGATCCATGTGTGGTTCATGGGAAGAACACACATGCAATGACTCTAGTGGATCCATGTGTGGTCTGTGGGAAGAACACACATGCAATGACACTGGGTGGATCCATGTGTGGTCTGTGGGAAGAACACACTTGCAATGACACTGGTGGATCTATGTGTGGTTCATGGGGAGAACACACATGCAATGACACTAGTGATATGTGGTTTGTGAGAATAACACACATGCAATGACTCTTGCTATGGTTCATGAAAAGAGCAGACATGCAATGACACTAGTGGGTCCATGTGTGGTTCATGGGAAGAACACACATGCAATGACTCTAGTTGATGCATGTGTGGTCTGTGGGAAGAACACACATGCAATGACACTGGGTGGATCCATGTGTGGTATGTGGGAAGAACACACACGCAATGAATCTGGTGGATCCGTATGGTCTGTGGGAAGAACACACATGCAATAACACAGGTGATATGTGGTCTGTGAGAAGAACACACATGCAATGACTCTAGCTGTGGTTCATGAAAAGAGCAGACATGCGATGGCACTGGGTGGTTCCATGTGTGGTTTGCGAGAAGAACACACATGCAATGACACCGGTGGATCCATGTGTGGTTCATGGGAAGAACACACATGCATTGACTCTGGTGATATGTGGTTTGTGAAAAGAACAGACATGCAATGACTCTAGCTGTGGTTAATGAGAAGAGCAGACATGCAATGACACCGGTGGATCCATGTGGGGTTAATGAGAAGAACACACATGCAATGACACTGGGTGTGGTTCATGATATGGTTTGTAAGAAGAACACACATGCAATGACTCTTGCTGTGGTTCATGAAAAGAGCATGCATGCTATGACTCTAGATGTGGTTCATGGGAAGAGCAGACATACAATGACACTAGTGGATCCATGTGTGTTTCATGGGAAGAACACACATGCAATGACACTGGTGGATCCATGTGTGGTATGTGGGAAGAACACACATGCAATGACACTGGTGGATCCATGTGTTGTTCATGGGGAGAACACACATGCAATGACACCGGTTATATGTGGTTTGTGAGAAGAACACACATGCAATGACTCTAGCTATGGTTCATGAAAAGAGCATACCTGCAATGACACTGGTGGATCCATGTGTGGTTCATGGGAAGAACACAGATGCAATGACTCTGGTGGATCCATGTGTGGTCTGTGGGAAGAACACACATGCAATGACACTGGGTGGATCCATGTGTGGTCTGTGGGAAGAACAAACATGCAATGACACTGGTGGATCCATGTGTGGTCTGTGGAAAGAACACACATGCAATGACACAGGTGATATGTGGTCTGTGAGAAGAACACACATGCAATGACTCTAGCTGTGGTTCATTAAAAGAGCAGACATGCGATGACACTAGTGGATCCATGTGTGGTTCATGGGAAGAACACACATGCAATGCCACTGGTGGATCCATGTGTGTTTTGTGGGAAGAACACACATGTAATGACTCTGGTGATATGTGGTTTGTGAAAAGAACAGACATGAAATGAATCTAACTGTGGTTAATGAGAAGAGCAGACATGCAATGACACTGGTGGATCCATGTGTGGTTTGTGAGAAGAACACACATGCAATGACACTGGGTGTGGTTCATGATATGGTTTGTAATAAGAACACACATGCCATGACTCTAGCTGTGGTTCATGAAAAGAGCACGCATGCGATGCCTCTAGCTGTGGTTCATGGAAAGAGCAGACATACAATGACACTGGTGGATCCATGTGTGGTTCATGGGAAGAACACACATGCAATGACACTGGTGGATCCATGTGTGGTTCATGGGGAGAACACACATGCAATAACATCGGTGATATGTGGTTTGTGAGAAGAACACACATGCAATGACTCTAGTTGTCGTTCATTAAAAGAGCATACATGCAATGACAATGGTGGATCCATGTGTGGTTCATGGGAAGAACACACATGCAATGACTCTAGTGGATCCATGTGTGGTCTGTGGGAAGAACACACATGCAATGACACTGGGTGGATCCATGTGTGGTCTGTGGGAAGAACACACATGCAATGACACTGGTGGATCCATGTGTGGTTCATGGGGAGAACACACATGCAATGACACTAGTGATATGTGGTTTGTGAGAATAACACACATGCAATGACTAGCTATGGTTCATGAAAAGAGCAGACATGCAATGACACTAGTGGATCCATGTGTGGTTCATGGGAAGAACACACATGCAATGACTCTAGTGGATGCATGTGTGGTCTGTGGGAAGAACACACATGCAATGACACTAGGTGGATCCATGTGTGGTATGTGGGAAGAAGACACATGCAATGAATCTGGTGGATCCATTTGTGGTCTGTGGGAAGAACACACATGCAATAACACAGGTGATATGTGGTCTGTGAGAAGAACACACATGCAATGACTCTAGCTGTGGTTCATGAAAAGAGCAGACATGCGATGGCACTAGGTGGATCCATGTGTGGTTTGCGAGAAGAACACACATGCAATGACACCGGTGGATCCATGTGTGGTTCATGGGAAGAACACACATGCATTGACTCTGGTGATATGTGGTTTGTGAAAAGAATAGACATGCAATGACTCTAGCTTTGGTTAATGAGAAGAGCAAACATGCAATGACACTGGTGGATCCATGTGGGGTTAATGAGAAGAACACACATGCAATGACACTTGGTGTGGGTCATGATATGGTTTGTGAGAAGAACACGCATGCAATGACTCTAGCTGTGGTTCATGGGAAGAACACACATGCAATGACACTGGGTGGATCCATATGTGGTCTGTGGGAAGAACACACATGCAATGACACGGGTGGATCCATGTGTGGTCTGTGGGAAGAACACACATGCAATGACACCGGTGGATCCATGTGTGGTCTGTGAGAAGAACACACATACAATGACTCTAGCTGTGGTTCATGAAAAGTGCAGACATGCGATGGCACTGGGTGGATCCATGTGTGGTTTGTGAGAAGAACACACATGCAATGACACTGGTGGATCCAGGTGTGGTTCATGGGAAGAACACACATGCAATGACTGGTGATATGTGGTTTGTGAAAAGAACAGACATGCAATGACTCTAGCTGTGGTTAATGAGAAGAGCAGACATGCAATGACACCGGTGGATCCATGTGTGGTTTATGAGAAGAACACACATGCAATGACACTAGGTGTGGTTCATGATATGGTTTGTAAGAAGAACACACATGCAATGACTCTAGCCGTGGTTCATGAAAAGAGCACGCATGCTATGACTCTAGCTGTGGTTCATGGGAAGAGCAGACATACAATGACACTAGTGGATCCATGTGTGGTTCATGGGAAGAACACACATGCAATGACACTGGTGGATCCATGTGTGGTATGTGGGAAGAACACACATGCAATGACACTGGTGGATCCATGTGTGGTTCATGGGGAGAACACACATGCAATGACACCGGTGATATGTGGTTTGTGAAAAGAACACACATGCAATGACTCTAGCTATGGTTCATGAAAAGAGCATACATGCAATGACACTGGTGGATCCATGTGTGGTTCATGGGAAGAACACACATGCAATGACTCTAGTGGATCCATGTGTGGTCTGTGGGAAGAACACACATGTAATGACACTAGGTGGATCCATGTGTGGTCTATGGGAAGAACAAACATGCAATGACACTGGTGGATCCATGTGTGGTATGTAGGAAGAAAACACATGCAATGAAACAGGTGATATGTGGTCTGTGAGAAGAACACACATGCAATGACTCTAGTTGTGGTTCATGAAAATATCAGACATGCGATGGCACTGGGTGGATCCATGTGTGGTTTGTGAGAAGAACACACAAGCAATAACACCGGTGGATCCATGTGTGGTTCATGGGAAGAACACACATGCAATGACTCTGGTGATATGTGGTTTGTGAAAAGAACAGACATGCAATGACTCTAGCTATGGTTAATGAGAAGAGAAGACATGCAATGACACCGGTGGATCCATGTGGGGTTAATGAGAAGAATACACATGCAATGACACTGGGTGTGGTTCTTGATATGGTTTGTGAGAAGAACACCCATGCAATGACTCTAGCTGTGGTTCATGGGAAGAACACACATGCAATGACACCGGGTGGATACATGTGTGGTCTGTGGGAAGAACACACATGCAATAACACTGGTGGATCCATGCATGGTATGTGGAAAGAACACAGATGCAATGACACAGGTGATATGTGGTCTGTGAGAAGAACACACATGCAATGACTCTAGCTGTGGTTCATGAAAAGAGCAGACATGCGATGACACTAGTGGACGTGATATGTGGTTCATGAAAAGAGAGCATGCGATGACTCTAGCATGTGGGAAGAGAAGCAGACATGCAATGACTGGTGGATCCATGTGTGGTTCATGGGAAGAACACACATGCAATGACACTGGTAGATCCATGTGTGGTTCATGGGGAGAACACACATGCAATAACACGGTGATATGTGGTTTGTGAGAAGAACACACATGCAATGACTCTAGCTGTGGTTCATGAAAAGAGCAGACATGCAATGACAATGGTGGATCCATGTGTGGTTCATGGGAAGAACACACATGCAATGACTCTAGTGGATCCATGTGTGGTCTGTGGGAAGAACACACATGCAATGACACTGGGTGGATCCATGTGTGGTCTGTGGGAAGAACACACAAGCAATGACACTGGTGGATCCATGTGTGGTTCATGGGGAGAACACACATGCAATGACACCGGTGATATGTGGTCAGTGAGAAGAACACACATGCAATGACTCTAGCTGTGGTTCATGAAAAGAGCAGACATGCAATGACACTGGTGGATCCTTGTGTGGTTGATGGGAAGAACACACATGCAATGACTCTGGTGGATCCATGTGTGGTCTGTGGGAAGAACACACATGGAATGACACTGGTGGATCCATGTGTGGTCAGTGTGAAGAACACACATGAAATGCCACTGGTGGATCCGTGTGTGGTCTGTGAGAAGAACACACATGCAATGCCTCTAGCTGTGGTTCATGAAAAGAGCAGACATGCGATGGCACTGGGTGGATCCATGTGTGGTTTGTGAGAAGAACACACATGCAATGACACCGGTGGATCCATGTGTGTTTGATGGGAAGAACACACATGCAATGACACTGGTGGATCCATGTGTGGTCGGTGGAAAGAACTCACATGCAATGACTCTGGTGATATGTGGTTTGTGAAAAGAACGTACATGCAATGACTCTAGCTGTGGTTAATGAGAAGAGAAGACATGCAATGACACCGGTGGATCCATGTGTGGTTAATGGAAGAACACACATGCAATGACACTAGGTGTGGTTCATGATATGGTTTGTAATAAGAACACACATCCAATGACTCTAGCTATGGTTCATGAAAACAGCAGACATGCAATGACTCTAACTGTGGTTCATGAAAAGAGCAGACCTGCGATGCCACCGGTGGATCCATGTGTGGTCTATGAGAGGAACACAAATGCAATTACACCGGTGGATCCTTTAGTGGTTTGTGAGAATAACACACATGCAATGACACTGGTGAATCCATGTGTGGTTCATGGGAAGAACACACATGCAATGACACTGGTGATATGTGGTCTATGAGAAAAACACACATCCAATGACTCTAGCTGTGGTTCATGGAAAGAGCAGACATGCAATGACACTGGTGGATCCATGTGTGGTTCATGGGAAGAACATACATGCAATGACACTGGGTGGGTCGATGTGTGGTTTGTGAGAAGAACACACATGCAATGACACTGGTGGATCCATGTGTGGTTCATGGGAAGAACACACATGCAATGACTCTGGTGATTTGTGGTTTGTGAAAAGAACAGACATGCAATGACTCTAGCTGTGGTTAATGAGAAGAGCAGACATGCAATGACACCATTGGTTCCATGTGTGGTTTGTGAGAAGAACACACATGCATTGACACTGGGTGTGGTTCATGATATGGTTTGTAAGAAGAACAAACATCCAATGACTCTAGCTGTGGTTCATGAAAAGAGCACGCATGCGATGACTCTAGCTGTGCTTCATGGGAAGAGCAGACATACACTGACACTGGTGGATCCATGTGTGGTTCATGGGAAGAACACACATGCAATGACACTGGTGGATCCATGTGTGGTCTATGGGAAGAATACACATGCAATGACATTGGTGGATCTAGGTGTGGTTCATGGGGAGAACACACATGCAATGACACCGGTGATATGTGGTTTGTGAGAAGAACACACATGCAATGAATCTAGCTATGGTTCATGAAAAGAGCATACATGCAATGACACTGGTGGATCCATGTGTGGTTCATGGGAAGAACACACATGCAATGACTCTGGTGGATCCATGTGTGGTATGTGGGAAGAACACACATGCAATTACACTGGGTGGATCCATGTGTGGTCTGTGGGAAGAACACACATGCAATGACACTGGTGGATCCATGTGTGGTATGTGGGAAGAACACACATGCAATGAAACAGGTGATATGTGCTCTGTGAGCAGAACACACATGCAATGACTCTAGTTGTGGTTCATGAAAAGAGCAGACATGCGATGGCACTAGTGGATCCATGTGTGGTTTGTGAGAAGAACACACATGCAATGACACCGGTGGATCCATGTGTGGTTCATGGGAAGAATACACATGCAATGACTCTGGTGATATGTGGTTTCTGAAAAGAACAGACATGCAATGACTCTAGCTATGGTTAATGAGAAGAGTAGACATGCAATGACACCGGTGGATCCATGTGGGGTTAATGAGAATAACACACATGCAATGACACTAGGTGTGGTTCATGATATGGTTTGTGAGAAGAACACACATGCAATGACTCTAGCTGTGGTTCATAGGAAGAACACACATGCAATGACACCGGGTGGATCCATGTGTGGTCTGTGGGAAGAACACACATGCAATAACACTGGTGGATCCATGTGTGGTCTGTGGGAAGAACACACATGCAATGACACATGTGATATGTGGTCTGTGAGAAGAACACACATGCAATGACTCTAGCTGTGGTTCATGAAAAGAGCAGACATGCGATGACACTAGTGGATCCATGTGTGGTTCATGGGAAGAACACACATGCAATGACACTGGTGGATCCATGTGTGGTCTGTGGGAAGAACACACATGTAATGACTCTGGTGATAGTTGGTTTGTGAAAAGAACAGACATGCAATGACTCTAGCTGTGGTTAATGAGAAGAGCAGACATGCAATGACACCAGTGGATCCATGTGTGGTTTGTGAGAAGAACACACATGCAATGGCACTGGGTGTGGTTCATGATATGGTTTGTAATAAGAACACACATGCCATGACTCTAGCTGTGGTTCATGAAAAGAGCACGCATGCGATGACTCTAGCTGTGGTTCATGGAAAGAGCAGATATACAATGATACTGGTGGATCCATGTGTCGTTCATGGGAAGAACACACATGCAATGACACTGGTGGATCCATGTGTGGTCTGTGGGAAGAACACACATGCAATGACACTGGTAGATCCACGTGTGGTTCATGGGGAGAACACAAATGCAATAACACCGGTGATATGTGGTTTGTGAGAAGAACACACATGCAATGACTCTAGTTGTGGTTCATGAAAAGAGCATACATGCAATGACAATGGTGGATCCATGTGTGGTTCATGGGAAGAACACACATGCAATGACTCTAGTGGATCCATGTGTGGTATGTGGGAAGAACACACATGCAATGGCACTGGGTGGATCCATGTGTGGTCTGTGGGAAGAACACACATGCAATGACACTGGTGGATCCATGTGTTGTTCACGGGGAGAACACACATGCAATGACACTAGTGATATGTGGTTTGTGAGAAGAACACACATGCAATGACTCTAGCTATGGTTCATGAAAAGAGCAGACATGCAATGACACTAGTGGATCCATGTGTGGTTAATGGGAAGAACACACATGCAATGACTCTAGTGGATCCATGTGTGGTCTGGGGGAAGAACACACATGCAATGACACTGGGTGGATCCATGTGTGGTCTGTGGGAAGAACACACATGGAATGACACTGGTGGATCCATGTGTGGTCAGTGTGAAGAACACACATGAAATGCCACTGGTGGATCCGTGTGTGGTCTGTGAGAAGAACACACATGCAATGCCTCTAGCTGTGGTTCATGAAAAGAGCAGACATGCGATGGCACTGGGTGGATCCATGTGTGGTTTGTGAGAAGAACACACATGCAATGACACCGGTGGATCCATGTGTGTTTGATGGGAAGAACACACATGCAATGACACTGGTGGATCCATGTGTGCTCGGTGGAAAGAACTCACATGCAATGACTCTGGTGATATGTGGTTTGTGAAAAGAACGTACATGCAATGACTCTAGCTGTGGTTAATGATAAGAGAATACATGCAATGACACCGGTGGATCCATGTGTGGTTAATGGAAGAACACACATGCAATGACACTAGGTGTGGTTCATGATATGGTTTGTAATAAGAACACACATCCAATGACTCTAGCTGTGGTTCATGAAAACAGCAGACATGCAATGACTCTAACTGTGGTTCATGAAAAGAGCAGACCTGCGATGCCACCGGTGGATCCATGTGTGGTCTATGAGAGGAACACAAATGCAATTACACCGGTGGATCCTTTAGTGGTTTGTGAGAATAACACACATGCAATGACACTGGTGAATCCATGTGTGGTTCATGGGAAGAACACACATGCAATGACACTGGTGATATGTGGTCTATGAGAAGAACACACATCCAATGACTCTAGCTGTGGTTCATGGAAAGAGCAGACATGCAATGACACTGGTGGATCCATGTGTGGTTCATGGGAAGAACATACATGCAATGACACTGGGTGGGTCCATGTGTGGTTTGTGAGAAGAACACACATGCAATGACACTGGTGGATCCATGTGTGGTTCATGGGAAGAACACACATGCAATGACTCTGGTGATTTGTGGTTTGTGAAAAGAACAGACATGCAATGACTCTAGCTGTGGTTAATGAGAAGAGCAGACATGCAATGACACCATTGGTTCCATGTGTGGTTTGTGAGAAGAACACACATGCAATGACACTGGGTGTGGTTCATGATATGGTTTGTAAGAAGAACAAACATCCAATGACTCTAGCTGTGGTTCATGAAAAGAGCACGCATGCGATGACTCTAGCTGTGCTTCATGGGAAGAGCAGACATACACTGACACTGGTGGATCCATGTGTGGTTCATGGGAGGAACACACATGCAATGACACTGGTGGATCCATGTGTGGTCTATGGGAAGAATACACATGCAATGACATTGGTGGATCTAGGTGTGGTTCATGGGGAGAACACACATGCAATGACACCGGTGATATGTGGTTTGTGAGAAGAACACACATGCAATGAATCTAGATATGGTTCATGAAAAGAGCATACATGCAATGACACTGGTGGATCCATGTGTGGTTCATGGGAAGAACACACATGCAATGACTCTGGTGGATCCATGTGTGGTATGTGGGAAGAACACACATGCAATTACACTGGGTGGATCCATGTGTGGTCTGTGGGAAGAACACACATGCAATGACACTGGTGGATCAATGTGTGGTATGTGGGAAGAACACACATGCAATGAAACAGGTGATATGTGCTCTGTGAGTAGAACACACATGCAATGACTCTAGCCGTGGTTCATTAAAAGAGCACGCATGCGATGGCACTAGTGGATCCATGTGTGGTTTGTGAGAAGAACACACATGCAATGACACCGGTGGATCCATGTGTGGTTCATGGGAAGAATACACATGCAATGACTCTGGTGATATGTGGTTTCTGAAAAGAACAGACATGCAATGACTCTAGCTATGGTTAATGAGAAGAGTAGATATGCAATGACACCGGTGGATCCATGTGGGGTTAATGAGAATAACACACATGCAATGACACTAGGTGTGGTTCATGATATGGTTTGTGAGAAGAACACACATGCAATGACTCTAGCTGTGGTTCATGGGAAGAACACACATGCAATGACACCGGGTGGATCCATGTGTGGTCTGTGGGAAGAACACACATGCAATAACACTGGTGGATCCATGTGTGGTCTGTGGGAAGAACACACATGCAATGACACATGTGATATGTGGTCTGTGAGAAGAACACACATGCAATGACTCTAGCTGTGGTTCATGAAAAGAGCAGACATGCGATGACACTAGTGGATCCATGTGTGGTTCATGGGAAGAACACACATGCAATGACACTGGTGGATCCATGTGTGGTCTGTGGGAAGAACACACATGTAATGACTCTGGTGATAGTTGGTTTGTGAAAATAACAGACATGCAATGACTCTAGCTGTGGTTAATGAGAAGAGCAGACATGCAATGACACCAGTGGATCCATGTGTGGTTTGTGAGAAGAACACACATGCAATGGCACTGGGTGTGGTTCATGATATGGTTTGTAATAAGAACACACATGCCATGACTCTAGCTGTGGTTCATGAAAAGAGCACGCATGCGATGACTCTAGCTGTGGTTCATGGAAAGAGCAGATATACAATGATACTGGTGGATCCATGTGTGGTTCATGGGAAGAACACACATGCAATGACACTGGTGGATCCATGTGTGGTCTGTGGGAAGAACACACATGCAATGACACTGGTAGATCCACGTGTGGTTCTTGGGGAGAACACAAATGCAATAACACCGGTGATATGTGGTTTGTGAGAAGAACACACATGCAATGACTCTAGTTGTGGTTCATGAAAAGAGCATACATGCAATGACAATGGTGGATCCATGTGTGGTTCATGGGAAGAACACACATGCAATGACTCTAGTGGATCCATGTGTGGTATGTGGGAAGAACACACATGCAATGGCACTGGGTGGATCCATGTGTGGTCTGTGGGAAGAACACACATGCAATGACACTGGTGGATCCATGTGTTGTTCACGGGGAGAACACACATGCAATGACACTAGTGATATGTGGTTTGTGAGAAGAACACACATGCAATGACTCTAGCTATGGTTCATGAAAAGAGCAGACATGCAATGACACTAGTGGATCCATGTGTGGTTAATGGGAAGAACACACATGCAATGACTCTAGTGGATCCATGTGTGGTGTGGGGGAAGAACACACATGCAATGACACTGGGTGGTTCCATGTGTGGTCTGTGGGAAGAACACACATGGAATGACACTGGTGGATCCATGTGTGGTCAGTGTGAAGAACACACATGAAATGCCACTGGTGGATCCGTGTGTGGTCTGTGAGAACACACATGCAATGCCTCTAGCTGTGGTTCATGAAAAGAGCAGACATGCGATGGCACTGGGTGGATCCATGTGTGGTTTGTGAGAAGAACACACATGCAATGACACCGGTGGATCCATGTGTGTTTGATGGGAAGAACACACATGCAATGACACTGGTGGATCCATGTGTGGTCGGTGGAAAGAACTCACATGCAATGACTCTGGTGATATGTGGTTTGTGAAAAGAACGTACATGCAATGACTCTAGCTGTGGTTAATGAGAAGAGAAGACATGCAATGACACCGGTGGATCCATGTGTGGTTAATGGAAGAACACACATGCAATGACACTAGGTGTGGTTCATGATATGGTTTGTAATAAGAACACACATCCAATGACTCTAGCTGTGGTTCATGAAAACAGCAGACATGCAATGACTCTAACTGTGGTTCATGAAAAGAAGCGGACCTGCTACCCGGTGGATCCATGTGTGGTCTATGAGAGGAACACAAATGCAATTACACCGGTGGATCCTTTAGTGGTTTGTGAGAATAACACACATGCAATGACACTGGTGAATCCATGTGTGGTTCATGGGAAGAACACACATGCAATGACACTGGTGATATGTGGTCTATGAGAAGAACACACATCCAATGACTCTAGCTGTGGTTCATGGAAAGAGCAGACATGCAATGACACTGGTGGATCCATGTGTGGTTCATGGGAAGAACATACATGCAATGACACTGGGTGGGTCCATGTGTGGTTTGTGAGAAGAACACACATGCAATGACACTGGTGGATCCATGTGTGGTTCATGGGAAGAACACACATGCAATGACTCTGGTGATTTGTGGTTTGTGAAAAGAACAGACATGCAATGACTCTAGCTGTGGTTAATGAGAAGAGCAGACATGCAATGACACCATTGGTTCCATGTGTGGTTTGTGAGAAGAACACACATGCAATGACACTGGGTGTGGTTCATGATATGGTTTGTAAGAAGAACAAACATCCAATGACTCTAGCTGTGGTTCATGAAAAGAGCACGCATGCGATGACTCTAGCTGTGCTTCATGGGAAGAGCAGACATACACTGACACTGGTGGATCCATGTGTGGTTCATGGGAAGAACACACATGCAATGACACTGGTGGATCCATGTGTGGTCTATGGGAAGAATACACATGCAATGACATTGGTGGATCTAGGTGTGGTTCATGGGGAGAACACACATGCAATGACACCAGTGATATGTGGTTTGTGAGAAGAACACACATGCAATGAATCTAGCTATGGTTCATGAAAAGAGCATACATGCAATGACACTGGTGGATCCATGTGTGGTTCATGGGAAGAACACACATGCAATGACTCTGGTGGATCCATGTGTGGTATGTGGGAAGAACACACATGCAATTACACTGGGTGGATCCATGTGTGGTCTGTGGGGAGAACACACATGCAATGACACTGGTGGATCCATGTGTGGTATGTGGGAAGAACACACATGCAATGAAACAGGTGATATGTGCTCTGTGAGCAGAACACACATGCAATGACTCTAGTTGTGGTTCATGAAAAGAGCAGACATGCGATGGCACTAGTGGATCCATGTGTGGTTTGTGAGAAGAACACACATGCAATGACACCGGTGGATCCATGTGTGGTTCATGGGAAGAATACACATGCAATGACTCTGGTGATATGTGGTTTCTGAAAAGAACAGACATGCAATGACTCTAGCTATGGTTAATGAGAAGAGTAGACATGCAATGACACCGGTGGATCCATGTGGGGTTAATGAGAATAACACACATGCAATGACACTAGGTGTGGTTCATGATATGGTTTGTGAGAAGAACACACATGCAATGACTCTAGCTGTGGTTCATGGGAAGAACACACATGCAATGACACCGGGTGGATCCATGTGTGGTCTGTGGGAAGAACACACATGCAATAACACTGGTGGATCCATGTGTGGTCTGTGGGAAGAACACACATGCAATGACACATGTGATATGTGGTCTGTGAGAAGAACACACATGCAATGACTCTAGCTGTGGTTCATGAAAAGAGCAGACATGCGATGACACTAGTGGATCCATGTGTGGTTCATGGGAAGAACACACATGCAATGACACTGGTGGATCCATGTGTGGTCTGTGGGAAGAACACACATGTAATGACTCTGGTGATAGTTGGTTTGTGAAAAGAACAGACATGCAATGACTCTAGCTGTGGTTAATGAGAAGAGCAGACATGCAATGACACCAGTGGATCCATGTGTGGTTTGTGAGAAGAACACACATGCAATGGCACTGGGTGTGGTTCATGATATGGTTTGTAATAAGAACACACATGCCATGACTCTAGCTGTGGTTCATGAAAAGAGCACGCATGCGATGACTCTAGCTGTGGTTCATGGAAAGAGCAGATATACAATGATACTGGTGGATCCATGTGTGGTTCATGGGAAGAACACACATGCAATGACACTGGTGGATCCATGTGTGGTTTGTGGGAAGAAGACACATGCAATGACACTGGTAGATCCATGTGTGGTTCATGGGGAGAACACACATGCAATAACACCGGTGATATGTGGTTTGTGAGAAGAACACACATGCAATGACTCTAGTTGTGGTTCATGAAAAGATCATACATGCAATGACAATGGTGGATCCATGTGTGGTTCATGGGAAGAACACACATGCAATGACTCTAGTGGATCCATGTGTGGTCTGTGGGAAGAACACACATGCAATGGCACTGGGTGGATCCATGTGTGGTCTGTGGGAAGAACACACATGCAATGACACTGGTGGATCCATGTGTTGTTCACGGGGAGAACACACATGCAATGACACTAGTGATATGTGGTTTGTGAGAAGAACACACATGCAATGACTCTAGATATGGTTCATGAAAAGAGCAGACATGCAATGACACTAGTGGATCCATGTGTGGTTAATGGGAAGAACACACATGCAATGACTCTAGTGGATCCATGTGTGGTCTGGGGGAAGAACACACATGCAATGACACTGGGTGGATCCATGTGTGGTCTGTGGGAAGAACACACATGCAATGACACTGGTGGATCCATTTGTGGTCTGTGGGAAGAACACACATGCAATAACACAGGTGATATGTGGTCTGTGAGAAGAACACACATGCAATGACTCTAGCTGTGGTTCATGAAAAGAGCAGACATGCGATGGCACTGGGTGGATCCATGTGTGGTTTGCGAGAAGAACACACATGCAATGACACCGGTGGATCTATGTGTGGTTCATGGGAAGAACACACATGCATTGACTCTGGTGATATGTGGTTTGTGAAAAGAACAGACATGCAATGACTCTAGCTGTGGTTAATGAGAAGAGCAGACATGCAATGACACCGGTGGATCCATGTGGGGTTAATGAGAAGAACACGCATGCAATAACACTTGGTGTGGGTCATGATATGGCTTGTGAGAAGAACACACATGCAATGACTCTAGCTGTGGTTCATGGGAAGAACACACATGCAATGACACTGGGTGGATCCATATGTGGTATGTGGGAAGAACACACATGCAATGACACTGGTGGATCCATGTGTGGTCTGTGAGAAGAACACACATGCAATGACTCTAGCTGTGGTTCATGAAAAGAGCAGACATGCGATGGCACTGGGTGGATCCATGTGTGGTTCATGGGAAGAACACACATGCAATGACTCTGGTGATATGTGGTTTGTGAAAAGAACAGACATGCAATGACTCTAGCTATGGTTAATGAGAAGAGAGCAGACATGCAATGACACCGGTGGATCCATGTGTGGTTTATGAGAAGAACACACATGCAATAATAGTGGGTGTGGTTCATGATATGATTTGTAAGAAGAACACACAGGCAATGACTCTAGCTGTGGTTCATGAAAAGAGCACGCATGCGATGACTCGAGCTGTGGTTCATGGGAAGAGCAGACATACAATGACACTAGTGGATCCATGTGTGGTTCATGGGAAGAACACACATGCAATGACACTGGTGGATCCATGTGTTGTCTGTGGGAAGAACACACATGCAATGACACTGGTGGATCTATGTGTGGTTCATGGGGAGAACACACATGCATTGACTCTAGCTGTGGTTCATGAAAAGAGCAGACATGCGATGACACTAGTGGATCCATGTGTGGTTCATGGGAATACAACACATGCAATGACACTGGTGGATCCATGTGTGGTCTGTGGGAAGAACACACATGTAATGTCTCTGGTGATATGTGGTTTGTGAAAAGAACAGACATGCAATGAATCTAGCTGTGGTTAATGCGAAGAGCAGACATGCAATGACACCGGTGGATCCATGTGTGGTTTGTGAGAAGAACACACATGCAATGGCACTAGGTGTGGTTCATGATATGCTTTGTAATAAGAACACACATGCCATGACTCTAGCTGTGGTTCATGAAAAGAGCACGCATGCGATGACTCTAGCTGTGGTTCATGGAAAGAGCAGATATACAATGATACTGGTGGATCCATGTGTGGTTCATGGGAAGAACACACATGCAATGACACTGGTGGATCCATGTGTGGTTTGTGGGAAGAACACACATGCAATGACACTGGTAGATCCATGTGTGGTTCATGGGGAGAACACACATGCAATAACACCGATGATATGTGGTTTGTGAGAAGAACACACATGCAATGACCCTAGTTGTGGTTCATGAAAAGAGCATACATGCAATGACAATGGTGGATCCATGTGTGGTTCATGGGAAGAACACACATGCAATGACTCTAGTGGATCCATGTGTGGTCTGTGGGAAGAACACACATGCAATGACACTGGGTGGATCCATGTGTGGTCTGTGGGAAGAACACACACGCAATGACACTGGTGGATCCATGTGTTGTTCATGGGGAGAACACACATGCAATGACACTAGTGATATGTGGTTTGTGAGAAGAACACACATGCAATGACTCTAGCTATGGTTCATGAAAAGAGCAGACATGCAATGACACTAGTGGATCCATGTGTGGTTCATGGGAAGAACACACATGCAATGACTCTAGTGGATCCATGTGTGGTCTGGGGGAAGAACACACTTGCAATGACACTGGGTGGATCCATGTGTGGTCTGTGGGAAGAACACACATGCAATGACACTGGTGGATCCATTTGTGGTCTGTGGGAAGAACACACATGCAATAACACAGGTGATATGTGGTCTGTGAGAAGAACACACATGCAATGACTCTAGCTATGGTTCATGAAAAGAGCAGACATGCGATGGCACTAGGTGGATCCATGTGTGGTTTGCGAGAAGAACACACATGCAATGACACCGGTGGATCCATGTGTGGTTCATGGGAAGAACACACATGCATTGACTCTGGTGATATGTGGTTTGTGAAAAGAACAGACATGCAATGACTCTAGCTATGGTTAATGAGAAGAGCAGACATGCAGTGACACCGGTGGATCCATGTGGGGTTAATGAGAAGAACACGCATGCAATAACACTTGGTGTGGGTCATGATATGGCTTGTGAGAAGAACACGCATGCAATGACTCCAGCTGTGGTTCATGGGAAGAACACACATGCAATGACACTGGGTGGATCCATATGTGGTATGTGGGAAGAACACACATGCAAAGACACTGGTGGATCCATGTGTGGTCTGTGAGAAGAACACACATGCAATGACTCTAGCTGTGGTTCATGAAAAGAGCAGACATGCGATGGCACAGGGTGGATCCATGTGTGGTTCATGGGAAGAACACACATGCAATGACTCTGGTGATATGTGGTTTGTGAAAACAACACACATGCAATGACTCTAGCTATGGTTCATGAAAAGAGCATACATGCAATGACACTGGTGGATCCATGTGTGGTTCATGGGAAGAACACACATGCAATGACTCTGGTGGATCCATGTGTGGTCTGTGGGAAGAACACACATGCAATGACACTGGGTGGATCCATGTGTGGTCTGTGGGAAGAACACACATGCAATGACACTAGTGGATCTATGTGTGGTATGTGGGAAGAACAAACATGCAATGAAACAGGTGATATGTGGTGTGTGAGAAGAACACACATGCAATGACTCTAGTTGTGGTTCATGAAAAGATCAGACATGCGATGGCACTGGGTGGATACACGTGTGGTTTGTGAGAAGAACACACATGTAATAACACCAGTGGATCCATGTGTGGTTCATGGGAAGAACACACATGCAATGACTCTTGTGATATGTGATTTGTGAAAAGAATATACATGCAATGACTCTAGCTATGGTTAATGAGAAGAGAAGACATGCAATAACACCGGTGTATCCATGTGGGGTTAATGAGAAGAACACACATGCAATGACACTGGGTGTGGTTCATGATATGGTTTGTGAGAAGAACACACATGCAATGACTCTAGCTGTGGTTCATGGAAAGAACACACATGCAATGACACCGGGTGGATACATGTTTGGTCTGTGGGAAGAACACACATGCAATGACACTGGTGGATCCATGTGTGGTATGTGGGAAGAACACACATGCAATGACACAGGTGATATGTGGTCTATGAGAAGAACACACATGCAATGACTCTAGCTGTGTTTCATGAAAAGAGCAGACATGCGTTGACACTAGTGGATCCATGTGTAGTTCATGGGAAGAACACACATGCAATGACACTGGTGGATCCATGTGTGGTCCGTGGGAAGCACACACATGTAATGACTCTGGTGATATGTGGTTTGTGAAAAGAACAGACATGCAATGACTCTAGCTTTGGTTAATGAGAAGAGCAGACATGCAATGACACCGGTGGATCCATGTGTGGTTAATGAGAAGAACACACATGCAATGACACTAGGAGTGGGTCATGATATGGTCTGTAAGAAGAACACACATGCAATGACTCTAGCTGTGGTTCATGAAAAGAGCATGCATGCGATGACTCGAGCTGTGGTTCATGGGAAGAGCAGACATAAAATGACACTGGTGGATCCATGTGTGGTTCATGGGAAGAACACACATGCAATGACACTGGTAGATCCATGTGTGATCTGTGGGAAGAATACACATGCAATGACACCGGTGATATGTGGTCTGTGAGAAGAACACACATGCAATGACTCTAGCTGTGGTTCATGAAAAGAGCAGACATGCAATGACACTGGTGGATCCATGTGTGGTTCATGGGAAGAGCACACATGCAATAAATCTAGTGGATCCATGTGTGGTCTGTGGGAAGAACACACATGCAATGACACTGGGTGAATCCATGTGTGGTCTGTGGGAAGAACACACATGCAATGACACTGGGTGGATCCATGTGTGGTCTGTGGGAAGAACACACATACAATGACACTAGTGGATCCTTGTGTGGTTCATGGGGAGAACACACATGCAATGACACCGGTGATATGTGGTTTGTGAGAAGAACACACATGCAATGACTGTAGCTGTGGTTCATGAAAAGAGGAGACATGCAATGACACTGCTGGATCCATGTGTGGTTCATGGGAAGAACACACATGCAATGACTCTAGTGGATCCATGTGTGGTCTGTGGGAAGAACACACATGCAATGACACTGGGTGGATCCATGTGTGGTCTGTGGGAAGAACACACATGCAATGACACTGGTGGATCCATGTGTGGTCTGTGGGAATAACACACATGCAATGACACAAGTGATATGTGGTCTATGAGAAGAACACACATGCAATGACTCTAGCTGTGGTTCATGAAAAGAGTAGACATGTGATGGCACTGGGTGGATCCATGTGTTGTTTGTGAGAATAACACACATGCAATGACACCGGTGGATCCATGTGTGGTTCATGGGAAGAACACACATGCAATGACTCTGGTGAGATGTGGTTTGTGAAAAGAACACACATGCAATGACTCTAGCTGTGGTTAATGAGAAGAGCAGACATGCAATGACACCGGTGGATCCATGTGGGGTTGATGAGAAGAACACACATACAATGACACTGGGTGTGGGTCATGATATGGTTTGTGAGAAGAATACGCATGCAATGACTCTAGCTCTGGTTCATGGTAAGAACACACATGCAATGACACGGGGTGGATCCATGTGTGGTATGTGGGAAGAACACACATGCAATGACACTGGTTGATCCATGTGTGGTCTGTGGGAAGAACACACATGCAATGACACTGGTGGATCCATGTGTGGTCGTTGGGAAGAACACAAATGCAATGACACAGGTGATATGTGGTTTGTGAGAAGAACACACATGCAATTACTCTAGCTGTGGTTCATGAAAAGAGCAGACATGCGATGGCACTGGGTGGATCCATGTGTGGTTTGTGAGAAGAACACACATGAAATGACACCGGTGGATCCATGTGTGGTTCATGGGAAGAACACACATGCAATGACTCTGGTGATATGTGGTTTGTGAAAAGAACATACATGCAATGACTCCAGCTGTGGTTAATGAGAAGAGCAGACATGCAATGACACCGGTGGATCCATGTGTGGTTTATGAGAAGAACACACATGTAATAACACTCGGTGTGGTTCATGATATGGTTTGTAAGAAGAACACACATGCAATGATTCTAGCTATGGTTCATGAAAAGAGCACGCATGCGATGACTCTAGCGGTGGTTCATGGGAAGAGCACACATGCAATGACACTGGTGGATCCATGTTTGGTCTGTGGGAAGAACACACATGCAATGACACTGGTGGATCCATGTGTGGTTCATGGGGAGAACATACATGCAATGACACCGGTGATATGTGGTTTGTGAGAAGAACACACATGCAATGAATCTAGCTGTGGTTTATGAAAAGAGCAGACATGCAATGACACTGGTGGATCCATGTTTGTTTCATGGGAAGAACACACATGCAATAACCCTGGTGGATCCATGTGTGGTCTGTAGGAAGAACACACATGCAATGACACTGGGTGGATCCATGTGTGGTCTGTGGGAAGAACATCCATGCAATGACACTGGTGGATCCATGTGTGGTCTGTGGGAAGAATACACATGCAATGACACAGGTGATATATGGTCAGTGAGAAGAACACACATGCAATGACTCTAGCTGTGGTTCATGAAAAGAGTAGACATGCAATGGCACTGGGTGGATCCATGTGTGGTTTCTGAGAAGAACACACATGCAATGACACCGGTGGATCCATGTGTGGTTCATGGGAAGAACACACATGCAATGACTCTGGTGATATGTGGTTTGTGAAAAGAATAGACATGCAATGACTCTAGCCGTGGTTAATGAGAAGAGCAGACATGCAATGACACCGGTGGATCCATGTGGGGTTAATGAGAAGAACACACATGCAATGACACTGGGTGTGGTTCATGATATGGTTTGTGAGAAGAACACGCATGCAATGACTCTAGCTATGGTTCATGGGAATAACATACATGCAATGAAACTGGGTGGATCCATATGTGGTCTGTGGGAAGAACACACATGCAATGACACTGGTGGATCCATGTGTGGTTCATGGGAAGAACACACATGCAATGGCACTGGTGGATCCATGTGTGGTCTGTGGGAAGAACACACATGCAATGACTCTAGTGGATCCATGTGTGGTTCATGGGGAGAACACACATGCAATGACACCGGTGATATGTGGTTTGTGAGAAGAACACACATGCAATGACTCTAGCTGTGGTTCATGAAAAGAGCAGACATGCAATGACAATGGTGGATCCATGTGTGGTTCATGGGAAGAACACACATTTAATGACTCTAGTGGATCCATGTGTGGTCTATGGGAAGAACACACATGCAATGACACTTGGTGGATCCATGTGTGGTCTGTGGGAAGAACACACATGCAATGACGCTGGTGGATCCATGTGTGGTTCATGGGGAGAACACACATGCAATGACACTGGTGATATGTGGTTTGTGAGAAGAACACACATGCAATGGCTCTAGCTATGGTTCATGAAAAGAGCAGACATACAATGACACTGGTGGATCCATGTGTGGTTCATGGGAAGAACACACATGCAATGACTCTAGTGGATCCATGTGTGGTCTGTGGGAAGAACACACATGCAATGCCACTGGGTGGATCCACGTGTGGTGTGTGGGAAGAACACACATGCAATGACACTGGTTGATCCATTTGTGGTCTGTGGGAAGAACACACATGCAATAACACAGGTGATATGTGGTCTGTGAGAAGAACACACATGCAATGACTCTAGCTGTGGTTCATGAAAAGAGCAGACATGCGATGGCACTGGGTGGATCCATGTGTGGTTTGTGAGAAGAACACACATGAAATGACACCGGTGGATCCATGTGTGGTTCATGGGAAGAACACACATGCAATGACTCTGGTGATATGTGGTTTGTGAAAAGAACAGACATGCAATGACTCCAGCTGTGGTTAATGAGAAGAGCAGACATGCAATGACACCGGTGGATCCATGTGTGGTTTATGAGAAGAACACACATGTAATAACACTCGGTGTGGTTCATGATATGGTTTGTAAGAAGAACACACATGCAATGACACTAGCTGTGGTTCATGAAAAGAGCACGCATGCGATGACTCTAGCGGTGGTTCATGGGAAGAGCAGACATACAATGACACTGGTGGATCCATGTGTGGTTCATGGGAAGAACACACATGCAATGACACTGGTGGATCCATGTTTGGTCTGTGGGAAGAACACACATGCAATGACACTGGTGGATCCATGTGTGGTTCATGGGGAGAACATACATGCAATGACACCGGTGATATGTGGTTTGTGAGAAGAACACACATGAAATGACTCTAGCTGTGGTTTATGAAAAGAGCAGACATGCAATGACACTGGTGGATCCATGTGTGTTTCATGGGAAGAACACACAAGCAATGACCCTGGTGGATCCATGTTTGGTTTGTAGGGAGACAGACATGCAATGACACTGGGTGGATCCATGTGTGGTCTGTGGGAAGAACATCCATGCAATGACACTGGTGGATCCATGTGTGGTCTATGGGAAGAATACACATGCAATGACACAGGTGATATATGGTCAGTGAGAAGAACACACAGGCAATGACTCTAGCAGTGGTTCATGAAAAGAGTAGACATGCGATGGCACTGGGTGGATCCATGTGTGGTTTCTGAGAAGAACACACATGCAATGACACCGGTGGATCCATGTGTGGTTCATGGGAAGAACACACATGCAATGACTCTGGTGATATGTGGTTTGTGAAAATAATAGACATGCAATGACTCTAGCTGTGGTTAATGAGAAGAGCAGACATGCAATGACACCGGTGGATCCATGTGTGGTTTATGAGAAGAACACACATGCAATGACACTGGGTGTGGTTCATGATATGGTTTGTGAGAAGAACACGCATGCAATGACTCTAGCTATGGTTCATGGGAATAACATACATGCAATGACACTGGGTGGATCCATGTGTGGTCTGTGGGAAGAACACACATGCAATGACACTGGTGGATCCATGTGTGGTTCATGGGAAGAACACACATGCAATGACACTGGTGGATCCATGTGTGGTCTGTGGGAAGAACACACATGCAATGACTCTAGTGGATCCATGTGTGGTTCACGGGGAGAACACACATGCAATGACACCGGTGATATGTGGTTTGTGAGAAGAACACACATGCAATGATTCTAGCTGTGGTTCATGAAAAGAGCAGACATGCAATGACAATGGTGGATCCATGTGTGGTTCATGGGAAGAACACACATTTAATGACTCTAGTGGATCCATGTGTGGTCTATGGGAAGAACACACATGCAATGACACTTGGTGGATCCATGTGTGGTCTGTGGGAAGAACACACATGCAATGACACTGGTGGATCCATGTGTGGTTCATGGGGAGAACACACATGCAATGACACTGGTGATATGTAGTTTGTGAGAAGAACACACATGCAATGGCTCTAGCTATGGGTCATGAAAAGAGCAGACATACAATGACACTGGTGGATCCATGTGTGGTTCATGGGAAGAACACACATGCAATGACTCTAGTGGATCCATGTGTGGTCTGTGGGAAGAACACACATGCAATGCCACTGGGTGGATCCACGTGTGGTGTGTGGGAAGAACACACATGCAATGACACTGGTTGATCCATTTGTGGTCTGTGGGAAGAACACACATGCAATAACACAGGTGATATGTGGTCTGTGAGAAGAACACACATGCAATGACTCTAGCTGTGGTTCATGAAAAGAGCAGACATGCGATGGCACTGGGTGGATCCATGTGTGGTTTGTGAGAAGAACACACATGAAATGACACCGGTGGATCCATGTGTGGTTCATGGGAAGAACACACATGCAATGACTCTGGTGATATGTGGTTTGTGAAAAGAACAGACATGCAATGACTCCAGCTGTGGTTAATGAGAAGAGCAGACATGCAATGACACCGGTGGATCCATGTGTGGTTTAAGAGAAGAACACACATGTAATAACACTCGGTGTGGTTCATGATATGGATTGTAAGAAGAACACACATGCAATGACTCTAGCTGTGGTTCATGAAAAGAGCACGCATGCGATGACTCTAGCGGTGGTTCATGGGAAGAGCAGACATACAATGACACTGGTGGATCCATGTGTGGTTCATGGGAAGAACACACATGCAATGACACTGGTGGATCCATGTTTGGTCGGTGGGAAGAACACACATGCAATGACACTGGTGGATCCATGTGTGGTTCATGGGGAGAACATACATGCAATGACACCGGTGATATGTGGTTTCCGAGAAGAACACACATGCAATGACTCTAGCTGTGGTTTATGAAAAGAGCAGACATGCAATGACACTGGTGGATCCATGTGTGTTTCATGGGAAGAACACACATGCAATGACCCTGGTGGAACATGTGTGGTCTGTAGGAAGACACACATGCAATGACACTGGGTGGATCCATGTGTGGTATGTGGGAAGAACATCCATGCAATGACACTGGTGGATCCATGTGTGGTCTATGGGAAGAATACACATGCAATGACACAGGTGATATATGGTCAGTGAGAAGAACAGACAGGCAATGACTCTAGCTGTGGTTCATGAAAAGAGTAGACATGCGATGGCACTGGGTGGATCCATGTGTGGTTCATGGGAAGAACACACATGCAATGACTCTGGTGATATGTGGTTTGTGAAAAGAATAGACATGCAATGACTCTAGCTGTGGTTAATGAGAAGAGCAGACATGCAATGACACCGGTGGATCCATGTGGGGTTAATGAGAAGAACACACATGCAATGACACTAGGTGTGGTTCATGATATGGTTTGTGAGAAGAACACGCATGCAATGACTCTAGCTATGGTTCATGGGAATAACATACATGCAATGACACTGGGTGGATCCATGTGTGGTCTGTGGGAAGAACACACATGCAATGACACTGGTGGATCCATGTGTGGTTCATGGGAAGAACACACATGCAATGACACTGGTGGATCCATGTGTGGTCTGTGGGAAGAACACACATGCAATGACTCTAGTGGATCCATGTGTGGTTCATGGGGAGAACACACATGCAATGACACCGGTGATATGTGGTTTGTGAGAAGAACACACATGCAATGACTCTAGCTGTGGTTCATGAAAAGAGCAGACATGCAATGACAATGGTGGATCCATGTGTGGTTCATGGGAAGAACACACATTTAATGACTCTAGTGGATCCATGTGTGGTCTATGGGAAGAACACACATGCAATGACACTTGGTGGATACATGTGTGGTCTGTGGGAAGAACACACATGCAATGACACTAGGTGGATCCATGTGTGGTTCATGGGGAGAACACACATGCAATGACACTGGTGATATGTGGTTTGTGAGAAGAACACACATGCAATGGCTCTAGCTATGGTTCATGAAAAGAGCAGACATACAATGACACTGGTGGATCCATGTGTGGTTCATGGGAAGAACACACATGCAATGACTCTAGTGGATCCATGTGTGGTCTGTGGGAAGAACACACATGCAATGCTACTGGGTGGATCCACGTGTGGTGTGTGGGAAGAACACACATGCAATGACACTGGTTGATCCATTTGTGGTCTCTGGGAAGAACACAAATGCAATAACACAGGTGATATGTGGTCTGTGAGAAGAACACACATGCAATGACTCTAGCTGTGGTTCATGAAAAGAGTAGACATGCGATGGCACTGGGTGGATCCATGTGTGGTTTCTGAGAAGAACACACTTGCAATGACACCGGTGGATCCATGTGTGGTTCATGGGAAGAACACACATGCAATGACTCTGGTGATATGTGGTTTGTGAAAAGAATAGACATGCAATGACTCTAGCTGTGGTTAATGAGAAGAGGAGACATGCAATGACACCGGTGGATCCATGTGGGGTTAATGAGAAGAACACACATGCAATGACACTGGGTGTGGTTCATGATATGGTTTGTGAGAAAAACACGAATGCAATGACTCTAGCTGTGGTTCACGGGAATAACATATGTGCAATGACACTGGGTGGATCAATGTGTGGTCTTTGGGAAGAACACACATGCAATGACACTAGTGGATCCATGTGTGGTTCATGGGAAGAACACACATGCAATGACACTTGTGGATCCATGTGTGATCTGTGGGAAGAACACACATGCAATGACACTGGTGGATCCATGTGTGGTTCATGGGAAGATCACACATGCAATGACACTGGTGGATCCATGTGTGGTCTGTGGGAAGAACACACATGCAATGACTCTAGTGGATCCATGTGTGGTTCACGGGGAGAACACACATGCAATGACACCGGTGATATGTGGTTTGTGAGAAGAACACCCATGCAATGATTCTAGCTGTGGTTCATGAAAAGAGTAGACATGCAATGACAATGGTGGATCCATGTGTGGTTCATGGGAAGAACACACATTTAATGACTCTAGTGGATCCATGTGTGGTCTATGGGAAGAACACACATGCAATGACACTTGGTGGATCCATGTGTGGTCTGTGGGAAGAACACACATGCAATGACACTGGTGGATCCATGTGTGGTTCATGGGGAGAACACACATGCAATGACACCGGTGATATGTAGTTTGTGAGAAGAACACACATGCAATGGCTCTAGCTATGGTTCATGAAAAGAGCAGACATACAATGACACTGGTGGATCCATGTGTGGTTCATGGGAAGAACACACATGCAATGACTCTAGTGGATCCATGTGTGGTCTATGGGAAGAACACACATGCAATGCCACTGGGTGGATCCACGTGTGGTGTGTGGGAAGAACACACATGCAATGACACTGGTTGATCCATTTGTGGTCTGTGGGAAGAACACACATGCAATAACACAGGTGATATGTGGTCTGTGAGAAGAACACACATGCAATGACTCTAGCTGTGGTTCATGAAAAGAGCAGACATACAATGACACTGGTGGATCCATGTGTGGTTCATGGGAAGAACACACATGCAATGACTCTAGTGGATCCATGTGTGGTCTGTGGGAGAACACACATGCAATGCCACTGGGTGGATCCACGTGTGGTGTGTGGGAAGAACACACATGCAATGACACTGGTTGATCCATTTGTGGTCTGTGGGAAGAACACACATGCAATAACACAGGTGATATGTGGTTCAGAGAAGAACACACATGCAATGACTCTAGCTGTGGTTCATGAAAAGAGCAGACATGCGATGGCACTGGGTGGATCCATGTGTGGTTTGTGAGAAGAACACACATGAAATGACACCGGTGGATCCATGTGTGGTTCATGGGAAGAACACACATGCAATGACTCTGGTGATATGTGGTTTGTGAAAAGAACAGACATGCAATGACTCCAGCTGTGGTTAATGAGAAGAGCAGACATGCAATGACACCGGTGGATCCATGTGTGGTTTAAGAGAAGAACACACATGTAATAACACTCGGTGTGGTTCATGATATGGATTGTAAGAAGAACACACATGCAATGACTCTAGCTGTGGTTCATGAAAAGAGCACGCATGCGATGACTCTAGCGGTGGTTCATGGGAAGAGCAGACATACAATGACACTGGTGGATCCATGTGTGGTTCATGGGAAGAACACACATGCAATGACACTGGTGGATCCATGTTTGGTCGGTGGGAAGAACACACATGCAATGACACTGGTGGATCCATGTGTGGTTCATGGGGAGAACATACATGCAATGACACCGGTGATATGTGGTTTCCGAGAAGAACACACATGCAATGACTCTAGCTGTGGTTTATGAAAAGAGCAGACATGCAATGACACTGGTGGATCCATGTGTGTTTCATGGGAAGAACACACATGCAATGACCCTGGTGGAACATGTGTGGTCTGTAGGAAGACACACATGCAATGACACTGGGTGGATCCATGTGTGGTATGTGGGAAGAACATCCATGCAATGACACTGGTGGATCCATGTGTGGTCTATGGGAAGAATACACATGCAATGACACAGGTGATATATGGTCAGTGAGAAGAACAGACAGGCAATGACTCTAGCTGTGGTTCATGAAAAGAGTAGACATGCGATGGCACTGGGTGGATCCATGTGTGGTTTCTGAGAAGAACACACATGCAATGACACCGGTGGATCCATGTGTGGTTCATGGGAAGAACACACATGCAATGACTCTGGTGATATGTGGTTTGTGAAAAGAATAGACATGCAATGACTCTAGCTGTGGTTAATGAGAAGAGCAGACATGCAATGACACCGGTGGATCCATGTGGGGTTAATGAGAAGAACACACATGCAATGACACTGGTGTGGTTCATGATATTGTTTGTGAGAAGAACACGCATGCAATGACTCTAGCTATGGTTCATGGGAATAACATACATGCAATGACACTGGGTGGATCCATGTGTGGTCTGTGGGAAGAACACACATGCAATGACACTGGTGGATCCATGTGTGGTTCATGGGAAGAACACACATGCAATGACACTGGTGGATCCATGTGTGGTCGCGGGGAAGAACACACATGCAATGACTCTAGTGGATCCATGTGTGGTTCATGGGAGAACACACATGCAATGACACCGGTGATATGTGGTTTGAGAAGAACACACATGCAATGACTCTAGCTGTGGTTCATGAAAAGAGCAGACATGCAATGACAATGGTGGATCCATGTGTGGTTCATGGGAAGAACACACATTTAATGACTCTAGTGGATCCATGTGTGGTCTATGGGAAGAACACACATGCAATGACACTTGGTGGATCCATGTGTGGTCTGTGGGAAGAACACACATGCAATGACACTAGGTGGATCCATGTTTGGTTCATGGGGAGAACACACATGCAATGACACTGGTGATATGTGGTTTGTGAGAAGAACACACATGCAATGGCTCTAGGTATGGTTCATGAAAAGAGCAGACATACAATGACACTGGTGGATCCATGTGTGGTTCATGGGAAGAACACACATGCAATGACTCTAGTGGATCCATGTGTGGTCTGTGGGAAGAACACACATGCAATGCCACTGGGTGGATCCACGTGTGGTGTGTGGGAAGAACACACATGCAATGACACTGGTTGATCCATTTGTGGTCTCTGGGAAGAACACAAATGCAATAACACAGGTGATATGTGGTCTGTGAGAAGAACACACATGCAATGACTCTAGCTGTGGTTCATGAAAAGAGTAGACATGCGATGGCACTGGGTGGATCCATGTGTGGTTTCTGAGAAGAACACACTTGCAATGACACCGGTGGATCCATGTGTGGTTCATGGGAAGAACACACATGCAATGACTCTGGTGATATGTGGTTTGTGAAAAGAATAGACATGCAATGACTCTAGCTGTGGTTAATGAGAAGAGGAGACATGCAATGACACCGGTGGATCCATGTGGGGTTAATGAGAAGAACACACATGCAATGACACTGGGTGTGGTTCATGATATGGTTTGTGAGAAAAACACGAATGCAATGACTCTAGCTGTGGTTCACGGGAATAACATATGTGCAATGACACTGGGTGGATCAATGTGTGGTCTTTGGGAAGAACACACATGCAATGACACTAGTGGATCCATGTGTGGTTCATGGGAAGAACACACATGCAATGACACTTGTGGATCCATGTGTGATCTGTGGGAAGAACACACATGCAATGACACTGGTGGATCCAAGTGTGGTTCATGGGGAGAACACACATGCAATGACACTGGTGATATGTGGTTTGTCAGAAGAACACACATGCAATGACTCTAGCTGTGTGTCATGAAAAGAGCAGAGATGCAATGACACTGGTGGATCCATGTGTGGTTCATGGGAAGAGCAGACATGCAATGACTCTGGTGGATCCATGTGTGGTCTGTGGGAAGAACACACATGCAATGACACTGGATGGATCCATATGGGGTCTGTGGGAAAAACACACATGCAATGACACTGGTTGATCCATTTGTGGTCTGTGGGAAGAACACACATGCAATGGCACTGGTGGATCCATATGTGGTTCATGGGGAGAACACACATGCAATGACACCGGTGATATGTGGTTTGTGAGAAGAACACACATGCAATGACTCTAGTTGTGGTTCATGAAAAGAGCAGACATGCAATGACACTGGTGGATCCATGTGTGGTTCATGGGAAGAGCAAACATGCAATGACTCTGGTGGATCCATGTGTGTTCTGTGGGAAGAACACATATGCAATGACACTGGGTGGATCCATGTGTGGTCTGTGGGAAGAACACACATGCAATGACACTGGTGGATCCATGTGTGGTCTGTGGGAAGAACACACATGCAATGACACTGGTGGATCCATGTGTGGTCTGTGGGAAGAACACACATGCAATGACACTGGTGGATCCATGTGTGGTCTATGGGAAGAACACAAATGCAATGCCACAGGTGATATGTGGTTTGTGAGAAGAACACACATGCAATGACTCTAGCTGTGGTTCATGAAAAGAGCAGACATGCGATGGCACTGGGTGGATCCATGTGTGGTTTGTGAGAAGAACACACATGCAATGACACCGGTGGATCCATTGTGGTTCATGGGAAGAACACACATGCAATGACTCTGGTGATATGTGGTTTTTGAAAAGAACAGACATGCAATGACTCTAGCTGTGCTTAATGAGAAGAGCAGACATGCAATGACACCGGTGGATCCATGTGTGGTTTATGAGAAGAACACACATGCAATAACACTGGGTGTGGTTCATGATATGGTTTGTAAGAAGAACACACATGCAATGACTCTAGCTGTGGTCCATGAAAAGAGCACGCATGCGATGACTCTAGCGGTGGTTCATGGGAAGAGCAGACATACAATGACACTGGTGGATCCATGTGTGGTTCATGGGAAGAACACACATGCAATGACAATGGTGGATCCATGTTTGGTCTGTGGGAAGAACACACATGCAATGACACTAGTGGATCCATGTGTGGTTCATGGGAGAACATACATGCAATGACACCGGTGATATGTGGTTTGTGAGAAGAACACACATGCAATGACTCTAGCTGTGATTTATGAAAAGAGCAGACATGCAACGACACTGGTGGATCCATGTGTGGTTCATGGGAAGAACACGCATGCAATGACTCTGGTGGATCCATGTGTGGTCTGTAGGAAGAACACACATGCAATGACACTAGGTGGATCCATGTGTGGTCTGTGCGAAGAAGACCCATGCAATGACACTGGTGGATGCATGTGTGGTCAGTGGGAAGAACACACATGCAATGACACGGGTGATATGTGGTCAGTGAGAAGAACACACATGCAATGACTCTAGCTGTGGTTCATGAAAAGAGTAGACATGCGATGGCACTGGGTGGATCCATGTGTGGTTTCTGAGAAGAACACACATGCAATGACACCGGTGGATCCATGTGTGGTTCATGGGAAAAACACACATGCAATGACTCTGGTGATATGTGGTTTGTGAAAAGAATAGACATGCAATGACTCCAGCTATGGTTCATGAGAAGAGCAGACATGCAATGACACCGATGGATCCATGTGGGGTTAATGAGAAGAACACACATGCAATGACACTGTGTGTGGTTCATGATATGGTTTGTGAGAAGAACATGCATGCAATGACTCTAGCTATGGTTCATGGGAATAACATACATGCAATGACACTGGGTGGATCCATGTGTGGTCTGTGGGAAGAACACACATGCAATGACACTGGTGGATCCATGTGTGGTTCATGGGAAGAACACACATGCAATGACACTTGTGGATCCATGTGTGGTCTGTGGGAAGAACACACATGCAATGACACTGGTGGATCCATGTGTGGTTCATTGGGAGAACACACATGCAATGACACCAGTGATATGTGGTTTGTCAGAAGAACACACATGCAATGACTCTAGCTGTGTGTCATGAAAAGAGCAGACATGCGATGACACTGGTGGATCCATGTGTGGTTCATGGGAAGAGCAGACATGCAATGACTCTGGTGGATCCATGTGTAGTCTGTGGGAAGAACACACCTGCATTGACACTGGATGGATCCATGTGGGGTCTGTGGGAAAAACACACATGCAATGACACTGGTGGATCCATGTGTGGCCTGTGGGAAGAACACACATGCAATGACACTGGTGGATCCATGTGTGGTTCATGGGGAGAACACACATGCAATGACACCGGTGATATGTGGTTTGTGAGAAGAACACACATGCAATGACTCTAGCTGTGGTTCATGAAAAGAGCAGACATGCAATGACACTGGTGGATCCATGTGTGGTTCATGGGAAGAGAAAACATGCAATGACTCTGGTGGATCCATGTGTGGTCTGTGGGAAGAACACACATGCAATGACACTGGGTGGATCCATGTGTGGCCTGTGGGAAGAACACACATGCAATGACACTGGTGTATCCATGTGTGGTCTGTGGGAAGAACACACATGCAATGACACAGGTGATATGTGGTCTGTGAGAAGAACACACATGCAATGACTCTAGCCGTGGTTCATGAAAAGAGCAGACATGCGATGGCACTGGGTGGATCCATGTGCGGTTTGTGAGAAGAACACACATGCAATGACACCGGTGGATCCATGTGTGGTTCATGGGAAGAACACACATGCAATGACTCTGGTGATATGTGGTTTGTGAAAAGAACAGACATGCAATGACTCTAGCTGTGGTTATTGAGAAGAGAAAACATGCAATGACACTGGGTGTGGTTCATGATATGGTTTGTGAGAAGAACACGCATGCAATGACTCTATCTATGGTTCATGGGAAGAACACACATGCAATGACACCGGGTGGATCCATGTGTGGTCTGTGGGAAGAACACACATGCAATGACACTGGTGGATCCATGCGTGGTGTGTGGGAAGAACACACATGCAATGACACTGGTGGATCCATGTATGGTCCGTGGGAAGAACACACATGCAATGACTCTAGCTGTGGTTCATGAAAAGAGTAGACATGTGATGACACTGGGTGGATCCATGTGTGGTTTGTGAAAAGAACATACGTGCAATGACTCTAGCTGTGATTAATGGAAAGAGCAGACATGGAATGACACCGGTGGATCCATGTGTGGTTAATGAGAAGAACACACATGCAATGACACTGGGTGTGGTTCATGATATGGTTTGTGAGAAGAACACACATGCGATAACACTGGTGGATCCATGTGTGGTCTGTGGGAAGAACACACATGCAATGACACTGGTGATATGTGGTTTGTGATAAGAACACACATCCAATGACTCTAGTGGATCCTTACGTGATTTATGAGTGGTTTATGAGAAGAACACACATCCAGTGAACTCTAGTGGATCTATCTTGGCATAATTTGATGTATGCCATGATGTATGTCATTGTACAAAACACTCACTTTCCATTTTTATACTACTCAGTATCGGCCTTGGTTTTATGTGGTACTACTCAGTTTTGCCCCTCTCTCTCTATCTTTCGTAGAAGCACAAATCTGTGCTCACCCCATACTACTCCCGATTGGTTATCACGGTTGTCACGCGGATCGTGCGCACCAACCGTTGATTACATGCGATCCAACCATGATCGTTGCACCGTCGTGCCCTTCACAAGACAGCGTGAGAGACGGACGTCTCCCTCGGAGACTTCTACAAGAAGGAACACGATGCCGTCCATGGAAAAAGTCGTCGAGCGGTCATGTCATGTTTAATCAAGTCTGAAAAGCCTACTACTGCTACTACTACGCCACAACGCATGCGTCATCGAGTGCATGGTCATCGATGGACAACTGTAATTTATTGCCACTTGATTTTAATAAGACATATCCCATTTTTTATGCAGCGGCTCTCAATCGCCAATTTTAGGGCCGTGTCAAACTTCGTACATAGAAATTGTGTGTGCGCCCTTTGCATGCGGCTCAATACAGAACTGCCATGCATGGCCTGGGAAAAAAACGTGACGTACCGTGCGCGTGTCGCGGTGCACGGTGACACGTTACGGTGGTGCAGCAAGAACGTGCCTTGCTTCTATCCACCTTAACTATAGAGCCCCTCTCCGCACACCCACTCCCACTCTCGCTCACTGTCCCCACACAACCCTCTCCACTGTCCCACCAGCATCCGCAAACTCCCGAGAATACCCCGTCCACGTTGGCGATGGCTGAGGAGGATAAGGTGGCCATCATCGCCTCCGTGGCCGCCGACGAGGAGGCCCCATCTCCTCGCTGGTCCCCCTCGACGCGTTGAAAGCAGCCGCTGTCCCTGTCCAGGCCCTAGTGGAGGCATCGATGGCAGCCGCCATTCCCGTCCAGGCCCCCGTCCCAGCTACCGGCCAGACGCCGAAGAGCCCCCCGCCGGTGAGGAGGCCCCCGCCGGTCACAAGCAGATCACGCACTTCTTGGGCACCTACAATCCAGATAAGAACATCGCTCCGCTGAACCCATATGACACCGGCATCGACGACCTATGGTCGGAGGTAACTAGGGTTTGCTCCCCTCCCCTGGTTCTTCTACCGTTTGTTTGAAATAATGGGCTAATCTATTTAAAATTTAGCTGGTATTGTCATGTTTAATATTCTGGAATTAATCATGGAAATTGTGCCTAATTATCCAACACCGTTCCCATCGTTGGATGCTAGATCTTGGTTTATTAGGATTCGCTTGTTCGCATTTTGATTGCTCGATCTTCTTACATCATCTACTCCCCCATTTTCCTTTTCTTCCAATAGGTTTTCGGCAGCGACATCTGCAGCGATGACGAGTCCATTCACACCAAGGCTCGTTAGGTGCTGAGGAGGCTGCGGGCTGGCCAGTACGACGACTACCTCACGGGCCCCTACTATAGCTGCCCCTTTCGCAAGGGGATTGCCTACTGCTTGACGAGTCGCGCCGCTGGCGGCACCGACTTCAACACCTTACTAAAGCATGCAGAGGCCATGGGCTCTAGCATCCACAAAGGCGGCAAGCGCGAGATCGTGAGCATCAACGCCTACATCGCTGAACACCGGGCTCTCGGCATTCACCTCCGAAACCTCCAGCGGGTGGCCATCAAAGAGGGTCGCATGCCTCCAATCAGGCCCAAGGCCCCCAAGTCCAAGAAACTGGGCAGCAAGAAGTGGCGGAGGCGCCAGAGGGAGATGGAGGCACTGGCGAATGAACGGGTTGGATGTCTACTTGAATGTATCTGCATCTACCACGGCTGCTGCTGCTAAGCAGCTTCTTTTGATTTTCTATATTTTGCTTGCATCCTATTTCTGGTTGAATGCATCGAACCTCGTTAAGCAACCTACTTTCTATCGCTATATCCTATTTAGCCGCGCATAGCTATATCTACATTTGTTTTGTTTTCTGAATGAATGTATTATGCCTGGTGTGATTTGCTGCTCTAGATTTGCTACCTGATCGGAGGCAAAAAGAGGTCCAAAAGGGAACGAAATATCGAAGTGAGAATCTTCTCTAGATTTGCTACCAATTTGGGAAAAATGAAACATATATGTTTCGCGAGAGAGGAAAAGGGCACTCTTTCAAACTGCCAGTTAAGAAGCTACCATCTTGACAAGCTACAAGACACATACATAAACATAACACAACGAGGGTTAAATTTATTTTACTAGTATCACTTGATGCGCTAGACATCTTGTCAACCTAACTGAGTTCCACAAAACATAAACATAACACAGACAAGTAAAATTTAATTCACTCCTCATCAGACCAATTGAGGCGCTTGCCATCGTTCCAAGTACTCCACATCCGACGAACTGCTTTGTCCTAATTGGCATCTGACTTGGCTTTCCTATTTTTAGCATCCCACAGCACAATTAGCGGTGCATCATAGGCCTGATTGTTGCCGCTAGAAGATGCCGCCTCTCTGTTTGCCGCTTCAGCTACAGCCTCTCTGTCAGCTGCTTCTTTAGCTGCAAGCTCTCTTTTAGCTTCTTCTGCAGCCTCTCTGTCAGCTGCTTCAGATGCAGCCAATTTCTTTGCATATTCAACTTCAAACTTAGCTATTCCGCATTTTCTACAAAGGGCTCCCCTAAGCTCGTCTCCCCTCTTGCAAATAGGGCAAAACACGAGGTAACGTAGAAAAAAATGGATCTTCTTGTACAGCTGGTAGGTCACGTAAGCATCTATGGCTGCATACTTCAGGTTTATATCAGACAACGGCCACTCGTCCCAGAAATCGTGCCTATCCATAGGGAAATCTTCCTTCATTTTGTCGTACGACTCATCGAGGATTCTAGTTGCGAGTGATGCCATTCCATCCTTCTTTGAGCCCCCTAGGATCTTGACAAGACGCTGAATATCGATCCAGTTGTGCGCAGGAATTATAATTTCCTCTTGATACAGTTTCGAAAAATCAGTTGTTGTGTCGACAGTGCAGAAAACAATGCCCTTTTTTTCAAGGAACTGGCGCAATGGACATTTCTGTCGATCCTGAAAGTATGTAGTTTGTCATCACCAAAATTTGTAACTACAAATATTTTGTCAATGCAAGATCATCATCTCAATATTATTTTGAAAAGTTTAGTAAATGCAAGATCAAGTCTCTCAACATTGTATTGTCATAATTTATTCGGTTTTGCTATTTCTCAGTCGACTGAACGAGTTGCACATTTCTTTTAACTACGGTTGCACTTTTCTTGGGTGATTGAGACTAAAGAAAATCTCAGTCGATTGAGACATAGGCAAACCCTAATTTATTTGGTCCTAAGTAAAATCCAGTAGTTGCAAGATGAGCAAGTGGATAAAGAACAAGAGGAGAAAACCCTAAAAGAGGTTAGCTACAGAGAGCAGATCTACAAACCGGGAGAGGTGGTAGACGAGGACGTGTTTCCGCATGGCAAGTTGAACGACGGCGACTTCACTCCCTTAATATTGGTGCTCCAGGGTGTACTCGAGGTCCAATCCCACAAACTTGTCCTCGTCTATCCCAAGCCAACCCTCGTACATCCTCAGGACACGCACCATTGTCTCCTCCTCGTTGGTGTAGACAATGTCTATCTTCTTGTTGTCATGGGTAGTGAAGCTTGTCTCTAGAGTGCGTAGATCTTCCATGGCGGGAAGGAGAAGACGGGAAGAAGATAGTAGATGACAGGAAGAAGAAGAGTGGTTTCTGCGGGGCAGGGGAACGGTGGAACCGTCAATGCGCTTTTATGGTAGGGGTTAACGATTGGGACGGAAGTCCAAGGAGAGCCGCGTGGCGGTGGCCATTCCAGCTTCTGAGTAAACAAAAAATAATTATAACACCGATACATGGGCCCTGTTTTGTCACGTCAATACACTGGGTAGGGGGTGTTGTCCTATCCACTGTGCCAACGCTGCAAGCCTACGTGACAGCCACCCCGCCTAAGTGACAGGAGCGACATAGCTGCTTGAATCGGGGGCCCAACAGCGCCCGTTAGCCTGATTTTTTGTATTGAAACGTAAAGTTGAATTCGTGCTGAAAAAGACCCTCTGAGTATTTGGCACACCAACTGTAGTCATCCCGGCTGATTTCAGGGAACTTGGGTACCGCGTTGCCTGTACACCCCAACTTTCGGGTCACAAAGTGATAATCTCATCACCATAGCCTTTATGATCCTTTAGTTTTCAACTTGTAGTATCACTTTACGATTTGATTAATGATGTTTTGTCGCTTTGCATGATTATGGCCATTATTGCTCTCTTAGTTTGTTGCTCCCAGTCTTTTGCTAGCCTCCGTAACCAAGTATGAGTTCCACTCATGCATCCAACTCCCTAAACCAAGTTATTCCAAAGAGTCCACCATACCTACCTACTAGCTATGCTATTCCAAGTATATTCATGTTTTTGTTTACCTTCCGAATTAAACTTGTTATGAGAAAACTAGTGATTAAAGCTCTCACGAACTTGATGGCACACTTTACTTTTCTTGCCCTTAATAAACTTGAACCATTGTGTCGTCTATGTTGTATATGCTTGCACTTATTTGTTGGGGATTAGCAGAACCTTGCTTTCATGGGGAACGCTTTCAACATTGCACTTGGTACTTGTACCTAGTTGATATTATGCTCTTTTGTGTATGGATGTCGTCGGTGTGAAATGAAAGGGGAGCTTGTAAGTCCATGGAGTTATGTATATGTGTTAGAGAAATTCTGGCATTGGTCTAATCCATGCTGACATGGTGGAAACCTGCAGCGTAACCATAATGAGCTATCTATGAAGCATTCTTCTTATAAAAAAGGAGTCCTATATTGAGAAAAAAAAGAAAAAGAAAAAAAAGAGATTATGAAAAGAGGAAAGAGAGAAAAAAAAGCACCATATTCCCATGGTAAATAAGAAGATTGCTGAGATGCTCATTGTCTGCTTGCCTTGTCATTTTGATATGGGGATTCTTCCGTATCATCGGGCAAGGGGTACCCCGTTGGTGGTTCTCTATGATACACATGTACTTACAATGACAAGAACTTACCGGTGACTAAACTTGAGTAGCATGAGGAGCGGCCCTCGTATACAAGGGACATGAGATTCCTAACTTATACTTCGTCAAGCATGTACACCATAGTTTGTTCACTTTAACCTTAATCACTTCAAGATGCTTATGATAGGGGCAATGAGAGCTGAAAGCTATAAGTACCATAATTTTTGGAAGCTCTTTATGAGACTTGAATCTCTGCTTCCTTCTATGAAGGCCTTTCTTCCACCATTATATTGAGTCTCCACCTTCCACCTTTATGCACCTACTTTGAGAGCATAGTGGTCATTCTTAGTTCTATGTGCACTGTCCCAAGACTAGTTGGTTGATGCATACTTGATATTGCTTGTTTTAAACTATTTATATCTAGTCACTTATAAACTTTGAAGGTGTCCTATGCATTTATATTTGCTACTCTATGAGGGACAAGATGAATGCCACTATGCTATGTTTTCTTTATGTGAAACAAACAAACGTCTTGCAAAGCATTGTTATTCATGAATCTTTTGTTTGTGCCTTTTCATGTTGCAACATAGATTCTTTGTCTTATTGCTAGAACTTTGTCTTTCATGTTATGATTGAAGTACTATGATCCCAACTTTGAATGTTTTACAAATACTTTGATCAAGTCTTTGATGGTGCATGTCACCTCAAAAATTATTCTTTCTTTTTATCACTTACCTACTCGAGGACGAGCAGGAGTTAAGCTTGGGGATGTTGATACATTGCAAATGTATCTATAATATTTGATGTTCCATGCTTGCTTTTATCTACTTTCTTGTGTTTTGTTCCAACTTTGGAGTACTTTTCATATGATTTCTTGGACTAACCTATTAACAAGATGCCATAGTGCCAGTTGCCTGTTTTCTGCTGTTTTTGGTTCCAAGAAGTCAGAAAATGAATATTCTCGGAATTAGACGGGACAAAAGCCAAAGTTACTATTTTCCTGGAAGACTCATGGAGCCAGAAGGAGAGTCGGAGAGGGGCCACAGGGTGGCCACACCCCCTTGGCGCGGGCCAGCCTAGGCCGCGCCAGGGCATGGTGTGGGCCCCCTGGCTGGCCAACGACCTTGCCTCCTTCGCCTATAAGAGCCTCCCGATACCAAAAACCTAAATCGTCAATCAGAAATCCACGAAAAGTTCTACAGCGCCGCCGCCACTGAAGGGAAGATTCGGGGGACAGAAAGTCTCTGTTCCGGCACCCTGCCAGGACAGGAAAGTGCCCCCGGAGCCATCTCCATCGATCTCCACCACCATCTCCATCACCATTGCTGATTCCCATGATGAGGAGGGAGTAGTTCTCTCTCGAGGCTAAGGGTTCTACCGGTAGCTATGTGTTCATCTCTCTCTATGCATGATCTTATTGAGATCATGAGCTTATAATCAAGTAGATCTACCTTGTTACTCAAGTGCTTTAATAGATCTCTGCACTCCCCATGTGTGTGAAGTTGACAGTGTGCACACCATGGTGCCACTTAGGCTGAGATTACAAATACTTGTTATGAGTTATATTTGGAGTTGGATGTCTTTATGAAATTGTGGTGTTTGTTGGACCCATCTAGTGCTCAAGGTGACAATGTGGGGTTATCTAGATGGGAAAGATGAACTTTGAGGTGTGCTGTTATAGCCCTACTAACGATTAGAGTGTCCAACCAGAGAGTAGTTAAGAGTAGTATCATAAAGAGAAGATATTTATATGAGAGTGTTCACTAGTAAAAGTATGATCCCTAGGACTTGTTTCTAAGCATTGAAACACCGTTTGCAATTAGATCTATTACATGTTTGTTTGCTTCCATCTTTATTTCAGTTTGCCTTTAGTCTCTTTCACGCCATCAAGCTATTTTCTACCACCGTTGTCTTATATCCATACCACCTGTATTTAACTATCTCTTTGCCGAACTAGTGCACCTATACACATAACTAGTGCACCTATACACCCTAAAGCATGCAAGATCACAAATAACAAAGACATGATAGAATCAATAATCAATCTGAAATAGCATCTCAATATCCATCGGATCCCCACAAACACAACATGTATGATTACAAATAGATGATATTGATCATGAACAGAGCTCACAAGATCTAAACATGATAGCACAAAGGAGGATAACCAACCATCTAGCTACTACATGGACCCGTAGTCCAAGGATGAACTACTCACGCATCACACCGGAGGCTTGCATGGTGATGAAGAAGGCCTCCAGGGTGAATTCTCCCCTCCGGTAGGGTGCCAGGAAGAGCTTCAGATCCCTCCCGATCTAGGGATGGAGATGACGGCGGCTACAGACTCTTTCGTGGATTTTTGATCGGGTACTTAGGGATTCTGTATCGGAGGCAATATATAGGCGAAAGGGAAGGCCGAGGGGGTGCCCTAGGCGGCCGCACCACCCCCTGGCGCGGGTCAGGCCTGGCCATGCGGCTAGGTGGTGTGGCCGGCCCCTAGCCCCTCTCTGTCTCATATTCTAGCTTTGTGTCCCCCTCGGTGAAATATTGACTTTGGCTTTTGTCCCGTCCAATTCTGAGAATATTCATTTTCTGACTTTCCTAGAACCAAAAACAGCAGAAAACAGGCAGCTGGCACTGTGGCATCTTGTTAATAGGTTAGTCCAAGAATGTATAAAAAGCACTCCAAAGTGTGGACAAAACATAAGAAAGTAGATATAAACCAAGCATGGAACATCAAAAATTATAGATACGTTTGCAACGTATCAACATCCCCAAGCTTAACTCCTGCTCGTCCTCGAGTAGGTAAGTGATAAAAAGAAAGAATAATTTTTTAGGTGACATGCACCATCATAAACTCGATCAAAGTATTTGTAAAACATTGATAGTTGGGATCATAGTACTTCAACATAGCATGAAAGATAAAGTTCTAACAATAAGACATAGCAACTATGTTGTAACATGAAAAGGCACAAACAAAAGATTCATAAATAACAATGCTTTGCAAGACGTTTGTTTGTTTCACATAAAGAAAACATAGCATAGTGGCATCCAACTTGTCCCTCATAATGTAGAAAATCATAATTGCATAGGACACCTTCAAAGTTTATAAGGGTGACTAGATACAAATAGTTTAAGAACAAGCAATATCAAAGGTATGCATCAATCAACAAGTCTTGGGATAATGTAGATTAAACTAAGAATGGACACTATGCTCTCTCAATAGGTGCATAAAGATAGAAGATGGAGACTCAACATAAAAGTAAAAGAAAGGCCTTCATAGAAGGAAGTAGGGATTCAAGTTTCATAAAGAGCTTCCAAAAATTATGGTACTTATTAGCTTTCAGCTCTCATTGCCCCTATCATAAGCATCTTGAAGTGATTAAGGTTAAAGTGAACAAACTATGGAGTATATGCTTGACAAAGTATAAGTTGGAAATCTCATGTCCCTTGAATACGAGGGCCGCTCCTCATGCTACTCAAGTTTAGTTACGGGTAAGTTCTTGTCATAGTAAGTATATGTGTATCATAGAAAACCGCCAACGGGGTACCCCTTGCCTGATGATACGGAAGAATCCCCATATCAAAATGACAAGGCAAGCAGACAACGAGCATCTCAGCAATCTTCTTATTTACCATGGGAAAATGGTGCTTTTTTCTCACTTTCCTCTTTTCTCATCTTTTTTTCTTTTTATCTTTTTCTCAATCTCTATCTCTTTTTTTATAAGAAGAATGCTTCATAGATTGCTCATTATGGTTACGCTGCAGGTTTCCACCATGATTAGGCATGGATTAGACCAGCTGACCCAAAGCGTTCTCTAACACACATACATAACTCCATGGACTTACAAGCTCCCCTTTCATTTCACACCGACGACATCCATAGACAAAAGAGCATGATATCAACTAGGTACAATGTACAAGTACAATGTTGAAAGCGTTGCCCATGACAGCATGGTTCTGCTAATCCCCAACATATAAGTGCAAGCATATACAACATAGACGACACAATGGTTCAAGTTTATTAGGGTCAAGAAAAGTAAAGTGTGCCATCAAGTTCGTGAGAGCTTTAATCACTAGTTTTCTCATAACAAGTTTAATTTGGAAGGTAGATAAAAACATGAATATACTTGGAATAGCAAATGCTAATAGGTAGGTATGGTGGAATCTTTGGAATAACTTGGTTTTATTTGGAGTTGGATGCATGAGTGGAACTCATACTTGGTTATGGAGGCTAGCAAAAGACTGGGAGCGACCAACTAAGAGAGCAATAATGGCCATAATCATGCAAAGCGACAAAACATCATTAAATTAAAGCATAAAGTGATATTACAAGTTGAAAACTAAAGGATCATAAAGTCTATGGTGACTTTGGATAGTAATAACATGGTGTGAGCATGCGCCAAGTCAACCCAAATAAAGCATCAAAGGAGAATACCACAATACTATGCTTTAGTATGCTAAAACAACGCATGATTCTTTCAAGGCACATTAAGCAATCTCAATTGTTTATAACATGTCATGCTACAGCAAAAATCACTAAGCATAAAGCCAAAACAATATCAAGCATGATATGACAAAGCATAGGCCACGGTCAAAAATAAGCTCCTTTTACCACTTAAGAATGAACTTTTGCTACTCTTTTCTAATCCAAACCAATCTTATTTGGAAACTAATGTATGAAAGAGGGGGTCCAACCAATTTATTCAAGCAAACTAAGCAAACCAAGAAAACAAAAACCAAAAACAAAAACGAAGACGCTCCAAGAACAACACAACTGTGCATGAAACAATAAAAATGAAGTGTTTGGAAGAAACCTGAGATTTTTATTGATGAAGAAGGGGATGCCTTCGGCATCCCCAAGATTTTACGCTTGTACTTCTTGGATATTTCTTGGGGTGACACGGGTGGCATCCTCAAGCTTGAGCTTTAGTCCATTCTTCATCCCATTACATCATTCTTTCCTTACACCTGAAATTGTTCCTTCATACAAAACTTCACACAATCTTAATTAGCAACATTAGTGCACTCAAGATAATAAGTCTTTGGGTTCAGTTTCAACACCAATAAAACTTCCATTAAAACACAAGATACTGTAGCACTTCCCTCAAAAATCTTAATTCCCTAAAAGAGAACCCAAAAAGGAATCAACAAGAAGCAAATGCAAATAATGACAGAAATCTGTCAAAACAGACTAGCAGGTAAAAACCAATTTTTTTGAAGACCTTCTGTTGCTCAAATCAAAAAGTGTTGATCTAACTAAAGTTATATAACAACCGGGGGCAGAAGCACAAAAAATCACAGCTCAAACCGACATACAGAGATTTTACACGAATTTTTACAGTGAAGCACAAAAATCTGTTTCGGGACAGCAACTTTCCCAACCATTACTTCTCTCTCATTAGAGGTTACTCTTGGCACAAAAAGCAAATAAAAAGGATAAGGAGAGGTTATTAATGAAGCAATAACTTCCAAGGTTCATCTAAAACTTTTGGGTTATCTCCCAATAAGTACTTTTCTTTAACGCCTTTAAGTTAGGCATAAGAAGCTTGAAAAGATGCTCACATAAGAAATATGAATTGAAGTAAAAGTGAGCATCAAAAAGCAAATCCAGAACACATTTACGTCTAACCCACTTCCTATGCATAGGAATCTTGTATGCAAATAAATTCACAAAGAACAAAGTGACAGGCATAGGAAGATAAAACGAGAGTAACTTCAAAACTTTCAGCAAATAGAGAGGTGTTTCAGTACCATGAAAAGTTTTAGAACCATATTTTCCCCTCTCATAATAATTTTCAGTAGTCTCATGAATAAAATCAACAATATAACTATCTCATAAAGCAGGCTTTTCATGATCTATAAACACATAATTTTTATCAAGCTCAAAAATAGTGGGATTAAAACCTTCAAACCCACTTTTAACAATTTTATAACAAGATGACTGATCAATCTCATTTTCAATAGTAGTATAATTAATATTATCAACCAATATAGGACCATCATCTAGAGCTTTATTATAAACATTTTCAAAAGAATCCTCAGGAACATAACATTCATCCTCCTTTAGTAAGCATGGGGGACAATCAAATATTATAAGGGGTAAAGAGTTACTCTCATTAGAAGGTAGGAATGGGTAGATCCATTGTTCCTCCTCTTGATGATCACTCTCCTCCTCTTTTTCATCCAATGAGCTTCCAGTTTTAGCAATTTCTTCTTTCATAGGCTCCTGCAAGGCATTAGTCTCTTCCGCTGGTGGAGAGCATCTATTAAGATATTCAAGAATATAGCCATTTTCTTCCTTGTAATTATCAAAGAAAAATTTATAAGGTGCATCATCAGTATTTTCAAGCAAATAATCTAGTTCGAATGCACCCTTCCAAGCAATAAATTCTTCAATTTGTTCCACACCATAAAAGTCAAAATTTCCCTTAACTTAAGAAGATATGGTAACATCATCATTATACTCACATTGAAAAGGGAGGTGTTTATACCTCCTGCAACAACAAGATTTATTAAAGCAATAAGTAACATTATAACTAGAGCACACGTTTCTAGCAATGGTATTTAATTCATTAATTTTTTCCCATAAGTGTTTCCCTTTTTGTGATAAGCGGTGTTCCCTATAATAATATTTTTGTTCTTCCATGAACCCACCTTGCCAATAAGATCCAGTTTCAAAGAAACCAACCATTGATAGACAACATGATAAAGCAAGATAATAACAAACCAACGAAAATAACAACTATAGGAGGAACTATTTTTTTGTATTTTTGATAAAAAGAACAAGCAAACAAAGCAGAAATAAACTAAGCAAAAGAAATAAAACAAAGTAAAGAGATTGGTTATGAGGTACTCCCCTTGTGAAGATGTCCTTGACTCCCTGGCAACAGTGTCAGAAAAATACTTGCTGGCGTGTGGTTGACGTGGGTGCTTGTTCCTTCAATCCATGGTGCCAGAAAGATGCTTGTTGGCTCAAGATACGATGAGCTTGTTGGGAACCCCAAGAGGAAGGTATGATGAGCACAGCAGCAAATTTTCCCTCAGTTGTGAAACCAAGGTTATCGAACCAGTAGGAGCAAGGAAACACATCCAAGGTGTTGTTTCCAACTTGGAATCCTGCACAACACAACCACAGAACTTTGTCCCCAACTTACAGTGAGGTTGTCAATCTCACCGGTTTTGCTGAAAACAAAGGATTAAACGTATTGAGTGGAAGATAGTAGTAGCTTGCAGAAAGTAAACAGAAAACAGTAAACAGTTGTAGATTGATGGTAAAAGAAAGGACCAGGGTCCATAGTTCACTGGTGGTGATTCTCCTAAAGATATATGACATGTTGGGTGAACAAATTACAGAGGGGAAATTCACAAACATCGAGAAAGCATACATGCATATACTAATCATCTTGACTCCTATGAGATTTGATTGGGCATTAAAACATTATACATAGACTGTAATCCAACTGCATCTATGACTAATAATCCACCTTCAGGTTATCATCTGAACCCCCTCCAGTATTAAGTTGCAAGCAACAGATAATTGCATTAAGCATTGCGTGTAAAGTAAACAATATGATTGTTTTATGAATGAAGGATTGTTGTTTTCTCCCTAGTAGCAACAACACATCTAGTACCTTAGAGATTTCTGTCACTTCCCTAGATTACTAGAGGCATGAACCCACTATCGAGCATAAATACTCCCTCTTGGAGTTGCTAGCATCTACTCGGCCAAGATATCTACTAATAACGGAGAGCATGCAAGATCACAAATAACAAAGACATGATAGAATCAATAATCAATCTGAAATAGCATCTCAATATCCATCGGATCCCCGCAAACACAACATGTATGATTACAAATAGATGATCTTGATCATGAACGGAGCTCACAAGATCTAAACATGATAACACAAAGGAGGAGAACCAACCATCTAGCTACTACATGGACCCATAGTACAAGGATGAACTACTCACGCATCACACCGGAGGCTTGCATGGTGATGAAGAAGGCCTCTAGGGTGAATTCTCCCGTCCGACAGGGTGCCGGGAAGAGCTTCAGATCCCTACCGATCTAGGGATGCAGATGACGATGGCTACAGACACTTTCATGGATTTTTGATCGGGTACTTAGGGTTTCTATATCGGAGGCAATATATAGGTGAAAGGGGAGGCCGAGGGGGTGCCCTAGGCGGCCGCACCACCTCCTGGCACGGGCCAGGCCTGGCTGCGCGGCCAGGTGGTGTGGCCGGCCCCTGGCCCCTCTCCGTCTCGTATTCTGGCTCCGTGTACCCCTCGGTGAAATATTGACTTTGGCTTTTGTCTCTAATTATGAGAATATTCATTTTCTGACTTTCCTGGAACCAAAAACAGCATAAAATAGGCAGCTGGCACTATGGCATCTTGTTAATAGGTTAGTCCAAGAAAGTGTATAAAAAGTACTCCAAAGTGTGGACAAAACATAAGAAAGTATATATAAACCAAGAATGGAACATTAAAAATTATAGATATGTTTGCAACGTATCAGGCGCCATTACTCGCCGCCCCAATCGACAAAGAGCCAATGTTCGCCTACGTTGCGGCCTCCAATCGAGTCGTCAGCACCGTGATGGTCGTCGAACGGCCAGAAGAGGGCAAGGAGCGCCCCGTACAGTGCCCCATCTACTACATTAGCGAGGTCCTGATGGACTCAAGGCAGCGCTATCCGCAGTACCAGAAACTGGTGTACGCAGTATTCAGAGCACATTAGCGACTCCCCCACTATTTCCAGGAGCACCCCATCATGGTCGTCTCCTCCGTGCCACTGCAGGACATCATCCGCAATCATGAGGCGACTGGGTGAGTCGCCAAGTGGGCCATCGAAATTGGTGTCCACAACATCAAGTATGAGCCACACAAAGCGATCAAATCGCAGGCCTTGGCCGATTTCCTCGCTGACTGGGAAGAAGCACAGCAACTGGAGAAGCTACCCTATCTCCATTACTGATCGCTCCAATTCGACGGTTCCAAGAACACCGATGGCGTGGGGGCTGGGGTCATACTGACCTCCCCCAAAGGCGACAAGCTCCACGACGTGCTCCACCTCAACTTCAAGCCCTGCACCAATGAGGGCCGCCAAGGAGATGAATGTGAACCGCCTAAGGTGCTACGGCGACTCCGACCTAGTCGCCGGCCAAGTCGCGGGGACCTACGACGCCGTCTTCCCCACCATGATAGCATACCACCAAGCGGTGGACGAGGTAGGATGTCACTTCACCGGCTACTCGGTCGAGTGGATAGACAGGCGCAAGAACAAGGAGGCCGACGCTCTCTCTCGCATCGGATCGGCCTGTCAAACGCAACCCGTGGGCGTCTTCCTCGACATCATGCACAAGCCCTCGGTCTCCCCACCCAAGGAGATCTACATCGGGATACCTCTGCAACCCGAGCCCGCCCTAGTCGCCCTGATCATCGAGCCCAGCGACTAGACAGCGCCATACGTCGCCTTCCTCGAGCAGAAGGTCCTGCCCAATGATGAGACGGAAGCGCGAATGATCGTGCGTCACTGCAAATCCTTCATCATCATCAACGGCGAGCTCCACAAACGCAATGTGACTGGCATATTCCAGTGTTGCGTACAACCAGAAGAAGGATGGAAGATCCTCCAAGACATCCACGCCGGCGACTGCGGCCATCATGCTGGTGCCAGGTCGCTAGTCACCAAAGCCATGTGACACAGCTTCTGCTGGCTCACCGTGCATGCTGACACCATCGACATCGTCCAATGGTGCGTCGGGTGCCAAAAGTACGCCAACCAGACACACATCCCTTGTTCGGCACTCAAGACCATCCCCATCACCTAGCCATTCACCGTATGGGGCATGAGCATGGTCGACCCATTCAAGAAGGCCCCATCTGGCTTCACCCACCTCCTGGTCGCGGTCGACAAGTTCACCAAGTGGGTTGAAGCCAAACCGATCAAGAAGTGTGACGGCAAGACCGCCACCAAGTTCCTTCGTGAGCTCATCTACCGGTATGGCTACCCGCACAACATCATAACTGATGGCACCAACTTCGCCAAAGGCGCCATGGCGGAATTCTATGGGGAGCACGGCATACGGCTCGACCTCGCCTTAGTCGCCCACCCAGAGTTGAACGGCCAGGTAGAGAGCGCCAATCAAAGCATCCTCCATGTGCTCAAGCTGCGACTTCAGGTGCCCCTCGAGCGAACCCCTGAATGCTAGATTGAAGAGCCCCCTCCGTGATATGGGGCATCCGCACCTCCATCAACCGTTCCATAGGATTCACGCCCTTCTTCATGGTGTACGGTGCTGAGGCCGTCATGCCAACCGACCTGGAACACCTCGGGTCGCCAACTATGTGGAGGCGGCAAACAAGATCGCCCGCCAAGACAGGGTCGACCAGCTTGATGAATCTCGCGACCTAGCTCGCTCCCGCATCGCCATCTACCAGTAGGGACTCTGCCGCTACCATAGCCACCGAATCCGGACCCGCACCTTCCAGGAAGGCGACCTGGTCCTACGATTGGTCCAGGACAAGAAAGGCATGCACAAGCTTTCTCCCCACGGGAGGGGCCATTCGCCATAGGGCGAGTCCTCAGCAACGGCGCCTACTACCTCATCGATGTAAGAGGCAACGACCAGCTCGAAGTTGGGAGGCCATGGAATGTAAACCTCCTCCAAAAGTTCTATACATAGAACTAAAACTTGTACTTAGCTGTTATATAATGAAATCAATCCGGATCGCACAAATTGTGTCTAATCGCCATCTTCTTGTGCCAATCGCACTCGTATACTTAGCAATATGCTACCTATGGAAGTCAACCCTTGGTCATGCGATCGACACGGCTAAGTAGTGCGTCTCAAGGGCACCGAAGATATTCGGGCCTTGTGTCGTCCACGAATACGCCACCCCGGAGCCACCATTAGAGTCGCCCCGCTCGACTAGCCCGCCGGGCCAAGACAACCGATAAACGCTTATCATAGCGACCCGTCCTCCCCATCCTCATGCAAAGTGACTCGAACGGTTAAGTACCATGCATGGGGACTTAGCACAAGAAACCCCCACGCGGCTTGGGAACACACCAAGTAAGAGAGCTTGCCTTGGACTCACCATGTGACTGACTTTTCGAGCCAGGGGGAGAGACGTGTTACAAACAACACACCAGGTCCTCACCTACCTTGTGCATGCGCCTAGAACGGCTAAAGTACCACGCTCGGCAACTTGCCTAAACCGACCTTGCTTGCGTCTAGGAATATAGCTAAGTATAGAGCTCCCTTGGAGTCGCAAGGCGATTGGCCCCACGTGCCACAACAAATCAGTTTCAACCAAAATAAAAATCAAAGTAAACAAACTTAACTATATACGAGGTAAACCCCAATAAAGGGCGGACATGCTTGGGTACTCGCTCACCTAAAAATCAACATAGAACATACTTCACCATGCATTGCGAGTTGATTGACTTCTCGTACTTCCATACATATATATTGTTTACATTACAAAAGTGGCCAATCGCCCCAATCGCCATAACATACAGAAGCCCCTTAGGGCAGCAACTCATTTTGCAGGCTCCGACAAAGAGGAGCCACCATTAACATCGACCCGGACATATGGCTCCCACGGGTTCACTGGGTATGTCGTCAACGAATTTGACAATGCCGACCGGAAAGGCTTCTCCGACTTTAGATCATGGTGCTTCGGCTCGGGGTTGCCCGGTGCCAACACCGTCTCCTGGTACGAAAGCAAATCCCCCATCACCAACACTCGCTCTGCGAACGGAGTAGCCTTGGCGGTCAACCTCAGAACCTCCGAAATCTCCATCGAGCCAGTCGCCGAAGGGTAACCGCTGGTGACATCGTCGAGGTCGAAGTCGTCGAGGAAGTGAGCGAGTCCAAGGCTCAACGCTGTGGCGGCCCCACGCCTGAAGGCCGATCGTGCTATCCACTCGATGACTGCGGGCGCCTCCTCCAGATAGCGCCAGACCTCCGTCAACCCCCCAGAAATAACCTCGATGGGGGACATCTCTTGAAGCACGGCTTGGACACACAACGCCGAGGCGGTGGCCGCGTTCACCACTGCAGTCACGTGCTGCGAGGCGCTGAAGGTTTGCACCACCGGGTTGCTCTGACCTATCAGGGTTGCAATGTCAGAAACCCAACATCACTAAGGATTCACCCACTCGGGGACTCGCTGCATACTGAAAAGAAACAGAGAATACACTCACCAAGAAGCTTGCGGCAGCTCTCCATCACATTCTTCTCAAGAGCACCAAGGTCACCCTGTAATCCAAGGATGACCGAGTCGGAGGCCTTCCGCTCCTCCTCCGCCGCGGCGACTGCAGCCTTGGCCCTCTCCTCAGAAGAGAACATCGACGCCTTTGCCTCCTCCAGCTCCTTCACCAGCGAGTCAATTCGCTCCTTCGCTGTATCCAATTCAGTAGCCGGAACGTACCCCTAGTGGGCTTTGGCGATCGCAGCAGGGAGACTGTCTATGAGACAAAGGCATCACAATTTAGTTTTGCGCAAGCAACAATGGCCAGAGCTCGCCAAAGGAAACACCCACTCACCAGCAGTTTCTTGGAGTCATCGATTGACCTCTTGCGCTGCACGCAAGTCACGCTCCAGGCGCTCCTTCGCGGTTTGCCGATCGGATGATTCCCATTGCCGACCCTAACAACAGAACAACAATAAGGGACTGGATGACTAAAATCCTAAGTGCCTAGCCGCTGAAATTCAGCGACTAGGCCCTCGGGGACTGGACGACTAAAATCCTAAGTGCCTAGCCGCTGAAATTCAGCGACTAGGACCTCGGGGACTAGACGACTAAAAACTCCAAAGTGCCTAGCCACTGAAATTCAGCGGCCAGGCACTTAGGGACTGGACATACCTGAATGGCAGCTCCAAGCATAACGTGAAGCTCACTGGCGTCTGTCGAATGGACCACAAAAGATGTGCGCCCGCGCTGCTGCCCAACGTCTTCATCGACGATCTCTAGAACTTGTGACGACTGTGTCTCCACTATCGTCGAGAACGCCTTCACCATGAAGTGCGGAAATGATGCGGCCACCCTCACCTAGGTGCTTGTTGTGGAGGCCAGTGGCTCCGATGGCGGGGCCTCCTTGATTGGCTCCGACTGAGCGGCAGTCACTTCTTCGACATAGGAAGCGGAGTCACCTTCCTCCATGTTTCCTCCTGCCATGATGTCAGAAACACCGCCCTTCTTCTTCTTCGCGGCAGTGACTGGCGCCTCCACCGGGTCGGCCTTCCTCTTCTTGGCAGGGTCAACCCTCTCCTTGGTGTCAACGAGCGGAATCTTGGCCACCGAGGGACGGCCAATCTTCTTGGCGCCGGACCTAAAAATAAGACGCGGTCAGCGAACCAATCACGCAAGAAAACATTGAAGCACGGAAAGTGAAATCACCAAACTTACTTGGCGACCGAAAGATAGCGCAATCCCGTACTAATATGGGCAGGCTTCTCAAGCTCCAGGCCCAACTTGCACGAGATCTCCTTCTCGAAAACACTCGCGGCCCACAACACCGCGGGCCTCTTCGATGTCGAGGTTGCGATTGCGGGGACCTCTGGCCCGGGTGACATGGCCGCTCCCTCTGGTGGCGGCGACCTCGACCCCGCGGTCTCAGCAACCCCTAGTTCCATGATGGCCGAGACTGTCGGCGCGATCATGGCAAGTGGGACCACCGATTCCACCACCACGTCCGCAGCTTCCGCTCCCTTCATCGGAGCTGTGTCCTCAGGGATCTTGGTAGAAGCTTCGGCCGCCTCATCACCGGACTCCTCATCCGACTCGAACGCCACCACTAACCTGGGTGGTGATGCTGGCTTTGGTACCGACTTCTTTGCAGGCGACTTCAGCTTCCGTGCGGGCTTCACCGGCGTGGCCACTCGCCATGAGCTATGCTCCTGCCAGATCTTGTCATTGTCATCGTGTTCCTCAAGGCTGCGACTCGCCTCGATCTCGCGCTGCTTCTGCATGTGGGTCTTGCGGGTTGAGACCGATCTAGGTTATTGATGGCTTTTATTTAAAGACAAGGAGCTTAAAGGTGATGGATAAGGCTTTCACCCATCCGATACCGAGTAATCCATTAGTCGATCCCCATCTGTCTAGAGATCGTCATATATATCTAGAAAGCCGTATGCTGTGGAAGAAGCTTGTACAGTTTGGGAAGGGGATTTTTTGAGAGAAAAGAAGAATCTACTTCAATAATAGTAGATAGAAAGAACGCTCGTAAGGAGTCTTATTGAAACCAAGAAATATAGGCCTACTTGCCATCGACGTGAGCCCGAGCCCCTCCTCAGCCTACTGGGTATTAGCAACCGTTTCCAGTTAGCCAATAAATTGGCTATCGTCTTTTCAATATAAATTATTGAAATATTAAAATTGCAATATCAATGAATTACAAAAATTCATTTAAGTGAAAAAGAGTTTAATAAAATTAATTACTAATTAATTTTATTACTATAATTAGAATTAGATTAGCAATATATTTTATACGTAACAAAAAAAATTAACTATTAACTAAAAAGTGAATATTCATTGACAGATAATAAAAAAAGGAAAACTCTAATATAATAGAAAATGAAATGAAACGGTCGGCCCAGACATAGACGGTCGAGGGCGCTAGCGGGGGACCTCCCTCTCTTCTTCTTCGCTCTCGGAGGACTCCCCTTCGCTCCCCTCTTCGAGCTCTTTGGGAATCTCTTCATCAAGTGGGGGAAGCCAGCCTTCGAGGACCTGAAACAACTGAGAATGGACAAGGAGGATTGGTCCGATTAGAGACCACGAGTGACCATTACGAGTCGCGGATGCAAATTGCACCCACACGAGTTACGATTGAAGACAAAGTAACGAGAAATGCTTACCGTGAGAGCTTCATTCTTCTCGGGCATGTACGGAGCGAGCTCGGCCAATGTGGTGGTAAACTCCACGTGTGTGATTTTCTTAGAGGCAGCCTTGTAGTCTGTGGCATCCCAGGACTCCTTGCTAGTCCTGGAAGGATCATTCTTCCCGATGTATTCATACATCCAGTGGGGTCGTGTCACCAATGGGACCAGGCGCCGCCTAAGCCAGCTGTTGTAGAGGTTATTTGTCTCCAACCCCTTGTTCTTCAGCGTCTGGATTTGCTCCATCATCTCGATGATGACCATCCTCTGGTCGTCAGGGAGCCTTGCCGCTATCAGCCGACAAGGCTCGCCCCTCTCTGCAACATACATAGGAAGCACCACTTCACCAGAGGGAGTGGATTCTTTCACGTAGAACCAGCTCTTCTTCCAGTCGCTCGCGGCTTTCTTCGGCAATAGGAGCTTGAAGAAGTTTGCCTTTGGCTTCAATTGAAAGGTGACGCCGCCTGCCGCCAAGATAGGGTCGCTAGATCTGTCGCGGCCAATGCGGCCATGGAACAGCTCCAACCATAGTGGGAAGTAGGGCCGGCATCCAAGGTAGCATTCGCATAAGGCGACGAAGATCGCAAACTGCTCGATGATGTGTGGATCAAGATCCGATGGCTTGATCGCGTAATACACGCAAAACCACCAGAAGAAGATCGAGGTGGGGAATCCCAAGCCCCTCTCCAGGTGGCTCGGGAAACAGATGAATTCGCCGGCGTGAGGCTTCGGCTCGGTCTCGAAGGACGCGGGAATTCTCCAATTCCCCTTGCAGAGAACCCCCGCGTCCTCGAATGACTTGAGCTGCGTGGCGATACACTTGGACTTCCCCCACAAATCCTTCATAGGCGCCATTGAAGAGAAGATGAGGTCGCTCGGTCCGAAAATTCTGGATCGCAGGGAGACAGAGAGACTGGGAGTGCACGGGAGTGAGAAATGCGGAGGAAGATCTGTGAGCTTCCTCGCCATTCTCCTTATAAGGACAACGCTACCCGCCAATATCGGGATAGCCATTACCCGTGATAATTATGCCGAAGTTACCATTGGATTACCCAACGGCTAGTTTGACCAAGTTGGCGGCCCAACTTCTTCCATTCGACTTGCTTGTTGGTATGCCTGGACCATTCGGCAAGGGCAGCAACTCGAGTATAAACCCACTCGCCAATTATGCGACTGAAGACTTGGTGGAGAAATTTCCTCCTTCATTACAGGAGTCCATTGCCGATTTGACTGGGTGTCCAAATTGGACTCGCCTACTCCGACTGCCAAATGAACACCTGTGCTAAATCACCACTGGCCTCGGGGACTACTGATGGGGATATGCCAAATGGGGTATGCCCAGCAGGACGTTCTGATTAGGCCAAGGGCCTTGCGAGTGGGCCTGCAGAACGGCGACTGGAACGCGACTAAGGAGCGAACCTGGTGACTGGAAGCTGGAGTCCCAGAAGCGTAGCTGAAGCCCAGTCGAATTAGGTCAAAGCCTCTGAATCCTTGACTAGTTAGGTTGTATATCTGTAAACCCTAGCGAGGTACCCCTATATAAACCTCCCTAGGGTTCCCTTTGTACTCACGTTCCATCATACACCCCTTCTAGCGACTCGCTGCTTAGACGCCGAGCTCGCCACCCCTATAACTCGCTCTCCGCCAATACAATCTAGCAGGAGTAGGTCTTTACCCTCCGGGGGGCGAACCTGGGTAAACTCATGTGCATCTTCCCCCATCTCGCACCAAAGATGGCCGCCATCTCTTGCCCCCAATCTTATCAATCTCTACCCCTGGTAGCGATTGCTGTGGTCATTCCCACGACACTCGAGTAAAGGAAAAAGCGTAAATCAAATAACATAAAATTAAAGACGAGAAAGCTATTCGAGGATCGTGTAGATGAGAAGTTAAGCATGGAGAGAAATGATTCATGGTAATAGAGAAAGTGCTAGAGGAATAAGATGGAGTAGGTGATTGTGAATTTTCTTATTTATAAGTGAGTAGGCAAGCAACCCATATACCTACTGAGAGTCTTCATGGCCAATTCTTCTTAGTCCAAATGATCCGTCTGCCTGTTACCACGACAATGGTCGGCACATTACTTAAGGTCTTCCGACCCGATCAAGGCTTTATTCTTGATGGTTCCGTGTTGTCCTCGAGTAGTACTAGCTCCTCATTTATATCGTCCATGTCACTCGAGGGTTGACGATTCCCTAGAATACAAGTTCTTACTTATGAGATCTCTGGATCATGTTACCTGAGCCCTTAAGTTAGATAACAAGCATTATGTGAACATAGATAATCATTCTCACAATTTAATAAACACTACAACAATCACAAATGGATGAAATTAAAGAAGGCACAACACATCTCACTAATCCCCAACATCTCCCACACCAGACATGAGATGAAGATAAAGCAAATAGATAATTGTATTGCAAATGGAAATCATCTCAAAGTTACCATAGCAAGACACAATACCAGTTGAAGATCGAATCAAATACACACGAAGGTAGATCAAAGTATCAAACCCTAATCTTACAAGTGTCAATCTCTCTCTCTCTCTAAGTACCAATGAGGATGATGGTGGAGTGAATGGCTTAGAGGCTAGAGATCATCGAAGAATGAGACAGTGTTCTTATCCTTCTCCAGATCTAATCTCTCCCCTTCTGGATGAGTTTGCGATGGTTGTGTTCTATTTTTCGTCATCTCCTCTTCATGAAAGTTGCTTGTATTGATATAAAGGAGCTGGCGACAGATAGTATGGGCGGACGGTACGGGCGCACCCCGACCGTACAAGTGGTTGTTATGCACTCTGAACGCCTCCAATGAAAGATGCTCTAATTGGGGATTTGCTTCTTTTGGCGTAATTAGGCCATAAATGCTATTAGATCTTTCAAAAATGTTCATTGCCTAAAAACCATCACAAGAAACCAAGGATTCACTAATTGCGATGTTAACATTAGTAGAAAGGGTAAACTTTAGTGAAATCTGGCAATAAACAAGAGGAAAAACAATGATAAAAAGTGTTGAAATTTCGAGTTATCAACTTCCCCAAGCTTAGTTGTTACTCGCCCTTGAGTGACAAACTATAATGAGTAATAGCGAGAAATTGAATCAAGTGGAAAGACTCACAAGTTTGAGGTTGTATCATATTCCATTGTCTCAAATCCTGCAACCCTAAACATGATCATAATATATCTGAACAATTGCACTTAAGTTTGATTCCTAACCACAAGTAACTCGCTAGCTAATAGTTCTTAAAACTCGAAAGAGACCGTAAATTTTTTGGCTCGAATCAATTCTTTTCAGCGCCCCTCTTTTATGAGAGTAAAAATATTTTCAAGCAACGACTCGTTTAGTCAAAATTAAGGGTGCACAAGTAAATGTCAAAAGAAGGATAAACTTAGAGCTTTTCATTAACACCCACTTTGATAATCACGGCTATCAAACACCCCATTTCTTCTTTGTTTTTCAAGAACTCTAGTTTCTTCATTTTAGGTGGTGAGGTGATACCAATGCTCTCATAAGTATTGAACATTCTTAGCTCATATCTCGATGGTAGTTCTCTTTTTTACTCGAGTACTTGGCCCATGGAACTAAAAAAAATCCCATCCTTGTAATGTTGTCAATGTCTAACCAACTCAACCGAAATCTGAGATGAACTCAAGATCGTTCGTAGGCCATAGGAGTTGTTAGTACCATGAAGTTTGGATACTCTTATAATTCTTTTTCTCATGAAGTATCTTTTTTTAGCTGATCAAAGCAGGTTTGGCATCTCCCTCAACCACCGTAAAAAGTTCGTTCCATCAAATAGTTCTTTTTCAGAAGGTATTATCAAGTCAACAATTAGTAAACGGGGTTGAGTACTAATAAGATTAAGCCCTTAAGACAAAAACATGGCACCAAAGTTGTCAACAGACACTTTCTCTTGTTCTCAAAAGTTTGGAACTTAACCCAAAGGGTTGTTTTTCTAACCGATAGTAATTATCATAAGTCTCAACCAAAGTAGTGAATATAACGTTTGAGCTCAAGTCCTAAAAGATAGCGAGCTAAGCATGGAGTAGAACTCAAGTGTAACCGAACAGACACAAAATGTTCATGAATAAACTTACAGGAAGAGGGAAAGTAGGAATGTGATGCCTCCTCTTGCTTGCTCATCTCCCACTTGGGTTAACTCCTCGCGTTCGTATCCATAGATAAATTACTAGAAGTGAATAACCTGCAGAAAAATCAACGAGAGCTGAATTTTTTGGGTTTTCTTTTATCAATGCAAACTGAAAGTAAACATGTACTAGAATGAAAACAAATAAATCAAAAGAAGAACGAAAAATATGAATGCAAAAGGTGGGAGGACTTCAACCTCCCCAAGCTTAGGCTCTTGTCCTATCTAGAATCAAAAGTTATTGTCATCACCGGGCGGTGGCTGCTGGTATGGGAAGTTCGGATAGCGGCTTGGAAAGTCGGTCACAAAGGAGATGAATTCTTGGGTGAGGTTGACTATGTTGTCATTCACATCATGCAATGTATTCTCTATGTTGTCGATGTGATGCACCACCTGGTCAAAATCACTCCTCGGGACATAGTTGAATCCTGGCTGAGGTGGAGGCATGCCTTGCTGCTGGTGCTGAGGGAAAGGTTGTTGGTGATGATGCTGCTGACCGTAGTCATCCCAGCCTGCTATGTTCTAGTCCTCTCCACCTTGATCCTACTGCTATTTGCTAGTCGTTGCATCCTCCTAGTTGGAATGACCATCTAGCGGTGCAATCCTCCCTGAGGTGATCAATGCCTGCTGGAATTCTTCCTCATTGAGGAGCCAACTTTGTTTACCTAGCAAACCAAAAGTTTGGACAAAAGGAAGCAAAACTTGGTGGAGATCACCATTAGGCTCGAAATAAAATTGATAAGCATAGAGGGAGCATTGGGGTCTATAGACCCCATGAATTTGGTGCTAGCCATGTGAATGTCATCTAGAATCTTACTGCCAGCCATAGCTCTTTCCTGGGGCATGACAAACTCGCTTGCGTAGACGATCTATGTGATTAAGTCACAATAGTGGATGTTACCCGAGGAAGCCAATCTTTGGCGGCGGAAGTGCTGGATGAGAAAAGCACCCAAGTTTACCTTGTGCTCCATCTCAGGATGCAAAGCCATATAAATTACACTCATCTCGGGGCCTGCCATTACCCCGACATCTCCCTTCCTAAAAATAGAATTCACCAAGAAGGTGGCAAAGTAATGGATAGTGGGATTCTGGATGGTGGTGCTCTTTTTGCACAAATAATTGGTGTTCATGTGGACATAAATCTTCTCCCAAGAATGCATTGCCTCTACATGGACATTATCATTAATATCGCGCTCCCCTCATAGAAGAACCCGAAACAATCACAAAATTGATGAAAAGAGAGGCTATGGGGTTGCCCATTGATCACAAAACTTACAGTGAAATTATGCTCATGGGCCTCAAGGTCATCATGGAACGATGATAGGAACTCGTACGTGGCGAGTTGGTAGGTGTCGGTGGAGAAGTAGGAGAAATGGACCATGGCAGCTTGCACGGTCATCTGTTTGAAGTCCTCCAATAGACCTTGGTGGGAGAGAAACTCACGACATACCCACTTACTGGGTATAACCTTGTGTTGGCTCACCCTCTCGTAGTCCTTGTTCATGGCATCTCTCAAGCTGTCCGCCTCCGAACACCTCTTCTTCGAACCCGGTGGCCTAGTGGATCCCGAGGCCCTGTCGTTCCCGAGCCCTCGCCCGAGCGGAAAATCCTTCCAGTGTTATGCATTGTGCTGCAAAATTTTCAAACAGAACTATAGGAATTAGGTTTTTATCATACAAACAAACAATTACAGGCAAAAATTACAAATCCTAATGTCAGGAATCAAAAATAATCTCAAAATATGATGAACTCATCTAAATAGTCAATGTGAGGAATTCACCCATGGATTTCAAAAAATAAAGCATGGATCAAATGAGAAACTTACCGATGTGAAGATTCCCCCATTCAAAAATATGAAATTAATGAAGAATCAAAGGTTCTAGGGGATTAGGGTTTGAGGTGGAGATATAAAGATAAAGAAAGAATAAGGAGGAAGAAGAAATGGGGCTGGCTGTGAGCCAGCCGATGTCGGCCTTTACCTGGCAATGTAGTCGATGCGGGTGGGTGGTACAGGCGCACCCAGCTTGTACCGGTGGTTGTCACCGTTGGATCAAGATTAGGGTTCTGAGATCAAACCTGGGGGTCTGGTACGGGCGGTCGGTATGGGCGCGTCCGAACCGTACCAGTGCTCGTTATCACGACAATGAGTTTTGAAGAAAATCGTCGAAGTTTAGTACGGGCGGGCTGTATGGGTACCTCCGACTGTACTGGTGTTCGTTATGAGTACTTAATAAATAAACTTTTCTAACTGAATTTTCTTCGACGGTACGGGCACGTGGTACAGGTACCTCCGGCTGTACCAGTACTCGTTATGCAATCTGAACCTTGTTTAATTCTTCCTTTCGCCTTTCTTTTGCTTTTCTTTAAACTTCACTAAGGTATAAATTCTCTACAAGTCTAAAATCTTGAACAAATTTATTAAGACACACAAAAATAAAACAAAACAAAATAAAACTTTAATTATAAAGAATGGATTGACTCCCATTAAGCATTTTATTAAGAAGAGTTAGCTTATCAACCAACCTCCATATCATTAGCATTTACCTCAAGATGCCCTTCATTGATGGTTTTCACCGCTTGGATACACTTGGGTGGTGGAACATATTTGCCACTATGCTCCTATTTCTTTGGAAAATAACAATCAATCTGATCATCATAAATATTAAAAACAATCTTATCACTAGAACAATCAACATTAGCTCCAACAATGCTAAGAAAAGGTCTTCCAAGGATGATTGAAAGTTTGTCATCTTCTGGAACATCTAGTATGATAAAATCAGCGGGTATAACATATTGGTCAATTCTAAGTAAAACATCTTCGACCATACTAATGGGTGGTTTAGTTGTCCTATCAGCCATCTGCAAAGTGATTGAGGTGGGAGAATACTCTCCAAAGTTCAATTTCTTTAATAAGGAATAAGCCATGACACTAACACTTGCCCCTAAACCACAAAGAGCATTAACGATATTAGTTTTTCCAATTGCGCAAGAGATAGTTGGTATACCTCGGTCCCCAAGATTAGCGGGTAGCTTGTCACCAAAGCATGTCATTACTGCTACATTCTTAGTTACCTTCTTTTTTCTATTAAGAATATCTTGCATAAACTTTTTATAAGTAGGAACTTGAATAGCATCAGTTAAAGGAAGTTCTAAACAAAGGCTCCCCAGAGCTTCAGCAAAAGAATCATAAATGGCTTTATCCGGTTCATATTGAACTCGATTAGGATAAGGAATTTTATTTTTACTAGGTATTACCTTCTTCTTTACCTTTGCTACTGGTTCAACATTCTTTTTAGTTTTCTTCTTTGCTGATGGTTTTTTCTTATCGGCACATTCTTCAATATCAAAGGAATCAAACTGTTTTTGCTTAGGTGATAACCTTCTCTTCTTGTTCCTTTCTAATATCGGCATCTTCCCTTGAGTCGATTGTCTTTGCATTTGAATCATATTGTTTATGTCTATCTCCTGCTTCTTATTCTTCTCTATCTTTAGAAGTCCCATGCTCTCTTTTCTGAGCTTCATAATCAATATCATCTTGAGGATATACTAACACTACAAGAAAAGTTGGCTTTTACAACGGACAATTTTCGTGGTTGAAGGCCCGTTTTTCGTGGTTAAAAAGCTTTCTATGACAGATAGCCTTCGTAGTAAAAGCCCCATCACAAAAGAATCTACCACGATTTTTTTTACCGTGGCAGATCGCACCCTTCAGCCATGAAAACATGTTCTGTCGTAGATCTGTTCGCCAGTCGTGTTGACTGCTAACGTCATGCAAACTGCCACGTGGCTACCATCGCCATTTACAAACATAGAAACCATGGCAGAAGCCAGGCCCAGCCACGACCTGGTAATTACTAAGTGGGCCGACCCATGAGGAGAGCCCAATAAGAAGATGGCCCGTGACTGTTTCGCCCTACACTGCTTGAAATGGGCCCAATAATGCAGCCAGCAGAGGCCCGCGTACTTTTAGGATTGGTACTGTTTTGGCCTTTAGAAGGCCCAAGTTGGTCCAACACCGTGTGGCCCATTAGCAGCCTGCGCCTAGTCCGTCTAGTACTGTTAAGGCCTGATGTCGGCCCATCACTGTTCTCCCAGCCCGTCGTGGGCCGCCTACTACCGGTCCTTCTTTGAGATGGTCCATTACTATTCTAGCCTTTTTACGTTTCGATGGTAATTTTGTCGACTATCGTTCTTGATAGGAATTTTCTCAGCCGCATCTTTCTCGCTCACATCGTTTGCCACTAAAACCCCGGGTTCCCCAGGGTAAATCCATTAAAAAGGGACAAATTTTAACTGTTTTGGCCCTTTACTGTTATGGCATGTTATTGTTAGGGCCCGTTAATCCTCTAGCCTATTACTATTCTATTCTTTTAAAGTTTCATGCTTTTTAGTGTTGTGGCATGTTACTGTTATGGCCTATTACTGTTACATGTTCCCACATGTGGGCCGGCCCATTATGTTTACGATCTTTTACAGTTTCGGCCTTTCTAAAGCCCATGCCAATATCATAAAAGGTGTGTAATTAGTGAGCATCTTTTACTGTTCATCATCGACAGAATACGAGATGGGCCAATAACAAAGCACGATACTATTCACTAATCGACTTGGCTAGCGTAGTTACGGTAATGACTACCGCCATGTGTGGACGGCGTCAACTAAATGCCTACATGTCCTATGCGAGTTATCTAGATATTACATCAACTGCAAACTTCTTAAAATTATTACACATTATCAACTCAAGGGAAAGAAAATTCGACATTTCAGTTGACAATCGAGTTGATAGCAGAGTCCTCAATTTTCTTTCTCCATCGATCACCTGCATCTTCCTTTGAGTGTGACAGCTGCATTGGAGGAGAGATGGTAATGCAGCCCCCTCTTTGGTGGCGATAGCAATAATTGCAGTCTAAAACTAAGTAATAAGAAGTTAGTACATCAAACAAGACAAACTACTCATTTGATTGATATGACAGGAGCCATGAACTGGAGTTTACAACTAGATAATGGTTCAATTATTGCCCAACATGTCAAACAAACAGGACAAACAAGCACCACATTAAACAAGTGTGCCTACTGTGAAACGAGCAATCAAAAAATGTGTGTGTGTGGCTTAGAATTTTAGCAAATAAGAACTAGCCAGGTCATTTGAACAAATATATATGGAAGCAGTTGTATACCATAAAATGCAAAAGACGTCGGGTGACTCGGAATTTGTGCTGAGCCACAAAATGGCATGCAGTTACTGTCGTAGCGAAGAATGAACCAGACATAAATTATAACCGCATCATACGAGAACTTGTAGAGCAGGAATGCAAACCATGAATGAACTATATATAGTAGAGGATAGTTATGTCGTTGCTTAGGACAAACCAAAACTAGATGCAAGATATAATGGCGTAGCTCGTGAACCTGTAGAACAGGACAAACAAGCATTATACAAGTGTGCCTAGAGTGAAATGAGCAATCAAACAAAGTGTTCCTTAGAATTTCAGCAAATATAAAATAGCCAGGTCATTTCAGCAAATATATATGGAAGCAGTGGTATCTCCTGGAATGCAAGAGTCATTGGGTTACTCAGAATTTGTGATGAGCTACAAAATAGCATGTAGTTACTATCATAGCTAAGAATCAACTAGATAGAAATTATAATGGCTTCAAAAGAGAACTTCTAGACCATGATTGCAAACCACGAGTGAACTACATAGTAGAGGACAGTTATTCCGTTGCTCAGGATGAACCAGCACTAGATAAGGAAGTAATGACATCCCTTGTGAACCTGGAGAATAGGCTATGCAAACCAACATGTTCACTGTTCCATTTTGAGCTCTATGCAAGAAAAAGAAAATAGTTAGTGATGCAGCTTTTGAAGAACTAGATGGCAATAACAAAATTATAATCGAATTAGTACGAAGAGGTTAAACGGCTACTACAGGATAGCAGAATGATGCCAAGGAGGAAATAATAGCAGGAACTGATCTCGGGACGAATCAAATAGATTCAGTAACTGTAGAGCAGGGAATCCACACTAATATTTTACACTGACTTTAGATTTTGCAAGAATTATATAGTAGGAGGCAATTACTGTTGTATGGAGTAGCAAAGAACATGTGCATGACAAAATAACAGACATATGCATGACTTGAATTTTGTAGAGAATCGAATACAAACCAACATGTCAAATGACCTTGTATGTACTAGCAGGAAGAACAAGCATGCCCACTGACTTGTATGTACTAGCACGATTACAAAAATGCAGTTCACCACGACAAGCTTGAACCTGCTATACTACTGACAAAACAAAAATGGGTTGGAGATTTGGTTAACCTTGGTCAGAGAGGCATCTAAGCATCGTCGATACCGTGCGGGTGACGTCCAAGCAGTGGCGGAGTCAGGATTGGGGCAAGCCCCGGGCCAAAAACTAAGCGTAAAAAACTACTAAAAACTCTTGTAATAGCAAAGAAGAATTGATGAATTCAATTACAAATATATCCAATTCAATCGGTTATCACTGTATCTAATTCAATTACCTAGTTGAATTCCAAATTCCAAATTGAGTACTAAATAAATTTACCTAGCCAAATATTGATTCCAACCAGTGCAGCGCTGCAGCATGAACCATAGGCAGTCAGCAAGGCGTGGAAGAGACTGGCAGAACCGCAGAGGCCTGGCTCGTAGCCTCGCGCCCTCTCCTGCAGGCGACGCGGGGGGTCAGGCTATCATGGGACAAGGTGCAAGAGGAAGATGGGGGATGGGCGGCGGGTACCAGGGATCAGGAGGTGCCAGGGGATAGGTGGTGAACAGCCTATCGGCGTGGCCCTCGCTAGTGGTAGCACCGGCATGGCCCTGCTTCCTTCAACGAACGAGGGCGAAGGGACACAAGAGGAGGGTTTCGTCAGGAGCCTATCGAGCGAGCTAGGTTCGGAGGCCAGATGGACACGAGCCAGTCTTGGTCTACGCCCCAGGCCATATTTTATTTTTTGCTGATGGTAAGAAGTAATTTTAGCTGCGCCTAGGGCCATGGCCTAGGTTCCCCTGGGCCTGGATCCTCCCCTATGTTCAGGTCAGTGAGGGTATTGCGGTTGCGGTGGCTGTTGGCATCGGGGAAGCAGATCTTGGATGGTTGATGCCGGCTTGAGCGCGGTGGACGAGAGCGTCACAGAGGCAGATCTAGTGCAGTGAACAACGACGACCGAGCAGCTGGTCTAGAGCGATGGACATGGAACTCCTTGAACTAGATCACATCCGGTGTACACCAATGAAGCGGATCCGGTACGGTTGGGTAGCTCTCGGCGGACAGGAAGCAGAGCTTGGGTGGTCGATGATGCCATCGACGTGGTGAATGACACCGCAGCTCCGGTGCAGTGGCAGAGAGACCCGATGAACTAGATTCGATGGGTGAGTGATACCTTCTATCCGGATTACGGATGTAGTATACCTTCTTTTTCCCTAGTAGACCTAGGTTATCGAATCCTCGGGAAGTAGATGCATAGTGAAGTTACTTTAATGGACCTTCGGGAGTTTTAGAATTCCTTTTGTGTTTTTACTGGACCAAGAGTTTGCGTCTTTTTGTTATTGTCGATGATGGAGAGAGAGGGCCTAGAGCCTTCGGTTTCACATGTAGCTATGCAAAACATCTGATGGGAATACAAGATAAAAATCAAGTATGCATGTAATTGTTAGAGCAAGATAAATTATATGTGGGAAGTGCATCCATAATTGCTATTGCCTCCGCAACCGCTTATAGCAGTAACCTACTAGTCTCATCCATAGAAGAAAGAGAACTAATGGTATGCATAGTGATGTCATTGTTAATCCTAAGTAAATCCCTCACATACAACCGTACTACCCCTTCTGTCACTGGGGTTCCCAACCTGTAGATTAGTCATTACTCATACTCTCTATACCTGGCTCAACCCTCGAGTCTTGGGTATCTGACAAGTCCTTAGATTGAGGCAAGAGAGGATACAATAATCATCATGTCATACAAACTAATACATGATCCCATCTATGATAAATAACATGCACAAACGCTACATGGCTAGTCCGAAGCCCTTAGCCCAAGGAGAATTACTCACACACAGAGATAAGATCAACAATCACAAACATTGTAATGGAAATCATAAGATTGATAACAATAGTCTTACAATGTAGCCAATCAAAGAAGAGATCTACTATTACAAGTGGTGGAATATGGCTATGGAGATGGAGAAGGGTTTTGAGATCTAGAGGCGGCTGATGATCTGGGCAGAGACTTGAGGGCGAGAACGGAGGGTTGTCTCGTTGCCCAATGCTTCTTTATATAGGGGTCCCTTCACGAAAGTTATTCTGTTTGACCTAGCGGTGGCGATACCAACTATACGACCAGAACTATATGGCCGGAATTTTGTTCCGATCGTATAGGTGGTTGTTAAAGCATCTGCCTCCGCTTCACGGCTCTTAGTTTCTTCTAGTTGTGGGAAATCTCGTATCTTTGACTTTAATGTAGTGATTCCCATCTTCAAACGACATTATCTGCGCAGGAAAAATTAGAAAGAAAGGATTTGCATACCCCTTTGAATATTAGGCATTAGTGGCAGGGTTTAGAGAGATATTTCATCAAAAATATGAATAATATCCTGTTTAAATATGGACGTAGATGGCTATATTTCAGAGCCATCAACCTCCCCAAGCTTAAACTTGATCGTCCCCGAGCAAGAAAACCAAAATCAAAAAGGAACTCAGCATTTAAACTGAAATAACAAGATGATGATCTTACTCATGATTGGTGGTCTCATGTTTCCTCCACTTCATAAATCTGAAAAACTTCAGCATATATAGAGTAATGGCAAGCATATCATACGGGTTTTATGCATCCTTATAGCGCAGCAAAATTATTGTTAATATGGATAATTCAGATGAGTAAACTTTATTCCATGTCATGTAATCAACTCATAGGCTTGCCTTTGAACAATAAAGTATAATCATGTAAATTGAGAGTGTGAGAGTTGTCATGAAAAGCATATACACTAGATTATCTCAATTCTCCCACATCAATAAATCAAGACTTTTCAAGCACTACTTTTCTATTCATTGTCCTTCAAGAATTTCACTTGTTGAGTAATTGAGAGCATGCCAAAGATGTTTATTAGTTTATCGGGCTGTGATGGATACTCGTGGCATCACTAAGGTTTTTGTTCCTTTTGCATAATGATTACTCATAATAGTCAGAGGAGTGATTCCATCATGATTACAGCTACCTAGGAGTGCCAAGAATCTTACCCACTATAGCATTGCTGCTACATGTGTTTATCAACTCATAGCCGAAATCTAGGAGTTTCCTCCATGAAGATCGTTCGTAGGCCAGCGGAGTTGTTGGCATCCCATGAAGTTTGACACGCATAAAGCTATATCATTCTTATGATAAAGAAGTCAAACTTTGGCATGCTCACAAAAACCGCTAAACATTAATTCAAATCCTTTTAAAGAGAGCTATCAAATCAGTCAACATTTTCAGTGGTGTTGAGTATGTCTAGAAATAAGCCTTCAAGACTAAACACTACAACACCCAAGCCTTCAATTGTGAGGGTTTTTCTTATTACAATTGTTTAGCAATTTTTAGGCAAGACTTGGTTAATTACGATAGCTAGAATAAAATGTACCCAACTAAATACTCATGCAAACAAAAATCTTACTGCAATTCAAAGACTCACTCCGCCAATATAACATATCAACATTTACTACTAACTAGCATGGGTTTCTCAAACTTCAAAAGTGGGGAGTCATAAGGCATACCTCTCATGTTTGGTTCCACTTCTCTCTTCCTTTTTATTTGCTTCTTGGAAACTCGAAGTTGATCACTCTCCTGCAAATACATGAAAACCTCGAGGCGGAAAGAAAAGAAAGAGGGAAAGTAAGGAAAAATGGAGAAATATTTTTGTGGTTTTTAAGAGAGGGAGTTTAAAGAATAGAAAATTGGTGACAAAGCTCGGCTAGAAAATCTCGAAAGCAAATAGAAAGAACTAAAAATAAAGTGTTGGGGAAACCAACACGAGTGCTTTATAAACTCGAATTAAAAACACAACGTCGAAATAAATAGAAGCAAATGAACGCCAAATAAAGATACATGAGGAAGCTTCCCCAAGCTTAGGCTTTTGCAAGCCCTTCAAATCATTGTGGTGGCGGGAAAACGTCGTTACTCCAGTTCACAAATTGAGTTGAGAGGTTACTAGTTGTTTCTCGGAGGTTCAAAGAGAGGCTATGCATCCTCTCCACAGTCCCTCCAAGTTCATGGAAGTCTTGGTATGTAGCGAACCGGGTTTGTAGCTGCTCCTCTTGATAAGGAACTTCTTGCTCCTCTTCTTGGTCCTCATCATCCTCTAGAACCTCCTCCTCGGGTTGGTGTTGCTCAACCTGCAAGTCATATAGCATATGTCCTTTCTTGATAGAGAAAAGACCATTAGGCATAGGAGCGGGGTAGAGATGCCCAGCTCCAGCAATATGCAGGTAATAAACACCACCTCTCCTAGTGAGCATTCCACAAGCTTTTAAAGTAGAACCAACACGTCGCTCACCTAGCACGGGTTGCAACTCACCTAGGTCGATGCTTAGGGCGGTGGCAAGCACGGTGATGATGCCTCCACCTATGATTGGTCCTTGGCTTTGGGATGATTGGTGCTCTAGGTAGCGCACAAGGATGGCGCCCAAGTTGAGTTACAAGCCGCAGTTGATGTAAGTAGCCTTCGCGAGGACTAAGATGTCCTCCTTGTTGAGTCTCGTGAACTCATTATGATCCTGCAAGGTGTTAGCAATAACATAGAACAAAGAGCGAATTGCAGGATGTTGAATATTCTTCCCCTTGCTCACTCTAGTAGTGAAACTCATTCCATTATGATATTATTCAGGGGAAGGTTCTAAATAGTAAAGGACGCGCATAATGCATTATCATCATTGTTTGGAAAATTAAAACATGCGCACCATTCATCTAATGTTAAAGTGTAGTTGTTGTTCATAAGTCGGAAATACATCATGTCCTCTCCTTGCCATAGTTTAACGGTGCTTTGCAACAAACTTAGGAATTCAATGGTTAAGCGGCGATAAGTAGGCACATCATTGTACATAAAGTTTTGTAGGCCAGCTCTATTGCAAAGTAAATTGAAGTCATCAGAAATACCAAGTTGGTTCAATATAATGGGGCAAGCCCACTTGGTGGCCTTCACTTCGCGGTTCTTGATCTTGTCGAAGCGATCACATTGGAGCTCATTCCTGAACCATATCCCCATGCGTTCTTGAGAAACAGCCTAAGAAGCGCTAGCGGTGGCACAAGCACGAGTCTAGCTCCTTGTGTTCATCATCTAAAACATTGAAGAAAGACTAAAATAGAAATTTTTGATCCAACAACAGTAAGTATAACATGTTCCTCATCATAGAACACTAAAGAATCTCCTCAAAATAATAATCTGGGAAAGAGAATCATGGCAATTGGTTCATAGTAGGTCTCACTCTAGATTGATAATGACAATAGATCAAAGATGAATTTGCAAAAACTAATTAGAGGATTGGAGGAGAAACATACCGTAGATCACTTGTGCGCGAGGAAATCGAACGAAATTGAGTAGAGATAAAGATATATTGAGGTTTTGAGAAGGTTTGGAGGTAGAAGAGAGAAAAATGATTGAAGTTTTGGAGTTGGAGGTACCTTCTCGTGTGATTTTGTGGTCGGACGCAACTATACAGGCGCAACTATACGGCCGGAACAATGTGTTCCCGCCGTATAGTTGGCCTGCTGCCAAAATTTTAGGGTTTCCACCTGGCGACGCGGCTATACGGCCGGAACTATATAGCCGGAACAATATGTTCCCACCGTATATTTGGTCGTCAAACCGTCTATACCTGGGAGAAGAAATTATACAAAGGCATTGATATCTATACGACCAGAACTATACGACCAGAATTTTTATTCCCGCCGTATAGTTGGTCATTAAATCGTCATTACATTGGAAAATAATTTGTACGGAAGCACCGATATCTATACGACCGAAACTATTCGGCCAAAAATTTTATTCCCGCCGTATAGTTGGTCGTTAAACTGTCAGTACATATGAAATAAAAATTTTTGATGACAAAGATATCTATACGACCGAAACTATATGGCTGGAATTTTTATTCCCGTCGTATAGTTGGTCGTTAAACTCTCTATATGCATCAAAAAAATCTATTTCTTCGAAAATTATTTCTTATCCTGTAACTTAGTGATATACCTTGTTTTGACGAAAATTGGTAGTAAATATTGTCGACCAACAACATCATGAATAAAGCAAAAATTTTAGTACTACTGAACTTTTTATCCTCAATTGGAGTTTTCTAGCACTCTTTATTAAACATTAATTTAAACTAGAACTTAAAAACTTTACTCAAACCTTTATTTTACACGGGTTGTCTCCCATGAAACGCTCTTTTATGGTGAATAGATTGACCTCAATGTTGCTCACTTAGGCCAGATGAGTGGAACACCCACTCCAAAATAGTTGGCCTTCAAAGTGATGGCCTCCTTTTCATCATGCTTGGCTTTCTTCTTCCTAGGGAAATGAATAACAAAAGGATCCCATGAAGGCAATTGAAGCTTCATGTCCCCTTCATGTAGATTAATCAAAGCCTTAATAGTTCTTAAAAAAGGACGACCTAATATAATAGGAGAAGTACCATCTTCAAGCATGCCAACAATAACAAAATCAATAAGAGTAGGATAGCCATTAATGTATACTAAAGTATTCTCCATAATTCCTGTAGCTTGTTTGTAGGTAGAATTTTCTAGATGCAATTTTAACTCAATGATCTCAAAAGAGGCAAGATTTAACTTGTTAAAAAGACTCTTTGGAATTGTTGCGACGCTTGCACCTAGATCACAAAGTGCAGCTATCTCATTGGTTCCAATCTTAATCTTAATAGTAGGCTCAAATATGTTATCAAGTTTCATAGGTAATTTTTCAGCAATTTTCTTATATTCTTCCTCAAGCTCACGTACCTTTATTGCTACCTGAATAACAAAGTGTTGGTACATAGCTTCCTCATTACCTTCACTTACCAGAATCTTAACGTTGATCCTTTTTACGAGATCTTCAACGGTGTAGCTTGGTGAAGGGGCATTACTATAATCAAGTTCTTCGGGATCCTCCCTTTCGATTCTCATCATGTTGAGGTCTTCAATAGTATTGGGCTCAGCTTTACCTGCAAACTTGGCTAGAATGAGAGTTTGAATCTCGGTTATCTTACCTAGCTGTGCCTCAACGATCCTCGTTCTTTCTTGGAGGGCCTGCAAATCATTTATCAAATTTACAGGTTGGTTAGAAAATTTACCAAGCATAGCATCATGGTTCTCCGTTATTTTAACAAGAATGTTGTTTTGTTCATTTTTTGAGTCTATAAAAGACTTAAGTGTTTCTTGGAGACGGCCATTACTAGTTCTCATATTATTATTAGAGTTACCTGCAGGACTAGAATAATGTTTCTGAAAATTAGGATTATAATTCTTCTTCCAAGCAGGGTTATAATCATTACAAGCTATGAAGTTTATTTCTTCAATATTCGTTTCAGGGATAGGTACCTAGGTTTCCTTACCTTTTATGGCTAGTATGAGCTCATCCAACTTAGCATTGAGTTCTTCATTTTCTTGTGGTGAGACGGAGTTCACCTTCTTCGTGTTTGATCTATCCACATGCTATTGGGCATGGTTGTCTTGCATATTGTCTAGCAGCTGCTTTGCTTCGGTAATATGTTTACCCATAAATGCTCCTCCAGCTGTAGTATCTAGCATAGACTTAGACACAGGGTTAAGAGCATTATAAAATAGATGGAGAATCAACCAGTCTTCCATCCCATGACTAGGATAATTTCTCATGCATTCTTTCATCCTCTCCCATGCAAGCGCTAGTGGCTCACGCTCTTCCTGTCTAAAGCCAGTAATATTAGATCTGAGTTGCATAGTCTTTGCAAGTGGGAAAAGTTTAGTCATAAATAAAGAAGTGCATTCCACCCATGATGTAATAGTATTTCTAGGAAAAGATAACAACCATTCTTTTGCTCTTCCTCTAAGAGAGAAAGGAAATAAACGCAATTTGACTGCATCGGGGTCAACATCTTTTATGCGCATCATATCACATATTTTAGTGAAAGTATTCAAGTGCATACCTACGTCCTCAACAACAGAGCCTCCAAATTGATTCTGTTCAACCAAACTTAAATAATGGGGCTTAATTTCATAGTCATCAGCAGCAATTGTTGGCTGAGTAATAGGAGTATGCAAATAATCATTGTTGGGAGAAACAAATTCCCCAAGCTTCTTTTCAGCCATAGTTCCTATGTTTTTGAGTTTTCTTAAACAGAGAATTATAATAGTAAAAGCAAGAATTTAAAGGCTAACTAATTTCTTTGTTTTTTTTCAAATAAAGACTGAAAGCAAACTAACAAAATTAAAAACAAGAATTAAAACTAGCAAGGTTCCTACTAACCTCACCAGGGTAGCTATTGCTTCCCCGACAATGGCGCTAGAAAAAGGGTTGATACCTTCGATCCAGATTCCGGATGTAGTATAGCTTCTTTTTCCCTAGTAGACCTAGGTTATCGAATTCTCGGGAAGCATATGCGTAGTGAAGTTACTTTAACGGAACTTCGGGTGTTTTAGAATTCCTTTTGTGTTTTTACCGGACCAAGAGTTTGTGTCTTTTTATTGTTGTCGATGATGGAGAGAGAGGGCCTAGGGCGTTCGGTTTCACCTGTAGCTGTGCAAAACATCTGATGGGAATACAAGATAAAGATAAAGTATGCATGTAATTGTTAGAGAAAGATAAATATATGTGGGCAGTGCATCCATAATTGCTAGTGCCTCCGCAACCGCTTATAGCAATAACCTACTAGTCTCATCCATAGAAGAAAGAGAACTAATGATATGCATAGTGATATCACTGTTAATCCCAAGTAAATCCCTCACATACAGCCGTACTACCCCTTCTATCACTGGGGTTCCCAACCTGCTAATTAGTCATTACTCATACTCGCTATACCTAGATCAACCCTCAGGGTCTTGGGTACCTTAAAAGTCCTTAGATTGAGGCAAGAGAGGATACAATAATCATCATGTCATACAAACTAATACATGATCCCATCTATGATAAATAACATGCACAAACACTACATGGCTAGGCCGAAGCCCTTAGCCCAAGGAGAATTACTCACACATAGAGATAAGATCAACAATCACAAATATTGTAATGTAAATCATAAGATTGATAGCAATAGTCTTACAATGTCACCAATCTAAGAAGAGATCTACTGTTACAAGTAGTGGAATATGGCTATGGAGATGGAGAAGGGTTTTGAGATCTGGAGGCGGCTGATGATCTGGGCAGAGACTTGAGGGCGAGACCGGAGGGTTTTCTCGTCACCCGAGGCTTCTTTATATAGGGGTCCCTTCACGAAAGTTGTTCTATATGACCTAGCGGTGGTGGCACCAACTATACGACCAGAACTATATGGCCGGAATTTTTTCCGGTCGTATAGTTGGTCGTTAAAGCGTCTACCTCTTCTTCATGACTCCTGGTTTCTTCTGGTTGTTGGAAATCTCGTATCTTTGACTTTAATGTAGTGATTCCCATCTTAAAATGACATTACCTGCGCAGGAAAAAATAGAAAGAAAGGATTTGCATACCGCTTTGAATATTAAGCATTAGTGGTAGGATTTAGAGGGATATTTCATGAAAAATATGAATAATATCCAGTTTAAATGTGGATGTAGATGGATATATTTCAGAGCCATCAACTTCCCCAAGCTTAAACTTGATTGTCCCCGAGCAAGAAAACCAAAATCAAAATGGAACTCAGCATTTGAACTGAAATAACGAGATGATGATCTTACTCATGATTGGTGGTCTCATGTTTCCTCCACTTCATAAATCTGAAAAACTTCAGCATAGATAGAGTAATGGCAAGCATATCATATGGGTTTTATGCATCCTGATAGCACAACAAAATTATTGTTAACATGGATAATTCAGATAAGTAAAGTTTGTTCCATGTCATGTAATCAACTCATAGGCTTACCTTTTAACAATAAAGTATAATCATGTAAATTGAGAGTGTGAGAGTTTTCATGAAGAGCATATACACTAGAGTATCTCAATTCTCCCACATCAATAAATCAAGACTTTTCAAGCACTACTTTTCTATTCATTGTCCTTCAAGAATTTCAGTTCTTGAGTAATTGAGAGCATGCCAAAGATGTTTATTAGTTTATCAGGTTGTGATGGACACTCGTGGTATCACTAAGGTTTTTGTTCTTTTTGCATAATGATTACTCATAATAGTCAGAGGAGTGATTCCATCATGATTATAGCTACCCGGGAGTGCCAAGAATCTTACCCACTATAACATTCCTGCTACATGTGTTTATCAACTCATAGCCAAAATCTAGGAGTTTCCTCCATGAAGATCGTTCGTAGACCAGCGGAGTTATTGGCATCCCATGAAGTTTGACATGCCAAAAGCTATATCATTCTTATGATTAACAAGTCAAACTTTGGCATGCTCACAAAAACCGCTAAACATTAATTCAAATCCTTTTAAAGAGAGCTATCAAATCAGTCAACATTTTCAGTGGTGTTGAGTATGTCTAGAAATAAGCCTTCAAGACTAAACACCATAACACCCAAGCAGTAAATCAGTGTAATGTAAATCATAAGATTGATAGCAATAGTCTTACAATGTTGCCAATCAAAGAAGAGATCTACTATTACAAGTGGTGGAATATGCTACGAAGATGGAGAAGGGTTTTAAGATCTGGAGGCAGATGATGATCTGGGCAGAGACTTGAGGGCGAGGCCGGAGGGTTTTCTCGTCGCCCGAGGCTTCTTTATATAGGGGCCCCTTCACAAAAGTTGTTCTGTTTGACCTAGCGGTGGTGGTGCCAACTATACGACCGGAATTTTGTTCCGATCGTATAATTGGTCGTTAAAGCGTCTGCCTCCGCTTCACGGCTCCTGGTTTCTTCTAGTTGTTGGAAATCTTGTATCTTTGACTTTAATGTAGTGATTCCCATCTTCAAACGACATTATCTGCGCAGGAAAAAATAGAAAGAAAGGATTTGCATACCCTTTTGAATATTAGGCATTAGTGGCAGGGTTTAGAGAGATATTTCATCAAAAATATAAATAATATCCAGTTTAAATATGGACGTAGATGGCTATATTTCAGATCCATCAGTGAGCATTGGTGAAGCGGCCCCATGGCAGTTCACGAGACCGCAGCTCAAGCGGCTCCGGCCGCCATGGAATTGCCGCTGGTCGGTGCGCGTGGTGGTCGTGGAGGTGAGGGCATGGGAGAGGGGCCTGAGATTTTTGGAAGGACCAGCGGGGAAATGTGCACGAATCGGGACTAAGGAGGTGAACAAACACATAATTACGACCGTGCCCCAAAGCTACCGACTTTAGCCTACCCATAGGGCGTCAGAACAATAGGTAGAATGGGAATTTTGAAGTTAAAAGTTTTTGAAACAGGGGGGCACGAAATGCTTCAAGGTCAGTGTGTGATTTTCCCACTTGATTGACATTTTGAATTTGGCGACCGTCCATCTAATAAATATATAAAAATGGTACTGCCCCGGTGGGGTATTTTGCCTCAAAGTTTTGAAACGGAGGGGCGGGAAATGCTTCAAAGTCGGTGTATGCTTTAGCCGCTCGATTGAGATTTTGAATTTGACTAGCGCCCATTTGATAATAATACAAAAATGGTACTCCCCTGGTGGGAGATTTTGCCTTAAAGTTTTTGAAATGGAGGGGCAGGAAATGCTTCAAAATCGGTGTGTGGTTTTGCCGATCGATTGAGATTTTGAATTTGGCTTGCACCCAATAATAATATAAAAATGGTACTCCCCTGGTGGGAGATTTTGCCTCAAAGTTTTTGAAACGGTTAGGCGGGAAATTCTTTGAAGTCGGTGTGTGTGATTTTGCCGCTCGATTAAGATTTTGAATTTGGCTAGCGTCCATGTACTACTACTAGTAGTAGTAGTACTAAAAAACGTGGTAGAACGTATGGCTATTTGGTCAGGAATTCATGGCCAAGAGTCACATCAACCTATCATCCATATAACCACACTTGAGGTACTCCCTATGTTCGGTTTTACTACTAGGCCGGAGTAGTATTCCGGAAATACTAGTACTACTTAGTTTGGAGAATTAACTTCACCTATTGGCTTTACCGCTAGTTATTGCATGCAACAATAATGCTAAAATCGATCCAATACACATGGCCACCGTATTTAATTGAAAACATGCAAGCCAATGGATGCACTCCCTTTTTAACAACATGAGCGGACAGGAGCATTACATGACGTGGTGGTTCATATTTTTGGTCAACTAGATGAGTAATTGAGCAAAACTAGGAGCATTAATGGGTCCTCCAGCCTAGCAATTGAGGCTGTACAAATAATTAAGGACCGCGCTATTGAGTGAACATGAGGTTTTTAGCTCCACGGAGCATACACCCCATCCGGCCACACGGTGATCCAACGGCACAACCAAAAAGAGAAATTGAAAAAATAGAAAATGCCATGCAAAAAATGGAAAATGCCCTACGTTTGCGTGTGCCCTGAGGGACCAGGGAGCAGACGTTTTCTCCTTAGATTTTGGGATAATTAAATATAATGAGGTTATGATAATAGTGCTACTATTACTAGTATCATCCTACACCTACACATTCGTGTGCTCCCAGGATTCCTACACTAGTGTGCACGACCATTGTCCCGTAATTAGTGTGTGTGCGCATGCACGTGTCCATGCCAGTTTGATGAAACACGCTTGCAGTTGCTATGTTCATGCCGTCGTCTCGTTTCCACACGCTTCGCTTGGCTTTCCCAGGCCTTTGTTTAAATATGTGTCTCTGGAATTGCTTCATGTGCCAGTCGATGGGACTGAGACCACACGAACGCCATCATCCATGGCCGGAAAGAAGCAGCAGGACTCGCCATGGGCTAGTCTCCCTGAGGTACTCGTCTAGAATATAGGTGCCATCTTCCTTTCGACAGACGAGATCAACTACTATGCCGCCTTCCGGGCAGTCTACAGCGCCTGGCGCAGCTTCACGCAGGAGAGCTTTATGCCAGCCAACTAGATTGTTCTAGAGCACCAGTTGTCGGAGGAGTATTTGGTAGATGACGCCGCCATCACGTTACTGAATGTGAGAACTGGCTGCCACCTTGATAAGAAGATTAGCCGGGTTATTCACATGTACTTTCTTGATATTCATCTATATATATGCAGTCCTTTTTTTGCATTCACATCCTATACTATCTATTTTTTCAAGTTCTGTTTCTTTATCCACTTATTGCCCAGGGTTTTGCTCCATGGTTTACCTTGATTGAATTTCAGTCTGTTTACCTAGACTAAATCTCTGTTTCTCCCCTCTCTCTCTCTGAAGGTACTTTTATGTCGGTCTCACAACCGGCGGCCTCCTTGTGCTTGGACAAAGGGTACAAACCATAGAATACCCGGTTGTACAACCCCTTCTCAGGCGCTATCAAGCACCTAAGGGCGGAGATACCGACCGAGCATGTGGCTTCTGTCGCTGTGACGATGTTCCCATCGTTGATGGTGTTTAGATCAAACCATCAGAACACCACCATTCGATGGGCGGATGAGGGCATAGAGGAAGGGAGTTATCCGGTCTTTGGTGAAGGGTGGTACTCGCCGTATGACTTCGCAGAACCCCGGAGCATGACTTCTTACGCCGATGATGTTTTCATCATAGACAGATATGGGTCTATCCTCTTGACTATTTTGATGCTGCTCATGGAGATGTCTAGCTGCAGCACTCCGCATGAACCCCAGAGATGCATCCCACCATTGTAGGCCCTATTCCGGGTTGCGAGTTCCCAGAGAATCGTTTTTACCTTGTCGAGTCCGACGAGGAGTTGATGTTCGTTGTGATTGGACTGGTCTATGGCGGCAGGCCGGTTGTTTACCGGATTGATACCCAGAACCGTGTCCTTCAGCCGGTCAGAGGCATCAGAAGTCGTGCTCTCTTCGTTGCTGACAATTGGTGCGTCTGCTTCGACAGTGCCAGGGTACCCACGGTGTAGGACGACATCTTATACTATGCGGACCTATCCGAGATTAGATCTTACAACTTTGAGGCTCTTACCTGGGAAGAGGAGCCAAGGGTTGTATATGGGTATAGAGTAGGAGCATTATGGATCAATGACCGTCCTTTCGAACTCGATCGATTACTGGCGAAGTATTGCATAATCGTCAAGCATTCTGAGCTATAGATGGTGCCGCCTTATGATGAAGATGGTACCACCCACTACGATTACACCGACGATTATCCGTTAGATTGATGGATTGTGATTATGCTCTTGATGTATTCTCTTCAGGTCATCTTTTTGTGTGTTCACTTTGTTTAGTGAACATCTATGAATTTTGCAAGTTCTATGGTGCCCGTGTAATACAATGGATGTTCTCCCTGTTCCAGAAGATCATGTGTTGTACCTCCTACAACTGCACTATTTTTTCATGTACGTGTAGTAATTCTGATAGATGCTCGGTTTGTAACAATCCTCAAACAACTTACAACTGCAAATAGAAGATTATTACAATCCTCAGTAAACTTGACAGTAATAAAATGAAGCATAAAAGTTGCATAAGAGACCAGACAACTAAAAAAACACCATAACTGGTGTTACAGAAAAGGTCTCTATGGAGCTTGCATTGCGAGACATGTAACAACTGGCTTCCCATGAGAGCTACAGATGAGATTATTAAGTATGTTTTGTGTCAAAGCTTGCCTGTTTTTCAATTCATATAAGTCTTTGCGTGCTATGGTGATTATTGAATCTGTTTTGTTGACTTCTTGCTCAAAAATATCATGAGCATCTTGGAGGGCATCCTCAAATAATCTTTCGGCTGGAATAAGAGGATCAGTCAAAGCGGTGTGCCATGAGAAATAGGTATTGTCACTGCTGCTATATGAAACAAAATCTAAACTTGGAGAGCGGGTCTTTGTTCGGCATTCAGAGGGTTATTTGTAGCCTGAAACAAACACAAAACAAGTTATAACAGCATTACCATGCAATCACACTACCATGAATTTTAAATGTGTTAATACGATAATATATAAGGAAGGAAGCAATTAACAATGGTGGCTCATACATCTATTTCTTCTTGAATAACTGGACCAGCTGGCGCCATGGAGTGATGGGAGCACGTGCTGCTATGTGAAATGACTACTCTACTTGAAGATGGCTGAGACCAAGACAAAACAAGTTACTTAAACAACAGACTTGAGAAACAAACTACAAGCTCATTTCGAATAACAATGCGAGCAATCAACCAAAGTACCTGATGCAGACTGCTCAAACTAGAATGTGCAGAACATGAATAAAACGAATATGAAAACTAAGCCATTATGTTTCTCATATATAAACTAGCCAGGCACTACACAATGAAATCTGCCACTGATTTAATCATAGACCAAAAAAAGAGTAACCCAGTCAACAAAAACACATCAACTGTGAGCCTCGAATATACTAGTCAGATAATTTTAGACAAACAATGAATCAAGCAATCATACAATCATACATTGAGTTATTCATGAACAACCAGATAATTTCAACGGTTCAGAGGCCTGAGAACAACAAACTGAACAATCATGTGCCTCGTATTAAATAACTAGTTCATGTAACTATGATACACAATAGATACAAGAGTGAGATGAAGTACACAGAGTTCCTTATGATACATGTGTATTATACATGATCTAATCGCTAGTGTGGCCTTGTTCTTATTACCAGCCAACTCAGATGCAATACACCCATCCTCTCCATATCTAGGAAAATGAACTAAGCACATGGAACAAAAGCAGACCATAGTGGGGCTAAAATGTTTGATGCAAATTTTTGGCAAAAAAAAATATGAAAAAAAGAAAGACAAATAATAAATTTAAGCAAAAAAGTGGCAAGGACCGAACTTTGACTGCCAAACTTCGGGTGGGGAGCCTTACGGTAGGTGTTACATGATATCTACAGCAGCTCGTGTGGATGGGCGGAGTATATACTCAATTATTGCTCCTCTGCATAAAGGTAAGGATAACTGTAAATACAAACATGTTCCAACATGATATACCTTGGCATGAAGTGAAACAAAAGTGATGGGGTCTTACGAGATTATAGGAGTCATTCACTCTATGATATTGTGCGCAAACTGAGGTTGCTCCTTGCATAATAACAGCAAACAGTTTGAGCCTTAGGTTAAGCGGGATCAAATTGACAGTACATAATGATCAAATAGTATGACGTGTGTAAACGTGTAGTATAGGATAGCAGGACAATAGCACGATGAAAATACTATAGTTCGTAAATCGGCGAATGAGAGAGATAATATATAATCATATCTCATGTGGACATGTACAATAAAGAATATAAACAAATATGTTAAGTGACTACTAATTCACAAATTAATATACATAAAAACAGTTCAATGTGTGGAGTTTAAGCCTAACCACAATGGGTTAATTTAGTACATAACAGGTATATCAAGTAAAGAACCTATCAGTTAGGAAATTTAGCACGAATAGAGTATATTGCCAACAAACAAATCGCGTAGGGAGATCTAGTTTTACCTCAGTCGGAGCAGCGTCTAGGCCTCCTCCGCATCCTCACGGGTCACGTCGAGGTCGCCGAAGGTGCTACGGTCGTAGTGGGTGTCGACGACGGGGAAGCAGATCTTGGGCGGGCGAGGATACAAGCAGAGCGCTGGACCACGGCGTCTATGGAGCATATCCGAGGCGGTCGATGATGTGCTCAACACGCCAAACAAGAGGGTTCGTTGAGCAGATCAGGTATGGTGGGTACGTCGACTAAATTGCATCAGGGATGTTTCGGCCAGTGACGTATTCCTCGAGGAGAGATGGGGGTAGTGTTTAGAGAAACTGCTAGTACTATACTGGAAAAAATACGAGTGAAGCTCCCCACCCACCGAATTCAATAGGGATCGAATGGGAATTTCGAAGTATCTGAAATTTTGGGGCACGAACTATGTCTGGATACGCGGGATATTTTACCGAATTATTTTGGTTTTGAATTTGGTCATGGTCCATGTAATAATAGAAATTTGGTAGGCTGTAATCCCTCTCTATTCAGGAATCCAAGGCCGTACTCCCTTAATCTAACACCTCAACTGATCATCCATGCTTGTACTCCCAATGCTTAAGATCTCGAAGAAGAATGGATATCATACTTAGGAGTTTCAAAAAATTATGAGATAAGTTACATTATGTTGGGAGGATGATGTTATACAATCATGCAAATTTGCAAGTTCCAACTCATATTCATTTCACAGTCATGTTGGGAGCCATCTTATCAACAAGTTTTTTTCACATACATAGGTGATGCCCTAAGGTCATCCGTAATGTGTAAAAAGGCACACCTTAAGGCCTATGTGGCATCCACTAATTAAGGTTCACCTTATATATTGTGGAGAAAATAAAGTTAGCTTTAAGCCTAAGGTGCACCTCAAAATCTTATGGGTTGCCCATAGAAAATAGAAAAATCATTTCCCCTCTCTCCTTATTTCTCATGTGATCATTTTCAAAAGGGGTTCACAATTTTCAAGATTCTAAATCTTACCTAGAAGTCAAACCAGTCGTAAAAACTCTCTGTGGTTTCTGATATTTTAACTGACCGCTCCATCGGTACGTCCAAAAGATTTTTCATAAAACTTTCAACGCAACCTACAATTTATTACTTGTAGTTCAAATTCGACCTTATTTCGATACATCAACATAGAGTCATTCAAGTGAGTCGAGTTATATAGCTATGAAGCTTGAACACTCCTAAAACATGGGAATCGCAAGTACGACATGTTGTTGATCCCCTATATATGTCCGAAAAAATGGCTTGTGGCATTCAAAAGCACTATTATTTGCACTAGTGTTACGAAAAAGAACGATCTCATCGTCACTGAGAAAATTGAGAATGTTTTTTCCTGGTAGTTGGACACTCACACCCACGGCACTTCTTACTACCAGAAGATGCACCCATCTACCTCTGAAATGACATTTAATGCAAGAACAATCTATCGCGCTTACTTGTAGCTCAAGTTTGACCTAATTTCATTAAATTGTCAAGATGAAAAATCTTGGCAAGAAGTTGAATCTATCGTCAAAACTCTCGATTTTTTCTGATATATTAATTGTGACCCTCAATGGGTAACTCCAAAAGATTTTTTGTAAAACTTTCAAAGCAACCTACAATTTACATGTAGTTTCAAATTTGACCTAATTTTGATAAATCGACATAAAGTCATTCGGTCAAATGGGCAAAGTTAGCTAGGAAGTTTGAAAACTCATAAAACATGGGAATCTTTGGTACAACATGTTGATACACTATATATGTCGGTAAACTTTGCTTCTGGCATTCAGATCCAATATTTTTTGGACATTTCTTTACGCAAAAGATCAACCTCGCTCGTCATCACTCGGAAAATTGAGAATTGAATGTTCTTTCCCGATAGTTGGAAAATCACACCGACGACACTGTTTACTACAATAAAATGCACCCATCTACCTCTGAAAAGTCATATATTTCAAGAGCAATCTATCACACTTACTTTTAGCTGAAGTTTAACCCAATTTTGTTAAATAATGTCAGGATGCAAAATCTTAGCAAGAAGTTAAACCTGTTGTCAAAACTCTTGGTTGTTTCTCATATATTGATTGTGACCCCCTGATGGGTACCTCCAAATGTATTTTTATAAAACTTTTAGAGCAACCTACAATTTAGTTATAATTCAAGTTTGACCTAATTCGATAAATCGGCATGTAGTCATCAACTAGGCAGAGTTAATTAGCTAGAGAGTTTGAAAACTCAAAAAACATATGGGAATCGTAAGTAAAACACGTTCGTCCACTTAATATGTCTAGAAGATTGTCTTATGGAATTGAGATCCATATTTTTCAGACTTTCTTTATGGAAAAGAACCATCTCGTCATCACTCGGAAAACTGAGAATTTTCTTTCCTGGTAATTGGAAACTCACACCAACGACATTGTTTACTACAAGAAGATGCACCCATCTACCTCCGAAAATACATTTAATTCAAGAGAAATCTACCACGCTTACTTGTAGCTCAAGTTTGACCTAATTTGGTTAAATCGACAAGAAGTCACTAAAGCGTGCGAAGTTAGCTAGGAAGCTTGAAAATCCTAGTACTAAAAACTTGGGTATTATGTATAAGAAACGGTGGTCCAGTTTGTGTGATAATTTGGGCGGTTACATTTTCTTTTAACTGTGGTAGGTCTCGTAGGAGCGAGGTGCTGACTCGTGTATTAACGAGCTCGTTGGGGAACCCCAAGAGGAAGGTATGATGAGCATAGCAGTAAGTTTTCCCTCAGTTATGAAACCAAGGTTATCAATCCAGTAGGAGCAAGGAAACACCCCAAAGGTGTAGCTAGCTGAACTTTGGCAGGGCGCACTACCGGTGCCAGCAGCAAGGTGGATACATGCACAACACAACCACATAACTCTGTCCCCAACTTGCGATGAGGTTGTCAATCTCACCGATTTTGCTGAAAACAAAGGATTAAACGTATCGAATGGAAGAAAGTAATAGTTTGTAGAAAGTAAACACAAAGCAGTAAACAATTGATTATAGATTGATATTAAAAGAAAGGACCAGGGTCCATAGTTCACTAGAGGTGGCTCTCCTTAAGATAGATGACATATTGGGTGAACAAATTACAGCGGGGCAATTGACAAACATCGAGAAAGCATACAAGCATATACTACTCATCTTGACTCCTTTGAGATTTGATTGGGCATTACAACCTTATACATAGACCGCCATCCAACTGTATCTATGACTAATAATCCACCTTCAGGTTATCATCCGAACCCCCTCCAGTATTAAGTTGCAAGCAACAGATAATTGCATTACGAATTGCGTGTAAAGTAAACAATATGATTGTTCTATGAACAAAGGATTGTTGTTTTCTCCCTAGTAGCAATAGCACATCTAGTACCTTAGAGATTTCTGTCACTTCCCTAGATTACCAGAGGCATGAACCCACTATCGAGCATAAATACGAACTCTTGGAGTTGCTACCATCTACTTGGCCAAGATAGCTACTAACAACGGAAATCATGCAAGATCGCAAATAACAAAGACATGATAGAATCAATAATCAATCTGAAATAGCATCTCAATATCCATCGGATCCCCGCAAACACAACATGCAGAATTACAAATAGATGAACTTGATCATGAACGGAGCTCACAAGACCTAGACATGATAGCACAAAGGAGAAGAACCAACCATTTAGCTACTACATGGACCCGTAGTCCAGAGATGAACTACTCACGCATCACACCGGAGGCTTGCATGATGATGAAGAAGGCCTCCAGGGTGAATTCCCCTCTCCGATAGGATGCCGGGAAGAGCTTCAGATCCCTCCCGATCTAGGGATGGAGATGATTGTGGCTATAGACTCTTTCATGGATTTTTGATCGGATACTTACGGTTTCCGTATTAGAGGCAATATATAGGCGAAAGGAGAGGTCCAGGGGGTGCCTAGGGTGGCCAGACCACCCCCTGGCCGCACGGACAGGTGGTGTGGCTAGGCCCCAGCCCCTCTCTGTCTCGTATTCTAGCTCCAGGTGTCCCTCGGTGAAAAGCTGACTTTGGCTTTTGTCCCGTCCAATTCCGAGAATATTCATTTTCTGACTTTCCTGGAACCAAAAATAGAAGAAAACATGTAGCTAGCACTGTGGCTCTTGTTAATAGGTTAGTCCAAGAAATCATATGAAAAGCACTCCAAAGTGTGGACAAAACACAAGAAAGTAGATAAAACCAAGGATGGAACAACAAAAACTATGGATACGTTTGCAACGTATCAACACCCCCAAGCTTAACTCCTGCTCATCCTAGAGTAGGTAAGTGATAAAAAGAAAGAATAATTTTTGAGGTGACATGCACCATCATAAACTTGATCAAAGTATTTGTAGAACATTCAAGGCTGGGATCATAGTACTTCAATCATAACATGAAAGACAAAGTTCTAGCAATAAGACAAAGAAACTATGTTGCAACATGAAAAGGCACAAACAAAAGATTAATGAATAACAATGCTTTGCAAGACATTTGTTTGTTTCACATAAAGAAAACATAGCATAGTGGCATTCAGCTTATCCCTCATAGAGTAGCAAACAGAAATGCATAGGACACCTTCAAAGTTTATAAGAGTGACTAGATACAAATAGTTTAAAACAAGCAATATCAAAGCTATGCATCAATCAACAAGTCTTGGGACAATGCACATAGAACTAAGAATGGCCACTATGCTCTCAAAGTAGGTGCATAAAGATAGAAGGTGGAGACTCAACAAAAAAGTAAAAGAAAGGCCTTCATAGAAGGAAGTAGGGATTCAAGTCTCATAAAGAGCTTCCAAAAATTATGGTACTTAATAGCTTTCAGCTCTCATTGCCCCTATCATAAGCATATTGAAGTGATTAAGGTTAAAGTGAACAAACTATGGTGTATATGCTTGACGAAGTATAAGTTGGGAATCTCATGTCCCTTGAATACGAGGGCCGCTCCTCATGCTACTCAAGTTTAGTCACCGGTAAATTCTTGTCATCGTAAGTACTTGTGTATCATAGAGAACCGCCAACGGGGTACCCCTTGCTCGATGATACGGAAGAATCCCCATATCAAAATGACAAGGCAAGCAGACAACGAGCATCTCAGCAATCTTCTTATTTACCATGGGAATATGGTACTTTTTTCTCTCTTTCCTCTTTTCATAATCTCTTTTTTTCTTTTTCTCTTTTTTTCTCAATATCTGACTCTTTTTTATAAGAAGAATGCTTCATAGACAACTCATTATGGTTACACTGCAGGTTTCCACCATGACAACATGGATTAGACCAGCGGCCCAGGCATTTCTCTAACACATATACATAACTCCAAGGACTTACAAGCTCCCCTTTCATTTCACACTGACGACATACATAGACAAAAGAGCATGATATCAACTAGGTACAAAGTACAAGTGCAATGTTGAAAGCATTCCCCATGACAGAATTGTTCTGCTAAGCCCCAACAAATAAGTGCAAGCATATACAACATAGATGACACAATGGTTTAAGTTTATTAAGGGCAAGAAAAGTAAAGTGTGCCATCAAGTTCGTGAGAGCTTTAATCACTAGTTTTCTCATAACAAGATTAATTCGTAAGGTAGACAAAAACATGACTATACTTGGAATAGCATATGCTAGTAGGTAGGTATGGTGGACTCTTTGGAATAACTTGGTTTTAGGAGTTGGATGCTGATGGCTTGGTGTTGATGTAGAGATCGTTGGGAACCCCAAGAGGAAGGTATGATGAGCACAGTAGCAAGTTTCCCTCAGTTATGAAACCAAGGTTTAATCGAACCAATAGGAGCAAGGAAACACCCCAAAGGTGTTGCTAGCTGAGCCTTGGCAGCGCGCACTACCGGTGCTAGTAGCAACGTGGAGACCTGCACAACACAAGCACAAAAATTTGTCCCCAACTTGCGATGAGGTTGTCAATCTCACCGTGTTTTGCGGAAAACAAAGGATTAAACGTATCGAATGGAAAGAAGTAAAAGTTTGCAGAAAGTAAAACACAAAGCAGAAAAAGATTGTAGATTGTATGTAAAAGACAAGGACCGGGATCCATAGTTCAATAGAGGTGGCTCTTCTTAGATACATAACATGCTGGGTGAACAAATTACAGCGGGGCAATTGACAAACACCGAGAAAGCAATACATGCATATACTAATCATCTTACTCTTTTGAGACTTGATTGGGCAATACAACATAATACATAGACCGCCATCCAACTACATCTATGACTAATAATCCACCTTCAGGTTATCATCCGAACCCCCTCCAGTATTAAGTTGCAAGCAACATATTATTGCTTTACGAATTGCATGTAAAGTAAACAATACGATTGTTCTATGAACAAAGGATTGTTGTTTTCTCCCTAGTAGCAACATCACATCTAGTACCTTAGAGATTTCTGTCACTTCCCTAGATTACCAGAGGCATGAACCCACTATCGAGCATAAATACTAACTCTTGGAGTTGCTAGCATCTACTTGGCCAAGATAGCTACTAACAACGGAAAGCATGCAAGATCACAAATAACAAAGACATGATAGAATCAATAATCAATCTGAAATAGCATCTCAATATCCATCGGATCCCTACAAACACAACATGCAGAATTACAAATAGATGATCTTGATCATGAACGGAGCTCACAAGATCTAAACATGAAAGCACAAAGGAGGAGAACCAGCCATCTAGCTACTACATGGATCCGTAGTCCAAGGATAAAATACTCACGCATCACACTAGAGGCTTGCATGGTGATGAAGAAGGCCTCCAGGGTGAATTCCCCTCTTCGGCAGGGTGCCGGGAAGAGCTTCAGATCCCTCCTGATCTAGGGATGGAGATGACGGCGGCTACAGACTCTTTCGTGGATTTTTGATCGGGTCCCTAAGGTTTTCGTCCCTAGGGTATCTTATAGGCGGAAGGAGAGACCGAGGGGGTGCCTGGGCTGGCCACACCACCCCCTGGCGCGGGCCAAGCCTGGCCGCGCGGCCAGGTGGTGTGGGTGCCCTCTGGCCCTTCTCCGTCTCGTATTCTGGCATCTGATGACTTCCGGAAAAATAGGCACTTTGGCTTTTGTCCCGTCCAATTCCGAGAATATTCATTTTCTGACTTTCCTGGAACCAAAAATAGCAGAAAAAAGGCAGCTGGCACTGTGGCTCTTGTTAATAGGTTAGTCCAAGAAATCATATGAAAAGTACTCCAAAGTGTGGAAAAAACACAAGAAAGTGGATAAAACCAAGCATGGAACATCAAAAATTATAGATACATTTGCAATGTATCAACATCCCCAAGCTTAACTCCTGCTTGTCCTCGAGTAGGTAAGTGATAAAAATAAAGAATAATTTTTGAGGTGACATGCACCATCAAAGACTTGATCAAAGTGTTTGTAAAACATTCAAAGCTGGGACCATAGTACTTCAATCATAACATGAAAGACAAATAAACTATGATGCAACATGAAAAGGCACAAACAAAAGATTCATGAATAACAATGCTTTGCAAGATGTTTGTTTGTTTCACATAAATAAAACATAGCATAATAGCATTCAGCTTGTCCCTCATAGAGTAGCAAATATAAATGCATAGGACACCTTAAAAGTTCATAAGAGTGACTAGATACAAATAGTTTAAAACAAGCAATATCAAGTTATGCATCAATCAACTAATCTTGGGACAATGCACATAGAACTAAGAATGGCCACTATGCTCTCAAAGTAGGTGCATAAAGGTAGAAGGTGGAGACTCAATATAATGGTGGAAGAAAGGCCTTCATAAAAGTAAGTAGGGAGTCAAGTCTCATAAAGAGCCTCCAAAAATTATGGTACTTCTAGCTTTCAGCTCTCATTGCCCCTATCATAAGCATCTTGAAGTGATTAAGGTTAAAGTGAACAAACTATGGTGTACATGCTTGATGAAGTATAAGTTAGAAATCTCATGTCCCTTGTATACGAGGGACGCTCCTCATGCTACTCAAGTTTAGTCACCGGTAAGTTCTTGTCATCGTAAGTACATGTGTATCATAGAGAACCGCCAACGGGGTACCCCTTGCCCGATGATACAGAAGAATCACCATATCAAAATGACAAGGCAAGCACACAACGAGCATCTCAGCAAACTTCTTATTTACCATGGGAATATGGTGCTTTTTTCTCTCTTTCAGATTTTCATAATCTTTTTTTTTCTCTTTTTCTCAATATAGGATTATTTTTTATAAGAAGAATGCTTCATAGACAGCTCATTATGGTTACGCTGCAGGTTTCCACCATGTCAGCATGGATTAGACCAGCGGCCCAGGCGTTTCTCTAACACATATACATAACTCCATGGACTTACAAGCTCCCCTTTCATTTCACACCGACGACATCCATATACAAAAGAGCATGATATCAACTAGGTACAAGTACCTAGTGCAATGTTGAAAGCGTTCTCGATGATATCATGGTTCTGCTAATTCCCAACAAATAAGTGCAAGCATATACAACATAGACGACACAATGGTTCAAGTTTATTAAGGGCAAGAAAAGTAAAGTGTGCCATCAAGTTCGTGAGAGCTTTAATCACAAGTTTTCTCATAACAAGTTTAATTCGGAAGGTAAACAAAAGCATGAATATACTTGGAATAGCATAAGCTAGTAGGTAGGTATGGTGGACTCTTTGGAATAACTTGGTTTAGGGAGTTGGATGCATGAGTGGAACTCATACTTGGTTCTGGAGGCTAGCAAAAGACTGGGAGCGATAAACTAAGAGAGCAATAATGGCCATAATCATGCAGAGCGACAAAACATCATTGATCAAAGCATAAAGTGATACTACAAGTTAAAAACTAAAGGATCATAAAGGCTATGGTGACTTGAGATAGTCATAACATGGTGTGAGCATGTGCCAAGACAACCCAAATAAAGCATCAAAGGAGAATACCACAATACTATGCTTTAATATGCTAAAACAACGCATGATTCATCCAAAGCACATTAAGCAATCTCAATTGCTTATAACAATTCATGCTATAGCAAAGAATACTAAACATAAAGCCAAAACAATATCAAGCATGACAAAGCATAGGCCACAGTAAAAAACAAGCTCTCTTTTCCAAACCAAACCAAACTATTTGCAAACCAATGTATGAAAGAGGGGGTCTAACCAATTTATTCAGAAAACTAAGAAAACAAAAGCAAACGAAAAACCAAAACAAAAATTAAAAAGAAGACGCTCCAAGAACAACACAACTATGCATGAAACAATAAAAATGTAGTGTTTGGAAGAAACCTGGGATTTTTATTGATGAAGAAGGGGATGCCTTGGGCATCCCCAAGCTTTTACGCTTTTACTTCTTGGATATTTCTTGGGGTGACACGCGTGGCATCCCCAAGCTTGAGCTTTAGTCCATCCTTCATCTCATTACTCATTCCTTCCATACACCTGAAAATTTTCCTTCATACAAAACTTCACACAATCTTTATTAGCAACATTAGTGCACTCAAGATAATAGGTCTTTAGGTTCAGTTCTAACACCAAATAAACTTCCATTAGAACACTAGCTACTGTAGCACTTCCCTCAAAAAGCTCAATTCCCCAAAGGAACTCAAAAAGGAATCAACAAGAAGCAAATGCAGAAAATGGCAGAAATCTGTCAAAACAGACCAGCAGGTAAAAACGAATTTTTTCGAAGACCTTATGTTGCTCAAATCAAAAAGTTTTGAACTAACGAAAGTTAGTTAACAACCTGGGGCAGAAGCACAAAAATTCGCGCCTCCAAAATACGTTCAGAGATTTTACACGAATGTTTACGGTGAAGCACAGAAATCTGTTTCGAGACAACAACTTTCCCAATCATTACTTATCTCTCATTAGAGGTTACTCTTGGCACAAAAAGCAAATAAAAGGATAAGGAGCGGTTATTACTGAAGTAATAACTTCCAATACTCATCTAAAACTTTTGGGTTATCTCTCAATAAGTACTTTTCTTTAATGCCTTTAAGTTAGGCATAAAAAGCAAGAAAGAATCAAGTGTTCTCAAATGAAGAAGCATTAAGACCAAATTTTGTTTTCATAGGAGAAGCAAAAGAAATCTTCTCTCTCTTCTTAGGGAAGTGTTCTATACCTTTCTTGAGTGGGAGTTATATTTAATGGTGCCTTCTTTCATATCAATATTGGCACGAACAGTTCTAAGAAAAGGTCTTCCCAAAGTAATAGGACAAGAAGCATTGCATTCAACATCCAAAACATAGAAATCAACAGGGACATAGGCATTGTTAACCATAAAAAGAACATCATTAAGATTCCCCATGAGTTTCTTTTTAGCATTATCATCAAGTGGGACATTCAAATAATAATCTTCAAGTGGAGGCAAATCAAGCATATCATAAATCCTTCTAGGCATAATAGAAACACTACTATCAAGATCACATAAAGCTTTGAAATCAAAGTCATTCAATTTCATATTAATGTTGGGTTCCCAACCATCTTCTTGTTTTATTTAGGAATAGAAGCTTTATGTTTCATCTTTTTTTCTTTAATCTTTATGAGAGCATCAGTAATGTGTTTTGTAAAGGCCATGTTCATAGCACTAGCATTAGGACTTTTAGAAAGCTTTTGTAGGAACTTAATAACTTCAGAGATATTGCACCCATCAAGATGAAAGTCAAATTTATCATCTAAAGTAGTAGAACTATTACTAGCCTCAACACTAGTGGTGGTAATGGTAGAAACACTAATGTTTCTAGCAATTTCATCTTCTCTTTCCCACTTAGCATGTAATTCAGCTAATAGTCTAACATTTTCATCAATTCTTACTTGTATAGCATTAGTAGCTGCAATGGGATTATCATTAGTTTCAGGTTTAGCAGCCATTTTATTCGAAGAAGATTGAGCTTCAGCCAAAGATGCTATATTTGTTTCAGCATTAGAGAGTTTTTCCTCAATAGTTTTATTGAAAGCAGTTTGTTTACTAATAAAGTCTTTAAGCATAACTTCAACTTCAGAGGGAGCACTCCTATTATTGTTGTAGGAATTTCCATAAGCATTACCATTGTTGGGAGGATATGGCTTATAATTGTTGTTACCTAAATTACTTCTATAACCATTATTGCCAAAATTGTTATTTCTTATGAAGTTCACATCAACTTGCTCTTCTTGAGCAACCAAAGAGGCTAAAGGAACATTATTTGGATCAATATGGGCTTTCCCATTCACAAGCATAGACATAATAATATCAATTTTATCACTCAAGGAGGAGGTTTCCTCAACAGAATTTACCTTCCTACCTTGTGGAGCTCTCTCAGTATGCCATTCAGAATAGTTAACCATCATATTATCCAGAAGCTTTGTTGCAGCACCCAAAGTGATGGTCATAAAGGTACCTCCAGCAGCAGAGTCCAATAGGTTCCTTGAAGAATAGTTCAATCCTGCATAAAAAGTTCGGATGATCATCCAAGCAGTTAGTCCATGAGTGGGACAATTCTTTACCAAAGATTTCATTCTTTCCCAAGCTTGAGCAACATGCTCATTATCAGATTGTTTAAACTTCATTATTTCACTTCTCATAGATATAATCTTAGCAGGAGGATAGTATTTTCCAATGAAAGCATCTTTGCACTTAGTCCAAGAATCAATACTATTCCTAGGTAAGGAATTCAACCATTCTTTAGCTTTTCCTCTCAAAGAGAAAGGAAACAATTTCAGCTTAATAATATCACCATCTACATCCCTATGCTTTTGTATCTCACAAAGGTCAACAAAGTTATTTAGATGGGCAGCAGCATCTTCATTACCAATACTAGAAAATTGTTCTCTCATAACAAGATTGAGAAAATCAGGTTTTATCTCAAAGAAGGTATCTTCAGGCACAGGTGGAGCAATAGGTGTGCTCATAAAATCATTGTTGTTGGTGCTAGTGAAGTCACACAACTTAGTGTTTTCAAGAGTAGTCATTTTTTTGGGTTTTCAAATAAGAAAGCAAACTAGTAAAACTAATTTTTTTGTGTTTTTGATAACAAAACAAGTAAACAAAATAAAAGAAACTAAGCAAAACAAAAATAACAAAGTAAAGAGATTGGTTATGAGGGACTCCCCTTGTGAAGATGTCCTTGACTCCCCGGCAACGGCGCCAGAAAAATGCCTGATGGCTCGGTGTTGATGTAGAGCTCGTTGGGAATCCCAAGAGGAAGGTATGACGAGCACAGCAACAAGTTTCCCTCAGTTATGAAACCAAGGTTTAATCGAACCAGTAGGAGCAAGGAAACACCCAAAGGTGTTGCTAGCTGAGCCTTGGCAGGGCGCACTACCGGTGCTAGTAGCAACGTGGAGACCTGCACATCACAACCACAAAACTTTGTCCCCAACTTGCGATGAGGTTGTCAATCTCATCGTGTTTTGCTAAAAACAAATAATTAAACGTATCGAATGGAAGGAAGTAATAGTTTGCAGAAAGTAAACACAAAGCAGTAAACAGTTTATAGATTGTATGTAAATAGTTTATAGGCACTTCTCCGTCTCGTATTATGGCATCTGATGACTTCCGTAAAAATAGGCACTTTGGCTTTTGTCCCGTCCAATTCCGAGAATATTCATTTTCTGACTTTCCTGGAACCAAAAACAGCAGAAAACAGGCAGCTGGCACCGTGGCTCTTGTTAATAGGTTAGTCCAAGAAATCATATGAAAAGTACTCCAAAGTGTGGACAAAACACAAGAAAGTGGATAAGACCAAGCATGGAACATCAAAAGTTATAGATACATTTGCAATGTATTAGATGCATGAGTGGAACTCATACTTGGTTACGGAGGCTAGCAAAAGACTGGGAGCGACAAACTAAGAGAGCAATAATGGCCATAATCATGTAGTGCGACAAAACATCATTAATGAAAGCATAAAGTGATACTACAAGTTGGAAACTAAAGGATCATAAAGGCTATGGTGACTTGGGAAGTCATAACATGGTGTGAGCATGTGCCAAGTCAACCCAAATAAAGTACCAAAGGAGAATACCACAATACTATGCTTTAATATGCTAAAACAACGCATGATTCTTAAAAGGCACATTAAGCAATCTCAATTGTTTATAACAAGTCATGCTATAGCAAAGAATACTAAGCATAAATCCAAAACAATATCAAGCATGGCAGGAGAAAGCATATGCCACAGTCAAAAACAAGCTCTCTTTACCACTTAAGCATGAACTTTCCTACTCTTTTCCAAACCAAACCAAACTATTTGAAATCCAATGTATGAAAGAGGGGGTCCAACCAATTTATTCAGCAAACTAAGCAAACCAAGCAAACGAAAAACCAAAACAAAAATGAAAAAGAAGACGCTCCAAGAACAACGCAACTGTGCATGAAACAATAAAAATGAAGCGTTTGGAAGAAACCTGGGATTTTTATTGATGAAGAGGGGGATGCCTTGGGCATCCCCAAGCTTTGACGCTTGTACTTATTGGATATTTCTTGGGGTGACACGCGTGGCATCCCCAAGCTTGAGCTTTAGTCCATCCTTCATCTCATTACTCATTCCTTCCATACACCTGAAATTTTTCCTTCATACAAAACTTCACACAATCTTTATTAGCAACATTAGTGCACTCAAGATAATAAGTCTTTAGGTTCAGTTATAACACCAATAAAACTTCCATTAAAACGCTATCTACTGTAGAACTTGCCTCAAAAAGCTCAATTCCCCAAAAGAACTAAAAAAGGAACCAACAAGAAGCAAATGCAGAATATGGCAGAAATTTGTCAAAACAGACCAGCAGGTAAAGACGAATTTTTTCGAAGACCTTCTGTTGCTCAAATTGGAAAGTGTTGAACTAACAAAAGTTAGATAACAACCTGGGACAGAAGGTCAAAAAATCACGCCTCAAAAGGATGTACAGAGATTTTACACGAAGTTTTACGGTGAAGCATAGAAATCTGTTTCGGGAAAGCAACTTTCCCAATCATTATTTCTCTCTCATTAGAGGTTACTCTTGGCACAAAAAGCAAATAAAAAGGATAAGGAGCGGTTATTACTGAAGTAATAACTTCCAAGACTCATCTAAAACGTTTGGGTTATCTCCCAATAAGTACTTTTCTTTAACGCCTTTAAGTTAGGCATAAGAAGCAAGAAAAAGAATCAAGTGTTTGAAGAAGCATTAAAACAAAATTTCTTGCCCTTACCTCTCTTACTTTTATTCTTACCCTTGGGGAACTTGTGAATGCTTGGTGGAGAAACAAAGTGCATGGTGCCCTTTTCCACATCTATTATTGCTCCAAGGAGTTTCAATAGGGATCTGCCAAGTGTGACTTGTCCTTTTCCTACACATTCAATAACAAGATAATCAGTAGAAATCATTTTCCCTAGGATCTTTGTAAACACTCCTTCAGCTATTCCAATGGGTAATATTGTGGCATTATTAGCTAGAAAAATTTCTTCTCCTCCTTTAGAAAGCCCCCAAAGATTCAAAGATTCATAAAATATCTTTGGGCATAAGACAAAATTCATACATGATATCACAGCGAGCATGAAAAGTTTCATTGTTTATAGCAATCTTTACTGTGGGAAGCCATTCTGAGGGTTCAGAATTTATTGGAACATAGTTATGATGCTATCTAAGCGTATTATAGCAATCTTTCAAACTAGCGGTGCTGGTCTCAAGAGTATTCAATCTAGCAAATATGTTTATGAAAGAAGAATCAGATTTGCTAGGCAAGAGTAAAGACCAATTTCTTTATGGCATTAACAACATCATCCTCATTGCATTGGAGGAAGTCTCCTCCCACAACAGCATCTAAAGCATATCGATAGCAAAGAGCAATTCCAAGGTAGAAACTGCTAAGAAACAAGCTTTGAGTCATTTTAGGTTCGGTTTTTTCATGTAGATCAGAGATTCTAGACCAAGCTTCTTTGAAACTCTCTTCAATTCCTTGTTTAAATGTGTAAATCATTTCCTCAGGTGACATAGTGATTGGAGAAATGCTAAACATAATAGCAACTTAAGATAGGAACTAATTTTTGTGTGTGTTTTAATAAAGAAAGCAAACTAGTAAAACTAATTTTTTGTGTGTTTTTGATAAAGAAACAAGCAAACAAAGCAAAAGTAAACTAAGCAAAACAAAAATAACAAAGTAAAGAGATTGATTATGAGGGACTCCCCTTGTGAAGATGTCCTTGACTCCCCGGCAATGGCGCCAGAAAAAGTACTTGCTGACTCGTGTATTAACGAGCTCGTTAAGGAACTCCAAGAGGAAGGTATGATGATCACAACAGTAAGTTTTCCCTCAGTTATGAAACCAAGGTTATCAATCCAATAGGAGCAAGGAAACACCCGAAAGGTGTAGCTAGATGAACTTGGAGACCTGCACAACACAACCACAGAACTCTGTCCCCAACTTGCGATGAGGTTGTCAATCTCACCGGTTTCGCTAAAAACAAAGGATTAAACGTATCGAATGGAAGAAAGTAATAGTTTGTAGAAAATAAACACAAAGCAGTAAACAGTTGATTGTAGATTGATAGTAAAAGAAAGGACCGGGGTCCATAGTTCACTAGAGGTGGCTCTCCTTAAGATAGATGACATGTTGGGTGAACAAATTACAGCAGGGCAATTGACAAACATCGAGAAAGCATACAAGCATATACTACTCATCTTGACTCCTTTGAGATTTGATTGGGCATTACAACATTATACATAGACCGCCATCCAACTAAATCTATGACCAATAATCCACCTTCAGGTTATCATCCGAACCCCCTCCAGTATTAAGTTGGAAGCAACAGATGATTGCATTATGAATTGCGTGTAAAGTAAACAATACGATTGTTCTATGAACAAAGTATTATTGTTTTCTCCCTAGTAGCAATAGCACATCTAGTACCTTAGAGATTTCTGTCACTTACCCAGATTACTAGAGGCATGAACCCACTATCGAGCATAAATACTAACTCTTGGAGTTGGTAGCATCTACTTGGCCAGGATAGCTACTAACAACGGAAAGCATGCAAGATCACAAATAACAAAGACATGATAGAATCAATAATCAATCTGAAATAGCATCTCAATATCCATTGGATCCCCGCAAACACAACATGCAGAATTACAAATAGATGATCTTGATCATGAACGGAGCTCACAAGATCTAGACATGATAGCACAAAGGAGAAGAACCAACCATCTAGCTACTACATGGACCCGTAGTCCAGAGATGAACTACTCACGCATCACACCGGAGGCTTGCATGATGATGAAGAAGGCCTCCAGGGTGAATTCCCCTCTCCGGCAAGGTGCCGGGAAGAGCTTCAGATCCCTCACGATCTAGGGATGGAGATGACGGCGGCTACAGACTCTTTCATGGATTTTTGATCGGGTAATTAGGGTTTCCGTATCAGAGGCAATATATAGGAGAAAGGAGAGGCCGAGGGGGTGCCTGGGGCGGCCAGACCACCCCCTAGCACGGGCCAAGCCTGGCTACGTGGCCAGGTGGTGTGGCCGGGCCCCAGCCCCTCTCCGTCTCATATTCTGGCTCTAGGTGTCCCTCGTTGAAAAACTGACTTTGGCTTTTGTCCCGTCCAATTCTGAGAATATTCATTTTATGACTTTCCTGGAACCAAAAACAGTAGAAAGCCGGCAACTGGCACTATGGCTCTTGTTAATAGGTTAGTCTAATAAATCATATAAAAAGCACTCCAAAGTGTGGACAAAACACAAGAAAGTAGATAAAACCAAGCATGGAACAACAAAAATTATGGATACGTTTGCAACGTATCACGAGGTGCTTGAGAGTTAACACGGTCGGCGGAAGTACAAGTTACATCAAGGAGCTCATAAAAATGAAAATTGCACCCAAGTCCATGCATTTAGCACAAGGACCCTGAAAACTGAGCAATGAAGTGTGTGTTTTGAAGTTTGCGCATACTAGCGTTCATCGTGCTAAAGGCTATCAGTAGAATCTTTGTAGATGCTAAGAATGGAAAAGAAGATCCAATAGTTAGCAATGTTTGGATTTGCTAGTCTTGATCCAACGGTTAATGTTTGAAGTTATCCATACACTATACAATGGTATAATATTGTAAGAGATAAGACAAGATAAATATAAGATAATAAGTATTGCGAATGGCCGATCGTTTGAGTAACCTTTTCTCCCAATATTTCAGAAGCAAGTGGAAAATTTGAAAACCGGAGAAGTTGATTTTTTTGCCACCAAGGACTAAAGTGGTTTCCTTCCTATGTACTCCACGTCCCTACTCCACACCAACGCAGCTTCCAAACACGCCAGAGACACAGAGCCGCCATACCAAGGCACACGTGTGCAGCACCACGATGTGGATGAGAGAGAGATCAGCCGGGCCGGTGCGCGAGGAAAAGGAGAGGAGAGAGGTAGGATGGATGGTGAGAGGCAGCGAAGGAGAGAGAAACCACACAATTTGTTTTGCATGCATAAGTCCTGAAATTTACTACTAGTAGAGTAGCCGCAGGAGTACCTCGTGTACTACTACTAGTGTACTATAGTATTTTCTTTTTCCCCAATAAAGGCATCATCAATGTGTACAAAAGCACACCTTAAGGCCTAGTATGCGGCAGCCGCTAAGGTTCACCATATACATTGTGGAGAAAACAAAGTTATCTTTAAGCCTAAGGTGCACCTCAAGATTGTGGGTTACCCATAGAGAATAGAAAAAACATTTCCCCTCTCTCCCTATTTCATGTGATCGTTTTCAGAAGGTGTTTAAAATTTTCATGATGCAAAATCTTAGCTAGAAGTCGAATGAGTCGTCAAAACTCTCTATGGTTTCTAATATATTAACTAACCGCTCGATGGGTACCTCCAAAAGGTTTTTTCATAAAAACTTCAAAGAAACCTACAATTTATTACTTGTAGTTAAAGTTTGACCAAATTTCATTAAATTCAAGAGCAATCTATCGCGCTTACTTGTAGCTCAAGTTTGAGCTAATTTCATTAAACTGTCAAGATGCAAAATCTTAGCAAGAAGATGAACATGTCGTCAAAACTCTCTGTGGTTTCTGATATATTAATTGAACCCCTCCGATAGGTACCTCCAAGAGCTTTTTCATAAAACTTTCAAAGCAACCTACATAGTTTACTTGTAGTAGTTCAAGTTTTACCTAATTTCAATAAATCTGCATAAAGTCATTCAAGTGGGCGAAGTTAGCTAGGAAATTTGAGAACTCATAAAACATGGGAAATTGTAAGTACGGCATATTGGTCCACTATATATGTCTAAAAACTTGTCTTGTAGCATTCAGATCCATATTCTTCGGACTTTCTTTACGTGAAAGAACAATCTCCTCTTCAGTTGGAAAATTGAGAATGTTCTTTCCTGAGATAGTTGGAAACTCACACCGACGATATTTTTACTACAAGAATATGCACCTATCTACCTCCGAAAAGACATTTAATTCAAGAGCAATCTACCGCCCTTACTGGTAGCTCAAGTTTAACCGAATTTTGTTAAACTGTCAAGATGCATAATCATAGCAACAAGTTGAACTTGTCTTCGAAACTCTCAGTTGTTTCTCATATATTGACTATGATCCCCCGATGGGTACCTCCAAAAGCTTTTTCATAAAACTTTCAGAGCAACCTACAATTTACTTGTAGTAGTTCCAATTTGACCTAATTTCGATTAATAACGGAAAGTCATTCAAGTGGGAAGAGTTATTAGCTAGGAAGTTTGAGAACTCATAAAACACGGGAAATCGTAAGTACAATATGTTGGTACACTATATATGTGTGAAAACTTGGCTTTGTGGCATTTAGATCCATATTCTTCGGACTTCCTTTACGGGAGGGAATAATCTCGCCATCACTCGGAAAATTGAGAATGTTCTTTCCTGATAGTTGGAAACTCACACTGATAGCATTTTTTACTACAGGAAGATGCACCCATCTACCTCCAAAACAACATTTAATTCAAGATAAATCTATCGCGCGTACTTGCTTGTAGCTCAAGTTTGACCTAATTTCATTAAATTGTCAAGATGCAAAATCTTAGCAAGAAGTTGAAACTATCGTCAAAACTCTCGGTGGTTTCTGATATATTAATTGTGACCCCCCGATGGGTACCCCAATAAGCTTTTTGTAGAACTTTCAAAGCAGCCTACAATTTACTTGTAGTTTCAAATTTGACATAATCTCGATAAATCGACATAAAGTCATTATAATGGGTAGAGTCAGCTAGGAAGTTTGAAAACTTATAAAACATGGTAATTGTTGGTAGAACATGTTGGTCCACTATATATGTCTGTAAACTTGGCTTGTGGAATTCAGATCAAATATTCTTCGGATGTTTCTTTAGGAAAAAGAACAACCTCGCTCGTCTTCACTCGGAAAATGTAGAATTGAATGTTCTTTCTTGATAGTTGGAAACTCACACTGTCGACACTGTTTACTACAAGAAGATGCACCAATCTACGTCTAAAAAGGCATTTAATTCAAGAGCAATCTATGGCGTTTACTTGTATCTCAAGTTTGACCTAATTTCATTAAATTGCCAAGATGCAAACTCTTAGCAAAAAGTTGAAACTATCATCAAAACTCTCACTGGTTTCTGATATATTAATTTTGACCCCTCGATGGGTACCTCCAAAAGCTTTTTCGTAAAACTATCAAAGCAAAACCTATAATTTACTTGTAGTTTCAAATTTGACCTAATTTCGAGATATCGACATGAAGTCATTCAAATGGGCGGGGTTAGCTAGGAAGCTTGAAAACTCATAAAAACATGGGAATCAAAAGTACAACATGGTGTTGATCTTATATGTCTGTCAACTTGGCTTGTGGCATCCATATCCAATATTCTTTAGATTTCTCTTGTGGAAAAGAACAACCTCGCTCGTCTTCACTCGAAAAATGTAGAATCGAATGTGCTTTCCTGGTAGTTGGACACTCACACCCATGACAATGCTTACAACCAGAAGATGCACCCATCTACCTCTAAAATGACATTTAACGCAAGAGAAATCTATCGCGCTTACTTGTATCTCAAGTTTACCTAATTTCGTTAAATTGTTAAGATGCAAAATCTTAGCAAGAAGTTGAACCTATCGTCAAAACTCTCGTTGTTTTCTGATATATTAATTATGACCCCTTGATGGTTACCTCCAAATTACAAGTTTTTTTTGTAAAACTTTCAAAGCAAAACCTACAATTTACTTGTAATTTCAAATTTGACCTAATTTCGATAAATCAACATAAAGTCATTAAAATGGGTAGAGTTAGCTAGGAAGTTTGAAAGCTCATAAAACATGGGGATCGTTGGTACAACATGTTGGTACACTATATATGTGTGTAAACTTGGCTTGTGGAATGCACATCCAGTATTCTTTGGACTTTTTTTTACGGAAAAGAACAACCTCGTTTGTCTTCACTCGGAAAATGTAGAATTGAATGTTCTTTACTAATAGTTGGAAACTCACATTAACGACATTGTTTACTACAAGAAGATGCACCGATGTACCTCTAAAAAGAAATTTAATTCAAGAGCAATCTATCGCGCTTACTTGTAGCTCAAGTTTGACCTAATTTCGTTAAATTGTCAAGATGCAAAATCTTAGCAAGAAGTTGAACCTATCATCAAAACTCTCGGTGTTTTATGATATATTAATTGTGACCCCTCGATGGGTACCTCCAAATTTTTTTTGTAAAACTTTCAAAGCAACCTACAATTTACTTATAGTTTCAAATTTGACCTAATTTCGATAAATCGACATAAAGTCATTCTGTCAAATGGGTAGAGTTAGCTAGGAAGTTTGAAAACTTAGAAAACATGGGAATCATTGGCACAACATGTTGGTCCGCTATATATGTCGGTAAACTTCGCTCGGAAGATTCAGAATTGAGTGTTCTTTCCTGATAGTTGGAAAATCACACCGACGACACTGTTCTACAAGAAAATGCACACATCTACCTCTAAAAAGTCATATATTTCAAGAGCAATATATCGCTCTTACTTGTAGCTCAAGTTTGACCAATTTCCTTAAATAGTGTCATGATGCAAAATCTTTGCAAGAAGTTAAACCTGTTGTCAAAACTCTCGGTTGTTTCTCATATATTGGTTGTGACCCCCGATGGGTACCTCCAAAAGTTTTTTCATAAAACTTCTAGAGCAATCTACAATTTAGTTATAGTTCAAGTTTGACCTAATTTCGATATATCAGCATGTAGTCATTCAAGTGGGCAGTGTTAATTAGCTAGGGAGTTTGAAAACTCAAAAATCATATGGGAATCGTAAGTAAAACATGTTGGTCCACTTAATATGTCTAGAAGCTTGGCTTATGGCATGGAGATCCATATTCTTCAGACTTTCTTTACAGAAAAGAACCATCTCATCATCACTCAAAAAATTGAGAATTTTCTTTCCTGATAGTTGGAAACTCACACCGACAACATTGTTTACTACAAGAAGATGCACACATCTACCTCCGAAAATACATTTAACTCAAGAGCAATCTATCGCGCTTACTTGTAGCTCAAGTTTAACCTAATTTCGTTAAATCGATAAGAAGTCACTGAAGTGTGCGAAGTTAGCTAGGAAGCTTGAAAAATCCTAGTACTAAAAACTTGGGTATTACGTATAAGAAACCATGGTCCAGTTTGTGTGATAATTGGGGCAGTTTTTCTTTTAACTGTGGTAGGTCTCGTAGGAGCGAGGTGCTTGAGAGTTAACACGGTCAGTGGAAGTACAAGTTACATCAAGGACCTCATAAAAATGAAAATTGCACCCAAGTCCATGCATTTAGCATAAGGACCCTGAAACTAAGCAATGAAGTGTGTGTTTTGAGGTCTGCGCATACTAGTGTTCATCGTGCTAAAGACTATTAGTAGAATCTTTATAGATACTAAGAATTGAAAAGAAGATCCAATGGTTAGCAATGTTTGGATTTGCCAGTCTTGATCCAACGGTCAATGCTCGAAGTTATCCGTACACTATTACAGTGGTATGGTATTGTAAGAGATAAGACAAGATAAAGATAAGATAAGAAGTACTGCGAATGGCCGATCTTTTGAGTAACCTTCCCTCCCAATGTTTCGGAAGCAAGTGAAAATTTTGAAAACCGGAAATGTTTGAATTTTTGCTGCCAAGGACCAAAGTGGTTTCCTTCCTATGTACTCCTTATCCCTACTCCATAGCAACAGGGCTGCCGAACACGTCAAAGACACATAGCCTCCATACCAAGGCACATGTGTGCATCACCACGCTGTGGATGATGGAGAGATTAGTCGAACCAGTCATCAAAACTCTCTATGGTTTCTGATATATTAATTAACCGCTCCATGGGTACCTCCAAAGCTTTTTTAATAAAACTTTCAAAGCAACCTACAATTTATTACTTGTAATTCAACTTTGACCTAATTTCATTAAATTCAAGAGTAAACTATGGCGCTTACTTGTAGCTAAAGTTTGACCTAATTTCATTAAACTACCAAGTTGCAAAATCTTAGCAAGAAGATGAACCTGTTGTCAAAACTGTCTATGGTTTTAGATATATTAATTGACCCCCCTCCGATGGGTACCTCCAAGAGCTTTTTCGTAAAACTTTCAAAGAAACCTACACAATTTACTTGTATTAGTTCAAATTTTACCTAATTTCAATAAATCTGCATAAAGTCATTCAAGTGGGTGAAGTTATCTAGGAAATTTGAGAACTCATAAAACATGGGAAATCGTAAGTATGACATATTGGTCCACTATATATGTTTGAAAACTTGGCTTGTGGCATTTAGATCCACATTCTTCGGACTTTCTTTACATGAAATAACAATCTCGTCATCACTAGGAAAATTGAGAATGTTCTTTCCTGAGATAGTTGGAAACTCACACCGATGTCATTTTTTAGTACAAGAAGATGCACCTAGCTACCTCCAAAAAGACATTTAATTCAAGAGCAATCTACCGCACTTACTTGTAGCTCAAGTTTGACCTGACTTTGTTAAACTGTCAAGATGCAGAATCTTAGCAAGAAGTTGAACTTGTATTCAAAACTCTCGGTTGTTTCTCATATATTGATTGTGATCCCCTGATGGGTACTGATACATTGCAAATGTATCTATAATTTTTGATGTTCCATGCTTGGTTTTATCTACTTTCTTGTGTTTTGTCCACACTTTGGAGTACTTTTCATATGATTTCTTGGACTAACCTATTAACAAGAGCCACAGTGCCAGTTGCCTGTTTTCTGCTGTTTTTGGTTCCAGGAAGTCAGAAAATGAATATTCTCGGAATTGGACGGGACAAAAGCCAAAGTTACTATTTTCTCGGAAGACTCACAGAGCCAGAAGGAGAATCAGAGAGGGGCCACAGGGTGGCCACACCCCCCTTGGCATGGGCTAGCCCAGGCCATGCCAGGGCATGGTGTGGGCCCCCTGGCCGCCCACCGACCTTGCCACTTCGCCTATAAGAAGCCTCCCGGTGTGAAAACCCTAAATCATCAAGCCTCCAGCCACGAAAAGTTCCGCAGCGCCACCGCCACCGAAGGGGAGATTCGGGGGACAGAAAGTCTCTGATCCAGCACCCTGCCAGACGGGAAGTGTTCTGAGCCATCTCCATCGATCTCCACCGCCATCTCCATCACCGTTGCTGATTCCCATGATGAGGAGGGAGTAGTTCTCTCTCGAGGCTAAGGGTTCTACCGGTAGCTATGTGTTCATATCTCTCTCTATGCATGATATTATTGAGATCATGAGCTTGTAATCTATAGATCTACCTTGCTACTCAAGTGCTTTAATAGATCTCTGCTCTCCCCATGTGTGTGAAGTTGACAGTGTGCACACCATGGTGGCACTTAGGCTAGAGATTACAAATACTTGTTATGAGTTATATTTGGAGTTGGATGTCTTTATGAAATTGTGGTGTTTGTTTGAACCATCTAGTACTCAAGGTGACAGTGTGGGCGAACTTTGAGGTGTGCTGTTATAGCCCTACCATCGATTAGAGTGTTCAACCGGAGAGTAGTTAAGAGTAGTATCATGAAGAGAAGAATATATTTATATGAGAGTGTTCACTAGTGAAAGTATGATCCCTAGGCCCCATTTCTAAGCATTGATACACCATTTGAAATTAGATCTATTACATGTTTGCTTGCTTCCTTCATTATTTCAGTTTGCCTTTAGTCTCTTCCACGCCAGCAAGATATTTTCTGGCACTGTTACCACTTATAATTATCCATACCACTTGTATTTCACTATCTCTTCGCCGAACTAGTGCACCTATACACCTGAAAAGTGTATTGGGTGTGTTGGGGACACAAGAGACTTCTTGTATCTTGATTGCAGGGTTGCTTGAGAGGAAATAGCTTTGACCACTTCCTCCTTGAGTTCGATAAACCTTGGGTGATCCACTTAAGTAAAACTTGCTGCTGTTCTACAAACCTCTGCACTTGGAGGCCCAACAAATGTCTACAAGAATAGAAGTGCGTAGACATCAGGTACCTCCAAAAGCTTTTTCATAAAACTTTTAGAGCAACCTACAAATTATTTGTAGTAGTTCAAATTTGACCTAATTTCGATTAATCGACAGAAAGTCATTCAAGTGGGCAAAGTTCTTAGCTAGGAAGTTTGAGAACTCATAAAACACGGGAAATCGTAAGTACAATGTGTTGGTCCACTATATACGTGTGAAAACTTGGCATGTGGCATTCATATCCATATTCTTAGGACTCCCTTTACGGGAGGGAATAACCTTGCCATCACTTGGAAGATTGAGAATCTTCTTTCCTGATAGTTGGAAACTCACACTGACAACATTGTTTACTAAAAGAAGATGCACCCATCTACCTCCGAAAAGACATTTAATTCAAGATAAATCTACCGTGCTTACTTGCTTGTAGCTCAACTTTGATCTAATTTCGTTAAATTGTCAAGATGCAAAATCTTAGCAAGAAGTTGAAACTATCATCAAAACTCTCGGTAGTTTCTGATATATTAATTTTGACCCCCCGATGGGTACCCCCCCAAGCTTTTTCGTAGAAATTTCAAATCAACCTACAGTTTACTTGTAGTTTCAAATTTGACCTAATTTTGATCAATCAACATACAGTCATTCTAATGGGCAGAGTTAGCTAGGAAGTTTGAAAACTCATGAAACATGGGAATCGTTAGTACAACATGTTTGTCCAATATATATGTCTGTAAACTTGGATTGTGGCATTCAGATCCAATATTCTTGGAACTTTTCTTTAGGAAAAAGAACAACCTCACTCGTCTTCACTCAGAAAATGTAGACTTGAATGTTCTTTCCTGATAGTTACAACCTCACACTGACGACACTATTTACTACAACAAGATGCAGCGATCTACCTCTAAAAACACATTTAATTCAAGAGAAATCTATGGCGTTTACTTGTAGCTCAAGTTTGACCTAATTTTGTTAAATTGTCAAGATGCAAAGTCTTAGCAAGAAGTTGAACCTATCATCAAAACTCTCGCTAGTTTCTGATATATTAATTTTGACCCCTAGATAGGTACCTCCAAAAGCTTTTACATAAACTATCAAAGCAAAACCTACAATTACTTGTATTTTCAAATTTGACCTAATTTTGAGATATTGACATAAAGTCATTCAAATGGGCGAGGTTAGCTAGGAAGCTTGAAAACTCATACAACATGGGAATCGCAAGTACCACATGTTGTTGATCCACTATATATGTCTGTCAACTTGGCTTGTGGCATCCTGATTGATGGCTCACAATGTATCGAGCTCGTTGGGGAACCCCAAGAGGAAGGTATGATGAGCACAGCAGCAAGTTTTCCCTCATTTATGAAACCAAGGTTATCGAACCAGTAGGAGCAAGGAAACACCTCCAAGGTGTTGTTTCCAACTTGGAATCCTGCACAACACAACCACAGAACTTTGCCCCAACTTACAGTGAGGTTATCTATCTCACCGGTTTTGCTAAAAACAAAGGTGTATTGTGTGGAAGATAGTAATTGCTTGGAGAAAGTAAACAGTATACAGTAAATAGCTTGTAGATTGATGGTAAAAGAATGGACCGGGGTCCATAGTTCACTAGAGGTGATTCTCCTTAAGATAGATGACATGTTGGGTGAACAAATTACAACGAGGCAATTGACAGACACCGAGAAAGCATACATGTATATACTAATCATCTTGACTCCTATGAGATTTGATTGGGCATTACAACATTATACATAGACCGTAATCCAACTTCATCTATGACTAATAATCCACCTTCAGTTTATCATCCGACCCCCCTCCAGTATTAAGTTACAAGCAATAGATAATTGCATTAAGCAAGTGTATAAAGTAAACAATATGATTGTTCTATGAACAAAGGATTGCTGTTTTCTCCCTAGTAGCAACAACACATCTAGTACCTTAGAGATTTCTGTCACTTCCCTAGATTACTAGAGGCATGAACCCACTATCGAGCATAAATACTCCCTCTTGGAGTTGCTAGCATCTACTCAAACAAGATAGCTACTAACAACGGAAAGCATGCAAGATCACAAATAACATAGACATGATAGAATCAATAATCAATCTGAAATAGCATCTTAATATCCATCGGAACCCCGCAAACACAACATGTAGGATTACAAATAGATGATCTTGATCATGAACAGAGATCACAAGATCTAAAGATGGTAGAACAAAGGAGAAGAACCAACCATCTAGCTACTACATGGACCCATAGTCCAGGGATGAACTAATCACGCATCACACCAGAGGCAGTCATGGTGATGAAGAAGTCCTCCAGGGTGATCTCTCCCCTCCAGCAAGGTGCCGGGAAGAACTTCAGATCCCTCCCGATCTAGGGATGGAGTGAAGGGAATATGCCCGAGAGGCAATAATAAAGTGGTTATTATCTTATTCCATGTTTATGATAAATGTTTATTTTGCATGCTATAATTGTATTGATAGGAAACGTCAATACATGTGTGTTTAATAAACAAATAAAAGGTTCCTAGTCATGCCTCTCTTATAGACTAGCTCGTTGATTAACAAGATGATCAAGGTTTCCTGATCATGGACATTGGATGTTGTTAATAACGAGGTCACAACATTGGTGGAATGATGTGATGAACATTTATCTGAAGTATAGCATTATGATCAGAGTCATTATGTTTATATTGCTATAACATCATACGAAGTAATCTTAGTCCTTAGACCATGAGATCATGTTAATTGCAAACACCGGAAGAGTATCTTGATAACATCAAATGTCACACCGTAACAGGGTGACTATAAAGGTGGGTTCAGTGCTACGAAGGTGTTATGTTGAGGCTCATGGATCAAGAGTGGGATTTGTCCATCCCGATGACAGATAGATATCACATTGAAATAGCTTGCAAGCAAGTGATGTGATCACTAGAATGTTATATCACGGGAACAAGAAAAGAGTGCATGTCGGTAACGAGATCAAACTAGGTATGGAGATACCGATGATCAAATCTCGAACATGTAATATATCGCGAGACAAAGGGATTTAGTTACTAGCGTTAATGGTTCTCACGATCACAGAAGTCATCGTTGAATGTGTAGGAGTCAGTATGGATCTCTAGGTCCCGCTTCTGATTATTGATCTGAGAGGGGTCTCGATCATGTCTGCATTATTTGCGAACCGTAGGGTGACACACTTAAGGGATACCGACACCATTTGGAGCAAATATGTTTCAGATAAATATTTAAGAAAGCGCTGGAATTATTTCAATAGACACCGAAACTATTTCGGGTGAAATTGCTGAAATTGGTTCTACATGTAATATTGAAATGTTGCAGGGGGTTTTATGTGAATGTTTGTTAATTAAAGTAATTAACAAAATTCTGAATAAAAATAATCAAAGATTTTTATTAAATGAGAGAGCATTAAATTTGGAGAAATTTAATGCATTTAAAGTGGAGACTTTAAAAGAGAATGTGAAGGGGCAAATTTATGTGGAGGGAGTTACCACCACATGAATGGAGGAGGTGAAAGGTCACCTCCTCCATGCGCCGGCCATGAAGGAGGGGCACCCCCCTCCTCCTATAAAAGGCCACCCCTCCTCACTTCTCACACACACCTCCTTGTGAAGGATCTCTCCCTCTAGTATTATTTCCCATGGTCTCGGATTAGCGAGATACATGTTCCCGGTGGCTTTATCTCGAAAGGAGTCTTGCTTCGCTGCTTTGCTGGAGCGAGGGATGGAGGTTGTCGGCACGGACGTGTGCGATCACGGATGCACCGCTGCTTTGAAGTGCTGGACTTGGTGGTGCTGGAGCTGGATCTGATGGACGTGCTGGAGCCGGACCCGCTGGACTTCATCACGATCTTGAGATCGGCAAGTGTACGAATACATCAACCACGAGTTCCTACTCGTTAACAAAGCTCGTTGTCTTTGAGGGTAAGTTCTCCATGGATGTATGTCCACTTGTTGCTCTGTACCTAGTAGATAGATCTTGGCGTGTAGTTCACACCGTAGGAATTTTTTTGTTTTCTATGCTGCGGACCCAATAGTGGTATCAGAGCCTGATCTATGCGTAGGTATTTAGCACGGGTAGTACACATATGTTGATATGTGGGCGATGATGATCATGTTATTGCATCTTCTATGTATTTTGGATATTGGTGGCATAGTGGGATGAAGCGGCCTGGACGAACCTTACATGTCATCGTACATGAGACCGGTTCCACGACTGACATGCAACTTGTTTTGCATAAGTGGTCAAGGGGTGTCTGTCTCTCCTACTATAGTCAATATCTGATTTACAACGAGTTGCTAATAACTTAGTTATCCTCGTTGTGGTTCATATTCGTAGGTAAGAATGGTTCTATCTCCGAAAGCCCTAAGCCACGTAAAACTTGCAATTGATAAATTAGAGGCGTCTAGTTTAGATCGTTGCTGGGCTAGTGTATTGATATGGTATTGTTGTAAGTAGATGTATGATAGATACTCTTACAACACACTCAACGTGTAAGTTCCATAGACCTTGGCCTTACACACAAAGGAATGATAGAGATCATACCACGATGCAAATGATAGAGATCAAATGCATGGACCATATCATCTCACTTTACACATTAGATGTTAGCATCTTATACTGCTAGTTTGGCGCTTTCTGTAGCATTGTAAGATGATCCCTCATTTAAATATCAATATAAAATGTGTTCTTCCTTAAGTATGCACCGTTCTATGGATCGTGTTTCGAGACATCACGTGATGATCGGGTGTTCTCAACTCTACGCTTTCATGCAACGGGTGTAAGACAGTTTTACACACGCGAATACTAAGGTTCTTACTTGGCGAGCCTAGCATGTACAGACATGGCCTTGGAACACGGACCGAAAGGTTAAGCATGAGTCATATAGTTGATGTGATGACCATATTGATGCTCTCCTTTGTAGCTACACTGACTCACGTGATGATCGGACTTGGTGTAGTGGATTTGGTTCATGTAATCACCAAAAAGGCATGAGGGATGTCGTTTTTGAGTGGGAGTTCATTTCTAATTTGGATTAGTCGAACTCAATTTGTCATAAACTAAATCGAAGTGAATTTGCATAATTTGTTGTAGTCATTCGCATCTGTTCACTACCTTATGCTTAGTTTTTATTTGAGATAATAGAACTACAGAATTCTGGATATTTACTTTACGAACTGGTATCGTATTGTTTTGAATGTCAATTTAAAGTTTATAAGTCCTATTGCAAACTTTCAGCAAACTCTATTTACTCCATAAAGTTTAATAAGTAGTATTAAATCAAGAGTAAGAATTCCAATGTTAGTATCTAAAGTATCATGTTTGCCTCCATGATTATTGATATTCAAAACGTTGTTTTAATATCAAGATTATATTGGAGCTGGAAATTGTTTCAGAAACCATCATGTGTGAAAGATATTGTGATATCTGAAACAATGTTTTTGGTTGCATTATGATAGAGTATAATTTAGCAAAATACATGTTCTCATATTGTATGAGAATTTGTGAAGGATGGAGATGCTAGGCATCCGAATCTACCAAAAAGGTTTTGGGAACTGATATTATACTCGTGATTCTTCCTTATAAGCTATAGTAGCTTGATCATGAAAGTTGTCATGATAAGGATGAATAGAAGATGTAAGTAAAATGTTTACTACACTAATAGATTACTAAAGAATGGATTTTTGAAAGAACACCAAACATTTGATGATGGTGATCCACTTCAAAGTGCAAGTCCAAAGGTATTAGTATTTGACTATATACGCTTTGTACCATGTGTCATGTTGATGACACCACTATTGATGTTGATAGATTCTTTTAAAATAAAAGGAATTGCTGAAAGAGAATCTATAAAATATTTGGCAGAAAATATAAGGTTGGAGATGTCCAACTTGGGTATATAGAAGATATACATGTTATGGTTGTATTCCTTGCTTGTTAAAAAAATGCGGTTCTTAGGTATTGGATACTGGTATTGGATACCGAATTGGTTGGTATGAAGTGTCATACAGGACAACGCAATTCATGAACTACAATGGCCTAAGTAAACCAGCAAGAGAATGAGTGATGATGTTCATCGAAAACAAATAAAGTATTATTGTGTTTTTCGTTGTCATCAAACCAAGCATTCAAGATTTGTTTAAATAATTGTTATTTTGTTCCGGTATCATGAGAACGATGGCTGTTCAAATAATTACCGTATTCCATAAAGGATGGATGAACTTTTACAAGTCTAGTTGGAGAAATCACATCCATAAACACTATTGCTAAAATGTCGCAAGACAAATGATTGAAAGATCACTTATGAAGTGACATCGCTGTTTAAATTATATTTGAAAGAAAACATGAAGAAACTCCATTTTGATGGATTTTTGGAGTCTTTTGATTTTGATCAATTGACGCATGTGAGACTTTCCTCGAGATAATTGAAACTCCGTCCATAGGCCAGAGAGGAACGGATGACTAGCTTATTGGAAATTGTGCATGCTGATGTGCATAGTCCATTATGTGTAGCCATATGCGATGGATCTTTTTGCTTCATATGCTTTCTTCAAAAATTTGAGTGAATATAGCTGTATATTTACTTAATAAGGAAGAAGTATGAAACATTTGAAAGTTGTTCAAAGACTTTCAAGATGAAGTGGAAAATCATTGTAACAAGAAAATAAAAGAGTTTATGATTTGATCATAAAGGAAGATATTTGAGTTACAGGTTTAGCAAAAACACCTAAGATTTGAGGAATTGTTCCATGATTTGTGTTTTCCCTATAAACCATAGGAGTATGGCATATTCGAGAGATGAAATCAAACCATGTTTGACATGGTAAGATCAAAGGTGTCATTTATAAAACTGCCATTATGTTTTAAGGATTGAAGCTTTAGAGACTACCGCTTTTACACTGAAAAGGGCACCATCGTGATCCATTGAAATGACACCATATGAGTTATGGTTTGGGATAAAACCCGAATTGTCTTTTCTTAAATTTTGGTATGCTATGCATAAGTAAAATGTTTACAACCAAAGTCGGATAAGCACGTCTTTGTAGGTTATCCCAAAGAATTTGTTGGGAATTTCTCCATAACACCAAGGACAAAAGAGTTTGTTACTTGGAACGTCAAGTTTCTTGAGAAGGAATTTTTCGTGAAAAGTTAAGTGGGAGGACAATAGAACTTTGATAAGGTTGTTGAACCTTAGCTCTATGTGCTAAGTAGCGCAGCGCCGGAAAGTGTCCAGGTGGCGGCCACAATGGTCATGGCTCTCGTGATTACAAAAGGTGTGATCTCGGAGATTAGAGTTCCTATAGAACCGTGTGGGTCGGTAAGAATCAAATAGTAAGATTTGATGAGAAAGTCATTATTGTTTTGACAATGATGAACTGACTACATACAAAGAAGCGATGATGGGCCCTGACTCCATAAAATTACTAGAAGTCATAGAATCCGTGATAGTATCCATACACGAGAAAACAAGTTTCTGAACTTGGAAGACCCTCCGGAAAGGCGTGAAGCCTATCGGTCGTGTTTGGATCTATAAAGAAATAGACATGGATGTTTAACATCTATGAAATAGTCGACATGTCGAAAAGAAGTTTACGACAATGTTCAAGGAGTTGACTATGACAAGATTTGATCTTTCATAGCGATATTTAGTCTTGACGAATTAATGTAGCAACCACTATATATAATTTGGTATATGGTAGTTGAATAAACAAAACAATGTTCTTCTAATAGAACGGTTACCTAGGACGTATACATGAAACGGTACAAAGGGTTTTGTTAATTCAAAGGGTGCTAAAAGGGCATGTAAACTTCAATAGTTGAAGTAAGCATAACGGAGTTGGGATCTTCACCATGATGAAACTGTTAAAAGAGTTTAAATTCATCGGAGATGATGAAGATGCTTGCATTTGCAAGAAATTAAGTGGGAGTGCTGAGACATATTTCTAATACATTATGTAGAGGACATATTGTTGATTGGAAATGATGTATCTTGTATTGACACAAGTTAAGAATTTCATTAAAATAAGATTTCGATGAAAGACTTGGGCAAACCCGGAATATTAGGCATCAATATCTATATGGATAGATTAAGGCGCTAATATGGTTGTGCCAGACATACATATATGAGATATTGAAAGGGTTCAATATGGAAACAATAAGAAAGGTTCTTGCTGCATGGAAAGGATTGTATCAAAATTCAAGTGTTTCAACACTTGGTGAGTAAAATCACATGAAGATTTTGATCGATTATACCATGATATGTATATATCCAGAATGTCCTATGCTCTAAATGTTATGAGCATATACCAGAATGATTCATAAGATGATCATTGGACAATAGTAAAGATATTCTTATGAGCTTTGGAAGAACTAAGAATATATAATGTATAAGTGACAAATAGTTAAAGGTAGTTCATTATAAAGTGTTACATTGATACTAGTTTTGTCACAAGATACAAATTAAATTTATCTCAATTTATACTGTGGGTGGCACAATATAATGGAAAGGATGTTCAATGATGTATTTGGATGAGTTCCAAAGTTGAGATATTGTGACGGATACTACAACAAAAGGCTAAGTATATGACTGCTATAGTAGCAGCATAGGAGGACATTTGTGTTAAGTAGTTTGTTATCAAACTAGGTGTGGTTCAAAGTGGGCTAATACTATGAAGATATATTGTGTGACAATAATATCAACATATTTTAACCCGAACGAACTAAAGGTCTCACTAGAGGACCAAATTTATACAATGCCATCTCATTTGAGAATGAGTGATGCGTAGAGACGCAAAGACATGCAAATACACACGGACCTGAAACTGTCAGATCCGGAGATTATGTTAACCACTAGCAATAGCGTATATGCAACACCAGAAAACCACAGGTGTTCAATACGCAAAGTTTTTCAAACTAGATTATTGACTCTAGTGCAAGTGGGAGACTGAAGGGAATATGCCCGAGAGGCAATAATAAAGTGGTTATTATCTTATTCCATGTTTATGATAAATGTTTATTTTGCATGCTATAATTGTATTGATAGGAAACGTAAATACATGTGTGTTTAATAAACAAATAAAAGGTTCCTAGTCATGCCTCTCTTATAGACTAGCTCGTTGATTAACAAGATGATCAAGGTTTCCTGATCATGGACATTGGATGTTGTTAATAACGAGGTCACAACATTGGTGGAATGATGTGATGAACATTCATCCGAAGTATAGCATTACGATAAGAGTCATTATGTTTATATTGCTATAACATCATACGAAATAATCTTAGTCCTTAGACCATGAGATCATGTTAATTGCTAACACCGGAAGAGTATCTTGATAACATCAAACGTCACACCGTAACAGGGTGACTATAAAGGTGGGATCAGTGCTATGAAGGTGTTATGTTGAGGCTCATGGATCAAGAGTGGGATTTGTCCATCCTAATGACGGATAGATATACTCTGGGCCCTCTCGGTGTATCACATTGAAATAGCTTGCAAGCAAGTGATGTGATCACTAGAATGTTATATCACGGGATCAAGAAAAGAGTGCATGTCGGTAACAAGATCAAACTAGGTATGGAGATACCGATGATCGAATCTCGGACATGTAATATATCGCGAGACAAAGTGATTTAGTTACTAGCGTTAAAGGTTCTCACGATCACAAAAGTCATCGTTGAATGTGTAGGAGTCAGTATGGATCTCCAGGTCCCGCTTCTGATTATTGATCTGAGAGGGGTCTCGATCATGTCTGCATTATTCGCGAACCGTAGGGTGACACACTTAAGGGATACCGACACCATTTGGAGCAAATATGTTTCAGATAAAGATTTAAGAAAGCGCTGGAATTATTTCAATAGACACCGAAACTGTTTCGGGTGAAATTGCTGAAATTGGTTCTGCATGTAATATTGAAATGTTGCAGGGGGTTTTATGTGAATGTTTGTTAATTAAAGTAATTAACAAAATTCTGAATAAAAATAATAAAAGAGTTTTATTAAATGAGAGAGCATTAAATTTGGATAAATTTAATGCATTTAAAGTGGAGACTTTAAAAGAGAATGTGAAGGGGCAAATTTATGTGGAGGGAGTTACCACCACATGAATGGAGGAGGTGAAAGGTCACCTCCTCCATGCGCCGTCCATGAAGGAGGGGCACCCCCTCCTCCTATAAAAGGCCACCCCCTCCTCTCTTCTCACACACACCTCCTTGTGAAGGATCTCTCTCCCCCTCTAGTATTATTTCCCCATGGTCTCGGATTAGCGAGATACATGTTCCCGGTGGCTTTATCCGAAAGGAGTTGTCGCTTGGCTGCTTTGCTGGAGCGAGGGACGGAGGTTGTCGGGGTACCGGACGTGTGTGCGATCACGGATGCACCGCTGCTTTGCGGTGCTGGACTTGGTGGTGCTGGAGCTGGATCTGATGGACGTGCTGGAACCAGACCTGCTGGACTTCATCACGATCTTGAGATCGGCAAGTGTACGACTACATCAACCACGAGTTCCTAGTCGTTAACAAAGCTCGTTGTCTTCGAGGGTAAGTTCTCCATGGATGTATGTCCACCCGTTGCTCTGTCCCTAGTAGATAGATCTTGGCGTGTAGTTCACACCGTAGGAAATTTTTTGTTTTCTATGTTGCGGACCCAACATGGAGATGGCGGCGGCTACAGACACTTTCGTGGAGTTTTGATCAGGTCCTTAGGGTTTTCCTCCTGGAGGCAATATATAGGCGAAGGGGTAAGGTCGGTGGAGCGCCAGGGGGCCCACACTAGGTGGCGGCACGGCTAGGGCTGGCCGCACCACCCTAGGGTGTGGCCGCCCTGGTTCCCCTCTTCGTCTCCCCTCCAGACTCCATATTCCTTCTGGTGAAATATTGACTTGGGATTTTGTCTGGTCCAATTCTGAGAATATTTCCTTACTAGCTTTTCTGAAACTAAAAACAGCAAAAAACAGGCAACTGGCACCGTGGCATCTTGTTAATAGGTTAGTTACAGAAAATGTGTAAAAATACTCCAAAGTGTGGACAAAACGTAAGCAAGTAGATATAAGACAAGCATGGAACATCAAAAATTATAGATACATTTGCAACGTATCAACATCCCCAAGCTTAACTCCTGGTCCTCCTCGAGTAGGTAAGTGATAAAAAAGAATAATTTTTGAGGTGACATGCACCATCATAATCTTGATCAAGGTATTTGTAAAACATTGATAGCTGGGATCATAGTACTCTAACATAGACATGAAAGATATAGTTCTAACAATAATACATAGCAACTATGTTATAACATGAAAAGGTACACACAAGAGATTCATGAATAACACTGCTTTGAAAAACGTTTTTTGTTTCACATATAGAAAACATAATGAGAATGGTATTCAGTTTGTCCCTCATAGTGTAGCAAAACATAAATGCATAGGACACCTACAAAGTTCATAAGGTTGACTAGATACAAATAATTTAAGAACAAGCAATATCAAAGTTATGAATCAATCACCAAGTTTTGGGACAATGCACATTAAACTAAGAATGATCACTATGCTCTCTCAATAGGTGCATAAGGATAGAAGATGGAGACTCAACATAAAAAGTAAAAGAAAGGACCTTCATAGAAGGAAGCAGGGATTCAAGTCTCATAAAGAGCTTCCAAAAATTATGGTACTTATTAGCTTTCAGCTCTCATTTCCCCTATCATAAGCATCTTTAGGTGATTAAGGTTCAAGTGAAAAAATATGAGGATATGCTTGACAACTTATAAGTTGAAATCTCATGCCCCTTACTTACGAAGACTGAACCTCATGCTACTCAACTTTAGTCACGAGTAAGTTCTTGTCATTGTAAGTACATGTGTATCATAGAGAACCGCCAACGGGGTACCCCTTGCCCGATGATACGAAAGCATTCCCATATCAAAATGACAAGGCAAGCAGACAATGAGCATCTCAGCGATATTTTTATTTGCTATTTGCATAGGTTTTTATTAAGGATGCTTCACAGATTGCTCACTATGGTTATGCTGCAAGTTTCCACCATGATTAGGCATGGCTTAGGCTAGCGGCCTAGGCATTTCTCTAACACATATACAAACTCCATGACCTTACAAGCTCCCCTTTTATTTCACACCGCCGGGACCCATAAGCAAAAGAACATGATATCAACCAAATAAAGTGCAATGTTGAAAATGTTCCCCATGGTAACATGGTTCTGCTAATTCAGAACTTATAAAGTGCAAGCATATACGCAACATAGATGGGCACAATGGTTCAAGTTTATTAAGTGCAAGAAAAGTAAAGTGTGCCATCAAGTTTGTGAGAGCTTTAATCACTAATCTTCACATAACAAGTTTAATTCGGAAGGTAGATAAAACATGAATATACTTGGAATAGCAAATGATAATAGGTTGGTATGGTGGACTCTTTGGAATAACTTGGTTTTATTTGGAGTTGGATGCATGAGTGGAACTCATACTTTGTATGGAGGCTAGCAAAAGACTGGGAGCGACCAACTAAGAGAGCAATAATGGCCATAATCATGCAAATCGACAAAACATTATTAATTAAAGCATAAAGTGATATTACAAGTCGAAAACTAAATGATCATACATGCTATGGTGACTTGATGTAGTCTTAACATGGTGTGAGCATGCGCCAAGTCAACCCAAATAAAGCATCAAAGGAGAATACCACAATATTTTGCTTTTATATGCTGAAACAATGCATGATTCTCTCAAGGCACATTAAGCAATCTCAATTGTTTGTAACAAGTCATGCTACAACAATAATCATTAAGCATAAAGCTACAACAAAGTCAAGCATGACATGATAAAGTCTAAGTCACAGTCAAAAACAAGCCCCTTTTATATCACTTAAGCATGAACTTTCCTACTCTTTTCCAATCCAAATCAACCTATTTGAAACTATGTATGAATGCGGGGGTCCAACCAATTTATTCAAGCAAACTAAGCAAACGAAAACTAAAAACAAAAACTAAGACGCTCCAAGAACAACACAATTGTGCATGAAACAATAAAAATGAAGTGTTTGAAAGAAACCTGAAATTTTTATTGATGAAGAAGGGGATGCCTTGGGCATCCCCAAGTTTTGACGCTTGTACTTCTTGAATATTTCTTGGGGTGACATGGATGGCATCCCCAAGCTTGAGCTTTTTTCCATCTTCATCTTATCACATTGTTCTTCCCTACACTTTAAAATATCCTTCATACAAACCTTCACACAATCTTCATTAGCAACATTAGTGTACTCAAGATAATAAGTCTTTTTGGTTCAGAACACAAGTAAAACTTCCATTAAAACACAAGCTACTGAAGCACTTCCTTTAAAAAGTTCAAATGATCAAAGAGAACTCAAATAGAAAGAGTTTAAGTGGCAAATGCAAATAATGGTAGAAATCTGTCAAAACAGACCAGCAGGTAAAAACCAATTTTTTCGAAGACCTTCTATTGCTCAAATCGAAAACTGTTGAACTAACAAAAGTTGTATAACAACCTAGGGCAGAATCACAAACAATTACAGCTCAATCCAACATACAGAGATTTTTCATGAATTTTTACAGCGAAGCACAAAAATCTGTTTCAAGACAGCAACTTTCCCAAATCTTACTTCTCTCTCATTAGAGGTTACTCTTGGCACAAAAACCACACAAAAATGATAAGGAGAGTTTATTACTGGAGCAATAACTTCCAATACTCAAAAAAAATACTCCTAACAAAATTTGGGTTATCTCCCAATAAGTGCTTTTCTTTAACGCCTTTGAGCTAGGCATAAGAAGCAATAAAAGAATCAAGTATTCTCAAATGAAGAAGCATTAAGAGAAAATTTTGTTTTAATAGGAGAGGCAAAAGGAATCTTCTCTCTCTTCTTAGGGAAGTGTTTTATACCTTTCTTGAGTGGGAATTGATATTTAATGGTGCCTTCTTTCATATCAATAATGGCACCAACAGTTCTAAGAAAAGGTCTTCCCAAAATAATAGGACAAGAAGCATTGCATTCAACATCCAAAACATAGAAATCAATGGGGGCATAGGCATTTTTAACCATAATAAGAACATCATTAATACACCCCATGAGTTTCTTTTTAGCATTATCATCAAGTTGGACATTTAAATAATAATCTTCCAACGGTGGTAAATCAAGCATTTCATAAATCCTTCTAGGCATAATAGAAACACTACTATCAAGACCACATAAAGCTTTGAGATCAAAATCATTCACTTTCATATTAATGATGGGTTCCCAACCATCTTCTAATTTCGTAGGAATAGAAGCTTTGTGTTTCATCTTTTCTTCTTTAATTTTTATGAGAGCATCAATAATGTGTTTTGTAAAGGCCATATTCATAGTACTAGCATGAGGAATTTTAGCAAGCTTTTGTAGGAACATAATTACTTCAAAGATATTACAACCATCAAGATCAAAATCATAATCACCATCTAAAGTAGTAGAGCTATTGTTTCCCATATTTCGAAGAATTTCAGCATTTTTATTAGAAAAGGTTCCATTGGTTTTAGGTATTGTTGCAGAAGGAACTTCATGTGGTTTGCTAGCATTAACATTAGTGGTGGTGATAGTAGAAATACTAATATTTCTAGCAATTTCATCTTATCTTTCCCACTTAGCATGCAATTCAGCTAACAATCTAACATTTTCATCAATTCTAACTTGTATGGAATTAGTAGTAGCAAAGGGGCTTTGAATGGGTTCAGGTTTAGCAGCCATTTTATTCAAAGAAGATTGTGCTTCAGACAATGATATTATACTTCTTTCAGCATTAGAGAGTTTTTCCTCAATAGTTTTATTGAAAGCAGTTTGTTTACTAATGAAATCTTTAAGCATGACTTCAAGTTCAGAGGGTACACTTTTATTATTGTTGTAGGAATTGCCATAAGCATTACCATTGTTGGGAGGATATGGCCTATAATTATTATTACCAAAATTATTCCTGTAGGCATTGTTGCTAAAATTATTATTTCTAATAAAGTTCACATCAACTTGATCTTCTTGAGCAACCAAAGAAGCTAAGGCAACATGATATGGATCAATATGAGCTTTCCCATTAACAAGCATAGACATAATAACATCAATTTTATAACTTAGGAAGGAGGTCTCTTCAACATAATTTACCTTCTTACCTTGTGGAGCCCTCTCAGTGTGCCATTCAGAATAGTTAACCATCACATTATCCAGAAGCTTTGTTGCAACACCCAAAGTAATGGTCATAAAGGTACCTCCAGTAGCAGAATCCAGAATATTTCTTGAAGAATATTTCAGTCCTGCATAAAAGGTTTGGATAATCATCCAAGCAGTTAGTCATGAGTGGGACAATTCTTTACCAAAGATTTCATTCTTTCCCAAGCTTGAGCAACATGTTCATTATCAGATTGTTTAAATATCATTATTTCACTTCTCATAGATATAATCTTAGCAGGAGGATAGTATTTTCCAGTGAAAGCATCTTTGCATTTAGTCCAAGAATCAATACTATTTGTAGTTAGGGATAGCAACCATTCTTTAGCTTTTCCTCTCAAAGAGAAAGGATACAATTTAAGCTTAATAATATCTCCATCTATATCCCTATGTTTTTGCATCTCACAAAGTTCAACAAAATTATTAAGATGAGCAGTAGCATCTTCAGGTTTAATTTCAAAGAAAGTAGCTTCAGGAACAGGTGGAGCAATAGGCATGCACATGAAATCATTGTTGTTGGTGCTAGTGAAGTCACACAACTTAGTGTTTTCAAGAGTAGTCATTTTTTGTGTTTTTAATATAAAGAAGCAAATTAGTACAACTATTTTTTTGTGTTTTTGATAAAGAAACAAGCAAACTGAGAAAAAATAAACTTAGCAAAACAAAAAAAAAGAAAGTAAAGAGATTGGTTATGAGGGACTCCCCTTGTGAAGATGTACTTAACTCCCTAGCAACGACGCCAGAAAAAGCTTGATTGATGGCTCACAATGTATCGAGCTCGTTGGGGAACCCCAAGAGGAAGGTATGATGAGCACAATAGCAAGTTTTCCCTCAGTTATGAAACCAAGGTTATCGAACCAGTAGGAGCAAGGAAACACCTCCAAGGTGTTGTTTCCAACTTGGAATCCTTCACAACACAACCACAGAACTTTGCCCCCAACTTACAGTGAGGTTGTCAATCTCACCAGTTTTGGTGAAAACAAAGGATTAACCATATTGTGTGGAAGATAGTAATTGCTTGCAGAAAGTAAACAGTAAACAGTAAATAGCTTGTAGATTGATGGTAAAAGAATGGACCGAGGTCCATAGTTCACTAGAGGTGATTCTCCTTAAGATAGATGACATGTTGGGTGAACAAATTACAACGGGGCAATTGATAGACACCAAGAAAGCATACGTGCATATACTAATCATCTTGACTCCTATGAGATTTGATTGGGCATTACAACATTATACATAGACCGTAATCCAACTACATCTATGACTAATAATCCACCTTCAGGTTATCATCCGAACCCCCTCTAGTATTAAGTTGCAAGCAACAGATAATTGTATTAAGCAAAGTGTGTAAAGTAAACAATACGATTGTTCTATGAACAAATGTTTGCTGTTTTCTCCCTAGTAGCAACAACACATCTAGTACCTTAGAGATTTCTGTCACTTCCCTAGATTACTAGAGGCATGAACCCACTATCGAGCATAAATACTCCCTCTTGGAGTTGCTAGCATCTACTCGACCAAGATAGCTACCAACAACGGAAAGCATGCAAGATCACAAATAACATAGACATGATAGAATCAATAATCAATCTGAAATAGCATCTCAATATCCATCGGATCCCCGCAAACACAGCATGTAGGATTACAAATAGACGATCTTGATCATGAACGGAGCTCACAAGATCTAAACATGGTAGGACAAAGAAGAAGGACCAAGCATCTAGCTACTACATGGACCTATAGTCCAGGGATGAACTATTCACGCATCACACCGAAGGCAGTCATGGTGATGAAGAAGGCCTCTAGGGTGATCTCTCCCCTCCGGCAAGGTGCCAGGAAGAGCTTCAGATCCCTCCCGATCTAGGGATGGAGATGGCGGTGGCTACAGACTCTTTCGTGGAGTTTTGATCTGGTCCTTTGGGTTTTTGTCCCGGGGGCAATATAGGCGAAGGGGCAAGGTTGGTGGAGCGTGGGGGGGGGGGCCCACACCAGGTGGCGGCGTGGCTAGGGCTGGCCACGCCACCCTAGGGTGTGGCTGCCCTGGTTCCCCTCTTTGTCTCCCCTCCGAACTCCGTATTCCTTCTGGTGAAATATTGACTTGGGCTTTTGTCCGGCCCAATTCTGAGAATATTTCCTTACTAGCTTTTCCGAAACCAAAAATAGCAGAAAACAGGCAACTGGCACCGTGGCATCTTATTAATAGGTTAGCTCCAAAAAATGTGTAAAAATACTCCAAAGTGTGGACAAAACATAAGCAAGTAGATATAAAACAAGCATGGAAAATCAAAAATTATAGATACGTTTGCAACGTATCACATCCACATCCAATATTCTTTGGACTTATCTTTACGGAAAAGAACAACCTCACTCGTCTTCACTCGGAAAATGTAAAATTGAATGTGCTTTCCTGGTAGTTGGACACTCACACCCACAACACTTCTTACTACTAGAAGATGCACCCATCTACCTCTAAAATGATATTCAATGCAAGAGCAATCTATCACGCTTACTTGTAGATCAAGTTTGACCTAATTTCGTTAAATTGTGAAGATGCAAAATCTTAGTAAGAAGTTGAACCTATCGTTAAAACTCACATTGTTTTCTAACATATTAATTGTGACCCCTCGATGGGTACCTCCAAATTAAAAGCTTTTTTGTAGAACTTTCAAAGCAAAACCTACAATTTACTTGTAGTTTCAAATTTGACCTAATTTCGATAAATTGACATAAAGTCGTTAAAATGGGAAGAGTTAGCGAGGAAGTTTGAAAACTCATAAAACATGGGAATCATTGGTACAATATGTTGGTCCACTATATATGTGTGTAAACTTGGCTTGTGGCATTCACATCCAATATTCTTCGGACTTTTATTTACGGAAAAGAACAACCTCGCTCGTCTTCACTCGGGAAATGTAGAATTGAATGTTCTTTCCTGATAGTTGGAAACTCACACTAACGACATTTTTTACTACAAGAAGATGCGCTGATCTACCTCTGAAAAGACATTTAATTCAAGAGCAATCTATCGCGCTTAGTTGTAGCTCAAGTTTGACCTACTTTCGTTAAATTGTCAAGATGCAAAATCTTAGCAAGAAGTTGAACCTATTTTCAAAACTCTTGGTGTTTTCTGATATATTAATTGTGACCCCTTGATGGGTACCTCTAATTTTTTCGTAAAACATTCAAAACAACCTACAATTTACTTGTAGTTTCAAATTTGACCTAATTTCAATAAATCGACATAAAGTCATTCGGTCAAATGGGAAGAGTTAGCTAGGAAGTTTGAAAACTCATAAAACATGGGAATCGTTGGTACAACATATTGGTCCACTATATATGTCGGTAAACTTGGCTTCTGGCATTCAAATCCAATATTCTTCAGAAATTTCTTTACGGAAAAGAACAACCTCGCTCGCCATCACTTGGAAAATTGAGAATTGAATGTTCTTTCCTGATAGTTGGAAAATCACACCGACGACACTTTTTACTATAAGAAAATGTAGTCATCTACCTCTAAAAAGTCATATGTTTCAAGAGCAATCTATCGCGCTTACTTGTAGCTCATGTTTGACCCAATTTCGTTAAATAGTATCATGATGCAAAATCTTAGCAAGAAGTTAAACCTATTGTCAAAACTCTCGGTTGTTTCTCATATATTGATTCTGACTCCCCAATGGGTACCTCCAAAAGCTTTTTCATAAAAATTTCAGAGAAACCTACAATTTACTTGCAGTATATAGTTCAAATTTGACCTAATTTTGATTAATCAACATAAAGTTATTCAAGTGGGCAGAGCTATAAGATAGGAAGTTTGAGAACTCATAAAACATGGGAAATCGTAAGTACAATATGTTGGTCCACTATATATGTGTGAAAACTTGGCTTGTGGCATTTAGATCCATATTCTTCGGACTTTCCTTTACAGGAGAGAATAATCTCGATATCACTCAGAAAATTGAGAATGTTCTTTCTTGATAGTTGGAAACTCACACAGACAACATTGTTTACTACATGAAGATGCACCCATCTACCTCCAAAAAGACATTTAATTCAAGAGAAATCTATCACGCTTACTTGCTTGTAGCTCAACTTTGACCTAATTTTGTAAACTTGTCAGGATGCAAAATCTTAGCAAGAAGTTGAAACTATCATCAAAACTCTCAGTGGTTTCTGATATATTGATTGTGACCTCCCGATGGGTACCGCAAAAGATTTTTCTTAGAATTTTCAAAGCAACCTACAATTTACTTTTAGTTTCAAACTTGACCTAATTTCGATAAATCGACATAAAATCATTAAAATGGGCAGAGTTAGCTAGGAAGTCATTCAAATATCGACTGCCATTTAATTCAAGAGTGATCTTTTGTGCTTACTTGTAGCTCAAGTTTGACCTAATTTTCTTAAACTGTCAGGATGCAAAATCTTAGCAAGAAGGTAAACGTGTCATCAAAACTCTCGGTAGTTTATGATATGTTAATTGACCCCCAAATGGGTACCTCTAGAAGATTTTTCATAAAACATTCAAAGCAACCTACAATTTACTTGTAGTTCAAATTTGACCTAATTTTCATAAATTGGCATAAAGTCATTCAAGTTGGCAGAGTTAGCTTGGAAGTTTGAAAGATCATAAAACATGGGTATCGTCAGTACAACATGTTGGTCCACTATTTATGTCTGAAAACTTGGCTTGTGGTATTCAGATCCATATTCTTTGGAGTTTCTTTACGTAAAAGAACAATCTCGTCATCACTCGAAAAATTGTGAATTAAATCAGCAAAAGGTCACCAAAGTGTGCTAAGTTAGCTGGGAAGCTTGAAACATCCTATTTCTAAAAACTTTGGAATTATAAGAAACTATGGTCCACTTTGTCTGATAATCGGGGCAGTATAATTTTCTTTTTATTATGGTAGGTCCCGTAGGAGCGAGGTGCTTTAGTTAACACCGGTCGGTGGAAGTACAAGTTACATCAAGTACCTCATAAAAATGAAAATTACAACCAAGTCTATGCATTTGCACAAGATCCCTGAAACTAAGCAATGAAGTGTTTTCCGAGGTTTGCGCGTATTCTAGATACTGTAGAGCCAAACTTTGTTCTGAAATAATGTACATTCTAGCTTTTACTACTATTACGTAGTAAACAAGAACCCATAAAATAGAGCAACCGTACTCTCTATTGGAGTAGTAACTTGGATTGGTTGTTCTCATATCTAAGTACTACTACTAATAATAATTTATCAAAAAAAGTACCACTAATAAATGCAGTATGTTTGATTTTTCTAAGATGTACTACTAGTACTAGTACTAGTACTCCCTCTGTCTGGGATTATTAAGTCCATTTAAATTTGATAAGACCAAAAAAGTTAATTACAGGTTGGTGTCAAAGACATGCATGCAGTCCTCGGTCTCTCCCCTGCAACACTATATACCCTGCACCAGGCCGCAAGCATTTCCATCTCTCTCCAGGAGTAGATCTTCTTGCCTCTCACGTGTATCTTCTTGCCTCGGTTTCTCCCTCAGTCTGTAATGTACTGTCTAGTACAATAGAGCGTGACACCTTCTTTACTCACCTATCAATTTTCTGCAGCCTTTTTGTTTTGACAAAGCATGTACAGCGTGTGGACACTGTCTAAGAAAAAAGTGGCCAAGTGCAGAGCCTCAGCCGGCGCTGGTGCACCGATGCCTAGCGTATTGCTATAAACTCATACCAATACTGTACGAAACTCAATCAATATACTCTTCAATATACCCACCCGACCCAGGTTTTTGGCCAGCGGGCACTACATCGGCGAGCCAATCTTCCCTCTATAACCACTCCCACAAGTTTGTGTACTGCGTTGGCAGATTCTAACGTGAGCCAACTGCTATGGAAGTCGTCGAGTCTGAGACGATGATTGAGTGCCCCTATGACGACTGCTTTAGCTTGGTCGCCTTTGACAAGCTCAACGAGCACAAGATCGCGTGCCCACACAGCCCGTGCTCCTGCATGGATCGCGCCTATGATTTTTTTGCCTCGCTGGTAGGGCTCCTTCCCCACATGAAGGAGGCCCACAGGGTCATAGTAACCAGGGCCATCTACGGCAGCGCCGTCTTTTGCCTCATCCCGATTCCGCCACCAACAAGCATGAGGGTATTCACATGCTTCCTCTACAGGGATGACGGTGTCGTGTTCGGCCTGACCATCAGCACGCTCGGCCTGGCCACCATCGTGTCCTTGGTGTGCATCCGGCACGACAAGTGCTTGTGGTCACGGTACACGGTTTAACTCTGTGCGCCTGGCCTACTGAGGTCGATGGACTTGTCAATGGTCGAGAGCCTTAATGCGGTAATCGAGCTGACGAGCAGCTCGTTGCCGGCCAACTTCCCGTCCAACAAGCTCAGGATGTACCTCGCGGTGCCGCCACGGTTCCTGATGAAGGTTGGAGAGTCCACCCATGTATCTTTTAGGATTTTTATCGACGGGAAAAAATGATCTTAAACTATGACTGATGATCAAGACTGTAATGGTGTATTAGCAGATAAATAGTACTACTAGTAGTACTACTTACTACCCCAGTTTACTAGTAGTAGTCGCATGTAGGTTCTCTTTTGGCACTAGGAACGATGCATTTTGGATGTAAACTAAGTTTGTTGCTAATGTTATTACTGAGTATTTAGGGGTTTATTATGACTTTTATGTAATTTTTCACTTCTACGGCATGGACCAGAGATAAACACACTAACCATTCTTACGGTGCTTCGATTTAGTCATCTAACTCAGTGATTATGAAAGTTTATGCCTAAACTTGTCAATTCGACTTGATTTAAGTCTTGAACTAGGATTGCCGTCGAAATTGCGCTGGTGTGGATGACACATCGACGTGGGTACAGCGTGTAGGATAGGCTGCCCTAGAATTTTGCACGTAGCACATCCCGCATCTCGAATAATAAACAAGAGGCCCAATATTTGCATATCAACTGCCACTTCCCCTTCCCGCACATCCTTCCGGGTAAGCAACACCATGTCGTTTTCACCTCCATGCCACTTTATTTTTGTTTTGTTCGAGAGAAGGAAGCAAAGTGATGCTTAGACCAACTCAACATATTACACCCATTCGGTTACATTACAAAAAATAAAATTAGCTCAACATCCATATTAAGAAGGAAATTTAGCTCAAACATGTGAGAAAACTGGAGGCAAATCCAAAGCATCCCACCTCACTAACCCTATGACAAGGACACACTTGAAGAAATACTATTAGGATTGCCGTGGACATTGGTCTGGTCGGTGTACTTCTTCAAGAAACAATGCTCGCATTGGTCACACTTAACGATGAGCAGCTCTATGTTGGGCACACAATACTCTTTCGGACTCGAGCTCCAACCACTAGAGCCGCCACTCGCCATACTCGAGCTCCAACCACGAGATGCACTCGCACGGGAAGATCAGGGAACAAGCCAAGGGAAATCAATAGAACTAGGGTTAGGTATGTGCAATATTTGGAACTGAACATATCTTATAATTATCTGACATGTCAGTTTCACAAAATCAATCTTGCAGGAGATTAGCTCACCCTATATGAGAGGCACTATGTGCGATGTTATAGGACATATGCTCTCCTACATGCATGACCAACGTCCACGTGTCATCCAGGCTAACACAATTTTGACTGCAAACCTCTCTTACATGTAAATTTAGTCATGTTGACAAGTTTGTGTGTAAAATCTAGCAAATCACGAGTTGGAGGGCTAAATCGAGCCCCCCAACACAAGTACAAGGATTGTTTGTGTTCTTAACTCCATGGACCATGCATAATCAAATGACAATGCATGGTTGCAATCTACGTGAGGATGCATTATAATGGAGAATATTGTGTGTTTCATGTGATCGTGAAGCACCAGCTCATGCCCTTCGTGAGTATGTGCCATAAATACATTAATGATTTTGCCCATAGTTTTGTCCGATAAAGCAAATTGGTATAACTTCTGCGTATTGCGGTACACCGATTGACTTCTTGACGAACACCCATATACGCTAATCGAGCCTACGAGCTACACATTCTGGGGTAGGGTCGCGCTTTGAGATCTCACATTCCTCGCGGTGCCTATGCGGTACAATACCACTACTATTGGAACGTCCGATATGACGAAGAGGTATTTTTTCAATGTTGAGGCTTTCTTCGGTTCCTCCCCATTTTCTCAAATTTAAGAAATTGCAAACACAAGGAGGGTCAGGATTAACCAATGCCTCTTTGGCTTGGAGGACATGAAGGGTTATCGGAAAATCCTAGCCATTCGTATGTTTTCAGTTTTCTAAGTTTGGGAGAATGGGAGGACACCAGAGTAAAACTCTTATTTGTTTTCATTGACAAGAAGAATTAATCTTCATCTTCTCATCTAATGGTCCTAACGTGAATCAGATGATATATTAATTACTAGTAGTCGGAGCCAAGGTCTCTTTGGGATTAGGAAGGTTGTATTTGGCTATAAAATGAGTTTTACAGCTTACTATTCCATACTATGTTACTTCTACTACTACTAGTCTTACCACTATATAGTGTACGAGTAACTTTGAATATTGACCGTTGGATTAAGACTCATGAATCCTAACATTTCCAGCCATTGGATCTTCTTTTCCATTCCAGCATCTAGAAAATTCTATTGATAGTCTTCATCACATATGCTATGCACAAAATTCAAAACACACTTCTCCATCATTTTAGAATCTTCTCCCTTGTTTCTCTGGACCATGTTACCAAAAATTTCAAGTTTTAGATAGCTAATAATCATTGACTTCTACATGATATACAAAGTACAAGAATGAAATATACATCCATACTTTATAGATGTTGATCAAATTTATATTTTTTCTGCTTTACCTATTATAATTTTATGTAGTGATGATATGTCAGACGTCTATTATCTTAGTCTCACGTGCATGGCATGTGCAACTTACTAGTATGGAGTAGTACTCCATCCATCCCAAATTAATTGATTTCGCATGTACTCCCTCCTTCACAAATTAGGACGCGCATTAGTTTTTGTCAAAGTCAAACATAATAAACTTTGACTAAATATCTAGAAAATAATATGAACATCTACGACATCAACTCAATGTTATCGGAATCATCATGAACCATGTTTTTATATTATATGCATTTGATATTATGTAAGTTAGTATGTTTGTACATATAGTTGGTCAAACTTTATAAATATTGACTTTGAAAAAACCTACTATGCTTTCTAATTTGGAAATGAGGGAGCATCTAAATACTAAAATGCGTCGAGATACATGCGTATCTAGACAAAGCCAAGTCAGTTACTACTATATTAGGATGGAGAGGGTAATTATTTATAAGTATTCGATTTTTCACAATTTTTTACTGCTACGGCACGTGCCCACGACTAGGGCATGGACCAATGCATAATAATCACGTGACCATGCGGTGGCAATCTACTCCGTACTAGTAGTATTGGATTACCCTATGTGCGGAGGCGCACTAGTAGAGCACACCTGGACGTGACTACTACAGTATATATTGGCACAACTTATACTTTTGGTGCCACAAGATCAATATGGAACTCTCTATGTAACATTACTGTACTAGTACTTCTTGTAGTATGTCATGCTAGTAGTAGTACTACTATACCCCGTAGTTTTTTGAACGCGTAGTAAAATAGTGTAGTAAGTCTGTTTGGTCAAGCTACATGCAACGAGCATTGGTTCAAGAGGACAATTCAGTTTAGATATCCAAATTTCTACTCTACCCCGATGGCTCAAGACACGAAGCAGCTAGTACTCCTCTATCCTTCGGCTATCGCCCAGATCAAAATAAACAAGCAAAAGATTGTGTATCTTGGAAATTGTCATGGCCATTTATTATCTGCAGAGCTTTATTTTGTTTCTTTCGAGACACCTGCAAAGACTGATACATACTAGTACTAGTAATAACGTGCTACGATTGGGTCCTACAGCTAGTACTAGACATAGACTCTAGTAGCTATTCTTATCGCACTGAATTATCCAAGAAGTGGAGTTCCTTTTTTTCCAAGAGGTGGAGTTTCTTTTTTTCTCCAAGAGGTGGAGTTCCTTTCTTTTCTGAGAGAGGAAACCTTTTTTATTCCTTCTTTGATTCAAAGAAATTCAAAGGATTTGCGAAGAATTTTGTTCCTTAGGAAATAATCCTACGTTATTTTTTTGATTCATAGGATTCCAATATATATGAATCATGTCCTGTTTGGAACGCAGGATAGGAAAAATACAGGAATAGGAAAAACACGGGAATTGAATTTCCTTCAAAGTATTCCGTTGCCCTCTAATTTTTAGGAAAATTTCCATCCACTCCACCCTCGTGGTATAATTGTTTTGCTTTCCTTGTGATTCAAACACATACTTGATCCAAATTCCTGTAGTTTTGTCTTTCTATATTTTGAGAATCCTGCAAATCAAACGATCCCTGAGAGATGGTCTTCCTTTTTTTTGTCTTTGATCATTTTTTGTTTGAACATAGGGTCATAGAGCTTCCTCGAAACACGAGGAGGGAGTCATTTGCACAAACCTCCAACAACTGGATTTGAAATTGCAGGGAACTCTAGATAATCATGATAGTATAGTTGCAAGAAACTACTATAATTACTTTTGGGTACAAATGCTGCACATAGCACAAAATTTTCGATTAGCCCTATTAACATTATTTCTTACATACCCGGGGCTCAATAGTTAGAGCTCATTGCAACTACGACTCTAATTGTTGGAGGTTTGTGCAACTAGCCTCAGTTGGAGCCCCACCCCTCCACTCGCCCACCTTCTGCAGTACTAGTAGTACTACGCACCATTAGCCTTTGTCTTCTCCATCTCACCCTGGCCGCCAGCTCCCACCAACGATCTCGCAACCTCCTTCCATGGTGAGATCGAGCAAGGTCAGTAAAGATCCTGAGCAGTTTCAGAAGGTGTTCAACGAAGGCCCGCTTCAAGTACTCATCAACATTGCGACGCCACCACCGCCACGAGCCTCATCGATTCGTCCGAACATATTCTTCAATTAGCAAAAGAGAGCGGAACTACGTCTTCTTCTCATCCGTTTGGCCTCCCAGGTGTTCTTCATTCTCACCCGATGGTGAGACTGTGGGAATCCAAAGACTGCTTCAAAGTGGCGGGCAGCCCATGCAAGCTGACACCGCTGGACAGGTTCTCCTCTGATGCTATGATGCCAAATGGTTTTGATGAGCAGCGAGCAGGCAGAAATGGAGATTGGATCGTCACAATTGGGCCCGAGATTGTTATTCCGCAAGTGTTGGGGTTTTAACCAACCGAAGGTTCTGCACTTACATTCCAGGATGATGCTGATGAAGGTCGACGTACTAAACTGCAGAAGATAGTCATTTTCCAAGTTCCGATAGCTGCTAGGGGATACAAAAATTTCTCCCTTGTTGCCATTTTCGATTTCAAGATTATTGTCCTTAACGGGAATGATAGTCATGGATGGTCAGTTTGTGTGAACGGGTTCGAGGGCTACTTCAGATACTATGATGCTATTATCCAACACGATCATGTGTTCGCCATGACCGAGAATGGCTATATTTATGCATGGAAGCTGTAACATCCCAAAACTTTAATCCAAGCTTAACAAGATCAAATCATCCAAAAATAAGGTTAACAAAAACTTTTCCAAATTTAAAATGAAAGCATTCATATGTGTATGCATTTAAAATAGGAGTTGTTTGAATTGCCATGATTGATTGATCCAATGCTTGTAAAATGTTTCTTAAGTGATTTAAACATCATCTACATCATTCCCAAACATTTTTCTTAAAGAAAATCAAATCAAAAAGAATTAAAAAGAAGGAATGGTCATTTTGGCAAATTTAACTCTCATGCCTACTTTGGTATTCCTAGTACTCAATTCTTGACAGAAACAATTCTTGATCTTTGCACCCCATGCTAGTACACATAATGAGGTACCAAGGCCCACCTTTTGATCTGCTAAAAACATTATGTTAACTATGTTGAATGATAGTAGATCACCCCTATTTCAAAAACCATCTATCTGAGCTCCATTTTCAAAACCCTTGCAACCAGAGACTACCTATCACTAGTGGAGATCACTCAAAAATTTTGAAACCAAAATTCAAAACTTTCTTTCATGCGGCCATTTCATCAAACACTTGGCATGCATATTATCACCTCTAATCCTAGCTCACTGTTTTGAACAGGGTTTTGCCCCCAATTGATCCTCTTTTATCTCCTTTGTCCCCTCCTAGTCTAACTAGACCCTTAACACCCGTCTCCCTTGTCCCTAAACCTCTTGCCATGTCAACCCGAGGGAACGGTCGCCGGCCAAACTTTGCCCCGCCATAGCAGACCATCTCCCCCTCTCTCGCCATGTCTAGGAGGTAGCCAGGAGCTCACCGCCACCCCATGTCCCTTGCCCGAGCCCAGAGCAGCAGTGGACCACCAAGCACAAACCGCGCCCAGTGCCACCACACCATGCCAGTGCCGCCCCCATAGCATGCTCTGTCCCCGCTTGCACAGACCGCCCCTTGGCACCAGCCCACGCCCGCCGCTCCACCTCGACCTGGAGAACACCCAGACATCCCCGTTCGCCGCCCAAAGCCTCACAGCCACCGCTCGCCGTGGACACCGCCGCCTCTGCCTCTCAGAGCGCCACCTCGCCCAGACCGCGTGCCACCGCCCCTACGTTCGCATTTAAGTTCCAGAGCACTGCCAGGGAACTGCCCATCAATCGCCACCCCCAGCCATGCCTCTACCTCGTCGTAGCCTTGTCGCCACCGTCGCCTGCCCATCCCGCTCGGTCTCACCGTCGGGCCTATAAAAGGAGCCCTCCTCAGCCTCTTCTCTCCACACCATTCCACTCCCCTCACCTCTCAAAACCTCACCCACCTCTAGCCGGAGCAAGGCGAGCTCTGCCTCGCCGGAATTGGAGCTGGAGCAGCCGCGGCAGGAGGAGAAGGGCGCCGTTGATTTCGACCACCCCAAACTCCGCCGCAACCGCGCCTCGCCTCGTCGTCGTCTTCCACGTCATTTGCCCGCCTCGCCGACCCCGCTGGAGCCCTGGTACACCCCCAGTAGACCCCCACCGAGCCGCTAGGGTTCGAGTTCGCCGGCGACCTGTTCATCGTCGACGACGACCCTCAGCCGTTGATCTCGCTTCTAATCCTACGGCCCACAGCGTGCGTTTTAAGTGCCGCTGACACGCGGGACCCCCCTGTCAGCTGAGCCCCGCGCCGCGGAGCGCCACTGGGCCGGCCCACGTCCTTTCCCGCGCTAGCCCATCGATTCAAATCTGGATTTTTCTTTTTTAGTTAAATCTAGTTTCTGTCCACTATTTCAAAAATCAATTCAGAGAGTTCTAGAAATCCAAATTGCATCAAACCAATTTTGTCTGAAAGGTATTAAAATGATCTATCCAAGCCCGTTGGATTTAATTCAATTAGAGTTATAGATCTCTCCTAATAAAAATAACAAAACATAAGCTTCTGCAACTTGCAACATTTTTATAAAATCTACCAAGTTAGCTTTTGAGTTGATTCCAACTCTCAAAAATCACATTTCTTCATATATATATAAATATGTAATAATATTAAGGTTTACATGCAGTGACTTTCGTCTAGTACCAAAATAATGCTATATAGGCATTTCTAGTCACTTTAAATCATTAAATAATAAACTTAAACTAAAGTAATATTGATACAACCTTTAAATCTCATTCCCACATGTTAGAATATGTGGTGAGGACATGTGTCCACATGATCCCATATTTTAGTGGTGAATATTAAATTTTAGTTAATATTTCAATGAGTAGAAATTACTTTTCTAAAATAAAAGGTTGAAACTATTGAATTAAACTTGTGATGCTTGTGATGATAATAGATCATCAATTGTGTGTTTTAGAATGATACTTAGCCTAGTTAAGTATTGTTTCGTGATTGTCTACTCCCTATATATTTATAGACGCTAGTACCGACCAAGCTTTCGAGGAGGAGGAGTTCTATCAAGAAGAAGAAGAAAACTTCAACCACTGCACCAACCAAGGCAAGCTATTGTGAGCAAGCTAGAATTAAACTAGATGGTTTAGCAAAGATGCCTTAAGCATGCTTTGATCACACCCCTTTGACTATTAGTACCCCAAGTCTTACCTACAAGTTTTACCCCTCTTAGGTTATACAAAGTTCTTTACTTGTTTTGAAGGTAGCATAAAAAGTTTGACCTACTTGGAAACCTTTAGATGTCATTCTATGGCATGAGATTGATCCCATCTTTCCACCTTAGTGAACACTCTTAACTTAGTATTTTAGAATAGATCAAAAACTTGAGTCACTTTAGATGGGAATACTTGGTGAAAATGAACTGTGAAAACCTTGGAATGATGAGTCATTCTATTGAGATGCTTTGACATGTGTTGAGAGACACAACTGGTTTATGATGATGAAAATGATGAGGCATGAGCCTTAACCTTTTTATAAAACTGATGGTTGTATTCGGATGCGATACCATTCCAAATTTACCGTACAACCACATTACCTGAATTGGGTAAGGCTTAGCTGGAAATTTATATGCATTAGTATTAGTTCCCTCACGGGAGAGGTTTGAGATGAGGCTACCTCTCAATGTTGTCCACCTATGCAAAGGCCCAAGATGATGATGGTCATGGTTGGGAGGCCATGCTCATAGGAGAGGTGCTTGTACTAGGGTGTGTAAAGGGAAGGTTATGTTTGATTATCTGCATACTAAGTATGATGATTGGGTTATCCCCACGGATGTATCGAATCTTGTGGTGAAAGTGTACCACCTCTGCAGAGTGTCAAACTATTCGAATAGCAGCGTCATGATTATGGACAGTTGGAATGGCCATACTGTTTCATTGTCAGATGTTTTCTAAATAACTTGAAATGAATGATGAACTTTGACTTGACCACAACAGGGTTGTGTTGATGATAATAGCTTCCCAGTTTAAGTGATTCTAGAACTTTACTTTATATTTCTTTGCTTTTGAACTCAGCTTAGGTTTCAAACTTAACTTTATGGTTAAACTTAGATTTAGCACTTTAACTTAGAATTATAGTACCTGTTAATAGTAGTTTGCGAGTACTTGAAGAGTACTCATGGCTTTTGTCCCTGGCTATTATCATGGCCAGACTATTAAGGAGATTATCAAGATGATGGTCAGCAGGACGACTATGATAACTAGGACTATCTGCCTTCGTCACTATTGCCTGTGCCCCTGAAGATGGACCCCACCGCTACGCTATCTTTTATTTCCGCTGCTTGATGTATTAAAGACTGGATCATGAGATCCTTATTTGTGTAAAACCTTATGTATGGTTTGTAATGGATGATGTACTGTGATATCCAATCTGTTATGTCTCGCAAAAATGGTACTCCTGGGATTGCGAGGTATGGCATAACGGGCATCTGGGATTAAAAATCTGGGTGTTGACAAGTTGGTATCAGAGCCATCCTGACCATAGGAGACCCTAGTTAGAATGGACGTCCAAACCAAAAACTTAGCTTCAAAACCAAAGTGAGTATTTATGAAAAACTGTATTCCCCTCTTACCCTTATGAACTCATTCTTTCTCAAAAAGTCATGTTCCTCAAAATTCTTACATTACTACTTAAAATTTGACACACTTGATCACTTCACTAACTCCCTCATCCTTAATTCTTGTAGATGGAGACTCAGTTCAGCAAGTTTTACCAGTTGGGAAACGGAGGTCAGCTAATCTTTGAGAGGGATCTGGATTCACTGTCGGAGTTACTGGGACGCCCACATCCGGAGTTTCTTGGAGCTCAACTTCCAGGACCCCCAGGAGGAGACCTACATTGGCTAGTCACCGCGGATCTTCGGGGAAGCATCGAAGCACCAACTTCCAGGAGAATTCAGTTCTCCGTGAGAGAGAACAACTGGCTAGATGGATTAGCCAGGGCAATGCATGAAGCTCTCGCATGTCTATGTTCCCTCAGCGTCAACAAGATCCAAGGAACCCGTTTTGCCCACTATGCAAGACGTGACTTCATGGGAATGCCGATGGAGATGCCAAGTCACCCAGAGTTGAGGCGTCTAGTGGAGAACCTTGATTTCTTGCTTCATGACAGACAGCAGGAACTGGATAATGCCAGGGAGTTAGCCAACCAGAACCGTGCCATTGCCGACCAGAAGGCCCAGACTTTCGCACTGCTCGTCCATGATCGCCAGTCTCTTTGTCGCCAGCGTGCAAAGAAGGATCGTACCATCACCCGTCTTCGCAAGAAGGTGGCTGACCTCGAGAAGACCGTCAAGGAGCAGGAAGCTCAGCTTGCCGCCAAGGAAGAAGAAGATGAGGGTGAAGACATCCAGGGAGATATGGATTCTTACCTCAGCAACGATGATGACTTTCTGGAGGAGGATGCTGTAGACTTCTACACTGATGATGAAGACTCCGACTTCATCGACGATGAGTAGATGCACTAGAGCACTGTCGTAGCATGAGATGTATCATCTCATTGTATCGTAGCGTGCAGAATGGTTCTTCAAACCATCTGTTTTCCCCTTTGATTGTTGTGGTGTGTGTTGTATTGGGTGCTTGCTTGCATGAGTGAAAAAGAAGTTAGTTGAAAAACCTAAGTCTAACTCTATGTTTTAGCTTTGAAAACCCAAAACCATGAACCTTAGAATTTCCCTCTTACCCTATATCTATCTCAATCTTCAGATGACTCGTGGAAACCAAGGAGGGAGCAGCTCGTCGCAGGACCCAATGCTGCAGATCTTGTAGAATCTCATCACGGACCGTGAAGCAAGCAGGGCCGAACGTCAAGCCAACTTAGCAACATTGCAGCAGATCGCCCAAATGGCTCTCAACAACCAAGGACAGGGAAATCAGGATCACCAAGGATCCAAACTCAAAAACTTTCAGAACACCAATCCCCCAATCTTTAACCAATCTGAAAACCCATTAGATGCTGATGACTGGTTAAAGACCATGGAAAACAACTTAGAGGTTGCCATGGTTGATCAGAATGAGAAAGTTCTCTTCGCCACCCACTATCTGGCGGGAGATGCAAGAGCTTGGTGGAATAACATCCGCAATATGAACCATGGCCAGGTGATGACCTGGGAAGCATTCAAGGTCAAGTTCAGCCGCACCCACGTGCCGCAAGGTCTTTTCAACAGGATGAGAGATGAATTCCGCGAATTGAAGCAAGGAAGAATGACTGTGGTAGAGTACCGTGACAGATTCTTGTCACTTGCCAGATATGTACCGGATGAGATCAACACGGAGGCCAAGAAGAAGGAGAGATTCTTAAACGGACTGCATGATGAGATGCAGAATGTCCTCGTCAACATCCGTTTTGATGATCTCGAAGAGCTAGTCGACTCTGCCATTCAGATGGAAGGGAAGATTAACCAGGCAAATGACAACCGCAAGCGCCATATGATGCAGTGATGCGGATCGATAGTCACCAGAAGTACCGTCCCAACCCCTCACCAGGATATGCACCAAGGAACAACCGACCCCCAAATTCTCGCCCAAGCTACCCCAACCGTAGCGGAGGTAATGTGAAGTCCAGAGGAAACAATCCCAGCTCCGGCAATGCCAACAATTTCAACCGTGCCCCTCCCAAGAGCACCAACAACAACAACACTGCACCCAGAACTGGCAGCAATGCTGTACCTGTCGCAGTCAAGGACAAGTCCCAGATCACTTGTTTCGAGTGTGGAGTGAAGGGTCACTAATCCAATGAGTGTCCCAAGAAGACTGCCGCCAATGCCCCTATGAATGCCCCAGCTCAGCAGCAGCATCATGTTCAACTAGGAAGAAGATTTGCCCCAGGGAACCCGCACAATCGCAACGGTCGTCTCTTCCACATGAACGCAGAAGAAGCCCAGGAAGCGCCAGATGTAGTGCTGGGTATGTTTTCTATCAACTCAGTTTTAGCAAGAGTATTGTTTGATTCTGGAGCATCGCATTCATTTGTCACCGAAGAATTTGTATGCACTAGTAAGATTCGCCCAACCAACCTGAAGCATGTCATGATAGTTCAAATCCCCGGTTCAACCACAAAAGCTAGAAAATTTTGCAAAGTTGTACCTATCAGAATACATGGGATAGATTTTTATGCCAACCTAATTGTACTTGGAACCAAAGGATTGGAAGTAGTACTAGGTATGGGCTGGATGTCAAGGCATAAAGGTGATAGGCGTGCTAAGAAAGCCATCACCATGACCAGTAGTTACGGAGTAATAGTGGAGCATATCTCAAACCTTACCCCGTCAATTCAAGTGCAACAAGAGTGTAGCCCTGCCACCATAGACCAAGTCGAGTAGTGCGGAATACCCCGACGTATTCCCAGATGAATTGCCAGGTATGCCCCCGGATAGGGATATTGAGTTCATTATCGAACTAATCCCCGGAACCAGACCTATAGCCCAGAGACCCTATACCATGAACCCCTCAGAGTTAGTGGAACTGAAGAAGTAGTTGGATGCCATGTTAGCAACAAGCTTGATTCAGCCAAGCGCATCGCCGTGGAGATCACCAGTGTTATTCGTCGACAAGAAGGATGGAGGCAACCGTTTGTGTACAGATTACAGAAAGTTGAATGACGTCACCATCAAGAACAAGTACCCTTTGCCAAAGATAGAGGATCTATTTGATCAGTTGACTGGAGCTCAGGTATTCTCAAAGATTGATCTTAGGACTGGTTATCACCAACTTAAGATTCGTGCAACGGATATTCCGAAGACCGCCTTTACTACTCGCTATGGTTTATAAGAGTATACGGTTATGTCTTTTGGATTAACCAATGCCCCTGCTTATTTCATGAATCTCATGAATAAGATCTTTATGAATTTCCTAGATAAGTTTGTAGTTGTGTTTATCGACGACATCCTTATCTACTCCAAGTCAGAAGAAGAGCATGAACAACATATGAGAATCATCCTAGAAACCCTGAGAGAGCATCAGTTATATGCCAAGTTCAGCAAGTGTGAGTTTTGGCTGAAAGAAGTAGGATTCCTAGGACATATTGTGTCTGCTGGAGGAGTCTCTGTTAATCCCACCAAGATCAAAGATGTCGAAGAATGGGAAGCCCCAACCAATCAAATCCAAGTTCGTTCATTTCTCGGATTAGCAGGATATTACCGCAAGTTCATAGAAGGATTCTTGAGCATAGGCCGACTAATGAACCAATTGTTGAAGAAGGACAAGAAGTTTGAATGGACAGACAAGTGTGAAGCCAGTTTCCAAGAGCTGAAGAAGAGATTGATATCAGCCCCAATTTTGATCATGCCAGACATCAAGAAGCCGTTTGATGTGTATTGTGATGCATCCAAGATTGGCCTAGGATGTGTATTGATGCAAGATGGCAAAGTCATCATGTATCTGTCTCGACAACTGAAGCAGCATGAGCAGAACTATCTGACCCATGATCTTGAGCTAGCAGCCGTGGTTCTAGCGTTGAAGACATGGCGTCATTATTTGATGGGTAATCGTTGTGAGATTTACTCAGATCATAAGAGCTTGAAGTATATCTTAACTCAGAAGGAGCTGAATATGAGGCAAAGAAGATGGATAGAGTTAATCAAGGATTATGACCTTGACATTCACTATCACCCCGGCAAAGCCAATGTGGTAGCGGATGCTCTTAGTAGATTGCCGTGTAGGCTTAACACCATGATCAAAGAGAAGCAACCAAGTTTGTATGTGGAGTTGGAGCAGTTCAGGACTGAGTTAGTTAGCAAAGGATTCCTAGCTAGCATTGAACTTCAACCCACTTTGATTAGCCAAATCAAGGAAGCCCAAAAGGGAAATGAAAGTATCGATGGAATCAAACATCGTACTGGTACAGGAAAGGTACCTGGATTCACTGAAGACAAAGAAGGAGTACTGTGGTACAAAGGACGTATCTGTGTGCCAGTAGATTCGGAGCTGAAGGAAATTATCATGAAGGAAGCTCATGATACTCTTTATTCTATCCACCCTGGAGGAACAAAGATGTATTAGGATTTGAAAGACCAATTTTGGTGGCACAAGATGAAGAGAGAGATCGGAAGCTACATCACCAAATGTGACATCTGTCAAAGAGTCAAAGCAGAGCATCAGAGACCTGCAAGATTGTTGCAACCTTTGCAGATTCCGGAATGGAAATGGGATTCCGTCGGAATGGACTTTAATCACCGGTTTGCCTACTTCTAGTAGGGGAAATGACTCAGTCTGGGTCATCGTTGATAGACTGTCCAAGGTAGCCCACATCATACCTATCAAGACAACCTACCAGAGTGCAAAACTAGCAGAGCTGTACATTGCTAGGATTGTTAGTCTGCATGGAACCCCCAAGACCATCGTCTCAGATCGAGGAACCCAGTTTACTTCAAGATTTTGGCAGAAAGTTCAGGAAGGTTTAGGAACCAAGTTGAACTTTAGTACCGCTTATCACCCGCAAACAGATGGACAAACTGAGAGAGTCAATTAGATCTTAGAGGATATGCTTAGAGCTTGTGTGTTGGAATACAGATCAAAATGGGAAGACTGCCTGCCTTTCGCAGAATTCTCATATAACAACAGCTATCAAGCTAGTTTGCAGATGGCACGATTTGAATTCCTATACGGAAGAAAGTGTCCTACCCCTTTGAATTGGTCGCAAGTAGGAGAGAGTCAGATCTTTGGACCCGACATTCTCCGAGAAGCAGAAGAGAAAGTTCACAAAGTCCGTGAGCACCTCAAGACCACCCAATCCAGACAGAAGAGCTATGCCGACAAGAGAAGGAGAGACCTGACTTTCAATGTCGGAGATTTCGTATATCTCAAGGTTTCACCATTGAAGGGAACGCAACGCTTTAGTCTGAAGGGAAAGTTAGCTCCTAGATATATTGGACCTTTCAAGATTCTAAACCGCCGAGGAGAAGTATCGTATCAACTGGAAATACCTGAACAGATGTCAGCCATCCACAATGTGTTCCATATCTCGTTACTTCACAAATGTTTAGAAGTGCCTGAGAACACTGAAGTTTTCAAGAACATCGATCACAGAGCTGTGGAAATCAACAATGACCTGACCTATCGGGAAGTACCCATCCGTATCTTAGAAGAATCCTACAGAACCACCAGGACCAGGAGTATCAACTTTCTCAAGATTCAGTGGAGCAACCATACCGAGGAGGAAGCTACTTGGGAACGCGAAGATTACATTAGGACAGAGTTCCCAGATCTCTTTAGTTCCTAGTTTTCTTTGTAAATCTCAGGACAAGATTTTGTTTAAGGGGGGAAGGTTTGTAACATCCCAAAAATTTAATCAAAGCTTAACAAGATCAAATCATCCAAAAATAGGGTTAACAAAAACTTTTCCAAATTTAAAATGAAAGCATTCATATGTGTATGCATTTAAAATAGGAGTTCTTTGAATTGCCATGATTGATTGATCCAATGCTTGTAAAATGTTTCTTAAGTGATTTAAACATCATCTACATCATTACCAAAATTTTCTTAAAGAAAATCAAATCAAAAATAATTAAAAAAGAAGGAATGGTCATTTTGGCAAATTTAACTCTCATGCCTACTTTGGCTATTCCTAGTACTCAATTCTTAATAGAAACAATTCTTGATCTTTGCACCCCTTGCTAGTACACATAATGAGGTACCAAGGCCAACCTTTTAATCTGCTAAAAACATTATGTTAACTATGTTGAATGACAGTTTAAAATTGAATCTAATGCATATGCATAGATCACCCCTATTTCAAAAACCATCTATTTGAGCTCCATTTTCAAAACCCTTGCAACCAGAGACTACCTATCACTAGTGGAGATCACTCAAATTTTTTGAAACCAAACTTCAAAACTTTCTTTCATGCTGCCATTTCATCAAACACTTGGCATGCATATTATCACCTCTAATCCTAGCTCACTGTTTTGAACAGGGTTTTGCCCCCAATTGATCCTATTTTATCTCCTCTGTCCCCTCCTAGTCTAACCAGACCCTTAACACCCCTCTCTGTTGTTCCTAACCCTCTTGCCATGTCAACCCGAGGGCATGGTCGCCAGCCAAACTTTGCCCCGCCGCAACAGACCATCTCCCCCTCTCTCGCCATGTCTAGGAGGTAGCCAGGAGCTCACCGCCACCCCCTGTCCCTTGCCCGAGCCCAGAGCAGCAGTGGACCACCGAGCACAAACCGCGCCTAGTGCCACCGCACCATGCCAGTGCCGCCCTCAGAGCATGCTCTGTCCCCGCTCGCACAGACCGCCCCTTGGCACCAGCCCACGCCTGCCGCTCCACCTCGACCTGGAGAACACCCCAGACATCCCCGTTCGCCGCCCAAAGCCTCACAGCCACCGCTCATCGTGGACACCACCGCCTCTGCCTCTTAGAGCGCCACCTCGCCCAGACCGTGTGCCACCGCCCCTACATTCGCATTCAAGTTCTAGAGCACCTCCAGGGAACCGCCCATCGATCGCCACCCCCAGCCATGCCTCTACCTCGCCGTAGCCTTATCGCCACCGTTGCCTGCCCATCCCGCTCGGTCTCACCGTCGCGCCTATAAAAGGAGCCCTCCCCAGCCTCTTCTCTCCACACCATTCCACTCCCCTCACCTCTCTAAAACTCACCCACCTCTAACTGGAGCAAGGCGAGCTCTGCCTCACCGGAATTGGAGCCGGAGCAGCCGTGGCAGGAGGAGAAGGGCGGCGTTGATTTCGACCACCCCAAGCTCCGCCGCAACCGCGCCTCGCCTCGTCGTCGTTTGCCTGCCTCGCTGACCCTGCTGGAGCCCTGGTACGCCCCTAGTAGACCCCCACCGAGCCGCTAGGGTTCGAGTTCGTCGTCGACGACGACCCTCAGCCGTTTATCTCGCTTCTAATCCTACGACCCACAGCACGCGTACCGTTTCGCGTTTTAAGTGCCGCTGACACGCGGGACCCCCCTGTCAGCTGAGCCCTGCGCCGTGGAGCGCCACTGGGCCGGCCCACGTCCTTTCCCGCGCTAGCCCATCGATTCAAATCTGGATTTTTCTTTTTTAGTTAAATCTAGTTTATGTCCACTATTTCAAAAATCAATTCATAGAGTTTTAGAAATCCAAATTGCATGAAACCAATTTTGTCTGAAAGGTATTAAAATGATCTATCCAAGCCCGTTGGATTTAATTCCATTAGAATTATAGATCGCTCCGAATAAAAATAACAAAACAGAAGCTTTTGCAACTTGCAACATTTTTATAAAATCAACCAAGTTAGCTTTTGAGTTGATTCCAACTCTCAAAAATCACATTTCTTCATATCTATCTAAATATGTAATAATATTAAGGTTTACATGCAGTGACTTTGGACTAGTACCAAAATAATGCTATATAGGCATTTCTAGTCACTTTAAATCATTAAATAATAAACTTAAACTAAAGTAATATTGATCCAACCTTTAAATCTCATTCCCACATGTTAGAATATGTGGTGAGGACATGTGTCCACATGATCCCATATTTTGGTGGTGAATATTAAATTTTAGTTAATATTTCAATGAGTAGAAATTACTTTTCTAAAATAAAAAGGTTGAAACTATTGAATTAAACTTGTGATGCTTGTGATGATAATAGATCATCAATTGTGTGTTTTAGAATGATACTTAGACTAGTTAAGTATTGTTTGGTGATTGTCTACTCCCTATGTATTTATAGACACTAGTATCGACCAAGCTTTCGAGGAGGAGGAGTTCTACCAAGAAGAAGAAGAAGAAGAAAACTTCAACCACTTCACCAACCAAGGCAAGCTATTGTTAGCAAGCTAGAATTAAACTAGATGGTTTAGCAAAGATGCCTTAAGCATGCTTTGATCACACCCCTTTGACTATTAGTACCCCAAGTCTTACCTACAAGTTTTACCCCTCTTAGGTTATACAAAGTTTTTTACTTGTTTTGAAGGTAGCATAAAAAGTATAAAACTTGACCTACTTAGAAACCTTTAGATGTCATTCTATGGCATGAGATTGATCCCATCTTTCCACCTTAGTGAACAGTCTTAACTTAGTATTTTAGAATAGCTCAAAAACTTGAGTCACTTTAGATGGGAACACTTGGTGAAAATGAATTGTGAAAACCTTGGAATGATGAGTCATTCTATTGAGATGTTTTGACATGTGTTGAGAGACACAACTGGTTTATGATGATGAAAATGATGAGGCATGAGCCTTAACCTTTTTATAAAACTGATGGTTGGATTCAGATGCGATACCATTCCAAATTTACCGTACAACCATATTACCTAAATTGGGTAAGGCTTAGCTGGAAATTTATATGCATTAGTATTAGTTCCCTCACGGGAGAGGTTTGATCTGAGGCTACCTCTCAATGTTGTCCACCTATGCAGTGCCCAAGATGACTGATGGTCATGGTTGGGAGGCCATGCTCATAGGAGAGGTGCTTGTACTAGGGTGTGTAAAGGGAAGGTTATGTTTGATTATCTGCATACTAAGTATGATGATTCAGGGTTATCCCTGACAGATGTATCGAATCTTGTGGTGAAAGTGTACCACCTCTGCAGAGTGTCAAACTATTCGAATAGTCACGTCCGCGGTTATGGACAGTTGGAATGTCCATACTGTTTCGTTGTCAGATGTTTTCTAAATAACTTGAAATGAATGATGAACTTTGACATGACCACAATAGGGTTGTGTTGATTATAATAGCTTCCCAGTTTAAGTGATTCTAGAACTTTACTTTATCTTTCTTTGCTTCTGAACTCAGCTTAGGTTTCAAACTTAACTTTTGGTTAAACTTAGATTTAGCACTTTAACTTAGAATTATAGTACCTGTTAATAGTAGTTTGCGAGTACTTGAAGAGTACTCATGGCTTTTGTCCCTGGCTATTATCATGGCCAGACTATGAAGGAGATTATCAAGATGATGGTCAGCAGGACGGCTATGATAACTAGGACTATCTGCCTTCATCATCATTGTATGTGCCCCTGAAGATGGACCCCACCAATATGCTATCTTTTATTTCCGCTGCTTGTTGTATTAAAAACTGGATCATGAGATCCTTATTTGTGCAAAACCTTATGTATGGTTTATAATGGATGATGTACTATGATATCCAATCCGTTATGTCTCGCAAAAATGGTAATCCTAGGATTGCGAGGTATGGCATAACGGGCATCTAGGATTAAAAATCCGGGTGTTGACAGAAGCCTCTAGAACTTGGTAAATTCTCCTCCCTACATATTTTATTAGCTTTATTCCTGAATCGATGCAAGCTATTTTTTCTAAACTTTCATTGGTTAGTAGGAATTCCATAGAAAATTTTGTTTCTTTGATTCGAAGGAATTCCCAAGGAATTTCAGAGGAATGCAATCTTTAGGAAGTTTTCTTACATATAGGTAGTTTGTTTCATATGATTGAGTTCTGCTGATAGTATTCTTCATCTCCTAGTACATCCCATGGAAAATATGGTATCTAGTAGTAGTACTTATGTGAGACTCAGATATTATTACTGAATCGATGTAAGCTATTTTTTCTGAACTTTTGTTGGTTACTAGGAATTTCATAGGAATTTTAGCCTATTTGATTCGTAAAAATTCCCTAGGAATTTCAGAGGAATGCGATCCTTACTAAGTTTTCTTACATATAAGTAATTTGATTCATAGGATTTAGTTCTGCTGATAGTATTGCCTTGTATCCTAGTACTAGTACATCCATGGAAAATATGGTATCTACTAGTAGTACTTACGTGAGACTCAGATACTAGACATATGACATATCATCACTATATAGAATTATAATACTAGGTAAAGCTTAAAAAATAGAAATTTGATTGACATTTATAAAGTATGGGTGCATATTTAGTTCTTTTATTTTGTATCATGTAGAAGTCAACATTTATTAGGTACTAGTACTTGTAAATTTTGTTAACATGGTCTTGAGAAATTAAGGAGAATATTCTAGAATGATGGAGAAGTGTGTTTTTAGGATTGTGCATATCGTTCATTGTGCTAAAGACTATCAATAGAATCTTTAAGTAGATGCTAGAATAGAAAAGAAGATCCAACAGCTGACAATGTTGGGATTCACAAGTCTGAATGGTGGTAAGATAAGGTAAGATAAGATAAGATATTAAACCTCCTAGAAATAATCCTTGTTGGGTTTCCTTTGGTATATAACACACAAAAATCTTGTATGATCGAACCTTACATTTTCCCCTATGAAATTTACAATGAAATATCCTATAGGATTATTTCCTATTTCATTTTATCCTATGATCAAACCATGTTTGTAGGAGAATTTCCATAGCATATCCCCATTTCGAAAAGAAGGAGAATTTCCATAGCATCGACCTAGGTTGGCATTTTTTACGCAATCAAACATCTTAAGTATAATCAAGATTTTTGAAAATAGTACTGTATATCAACTTCTATAATGTCATATCAATATCAGTATTATTTCCATGTTACATTTCCTTTCCCTTTGAAGGTCCTTTCCTTATCATGTCGCCATGCGATGTGCTTTACTACACACATGAGTTTGCTGAGGACTGATTGTTGGCTCAAAATGTATCGAGCTCGTTGGTGAAGCCCAAGAGGAAGGTATGATGAGCACAGTAGCAAGTTTTCCCTTAGTTATGAAACCAAGGTTATCGAACCAGTAGGAGCAAGGAAACACCTCCAAGGTGTCGTTTCTAACTTGGAATCCTGCACAACACAACCACATAACTTTTCCCCCAACTTACAGTGAGGTTATCAATCTCACCGGTTTTGCTGAAAACAAACGATTAAACGTATTGTCTGTAAGATAGTAATAGCTTGCAGAAAGTAAACAGTAAAGAGTAAATAGTAGTTGGTAGATTGATCGTAAAAGAATTGATCGGGGTCCATAGTTCATTAGTGGTGATTCTCCTTAAGATAGATGACATGTTGGGTGAACAAACTACAGCGGGGCAATTGACAAACAACGAGAAAACATACATGCATATACTAATCATCTTGACTCCTATGTGATTTGATTGGGCATTACAACATTATACATAGACCGTAATCCAATTACATCTATGACTAATAATCCACCTTGAGTTTATCATCCGAACCCCCTCCAGTATTAAGTTGCAAGAAACATATTATTGCATTAAGCAAAGTGTGTAAAGTAAACAATACGATTGTTATATGAACAAAGGATTGTTGTTTTCTCCCTACTAGCAACAGCACATCTAGGACCTTAGATATTTCTATCACTTCCCTAGATTCCTAGAGGCATGAACCCACTATCGAGCATAAATACTCCCTCTTGGACTTGCTAGCAAGATCACAAATAACAAAGACATGATAGAATCAATAATCAATCTGAAATAGCATCTCAATATCCATCGGATCCCCGCAAACACAACATGTAGGATTACAAATAGATGATCTTGATCATGAACGAAGCTCACAAGATCTAAACATGATAGCACAAAGGACAAGAACCAACCATCTAGCTACTACATGGACCCGTAGTCCAAGAATGAACTACTCACGCATCACACCGGAGGCAGGCATGGTGATGAAGAAGGCCTCCAAGGTTATTCCCCCCTCCCGCAGGATGCCAGGAAGAGCTTTAGATCCCTCCCGATCTAAGGACGGAGATGACGGCGGCTATAGACTCTTTCGTGGAATTTTGATCAGGTACTTAGGGTTTCTATATCAGAGGCTTATTATAGGCAAAAGGGGAGGCCGAGGGGGTGCCCGAGGCGGCTGCACCCCCCAGGCGCACGCCAGGCCAGGCCGCGCGACCAGGGGTGTGGCCCCCTCAAGGCCGCTCTCCGTCTAGTCTTCTGGCTTCATGTTCCCCTTGGTGAAATATTGACTTCAACTTTTGTCCCGTCCAATTTCGAGAATATTCATTTTCTGACTTTTCTGGAACCAAAAACAACAGAAAACATGCAACTGACACTGTGGCATCTTGTTAATAGGTTAGTCCCAGAAAGTGTATAAAAATACTCCAAAGTATGGACGAAACATAAGAAAGTAGATATAAAGCAAGCATGGAACATCAAAATTATAGATACGTTTGCAACATATCAACATCCCCAAGCTTAACTCCTGCTCGTCCTCGAGTAGGTAAGTGATAAAAATAAAAGAATAATTTTTGAGGTGACATGCACCATCACAATCTTGATCAAGGCATTTATAAAACATTGATAGCTGGGATCATAGTACTTTAACATAGCATGAAAGATATAGTTCTAACAATAAGACATAGCAACTATGTCATAACATGAAAAGGTAACAACAAAAGATTCATGAATAACAATGCTTTGAATGATGTTTGTTTGTTTCACATAAAGAAAACATAATGAGAATGGTACTCAGCTTGTCCCTCATAGTGTAGCAAAACATAAATGCATAGGACACCTTCAAAGTTCATAAGGGTGACTGATACATTGCAAATGTATCTATAATTTTTGATGTTCCATGCTTGGTTTTATCCACTTTCTTGTGTTTTGTTCCAACTTTGGAGTACTTTTCATATGATTTCTTGGAGTAACCTATTAACAAGAGCCAGTGCCTGCACTGTTTTCTGCTTTTTGGTTCCAGAAAGTCGAAAATGAATATTCTCGAATTGACGGGACAAAAGCCAAAGTGCCTATTTTTCGGAAGGATCAAGTGCTAGAATACGAGGCGGAGAGGGCCAGGGGCAGCCACACCACCTGGTCACGGGCCAGCTTGGCCGTGCTGTGGGGGTGGTCTGGCCAACCCCAGCACCCCCTCGGCATCTCCTTCCGCCTATAAGATGCCCTTGGGACGAAAACCCTAGGTACCCGATCAAAAATCCATGAAAGAGTCTGTAGCCGCCGTCATCTCCATCCCTAGATCGGGAGGGATCTGAAGCTCTTCCCGGCACCCTGCTGGAGAGGGGAATTCACCCTGGAGGCCTTCTTCATCACCATGCAAGCCTCCGGTGTGATGAGTGAGTAGTTCATCCTTGGACTACGGATCCATGTAGTAGCTAGACGGCTGGTTTCTCCTCCTTTGTGCTTTCATGTTTAGATCTTGTGAGCTCCATTCATGATCAAGATCATCTATTTGTAATTCATAAATGTTGTGTTTGCGGGGATCCGATGGATATTGAGATGCTATTCCAGATTGATTATTGATTCTATCATGTCTTTGTTATTTGAGATCTTGCATGCTTTCCGTTGTTAGTAGCTATCTTGGCCAAGTAGATGCTAGCAACTCCAAGAGTTTATTTATGCTCGATAGTGGGTTCATGCCTCTGGTAATCTGGGGAAGTGACAGAAATCTCTAAGGTACTAGACGTGTTGTTTCCACTAGGGAGAAAACAACGATCCTTTGTTCATAGAACAATTGTATTGTTTACCTTACACGCATTTCGTAAAGAAATAATCTGTTGCTTGCAACTTAATACTGGAGGGGGTTCGGATGATAACCTAAAGGTGGATTATTAGTCATAGATACAGTTGGATGGCGGTCTATGTATTATGTTGTATTGCCCAATCAAGTCTCAAAGGAGTAAGATGATTAGTATATGCATGTATTGCTTTCTCGGTGTTTGTCAATTGCCCCGCTGTAATTTGTTCACCCAGCATGTTATCTATCTAAGGAGAGCCACCTCTAGTGAACTATGGATCCCGGTCCTTGTCTTTTACATACAATCTACAATCTTTTTTTGCTTTGTGTTTTACTTTCTGGAAACTTTTACTTCTTTCCTTTCGATACGTTTAATCCTTTGTTTTCCACAAAACACGGTGAGATTGACAACCTCATCGCAAGTTGGGGACAAAGTTCTGTGGTTGTGTTGTGCAGGTCTCCATGTTGCTACTAGCACCGGTAGTGCGCCCTGCCAAAGCTCAGCTAGTAACACCTTTGGGGTGTTTCCTTGCGCCTACTGGTTCGATTAAACCTTGGTTTCATAACTGAGGGAAACTTGCTGCTGTGCTCATCGTACCTTCCACTTGGGGTTCCCAACGAGCTCTACATCAACCACGAGCCATCAAAACTTTTCTGGGCGCCATGCATTGAGCCATCAAGCGATTTTTCAAGGCGCTGCTGTCGGGAGTCAAGGACATCTTCACAAGGGGAGTCCCTCATAACCAATCTCTTTACTTTGTTGTTTTTGTTTTGCTTAGTTTCTTTTTTGCTTTGTTTGCTTGTTTTGTTCTTAAAAAAACACAAAAAAAATTAGTTTTACTTGTTTGCTTTCTTATTTGAAAATCCAAAAAAATGAATACCCTTGAAAACACTAAGTTGTGTGACTTCACTAGCACCAACAACAATGATTTTATGAGCACACCTATTACTCCACCTGTGGCTGAAAATACTTTCTTTGAGATAAAACCTGCTTTGCTCAATCTTGTTATGAGAGAACAATTTTCCGGTATTGGTAATGAAGATGCTGCTTCCCATCTAAATAACTTTGTTGAACTTTGTGAGATGCAAAAGCATAGGGATATAGATGGTGATATTATTAAACTGAAATTGTTTCCTTTATCTTTGAGAGGAAAAGCTAAAGAATGGTTGAATTCCTTAACTAGGAATAGTATTGATTCTTGGACTAAGTGCAAAGATGCTTTTATTGGAAAAAACTATCCTCCTGCTAAGATTATGTCCATGAGAAGTGAAATAATGAAGTTTAAACAACTTGATAATGAGCATGTTGCTCAAGCTTGGGAAAGAATGAAATCTTTGGTAAAGAATTGTCCCACTCATGGACTGACTGCTTGGATGATCATCCAAAAATTTTATGTAGGATTGAACTATTCTTCAAGGAACCTATTGGATTCAGCTGCTAGAGGTACCTTTATGACCATCACTTTGGGTGCTGCAACAAAACTATTGGATAATATGATGGTTAATTATTCTGAATGGCATACTGAGAGAGCTCCACAAGGTAAGAAGGTAAATTTTGTTGAAGAAACCTCCTCCTTGAGTGATAAGATTGATATTATTATGTATATGCTTGTTAATGGGAAAGCCCATATTGATCCAAATAATGTTCCTTTAGCTTCTTTGGTTGCTCAAGAAGAGCAAGTTGATGTGAACTTCATAAGAAATAACAACTTTGGCAACAATGCTTATGGTAATAATGCTTGTAGGAACAATTTTGGTAACAACAATTATAAACCTTATCCTCCCAACAATTGTAATGCTTATGGAAATTCTTACAACAATAATAAGAGGGCTCCTTCTGAACTCGAAGTTATGCTTAAAGAGTTTATTAGTAAGCAAACTGCTTTCAATAAAACTATTGATGAAAAAATCTCTAATGCTGAAAGAAATATAGCATCTTTGGCTGAAGCTCAATCTTCTTTGAATAAAATGGCTGCTAAACCTGAAACTAATGAGGATCCCTTTGCAGCTACTAATGCCATACAAGTAAGAATTGATGAAAATGTTAAACTATTAGCTGAATTACATGCTAAGTGGGAAAGAGAAGATGAAATTGCTAGAAACATTAGTGTTTCTACTATCACCACCACTAGTGTTGAAGCTAGTAATATTTCTACTTCTTTAGATGATAGAGTTGATTTTGATCTTGATGGTTGCAATATCTCTAAAGTTATTAAGTTCCTACAAAAGCTTGCTCAAAGTCCTAATGCTAGTGTTATGAACATGGCCTTTACAAAACACATTACCGATGCTCTCATAAACATTAAGGAAGAAAAGATGAAACATAAAGCTTCTATTCCTATAAAACAAGAGGATGGTTGGGAACCCATCATTAATATGAAAGTGAATGACTTTTATTTCAAAGCTTTGTGTGATCTTGATAGTAGTGTTTCTATTATGCCTAGAAGGATTTATGATATGCTTGATTTGCCTCCTCTTGAAGATTGTTATTTGAATGTCCCACTTGATGATAATGCTAAAAAGAAACTCATGGGGAGTCTTAATGATGTTCTTATTATGGTTAATGATTCCTATGTCCCCGTTGATTTCTATGTTTTGGATGTTGAATACACTACTTCTTGTCCTATTACTTTGGGAAGACCTTTTCTTAGAACTGTTGGTGCCATCATTGATATGAAAGAAGGCACCATTAAATATCAACTCCCACTCAAGAAAGGTATAGAACACTTCCCTAAAAAGAGAGAAAAGATTTCTTTTGCTTCTCCTATGAAAACAAAATTTGGTCTTAATGCTTCTTCATTTGAGAACACTTGATTCTTTCTTTGCTTCTTATGCCTAACTTAAAGACGTTAAAGAAAAGTACTTGTTGGGAGATAACCCAAGAGTTGTAGTTGAGTCTTGGAAGTTATTACCTCTGTAATAACCTCTCCTTATCCTTTTTATTTGCTTTTTGTGCCAAGAGTAACCTCTAATGAGAGTGAAGTAATGATTGGGAAAGTTGCTGTCCAGAAACAGATTTTTGTGCTTCACTGTAAAAATTCCTGAGAGAGCTCTGTACGTCGGATTGAGCTGTAATGTTTTGTGCTTCTGCCCCAGGTTGTTATCTAACGTTCATTAGTTCAACACTTTTTGATTTGAGCAACAGAAGGTCTTCGAAAAAATTCGTCTTCACCTGCTGGTCTGTTTTGACAGATTTCTGCCATTTTCTGCATTTCCTTCTTGTTGGTTCCTTCTTGAGTTCCTTTGGGGAATTGAGATTTTTGAGGGAATTGATACATTAGCTAGTGTTCTAATGGAAGTTTATTTGGTGTTAGAACTGAACCTTGAGACTTATTTATCTTAAGTGCACTAATGTTGCTAATGAGATTGTGTGAAGTTTTGTATGAAGGGAAATTTTCAGGTGTATGGAAGGAATAAGTAATGAGATGAAGGATGGACTAAAGCTCAAGCTTGGGGATGCCACGCGTGTCACCCCAAGAAATATCCAAGAAGTGCAAGCGTCAAATCTTGGGGATGCCCAAGGCATCCCCTTCTTCATCAATAAAAATCCCAGGTTTCTTCCAAACGCTTCATTCTTATTGTTTCATGCACAGTTGTGTTGTTCTTGGAGCGTCTTCATTTTCTATTTCATTTTGGTTTTTAGTTTGCTTGGTTTGATTAGTTTTCTGAATAAGTTGGTTGGACCCCCTCTTTCATACATTGGTTTGCAAATAGTTTGGGTTGGTTTGGAAAAGAGTAGGAAAGTTCATGCTTATGTGGTAAAAAAAGCTCGTTTTTGACCGTGGATATGCTTTGTCATGCCATGCTTGATATTGTTTTGGCTTTATGCTTAGTATTATTTGCTGTAGCATGACTTGCTATAAACAATTGAGATTGCTTAATGTGCCTTGGATGAATCATGCGTTGTTTTAGCATATTAAAGCATAGTATAGTGGTATTCTCCTTTGATGCTTTATTTGGGTTGACTTGGCACATGCTCACACCATGTTATGACTTTCACAAGTCACCATAGCCTTTATGATCCTTTAGTTTCCAACTTGTAGTATCACTTTATGCTTTGATCAATGATGTTTTGTCGCTCTGCATGATTATGGCCATTATTGCTCTCTTAGTTTGTCACTCCCAGTCTTTTGCTAGCATCCACCACAAAGTATGAGTTCCACTCATGCATCCAACTCCTTAAACCAAGTTATTCCAAAGAGTCCACCATACCTACCTACTAGCTTATGCTACTCCAAGTATATTCATGCTTTTGTCTACCTTTCACTTGTTATGAGAAAACTAGTGATTAAAGCTCTCACGAACTTGATGGCACACGTTACTTTATTGCCTCTAATAAACTTGAACCATTGGGTCCTTCTTTGTTGCGTATATGCTTGTGCTTTATAAGTTGAAGTTAGCAGAACCATGTTTCATGGGGAACGCTTTCAACATTGCACTTGTACTTTGTACCCCGTTGATATCATGTTCTTTTGCTTATGGATCCCGGCGGTGTCAAACAAAAGTGGAACTTGTAAGATCATGGAGTTTGTATGTGTGTTAGAGAAATGCCTGGGCCGCTAGCCTAAGCCATGCCTAATCATGGTGGAAACTTGCAGCATCACCATAATGAGCACTCTATGAAGCATCCTCAATAAAAACCTATGCAAATAGCAAATAAAAAGATCGTTGAGATGCTCATTGTCTGCTTGCCTTGTCATTTTGATTATGGGAAATCTCCCGTATCATGTGCAAGGGGTACCCCGTTGGTGGTTCTTAATGATACACATATACTTACAATGACAAGAGCTTACTCGTGACTGAAGTTGAGTAGCATGAGGATCGGTCTTCGTAAGTAAGGTGCATGAGATTTCGGTTTATAACTTGTCAAGCATATCCTCTTAGTTGTGTCACTTTAACCTTAACCACTTCAAGATGCTTATGATAGGGGCAATGAGAGCTGAAAGCTATAAGTACCATAATTCTTGGAAGCTCTTTATGAGACTGGAATCCCTACTTCCTTTTACAAAAGGCCTTTCTTCCACCATTATATTGAGTCTCCACCTTCTATCTTTATGCACCTACTTTGAGAGCATAGTGGCCATTCTTAGTTCTATGTGCATTGTCCCAAGACTAGTTGATTGATGCATAACTTGTTATTGCTTGTTTGAAACTATCGTATCTAGTCACTCTTATGAACTTTGAAGGTGTCCTATGCATTTATATTTGCTACTCTATTGAGGGACAAGCTGAATACTATTATGCTATGTTTTCTTTATGTGAAACAAAAAAACATCTTGCAAAGCATGTTATTCATGAATCTTTTGTTTGTGCCTTTTCATGTGCATCATAGTTTCTTTGCTTATTGCTAGAACTTTGTCTTTCATGTTATGATTGAAGTACTTTGATCCCAGACTTAAATGTTTTGCAAATACTTTGATCAAGTCTTTGATGGTGCATGTCACCTCAAAAATTATTTCTTTTTATCACTTACCTACTCGAGGACGAGCAGGAGTTAAGCTTGGGGATGTTGATACATTGCAAATGTATCTATAATTTTTGATGTTCCATGCTTGGTTTTATCCACTTTCTTGTGTTTTGTTCCAACTTTGGAGTACTTTTCATATGATTTCTTGGACTAACCTATTAACAAGAGCCACAGTGCCAGCTGCTTGTTTTCTGCTGTTTTTGGTTCCAGGAAAGTCAGAAAATGAATATTCTCGGAATTGGATGGGACAAAAGCCAAAGTGCCTATTTTTCCGGAAGGGATCAAGTGCAATCTGAGGCGGAGAGGGGCCGGCCACACCACCTGGCCTCGCGGCCAGGCTTGGCCCGTGCCAGGGGGTGGTCTGGCCGACCCCAGCACCCCCTCGGCCTCTCCTTCCGCCTATAAGTTGCCCTCAGGACGAAAACCCTAGGTACCCGATCAAAAATCCACGAAAGAGTTTGTAGCCGCCATCATCTCAATCCCTAGATCGGGAGGGATATGAAGCTCTTCCCGACACCCTGCCGGAGAGGGGCATTCACCCTGGAGGCCTTCTTCATCACAATGCAAGCCTCCGGTGTGATGCGTGAGTAGTTCATCCTTGGACTACGGATCCATGTAGTAGCTAGATGGCTGGTTTGTCCTCCTTTGTGCTTTCATGTTTAGATCTTGTGAGCTCCGTTCATGATCAAGATCATCTATTTGTAATTCATACATGTTGTGTTTGCGAGGATCCGATGGATATTGAGATGCTATTCCAGATTGATTGTTGATTCTATCATGTCTTTGTTATTTGAGATCTTGCATGCTTTCCGTTGTTAGTAGCTATCTTGGCCAAGTAGATGCTAGCAAATCCAAGAGTTAGTATTTATGCTCGATAGTGGGTTCATGCCTCTGGTAATCTGGGGAAGTGACAGAAATCTCTAAGGTACTAGATGTGTTGTTGCCACTAGGGAGAAAACAACGATCCTTTGTTCATAGAACAATTGTATTGTTTACCTTACACGTATTTCGTAAAGCAATAATCTGTTGCTTGTAACTTAATACTGGAGGGGGTTCGGATGATAACCTGAAGGTGGATTATTAGTCATAGATGCAGTTCGATGGCGGTCTATGTATTATGTTGTATTGCCCAATCAAGTCTCAAAGGAGTTAAGATTATTAGTATATGCATGTATTGCTTTCTCGGTGTTTGTCAATTGCCTCGCTGTAATTTGTTCACCCAGCATGTTATCTATCTAAGGAGAGCCACCTCTAGTGAACTATGGATCTCGGTCCTTGTCTTTTACATACAATCTACAATCTTTTTCTGCTTTGTGTTTTACTTTCTGCAAACTTTTACTTCTTTCCATTCGATACGTTTAATCCTTTGTTTTCTCCAAAACACGGTGAGATTGACAACCTCATCGCAAGTTGGGGACAAAGTTTTGTGGTTGTGTTGTGCAGGTCTCAACGTTGCTACTAGCACCGGTAGTGCGCCCTACCAAAGCTCAGCTAGTAACACCTTTGGGCTGTTTCCTTGCTCCTACTGGTTCGATTAAACCTTGGTTTCATAACTGAGGGAAACTTGCTACAGTGCTCATCATACCTTCCTCTTGGGGTTCCCAACGAGCTCTACAGCAACCACGAGCCATAAACACTTTTCTGGGCGCCGTGCATTGAGCCATCAGTGACTAGATACAAATAGTTTAAGAACAAACAATATCAAAGTTATGCATCAATCAACAAGTCCTTGGACAATGCACATTAAACTTAGAATGGCCACTATGCTCTCTTAATAGGTGCATAAAGACAGAAGATGGAGACTCAACATAAAAGTAAAAGAAAGGCCTTCATAGAAGGAAGCAGGGATTCAAGTCTCATAAAGAGCTTCCAAAAACTATGGTACTTATTAGCTTTGAGCTCTCATTGCCCCTATCATAAGCATCTTGAAGTGATTAAGGTTAAAGTGAACAAACTATGGAGTATATGCTTGACAAAGTATAAGTTGGCAATCTCATGTCCCTTGAATACGAGGGCCGCTCCTCATGCTACTCAAGTTTAGTTACCGGTATGTTCTTGTCATAGTAAGTACATGTGTATCATAGAGAACCGTCAACGGGGTACCCCTTGCCCGATGATACGGAAGAATCCCCATATCAAAATGACAAGGCAAGCAGACAATAAGCATCTCAGCATCTTCTTATTTACCATGGGAAACTGGTGCTTTTCTCTCTCTTTCCTCTTTTCTCATCATTTTTTCTTTCTTTTTTCTCAATCTCTATCTCTTTTTTTATAAGAATAATGCTTCATAGATTTCTCATTATGGTTACGCTTTAGGTTTCCACCATGATTAGGCATGGATTAGACCAGCCGCCCAGGCATTTCTTTAGCACACATACATAACTCCATGGACTTACAAGCTCCCCTTTCATTTCACACCGATGACATCCATAAACAAAAGAGCATGATATCAACTAGGTACAATGTACAAGTGCAATGCTAAAAGTGTTCCCCCTGACAACATGGTTCTGCTAATCCCAACGTATAAGTGCAAGCATATACAACATAGATGACACAATGGTTCAAGTTTATTAGGGGCAAGAAAAGTAAAGTGTGCCATCAAGTTCGTGAGAGGTTTAATCACTAATTTTCACATAACAAGTTTAATTCGGAAGGTAGATAAAAATATTAATATACTTGGAATAGGAAATGCTAATAGGTAGGTATGGTGGACTCTTTGGAATGACTTGGTTTTATTTGGAGTTGGATGCATGAGTGGAACTCATACTTGGTATGGAGGCTAGCAAAAGACTAGGAGCGACCACTAAGAGAGCAATAATGGGGCCATAATCATGCAAAGCAACAAAACATTATTAATTAAAGCATAAAGTGATATTACAAGTCGAAAACTAAATGATCATAGAGGCTATGGTGACTTGGTATAGTCTTAACATGGTGTGAGCATGCGCCGAGTGAACCCAAATAAAGCATCAAAGGAGAATACCACAATACTATGCTTTAATATGCTAAAACAACGCATGATTCTTTCAAGGCACATTAAGCACTCTCAATTTTTTATAACATGTCATGCTACAGCAAAAATCACTAAGCATAAAGCCAAAACAATATCAAGCATGACATGACAAAGCATAGGCCACATTCAAAAGCAAGCTCCTTTTTACCACTTAAGCATGAACTTTTTCCTACTCTTTTCCAATCCAAACCAATCTTATTTTAAAACTAATGTATGAATGAGGGGGGCCAACCAATTTATTCAAGCAAACTAAGCAAACAAAAACCAAAATAAAAAATGAAGACGCTCCAAGAATAACACAACTGTGCATGAAACAATAAAAATGAAGTGTTTGGAAGAAACCTGAGATTTTTATTGATGAAGAAGGGGATGCCTTGGGCATGCCCAAGCTTTGACGCTTCTACTTCTTGGATATTTATTGGGGTGACACGGGTGGCATCACCAAGCTTGAGCTTTTGTCCACAGTTCATCTTATCACATTACTCTTCCCTACACTAAAAAAATTTCCTTCATACAAAACTTCACACAATTTTCATTAGCAACATTAGTGCACTCAAGATAATAAGTCCTTTGGTTTAGTCTCAACACAAGTAAAACTTCCATTAAAACACAAAATACTATATCAATTCCTTTAGAAAGTTCAAGTGATCAAAGAGAACTCAAAGAGAAAGAGCTTAAGAGGCAAATGCAAATAATGGCAGAAATCTATCAAAACAGACCAGCAGGTAAAAACCAATTTTTTCGAAAACCTTATGTTGCTCAAATCAAAAACTGTTGAACTAACGAAAGTTGTATAACAACCAGGGGCAGAAGCATAAAAATTACAGCTCTAATGGACGTACAGAGATTTTTCACAAATTTTTACAGTGAAGCACAAAAATCTGTTTCGAGACAGCAACTTTCCCAAGCATTACTTATCTCTCATTAGAGGTTACTCTTGACACAAAAACCACACAAAAATGATAAGGAGCAGTTATTACAGAGGTAATAACTTCCAAGACTCAACTAAAACTTTTGGGTTATCTCCTAATAAGTGCTTTTCTTTAACGCCTTTGAGCTAGGCATAAGAAGCAAGAAAAGAATCAAGTATTCTCAAATGAAGAATCATTAACAACAAATTTTGTTTTAATAGGAGAGGCAAAAGGAATCTTCTCTCTGTTCTTAGGGAAGTGTTCTATACCTTTCTTGAGTGGAAATTGATATTCAATGGTGCCTTCTTTCATATCAATAATGGCACCAATAGTTCTAAGAAAATGTCTTCCCAAAGTAATAGGACAAGAAGCATTGAATTCAACATCCAAAACATATAAATCAACGGGGACATAGGCATTGTTAACCATAATAAGAACATCATTAATAATCCCCATTAGTTTCTTTTTAGCATTATCATCAAGTTGGACATTTAAATAACAATCTTCCAATGGTGGCAAATCAAGCATTTCATAAATCCTTGTAGGCCTAATAGAAACACTACTATCAAGATCACATAGAGCTTTGATATAAAAATCATTTACTTTCATATTAATGATGGGTTCCCAACCATCTTCTAGCTTCATAGGAATAGAAGCTTTATGTTTCATCTTTTCTTCTTTAATTTTTATGAGAGCATCAGTAATGTGTTTTGTAAAGGCCAATTTCATAGCACTAGCATTAGGACTTTTAGCAAGCTTTTTAGGAACATAATTACTTCAAAGATATTGCAACCATCAACATCAAAATCATAATTATCATCTAAAGTAGTAGAGCTATTGTTTCCCATGTTTTAAAGAATTTCAGCATTTTTATTAGAAAAGGTTTCATTGGGTTTACTAGCTTCAACATTAGTGGTAGTGATAGTAGAAAGACTAATATTTCGAGCAATTTCATCTTCTCTTTCCCACTTAGCATGCAATTCAGCTAATAGTCTAACATTTTCATCAATTCTAACTTGTATGGCATTAGTAGCATCAAAGGGATTTTCAATAGTTTTAGGTTTGGCAACCATTTTATTCAAAGAAGATTGTGCTTTAGACAATGATTCTATATTTCTTTCAGCATTAGAGAGTTTTTCCTCAATAGTTTTATTGAAAGCAGTTTGTTTACTAATAAAATCTTTAAGCATGACTTCAAGTTCATAGGGTGCACTCCTATTATTGTTGTAGGAATTTCCATAAGCATTATCATTATTCGGAGGATATGGCCTATAATTATTATTACCAAAATTATTCCTGTAGGCATTGTTGCTAAAATTATTATTTCTTATAAAGTTCACATCAACTTGCTCTTCTTGAGCAACCAAAGATGCTAAGGGAACATGATTTGAATCAATATGAGCTTTCCCATTAACAAGCATAGACATAATAACATCAATTTTATCACTCAAGGAGGAGCTTTGTTCAACAAAATTTACCTTCTTACCTTGTGGAGCTCTCTTAGTGTGCCATTCAGAATAGTTAACCAGCATATTATCCAGACGCTTTGTTGCAGCACCCAAAGTAATGGTCATAAAGGTACCTCCAGCAGCAGAATCCAACATATTTCTTGAAGAATAATTAAGTCATGCATAAAAGGTTTGGATAATCATCCAAGCAGTCAGTGCACGAGTGGGACAATTCTTTACCAAAGTTTTCATTCTTTCCCAAGCTTGAGCAACATGTTCATTATCAGATTGTTTAAATATCATTATTTCACTTCTCATAGATATAATCTTAGCAGGTGGATAGTATTTTCCAATAAAAGCATCTTTGCATTTAGTCCAAGAATCAATACTATTTCTAGTTAGGGATTGCAACCATTCTTTAGCTTTTCCTCTCAAAGAGAAAGGAAACAATTTAAGCTTAATAATATCCCATCTATATCCCTATGTTTTTGCATCTCACAAAGTTCAACAAAGTTATTAAGATGAGAAGCAGCATCTTCAGTACCAATTCTAGAAAATTGTTCTCTCATAACAAGATTGAGCAAAGCAGGTTTAATTTCAAAGAAAGTAGCTTCAGGAATAGGTGGAGAAATAGGTGTGCACATGAAATCATTGTTGTTGGTGCTAGTCAAGTCACACAACTTAGTGTTTTCAAGAGTAGTCATTTTTTTGTGTGTTTAATAAACAAAGCAAACTAGTACAACTAATTTTGTGTGTGTTTTTGATAAAGAAAAAAGCAAAGAAAGCAGAAATAAACTAAGAAAAACAAATAAAATAAAGTAAAGAGATTGGTTATGAGGGACTCCCCTTGTGAAGATGTCCTTGACTCCCCGGCAAAGGCGCCAGAAAAAGTCTTGCTTGCTCAATGTGTAAAGCTCGTTGGGGAACCCCAAGAGGAAGGTATGATGAGCACATCAGCAAGTTTTCCCTTAGTTATGAAACCAAGGTTATCGAACCAGTAGGAGCAAGGAAACACCTCCAAGGTGTTGTTTCCAACTTGGAATCCTGCACAACACAATCATAGAACTTTGCCCCCAACTTACAGTGAGGTTGTCAATCTCACCGGTTTTGCTGAAAACAAAGAATTAAACGTATTGTGTGGAAGATAGTAATTGCTTTGCAGAAAGTAAACAAAAAATAGTAAAATAGCTTTGTAGATTGATGGTAAAAGAATGGACCGGGGTCCATAGTTCACTAGTGGTGATTCTCCTTAAGATAGATGACATGTTGGGTGAAAAAATTATAGCGGGGCAATTGACAAACATCGAGAAAGCATACATGCATATCCTAATCATCTTGACTCCTATGAGATTTGATTGGGCATTACAACATTATACATAGACCGTAATCCAACTGCATCTATGACTAATAATCCACCTTCAGGTTATCATCCGAACCCCCTCCAGTATTAAGTTGCAAGCAACAGATAATTGCGTTAAGCAAAGTGTTTAAAGTAAACAATATGATTGTTCTATGAACAAAGGATTGCTGTTTTCTCCCTAGTAGCAATGGCACATCTAGTACCTTAGAGATTTCTATCACTTCCCTAGATTCCTAGAGGCATGAACCCACTATCGAGCATAAATACTCCCTCTTGGAGTTGCTAACATCTACTCGGCCAAGATAGCTACTAACAACAGAGAGCATGCAAGATCACAAATAACAAAGACATGATAGAATCAATAATCAATCTGAAATAGCATCTCAATATCCATCGGATCCCCGCAAACACAACATGTAGGATTACAAATAGATGATCTTGATCATGAACAGAGCTCACAAGATCTAAACATGGTGGCACAAACACTGGTAGAAAAATGGTCTTTGGTACAGCACCCAAATATCATTGGTCCTGATTCGTTTCCTTAATCGGGACCAATGCTAGGCACCGGTCCTGGTTCATGCCGCCTGGGCATTGGTCCCGGTTCATCTCTAAGCATTGGTCCCGGTTGGTGGCATGAACCTGTACCAATGCCACTATGACGCACATGTGGTGCTCTGCGGAGCATTGGTCCCGGGTCATGCCACGAACCAGGACCAAAAACCCTGTGATGGTCCGTAATCCGGGAAAGTCTAAATTAATTCGAGACAAAAATTGAATCGAGGCAGAAATTAATTCGAGGCAGAAATTGAATTGATATATTTTTGAAAAAATCTTCCACAAATTAATCGAGACAAAGATCTAAATCGAGACATTTTATTAATTCGACCACAAATTCTTTCCAAACAAAGGTGCGATTTTACAAATTTTCCTAGTCGACAATTTCACTTCCACTGCCGATGTCCTGCGAGCCGCCTGCTTCCTCGTCGTCGTCGGACAAAACCTCCACGATTTCTGGATTGTTCGAGAGACGGAGCTCCTCTGCACGGCTAGCGGCGTCGATTGCGGTGTAGATGGTATGTCCAGGCCAATGATGTTGGTTACAGATTCGAACCATTCATCCTAGCTAATGATGTGGCTTAGGTTTTTTATGTGAAGGACATGTCCTCTAGACCGAAAAAAGAAAAAAAATAAGGAAACGAATACATCAGACGATGAGCCCAGGCGTCACATAGTTCTTTCAAGGAAAAGAAACATCACGGGAGTCGAGGACAAGACAGACATGTCAGTAGATTATGATAAGTTTGATGAAATTCCGCCCTTCACCATGAAAACTAACCCAAGCATCCCGTTAAGCAAAGAATATGCTCCATGGTTACGGCCTAAGAAGCGATCATAGGCAAGGGATCGACATACGCGACGAAGGATTCATACCGTAAACCCTATGTAAATCTATGTGATGTATGAAAACTTTATGTGATGTATGAAGGCATACATATATATAGTGGCGCCCTAGCATTTTATCACCGACCGTTTAAGCAAACCAGAAACATGAACACGTCGGGGAGCTACCAAATTAAATTAGGGAGTGCCTCTATGGACATAGTGCTGCCACCCACCCGCATAGTGCTGCCACCCACCCCTGGCACTGATGACATAATGTTGACACACTCACCCTTGGAATAGTGCTGCCACCCACCCAAAATAGTGTCATCATTTACTGGCTTAGTGCTGCCCACTGAGGACATAGTGTCGACATGTTGTCGCCACATCCATATTTAGTCCTGGTTGGTGCCTCCAACCGGGACTAAAGGTTCATCATATCTTTAGTACCGGTTGTTGCCTTTACTTTTATTTTTTAGATTAGTACTAACTAATTGACTAATGGCGGGCATGAAGCTTCTTAGCCCGGGGCTAAGCCTCGCTGAACTTGAAGTGGATCTCTGATGAAATAGCATGTTGTGAACCTATAAACGATTTAAAAAAAAATTCACAAGCATTATATCATGTACATATCCTCGTCGAGCAACAAAATATTCTTCTTCTTCTATCTGCCGTCACAAAATCCATTGCAACAAAAATAAGAACCAAAACTATGATGCCATACATATATATAGTGGCGCCCTAGCATTTTAATCACCGACCGTTTAAGCAAACCAGAAACATGAACACGTCGAAGAGCTACCAAATTAAATTAGGGAGTGCCTCTATGGCGAGCTCCTCGAAGATGTCTGAGGATGGGATCCTAAGACATCTTCGAGAAGCTCTGCCGTAGTGGTGTCCCTGCTCTCGCACACCATCTTTCAGCTTATATCTTCTCTAGCTAGATTAGTATGTTGGTGGAGCGAACTAATTTCACATATTAGAGAGTGCCTCTATGGCGAGCTCCTCGAAGATGTCTGAGGACGGGATCCTAAGACATCTTCAAAAAGCTCCGCCGTAGTGGTGTCCCTGGTCTCGCACACCATCTTGCAGTTCTTCACAAGAATGCATACCTATTTATAGATTATGTAGCACAACATAGTGTCAGAGACACTGATGGCATAATGTCGACACACTCACCCCTGGCATAGTGCTGCCACCCACCCAAAATAGTGTCGTCATTTGCTGGCTTAGTGCTGCCCACTGAGGACATAATGTCGACATGTTGTCGCCACATCCACATTTAGTCCCGATTGGTGCCTCCAACCGGGACTAAAAGTTCATCATATCTTTAGTCCCGATTGTTGGCTTTAATTTTGTATTTTAGATTAGTACTAATTAATTGACTGACGACGGACATGAAGGTTCTTAGCCTAGGGCTGAGCCTCGCTGGACTTGAAGTGGATCTCTGATGAAATAGCATGTTGTGAACCTATAAATGATTTTTAAAAAAATGCACAAGCATTATATCATGTACATATCCCTGTCGAGCAACAAAATATTCTTCTTCTTCTTCTATCTACCATCACAAAATCCATTGCAACAAAAATAAGAACCAAAACTATGAAGGCATACATATATATAGTGGCGCCCTAGCATTTTAATCACCGACCGTTTAAGCAAACCAGAAACATGAACATGTCAGGGAGCTACCAAATTAAATTAGGGAGTGCCTTTATGGACATAGTGCTGCCACCCACCCGCATATTGCTGCCACCCACCCCTGGCACTGATGACATAATGTCTACACACTCACCCCTGGCATAGTGTTGCCACCCACCCAAAATAGTGTCGTCATTCTTGGCTTAGTCTTGCATCGAGGACATAGTGTCGACATGTTGTCGCCACATCCACATTTAGTCCCAGTTGGTGCCTCCAACCGGGACTAAAAGTTCATCATATCTTTAGTCCCGGTTGATGGCTTTAATTTTGTTTTTTAGATTACTACTAATTAATTGACTAACGGCGGGCATGAAGCTTCTTAGCCCAAGGCTGAGCCTCGCTGAACTTGAAGTGGATCTCTAATGAAATATCATGTTGTGAACCTATAAATGATTTTTTTAAAAATTCACAAGCATTATATCATGTACTTGTAGTTCAAATCTGGGCAACCTCCTACCGATTCGGCAGGAATTTGTCTTTTTCATAAGGGATGGACGGAAAGGTTCCAGATACACCGGTTGGGAAATTGTCCATATAAGGTGGTCTAGTATTTTTTAAAAATGGGTTGGTACCAATGCCAAACTTTAATTTGGTGGTTGCTTCATAAAACACCCCGATTTCGGTACCTCAAATGGAAATTGGATTTTTCGTGCGTCGAAAAGGAAAACTTCCTCCTGCAACACCGTAAGCCATCCCAAGATGCACATGTGTGCACAATATGGGCACATTATCACAAACTATGCCCTGATTCTAGCCATAACATTGGTGGTTTGACCTAAATGCCATGAAACCTCGAACATGATAGGTCATTTTGTGAAGGATTTTTTATGATGTTTGCAATTTTTCAAGCTCAATATTTTTCCTTGCAACTATGACACATAATATGACACCACGTGAAGGTTTCACATTGTTTGGATCATTTTTGAATTTCTTATGCCTGTTTCAAACTATATTCAAAACGGCGGACATGAAGCTTCTTAGCCCGGGGCTGAGCCTCGCTGAACTTGAAGTGGATCTCTGATGAAATAGCATGTTGTGAACCTATAAATGATTTTTAAAAAAATTCACAAGCATTATATCATGTACTTGTAGTTCAAAACTGGGCAACCTCCTACAGATTCGGCAGGAATTTGTCTTTTTCATGAGAGATAGATGGAAAGGTTCCAAATACACCGGTTGGGAAATTGTCCATATAAGGTGGTCTAGTATTTTTGAAAAATGGGTTGGTACCAATGCCAAACTTTAATTTGATGGTTGCTTCACAGAACACCCCGATTTCGGCACCTCAAAAATGGAAATTGGCCTTTTCGTGTGTCGAAAAGGAAAACTTCCTCCTGCAACATCGTAAGCCATCCCAAGATGCACATGTGTGCATAATATGTGCACATTATCACAAACTATGCCCTGATTCTAGCCATAACATTGGTGGTTTGACCTAAATGCCATCAAACCATTGGTCCCGGTTCGTCCCACCAACCGGGACCGTTGATCCTTTGGTTCCGGTTGGTGGGACAAAACGGGACAAAAGGCCTATACAGTTAATAGCCCCGACCCTTCCTCCTCCCCAACTCCCCCCAAATCACAGAGCACATCGACGCACGGCTAAGGAAAATTTGCGACGGAGCAAAATCACGCTGTCAGGCTGCCAAAATCCAGAGCGGCCGCTTCACGCCGTCGATGCCCGCCACCGCCACGCCACCATCGTCCGAGGAATCGACCACGCACGCTAGAAATCGACGCCACGGTCACTGTCTGCTCCAACTCCGGCCGTCGCCATTGTCGCTTCTTCCGAGCTCCTCCGGCCTTGTCGACCCATCCATCGTCTTCGTGGTGAGCCGCTGGTCCTCCAGGACCTCGACTTTCTCTCTCTCTCGCTCCATTTTGTTCTGTCGCCGAGCGCCACTGTCCGCCGCCGTCGGACGCCGTCGCAGACGACGCTCCGATGACCAATAAGGGGCGGCGCGACCACCGTTAGCTTCCTCGCGACGCGCTCGTTCGAACCCGGCCTTCTGCGTGTTCGAGCAATCTCTCTAGTGCCGCTAACCACCGCCGACCGACTTGCCCTCCGGCGAGCTCATGTGGCGCCAAGGTGGCGCTCATGTGGCCCTGACGTGGGCGTCGAGCAAGCTCTGCTAGCGTGGCAGCCCGACGTGGCCCTGGCCCCACTCATCAGTCACTGTGGGTAGGTGCTGCATCGGTGAGAAAAGGTTCCCCATCCCTAGGTGACGCTAGCCTTCACCTATGCTGACGCAATAAAGGTTTAATAATTGTTTTAATAATTTCAGAAAAAGGATAAATCTTATAAACTTAATAAGTAATTATTTACAAGTCAGAAAAATACAAATAATATATCAAAATGTTCAGAAAAATGAGATCTACACTTTACCATCAATATCATGCATTGTTCAACAACGTTAATCACAAGTTTAATTAGAAGAACAAATGAACTCCCGTAGGTGATTCGAGGGTCTCTCCTGTATTAGGGTTTGGACCCCTCGGATCCCGCTTAAATTTCCAAGCATGCTATAGGGTTTCATTACAATACTAATTAACTTGTCATATCATCATCTTTGCTTGAGCATTGAATCGATTCCATGTGTTGATTGTTGTTCCCCCTTTCTTTCCGGTGTTTGCTTCTTCTCGGTAGAATACAATATCGAGATCAAGATCGAAGACCGAGATCAACACCATCGAAGATCGAGTGCATAGTGTTTTGCATTATTTGCATTATAGTAACTTGCAAATCTTAATTTGCAGATACTATGGATCTAACACAGCAAGATACTATGATTCTAGAACATCGGGAAAACATCCTCCACGGAATGATCTGCGAAAATGAAGATATCGATATCGATGTCACCAGTGAGTTTCTGAACGATTCCGGTCAAGGAGATGAGTCTCTCAACTGAGGAGACGGCTCCGGTGAGGTAGAAGCCGAAGCCTGGGATAGGGGAGAAACCGATGAGGGAGAAGGCGATGGCTCCGGCAGGACCTTAAATTTCGCAAACACTGGCGAGGTGTATATATGTATTTTTGTAATTAAAATGTTGTTGTCTATGTATACATTCATATATTAACACTCTTTCTTCTTTTAGCCCTCCGGATTGAGAACTTCTTCCGTAAGAACGAAACGAGGCCCAACAAAAAAGTTGGATGACACTATGAGGTATAGGATCGAAGTGGTCGGTGTAGATGGCGAACCGCAAGCTCCTGTCGATGTCGCAAGAAAATTTGTCAAGCAATGCGGAGTTCTTGTGAGGGACTACATCCCGGTCACTGTTCAAGAATGGAATCGGCCAAGCGGCGGTGGAGTCCCGTATGTCAGCGACACCACCAAAGATAAGCTTTTTGAGATGATGAAGATGAACTCCTTAGTGATGATGAAGTTGAGGCCCTTTGCAATGATGGAAGTTGAAGGTCCTTTGAGATGAAGTTGACGTCCTTTGTGGTGATGGTGTTAAAGTCCTTTGTCATCAAGTTGAAAAGGGAGAGATATAGAAACTAAGGAAAGGATTTACAAGAATATTTGTAAATAACTTAGAACAAATACAACTCCTATTATTCTAAGGGGTTGTCCAAATCCTAGGGTTACGAACCTACAGGCAACACAATGCTCTGATACCATCTGTCACGACCCGAACCCGATAAGGTGCAGATCCCTGTGTTTATAGTGCTAGTCCCTAGATCGAATAGCTAGTACCCACAGTTTAAGATGTAATATCAAGAAACAAAGGTCATATTACATCGCATATCCAGGAATAAAAATAGTTCATTACAACTTACATATCTCATATGGCTATGTCATTACAAAGCAGCAGATATAACTATAAAGCATGGAGTCCTTCATCTTCATGTGCCACAGGCAAACATGTTGGGTGCAGACTCATAATCCCTACTCATCAAACAATCCTGCAACATGATAAGTTACAGCCACAAGGGTAAATACATTTTGAATTGTATTGGCAAGTGTCACTAGTATGTGGATATAAAGTGGAACCTATTACTACATGCATATCTGGCCAGGTAGAGCTTTGGCTAGTTTGCAGCAAGAAAGTTTTCCCTATCCTTTTATAAATAGTTTGCAACACTTATTATCAACTAAGTTACACTAGATAGCCTCCAGGTAATATTTCCAATCACAACATAGTGGTACCACTGATAGAAATCAGTGAACCTAGGTTCCATTGATAGAAATCAATGAACCAACAACCCTTGTTCACCCATCAATTTTTAACTTAAATAAATTAGAATGATGAGATTCTTGATTTTGCTTCATTGTCTTGATGCTCAGAAATTGTCCATAACCGGGGATACGGCTAAGTACTTAGTTTTACCCTCTCGAGAGGTGGTGCACTTTCCCCACAAGACTCGACATGCATCGAGACGAGACTTTTCAGAAGCAATCCCTCAGACCACCATGGACGCGTCCCATCCTATAATCACTACCACCCTCTGTTCGTCTGGCTGAGTTCTCGCAACTTAGTCGGTCAAGGCAGAGCCCATATGCCATGTGGCTACACTGGAAGCTTCACGACAAGAACGTCTCCAATCTCTTTGTTCCTGGGTGGCCGTCCACAGGTGCGATACACCAGCCGACCATAGATATGGCCCCTGAGTAACCACTCAACATAATCCAAGCAAGTCCCATTTCCACCCAGGTGTTTCATTAAGAACTTGTTTTATTATACAAAACATATATTTCCAGTACTTCATATAGTAATAACATGATATTCCACCCTATTGCAGGGCTAAGCATTTATAATCTTATGATGTTTCACCTACCAAGTAGAAACTACCATTCTCTATTCTACATAGGAGATATAGCATAGCATAATAATAGTCTATCATGCATATACTACAAAAATCCACTAAGTATAATGAAAACAGTAGGACTTGATGATAGTGCCACTTGCCTTGATAGTAGAATATTTAGGTACTCTTCTTCATCTTTCAAAGATTACACTCCTCAAAGTCTTCAACAATACAATCAAGCAAAAAAGCACACTCTCAGAACTAGCATCACAAAACAACAAAAAAATGATGCAATACATGAAAGGATGCAATATGGTACTTTTATTGCACAAGTTTTCCTAATAAGGTACTGACACTAAAAATAACCTACTGATCATTTTATATATGTTTGATGCCAAATCCAACAATTTATGCACATAGATTATTTAATAGCATTTTCTATTAGTAGAAAAGGCCTTACTCAATAGAATGTTTTCTACTATAATTAAATTATATAATAAATCGTTGTTTGTGACCTATATGGATAAGGGGTTTAAAATACAACTAAGTGCAAAAAGATTCACTCAAAAATAATTTATAGAACATGTTTTATAGCCAAATTACTCCACAAATGGTTCTGTAAAAAACATGATTTTAACCATCACAAAAGTACCGAATTGTTGCTCTACTGTGTTCTACTCATTTTTATTAATCCATAGACATATTATTTGCTAAATTTGGATGAGCAGAACTAAAGATATGATTTTTAGAAGTTTCTATGATTTTCTGTCTATAATTCCGAAAATAGATAAAGCTGCCCCATATGGCAAACTCTGATAGGCCGTTCGTTTAAGTGATCTATTTTGACCGTTAGATGAAGATCGGACGGACTAGGAGTGCTCACCGGAATAGCTCACCGGAGAGATCGCCGGAATAGCGGGCACGGACTTGGCGTTGCCGTTCTCGTCGCTAGGAACATATCCGGAGTTGAAGAAGACGTGGACGGCGTAGAGGACGTCGAGGCGAATACGATGATGACCATGGCATCGTTTGTAGAGTACAATAGATAGAGAAATCCTTGGCTGGAGCAACGTGCGATGTCAGCGGCGCGGTGAACTGCAACAAGAAGTTGCACCACCATGTCCTGGAGGTAGGCAACGATGAGTAGAGTATTCCAGTTCAAGGAATTGATAAGATTCTCACCATGGACAACAAGATCTGACGATGAACTCGAATTTGGGGCTGAAGTTGGCATGGTTGGTATGGATTGTAGAGACATCCTCTGGAGAAAGTTTAGGAACGAAAGTGAAGGAGGAGGACTAGAGGTACGCGCTGCTTCTCATGGTTCGTCTCGATATGCTCTAGGGAGGGAGATCGGGAGACGTATGCCACCGATTGGCATTCGGAGCACCGGTTTGATATGAGAGATTAAAGCACTAAAGTAAGAAACTAATGGCCTAAATAGAACCTCCACTTGATTATAAACGTTTTTTGTTTTGAAGTCGAAGAGAAACTTTCACTAGAATTGATAGGGGCAAGAGAGGAAGGAGTACAGCCATGAACTGGTTGCTCTCTGTACGTGAAGGAGGAGGAAGACGAGCGAGGATCCCTCGACTCCGTCCGACTGGTCCAGATGGGCCAAGAAAAAGGAAGAGGCCCAAAAGAAAAATAACATGAAGGGAAAACAAATAGAGGAAGGATAGCTAGGTGGGTTGGGCTGCTCTCAGGTGGCCGCATTTCGGCTGGGTCGGCTCTTTTTTTAATTCGTTTTTCTTTTCCTTTTTCTGATTTCTTTTATAACTTTTGTTTTAGAGCTCTAAATGGATCCATTTAAATTTCCAAAAATTTGTAAAATCAACAAGATCATTTTAGGATATTATCTATCTTATTTATTATCCAATTCAAACAATATTATTTATAAATATTTACTTTGGCCTATATGGTTCGTTTTTTACTTAGTTACTTTCCTTCATATCTTTTTATTTAAAACTCCAAAAAGGGTCAAACCAATTTACAAAGTTTTATAAAATAATTCTTTACCATTATATGTTACTTAAATATACTTTTGTTCCATTTAGACATGGATTTTAGATATGGCTTATCTTGACTTTGCAATATAATCCCATTTCTTTTTCTCTTTACCAAATCAATTATATATTTTGATTTATAGTTTCAAAAAACAAAAAGGTGATTATCATTTGTATAATTCTATTTAATAATTATATTTATAAACCTTTTAAGAATACTTTTTTTTCATTTAGTTATTGATTTTTTGGTAGGTGCTTTATTGGCCTTGGAATTTTCTTATTTCTTATTTCTTTTTCCTTTCTTAAATAAACCATATCTTTTTTATCTATGGCTCCAAATAGTGTGAAACCAATTCCTATGGTTTTGTAATTTTGTTATTTTTCCTTATAGATCATTTAGGAATGCTCTTGGTCAATTTTTATATGGGACAAAGCCATAGTCTTGTATTGAACTTAATGGTGATTTCTCCTATTAGTGTTTAGGTTTCAGGTCTATCCTTTTTCTTCAGGGGTTGACAAGATACGTGTCATGGATGATTGCATTTTATCTTTGGATAGTTTGTTTGTTTCTTTGATACATTACAAATGTATCTATAATTTTTGATGTTCCATGCTTGGTTTTATCCACTTTCTTGTGTTTTGTCCACACTTTGGAGAGCTTTTCATATGATTTCTTGGACTAACCTATTAACAAGAGCCACAGTGCCAGCTGCCTGTTTTCTGCTGTTTCTGGTTCCAGGAAAGTCAGAAAATGAATATTCTCGGAATTGGACGGGACAAAAGCCAAAGTGCCTATTTTTCCAGAAGTCATCAGATGCCAGAATACGAGACGGTGAAGGGCTAGGGGCCGGCCACACCACCTGGTCGCGCGGCCAGGCCTGGGCCGCGCCAGGGAGTGGTCTGGCCGACCCTAGCACCCTCTCGGCCTCTCCTTCCGCCTACAAGAGTCTTTAGCCGCCGTCATCTCCATCCCTAGATCGGGAGGGATCTAAAGCTCTTCCCGGCACCCTGCCGGAGAGGGGAATTCACCCTGGAGGCCTTCTTCATCACCATGCAAGCCTCCGGTGTGATGCGTGAGTAGTTCATCTTTGGACTATGGATCCATGTAGTAGCTAGATGGCTGGTTCTCCTCCTTTGTGCTTTCATGTCTTGATCTTGTGAGCTCTGTTCATGATCACGATCATCTATTTGTAATTCTGCATGTTGTCTTTGCGGGGATCCGATGGATATTGAGACGCTATTTTAGATTGATTATTGATTCTATCATGTCTTTGTTATTTGTGATCTTGCATGCTTTCTGTTGTTAGTAGCTATCTTGGCCAAGTAGATGCTAGCAACTCCAAGAGTTAGTATTTATGCTCGATAGTGGGTTCATGCCTCTGGTAATCTGGGAAAGTGATAGAAATCTCTAAGGCACTAGATGTGCTGTTGCTACTAGGGAGAAAACAACAATCCTTTGTTCATAGAACAATCGTATTGTTTACTTTACATGCAATTCGTAAAGAAATAATTTGTTGCTTGCAACTTAATACTGGAGGGGGTTCGGATGATAACCTGAAGGTGGATTATTAGTCATAGATGCAGTTGGATGGCGGTCTATGTATAATGTTGTAATGCCCAATCAAGTCTTAAAGGAGTCAAGATGATTAGTATATGCATGTATTACTTTCTCGATGTTTGTCAATTGCCCCGCTGTAATTTGTTCACCAAGCATGTTATGTATCTTAAGGAGAGCCACCTCTAGTGAACTATGGATCCCGGTCCTTTTCTTTTATATACAATCTACAAACTGTTTACCGCTTTGTGTTTACTTTCTGCAAAATATTACTTCATTCCATTCGATACGTTTAATCCTTTGTTTTCAGCAAAGCACAGTGAGATTGACAACCTCATCGCAAGTTGGGACAAAGTTCTGTGGTTGTGTTGTGCAGGGCTCCACGTTGCTACTAGCACCGGTAGTGCGCCCTACCAAGGCTGAGCTAGTAACACCTTTGGGGTGTTTCCTTGCTCCTACTGGTTTGATTAAACCTTGGTTTCATAACTGAGGGAAACTTGCTGCCGTGCTCATCATACCTTCCTCTTGGGGTTCCCAACGAGCTCTAGATCAACACCGAGCCATCAAGCATTTTTCTGGCGCCGTTTCCGGGGAGTCAAGGACATCTTCACAAGGGGAGTCCCTCATAACCAATCTCTTTACTTTGTTATTTTTGTTTTTCTTATTTTCTTTTTGCTTTGTTTGCTTGTTTCTTTATCAAAAACACAAAAAAATAGTTTTACTAGTTTGCTTTCTTATTTGAAAGCACAAAAAAATTAAGTCTCCTTTAGTTGTCACCTCTTCCTTAGCTCACCATGTTTATCCCTAAATTCACCCTGAAAGACCTTTCAATTGGTAGTGGTTCTATAATTGGGAAAGATAATATTGAAGAATTCTATAATCATGTTAGTAAACATGAGGATATTGAGGATAGATCCCTTGCAGAACTTGCTCCAAACTATGAGATTGCTGCAGCTTCTTTAATTCATATGTTAGAAGCTAGGTTTGTTAACCTCAACCCCTTAATGCAAGTATTGTTTCTTAAGCTTAAAGAAATCGAGGACCCTGAAAAGAGGGATTTTATTCTAGAAACTTTGCTTAAGGAATTCTATGATGTTGCCAAAGAAGCTAGAAAAGTCTTGAAACGTTTCAATATGCTAGGATCATGTGTAGATGTTGTTGGTACACGAGAAAATATGGACAAAACTGAACCTAATGGGAAGGAAACTAAGATACCAATACCCTTTAAACTGGTAGCAATACATGAAGCCATAGAAAAGAATCTTGATTGGATTGTTCCTGAAAACCCTTTTGATGAAAATAGTGAACCTAAGAGCATTAAGAGAGGATCTTCTAGAACTTATTTGGATGATATACCTTGCCTTATTGAAGATATTTATGGTATTAATCTTAATGCTTCTTCATTTGAGAACACTTGATTTCTTTTTGCTTCTTATGCCTAACTTAAAGGCGTTAAAAAAGTACTTATTGGGAGATAACCCAAAATTTTTAGATGAGTCTTGGAAGTTATTACTTCAGTAATTAACCTCTCCTTATCCTTTTTATTTGCCTTTTGTGCCAGGAGTAACCTCTAATGAGAGAGAAGTAATGATTGGGAAAGTTGCTGTCCCGAAACAGATTTCTGTGCTTCACCGTAAAAATTCGTGTAAAATCTCTGAACGTCTTTTTGAGGCGTGAATTTTTGTGCTTCTGACCCAGGTTGTTATCTAACTTTCGTTAGTTCAACACTTTTTGATTTGATCAACAGAAGGTCTTCAAAAAAATCCGTATTTACCTTCTGGTCTGTTTTGACAGATTTCTGCCATTTTCTGCATTTGCTTCTTGTTGGTTCCTTCTTGAGTTCTTTTGGGGAATTGAGCTTTTTGAGGGAAGTTCTGCAGTAGCTAGTGTTCTAATGGAAGTTTATTTGGTGTTAGAACTGAACGTTAAGACTTATTTATCTTGAGTGCACTAATGTTGCTAATAAAGATTGTGTGAAGTTTTGTATGAAGGAAAAATTTCAGGTGTATGGAAGGAATGAATAATGAGATGAAGGATGGACTAAAGCTCAAGCTTGGGGATGCCACGTGTGTCACCCCAAGAAATCTCCAAGAAGTATAAGCGTCAAAGCTTGGGGATGCCCAAGGCATCCCCCTCTTCATCCATAAAAATCTCAGGCTTCTTCCAAACGCTTCATTTTTATTGTTTCATGCACAGTTGTGTTGTTCTTGGAGCGTCTTCTTTTTCATTTTTGTTTTGGGTTTTAGATTTCTTGGTTTGCTTAGTTTTCTGAATAAATTGGTTGGACCCCCTCTTTCATACATTGGTTTGCAAATAGTTTGGTTTGGTTTGGAAAAGAGTAGGAAAGTTCATGCTTATGTGGTAAAAAGAGCTTGTTTTTGACTGTGGCCTATGCTTTGTCATGCCATGATTGATATTGTTTTGGCTTTATGCTTAGTATTATTTGCTGTAGCATGAATTGTTATAAACAATTGAGATTGCTTAATGTGCTTTGGATGAATCATGCATTGTTTTAGCATATTAAAGCATAGTATAGTGGTATTCTCCTTTGATGCTTTATTTGGGTTGACTTGGTGCATGATCACACCATGTTATGACTATCTCAAGTCACCATAGCCTTTATGATCCTTTAGTTTTCAACTTGTAGTATCACTTTATGCTTTGATCAATGATGTTTTGTCGCTCTACATGATTATGGCCATTATTGCTCTCTTATTTTTTCGCTCCTAGTCTTTTGCTAGCCTCCACAACCAAGTATGAGTTCCACTCATGCATCCAACTCCCTAAACCAAGTTATTCCAAAGAGTCCACCATACCTACCTACTATATTATGCTATTCCAAGTATATTCATGCTTTTGTTTACCTTCCGAATTAAACTTGTTATGAGAAAACTAGTGATTAAAGCTCTCACGAACTTGATGGCACACTTTACTTTTCTTGCCCTTAATAAACTTGAACCATTGTGTCGTCTATGTTGTATATGCTTGCACTTATTTGTTGGGAATTAGCAGAACCATGCTGTCATGCGGAACGCTTTCAACATTGCACTTGGTACTTTTACCTACTTGATATCATGCTCTTTTGTGTTTGGATGTCGTCGGTGTGAAATGAAAGGGGAGCTTGTGAGTCCATGGAGTTATGTATATGTGTTAGAGAAAGCGCTGGGCATTGGTCTAATCCATGCTGACATGGTGGAAACCTGCAGCATAACCATAATGAGCTGTCTATGAAGCATTCTTCTTATAAAAAATGAGTCCTATATTGAGAAAAAAAGAAAAAAAGAAAAAAAAATAGATTATGAAAAGAGGAAAGAGAGAAAAAATCACCATATTTGCATGGTAAATAAGAAGATTGTTGAGATGCTCGTTGTCTGCTTGCCTTGTCATTTTGATATGGGGATTCTTCCGTATCATCGGTCAAGGAGTACCCCGTTGGCGGTTTTGTATGATACACATGTACTTACGATGACAAGAACTTACCGGTGACTAAACTTGAGTAGCATGAGGAGCGGCCCTCGTATACAAGGGACATGAGATTTCTAACTTATACTTCGTCAAGCATGTACACCATAGTTTGTTCACTTTAACCTTAATCACTTCAAGATGCTTATGATAGGGGCAATGAGAGCTCAAAGCTATAAGTACCATAATTTTTGGAAGCTCTTTATGAGACTTGAATCCCTACTTCCTTCTATGAAGGCCCTTCTTCCACCATTATATATTGAGTCTCTACCTTCTATCTTTATGCACCTAATTTGAGAGCATAGTGGCCATTCTTAGTTCTATGTGGATTGTCCCAAGACTAGTTGATTGATGCATAACTTGATATTGCTTGTTTTAAACTGTTTGTATCTAGTCACTCTTATGAACTTTGAAGGTGTCCTATGCATTTATATTTGCTACTCTATGAGGGACAAGCTGAATGCTATTATGCTATGTTTTCTTTATGTGAAACAAACAAATGTCTTGCAAAGCATTGTTATTCATGAATATTTGATTTGTGCCTTTTCATGTTGCATCATAGTTTCATTGTCTTATTGCTATAACTTTGTTTTTCATGTTATGATTGAAGTACTATGATCCCAGCTTTGAATGTTTTGCAAATACTTTGATCAAGTCTTTAATGGTGCATGTCACCTCAAAAATTATTCTTTCTTTTTATCACTTACCTGCTCGAGGACGAGCAGGAGTTAAGCTTGGGGATGTTGATACATTGAAAATGTATCTATAATTTTTGATGTTCCATGCTTGGTTTTATCCACTTTATTGTGTTTTGTCGACACTTTGGAGTGCTTTTCATATGATTTCTTGGACTAACCTATTAACAAGAGCCACAGTGCCAGATGCCTGTTTTCTGCTGTTTTTGGTTCCAGGAAAGTCACAAACTGAATATTCTCGAAATTGGACAGGACAAAAGCCAAAGTGCCTATTTTTCTGGAAGTCATCAGATGCTAGAATACGAGACGGAGAAGGGATAGGGGCCGGCCACACCACCTGGTCGCGCGGCCAGGCCTAGCCCGCGCCAGGGGGTGGTCTGGCCGACCCCAGCACCCCCTCGGCCTCTCCTTCTGCCTATAAGATGCCCTCGGGACGAAAACCCTAAGTACCCGATCAAAAATCCACGAAATAGTCTGTAGCCGCCGTCATCTCCATCCCTAGATCGGGAGGGATCTGAAGCTCTTCCCGGCACCCTGCCGGAGAGGGGAATTCACCCTGGAGGCCTTCTTCATCACCATGCAAGCCTCCGGTGTGATGTGTGAGTAGTTCATCTTTGGACTACGGATCCATGTAGTAGCTAGATGGCTGGTTCTCCTCCTTTGTGCTTTCATGTCTAGATCTTGTGAGCTCCATTCATGATCAAGATAATCTATTTGTAATTCTACATGTTGTGTTTGCGGGGATCCGATGGATATTGAGATGCTATTTCAGATTGATTATTGATTCTATCATGTCTTTATTATTTGTGATCTTGCATGCTTTCCGTTGTTAGTAGCTATCTTGGCCAAGTAGATGCTAGCAACGCCAAGAGTTAGTATTTATGCTCGATAGTGGGTTCATGACTCTGGTAATGTGGGGAAGTGACATAAATCTCTAAGGTACTAGATGTGCTGTTTCTACTAGGGAGAAAACAACAATCCTTTGTTCATAGAACAATCATATTGTTTACTTTAAACGCAATTCGTAAAGCAATAATTTGTTGCTTGCAACTTAATACTGGAGGGGGTTCAGATGATAACCTGAAGGTGGATTATTAGTCATAGATGCAGTTGGATGGCGGTCTATGTATAATGTTGTAATGCCCAATCAAGTCTCAAAGGAGTCAAGATGATTAGTATATGCATGTATTGCTTTCTCGATGTTTGTCAATTGCCCCGCTGTAATTTGTTCACCTAGCATGTTATCTATCTTAAGGAGAGCCACCTCTAGTGAACTATGGATCCCGGTCCTTTTCTTTTACATACAATCTACAAACTGTTTACTGCTTTGTGTTTACTTTCTACAAACTATTACTTTTTTTCCATTCGATACGTTTAATCCTTTGTTTTCAGCAAAACACGATGAGATTGACAACCCCATCGCAAGTTGGGGACAGAGTTCTGTGGTTGTGTTGTGCAGGTCTCCACGTTGCTACTAGCACCGGTAGTGCGCCCTACCAAGGCTGAGCTAGCAACACCTTTGGGGTGTTTCCTTGCTCCTACTGGTTCGATTAAACCTTGGTTTCATAACTGAGGGAATCTTGCTGCTGTGATCATCATACCTTCCTCTTGGGGTTCCCAACGAGCTCTACATCAACACCGAGCCATCATTCTTCCTCATTCAAAATTCTTTTTGTTTATGTAAGGTTCCAATAGAGGAACACAATTTTCTTTTCCCCCTAAATTTCATCCTTTATTTTCTTTGTTTGTTTGATTTTTTTCACATTTCAAAATTTGGAAAATTTTGGGATGTGACAGGCTACCACCCTTAAAAGGAATCTCGTCCCGAGATTCGGTAAGGCTAGAAGGAATAAGTTGGGTTTTAGGCCAACTAGGGTACTACCACCCTTAAAAGGAATTTGACTAGGTTGTCTCTCGAGAATTTACTTTGACTTTAGTCTTTGGCTATCTTTGGGAGATTCAAAATTTCCATCATTGACTTGACGTTTTATCTTTTGAACTCGAAGATAGATGTGGCATTAGATAGGGACATGATTAATGACTTCACATAGGAAACACGTAACTTGAGATATGGAGGATTCTCACAATTAGGGAATTGGTCAGTATGCTCTTTATAAGTGTCCTATGTCTCCATAGCTTTTTCAGGCTCGTGGTCTTTCCACAAGTTTATCCTTGGATTCATTGTTGTCATGGTCTCTTTGGAAAGGGTTGTTGATCATGTTGATCATCTGATTGGTCATCCTTTGCAACAACTGGGATTTGGATTCTAAGAACTTTAGCATTTCTGGATATAACTTAGTGTTGTTGTGATTGTTGGCTAAAACTAGGTTGTCATTTGAGCCAACTTTGTTTGTGCTGCTAGCAGTTGCATTGTCATGGGCATCTCGGGTTGTTGTCACTATCATTGATGTTGGAGTCGTGGTGTCTTGGATAAGTCATTTGCTTGGGTTGGGATTGTGATTAGAATAGGCAAAATATTCTTAGGGAAAGAATTCTACTCATACACAATAGATCACACCAAGAAATTTGCAAGCAATTTCAATCATACATACAACAACAAAGTTCAAACATCACTTAGGGAAACAAAATATTATTGCCATACCACACAGATTGGTATGACCCATAAACAATCACAAAATCGATTATTTAAACGAATAACTAATGTGGTGGTCCAACTATAGGGTTCTACTTGATATTATTCCCTTGGGATTATTCCATCCTTCTCCATAGCTAATGAATTAGGAATGAGATCAAGGTGTCCTTATGTCATCTTGTCGCAAGGTCCTCCTAAGTTGAGTTTCCTTAGTCTCCAGGTCTTGAGTATATTTCTTCTCTTCCTTGAAGTCCTTCCAAGTGTTGTGTAGTCTATGCCTAAGTATTTCTCCAAGTTCTTCAATATCCCTCCATGCAGCACTTCTCGTAGAGTGAGGTTCCAAGTTGGTGAATATCCAAAGTCCCATTGTCTTGTTGTTGTCTTCCTTGATATACTTCTTGAAGATATCCAAATGAATCAAGATAGTTCCACGAGAACAAAAGCTAATATAACCTAGTAAAACCATAATAGATAAGTTTCTAATCCTAAGATCTTTCCTGATTCTCTCTCATCTTATTTTCTACAAAACTTGAACTTCTCTTCTTTCTTGAAGTCCTTGTATGATCCTTGAACTTTGATGGCCCAAAATATATCGAGCTCGTTGGGGAACCCCAAGTGGAAGGTATGATGAGCACAGCAACAAGTTTTCCCTCAGTACGAAACCAAGGTTATCAATCCAGTAGGAGCAAGGAAACACCCCAAAGGTGTAGCTAGCTGAACGATGGCAGGGCGCACTACCGGTACCAGCAGCAACGTGGAGACCTGCACAACACAACCACAGAACTCTATCCCCAACTTGCGATGAGGTTGTCAATCTCACCGGTTTTGCTGAAAACAAAGGATTAAACGTATTGAATGGAGGGAAGTAATAGTTTGCAGATAGTAAACACAAAGCAGTAAACATTTTATAGATTGTATGTAAAAGAAAAGGACCGGGATCCATAGTTCACTCGAGGTGGCTCTCCTTAAGATAGATAACATGCTGGGTGAACAAATTACAGCGGGGCAATTGACAAACATCGAGAAAGCAATACATGCATATACTAATCATCTTGACTCCTTTGGAACTTGATTGGGCATTACAACATTATACATAGACCGCCATCCAACTGCATCTATGACTAATAATCCACCTTCAGGTTATCATCCAAACCCCCTCTAGTATTAAGTTGCAAGCAACAGATTATTGCTTTACGAATTGCGTGTAAAGTAAACAATACGATTGTTCTATGAACAAAGGATTGTTGTTTTCTCCCTAGTAGCAAACAGCACATATAGTACCTTAGAGATTTCTATCACTTCCCCAAATTACCAGAGGCATGAACCCACTATCGAGCATAAATACTAACTCTTGGAGTTGCTAGCATCTACTTGGCGAAGATAGCTCCTAACAACAGAAAGCATCCAAGATCACAAATAACAAAGACATGATAGAATCAATAATCAATCTAAAATAGCATGTCAATATCCATCGGATCCCCGCAAACACAACATGCAGAATTACAAATAGATGATCTTGATCATGAACGGAGCTCACAAGATCTAGACATGAAATCACAAAGGAGGAGAACCATCCATCTAGCTACTACATGGATCCGTAGTCCAAGGATCAACTACTCACGCATCACGCCGGAGGCTTGCATGATGATGAAGAAGGCCGCCAGGGTGAATTCCCCTCTCCGGCAGGGTGCCGGGAAGATCTTCAGATCCCTCCCAATCTAGGGATGGAGATGGCCATGACTCTGAACTCTTTCGTGGATTTTTTGATCGGGTACTTAGGGTTTTCGTCCCGAGGGCATCATATAGGCGGAAGGAGAGGCCGAGGGGGTGCTGGGGTCGGCCAGACCACCCCCTAGCATGGGCTAGGCCTGGTCGCGCGGCCAGGTGGTGTGGCCAGCCACCAGCCCTTCTCCGTCTCGTATTCTGGCATCTGATGACTTCCGGAAAAATAGGCACTTTGGCTTTTGTCCCGTCCAATTCTGAGAATATTCATTTTTTGACTTTCCTAGAACCAAAAACAGCAGAAAACAGACAGCTGGCACTATGGCTCTTGTTAATAGGTTATTCCAAGAAATCATATGAAAAGTACTCCAAAGTGTGGACAAAACACAATAAAGTGCATAAAACCAAGCATGGAACATCAAAAATTATAGATACATTTGCAATGTATCAACATCCCCAAGCTTAACTCCTGCTCGTCCTCGAGTAGGTAAGTGATAAAAAGAAAGAATAATTTTTGAGGTGACATGCACCATCAAAGACTTGATCAAAGTATTTGTAAAACATTCAAATCTGGGATCATAGTACTTCAATCATAACATGAAAGAAAAAGTTCTAGCAATAAGGCAAAGAAACTATGATGCAACATGAAAAGGCACAAACAAAAGATTCGTGAATAACAATGCTTTGCAAGACGTTTGTTTGTTTCACATAAAGAAAACATAGCATAATAGTATTCAGCTTGTCCCTCATAGAGTAGCAAATATAAATGCATAGGACACCTTCAAAGTTCATAAGAGTGACTAGATACAAATAGTTTAAAACAAGAAATATCAAGTTATGCATCAATCAACTAGTCTTGGGACAATGCACATAGAACTAAGATTGACCACTATGCTCTCAAAGTAGGTGCATAAAGGTAGAAGGTGGAGACTCAATATAATGGTGGAAGAAAGGCCTTCATAGAAGGAAGTAGGGATTCAAGTCTCATAAAGAGCTTCCAAAAATTATGGTATTTATAGCTTTCAACTCTCATTGCCCCTATCATAAGCATCTTGAAGGTGATTAAGGTTAAAGTGACACAATTAAGAGGATATGCTTGACAAGTTATAAACCGAAATCTCATGCCCCTTACTTACGAAGACCGAACCTCATGCTACTCAACTTTAGTCACAAGTAAGCTCTTGTCATTGTAAGTACATGTGTATCATAAATAACCGCCAACGGGGTACCCCTTGCACATGATACAAGAGCTATCCCATAATCAAAATGACAAGGCAAGTAGACAATGAGCATCTCAACGATCTTTTTATTTGCTATTTGCATAGGTTTTTATTGAGGATGCTTCATAGAGTGCTCATTATGGTGATGCTACAAGTTTCCACCATGATTAGGCATGGCTTAGGCTAGCGGCCTAGGCATTTCTCTAACACACATACAAACTCCATGATCTTACAAGTTCCACTTTTATTTCACACCGCCGGGATCCGTAAGCAAAAGAACATGATATCAATGGGTACAAAGTACAAGTGCAATGTTGGAAGCGTTCCCCATGATACATGGTTCTGCTAACTTGAACTTATAAAGCGCAATCATATATGCAACAAATAAGGACCCAATGGTTCAAGTTTATTAATGGCAAGAAAAGTAAAGTGTGCCATCAAGTTCGTGAGAGCTTTAATCACTAGTTTTCTCATAACAAGTTTAATTTGGAAGGTAAACAAAAGCATGAATATACTTGGAATAGCATAAGCTAGTAGCTAGGTATGGTGGACTCTTTGGAATAACTTGGTTTAAGGAGTTGGATGCATGAGTGGAACTCATACTTGGTTGTGGAGGCTAGCAAAAAGGGGCGACAAACTAAGAGAGCAATAATGGCCATAATCATGCAGAGCGACAAAACATCATTGATCAAAGCATAAAGTGATAGTACAAGTTGAAAACTAAAGGATCATAAAGGCTATGATGACTTGAGATAGTCATAACATGGTGTGAGCATGTGACAAGTCAACCCAAATAAAGCATCAAAGAAGAATACCACTATACTATGCTTTAATATGCTAAAACAACGCATGATTCATCCAAGGAACATTAAGAAATCTCAATTGTTTATAACAAGTCATGCTACAGCAAAGAATACTAAGCATAAATCCAAAACAATATCAAGCATGGCATGACAAAGCATAGGCCACAGTCAAAAACAAGCTCTTTTTACCACATAAGTATGAACTTTCCTACTCTTTTCCAATCCAAACCAAACTATTTGCAAACCAATGTATGGAAGAGGGGGTCCAACCAATTTATTCAGAAAACTAAGAAAACCAAGAAAACGAAAACCCAAAACAAAAACGAAAAAGAAGACGCTCCAAGAACAACACAACTGTGCATGAAACAATAAAAATGAAGCGTTTGGAAGAAACCTGGAATTTTTATTGATGAAGAGGGGGATGCCTTAGGCATCCCCAAGCTTTGACGCTTGTACTTCTTGGATATTTCTTGGGGTGACATGCGTGGCATCCCCAAGCTTGAGCTTTAGTCCATCTTTCATCTCATTAGTCATTCCTTTCATACACCTGAAATTTTTCCTTCATACAAAACTTCACACAATCTTTATTAGCAACATTAGTGCATTCAAGATAATAAGTCTTTAGGTTCAGTTCTAACACCAATAAACTTCCATTAGAACACTAGCTACTGTATCACTTCCCTCAAAAAGCTCAATTTTCCCCAAAAGAACTCAAAAAGGAACCAACAAGAAGCAAATGCAGAAAATGACAGAAATCTGTCAAAACAGACCAGCAGGTAAAGACGAATTTTTTCGAAGACCTTCTGTTGCTCAAATCAAAAAGTATTAAACTAACTAAAGTTAGATAATAACCTGGGGAAGAAGCACAAAAATTCACGCCTTAAACATACTTTCAGAGATTTTACACGAATTTTTACGGTGAAGCACAGAAATATGTTTTGGGACAGCAACTTTCCCAATCTTTACTTCTCTCTAATTAGAGGTTATTCTTGGCACAAAAAGCAAATAAAAAGGATAAGGAGCGGTTATTACTAAAGTAGTAACTTCCAAGACTCATCTAAAACTTTTGGGTTATCTCCCAATAAGTACTTTTCTTTAACGCCTTTAAGTTAGGCATAAGAAGCAAGAAAGAATCAAGTGTTCTCAAATGAAGAAGCATTAAGACCAAATTTCTTACCCTTACCTCTCTTACTTTTATTCTTAACCTTGGGGAAAATATGATTGTTTGGTGGAGAAGAAAGGTGCATGGTCCCCTTTCCCACATCTATTATTACTCCAAGGAGTTCTAATAAGGACCTTCCAAGTGTAATTTGTCCTTTTCCTGCATATTCAATGACAAGATAATCAGTAGAAATCATTTTCCCAAGGATCTTTGTAAACACTCCTTCAGCTATTCTAGTAGGTAATATGGAGCAAGAGATATTTCTTTTCTTCCTTCAATAAGCCCCCGAAGATTCAAAGATTCATAAATATCTTTGGGCATAAGACAAAATTCAGACATCACAGCGCGTTTGAAAAGTTTCAGTGTTTATCTCAATCTTTACTGTAGGGAGCCACTTTGATGGTTCAGAATTTATTGGAACATAATTATGATGCTCCCTAAGCATATTATAGAAATCTTTTAAGCTAGCAGTGCCAGTCTCAAGAGTGTTCAATCTAGCAAATATTCTTGAGAAAGAAATATCAGTTTGGCTAGGCAAGTTGTAAGTAAGGATCAATTTCTTTATAGCATTTATAGCATCATCCTCATTACATTGGAGGAAATATCCTCCCACAACAGCATCTAAAGCATATCTATAGCAAAGAGCAATTCCAAGGTAAAAACTGCTAAGGAACAAGCTTTGAGTCATTTTAGGCTCAGTTTTTTGATGTAGATCAGAGATTCTAGACCAAGCTTCCTTGAAGCTTTCCTCAATTCCTTGTTTAAAAGTTAAAATCATTTCCTCGGGTGACATAGTGACTGGATCAAGGCTAGACATAATGGCAACTTAAGATAGGAACTAATTTTTTTAAGTTTTCAATAAAGAAAGCAAACTAGTAAAACTATTTTTTTTGTGTTTTTGATAAAGAACAAGCAAACAAAGCAAAAAGAAACTAAGCAAAACAAAAATAACAAAGTAAAGAGATTGGTTATGAGGGACTCCCCTTGTGAAGATGTCCTTGACTCCCCGGCAACGGCGCCAGAAAATATGCTTGATGGCCCAAAATATATCGAGCTCGTTGGGGAACCCCAAGAGGAAGGTATGATGAGCACAGCAACAAGTTTTCCCTCAATACGAAACCAAGGTTATCAATCCAGTAGGAGCAAGGAAACACCCCAAAGGTGTAGATAGCTGAACGATGGCAGGGCGCACTACCGGTGCCAGCAGCAACATGGAGACCTGCACAACACAACCACATAACTCTATCCCCAACTTGCGATGAGGTTGTCAATCTCACCGGTTTTGCTGAAAACAAAGGATTAAACGTATCGAATGGAAGGAAGTCATACTTTGCAGAAAGTAAACACAAAGCAGTAAATAGTTTATAGATTGTTTGTAAAAGAAAAGGACCGGGATCCATAGTTCACTAGAGGTGGCTCTCCTTAAGATGGATGACATGCTGGGTGAACAAATTACAGCGTGGCAATTGACAAACATCGAGAAAGCAATACATGCAAATACTAATCATCTTGACTCCTTTGGAAATTGATTGGGCATTACAACATTATACATAGACCGCCATCCAACGACATCTATGACTAATAATCCACCTTCAGGTTATCATCCGAACCCCCTCCAGTATTAAGTTGCAAGCAATAGATTATTGCTTTACGAATTGCATGTAAAGTAAACAATAGGATTGTTCTATGAACAAAGGATTGTTGTTTTCTACCTAGTAGCAACATCACATCTAGTACCTTAGAGATTTCTATCACTTCCCCAAATTACCAGAGGCATGAACCCACTATCGAGCATAAATACTAACTCTTGGAGTTGCTAGCATCTACTTGGCGAAGATAGCTCCTAACAACAGAAAGCATGCAAGATCACAAATAACAAAGACATGATAGAATCAATAATCAATCTAAAATAGCATGTCAATATCCATCGGATCCCCGCAAACACAACATGCAGAATTACAAATAGATGATCTTGATCATGAACGGAGCTCACAAGATCTAGACATGAAATCACAAAGGAGGAGAACCAGCCATCTAGCTAGTACATGGATCGGTAGTCCAAGTATCAACTACTCACGCATCACGCCGGAGGCTTGCATGATGATGAAGAAGGCCGCCAGGGTGAATTCCCCTCTCCGGCAGGGTGCCGGGAAGATCTTCAGATCCCTCCCGATCTAGGGATGGAGATGACGGCGGCTACAGACTCTTTCGTGGATTTTTTGATCGGGTACTTAGGGTTTTCGTCCCGAGGGCATCTTATAGGTGGAAGGAGAGGCCGAGGGGGTGCTGGGGTTGGCCAGACCACCCCCTGGCGCGGGTCAGGCCTGGCCGCGCGGCTAGGTGGTGTGATCGGCCCCCAGCCCATCTCCGTCTCGTGTTTTGGCATCTGATGACTTCCGGAAAAATAGGCACTTTGGCTTTTGTCCCGTCCAATTCCGAGAATATTCATTTTCTAACTTTCCTAGAACCAAAAACAGTAGAAAATAGGCAGCTGTCACTGTGGCTCTTATTAATAGGTTAGTCTAAGAAATCATATGAAAAGTACTCCAAAGTGTGGACAAAACACAAGAAAGTGGATAAAACCAAGCATGGAATATCAAAAATTATAGATACATTTGCAATGTATCAAACTTCTCCTCCATTGATCTTTACTTTTCTTCTTGATCCTAGAATGCCCTGTCCTTCCCATTGAGTTAGGCATGTAGCTCATCATTTCCTAAGTAGTTGATTGCTCCTATTATCATCAGGATCCTTCTAATTCCTAGAATTACTGAAGAATAAATCTTCCTTCTAAAACTTCTTCTCTCGGCTTCTTTTGGTGATGGATATATGTTGATCTAGTATGTTGACAATGTTGAGAAGTCCAAATCAAAAGTAGGTGGTCTTGAAGCCATCATTGATCCTGAAGCGAAAGTCCTTTGAGGTGTTGAGACTTAAGTCCTTAGCCATGCTGAAGATGAAGTCCTTGATGATGCTAAAGCGGGAGTTCTTACCTATGCTGAAGCTGAAGTCCTTTGTGATGTTGAAGTCCTTGGTGATGTTGAAGCTAAAATCCTTAGTGATGCTGAAGATGAACTCCTTAGTGATGATGAAGTTGAGGCCCTTTGCAATGATGGAAGTTGAAGGTCCTTTGAGATGAAGTTGAAGTCCTTTGCAGTGATGGTGTTAAAGTCCTTTGTCATCAAGTTGAAAAGGGAGAGATATAGAAACTAAGGAAAGGATTTACAAGAATATTTGTAAATAACTTAGAACAAATACAACTCCTATTATTCTAAGGGGTTGTACAAATCCTAGGGTTACGAACCTACATGCAACACAATGCTCTAATACCATATGTCACGACCCGAACCCGATAAGGTGCAGATCCCTGTGTTTATAGTGCTAGTCCCTGGATCGAATAGCTAGTACCCACAGTTTAAGATGTAATATCAAGAAACAAAGATCATATTACATCGCATATCCAGGAATAAAAATAGTTCATTACAACTTACATATCTCATATGGCTATCTCATTACAAAGCAGCAGATATAACTATAAAGCATGGAGTCCTTCATCTTCATGTGCCACAAGCAAACATGTTGGGTGCAGACTCGTAATCCCTACTCATCAAACTTCACTATCATCAAATAATCCTGCAACATGATAAGTTACAACCACAAGTGTCAATACATTTTGAATTGTATTGGCAAGTGTCACTAGTATGTGGATATAAAGTGGAACCTATTACTACATGCATATCTGGCTAGGTAGAGCTTTGGCTAGTTTGTAGCAAGAAAGTTTTTCCCTGTCCTTTTATAAATAGTTTGCAACACTTATTATCAACTAAGTTACACTGGATACACTCCAGGTAATATTTCCAATCACAACATAGTGGTACCACTGATAGAAATCAGTGAACCTAGGTTCCATTGATAGAAATCAATGAACCAACAACCCTTGTTCACCCATCAATTTTTAACTTAAAGAAATTAGAATGATGAGATTCTTGATTCTGCTTCATTGTCTTGATGCTCAGAAATTGTCCATAACCGGGGACACGGCTAAGTGATGACCCACAAGTATAGGGGGTGTATCGTAGTATTTTCGATAAGTAAGAGTGTCAAACCCAACGAGGAGCAGAAGGTGCTGGCTACTGGTATGGATCAGGAATTCTCTGCAAATACTTAGCAAACGGATTTTTAGGGGTTTTTGATAAAGCAAGTAAACAAAGTACGAGTGTAACATCCCAAAACTTCAATCCAAGTTTATCAAAGATCCAATCATCCAAAAATAGGGTTAACAAAAACTTTTCCATTTTTAAAATGAAAGCATTCATATTATGTGCATTTAAATAGGAGTTGTTTGAATTGCCATGATTAAGTGATCCAATGCTTGTAAAATGTTTCTTAGGTGATTTAAACATCATCTACATCATTCCCAAACTTTTTCTAAAGAAAATCAAATAAAAAAGATTTAAAATGGAGAAATGGTCATTTTGCCAAAATTAACTCCCATGTCTACTTTGGCTATTCCTAGTACTCAAAAATTAACAGACACAATTCTTGATCTTTGCACCCCTTGCTAGTACACATAATGAGGTACCAAGGCCGACCTTTTGATCTTCTAAAAACCTTCTGTAACCTATTTTAAATAACAATTCAAAATTGAATCTTTATCATATGGGAAGATCCCACTTTTTCCAAAACCACTCAAACAAGCTCAACTTTCAAAACCCAAGCATCTGCAGACTCACCAGCACCAACTTAGCACACCCACCAAAAATCTTTTCAAAATTCAAAACTTGAGTTCTTGCGGCCATTTCATCGAACAGGTGGCAGACACAAATCAAACAAAAACCAAACACTATTATGAGCAGTGATTGAAGCCTAACTTGTTCCCTCTCTAGTTCACAACCATCTCAGTAGATCAGCTAGCAAGTTAAACCAAGCACTAGACTCACTATAAGCTGGGCAATGATATCAATGGTGAACAGCCGAAGCTCACCATGCCACCCTAGTGGAGACAGCAAGCTAGGAGGAGATTTAGCCATGCCAACCTTGTCTAGGAGGCAGCCCACCGTCCACCGCCCACTCCCTGTCCAACTCCCGAACCATGCCAACCCCTGGACCACACGCACAGACCGCGCCCAGCCCGCCAGCAACCATGCCGAGCATGCGCTAGAGCGCCACCCTCGACGCATACCACACCGCGCGCTACGCTTCGCCGCTTGCATACATGATCGCCACCGACCGAGACTGCGAGACATCCCGTTCGCCGCCCCATGACGCCTGACCACCGCTCGTCGTCGAAGACGCCCGCCTGCTGCAGAGCATCGCGTGTTCCAGACCAAACCGCACCGCCCCACAGCTCACCACCGTGTCGTTGAGCCTCGCCAGGGAGCACCGCCCCGCCCCTACCGTCGCCCATGCCGATAGCCATCATCGACCATGACGAAGCTCACCGTCGCCCGTCGGTCCCCTCTCGCCACTATAAATAGAGGCCACCCCCAGCCGATTTGAGCACACCATCTCACTCACCACCTCTCACACTCACTCCCCACCGCCAGCCGGAGCCGCTCGAGCACCAGAGCACCGGAATTGCAGCCGGAGCCGCCGCCTCGGGAGGAGAAGGGCGCCGTTGATCCAGGCCGACCCAGGAGAAGCTGCCGGTACCAGAAGGTTCGTCGTTGTCGACTTCGTCATTCGCCCGCCTCGCTGACCCTCGCCTGAACCCCGGTGAGCCCCCAACGACCCCCACTGGCCGCGCTAGGGTTCTGTCTCGCCGGTGTTGCCCAACGTCGATGATGACCCTCAGCCGTTGGATTAGAACCAGATCGCACGGCCACCGATTCCCATACCCGCACCTGTGCCCTTGAAGGGTGGGGTCCTCGCTTGTCAGCCGCAGCAAGATGGAGCGGCCCATTTCGTTCCCGCGCGCGTTGCAAATTCAAATTAGGATTTTTCTTTTTAGTTAGAATATAGTTTTTTGTCCTGTGTTTCAAAAATCAATTCTGTGAGTTTGACAAATCCAAATTGCATGAAACTAATTTTTTCTGAAAGGTATTGAAATGCTCTATCCAAGCCCGTTGGACTTAATTCAATTAGATTTATAGATCTCTCCTAATAAAAATGAGAAGACAGAAGCTTTTACAACTTGCAACATTTTTATAAAATCAACCAAGTCAGCTTTTGAGTTGATTCCAACTCTCAAAAATCACATTTCATCATATCTATCCAAATATGTAATAATATTAAGGTTTACATGCAGTGAGTTTGGACTAGTACCAAATAATGCTATATAGGCATTTCTAGTCACTTTAAATCATTAAATAATAAACTTAAACTAAAGTAATATTGATCCAACCTTTAAATCTCATTCCCACCTGTGGAATATGTGGTGAGGATATGTGTCCACATGATCTCATATTTTGGTGGTGAATATTAAATTTTAGTTAACATTTCAATGAGTAGAAATTACTTTTCTAAAATAAAAAGATTAAAACTATTGAATTAAAACTTGTAATGTTTGTGATGATAATAGATCATCAATTGTGTGCTTTAGAATGCTACTTAGCCTAGTTAAGTATTGTTTGGTGATTGTGCACTCCCTATGTATTTCTAGACGATAGCACCGACCAAACTCTCGAGGAGGAGGAGTTCTACCAGGAAGAAGAAGAAGAAGACAACTTCAACCACTGCACCAACCAAGGCAAGCCACTATTAGCAGGGCAAGCTAACCCTTGCAAACTTACCTTAGCAAGCTATGGTTAGCAAGCTAGAATAAACTAGATGGTTTAGCAAAGATGCCTTAAGCATGCTTTAATCACACCCCTTTTCACTATTAATGCCCCAAGTCTCATGGACAAGTTTTTACCCCACCTTAGATTATACAAAGTTCTCTACTTAAAATTGAAGGTAGCATAAAAAGTATAAAACTTGACCTACTTAGAAACCTTTAGATATCATTCTATGGCATGAGCTTGATCCCATCTTTCCACCTTAGTGAACACTCTTAACTTAGTAGTTTAGAGTAGATCAAAAACTTGAGTCACTTTAGATCGGAATACTTGGTGAAAATGAGTTATGAAAACCTAGGAATGATGAGTCATTCTATTGAGATGTTTTGACATGTGTTACGAAACACAACTGGTTTATGATGTGGAAAATGATAAGGCATGAGCCTTAACCCCTTTTATAAAACTGATGGTTAGATTCGGATGCGATACCATTCCAAATTTTACCGTACAACCACATTACCTGAATTGGGTAGGGCTTAGCTGGAAATTTATATGCATTAGTATTAGTTCCCTCATGGGAGAGGTTTGAGCTGAGGCTACCTCTTAATGTTGTCCACCTATGCAGTGCCCAAGATGACTGATGGTCATGGTTGGGAGGCCATGCTCATAGGAGAGGTGCTTATACTAGGGTGTGTAAAGGGAAGGTTATGTTTGATTATCTGCATACTAAGTATGATGATTCAGGGTTATCCCTGACAGATGTATCGAATCTTGTGGTGAAAGTGTACCACCTCTGCAGAGTGTCAAACTATTCGAATAGCTGCGTCCGCGGTTATGGACAGTTGGAATGTCCATACTGTTTTCGTTGTCAGATGTTTTCCAAATAACTTGAAATGAATGAGGATCTTTGACTTGACCACAACAGGGTTGTGTTGATGATAATAGCTTCCCAACTTAAGTGATTCCGGAATTTTTTTTATCTTTCTTCGCTTCTGAACATAGCTTAGGCTTCAAACTTAACTTGATAGCTAACTTAGATTCATTATTTTAATTTAGGATATTACTACTTGTTAGTAGTAGTTTGTGAGTACTTAAAGAGTACTCATGGCTTTTGTCCCTGGCTATTATCATGGCCAGAATATGAAGGAGATTATCAGGATGATGTTCAGCAGGACGGCTATGATAACTAGGACTATCTGCCAAGATTGCCTATGCCCTCAAGATGGACCCCATCACACGCTATCTTTTATTTCCGCTGCTTGTTGTATTAAGACCTGGATCATGAGATCCATATTTGTGTAAGACCTTATGTATGGTTTGTAATGGATGATGTACTATGATATCCAATCCGTTATGTCTCGCAAAAATGGTAATCCTGGGATTGCGAGGTATGGCATAACGTGCACCTGGGATTAAAAATCCGGGTGTTGACAAGTTGGTATCAGAGCCATCCTGACCATAGGAGACCCTAGTTAGAATGGACGTCAAACCCAAAAACTTAGCTTCAAAACCAAAGTGAGTATTTATGAAAAACTATCTCCTCCCTTATCTTTGGAATTTTCTTCCTCTCAAAAAAATTCATGTTACTCAAAATTCTTACACTACTACTTAAAATTTTGACACACTTGATCACTTCACTAACTTCCTCATCCTAAATTCTTGTAGATGGAGACTCAGTTCAGCAAGTTTTACCAGTTGGGAAACGGAGGTGATTGATCTTCGAGAGGATCTCGATTCACCGCCGAGAGTTCTGGACGCCCGCACCCGGAGTTTCTTGGAGCTCAACTTCCAGGACCCCCAGGAGGAGACCTACAGTGGCTAGTCACTGCAGACCTTCGAGGAAGCATCGAGGCACCAACTTCCGGGAGAATTCAGTTCTCTATGAGAGAACAACGGCTAGATGGATTAGCTGGCAATGCATGAAGCTCTCGACGTCTATGTGCCCTCGGGCCAACAAGACCCAAGGAACCCGTTTGCCCACTATGCGAGACGTGACTTCATGGGAATGCCAATGGAGATGCCAGTCACCCGAGTTGAGGCGTCAAGTGGAGAACCTTGACTTCTTGCTTCATGACCGACAGCAGGAACTCGGACAATGCCGAGAGTTAGCCAACCAGAACCGTGCCATTGCCGACTGAAGGCCTGGACTTTCGACCGCTTGTCCAAGAACGCCATCTCTTCGCCGCCAGCGTTAAGAAGGATCGCACCATCGCCCGTCTTTGCAAGAAGGTGGCAGACCTCGAGAAGACTGTCAAGGAGCAGGAAGCTCAGCTTGTAGCAAAAGAAGAAGAAGATGAGGGTGAAGACATCCAAGGAGATATGGATTCTTACCTCAAAGAACGATGATGACTTTCTCGAGGAGGATGCCGTGGACTTCTACATGAAGATGAAGACTCACTTCATCGACGATGAGTAGATGCACTAGAGCATCGTCGTAGCATGAGATGTATCATCTCATTGTATCAGAGCTTGCGTAATGGTTCTTCAAACCATCTGCTTTCCCTTTTATTGTTGTGGTGTGTGTTGTATCGTGGTGCTTGTTTGCATGAATGAAAAGCGTTAGTTGAGAAACCTGAGTCTAACTCAAAGTTTTAGCTTTGAAAACCTCAAAACCATGAACCTTAGAATTTCCCTCTTACCCCTATATCTATCTAAATCTCCAGATGCCTCGTGGAAACCAAGGAGGAAGCAGCTCGTCGCAGGACCCAATGCTGCAGATCTTGTAGAATCTCATAGCGGATCGTGAAGCAAGCAGGGCCGAACGTCAAGCCAACTTAGCAACATCGCAGCACATTGCGGATGGCTCTCAACAACCAAGGGCATGGAAATCAGGATCACCAAGGATCCAAACTCAAAAACTTTCGAACACAAATCCCCAATCTTCAACCAACTGAGAACCCACTAGATGCCGATGACCGTTGCAGACCATAGAAAACAACTTAGAGGTTGCAGGAGTGGATGCAAATGAGAAAGTTCTATTCGCCACCCACTATCTGGCAGGAGATGCAAGAGCTTGGTGGAATAGCATCCGCACTATGAACCAAGGTCAAGTGGTGACCTGGGAAGCATTCAAGGTCAAGTTCAGCCGCACCCACGTGCCGCAAGGTCTTGTCAACAGGATGAGAGATGAATTCCGTGAGTTGAAGCAAGGAAGAAGGACTGTGGTAGAGTATCTTGACAAATTCCTATCACTTGCCAGATATGCACCCGATGAGATCAACACGGAGGCCAAGAAGAAGGAGAGATTCTTGAACGGACTGCATGATGAGATGCAGACTATCCTCGTCAACATCCGTTTCGATGATCTCAAAGAGCTAGTCGACTCTGCCATTCAGATGGAAGGGAAGATTAACCAGGCAAATGACAACCGCAAGCGTCGTATGATGCAACAGTCTGGATCCAACAGTCACCAGAAGTACCATCCCAACCCTTCACCAGGATATGCACCAAGGGACAACCGACCCTCGAATTCTCGCCCAAGCTACCCCAACCGTAGCGGAGGCAATGTGAAGTCCGGAGGAAACAATCACAACTCCGGTAATGCCAATCATTTCAACCGTGCACCTCCCAAGAGCAACAACAACAACAGCAACACTGCACCTAGAACTGGCAGCAATGCTATACCGGTCGCAGCCAAAGACAAGTCCCAGATCACCTGTTTCGAGTGTGGAGTGAAAGGTCACTACTCCAATGAGTGTCCCAAGAAGGCTGCCGCCATTGCCAATGTGAATGCCCCAGCTCAGCAGCAGCGTCGTGTTCAGCCAGGAAGGAGGTTTGCCCTAGGGAACCCGCAAGACAATCAAGAACGGTCGCCTCTTCCACATGAACGCGAAGAAGCCCAAGAAGCGCCAGATGTAGTGCTGGGTATGTTTTCTGTCAACTCAGTTTTAGCAAGAGTATTGTTTGATTCTGGAGCATCGCATTCCTTTGTCACCGAAGAATTTGTATGCACTAGTAAGATTCACCCAACCAACTTGAAGCATGTCATGATAGTTCAAATCCCCGGCTCAACTACCAAAGCTAGAAAAATTTGCAAAGCTGTACCTATCAGAATACATGGGATAGATTTTTATGCCAACCTAATTGTACTTGGAACCAAAGGATTGGAAGTAGTACTAGGCATGGACTGGATGTCAAGGCATCAAGGACCGATAGATGTGCTAAGAAAGCCATCACCATGACCAGTAGTTCGAGTAATGAGAACATATCTCAAACCTTGCCCGTCAATTCAAGTGCAACAAGAGTGTAGCCCCGCCTACCATTGACCAAGTCAGAGTAGTGCGTGAATACCTGACGTATTCCTGATGAATTGCTGTATGCCCCGGATAGGGATATTGAGTTCATTATCGAACTAATCCTGAACCGGACCTATAGCCCAGAGACCTTATACCATGAACCCCTCAGAGTTAGTGGAACTGAAGAAGCAGTTGGATGCCATGTTAGCAACAGGCTTGATTCAGCCAAGCGCATCGCCTTGGAGATCACCAGTGTTATTCGTCGACAAGAAAGATGGAGGCAACCGTCTGTTCACATATTACCAAAATTTGAATGATGTCACCATCAAGAACAAGTACCCCTTGCCAAAGATAGAGGATCTATTTGATCAGTTGACTGGAGCTCAGGTATTCTCAAAGATTGATCTTAGGACTGGTTATCACCAACTTAAGATTCGGTACAGCGGATATTCAAGACCGCCTTTACTACTCGCTATGGTTTATACGAGTATATGGTTATGTCTTTTGGATTAACCAATGCCCCTGCTTATTTCATGAATCTCATGAATAAGATCTTTATGAATTTCCTAGATAAGTTTGTAGTTGTGTTTATCGACGACATCCTTATCTACTCCAAGTCTGAAGAAAGGCATGAGCAACATCTGAGAATCATCCTAGGAACCCTGACAGAGCATCAGTTATATGCCAAGTTTAGCAAGTGTGAGTTTTGGCTGAAAGAAGTAGGATTCCTAGGTCATGTTGTGTCTGCCGGAGGAGTCTCTGTTGATCCTACCAAGATCAAAGATGTAGAAGAATGGGAAGCCCCAACCAATCAAACCCAAGTTCGTTCATTCCTTGGATTAGCGGGATATTATCGCAAGTTTGTAGAAGGATTCTCGAGCATAGCCCGACCAATGACCCAATTGTTGAAGAAGGACAAGAAGTTTGAATGGACGGACAAGTGTGAAGCCAGTTTCCGGGAGCTGAAGAAGAGATTGATATCAGCCGCAATTTTGATCATGCCAGACATCAAGAAGCCGTTTGATGTGTATTGTGACGCATCCAAGATTGGCCTAGGATGTGTATTGATGCAAGAAGGCAAATTCATCGCGTATCCGTCGCGACAACTGAAGCAGCATGAGCAGAACTATCCGACCCATGATCTTGAGCTAGCAGCCGTGGTTCTGGCATTGAAGACATGGCGTCACTATTTGATGGGTAATCGCTGTGAGATTTACTCAGATCATAAAAGCTTGAAGTATATCTTCACCCAGAAGGAGCTAAATATGAGGCAAAGAAGATGGATAGAGTTAATCAAGGATTATGACCTTGACATTCACTATCACCCCGGCAAAGCCAATGTGGTAGCGGATGCTCTTAGCAGATTGTCGTGTAGGCTTAACACCATGATCAAAGAGAAGCAACCAAGATTGTATGAGGAGCTGGAGCAGTTCAGGACTGAAGTAGTTAGCAAAGGATTCCTAGCTAGCATTGAACTTCAACCCACTTTGTTTAGCCAGATCAAGGAAGCCCAGAAGGGAAATGAGAGTATCAACGGGATCAAACGTCATATTGGTACAGGCAAAGTACCTGGATTCACCGAAGACGAAGAAGGAGTACTGTGGTACAAAGGACGTATCTATGTTCCAGCAGATTCAAAACTGAAAGAAGTTATCATGAAGGAAGCTCATGATACCCTTTATTCTATCCACCCCGGAGGAACAAAGATTATCAAGATTTGAAGGAGCAATTTTGGTGGCACAAGATGAAGCGAGAGATCGGAAGCTACATCACCAAGTGTGACATTTGTCAAAGAGTCAAAGCAGAGCATCAGAGACCTGCAGGATTGTTGCAACCATTGCAGATTCCGGAATGGAAATGGGATTCCGTCGGAATGGACTTTATCACAGGTTTACCTACTTCTAGTAGGGGAAATGACTCGATCTAGGTCATAGTTGATAGACTATCTAAGGTAGCCCACTTCATACCTGTCAGGACAACCTACCAAAGTGCAAAACTAGCAGAGCTGTACATTGCTAGAATTGTTAGTCTGCATGGAACCCCCAAGACCATTGTATCAGATCGAGGATCCCAGTTTACTTCAAGATTTTGGCAGAAAGTCCAGGAAGGTTTAGGAACCAAGTTAAATTTCAGTACCGCCTATCACATAAGCAGATGGATGGAGAGAGAGTCAACCAGATTCTTGAGGATATGCTTAGAGCCATGTGTTAGAATACGGATCAAAATGGGAAGACGCCTACCATTCGCGAGTTCTCATATAACAACAAGTTATCGAGCTAGTTTGAGATGGCACCATTTGAATTCCTATACGGAAGAAAATGTCGTACTTAAATTGGTCGCAAGTAGGAGAGTCAAATCTTTGGACCCGACATTCTCCGAGAAGCCGAAGAGAAAGTTCACAAAGTCCGTGAGCACCTCCAGACCGCCCAATCCAGACAGAAGAGCTATGCTGACAAGAGAAGGAGAGACCTGACTTTCAATGTCGGAGATTTCGTATATCTCAAGGTTTCACCCTTGAAGGGAACTCAACGCTTTAGTCTGAAGGGAAAGTTAGCCCCCAGATATATCGGACCTTTCAAGATTCTTAACCGTCGAGGAAAAGTATCGTATCAGCTGGAATCGCCTGAAGAGATGTTAGCCATCCACAATGTGTTCCATATCTCGTTACTCCGCAAATGCCTAGAAGTGCCGGAGAAGACTGAAGTTTTCAAGAACATCGATCACAGAGCTGTGGAAATCAACAACGACCTGACCAATCGGGAAGTGCCCATCCGTATCTTAGAAGAGGCCTACAGGACCACCAGGACCAGGAGTATCAAGTTTCTCAAGATTCAGTGGAGCAACCATACCGAGGAGGAAGCCACTTGGGAACGCGAAGATTACATTAGGACAGAGTTCCCAGATCTTTTTAGTTCCTAGTTTTCTTTGTAAATCTCGGGACAAGATTTTGTTTAAGGGGGAAGGTTTGTAACATCCCAAAACTTCAATCCAAGTTTATCAAAGATCCAATCATCCAAAAATAGGGTTAACAAAAACTTTTCCATTTTTAAAATGAAAGCATTCATATTATGTGCATTTAAATAGGAGTTGTTTGAATTGCCATGATTAAGTGATACAATGCTTGTAAAATGTTTCTTAGGTGATTTAAACATCATCTACATCATTCCCAAACTTTTTCTAAAGAAAATCAAATCAAAAAGATTTAAAATGGAGAAATGGTCATTTTGCCAAAATTAACTCCCATGTCTACTTTGGCTATTCCTAGTACTCAAAAATTAACAGACACAATTATTGATCTTTGCACCCCTTGCTAGTACACATAATGAGGTACCAAGGCCCACCTTTTGATCTTCTAAAAACCTTCTGTAAACTATTTTAAATAATAGTTCAAAATTGAATCTTTATCATATGGGAAGATCCCACTTTTTCAAAAACCACTCAAACAAGCTCAACTTTCAAAACCCAAGCATCTACAGACTCACCAGCACCAACTTAGCACACCCACCAAAAATCTTTTCAAAATTCAAAACTTGAGTTCTTGCGGCCATTTCATCGAACAGGTGGCAGACACAAATCAAACAAAAACCAAACACTATTATGAGCAGTGATTGAAGCCTAACTTGTTCCCTCTCTAGTTCACAACCATCTCAGTAGATCAGCTAGAAAGTTAAACCAAGCACTAGACTCACTGTAAGCTGGGCAATGACATCAATGGTGAACAGCCGAAGCTCACCATGCCACCCCAGTGGAGACAGCAAGCTAGGAGGAGATTTAGCCATGCCAACCTTGTCTAGGAGGCAGCCCACCGTCCATCGCCACTCCCTGTCCAACGCCCGAACCTAGCCAACCCCTGGACCACACGCACGGACCGCGCCCAGCCCGCCAGCAACCATGCCGAGCATGCGCTAGAGCGCCACCCTCGACGCCAGCCCACAGCGCGCCGCCCTTGCCGCTTGCATACATGATCGCCACTGACCCAGGAGACCGCCAGACATCCCCGTTCGCCGCCCCATGATGCACAGCCACCGCTTGTCGTCGAAGACGCCGCATCTTCCGCGCAGAGCATCGCGTGTTCCAGACCAAACCGCACCGCCCCACGTCTCGCCACCGTGTCGTTGAGCATCGCCAGGGAGCACCGCACCGCTTCATCGCCCATGCCGATAGCCGTGCATACCATCGACCATGACGAGCTCACCGGCGCCTGTCGGTCCCCTCGCCACTATAAATAGAGGCCACCCCCAGCCGATTTGAGCACACCATCTCACTCACCACCTCTCACACTCACTCCCCACCGCCAGCCGGAGCCGCTCGAGCACCAGAGTGCCGGAATTGCAGCCGAAGCCGCCGCCTCGGGAGGAGAAGGGCGCCGTTGATCCAGGCCACCCCAGGAGAAGCTGCCGGTACCAGAAGGTTCGCCGTCATCGACTTTGTCGTTCGCCCGCCTCGCCGACCCTCGCCTGAACCCCGGTGAGCCCCCTATAACCCCCACTGGCTGCGCTAGGGTTCTGTCTCGCCGGCGTTGCCCAACGTCGACGATGACCCTTAGCCGTTGGATTAGAACCAGATCGCACGGCCACCGTTCGCCCATACCGCTTCGCACCCCCCTGTGCCACTGACGGGTGGGGTCCTCGCTTAAGTCAGCCTGCGACACTACGCGGAGCGCAGTGGGCCAGGCCATTTCGTTCCCGCGCACGTTGGAAATTCAAATTAGGATTTTTCTTTTTAGTTAGAATATAGTTTCTGTCCTGTGTTTCAAAAATCAATTCTGTGAGTTTGACAAATCCAAATTGCATGAAACTAATTTTGTCTGAAAGGTATTGAAATGCTCTATCCAAGCCCGTTGGGCTTAATTCAATTAGATTTATAGATCTCTCCTAATAAAAATGAGAAGACAGAAGCTTTTACAACTTGCAACATTTTTATAAAATCAACCAAGTCAGCTTTTGAGTTGATTCCAACTCTCAAAAATCACATTTCATCATATCTATCCAAATATGTAATAATATTAAGGTTTACATGCAGTGACTTTGGACTAGTACCAAAATAATGCTATATAGGCATTTCTAGTCACTTTAAATCATTAAATAATAAACTTAAACTAAAGTAATATTGATCCAACCCTTAAATCTCATTCCCACCTGTGGAATATGTGGTGAGGACATGTGTCCACATGATCTCATATTTTGGTGGTGAATATTAAATTTTTAGTTAACATTTCAATGAGTAGAAATTACTTTTCTAAAATAAAAAGATTAAAACTATTGAATTAAAACTTGTAATGTTTGTGATGATAATAGATCATCAATTGTGTGCTTTAGAATGCTACTTAGCCTAGTTAAGTATTGTTTGGTGATTGTGCACTCCCTATGTATTTCTAGACGATAGCACGGACCAAACTCTCGAGGAGGAGGAGTTCTACCAGGAAGAAGAAGACAACTTCAACCACTGCACCAACCAAGGCAGGCCACTATTAGCAGGGCAAGCTAACCCTTGCAAACTTACCTTAGCAAGCTGTGGTTAGCAAGCTAGAATAAACTAGATGGTTTAGCAAAGATGCCTTAAGCATGCTTTAATCACACCCCTTTTCACTATTAATGCCCCAAGTCTCATGGACATGTTTTTAACCCACCTTAGATTATACAAAGTTCTCTACTTAAAATTGAAGGTAGCATAAAAAGTATAAAACTTGACCTACTTAGAAACCTTTAGATATCATTCTATGGCATGAGCTTGATCCCATCTTTCCACCTTAGTGAACACAATTAACTTAGTAGTTTAGAGTAGATCAAAAACTTGAGTCACTTTAGATGGGAATACTTGGTGAAAATGAGTTATGAAAACCTTGGAATGATGAGTCATTCTATTGAGATGTTTTGACATGTGTTACGAAACACAACTGGTTTATGATGTGGAAAATGATAAGGCATGAGCCTTAACCCCTTTTATAAAACTGATGGTTGGATTCGGATGCGATACCATTCCAAATTTTACCGTACAACCACATTACCTGAATTGGGTAGGGCTTAGCTGGAAATTTATATGCATTAGTATTAGTTCCCTCACGGGAGAGGTTTGAGTTGAGGCTACCTCTTAATGTTGTCCACCTATGCAGTGCCCAAGATGACTCATGGTCATGGTTGGGAGGTCATGCTCATAGGAGAGGTGCTTATACTAGGGTGTGTAAAGGGAAGGTTATGTTTGATTATCTGCATACTAAGTATGATGATTCAGGGTTATCCCTGACAGATGTATCGAATCTTGTGGTGAAAGTGTACCACCTCTGCAGAGTGTCAAACTATTGAATAGCGGCGTCATGATTATGGACAGTTGGAATGGCCATACTGTTTTCGTTGTCAGATGTTTTCCAAATAACTTGAAATGAATGAGGATCTTTGACTTGACCACAACAGGGTTGTGTTGATGATAATAGCTTCCCAACTTAAGTGATTCTAGAATTTTATATTATCTTTCTTCGCTTCTGAACTTAGCTTAGGCTTCAAACTTAACTTGATAGTTAACTTAGATTCAGTATTTTAATTTAGGATATTACTACATGTTAGAAGTAGTTTGCGAGTACTTAAAGAGTACTCATGGCTTTTGTCCCTGGCTATTATCATGGACATAATATGAAGGAGATTATCAGGATGATGTTCAGCAGGACGGCTATGATAACTAGGACTATCTGCCTTCGTCAGCATTGCCTATGCCCCTGAAGATGGACCCCACTGCTACGCTATCTTTTATTTCCGCTGCTTGTTGTATTAAGACCTGGATCATGAGATCCATATTTGTGTAAGACCTTATGTATGGTTTGTAATGGATGATGTACTATGATATCCAATCCGTTATGTCTCGCAAAAATGGTAATCCTGGGATTGCGAGGTATGGCATAATGGGCACCTGGGATTAAAAATCCGGGTGTTGACAACGAGTAAATAAAAGACAGTAGGAATAAATGCAGCAAGTGGTACAATCCTTTATGCAGCAAAGGACAAGCCGGTTGTATTACTTAAGATGACCAAACGTTCTCGAGGACACATGGGAAGACTGTCAAGTGCTTTCGCTTCATATAGTTGATTAATCTTCTTTAGCTTGCTAAGTGTTGTGTGGGTGAACCTGTGATAATGTACCGACCCATCCAGGACTAATACATACTTGTTATTATACCCCTTGCAAACATCCGTAAGTACAAGAAAGTAATTAAGGTAGAAACCTAACCACAGTTTTAAACTCTAAGACCCTTACGTCCCTTGTGCAATGGTTTCCTAATGGGGGTTCAGGTTTCTGTCACTCCGGCAACCCGTACGATTAGTAGACAAATACACAATGCATTCCCCTAGGCCCATATAGGTGAAGTGTCATGTAGTCGACGTTCACATGACACCACTAGAAGAAGTACACCACAACTTAAATATCAAACTATTGAATCTTTCTCAACACAACTCCACTACTAACAACATGACTTCTCCCATGTCCTCAAGAACAAAGCGAACTACTCACAAGATATCATATGGATTATGATCAGAGATGGAATAATGATGTATAACAATCTGAACATAAACAATAATTCAATGGTTCACTCAATAGCATCAACTACAAAGAGTAATCAACACCGGGAAAGTTTCCCCTATGAACTAATGCAAGATTCAACTCAATTGTTACAGCAATATGGAGATGGTGATGCGGGTGATGATGGTGATGATGGTGGTGGTGATGATGATGATGATCCCGATGAAGTCCAGCTTGATTATGGTGTTGATGGCGATGATCTCCCCTCTCCGGGAAGGAATTTCCCCGACAGAAATCAGTCTGCTGGAGAGATCTTTCTCTCTCGGTGTTTTCCGCCCCGAAGAGGCGGCAGAATCTTTCTGTGGTCACTCCCCGAGTCTTAGGGTTTCGGGAGGATGATATATGCTAGAGGGGAGAGGCTAGAGTGGGCCAGGGTGGCCACACCACCTGCTGGCGTGGCCTAGGGCTGCCCACGCCAGGGGGTGGTGTGGGCCCCCTGTGGCCCATCTCCACTCCGTCTTTTGGCATCCTTAGTCTTTTGGAAAAATAGGATTTTCCGTTTATTTTCCCGGATTTTCTGATCTTCGCGAATTTTGCCTCCAAACAACACCTTTTCCATCAGAATCCTGACTGAAGCGGTCCATGCTCCAAAAGTCATCAACCATGCAAAAACAGATGAAATAACATAAGTATCACCTCTCAATACGAAATATATCAATGAATAATAGTGAATTAAGACATATAACAGTGATGCAAAATGGACGTATCAACTCCCCCCAAGCTTAGACTTCGCTTGTCTTCAAGCGAAACTGAGCTCAATAAACATGACCTCAGGTTTATGGAGTGAAGAGTCGATAAAAGAATACGGACAAGAAGCATCACATCCATCAAATGCATAGATCATAATAGAAGACAACTCATTATTGTGTAACTCAACTTGCAATGAGTAAAGGAAACACAATAAAGATACATAAAGTGAATCATAATTGGTAATGGCAAACTTAGCTCTTGGTCGAAGAATAGTTGATAATTTGCTTGAGTTTACAAATAACTGGTTTTTAAAGATAGCTTTCAAAGTAGTAAACATCAAGATAAGAGCAATGTGCAAAGCAAGGAACATAAGAAATGATCGAATAAATCATCATATGAATGAATGAAACACAACAACTCAAAATACTTGCTGAGGTAGAAGGGAGTAGGTTTACTGACTCAACTAAAAAGTAAAAGAAAGGCCCTTCGTAGAGGGAAGCAGGGATTGCAAGTCTCATAAAGAGCTCCCAAAAATTATGATACTTACTAGCTTTTAGCTCTCATTGCCCCTATCATAGGCATCTTTAGGTGATTAAGGTTAAAGTGATCAAATATGAGGATATGCATTGACAAGTTGTAAATTGAGAATCTCATGTCCCTTGAATACGAGGGCCGCTCCTCATGCTACTCAAGTTTAGTCACCCATAAGTTCTTGTCATCGTAAGCATATGTGTATCATAGAGAACCGCCAATGGGGTACCTCTTGCCCGATGATACGTAAGAATCCCCATATCAAAATGACAAGTCAAGCAGACAACAAGTATCTCAGCAATCTTCTTATTTACCATGGGAATATGGTGCTTTTTTCTCTTTTTCCTCTTTTCATAATGTCTCTTTTTTTTCTCTTTTTCTCAATCTCTATCTCTTTTTTATAAGAAGAATTATTCATAGATACTCGTTATGGTTACGCTGCAGGTTTCCACCATGTTAGCATGGATTAGACCAGCGGCCCAGGCGTTTCTCTAACACATATGCATAACTCCATGGACTTACAAGCTCCCCTTTCATTTCACACCGACGACATCCATAGACAAAAGAACATAATATCAACTTGGTACAAAGTACCAGTGCAATGTTGAAAGCGTTCCCCATGACAGCATGGTTCTGCTAATTCACAACTTTCAAAGCGCAAGCATATACACAACATAGGTGAGCACAATGGTTCAAGTTTATTAAGTGCAAGAAAGTAAAGTGTGCCATCAAGTTCGTGAGAGCTTTAATCACTAATTTTCACATAACAAGAATAATTTGGGAGGTAGATAAAACAAGAGTTTACTTGGAATAGAAATAATGCTAATAGGTAGGTATGGTGGACACAAAAGACAAAGGTTTGGGTTTTAAGGAGGTGGATGCATGAGAAGAATACCCTCTCAGTACATTTTTTTGGCTAGCAAGGCTGGGTAGCAAGTATAAGAGTTGAAGGAAACAAACAAACATACAAGTGATAAAGACAAACATGCAATCTTCCTTGGAAGCACAAAAGATCTTAACTAGAGAATACTAGACTTATGAGTAAATCAAGAAAGAAAGATGATGAAATTATTTTTCTCTAGAGTACTCTTATCTTTTTCATTCAACTCTCAAAAATAGTGTTGCTACTGACCGAGCCAGGTTTTCCAAAACCAACTAAATTAACTCAATGATCCCAAAGTGATACCAATACTAACAACAAGATCAATCATATAACCATGAATTGAAAACTAATATAAGCTATGCAAAAGAGTGAATGATAGAACTTCTCATTAATATTTCATAACGGCAACTCACACCAAGGGATACATATCTCACGAGAGAGGGGACACTTCCATAATGCAAACCATACTACATAATAACTCCTCTATTCATGATATGACTCTACTAATAAGGTAAAAAGATAGAAGATAGTGATGTGATACCACGGCACTCCCCCAAGCTTGGAACAAACCAAGGGGATGCCAAACCTAATGACGAATTACTCCTTTGGTGGTGGTGGTATCCTCTCGATGAGTTCTCTAATCAATTTCCCCAAGTCCTCAATCTCGAAGGTGAGAGTACGAATCAACTCCGAGTTGTGCTCAATACGGCTCATAATCATTTCAGTTTGTGGACCCCAGCTCTTGTGATTCTTTTTCCATTCTTCCCTCTTGGAGTCTTCTTTTCCTGCATGGTTATGGATAAAGGTATGGAAGGGATTCTTGGTGTGTGGAGGAAGTGAGCGTGGAGCCAAACTATGACGAGGAGCTTTTCCCCCAGTCTGCATTCACGCAGTCCTTCTAACCCTGGCAGGTTTCGTCACCACTTGAATGGTTGCAATGGTAGTGCTGGTGTGCGGGTGTTGGCCTTGCTCCTCTTCACGTTCACTCTTGATCTCCTTTTCCTTCCCGGGGTCTTAGAGGTCTTCCTCCATAGGCTCTTTCCCTTTATCCTTGGCGGACACCATTGTGCTTCTAAGCCTTCAAGAATAGTTCCTGGTAGAAACAGATCGAAACGAAAACATGACGAAAACACGATATACGAACCTTGGAAGATCCAGGGGGTTATATATTACGAAGTTTCATAACAAGAGGAATGTACTGGGTGAAAACGAGTCGGAGGCGGAGTCCGGGGTGGACTCACCACCTGGTGGCGTGGCCAGGGGAGGGCCCGCACCACAGGGTGGTGTGAGCCACCTTGGCTCCGTTTCCGTCCCTTTTTCGCTTTGTAGCATTCCTTATTGACTAAAAACTGCAAAAATATAGTTGGATAGTATTTTCGTGGAACTTTTCTTACCAGAACTGTTACCTATTTGAAAACAGACTCTGCGGGTCTCTGAATTTGGTATCTAGTAGATTCTTTCGGAGTCACCACTTGAATAAGATCAATATCTTCATCTTCATACACTTACTACTTGAGTCATAAAACCCTTCTCTTCCTTATTACACCATTATCTCCACTTCATGGAAATTTCTTTCACACAAAACTTCACACAGTTCTCATTAGCAACATTAGTATAAGTGAAGTAATAAAACCTTTTGAGTTCAACTTCAACTGAAAACCATCAAAACAAAATCTACTGTAGCAACTCATTCCGAAGACCCAAAAAGAATTCAAAAGGGAAATCGAATAAAGAAGCAAATGCAAGAGTGGCAAAATCTGTCAAAACAGACTAGCAGGTAAAGATCAATTTTTTCGAAAATCTTGTGCTCCTCAAATCAAAAAGTGCAAAACTAACGAAAGTTAAATAACAACCTGGGGCAGAAGCAAAAAACTTACAGCTCAATCCGACACACAGAGATCTCTCACGAATTTTTACGGTGAAGCACAAAAATCTGTTTCGGGACAGCAACTTCCCCAAATCTTACTTCTCTCTCATTAGAGGTTGATATTGACACAAAAACCAAACAAAACGGATAAGGAGCGGTTATTACCAAAGTAATAACTTCCAAGTCTCAAAGAAACAAAAACAAACTGAAAGCAAAAACAAATTGGATTGTCTCCCAAAAAGCTCTTTCTTTATAGCTATTAAGATGGGCATGATAATTTTGAAGAAGCTCTCATAGGAATAAGAATTGAAGTGAAAGAGAGCATTAAGAAGCAAAAACACACACACATTTAAGTCTAACCCACTTCCTATGCAAGGGAATTTTGTAAACAAACAAGTTGTTGAAACCAGAGGCAACTTGCATAGGAAAGCAAAAGAAGTGCAACATAAAAACTTTCAACATAAAACGAGGAAACTTGATATTATTGAGATACATAAGAACACTTTTCCCTCTCTCATAGTAACTTTCAGTATCATGCATAAACTTAACAATATAGCTATCACAAGAGCCATCATAACAATGATCACTTATTCTAACAGAAAACACAGGAATACTAGCTCTCATAACACTACTTTGTGAAACAAAATTAGAGGTATCCTTACAAAGGATAGTGTGTCCCTCTTCTTCATACTTAGTGACAAAGTCTTTCACATTTGCTATTATAGGTTCATTAACCATTCGTTTATCAGGTTCAACAACTTTATTTGTACTTTCATTAACCATATGTAACATCCCAAAACTCTAATCCAAGGTTATTAAGATCCAAATCATCAAATTTAGGGTTACCAAAAACTTTTCCGATTAAAAATATGAAAGCATTTATATGTGTGTGCATTTAGAATAGGAGTTGTTTGAATTGCCATGGTTCTGTGATCCATTGATTGTAAAATGATTCTTAGGTGAAATAAACATCATCTAAATCATTCCCAAACATTTCCCAAAGAAAAACAACTCAAAATGAATAAATGAAGTGAATGGTCATTTTTGCCAAATTAACTATCATGCCTACTTTGGCTATTCCTAGTACTCAAAACCTAACAGAAACAATGATGGATCTTTTCACCCCTTGCTAGTACACATAATGAGGTACCAAGTCCCACTTTGTGATCTGCCAAAAACATTCAAATACTAATTTTAATTGACATTTGAAAATTGAATCTATTTCATATGGGAAGATCCCACTATTTCAAAAACCACTCAAACAAGCTCAAATTTCAAAACCCAAGCACCCACAGAGTCTCAAGCTTAGTACTAGCACACCCACCAAAAATCTTTTCAAAATTCCAAACTAAGTTTCTTGCGGCCATTTCATCAAACACATGGCATGCATGAATTACACCTAATATCTAGCTTACTGTTCTGAGCAGGGTTTTGCACCCAATTTTTCCTCCAAACACTCCCCATGTCCCCAAATGATCTAACCATGCCATTTAAACCCCCTCTCCTACCCCCTAGTGGCAAGGCAAGCCATGCCGAGCACCAACTTGCCGGCCAACCTTGCCCTCACCCTAGCAGACCACCTTCCTCTCCCTCACCATGTCTAGCAGCTAGCTCACACCTCACCGTCACCCTCTGTCCCCTCCCCGAGCGAGGCCAAAGCATGGACCACCGCCAAACCGCCGCGCACTGCCTGTCTGCGCCATGCTGAGCACACGCCAGAGCGCCGCGCCCGACACGCGTGCACAAGCAGCAGCTCGACCACAGCCCGCGCCCACCGCTCCGCCATGACCCCAGGAACACGCCAGACATGCCCATTCTCCATCCAACACCTCACATCCACCGCTCGCCGTGGATGCCGCTGTCTCTGCTGCTCAGAGCGCCAGCTCCGCCCGATCGCATACCACCGCCCCTAGTCCCGCATTAATCACGTAGAGCACCGCCAGGAGACCAGCGACCGCCTCCTACCGCGTGCCACACTGCTAGCTCGCTGTGCAGCCCTCGCTGGAGCTGCTCGCCCATCCCTCTCGGTCGCGTCGTCGTCCTATAAATAGAGGCCTTCCCCAGCCATTTGCAGCACACCACTCACCTCCCCTCACCTCACTGACCATTCCCCACCTCTAGCCGGAGCAAGGCAAGCAACCGTTCACTGGAATTTCACCGGAGCAGGCCGCCTCTAGAGGAGAAGGGCGCCGCTGATTGCGACCACCCCTGGAGCTTCCTCGACCGTCCCTGAGCTCGTCGTCGACCACCAGTCCGTTTTCCCCCACCGCCGTCGTCACTAGAGCCCTGGTACGCCACCTATGAACCCCCACCGAGCCGCTAGGGTTAGAGTTCGCCGGCGACCAGTTCGTCGTCGACGACGATCCCCAGCCGTTGATCCTGTTGTAATCCAACGACCCATATCGCCCCGTACCGCTTCGTGCGTTATGAGCCGCTGACCGGTGGACCCCTCCTGTCAGCTGAGCCGGCCCGTTAGTCTTCCCGCGCAACCCAGTTAGTTTGAATTAGAATTTTTCTATTTAGTTTAAACTTAGTTCTGTCCCTTAGTTTAAAATTCAATTCAGAGAGATTTACAAATCCAAATGGAGTGGTTCCAATTTTGTTAGAAAGCTACTGAAAAGATCTACCCAAGCCTGTTGGATTTAATTCAATTAGAGTTAGAGATCTATCCTAGTAAAAATAACAAAACAGAAGCATTTGCACCTTGCAACATTTTTATAAAATCAACCAAGTTAGCTTTTGAGTTGATTCCAACTCTCAAAAATCACATTTCACCATATCTATCTGAATATGTAATAATATTAAGGTTTACATGCAGTGACTTTGGACTAGTACCAAAATAATGCTATATAGGCATTTCTAGTCACTTTAAATCATTAAATAATGAACTTAAACCAAAGTAATTGTGATCCAACCTTTAAATCACATTCCCACATCTTAGAATATGTGGTGAGGACACATGTCCACATGATCCCATATTTTAAGTGGTGAATATTAAATCTTAGTTAATTTTCAATGAGTAGAAATTACTTTTCTAAAATAAAAGGAAGGAAACTATTGAATAAAACTTGTGATACTTGTGATGGTAATAGATCATAAAACATGTTCCTTAGATTGCTAATTAGACTAGTTAAGTATTGTTTGGTGATTGTGTACTCTGTATGTATTTATAGAAGATAGTACCGACCAAGCTTTCGAGGAGGAGGAGTTCTACCAAGAAGAAGAAGAAGAAAACTTCAACCACTGCACCAACCAAGGCAAGTTATTGTTAGCAAGCTAGTATTAAGCTAGATAACTTGAGCCAAGCTGCTTTAGGCATGCTTGAGTCATACCACTTTGACTATTAGTTACCCCAACTATTATTCTCAAGCTTTACTTCCTTTACTTTACCCAAAGTTCTTTACTTTTTAAAGGTAGCATAAAGAGTATAAAACTTGACCTATTTAGAAACCTTTAGATGTCATTCTATGGTATGAGATTGAACCCATCTTTTCCACCTTAGTGAACACTCTTAACTTAGTATTTTAGAGTAGATAAAAATTTGAGTCACTCTAGATGGGAGCACTTGGTGAAAATGAATTATGAAAACCTTGGAATGATGAGTCATTCTATTGAAATGTTTTGACATGTGTTGAGAAAAACAAATGGTTTATGATGATGAAAATGTTGAGGCATGAGCCTTGACCCTTTTACAAAACTGATGGTTGGATTCGGATGTGATACCATTCCAAATTTACCGTACAACCACAATACCTGAATTGGGTAAGGCTTAGCCGGAAGTTTATATGCATTAGTACTAGTTACCTCGCGGGAGAGGTTTGAGCTGAGGCTACCTCTCAATGTTGTCCACCTATGTAGTGCCCAAGATGACTGATGGTCATGGTTGAGAGGCCATGCTCAAAGAAGAGGTGCTTATACTAGGGTGTGTAAAGGAAAGGTTATGTTTGATTATCTGCATACTAAGTATGATGATTTAGGGTTATCCCTGATAGATGTATCGAATCTTGTGGTGAAAGTGTACCACCTTTGAGGAGTGTGAAACTATTCGAATAGCCGCGTCCGCAGATATGGACAGTTGGAATGGCCATACTGTTTTGTTGTCAGATGTTTTCAAAAAAATTATGAAATGAATGATGAATCTTGACTTGACCACAACAGGGTTGTGTTTATGACAATAGCTTCCCAACTTAAGTGATTCTAGAACTTTATTTTATCTTTCTTTGCTTTAGAACTCAGCTTAGGTTTCAAACTTAACTTTATAGTTAAACTTAGATTTAGCACTTTAACTTAGCACTATACTACTTGTTAGTGGTAGTTTGTGAGTAGTTAAAGAGTACTCATGGCTTTTGTCCCTGGCTATTCTCATGGCCAGACTATGAAGGAGACTACCAAGATGATGGCCAGCAGGACGACTATGATAACTAGGACTATCTCGCCACAATCGATTTGTGCCCCTAAAGATGGACCCCACCGCTATGCTTGTATTTTATTTCCGCTGCTTGTTGTATTAAGACTAGATCATGAGATCCTTATTTGTGTAAGACCTTAGGTATGGTTTGTAATGGATGATGTACTGTGATATCCAATCCGTTATGTCTCGCAAAAATGGTAATCCTGGGATTGCGAGGTATGGCATAACGGGCATCTGGGATTAAAAATCCGGGTGTTGACACCATACTAGCTATCATAGAATGTTCCTTTATCTTAACTAGGAAAGGCATTTTCTCAATGTAAGGTTCAGGTAAAACATGATTAGCTGTATAAACTTCAGTATTTCTTGCAGGAACACTCTTAGCAATATCTTTATAAGGTTCATGATACTTATTCCACTTCTTTTTAGGCACTTCAATATATGAAGCAAAAGCCTTAAAATAAGAAGCAATTGCTTGAGAGTCTAGACCATAAGCATTTTTAATATTTTGAAAGTCATCAGTTCCCATAAAAGATTCAATGCATTCATAATCATAATTTATACCTGACTTTCTACCTTTGTCATTCTCCGAAGCTTCAGCATTGTCTTGAATACGGTCCAGAAGATCCCATTTAGCTTCTTCTTCCATGCGAGTGAATGATCCAACACAAGAAGCATCCAATAAATCCTTGTCATGTAGAGGGAGCCTTGCATCAAAGTTATTGATAATAATATTGTTGGGGAGCTCATGAATGGGACATTTGAGCATTAGTAACTTCAATCTGCCCCAAGCTTGGGTTGTACTCTCTCCATCAAGAGGCCAAAAGTTCTATATTTGATTCCGATCTTTATGAATCTCACTAGGAGGATAAAACTTTGAATAAAAGAGAGGCACTATTTCCTCCCATTCCAGAGCTTGAACATTCTTTAGCAGCTTATACCATTACTCAGCTCTTCATTTCAGTGATAATGAGAATAACTTCTTCTTAACTTGATCCGTAGTAATACCTGCACACTTGAACAACCGCATAATTCGTGTATAAAGAGCAAATGATCACCGAGATGGACAGTTCCATCCCCAACATAGTAGTTATCCATAACACGATCAATAATTCTTGTAGGTATTTTAAAAACATCATTCTCAGCAGGTGGTGGCTTATCTACTACCTTAGCAGTGGTAGTAGCATTACCAAATAAGAAACTCAGCGAATTATCCATAACGAAAATAAAGCAACTAGCAGAAGTAAACAATACTCACAGTAGAAGTTTCCTTTACCAGTTCCACTCTCCAATAGCGCTTCACTCCCCGGCAACGACGCCAGAAAATAGTCTTGATGACCCACAAGTATAGGGGGTGTATCGCAGTATTTTCAAGAAGTAAGAGTGTCGAACCCAACGAGGAGCAGAAGGTGCTAGCTAGTGGTATGGATCAGGAATTCTCTGCAAATACTTAGCAGACGGATTTTTAGGGGTTTTTGATAAGGCAAGTAAACAAAGTATGAGTAAATAAAAGACAGTAGGAATAAATGCAGCAAGTGGCCCAATCCTTTATGCATCAAAGGACAAGCCGGTTGTATTACTTAAGATGACCAAACGTTCTCGAGGACACATGGGAAGACTATCAAGCGCTTTCACTTCATATAGTTGATTAATCTTCTTTACCTTGTTAAGTGTTGTGTGGGTGAACCTGTGCTAATGTACCAACCCATCCAGGACTAATACATACTTGTGATTATACCCCTTGCAAACATCCGTAAGTACAAGAAAGTAATTAAGGTAGAAACCTAACCACAACTTTAAACTCTAAGACCCTTACATCCCTTGTGCAATGGTTTCCTAACGGGGGTTCAGGTTTACACTCCGGCAACCCCTACGATTAGTAGCCAAATACACAATGCATTCCCCTAGGCCCATATAGGTGAAGTGTCATGTAGTCGACGTTCACATGACACCACTAGAAGAAGTACACCACAACTTAAATATCAAACTATTGAATCTTTGTCAACACAACTCCACTACTAACAACATGACTTCTCCCATGTCCTCAAGAACAAAGCGAACTACTCACAAGACATCGTATGGATCATGATCAGAGATGGAATAATGATGTATAACAATCTGAACATAAACAATAATTCAATGGTTCACTCAATAGCATCAACTACAAAGAGTAATCAACACCGGGAAAGTTTCCCCTACGAACTAATGCAAGATTCAACTCAATTGGTACAGCAATATGGAGATGGTGATGAGGGTGCTGATGGTGATGATGGTGGTGATGATGATGATGATGATGATCCCGATGAAGTCCAGCTTGATGGTGGTGTTGATGGCGATGATCTCCCCTCTCCGGGAAGGAATTTCCCCGGCAGAAATCTTTTTGCCGAAGAGATCTTTCTCTCTCGGTGTTTTCCGCCCCGCAGAGGTGGCAGAGTCTTTCTGTGGTTGCTCCCCGAGTCTTAGGGTTTCAGGAGGATGATATACGCCAGAGGGGAGAGGCTGGAGTGGGCCAGGGTGGCCACACCACTTCCGGCCTTGACCTAGGCCGCCTGCCAGGGGGTAGTGTGGGCCCCCTGTGGCCCATCTCCACTCCGTCTTCTGGCATCCTTAGTCTTTCGGGAAAATAGGATTTTCTGTATATTTTCCCGGATTTTCTGATCTTCGCGAATTTTGCCTCCAAACAACACCTTTTCCATCAGAATCCTGACTGCAGCGGTCCATGCTCCAAAAGTCATCAACCATGCAAAAATAGATGAAATAACATAAGTATCACCTCTCAATACAAAATATATCAATGAATAATAGTGAATTAAGACATAGAATAGTGATGCAAAATGGATGTATCACTAAGTACTTAGTTTTACCCTCTCGAGAGGTGGTGCACTTTCCCCACAAGACTCGACATGCATCGAGACGATACTTTTCAGAAGAAATCCCTCAGACCACCATGGACGCGTTCCATCGTATAATCACTACCACCCTCTGTCTGTCTGGCTGAGTTCTCGCAACTTAGTCGGTCAAGGCAGAGCCCATATGCCATGTGGCTACACTAGAAGCTTCGCGACAAGAACGTCTGCAATCTCTTTGTTCCTGGTGAAGGGAATATGCCCGAGAGGCAATAATAAAGTGGTTATTATCTTATTCCATGTTTATGAAAAATGTTTATTTTACATGCTAGAATTGTATTGATCGGAAACATAAATACATGTGTGTTTAATAAACAAAAAGGGTTCCTAGTTATGCCTCTCTTATAGACTATCTTGTTGATTAACAAGATGATCAAGGTTTCCTGATCATGGACAATGGATGTTGTTAATAACAAGGTCACACCATTGGTGGAATGATGTGATGAACATTCATCCAAAGTATAGCATTACGATCAAAGTCATTATGTTTATATTGCTATAATATCATACGAAGTAATCTTTATCCTTAGACCATGAGATCATGTTAATTGCTAACACCGGAAGAGTATCTTGATAACATCAAACGTCACACCGTAATAGGGTGACTATAAAGGTGGGTTCAGTGCTACGAAGGTGTTATGTTGAGGCTCATGGATCAAGAGTGGGATTTGTCCATCCCGATGACAGATAGATATACTCTGGGCCCTCTCGGTGATATCACATTGAAATAGCTTGCAAGCAAGTGATGTGATCACTAGAATGTTATATCACGGGAACGAGAAAAGAGTGCATGTCAGTAGATCAAACTAGGTATGGAGATACCGATGATCAAATCTCGGACATGTAATATATCGCGGGACAAAGGGATTTAGTTACTATCGTTAAAGGTTCTCACGATCACAGAAGTCATCGTTGAATATGTAGGAGTCAGTATGGATCTCGTGTCCACCGCTAATTATTGATCGGAGAGGGTCTCGATCATGTACGCATTATTCATGAACCGTAGGGTGACACACTTAAGGGATACCGACACCATTTGGAGCAAATATGTTTCAGAAAGATTTAAGAAAGCGCTGGATTATTTCAATAGACACCAAAACTGTTTGGTGAAAATGCTGAAATTGGTTACGCATGTAATATTGAAATGTTGCGAGGGGTTTTATGTGAATGTTTGTTAATTAAAGTAATTAACAAAATTCTGAATAAAAATAATAAAAGAGTTTTATTAATGAGAGAGCATTAAATTTGGAGAAATTTAATGCATTTAAATGGAGACTTTAAAAGAGAATGTGAAGGGCATTTTAATGTGGAGGTTACCACCACATGAATGGAGGAGGTGAAGGTCACCTCCATGCGCCATGAAGGAGGGGCACCCCCCCTCCTCCTATAAAAGGCCACCCCCTCCTCACTTCTCACTCACACGTCCTTGTGAAGGATCTCTCTCCCCCTCTAGTATTATTCCCCATGGTCTCGGATTAGCGAGATACATGTTCCCGGTGGCTTTATCTAGAAAGGAGTTGCTGCTTCCACTGCTTTGCTGGAGCGAGGGATGGAGGTTGTCGGGGTACCCGATGTGTGTGCGATCACGGATGCACCGCTGCTTTGCGGTGCTGGACTTGGTGGTGCTGGAGCTGGATCTGATGGACGTGCTAGAGCCGGACCTGCTGGACTTCATCATGATCTTGAGATCGGCAAGTGTACGACTACATCAACCACGAGTTCCTACTCGTTAACAAAGCTCATTGTCTACGAGGGTAAGTTCTTGTTGGATGTATGTCCACCCATTGCTTTGTGCCTAGTAGATAGATCTTGGCGTGTAGTTCACACCGTAGGAATTTTTTTGTTTTCTATGCTGCGAACCCAACAGTGGTATCAGAGCCTGATCGATGCGTAGGTGCTTTGCACGGGTAGTACACATATGTTTATATGGGCGATGATGATCATGTTATTGCATCTTCTATGTATTTTGGATATTGGTGGCATAGTGGGATGAAGCTGCCCGGACCAACCTTACATGTCATCGTACATGAGACCGGTTCCACGACTGACATGCAACTTGTTTTGCATAAGTGGCTGGCGGGTGTATGTCTCTCCTACTATAGTCAATATCTGATTTACAACGAGTTTCTAATAACTTGGTTATCCTTGTTGTGGTTCCATGTTTGGAGGTAAGAACAGCTCTATCTCCGAAAACCCTAAGCCACGTAAAACTTGCAATTGATAAATTAGAGGCATCTAGTTTAGATCGTTGTTGGGCTAGTGTATTGATATGGTATTGTTATAAGTAGATGTATGATAGATACTCTTACAACACACTCAACGTGTAAGTTCCATAGACCTTGGCCTTACACACAAAGGAATGATAGAGATCATACCACGATGCAAGTGATAGAGATCAAATGCATGGACCATATCATCTCACTTTACACATTAGATGTTAGCATCTTATACTGCTAGTTTGGCGCTTTCTGTAGCATTGTAAGATGATCCCTATTTTAGATATCAAGATAAAAATGTGTTCTTCCTTAAGTATGCACCGTTTTATGGATCGTATTTCGAGACATCACGTGATGATCGGGTGTACTCGACTCTACGCTTTCATACAAACGGGTGTAAGACAGTTTTACACATGCGAGTACTAAGGTTCTTACTTGGCGAGCCTAGCATGTACAGACATGGCCTCGGAACACGGACCTAAAGGTTAAGCATGAGTCATATACTTGATATGATGCCCATATAGATGCTCGCCTTTGAAGCTACATCAAGTCACGTGATGATCGGACTTGGTGTAGTGGATTTGGTTCATGTAATCACCAAAAAGGCACGAGGGATGTCGTTTTTGAGTGGGAGTTCATTTCTAATTTGGATTAGTCGAACCAAATTTGTCATAAATTAAATCAAAGTGAATTTGCATAGTTTGTTGTAGTCATTGGCATTCATTTTCTACCTTATGCTTAGTTTTTATTTGAGATAATAAAACTATAGAATTCTGGATATTTACTTTACGAACTGGTATCGTATTGTTTTGAATGTCAATTTAAAGTTTATAAGTCCTATTGCAAACTTTCAGCAAACTCTATTTACTCCATGAAGTTTAATAAGTAGTATTAAATCAAGAGTAAGAATTCCAATGTTAGTATCTAAAGTATCATGTTTGCCTCCATGATTATTGATATTCAAAAAGTTGTTTTAATATCAAGATTATATTAGAGCTGGAAATTGTTTCAGAAACCATCATGTGTGAAAGATATTGTGATATCTGAAACAATGTTTTTGGTTGCATTATGATAGAGTATAATTTAGCAAAATACATGTTCTCATATTGTATGAGAATTTGTGAAGGATGGAGATGCTAGGCATCCGAATCTACCAAAAGGTTTTGGGAACTGATATTATACTCGCGATTCTTCCTTATAGGCTATAGTAGCTTGATCATGAAAGTTGTCATGATAAGGATGAATAGAAGATGTAAGTAAAATGTTTACTACACTAATAGATTACTAAAGAATGGATTTTTGAAAGAACACCAAACATTTGATGATGGTGATCCACTTCAAAGTGCAAGTCCAAAGGTATTAGTATTTGACTATATACGCTTTGTACCATGTGTCATGTTGATGACACCACTATTGATGTTGATAGATTCTTTTAAAAGAAAAGGAATTGCTGAAAGAGAATCTATAAAATATTTGGCAGAAAATAAAAGGTTGGAGATGTCCAACTTAGGTATATAGAAGATATACATGTTATGGCTATATTCCTTGCTTGTTAAACAATATGGTTCTTAGGTATTGGATACCGGTATTGGATACCGAATTGGTTGGTATGAAGTGTCATACAGGACAATGCAATTCATGAACTACAATGGCCTAAGTAACCAGCAAGAGAATGAGTGATGATGTTCATCGAAAACAAATAAAGTGTTATTGTGTTTTTGGTTGTCATCAAACCAAGCCTTCAAGATTTGTTTAAATAATTTTTATTTTGTTTCGGTATCATGAGAACAATGGCTGTTCAATTAATTACCGTATTCCATAAAGGATGGATGAACTTTTACAAGTCTAGTTGGAGAAATCACATCCATAAACACTATTGCTAAAATGTTGCAAGACAAATGATTGAAAGATCACTTATGAAGTGACATCGCTGTTTAAATTATATTTGAAAGAAAACATGAAGAAACTCCATGTTGATGGATTTTTGGAGCCTTTGATTTTGATCAATTGACGCATGTGAGACTTTCCTCGAGATAATTGAAACTCCGTCCATAGGCCAGAGAGGAACGGATGACTAGCTTATTGGAAATTGTGCATGCTGATGTGCATAGTCCATTATGTGTAGCCATATGCGATGGATCTTTTTGCTTCATATGCTTTCTCCGAAAATTTGAGTGAATATATCTGTATATTTATTTAATAAGGAAGAAGTATGAAACATTTGAAAATTGTTCAAAGACTTTCAAGATGAAGTGGAAAATCATTGTAACAAGAAAATAAAGAGTTTATGATTCGATCATAAAGGAAGATATTTGAGTTACATGTTTAGCAAAAACACCTAAGACTTGAGGAATTGTTCCATGATTTGTGTTTCCGATAAACCATAGGAGTATGGCATATTAGAGATAAAATCAAACCATGTTTGACATGGTAAGATCAAGGTGTCATTTATAAAACTGCCATTATGTTTTAAGGATTGAAGCTTTAGAGACTACCGCTTTTACCTTTGAAAAGAGCACCATCGTGATCCATTGAAATGACACCATATGAGTTATGGTTTGGGATAAAACCCGAATTGTCTTTTCTTAAATTTTGGTATGCTATGCATAAGTAAAATGTTTACAACCAAAGTCTGATAAGCACGTCTTTGTAGGTTATCCCAAAGAATTTGTTGGGAATTTCTCCATAACACCGAGGACAAAAGAGTTTGTTACTTGGAATGTCAAGTTTCTTGAGAAGGAATTTTTCGTGAAAAGTTAAGTGGGAGGACAATAGAACTTTGATAAGGTTGTTGAACCTTAGCTATATGTGCTAAGTAGCACAGCGCCGAAAAGTGTCCCGGTGGCGGCCACAATGCTCATGGCTCTCGTGATTACAAAAGGTGTGATCTCGGAGATTAGAGTTCCTATAGAACCGTGTGGGTCGGTAAGAATCAAATAGTAAGATTTGATAAGCAAGTCGTTATTGTTTTGACAATGATGAACCGACTACATGCAAAGAAGCGATGATGGGCCCTGACTCCATAAAATGACTAGATGTCATAGAATCCGTGATAGTATCCATACACGAGAAAACAAGTTTCTGAACTTGGAAGACCCTCCGGAAAGGCGTGAAGCCTATCAGTCGTGTTTGGATCTATAAAGAAATAAGACATGCATGTTTAACATCTATGAAATAGTCGACATGTCGGAAAGAAGTTTACGACAATGTTCAAGGAGTTGACTATGACAAGATTTGATCTTTCATAGCGATATATAGTCTTGACGGATTAATGTAGCAACCACTACATATAATTTGGTATATGGTAGTTGAATAAACAAAACAAGGTTCTTCTAATAGAACGGTAACCTAGGACATGTACATGACATGGTCCGAAGGGTTTTGTTAATTCAAAGGGTGCTAAAAGGGCATGTAAACTTCAATAGTTGAAGTAAGCATAGCGGAGTTGGAATCTTCACCATGATGAAACTGTTAAAAGAGTTTAAATTCATCGGAGATGATGAAGATGCTTGCATTTGCAATAAATTAAGTGGGAGCGCTGAGACATATTTCTAATACATTATGTAGAGGACATATTGTTGATTGGAAATGATGTATCTTGTATTGACACAAGTTAAGAATTTCATTAAAATAAGATTTCGATGAATGACTTGGGCAAACCCGGAATATTAGGCATCAATATCTATATGGATAGATTAAGGCGCTAATATGGTTGTGCCAGACATACATATATGAGATATTGAAAGGGTTCAATATGGAAACAACAAGAAAGGTTCTTGCTGCATGGAAAGGATTGTATCAAAATTCAAGTGTTTCAACACTTGGTGAGTAAAATCACATGAAGATTTTGATCGATTATACCATGATATGTATATATCCAGAATGTCCTATGCTCTAAATGTTATGAGCATATACCAGAATGATTCATAAGATGATCATAGGAAAATAGTAAAGATATTCTTATGAGCTTTGGAAGAACTAAGAATATATAATGTATAAGTGACAAATAGTTAAAGGTAGTTCATTGTAAAGTGTTACATTGATACTAGTTTTATCACAAGATACAAATTAAATTTATCTCAATTTAGACTATGGGTGGCACAATGTAATGGAAAGGATGTTCCATGATGGATTTGGATGAGTTCCAAAGTTGAGACATTGTGACGGATACTACAACAAAAGGCTAAGTATATGAGTGCTATAGTAGCAGCAAAGGAGGGCATTTGTGTTAAGTAGTTTGTTATCAAACTAGGTGTGGTTCAAAGTGGGCTAATACTATGAAGATATATTGTGTGACAATAATATCAACATATTTTGAGCCGAACGAACTAAAGGTCTCACCAAAGGACCAAATCTATACAATGCCATCTCATTTGAGAATGAGTGATGCGTAGAGACGCAGAGACATGCAAATACACACGGACCTGAAACTGTCAGATCCAGAGATTATGTTAACCACTAGCAATAGCGTATATGCAACACCAGAAATCCATAGGTGTTCAATATGCAAAGTTTTTCAAACTAGATTATTGACTCTAGTGCAAGTGGGAGACTGAAGGGAATATGCCCGAGAGGCAATAATAAAGTGGTTATTATCTTATTTCATGTTTATGATAAATGTTTATTTTACATGCTAGAATTGTATTGATCGGAAACATCAATACATGTGTGTTTAATAAACAAAAAGGGTTCCTAGTTATGCCTCTCTTATAGACTAGCTTGTTGATTAACAAGATGATCAAAGTTTCCTGATCATGGACATTGGATGTTGTTAATAACAAGGTCACACCATTGGTGGAATGATGTGATGAACATTCATCCGAAGTATAGCATTACGATCAAAGTCATTATATTTATATTTTTATAATATCATATGAAGTAATCTTTATCCTTAGACCATGAGATCATGTTAATTGCTAACACCGGAAGAGTATCTTGATAACATCAAACGTCACACCGTAACAGGGTGACTGTAAAGGTGGGTTCAGTGCTACGAAGGTGTTATGTTGAGGCTCATGGATCAAGAGTGGGATTTGTCCATCCCGATGACGGATAGATATACTCTGGGCCCTCTCGGTGATATCACATTGAAATAGCTTGCAAGCAAGTGATGTGATCACTAGAATGTTATATCACGGGAACGAGAAAAGAGTGCATGTCGGTAACGAGATCAAACTAGGTATGGAGATACCGATGATCAAATCTCGGACATGTAATATATCGCGGGACAAAGGGATTTAGTTACTAGCGTTAAAGGTTCTCACGATCACAGAAGTCATCATTGAATGTGTAGGAGTCAGTATGGATCTCCAGGTCCCGCTGCTGATTATTGATCGGAGAGGGGTCTCGATCATGTCTGCATTATTCGTGAACCATAGGGTGACACACTTAAGGGATACCGACAACATTTGGAGCAAATATGTTTCAGATAAAGATTGAAGAAAGCGCTGGAATTATTTCAATAGACACCAAAACTGTTTCGGGTGAAAATGCTGAAATTGGTTCTGCATGTAATATTGAAATGTTGCAGGGGTTTTATGTGAATGTTTGTTAATTAAAGTAATTAACAAAATTCTGAATAAAAATAATAAAAGAGTTTTTTTAAATGAGAGAGCATTAAATTTGGAGAAATTTAATGCATTTAAAGTGGAGACTTTAAAAGAGAATGTGAAGGGGCATTTTATGTTGAAGGGTTACCACCACATGAATGGAGGAGGTGAAGGGTCACCCCCTCCATGCGCCGGCCATGAAGGAGGGGCACCCCCCTCCTCCTATAAAAGGCCACCCCTCCTCACTTCTCACTCACACCTCCTTGTGAAGGATCTCTCTCCCCCTCTAGTATTATTCCCCATGGTCTCGGATTAGCGAGATACATGCTCCCGGTGGCTTTATCTGGAAAGGAGTTGCTGCTTCCGCTGCTTTGCTGGAGCGAGGGACGGAGGTTGTCGGGGTACCGGATGTGTGTGCGATCACGGATGCACCGCTGCTTTGCGGTGCTGGACTTGGTGGTGCTGGAGCTAGATCTGATGGACGTCTTTGGGCGGACCTGGACTTCATCACGATCTTGAGATCGGCAAGTGTACGACTACATCAACCACGAGTTCCTACTCGTTAACAAAGCTCGTTGTCTACGAGGGTAAGTTCTCGTTGGATGTATGTCCACCCATTGCTTTGTACCTAGTAGATAGATCTTGGCGTGTAGTTCACACCGTAGGAAAATTTTTGTTTTCTATGCTGCGGACCCAACACCTGGGTGGCCGTCCACAAGTGTGATACACCAGCCGACCGTAGATATGGCCCCTGAGTAACCATTCAACATAATCCAAGCAAGTCCCATTTCCACCCAGGTGTTTCATTAAGAACTTGTTTTATTATACAAAACATATATTTCTAGTACTTCATATAGTAATAACATGGTATTCCACCCCGAATCTATTGCAGGGCTAAGCATTTCTAATCTTACGATGTTTCACCTACCAAGTAGAAACTACCATTCCATATTCTACATAGGAGATATAGCATAGCATAATAATAGTATATCATGCATATACTACAAAAATGCACTAAGTATAATAAAAGCAGTAGGACTTGATGATAGTGCCACTTGCCTTGATAGTAGAATATTTAGGTACTCTTCTTGATCTTTCAAAGATTACACTCCTCAAAGTCTACAACAATACAATCAAGCAAAAAAGCACACTCTCAAAACTAGCATCATAAAACAACACAAAAATGATGCAATACATGAAAGGATGCAATATGGTACTTTTATTGCACAAGTTTTCCTAATAAGGTACTAAACACTAAAAATAACCTACTAATCATTTTATATATGCTTGATGCCAAATCCAATAATTTATACACATAGATTATTTAATTGCATTTTCTATTAGTAGAAAAGGCCTTCCTCAATAGAATGTTTTCTACTATAATTAAATTATATGATAAATCGTTGTTTCTGACCTATATGGATAAGGGGTTTAAAATACAACTAAGTGCAAAAAGATTCACTCAAAAATAATTTATAGAACATGTTTTATAGCCAAATTACTCCACAAATTGTTCTGTATAAAACGTGATTTTAACCATCACAAAAGTACCGAATTGTTGCTCTACTATGTTCTACTCAGTTTTGTGAATCCATAGACATATTATTTGCTAAATTTAGATGAACAGAACTAAAGATATGATTTTTAGAAGTTTCTATGATTTTCTGTCTATAATTCCGAAAATAGATAAAGCTGCGCCACATGGCAAACTCTGATAGGCCGGTACCCCTTCGTTTAAGTGATCTATTTTGACCGTTAGATGAAAATCGTACGGACTAGGAGTGCTCATCGGAATAGCTCGCCGGAGAGATCGCCGGAATAGCGGGCACGGGCTTGGTGTTGCCGTTCTCGTCACTAGGAACGTATCCGGAGTTGAAGAAGACGTGGACGGCATAGAGGACGTCGAGGCGAACACGATGATGACCATGGCGTCGTTTGTAGAGTCCAAGAGAGAGAAATCCTTGGCTGGAGCAACGTGCAACGTCGGCGGCGCGGCGAACTTCAACAAGAAGTTTCACCATCATGTCCTGGAGGTAGGCAATGATGAGTAGAGTATTCCAGTTCAAGGAATTGATATGATTCTCACCGTGGATGACAAGATCTGACGATGAACTCGAATTTGGGGCTGAAGTTGGCATGGTTGGTATGGATTGTAGAGACATCCTCTGGAGAAAGTTTAGGAACGAAAGTGAAGGAGGGGGACTAGAGGTACGTGCTGCTTCTCTCGGTCCGTCTCAATATGCTCTAGGGAGGGAGATCGGGAGACGTATGCCACCGATTGGCATTCGGAGCACCGGTTTGATATGAGAGATTAATAAAGCACTAAAGTGAGAAACTAATGGCCTGAAGGGAACCTCCACTTGATTATAAACGTTTTTCGTTTTGAAGTCGAAGAGAAACTGTCACTAGAATTGATAGGAGAAGGAGAGGAAGGAGTACACCCATGAAATGGTTGCTCTCTGTATGTGAAGGAGGAGGAAGACGAGCGCTCCTCGCTCGACTCGGTCCGGCTGGTCCACATGGGCCAAGAAAAAGGAAGAGGCCCAAAAGAAAAATAATATGAAGGGAAAAAATAGAGGAAGGATAGCTGGGTGGGTTGGGCTGCTCTCAGGTGGCCGTATTTGGACTGGGTCGGCTCTTTTTTTAATTCATTTTTCTTTTTCTGATTTATTTTATAACTTTTGTTTTAGAGCTCTAAATAGATCCATTCAAATTTCTAAAAATTTGTAAAATCAATAAGATCATTTTAGGATATTATCTATCTTATTTATTATCCAATTCAAACAATATTATTTATAAATATTTACTTTGGCCTATATGGTTCTTTTTTTACTTAGTTACTTTCCTTCATATCTTTTTATTTAAAACTCCAAAAAGGGTCAAACCAATTTACAAAGTTTTATAAAATAATTCTTTACCATTATATGTTATTTAAATATACCTTTGTTCCATTTAGACATGGATTTTAGATATGGCTTATATTGACTTTGCAATATAATCCCATCTCTTTTTCTCTTTACCAAATAAATTATATATTTTGATTTATAGTTTCAAAAAACAAAAAGGTGATTATCATTTGTATAATTCTATTTAATAATTATCTTTATAAACCATTTAAGAATACTTTTATTTCATTTAGTTATTGATTTTTTGGTAGGTGCTTTATTGGCCTTGGAATTTTCTTATTTCTTATTTCTTTTCCTTTCTTAAATAAACCATATCTTTTTATCTATGGCTCCAAATAGTGTGAAACCAATTCCTATGGTTTTGTAATTTTGTTATTTTTCCTTATAGATCATTTAGGAATGCTCTTGCTCAATTTTTATGTGGGACAAAGCCATAGTCTTGTATTGAACTTGATGGTGAATTCTCTTATTAGTGTTTAGGTTTGGGGTCTATCCTTTTTCCTCAGGGGTTAACAAGATACATGTCATGGATGATTGCATTTTATCTTTGGATACTTTGTTTGTCTCTTCCTCATTTAAAATTAGTTTTAAGTAAGGTTCCAATAGAGGAACAAAAAGTTTCTTTTCCCCCTAAATTTTATCCCTTTTTTTCTTTGTTTGTTTGACTTTTTCACATCTCAAAATTTGGAAAAATTTTGGATGTGACAGGAAAGGTCTAGAAGAAATAAGGAGAACGCTGCTAAGAAAGTGTACCATCATAACATGGGGCCTGCTGGCTACGCCGGTTGCATGCCTAAGTGGGATGCACTTGAGGTTAATTACATTGCTGCCGGGATCAGACCAGAGCCCGCAACATGGACACCACGGGCGAGAAACTGGTTTTACGGTCATGGGGCACATTAGACAAAGAAGGGAGGGCAATATATAATCAGAAATACAAAGATAATCCCCTACTGCCCATCAACGATATTAGAAATGCAGTAGATGATGTTGCAGCGGGACGGTTCGTTCCCGATAGAGAGAACGACGAGCTCACACGCGCCCTTAAAAATCCTGAACACGAAGGACGAGCACGAGGCACACTAGGCTCCGATAAAAGCCATTAGAAGAGAAAGGAAAGGGAGGCAGCTGAGAAAGCGGCTGCTGCAAACCGGCTGCATAATGTGAAGAAGCATTAAAGCGGCACCAGGATCAACTCGACAGACTTAGACAACAAGGTACTAGCGGCCAATCTCAGCGGCACGTGGTAGAAGCTGCATTCGAGGGTACCGACTCCCTATCGAATAAGAAAAGCAGCGTCGCTTCCACGCAGCTCCATGATGTTGATGATGATGCACCGACGACATCTCCTCCTAAACGCTACCCAGTGGATGATATCACGGAGAGCACAGCTTGTGAGCAAAAGGTGTAGGTTATGAACTTAAGAGTGACGGCGGCGGTCGGCATGGCCGTACCAATTGCCCCTAACCCAACTTGGCATTGCAGACCGGTTCCAAAAGGGTACGTTGTCATCACGGTGGATGATGTGAATGAAGATTTTGAGGAGCTAAAGCTGGACCACCCTACGGGGGAAGATATGGAGCTGACTCAACTAGGAGAAGCCAAAGGGGGGACTTTTCTATGGCCAAAGGAGCGCATCATGCTTCCAAATTATGTGCCGCCAAGGCCAACCACTCCTCAGAGCAGCAATCCACCTTCGCCGCCACCTCACCATTCTCACAACTGGCCGCCTTTCACCGCCTCACCACTCCATCACCGCCTCCATCACCGCCTCGGCTGCTCGTCCACTGTCTCCGTCCCCTAAGCCTCAGAGACAAAAGCGGAAGTATACTAAGAGGGGCAGCACTACCAGCAGCAGCAAGAGCACATTCCGATCACCGAAACGTAAGCTATCGCCCCTCCCAAAAGTACCTCATAAGAATATGAAGAAGCTACATTGCGAGAAGACAGATGAGGAAACTGCTGCGGCCGTAGATGCCCATTATGAAAAGTGGAAGATTTACATGGTTAACAAGAAAAAGCCGATAGAGCCATTCTTCCCGGTCACCGTAGAAGATAAAGCCAAAGCAGTCGCGCTTAAGATTCAGCTTCACCAACCCATAGCGCTCACATCAGACTATAATCGCTCTATTACCAAGTCGGCTGAGGCAAATGAGCGGAGAGTCAGGAAAGACGTTGCCCAGCTTGGACAACAGAAAAATCAATCGATCGAACCGCTCAAAGTGTACGATACCGATGAGTGGAGAACCTAGGAGCGGCATGATCTGAACATTGATCCGGAGTTTGTTCGACTGTACGAAGAAAAGGCTCAATTATATGGACTGTCTATTACTAAGTACATGAGTCGTATGGATGAGTTCGAGGGGTACCAAGAAACAGCATACGTGTACCAGTACAGGGCTCCTCTCATCAAACCCGAGTTAGTCAAAGATCTACCAACAAAAATGCGAAGATTGCATAACTGGTACATGCAAGCCTGTGCTGAATCCAAAAACTGGATCTATGCTGCATATAAACACCACCATTACGGTCATGGAGATGGCTTCCTACTAATCGAATTTCCAGAATTATTTCCGTTTTACCAACAAGATGCCCTCGACAAAACTATCGTCATTGCCTATTGTTTGTAAGTATTATTAATTTCTGTAATTAAGTCTTTCTAGCTCAGCTCATTCGTTGCTTGTGTAATCTTACTCATCACTATACTAATTATATATGCAGAATGAAGATTCTCGAATGCAACAAAGGACAAATCTATGACCTTGGGTTTGTTGACTGCGATTTCGTTCATGAAGTTACTCTAAAAACGAAACCCAAAGAGACAGAGGATAACTTGCTACAAGCATTGAAGCATTTCAGCAACAGAAGGGAAATACTATTTCCTTACAATGCTGGGTGAGTGTTACTGTCTTGTACACATTCTATTTTCACTTACTCGATGTTAAGCGTATAATTGACTCGTGTTATATTTTGTTAGTGTGTCCAGCTTCCACTATATTCTGTTAATCATTGTTGTTGACACCATAGTAGTAAAAGTCCTGGACTCGAAACGCACACCATTAGAAAAGTGGGCGAACATGCAAGAATGCCTCCAGAAGGCTTGGAAACGGTTCACCGCCAAAACTAGGTGTGTTTAGAAGCCAAAGCTTACATTTTAACCATTGACTGTAAGTACTACTTGCTAGATCCACGCATCTCTTTGATTCTAGTTTCAATACCACCATTATCATGCTTGATTATTATTTTGATTGAACTCTGTTCTCGTAAAGTGCTTGAGGCAGGAAGCCGGGAATAACTTATGTGGATACTGTGTCTGCGAGTTCATTCGCCAGACGACCAAAGAGAAGGGCGCAGACCGGAACATCAAAAAAATTGAAGTACGATAAACAATAATCACAACTTTATTTTATTACCACCAATTGTGTTTAGTTTCATCCATATATATTGATCCCCTTCTTTAAATTAGATCGAACAGATACGGGACGGTCTTCTATCACAAGAACGCGTGCAAGCAATTCAAGAGGAAATTGGCGGATTCTTGTTAGAACAAGTCCTAGATCCGAAAGGATAATACTATTACCCGCTTCATTTGGAAGGGTGAAGTGTAAAAAAGAAGATGTAAATTAGATCAAATTCGTGTGAGAGTACTGTTTGTAATTATAATATGTTTCGACCAAGAAGACGGATGAGATGGTGTATAATATATTTGTGATCATGCATGATGTGTAATATATATATCGTGGTTTCATTATTGATGTATATATGTAGTACCATTAAATTGAATACAAAACACCAAATAAATAAATAAATAAAACCCTGCCGTGGCACAAAAATAGCCCGAAAATCCTGCCGCGGCACAAAACCCTGCCATGGCACAAAACCCTGCTACAGCACAAAAATAGCCCGAAAATCCTTCCGCGGCATAGAGACCAACGATCCCGGTTCGTGCCACGAACCTGGACCAATGATCCACCCCCCTCGTCTCTCGCGCTCCCACGTGGAGACCCATTGGTCCCGATTTGTTCCACGAACAGGGACCAATGATCCACCCCCCTCATCGCGCCCCGCCCCCATGGAGACCCATTGGTCCCGGTTCATGCCCGAACCGGGACCAGCATTAGTCCCAAGTGATTGGTCCCGGTTCGGAAACCGGGACCAATGGCCCTTATGAACCGGGACTAGAGGCCCTTTTTCCACCAGTGAAAGGAGGAGAACCAACCATCTAGATACTACTTGGACCCGTAGTCTAGAGATGAACTACTCACACATCACACCGGAGGGAGGCACGGTGATGAAGAAGGCCTCCAGGGTTATTCTCCCCTCTGGTAGGGTGCCGGGAAGAGCTTCAGATCCCTCCCGATCTAGGGATGGAGATGACGGTGGCTACAGACTCTTTCGTGGAATTTTGACCGGGTACTTAGGGTTTCTATATCGGAGGCTTCTTATAGGCGAAATGGGAGGCCGAGGGGGTGCTCGAGGCGGCTGCACCCCCCAGGCGCGGGCTAGGCCAGGCCGTGCGACCAGGGTGTGTGCCCCCCGCGAGGCCCCTATCTGTCTCGTCTTCTGGCTCCGTGTTCCTGTCGGTGAAATATTGACTTTAGCTTTTGTCCCGTCCAATTCCGAGAATATTCATTTTCTGACTTTTTTGGAACCAAAAACAGTAGAAAACAGGCAACTGGCACTATGGAATCTTGTTAATAGGTTAGTCCCAGAAAGTGTATAAAAATACTCCAAAGTATGGAAAAAACATAAGAAAGTAGATATCAAAAATTATAGATACGTTTGCAACGTATCAGACACCGAGAAAGCATACATGCATATACTAATCATCTTGACTCCTACGAGATTTTATTGGGCATTACAACATTATACATAGATCATAATCCAACTGCATCTATGACTAATAATCCACCTTTAGGTTATTATCCGAACCCCCTCCAGTATTAAATTGCAAGCAACAGATAATTGCATTAAGCAAAATGTGTAAAGTAAACAATACGATTCTTCTATGAACAAAGGATTACTGTTTTCTCCCTAGTAGCAACAACACATCTAGTACATTAGAGATTTCTGTCACTTCGCCATATTACTAGAGGCATGAACCCACTATCGAGCATAAATACCCCCTCTTGGAGTTGCTAGCATCTACTCGGCCAAGATAGCTACTAACAACGGAAAGCATGCAAGATCACAAATAACATAGACATGATAGAATCAATAATCAATCTGAAATAGCATCTCAATATCCATCAGATCCCCGCAAACACAACATGTAGGATTACAAATAGATGATCTTAATCATGAACGGAGCTCATAAGATCTAAACATGGTAGCACAAAGGAGAAGAACCAACCATATAGCTACTACATGGACCCGTAGTCCAGGGATGAACTACTGACACATCACACCGGAGGTAGTCATGGTGATGAAGAAGGCCTCTAGGGTGATCTCTCCCCTCCGGCAGGGTGCCGGGAAGAGCTTCAGATCCCTCCTGATCTAGGGGTGGAGATGGTGGCGTCTATAGACTCTTTTGTGGAATTTTGATCAGGTACTTAGGGTTTTTGTCCCGGAGGCAATATATAGGCGAAGGGGCAAGGTCGGTGGAGCGCCAGGGGGCCCACACCAGGTGGCAGTGCGGCTAGGGCTGGTCAGGCCACCCTAGGGTGTGGCCGCCCTGGCTCCCCTCTTCGTCTCCCCTCCGGACTCTGTATTCCTTCTAGTGAAATATTGACTTGGGCTTTTGTCCGGTCCAATTCCGAGAATATTTCCTTACTAGCTTTTCTGAAACCAAAACAATGTAAAATGTGCAACTAGCACTATGGCATCTTATTAATAGGTTAGTTCCAAAAAATGTGTAAAAATACTCCAAAGTGTGGACAAAACATAAGAAAGTAGATATAAAACAAGAATGGAACATCAAAAATTATAGATACATTTGCAAAGTATCAAGGACGATGAGGAGGATGATCCTGGTAGGTGGTGGTTAGGAAGATCTGCCCATGGTTCAAGACTTCTTCTGGTCTATACATATGGTGTCTCAGGCAATGCAATTGCTGATGATAGTAGTGTTATTCACTATGGTCACACCATTCGCACCTGTCCTTCTGGGTTTGAGTGCATGGTGTTCTCGATGGACACAAGCCAGTTAACTGCAGCTAACCAATGGAAAAGGGTTACTGAACTTGGATCATATTCTCTTTTCCTTGGCGTGAACTATCCGATTAATATTGTAGTAGGTGATGGAAATGATCCGCTAGGACATCTGACGAGAAGGAACTGTGTTTACACATCACACCAAGAAATTGGCTACAAGTACAGACCGCATCCTGAGATTTGCCACTTCAGTCTGAATGGTGCGCAGCTGTTGACTTCCACACCAACACTCGCTGGATATGGTCGGAGACTCCATTTTGGTTCATCCCAAGATTCTCAAATGCCTCGGAGTGGAACGAGCCTGTTCAAGGATAGCTCATTTGGTCTCAGCCTTTTGTTGAACTCTTTTTTATGGTTTTTAGCTGATGTACGAGTACTCGACATTTAGTTTCGCACCTGGTCTAGCTTGTAAAATACTCCCTATGACCAAACCCCTTTTTTACACTTGGTAGTTTCACCACTATGTATATTTCACCAAGCTCGTAAAAGAACCTTATTAGGAGTACAGTTTTACTCTACTACTACTACATAATTTCTTGCAGAATGTTGTATACTAGTAGTACTATTAGTATTCCTCCATGTAGGTCCGTAGTTTTGTTTCTTTTCACTGCAGTTTGGGTCATGTAACAAGCTACTGTAGGTAAGTTGGATGATTTGGTACTTCGCTCAGAAACTGCATGCAGTGGAAGGAACATGATGTTTCCAGGTTTACCAGTAACAACATGTTGCTCATCACGGCATCGCCAATGATTTGACAAGGCAACACTGTATGACGGTGTGCTAGTCTAGTTTTTTATTCTTCTCAACAAGTACTGCTAGTCTACCTAGTAGTAGTAGTAGTAGTAAAGGTCTACCGGTAGGAGTACTAGAGAACTCGATGAAGCTAGCTGGAGTACTACTATCAGTAGCTGCTGTAGAAGAGAGAGGGAGGGAGTTTTACACACGCCGGTGCACATGGTAGCGCGTTCCTTTTGAGACAAGATGGATTTAACTCCATCACCGGCCTCCCCCCATGCACACACTGACTCTTTTACTCAGTCCATTCTTCCCATCCACTACCGCCCCCTGGCCTCTCGCTCCATATTGTTGTCGACCAGCTCCTCAGCTCCATCCTCTACAGGTGGTGGCGAGATCGGCGCGGAAACCTTCTATAGGGTGGTGGTGCATCTGTCATCCCTATCCCGCGGCAGCAATGGCAGTTTGTGAAATACTATAACACTCGTACCTATTCCCTCCATTTCATAATATAATATGTTTAGCTTATGTGAAACGAGTGTATCTAGATTCACTCTGAACTTACATGATAGAGTTGATGATGCGGTTAAATTTTTATTGTCGATTGTGCAACATTGTCATGTGTAGAGTAGTTCCTATCTCGGGTATACATCCTTTTTTGTAGACTAGGATTGCATAGAAGCTTGTTTTCTGGGCTAGATCCCATAACTAAGAATAGTGGGGATCCGTTCAAAGTTGGTAGTTCGATAATGCAAACTTTTGAGCATTTGCATATCTTTGAGAATCAACATCATGTAATCAATATTACAACTTACTGCAGAAGGAGATAAGGGAAGGAGCGAAAAATAGGATTCTTGATGAAATAGGTTCCAATTATGTGACTTCTGCTATCCCAGATGACAAGGTAAATCAATAGAATGACGTATGTTCTTGTCGTACCGTGCAGATGCTTTCGCTAAAATCTCTATTTTTCTTGTAACTTCAAAAGCACAAAGTTGAAGAAGACTCTTAGTTTCCTGATGACAGAGTAGAAAATGGATGCCAGATTGCTATAGCTAAGACACAACCTTGTTTACCTTCCATGGAGACTGATGCAGCTACAACTGGTACTGCTGAGCCTGCAACTGCCATCATTGTTCTAGATGATGGAGGTGGTGGATTATTTTTGCCATCGGAGGAGATTTGTGCGGCTGGAGCTGGCAGTGAAGAGCCTCCAGAGGACATTGTGGTGCTCGATAGTTCACCTATTGTGGAGACTTATGCTACCAGTGCTGGCGCTGCTGTTGGTGCTGCTGATAATGCTCCCGAAATCATCGTGCCACCCGAAGGAGGTGGTGAATTGGGTTTACAATCTGTAGTGACGGTTGCACCTATAGGTGGTGAACTGTGATGTGGAGCTTTCTTTCTTATGATTTTTTATGCTTTTCTCTGGAACCTGTATTATGGAGCTACCTTACGCATTTCTTACACTTTTGCCTGTTGAACTGTAGTGTGGAACTAGAACTACTCCTAGTATGTAATTATATTCGGATGCTTAAATATTATCAATGATAAACCAATGCTAGCTGAGCTGCACGAGAATTGGCCTCTGCCACTTATAGGCGTGGTTTCTAGCTCATCTCCTTTTCACAAGCACGGTGAAAAGATGGTTCTGTTCATTTTCTTGTAATGCCATTATGCTTGTGTTATTAATCTGACAATTTTATGCTGATTGTGTCACCCAATCCGCATTTATGTCTCTACATACAAACATATTTGTTCACATGACTTGAACAGAAAATAGTATCTTCTTTGCATTGACTAACACAAGGAGACATGCAAATATTTATTTATTTTTGAAACAAGGCAAAAGATTTTCCATTTTCATTAATAGAGAGGGACATGCAATTCAATTACATTACGATAACTACTCGTACAAGTCATAGAATGGTAGGGATTTCCATAGGAAATCATCACCTCCAGCATCTTGTTCTACAGAAGGCGGTATTACCAGATCCACAACCTTCTTTTACTTGGGACGACAATGTCAAGTGTAGAATTTCGAGTCTAAACGCAATCCAGTGCAGGTTCATCAGGACAACCTCCAGTTGCGTCAGTCTCCACAAAAGGTACATCAGCGCTATGGCAGACACTATTGGAAATGCAAGCTCAAGCTTTTTTTATACTCCTATCAGGACCACAAATAAGGGCCAGAAATTCAAGCTCTAAAATCTAGCGTGACAAAATAGACAAGAGGTTATCCCATCTGGACAATTTATAGAAAATTCACATTGCAATTTGAGCGTCTTACATAATCCTTAGATCTTAGCCCATCCGGTCTTTTTATTGGTGGAATGAAATTTGCTGATACTTTTATTTCTGCGAAGAACCTACAAAACATAGCCAAGTCAGACATCTAAATATATCTAACTTTTCTACAGTCTATATTATATGTGAAGATAATTTTGCATAACACTCGCTTATCAAACTATCAACGGATATCTTCCCACTCCTTAGAAATGCGAAGTCGATGTTTTATAGGGTACATCCATCCATACTATACTGTAACTCTAAGTACTTCCTATTGGGGTTCCGCGTATGAAAACAATAAATTTTTACCCTACGCCCCTAAACCCCTGAAGCTGCCAGGACCTATCTATTAGTAATACAGTAACGGGAGGGGATTTTCACGAACTTACCCTTGAAGACCGAAAAGTGTTGTCAACGCTCAGGAGAGCGTGGTTGATGTAGACGAGCCGAAGCCGACCTCAAGGTCGTGATGAAGTCCTTGCGCTCCTTGGCTCCAACGACTTGAGTGCCTCAAGTGCGACACCTCGCGGGGAGTTACACACGTCCGGTGCCTGACGATGACTCCTGCTTCCCTGATCCAGCAGCAGTTGCGGAAGTAGAGCTCCCGGATCCGAATCTTGCAGCGCAACGGCGCTCCGCGGTGAAGATGTCTCTCGTTCGCGCAGTCCAGCCTTGGGACCACGGTCACGAGAGAGAGACAGGGGGAGGGAGAAAATATCAATTAGAGGTCCTCCCAAAAGTGAGAAGACCTTTATTGATTATTGGTGTATTTTATTTGGCCAAATACCCCCACTATATATAGGGGGAGGGGAGGTACTACCTCCCTCAAAGTCCCGGGGTGGGACTAAAGGAGAGGAAGGGGGAGGGGAGGACGCCGGCAACCTAGTGGGCCCCGTGCGGGGGGGGGGGCTAGGCCCAGCCGGCCACCCCCTTGCCCCTTCTCCCTCTCTCCTTTCCCTAATGGGCCCTCTCCCCTCCGTGAATCGACCCATTAAGCCTTTGACCATTTAAATTGAATTTTCTCTTTATTAAATAATTATGAATAAATGATTAAATCAATATTCAACATTAATTCACATATTATTCAACCTCCGTGGTTACGGAACACATCCACCTCCACTCCGGACATCCTCCGGACTTACCGAAACCCTTCCGGTTTTCTCTCTACTATTCTTCGGCTGTTCCACCGATCCTATGAACACTCTCTAAGCATCATCAAGCCCTTAAGCGTGATACCCCACGGTTCGGGAACACTCCAGACATGGTCGGTACACTCCCGCACCAATGATCGATAGAGGGACCTGGATGGCCATGTGACCCCTGTGCGTTCCACGAAGATCTTTCGTCGTTTGAACCGGGACAGCCGTGTCTTATTCCCTTTGCCACTCGATACATGCATTGCCCAAGATCTGATCAATGACATCGCCATGTCGTGTTCAATCTCGTTACCGAACAATGCTACTCTACTCGTTCCGACAAGTGATATCCCCGTGATCAAATCACACGCTGCGTAGCTATTGGATATAACTTCTCCGAGTGGGCCCTTTAAGTATCTTCCCGTCACATGGACGGACAAATCCCGCTCTTGACATATATTGCCTCTATGGTTTCCTATGAGTACCTGAACACACCTTTATAACCACTTTATTACCAAGTGGAGCTTGATGTTATCTAAGCACTCTCGGGAGACAGTGGTTGATATAGCCTCACGGTCTAAGGAATAGTCTGCGAGGATCCATTTCTAATCATCGTAACTTGAACTTCGTGACATGATCGGGTCATGATGTTTAGGTTGGGTATTGGTTCATCATCTCATTCTCGGAATGAGATGACTCCATTTCCAACTGGCATAAATGCCACATGATCAGGAAACATGATCATCTGTTGACCAATGAACCAGTGACTAGAGTTTCACTGAGAACCCCTAGTTTTTTGTATATCACACGTGTATTGATGTTTCCACTCAATACAGTTATAGCATGATATAAAACTTAATCATAAACTATATGAAATATGATAATAGTCCTTACTACTATTTGTCTCTAGGGCATATTTCCAACAGTCTCCCACTTGCGCTAGAGGACAAATACACTAGCTGCATTTGTTGTCAATCATTGGCACCATATATCTGGTACCCTGAACATGCTTGCTCATGGAAGAGGTTGAGTCTTGGGTCTGTACTTTAAAGTCCCAAATCCTTTGCAACTTAATAATGTCACCTTGATTGACATTAATACTTTATCATCACATGATAGCATCTGTGTGTACGCATCGTCGCTATGGCAGCAGAACCAGGCCTGATTCCAGGAGCCTATAGTGACTTTAGATCAACCTCGAGGGCTTTCTCATGGGCACTGTGCCCTGGGACACATCATTCTATGTTAAAAGCGAACTAGCCCCGCCATAACATTATACAACACTTTAGATGGTACCCTTATCTATTATTATAAATGTATTCATCGAAACACTAGTGCACTCTGTGCAACTTTCGATGTTTGGTTCACCTCGCTTCCTACTTGACTTTAATCGGTATTTACAGGAGATTCCAACATATTCCCTTATAAAATAACCCTTTATGTTTTAAGATATGTCATCCTTTATGGATTTGGAAAATATGTCTGTAGTTCTCTATTAGACACTACGGACAAACTTAGCTCAACGTTCCGTGATTCAAACTTAATCACTTTCAAACATTCCTTATTAGATCATCTATTATGTTAAGTTATCATCATGGTTTTCTAAGATAGAACCTATGTCTCATCATAGTGGATGACGATCATCCTTTTCTTTCTTTCAACCATTGATGTTCAACTTAACACTATTCCTAATTTGAGTTATTAAGGACCAGTTCCTTAATTAACTTCTATTCTGAAACCCTTTTTAGAATCCCTTAAGGAATACTAGTTAATATCATAATATACTTATTATCAACTTCTACATCTTATAAATCATTATTTATAAGTATTTGTGCTTTCATTCTTAACACAATTAAGAATTACTCCTATAAGCTCCCACTCAAAAATATGTCAGTCACATATTGTTTTAGGAAGACTTCCATATCTCCCACTCAATTTTATGCAAATTGCATATCCACCCACTATTTTGAACAACTTCAAAATCCTTTGATCAAATATCAAACTTGGATTTTTACTATGAGATACTAGTACTACTACTAGTTTTAAATCCTCTATACATTCAGCACACTTGAATCATATTCATTTGAATTTGTCCAATACTTGACAAATTGTGCTTTTGTCAATCACCCCCTTTTCCACTATGGCTTTCCAGTCATTTGGGAAAATTTAAGTAACCCCTTTTACTTGTGAGATTCAGCAATGAATTGCTTTCTAATCTCAAGTGAATTTTTGCTTTTAGGATTTCTCATAATTCTAGTTTACCATTATTTCCTTAGTAGTTCGTAGGTATGTCATTTTCCAAGAATCATGACAAATGATTCACAAATGGCTCCATATGGATTACATTTTGAATCCTACTTCATGTAGTGAAAACACCAGTGGAGGAAAAACACAATGATCAATATCATTGATTCTTTCCTTCTGTGAAGAGAATCATTCAGGAACGTTGTCTGTTGCGCTTCTCAACACTCTGATGCAGGGTTTTGAATCCTCATCGTGTTTTACACTATTTTCCATTTGCTCCATAATTGAGAAACATCACTAGAGGTGAGCTTTCTCAAGAATGCACCAAAATCCAAGCAATACCAGTTTTTCTTCTCTTTTGGTTTGAGCTATGGATTTCGTATTCAAAGTTTCCAATGAATACTCTACAAGGACTTATTCGCTATTGTTTTGGTTATATAGAATAACCCCAAAACTTTCACGAATTCAAATGGTTCACTATATATTCTAATTGAGTGCTAACTATTTCTAACTAATGGTCTCTACATCTACACTACAACGATTTATTTGGTGCCTTCTATTCACCCACTTTGATATCTAATATCATATTGTGATGCTTTGCATTTTGACGTTTCAAAACGCTTTGCATTCCACAATTTCTTTTATGCCATTCTTATAAAGTCGGATTTCATTACTATTGATCAAATCATAGTAATTAGATTCCCTTTTATATTTATACCCTTTGTTGATGAAACATTTTGATCATATCAAATAATTTCATATTCATGTTTCCTTTGGTAAACTACTTTACACATTTAAACAATCATATAATGATAAGTACCATTTTCGTTAAAATACAATACATCGAATATGTATTTACTTTTAACATTTCATTAAACACTTTGCATTCAAGTAATACACGGTTGTCAACACCCGGATTTTTAATCCCAGATGCCTGTTATGTCATACATCGCAATCCCAGGATAACCATTTTTGCGAGACATCACAGATTGGATATCACAGTACATCATCCATTACAAACCATACATAAGGTCTTACACAAATAAGGATCTCATGATCCAGTCTTAATACAACAAGCAGCGGAATAAATAATAAGCGTAGCGGTGGGGTCCATCTTCAGGGGCACAGGCAATGCTGACGAAGGCAGATAGTCCTAGTTATCATAGTCGTCCTACTGGCCATCATCTTGGTAGTCTCCTTCATAGTCTGGCCATGAGAATAGCCAGGGACAAAAGCCACGAGTACTCTTTAAGTACTCGCAAACTACCACTAACAATTGGTATAGTTCTAAAGTGAAGTGTTAACTCTAAGTTTAACTATAAAGTTAAGTTTGAAACCTAAGCTAAGTTCAGAAACAAAGAAAGATAAAATAAAGTTCTAGAATCACTTAAGTTGGGAAGCTAGGGTCATAGTCACAACTCTGTTGTGGTCAAGTCAAGATTCATCATTCATTTCATAAGTTATTTGGAAAACATCTGACAACGAAACAGTATGGCCACTCCAACTATCCATAATCATGGACGCTTATTCAATAGTTTGACACTCTGCAGAGGTGGTACACTTTCACCACAAGATTCGATACATCTGTTAGGGATAACCCTGAATCATCATACTTAGTATGCAGATAATCAAACATAACCTTTCCTTTACACACCCTAGTATAAGCACCTCTCATATGAGCATGGCCTCCCAACCATGACCATCTGTCATCTTGGGCACTTCATAGGTGGACAACATTGAGAGGTAGCCTCAGCTCAAACCTCTCCCGCGAGGGAACTAATACTAATGCATATAAACTTCTGGCTAAGCCTTACCCAATTCAGGTATTGTGGTTGTATGGTAAGTTTGGAATGGTATCGCATCCGAATCCAACCATTAGTTTTGTAAAAGGGTCAAGGCTCATGCCTCAACATTTTCATCATCATAAACCATTTGTGTTTCTCAATACATGTCAAAACATTTCAATAGAATGGCTCATCATTCCAAGGTTTTCATAATTCATTTTCACCAAGTGTTCCCATCTAAAGTGACTCAAGTTTTTATCTACTCTAAACTACTAGGTTAAGAGTGTTCACTAAGGTGGAAAGATGGGATCAATCTCATGCCATAGAATGACATCTAAAGTTATCTAGATAGGTCAAGTTTTATAATTTTTATGCTACCTTCAAGACAAGTAAGGGACTTTGGTAAAGTAAAGGAAGTAAAGCTGGAAAATAAGACTTGGGGTAAATAATAGTCAAAGTGGAATAACCAAATCATGCCTAAAGCATCTTTGCTCAAATCATCTAGCTTAAGTCTAGCTTGTTAAGCATTCTACTTGCAAGTGTTAGATTGCATTAATAATGATGGCTTGCCTTGTGCAGTGAAGTGGTTGAAGTTTTCTTCCTCCTCTTGGTAGAACTCCTCCTCCTCGAAAGCTTGGTCGGTACTATCGTCTATAAATACATACGGAGTACACAATCACCAAACAATACTTAACTAGTCTAATTAGCACTCTAAGGCACACATTTGATGATCTATTATCATAACAAACATCACAAGTTTTATTAACTGGCTTCATTCTTTTTATTTATGAAAAGTAATTTCTACTCATTGAAAAATAACTAAGATTTAATATTCACCACTTAAAATATGGGATCATGTGGACACATGTCATCCCCACATATTCTAACATGTGGGAATGTGATTTAAGGGTTGGATCACAATTACTTTGATTTAAGTTCATTATTTAATGATTTAAAGTGACTAGAAATGCCTATATAGCAGTATTTTGGTACTAGCCCAAAGTCACTGCATGTAAACCCTAATATTATTACATATTCAGATAGGTATGGTTAAATGCGATTTTTGAGAGTTGGAATCAACTCAAAAGCTAACATGGTTGATTTTATAAAAATGTTTGAATGTGCAAATGCTTCTGTCTTGTTATTTTTACTAGGAGAGATCTCTAACTCTAAATGAATTAAATCAAACGGGCTTGGATAGATCTTTTCAGTAGCTTTCTAACACAATTGGAATCACTCCATTTGGATTTGTAAATCTCTCTGAATTGATTTTCAAACTAGAGAACAGAACTAAGTTCAAACCTAAATAGAAAAATCTAAATTTGAAATAAATGGGTCACGTGGGAAGGAAAACGGGCCGGCCCAGTGGCGTTCCGCGGCACAGAGAACAGCTGACAGGGGGGTCCACCGGTCAACGGCTCTTTACACGCAAAGCGGTATGGGGCGATGTGGGCCGTTAGATTAGAAGGGGGATCTACGGCTGGGGCTTGTCATCGACAACGGACAGGTCGCCGGCGAGGTCTAACCCTAGCAGCTCGTTGGGGGTGCTCAGGGGGCATACCAGGGCTCTAGCTACCACGGCGATGGGGGCGATCGAACGTGTTGTCGACGGCAGACTCAGGGGTGGTCGCGGCAGCTCCTGGGGTGGACGAAATTGACAGCGCCTTCTCCTCCTCTTCAGCGGGCTCCTCCGGCGAAATTCCGGCGAACCAAGGCTCGAGCGGCTCTGGCGAGAGGTGGGGAAGGACCAGTGAGGAGAGGGGAGTGGAATGGTTTGAGTGGTTTGTGCTGGGGTGGCCTCTATTTATAGCTCAACGAGGCGACCGAAAGGGATGGGCTGGCGACTCCGGCGAGGGCTGCATAGCGTGCTAACGGCGTGGCTTGAGGTAGGGGACGGTGGCCTGCCTCCTGGTGGTGCTCTACAGCTTAAATGCGTGGCTAGGGGCGGTGGCGTCTGGTCAGGAGCATCCCACGCTCTCGGAGACAGAGGCGATGCTCGACGCGGCGCACGGTGACTGTGGGTCACGCGGCGGTGCACGGCCATGTCTGGCGGGTTGCTGGGGTTGAGGCAGAGCGGCGTGCACGGGATTAGGTCGAGGCGCGGTCTGTGGCATGCTGGCGGCGTTGGCGCTCTGGCGCGCTCTGGCTGCGTGTAGAAAGAATGGGCAGCGAGGCTGGGGAGTGTTCTACTGGTTGGCAGTGGCCGTGGGATGGACCGTGGGCGGCGGTGAGGTCACGCTGTGCTCCCTGGAGCAGCGGAGAGGGGTTGGCGGTCTGCTGCTGTGTTGGCAAGGTTGGTCGGCGAGCATGTCCTCGGGGTGGCGTGGTACTGCTGCTAGGGACAAAGGGGTGGGGTGATTAGTCTTTGGTTAGAACTAGGAGGGACAGAGGGAGTAAATTGAGGTCAAATGGGTGCAAAAACCTATAGAAACAGTGAGGTAGAATTAGAGTGTGATTCATGCCTGCCAGGTGATCGACACAATGGCCGCATGAACTCATGTTTGAAATTTTTGAATGAGTTTTGGTGGGTTTGCTATACACATGCTTAAGCCTCTGTGGTTGCTTGGGTTTTGAAAATGGAGCTCATTTGAGTGGTTTTTGAATATGTGTGATCTTCCCATATGAACTACATTCAATTTTCAAATGCCATTTAAAATTAGTGTTTGAAAGTTTTTGGCAGATCACAAAGTGGGCCTTGGTACATCATTACATGTACTAGCAAGGGGTGCAAAGATCCACATTTGTTTCTGTTAAGAATTGAGTTCTAGGAATAGCCAAAGTAGGCATGTTGATTAAAATGGCACAAATGACCATTTCTTTCTTTTATCCATTTTGATTTGTTTTTCTTTGGGATTTGTTTGGGAATGATCTAGATGATGTTTATTTCACCTAAGAATCATTTTACAACCAATGGATCACTTAATCATGGCAATTAAAAACAACTCCTATTTAAATGCACACACCTATGAATGCTTTACTAATTTTAATTGGAAACTTTTTGTTAACCCTAAAACTGATGATTTGGATCTTAATAACCTTGGATTAAAGTTTTTGGATGTTACAAACCTCCCCCCTTAAACAAAATCTCGTCCCGAGATTTACAAAAGAAAACTAGGAACTAAAGAGATCTAGGAACTCTGTCCTAATGTAATCTTCTCGCTCCCAAGTGGCTTCCTCTTCGGTATGGTTGCTCCATTGAATCTTGAGAAATTTGATACTTCTGGCCCCTGGTGGTTCTGTAAGCTTCCTCCAAGATACGGATGGGCACTTCACGATACGTTAGGTCATTGTTGATCTCAACAGCTCGGTGATCGATGTTCTTGAAAACTTCAGTCTTCTCCGGCACTTCTAGGCATTTACGAAGTAACGAGATATGAAACACATTGTGGATGGCAGACATCTCTTCTGGTAGTTCCAGTTGATACGATACTTCTCCTCGGCGGTTCAGAATCTTGAAGGGCCCGATATATCTGGGGGCTAACTTTCCTTTTAGACTAAAGCGTTGGGTTCCTTTCAATGGTGAAACCTTGAGGTATACAAAATCTCCGACATTGAAAGTCAGGTATCTCCTTCTCTTGTCAGCATAGCTCTTCTGTCTGGATTGGGCGGTCTTGAGGTGCTCACGGACTTTGTGAACCTTCTCTTCGGCTTCTCGGAGAATGTCGGGTCCAAAGATCTGACTCTCCCCTACTTGCGACCAATTCAAAGGGGTGCGGCACTTTCTTCCATATAGGAATTAAAATGGTGCCATTTGCAAACTAGCCTGATAACTGTTGTTATATGAGAATTCTGCGAAAGGCAGGCAGTCTTCCCATTTTGATCCATACTCTAACACACAAGCTCTTAACATATCCTCTAAGATTTGGTTGACTCTCTCAGTCTGTCCATCAGTTTGCGGGTGATAAGCGGTGCTGAAATTCAACTTGGTTCCTAATCCTTCCTAAACTTTTTTCCAAAATCTTGAAGTAAACTGGGTTCCTCGATCTGATACTATGGTCTTGGGGGTTCCATCCAGACTAACAATTCTAGCAATATAGAGTTCTACTAGCTTCGAACTCTGGTAGGTAGTCTTGACTGGTATGAAGTGAGCTACCTTGGACAGTCTATCAACTATGACCCAGATTGAGTCATTTCCCCTACTAGAAGTAGGCAAACTGGTGATAAAGTCCATTCCGACGAAAGCCCATTCCATTCCGGAATCTGCAATGGTTGCAACAGTCCTACGGGTCTCTGATGCGCTGCTTTGACTCTTTGACAGATGTCACACTTGGCGATGTAGCTTCCGATTTCTCTCTGCATCTTGTACCACCAAAATTGCTCTTTCAGGTCTTGATACATCTTCGTTCCTCTGGGGTGGATAGAATAAAGAGTATCATGAGCTTCCTACATGATAACCTGCTTCAGTTCCGAATCTGCTGGCACACAGATACGTCCTTTGTACCACATAACTCCTTCTTCGTCTTCAGTGAATCCAGGTACCTTTCCTGTACCAATACGATGTTTGATTCCATCGATACTTTCATTTCCCTTTTGGGCTTCCTTTATTTGGCTAATCAAAGTGGGTTGAAGTTCAATGCTAGCTAAGAATCCTATGCTAACCAGCTCAGTTCTAAATTGCTCCAACTCCTCATACAAACTTGGTTGCTTCTCCTTGATCATGGTGTTTAGTCTACACGGCAATCTGCTAAGAGCACCCACTACCACATTGGCTTTGCCGGGGTGATAGTGAATGTCAAGGTCATAATCCTTGATTAACTCTATCCATCTTCGTTGCCTCATATTCAACTCTTTCTGAGTGAAATATACTTCAAGCTCTTGTGATCTGAGTAAATCTCACAGCGATTACCCATCAGATAATGACACCATGTCTTCAATGCCAAAACTACGGCTGCTAATTCAAGATCATGGGTCAGATAATTCTGCTCATGCTGCTTCAGTTGTCGAGACAGATACGCGATGACCTTGCCTTCTTGCATCAGTACACATCCGAGACCAATCTTGGATGCATCACAATACACATCAAACGGCTTCTTGATATTTGGCATGATCAATATTGGGGCTGATATCAATCTCTTCTTCAGCTCCTGAAAACTGTGTTCACACTTGTCGGTCCATTCAAACTTCTTGTCCTTCTTCAGCAATTCGGTCATGGGTCTAGCGATGCTCGAGAATCCTTCTACGAACTTGCGGTAATATCCCACTAATCCGAGAAATGCACGGACTTGGGTTTGAGTGGTTAGGGATTCCCATTTTTCGACATCTTTGATCTTGGCAGGATCAACAGAGACTCCTCCGGCAGACACAATATGACCTAGGAATCCTACTTCTTTCAGCCAAAACTCACACTTGCTGAACTTGGCATATAACCGATGCTCTCTCAGGGTTTCTAGGATGATTCTCAGATGTTGCTCATGCTCTTCTTCGGACTTGGAGTAGATAAGGATATCATCGATAAACACAACTACAAACTTATCTAGGAAATTCATAAAGATCTTATTCATGAGATTCATGAAATAAGCAGGGGCATTGGTTAATCCAAAAGACATAACCGTATACTCGTATAAACCATAACGATTAGTAAAGGCGGTCTTCGGAATATCCGTTGCACGAATCTTAAGTTGGTGATAACCAGTCCTAAGATCAATCTTTGAGAATACCTGGGCTCCAGTCAACTGATCAAATAGATCCTCTATTTTTGGCAAGGGGTACTTGTTTTTGATGGTGCCATCATTTAGCTTTATGTAATCTGTGCACAAACGGTTGCCTCCATCTTTCTTATCGACGAATAACACTGGTGATCTCCATGGCGATGTGCTTGGTTGAATTAAGTCGGTTGCTAACATGGCATCCAACTACTTCTTCAATTCCGCTAACTCTGAGGGGTTCATGCTATAGGGTCTCTGGGCTATGGGTCCGGTTCCGGGGATTAGTTCGATAATGAACTCAATATCCCTATCCGGGTGCATACCTGGCAATTCATCTAGGAATACGTCGAGGTATTCACAGACTACTCTGACTTGGTCTATGGTGGGTAGGGCTAGACTCTTGTTGCACTTGAATTGACGGGGTAAGGTTTCAGATATATGCTCTACTGTTACTCCAGAGCTACTGGTCATGGTGATGGCTTTCTTAGCATAGTCTATCAGTCCTTTATGCCTTGACATCCAGTCCATACCTAGTACTACTTCCAATCCTTTGGTTCCAAGTACGATTAGGTTGGCATAAAAATCTATCCCATGTATTCTGATAGGCACAGCTTTGCTAATTTTTCTAGCTTTTGTAGTTGAACCGGGGATTTGAACTATCATGACATGCTTCAGGTTGGTTGGGTGAATCTTACTAGTGCATGCAAATTCTTCGGTGACAAATGAATGCGATGCTCCCGAATCAAACAATACCCTTGCTAAAACTGAGTTGACAGAAAACATACCCAAAGACTACATCCGGCGCTTCTTGGGCTTCTTCGCGTTCATGTGGAAGATATGACCGTTGGTTGTGAGGGTTCCACGGGAAAACCTTCTCCTGGTTGAACACGATCTCATTTGTTGAGCTGGGGCATTCACATTGGCAGTGGCGGCAGTCTTCTTGGGACACTCATTGGAATAGTGACCCTTCACTCCACACTCGAAACAGGTGATCTGAGACTTGTCTTTTGCTGCGACGGGCACAACATTGCTGCCAGTTCTGGGTGCAGTGTTGTTGTTGCTCTTGGGGGGGCACAGTTGAAATTGCTGGTGTTGTCAGAGTGATTGTTGTTTCCTCCGGACTTCACATTGCCTCCGCTACGGTTGGGGTAGCTGGGGCGAGATGATAGATTGCAAATGTATCTATAATTTTTGATGTGCCATGCTTGGTTTTATCCACTTTCTTGTGTTTTGTCCACACTTTGGAGTACTTTTCATATGATTTCTTGGACTAACCTATTAACAAGAGCCATAGTGCCAGCTGCCTGTTTTCTGCTGTTTTTGGTTCCAGGAAAGTCAGAAAATGAATATTCTCGGAATTGGACGGACAAAAGCCAAAGTGCCTATTTTTCCAGCAGTCATCAAGTTCCAGAATACTAGACGGAGAGGGGCTAGGGGGCCACCACACCACCTGGCCGCACGGCCCAGCCTGGCCCGCACCAGGCGGTGGTGAGTCCAGCCCTGGCCTCCCCTTCCACCTATAAGATGCCCTCGGGACAAAAACCCTAAGTGCCCGATCAAAAATCCACGAAAGAGTCTGTAGCCGCCGTCATCTCCATCCCTAGATCGGGAGGGATCTGAAGCTCTTCCCGACACCCTGCCGAAGAGGGGAATTCACCCTGGAGGCCTTCTTCATCACCATGCAAGCCTCCGGTGTGATGCGTGAGTAGTACATCCTTGGACTACGGATCCATGTAGTAGCTAGATGGTTGGTTCTCCTCCTTTGTGCTTTCATGTTTAGATCTTGTGAGCTCCGTTCATGATCAAGATCATCTATTTGTAATTCTGCATGTTGTGTTTGCGGGGATCCGATGGATATTGAGATGCTATTTCAGATTGATTATTGATTCTATCATGTCTTTGTTATTTGTGATCTTGCATGCTTTCCGTTGTTAGTAGCTATCTTGGCCAAGTAGATGCTAGCAACTCCAAGAGTTAGTATTTATGCTCGATAGTGGGTTCATGCCTCTAGTAATCTGGAGAAGTGACAGAAATCTCTAAGGTACTAGATGTGTTGTTGCTACTAGGGAGAAAACAACAACCCTTTGTTCATAGAACAATCGTATTGTTTACTTTACACGTAGTTCGTAAAGCAATAATCTGTTGCTTGCAACTTAATACTGGAGGGGGTTCGGATGATAACCTGAAGGTGGATTATTAGGCATAGATGCAGTTGGATGGCGGTCTATGTATAATATTGTAATGCCCAATCAAGTCTCAAAGGAGTCAAGATGATTAGTATATGCATGTATTGCTTTCTCGATGTTTGTCAATTGCCCCGCTGCAATTTGTTCACCCAGCATGTTATCTATCTTAAGGAGAGCCACCTCTAGTGAACTATGGATCCCGGTCCCTTCTCTTTTACATTCAATCTATAAACTGTTTACTGTTTTGTGTTTACTTTCTACAAACTTTTACTTCTTTCCATTCGATACGTTTAATCCTTTGTTTTCCACAAAACACGGTGAGATTGACAACCTCAACACAAGTTGGGGACAAAGTTCTATGGTTATGTTGTGCAGGTCCCCACATTGCTACTAGCACTGGTAGTGCGCCCTGCCAAAGCTCAGCTAGTAACACCTTTGGGGTGTTTCCTTGCTCCTACTGGTTCGATTAAACCTTGGTTTCATATTGAGGGAAACTTGCTGCTGTGCTCATCATACCTTCCTCTTGGGGTTCCCAACGAGCTCTACAGCAACCACGCACCAGCACTTTTCTGGGCGTCGTGCATTGAGCCATCAAGCATTTTTCTGGTGTCGTTGTCAGGGAACGAAGAAAAAGAAGCTCCCACGTCAACTACACGCCATCAAAGATTTTTCTGGCGCCGTTGCCGGGGAGTCAAGGACATCTTCATAAGGGGAGTCCCTCATAACCAATATCTTTACTTTGTTATTTTTGTTTTGCTTAGTTTCTTTTTGCTTGTTTTGTTATTCAAAAAACACAAAAAAATTAGTTTTACTAGTTTTCTTTCTTATTTGAAAACCCAAAAAAATGAATACTCTTGAAAATACCAAGTTGTGTGACTTCACTAGCACCAACAACAATGATTTTATGAGCACACCTATTGCTCCACCTATGCCTGAAGATACTTTCTTTGAGATAAAACCTGCTTTGCTCAATCTTGTTATGAGAGAGCAATTTTCTGGTATTGGTAATGAAGATGCTGCTTCCCATCTAAATAACTTTGTTGAACTTTGTGAGATGCAAAAGCATAGGGATATAGATGGTGATATTATTAAGCTAAAATAGTTTCCTTTCTCTTTGAGAGGAAAAGCTAAAGAATGGTTGAATTCCTTAACTAGGAATAGTATTGATTCTTGGACTAAATGCAAAGATGCTTTCATTGGAAAATAGTATCCTCCTGCTAAGATTATATCTATGAGAAGTGAAATAATGAAGTTTACACAACTTGTTAATGAACATGTTGCTCAAGCTTGGGAAAGAATGAAATCTTTGGCAAAGAACACTACAAGAGAAAAGAGTTTTTGTGACAAATCACTTTCGTCACCGAAAATGCCATTTCCGTCACTAAGTACTCCCTCGTGACGAAAACGTGGCGTCACCAGGGTCGTCACAGAAGCTCCGTCACAGATTATTTTATAGTGACGGAATACAAATATTCGTCACGCAAGATTGAGCTTCAGTGACGGCCCTTATGTCGTCACCTAAGATAGGTTATCCGTGGCGGACCTTCTACGTCACCTAAAATAGGAAAATTTGTCACCGTTTAGCATATTCGTTGACGAAATATGCCGTCACGGAAGATTTATGGCGTCACGAGGATTCTGGCAGGTGGGACCTATAATGCTTGAAGGAAATATGCCCTGAGAGGCAATAATAAAGTTGTTATTATGTATTCCTTGTATATGATAGATGTTTATTTTGCATGCTATAATTGTATTGATAGGAAACATCAATACATGTGTGTTTAATAAACAAAAAGGGTTCCTAGTTATGCCTCTCTTATAGACTAGCTTGTTGATTAACAAGATGATCAAGGTTTCCTGAGCATGGACATTGGATGTGGTTAATAACAAGGTCACAGCATTTGTGAAATGATGTGATGAACATTCATCTGAAGTATAGCATTACAATCAAGTCATTATGTTTATATTGCTATAACATCATACGAAGTAATCTTTATCCTTAGACCATGAGATCATGTTAATTGCTAACACCGGAAGAGTATCTTGATAACATCAAACATCACACCGTAACAGGGTGACTATAAAGATGGGTTCAGTACTACGAAGGTGTTATGTTAAGGCTCATGGATCAAGAGTGGAATTTGTCAATCCAGATGACGGATAGATATACTCTGGGCCCTCTCGGTGATATCACATTAGGATAGCTTGCAAGCAAGTGATGTGATCACTAGAATGTTATATCACGGGAACAAGAAAAGAGTGCATGTCGGTAACGAGATCAAACTAGGTATGGAGATACCGATGATCGAATCTCGGACATGTAATATATCGAGAGACAAAGGGATTTAGTTACAAGCGTTAAATGTTCTCATGATCACAAGAGTCATCGTTGAATGTGTAGGAGTCAATACGGATCTCCAGGTCCCGCTGCTGATTATTGATCGGAGAAGGGTCTCGATAATGTCTGCATTATTCGCGAACTGTAGGGTGGCACACTTAAGAGTTACCGGACACCATTTTGGAGCACATATGTTTCAGACGAAAGAATTGCAAAGCACAGGAATTGTTTCAATAGAAACCGGAAATTGTTTTGGGTGAAATTGCAGAAGGTGGTTCTGCATGTGATATTGAAATATTGCAAGGGGCTATATGTGAATGTTTGTTAATTAAAGTATTTAACAAAATTATGAATAAATTTAATAAAAAGAGTTTTATTAAATGAGAGAGCATTAAATTTGGAGAAATTTAATGCATTTAAAGTGGAGACTTTAAAAGGGAATGTGAAGGGGCATTTTAATGTTGAGGGGTTACCACCACATGAATGGGGGAGGTGAGGTCACCCCCATGCGCCCGACCATGGAGAGAGGGCACCCCTCCTCCTATAAAAGGCCACCCATTCCCTCCTTCATCCTCACACCTCCTTGTGAAGGATCTCTCTCCCCCTCTAGAATTATTCCCCCATGGTCTCGGATTAGCGAGATACATGTTCCCGGTGGCATTTCATCTGGAAGGAGTTGCTGCTTCCGCTGGATCGCTGGAGAGAGGAGGTGGAGGTTGTCCGGTGGCTTGAATGTGTGTGCGAGGACGGATGCGCTGCTGATTTGCGGCGCTCGGACTTCCACACGATCTTGAGATCGGCAAGCGTACGACTACATCAACCACGAGTTCCTACTCGTTAACAAAACTCGTTGTCTTCGAGGGTAAGTTCTCCATGGATGTATGTCCACCCGTTGCTCTGTATCTAGTAGATAGATCTTGGCGTATAGTTCTCTTCGTAGAATTCTTTTTGTTTTCTATGTTGCGGACCCAACAGTGGTATCAGAGCCTGATCTATGCGTAGGTGCTTTGCACGGGTAGTACACATATGTTTATATGTGGGCGATGATGATCATGTTATTGCATCTTCTATGTACTTTGGATATTGGTGGCATAGTGGGATGAAGCGGCCCGGACCAACCTTACATGTCATCGTACATGAGACCGGTTCCACGACTAACATGCAACTAGTTTTGCATAAGTGGCTAGCGGGTGTCTCTCTCTCCTACTATAGTCAATATCTGATTTACAACGAGTTGCTAATAACTTGGTTATCCTCGTTGTGGTTCATGTTAGTAAGACGGTTCTATCTCCGAAAGCCCTAAGCCACGTAAAACTTGCAATTGATAAATTAGAGGCGTCTAGTTTAGATCGTTGTTGGGCTAGTGTATTGATATGGTATTGTTGTAAGTAGATGTATGATAGATACTCTTACAACTCACTTAACGTGTAAGTTCCATAGACCTTGGCCTTACACACAAAGGAATGATAGAGATCATACCATGATGCAAATGATAGAGATCAAATGCATGGACCATATCACCTCACTTCACATATTAGCATCTTATATTGCTAGTTTGGCGCTTTTGGTAGCATTATAAGATGATCCCTCATTTAGATATCAAGATAAAATGTGTTCTTCCTTAAGTATGCACCGTTTTGTGGATCGTGTTTCGAGGCATGACGTGATGATCGGGTGTTCTCGACTCTAGCTTTCATACAACGGGTGTAAGACAGTTTTACACACGCAAATACTAAGGTTTTTACTTGACGAGCCTAGCATGTATAGACATGGCCTCGGAACACGGACCGAAAGGTTAAGCATGAGTCATATAGTTGATATGATGCCCATATAGATGCTCGCCTTTGAAGCTACACCGACTCACGTGATGATCGGACTTGGTGTAGTGGATTTGGTTCATGTAATCACCAAAAGGACACGAGGGATGTCGTTTTTGAGTGGGAGTTCATCAGTAATTTGGATTAGTTGAACTCCATCTATCATAAACTTAGTCTAAGTATATTTTACAAATTCTGTTGTAGATGGCACCACCTGCTTTTAATTTCAATGTGTTCATGGAGAAAGAGAAGCTTGCTGCGAATGGTAGCAACTTCACCAACTGGGCTATGAATTTGAGGATTCTCCTCACTGCTGCACAAAATCAATATGTGCTAGAGGCGCCGCTAGGCCACCCACCAGCTCCTGATGCCCCTGACGAGGAAAAGAACGTCTATATAACTCGTCAGGAGGACCACAACTTAGTTCATTGCGGCATACTGTATGGGCTAGAGCCAGAACTTCGAAAACATTTCGAAAATGGCAATGCCTTTGATACCATGGGAGAATTGAAAATGATTTTCGATACCCATGCTGCCGTAGAGAGTTATAATGCTTCTGAAAAGTTCTTTAGCTGCATGATGGAAGAGAACAGCTCCGTTAGTGAGCACGTACTCAAAATATGGATGCGACGATAAGCTTGTGTCCTTGGGAATAACGATTCCCATTGACTTAGGCATACATCGTGTTCTCCAATCTCTGCCACCTAGCTACAAGAGCTTCGTGATGAACTATAATATGCAGGGCATGAAGAAGTCTCTTCCTGAGCTTCTGTCAATGCTCAAGACTGCAGAAGTGGAGATTAGAAAAGAACATCAAGTGTTGATGATCAATAAGACCACCGGTTTCAAGAAGGACAAGAAAGGCAAGTAGAAGGGAAAGAAGGGCGGCAAATCTATTGCCGCGCCTGAAAAGAAACCTCGAGCTGGCCCTAAGTCTGACACCGAGTGCTACTATTGCAAGGGATGGCCATTGGGCATAAGCCCCAAGTATTTGGCGGACAAGAAGGCCGGCAAGGCAAACAAAGGTATATGTGATATACATGTTATTGATGTGTACTTGACTAGTACTCGCAGTAGCACCTGGGTATTTGATACGGGATTGGTTGCTAATGTATGTAACTCGGTTCAGGGGCTGCGGAACAAGCGACAACTAGCAAGGGATGAGGTCACGATGCAGGTCGGCAATGGATCAAGAGTTGATGTGATCGCCGTCGGAACACTGCCTCTCCATATGCCATCGGGATTAGTTATAAACCTGAATAATTGTTATTTGGTGCCTGCACTGAGCATGAACATTGTATCCAGATCGTGTTTGATGCAAAGTGGTTATTCGTTTAAGTCTGAAAACAATGGTTGTTCGATTTATATGAATAATATCTTTTATGGTCATGCACCTGTATTGAATGGTTTATTTCTGTTGGATCTCGATAGTAGTATTACGCATATTCATAATGTTGATGCTAAAAGGATTAAACTTGATAATGATATATCAACATATATGTGGCACTGGCGTCTAGGTCATATTGGTGTTAAACGCATGAAGAAACTCCATTCTAATGGACTTTTGGAATCACTTGATTTTGAATCATTTGATACATGTGAGCCATGCCTTATGGGCAAGACGACTAGAACGCCGTTTTCCGGTTCAATGGAACGGGCGACAGATTTATTGGAAATTATACATACTGATGTGTGTGGACCAATGAGTGTGTCGGCGCGAGGTGGATATCGTTATTTTGTTACTTTCACGGATGATTTGAGTAGATACGGGTATATCTATTTGATGAAACATAAGTCTGAAACCTTTGAAAGGTTCAAAGAATTTCAGAATGAAGTGGAAAATCATCGTAACAAAAAGATCAAATTTCTGCGGTCCGACCGTGGAGGAGAGTATCTTAGTTACGAGTTTAGCACACATATGAAAGACTGTGGAATAGTTTCACAACTCACGCCTAGGAACACCTAGCGTAATGGTGTGTCGAGCGTCGTGTCGTACTTTATTGGATATGGTTCGATCTATGATGTCTCTGACTGACTTGCCACTGTCATTTTGGGGTTATGCACTGGAAACTGCTGCATTCACTTTAAATAGGGCACCATATAAATCCGTTGAAAAGACACCGTATGAATTATGGTTTGGAAACAAACCTAAGCTGTCATTTCTTAAAGTTTGGGGATGCGATTTTTATGTGAAGAAACTTCAACCGGATAAACTCGAACCCAAAGCGGAAAATGCGTCTTCATAGGATACCCTAAGGAAACGATTGGGTATACCTTCTATCACAGATCCGAGGGCAAGGTCTTTGTTGCCAAGAATGGATCCTTTCTTGAGAAGGAGTTTCTCGCGAAAGGTGTGAGTAGTCGGAAGGTAGAACTCGAAGAGGTTATTGAACCTTCTCTTCATGAAATGGCGAGTGGCGCAGCTCCAGAAGTTGTTTCGGAGTTGACTTCACCTAATGAAGAGAGAGCTAATGATATTGATCATGAAACACCAAAAGAGGACACTGCCGAACCTCGCAGGTCAAGCAGGACACGTCGCTCTGAACTCAGACAATCCATTATGAATTTCATGATTGATGAAATAGATGACCCTGCGACGTATGAAGAAGCGATGATGAGCCCTGATTGCAACAAATGGCTAGAAACCATGAAATCCGAGATGGAATCCATGTACGAAAACCAGGTTTGGACCTTGGTGGACTTACCTCACGATCGAAAGGACGTTGAGAATAAATGGATTTTCAAAAGAAAAACTGATGTTGATGGTAATGTAACCATCTATAAGGCTCGACTTATCGCAAAGGGGTTTCGACAAATTCAAGGAGTTTACTATGATGAGACATTCTCTCCCGTAGTATTGCTTAAGTCGGTTAGGATTATGTTAGCAATTGCTGCATATTTTGATTATGAAATATGGCAGATGGATGTCAAAACTGCGTTCCTCAATGGTAATATTGAAGAAGAGTTGTATATGATACAACCTAAGGGTTTTGTCGATCCTAAGGATGCTGATAAGGTGTGCAAACTTTAGCGATCCATCTATGGACTGAAGCAAGCATCCCGGAGTTGGAATCTCCGCTTTGATGAGGTGATCAAAGAGTTTGGATTTGTCCAAACTTATGGAGAGGCTTGTATTTACAAGAAAGTGAGTGGGAGCAATGTGGCATTTCTGATATTATATGTGGATGACATATTATTGATTGGAAATGATATAGATCTTTTAAACAGTGTTAAAAGTTATCTAAACAGCAAATTTTCGATGAAGGACCTTGGTGAAGCTTCATATATATTAGGCATTAAAATCTATAGAGATAGATCAAGACGCCTAATTGGGCTATCGCAGAGTACATACCTTGATAAGATATTAAAGAAGTTTAATATGGACGGAAGTAAGAAGGGGTACTTACCTATGTTGCAAGGCAAGACATTGAGTAAGACTCAAAGTCTGGCTATGGCGGAAGAAAGAGAGATAATAGATAAGATCCCCTATGCCTCAGCCATAGGCTCTATAATGTATGTCATGCTATGTACAAGACCGGATGTGGCACATGCTATTAGTTTGACTAGTAGGTACCAATCTGATCCAGTTGAACCTTTGGATAGCGGTCAAGAATATCCTTAAGTACTTGAGAAGAACTAAGGACATGTTTCTTGTATACGGAGGTGAATAAGAGCTAGTCGCTAAGTGTTATGTCGATGCTAGCTTTGACACTGATCCGGATGACTCTAAGTCTCAATCCGGATACGTATTTCTCTTGAACAGAGCGGCAGTTAGTTGGAGGAGCTCCAAACAACCTGTGGTGGCTGGATCAACGACGGAGGCGGAATATGTTCTTTGCTTGAGCCGCAGAAGCGGTTTGGATGAAGGAGTTCATAACGGAACTAGGTGTGGTTCCTAGTGCGTTGGACCCAATGGTGATCTATTGTGACAATAGTGGAGCCATAGCCAACACCAAGGAACCAAGGTCTCACAAGAATTCCAAGCATATTAAGCGCCGGTTTCACTCCATCCGCGAGCATGTCAAGGATGGAGATATAAAGATTTGTAAAGTGCACACGGACCTGAATGTAGCAGATCCGTTGACTAAAGTACTCCCTAGGGCAAAACATGATCAACACCAGAACTCCATGGGTGTTAGATTTATCACTATATAAACTAGATTATTGTCTCTAGTGCAAGTGGGAGACTGAAGGAAATATGCCCTGAGAGGCAATAATAAAGTTATTATTATGTATTCCTTGTATATGATAGATGTTTATTTTGCATGCTATAATTGTACTGATAGGAAACATCAATACATGTGTGTTTAATAAACAAAAAAGGTTCCTAGTTATGCATCTCTTATAGACTAGCTTGTTGATTAACAAGATGATCAAGGTTTCCTGATCATGGACATTGGATGTGGTTAATAACAAGGTCACGGCATTTGTGAAATGATGTGATGAACATTCATCCGAAGTATAGCATTATGATCAAGTCATTATGTTTATATTGCTATAACATCATATGAAGTAATCTTTATCCTTAGACCATGAGATCATGTTAATTGCTAACACCGGAAGAGTATCTTGATAACATCAAACGTCACACCGTAACAGGGTGACTATAAAGATGGGTTCAGTACTACGAAGGTGTTATGTTGAGGCTCATGGATCAAGAGTGGAATTTTTCAATCCAGATGATGGATAGATATACTCTGGGCCCTCTCGGTGATATCACATTAGGATAGCTTGCAAGCAAGTGATGTGATCACTAGAATGTTATATCACGGGAACGAGAAAAGAGTGCATGTCGGTAACGAGATCAAACTAGGTATGGAGATACCGATGATCGAATCTCGGACATGTAATATATCGAGAGACAAAGGGATTTAGTTACAAGCGTTAAATGTTCTCATGATCACAGGAGTCATCGTTGAATGTGTAGGAGTCAGTACGGATCTCTAGGTCCCGCTGCTGGTTATTGATCGGAGAAGGGTCTCGATCATGTCTGCATTATTCGCGAACCGTAGGGTGGCACACTTAAGAGTTACCGGACACCATTTTGGAGCACATATGTTTCAGACGAAAGAATTGCAAAGCGCAGGAATTGTTTCAATAGAAACCGGAAATTGTTTCGGTGAAATTGCGAAGGTGGTTACGCATGTGATATTGAAATATTGCAAGGGGCTATATGTGAATGTTTGTTAATTAAAGTAATTAACAAAATTCTGAATAAATTTAATAAAAAGAGTTTTATTAAATGAGAGAGCATTAAATTTGGAGAAATTTAATGCATTTAAAGTGGAGACTTTAAAAGGGAATGTGAAGAGGCATTTTAATGTGGAGGGGTTACCACCACATGAATGGGGAGGTGAGGTCACCCCCATGCGCCGCCATAGAGAGAGGGGCACCCCTCCTCCTATAAAAGGCCACCCATTCCTCCTTCATCCTCACACCTCCTTGTGAAGGATCTCTCTCCCCTCTAGAATTATTCCCCATGGTCTCGGATTAGCGAGATAGATGTTCCGGTGGCATTTCGTGGAAGGAGTTCTTGCTTCGCTGGATCGATGGAGCGAGGAGGTGGAGGTTGTCCTAGCTTGAACGCGTGTGCGAGGATGGATGCGCTGATTTATTCTGGCGCTGAACTTCCACACGATCTTGAGATCGGCAAGCGTACGACTACATCAACCACGAGTTCCTACTCGTTAACAAAACTTGTTGTCTTCGAGGGTAAGTTCTCCATGGATGTATGTCCACCCGTTGCTCTGTATCTAGTAGATAGATCTTGGCGTATAGTTCTCTTCGTAGGAAAATTTTTGTTTTCTATGCTACGGACCCAACAATGCAGACGTGGCAGCTGGCAGGTGGGTCCCACCACGATGACGTGGCATCTGACAGGTGGGTCCGATGATGCTGACCTGGCAGCTGGCAGGTGGGTCCGACGATGATGACGTGGCGGTGGGTCCGACGATGCCGACGGCAACCGCGTGTGGGTCCGACGATGCTGACGTGGCAGCTGGCAGGTGGGTCCGACGATGATGACGTGGCAGCTGGCAGGTGGGTCCCACCATGATGATGTGGCATCTAACAGGTGGGGCCAATGCGATGACGTGTCACCTTCATGTGGGGCCCGCGGAGATGACGTGGTAGCTGGCAGGCGGGTCCAGCGACGCTGACGTGGCAGTATGTAGGTGGGGCCGTCAACGATGACGTGGCGTCTACATGTGGGGCCCGCGATGATGACGTGTCATTTTTGGGGTCGGCCCATTCGGAACTGGCTTGTGGGCCAATGTGACGCCGTCACCAATTTTTTTGCACGGACAAATTTGATTAAAAATTGAAATTCCACGCAAATTACGAAACAAAATTAAATGGAAGCAAATATTTGAAATGGCAGAAAATTTATAAATATGAATTGTATCACACGCAAACCTTAAAATTCTGGTAGACTGAAACTGCTGTATCAAACTCGAATGACTAAAGGAATAAAAAAACAATGTTTCGGCCCACCGGGCCCATTAGCGTCCAGAGATTTTTGGCCCAAGTCACAGGGACTGGGACTAGGAGTTTTGCGACATCCTCAACAGGTAACTAAGCATGTCATTCATTTCCTTCTACCTCTTCTCAAATGCCAGATGATTCGCTTCGCTGGACTTTTTCACTGCTTCAAGTTCATCATCCTGCTTCTTTCTCATCTCTTCAAATCTCCTTTCCTGCTCTTGCATCCGTTCCTCCATCTCGCGTTGAACCCTTTCAGCTGCATTCAACGAATCTTGCTCCTGACTTGATAACTTTTCTTCTAAATCACGAATGCGCCCAGCTGAGACGCTAGACCTCTTGGAAGTAGATGAAACTCCAATGCTGGAAAGGAAAGTAATTGATCTTGAATTGTTCTGGTCTCTCAGGACTTCTTCAACAATCCCCAGATCAGTTTTGGGAATCCAATCTTCTGGGTGTGGTCCCATTTTCTGAAGCACCATCTCAGTCTACAATAGCATAAAAAATAGCAAGTCCAGAGTTAGAAGAAATCAAATAATTAGACAAACTAATGAGAAATGCGTAGCACATAAAATAATTTACTTACATAAGCTTCTGCTGATTTCTGGGACATCATACTATTCTTGTTAGTGTGGCTTGCTTTAAAGAAAGCAATTGGGGAGGTATCGACGTCCTCGGTCTTCTGAGAATTCTACAAGAATTATGACACGATGAATTATAAGTGTGTATGGCATGTTCACAAAAAGAAGTAGGTGTTTCATCTGAAGAGTTCGAATACTCACAAGTGCATGGTAATGTGCAACAAAGCTTCTTGAGCCAGTGGTGTGTTTCTTCATCACGGCATCTCTGTTCTTCTTGTTACTCTCGCAGATTGCCTACGTACAGATGCATGAATTTAGTATTCCACAGTACAATAGTATGTCTGCGATAGATGTAGCTGAAACAATAGGAATCGTGTACCTTGTAGTGCTCATCATGCCATATATCAAGAAGCTCTGCCCAGCTTTCCTCGTCTACCTCTTTTGGTTTCAACAATAAAGCTTGCTCGCAGGTTAGATCTTTAACATCTTTCCAATAGACCTTTTTCAGCCTCCAACGTTGTTGGCAAATACCTTTCTATAAAATGTCGGTGCAAATGTCTTTGCCAAGGTCACCACTGCTGTCCATTGCAAATTTTCCTTGCAGATAACATGGAACACAAATTCATATCAACATCGAATGACAGAATTGTTAAAAAATCATCCACCAATGAGACATTTTATATGGAAAATGAATAAGAGGTTAACGGACTTACAGTTATAGACTTAATGGTTTCCGGAATAGTATCTTTCAGACAACCTTCCTTGTCACCATACTGCTTCAAGTGGGTTGCTAGTGGCATCTTGCTGCGTATGTGAATGCCACACTCTGAACTCAGTTTTGCTGCTTGCACAGGATCAGTGGGTCTCCTCATGCCATGAGTGAAGTTGATCTGCATCTTAGCCCCTCCAATCCTTCTAGACCACTCGTGTACCCCATGCCCCATAGTAGGTTTGCGTACATTACGCTTTTCCTTTAGAGCACCCGTGTCTACAATTGCCACTGAAACTAGTGACAAAATGAGAGTCAAGACTTCAATTGAAAATTTTGCAACTAAACCAGTGAATAAATTGTAAGACGTGTTGTCAATACCTTCCCGTTCGCTGCGGACAAGTACATTCTCCTCAGGTGAGTTGCTGCCTCTAGAGGTTTGAATTAGCATGGGCGAGGATTCATTTCCATTAGTACCCCCTTCCCCTGCTTTCTGGGTAGGGGTCTCTGTTTCACCATCATCTTGAGTCTCTGCATTTGCTGCTGACCTTGTTACAACATTTGGAGACACAAAGGTTTTTGAGCGCTTCTGCTTCTTTTCTTTTGTACAACCTTCCGTTACCTGCATTTTAATAGATCAAGCCATAAATATTAAAGCAATCTGTACATATCCTACATGTGAAGGCAGGAGAATGCTGCATTTCTTCACCTTAGAGGAAGATTTAACAACATCATGGTCCTCTTCATCCGGAACAAACACATCATCAGTGGGCTCGGCAGGATCAGGTTCATAATTAGGGTCCTCGGTGATATCCTTCTCCTGCGGCTGTGCTTCTTTCCGTGTTGTCACTGCCACCAGTTTCTTAGCAGTACCAAACACAAATTCACGCGCCATCGCCGTGAAATCCAACATTGGCTTGCCATGTTCAATAGCATTCTGCTTCAGTGCTTCAGACATATGAGACACGTTCTCCTCCATCACTTGTTTCCTAACATTTTGATATGCGTCTGCTGTTTTGACTTGAGTAACTGAAAACAATCAAGCAAAGGCAAGTCATGATCATACTCATTAGTACAAATAGAGTAGACAAGATCATTAAAGCAAAAATTATGTGATCCATACTATAAAATTAACATGCTCACAAAACATTATTCTATTGCCTCCAAATCTTGTATCGTCATTCAGTTAACTGTCTAAACCCTACTGTCAATAAGTTCAGTTAAGTGTCAGGTTCAGTGTATTAGGTATCAAGTTGTTCAGTTGCGTCAGTTAAGACGCCAAGCAGCAGGGTTTATCCAACAAGTTGTGCCCTATTACCTGAACCATTATGTAGGAACAGAAACCTAAATCTAACACATAGTTATAAGATCGGATCATAGGGTGTCATGCTCAACACATTCATGGCATCTGGAACCATGATCTATGAAATTAAAACCCAAGACAAACACATTGTCAAAGGATTCAGATCATAGGGTGTCACGTTCAACACGTGCTAGGCATCTCGAACCATGTCTATGATCTAAAACCTAGATCTTGAACATAAGCTGCAGCATCTTGAACAACCATCTACACATGTTGATCTACTAGAACTCATGCTTGACTGATGTAGAAAGAGGCATAGACCTAGGGCGGCAGAAAAATGACCTGGGCGTTTACGCTTTTGCTTCGGTGTCGGTGGTAGCACATTCCGGCATGGTGTGCCGCTTCGAAGACTGCCGGACATGTCGCCCGCCGTAGAGGGGAAATCCGCCGACACATTCCGGCGTGGTGTGCCGCTTCGAAGACTGCCGAACATGTCGCCCGCCGGCAACCAAGGAACGGAATTAGGGGATGGGTATGCGGGAGGTGGGGGCACGCCGTTTTTAAAGTGTCGTGGGGCGACAAATTGTTAGCGCCAAAATGGGCGGGCGGGTGGAAAACAAAAGAGGTGGGAATGAAATTTTTCGGTACACAAGTGGAGGGAACGAAAACCATTCATTGTAAATTTGATTGGAAAAAAAAGAGGAAACAGAACGGGAGGTTTACAAGCGGGGATTATCTCTAATTACATATTGTAATTAAATAAATCCTAACACATGCAACGGTTTAGGTTTTGCCACTACTTAGACCTCCCGTGCGGAATTTGTAATATGGTTTACAAGACGGGATTATCTCTAATTCATTGTACTATAAATTTATTTGGCCATGAACCATATTAAATTATTTGAATAAGTCATTTGTTTATATATGAAAAGGAAAACAAAATATGTTCATTCACGTACAACAGTTGGATTACTGAGCAAACAATACCATTAGTTTCCTTCATTTCACAACTCCAACTTGAAAGCTGAAGCACAATATCACTTAAACAAGTAAACCTCATTGATTCAAAAACAAACAGAAGAGCAGAATTGTTTCACATATTAGATATGTAGCCAGCAAAATTTTCTAACATCCACCAAAAGGTAGGTGATCTCATTAGACTTTACACCCAGAAACTCAGCAAATAGTTTTGCAACTAGGAACAGGGGCGGATCTGCTTGGTCACACCCTGATGCACATGCAACAGGGTAGAAAAAGCATTTTTAGTCTTACATATTAGACTTAAGCATAGTGTATCAGGAAAACTTAAACAGAGTGCATCAGGGTAAGTTTAATCCTAGATCCTCTTCCTAGTCTAGGAAGAGGCAGACATGGAAGTCTGATAGGGTCAGGATACGGTCTGGACGTCCGTACTAGCCCTCTGATATCTCCTCCTCCTTAACGGATATGGTCTGTGTGTCCCTGTCACCGCCACTGCCATCATCGTCGTTGTCATCGCCGCTGCTGGTGTCGTACTCCCGGCGGGAGAGCCTACCGCTGTAGATTGTGACGACTAGCTCCCTGTTGCCAGCATAGTAGTCGAACGCCAGGATATTGCCTAGAAAAATAGTGTAGCACTTGACGAACTTGGGCCAGCCCCTGCGGAGGTACAAGCGGCCGTCTCGATGATCGAAATACATCTCCACATCGAAGGTCAGCCTGCTGTTACGCTCCCGGACGCGCACAGTGTTGGGCTGGTCGCCGCTGATGTAATCTTTGAAAGCATGGCAGAGGGAGAGCTTGTCCCACTTGTCCTCGTGAAGGATGCAGTCAGGGTTCGGATACAGCGGCAGATGGGGTGGTGGAGACGGTGACAGCGATGGCGACGACGATGGCGACGGTGACGGTGACGACGATGGCGATGGCAACAAAAGTGGCCCTGCCCTTGCCGCTGCCCCTGCCCGTACGACGGCGCCTCTTCTTGACAACGCGCGTTGCCGGCGTACGCGTCTGTCCTTCACGTCCCCTGCCCGCCGTCGCCTTGGCACCCCTGAGCATGGACACCGGCGTAGGCGACAAATCATTTATTCTTCTAAATATGAAGACGAAACCCTCTCGGTTACGCCACCCTTCTGAATGCGCTTTCTTCGAGTATATGAGAACAGCTTGTCCCTCTTCTAGATCTGTGCTCTGTACGAAACACTTCCACCCATCTGGATCGAAGAAGAGGCGATCATCCTTTTCTATCTTGAAGTCGATGGGGGTGATCTCCTCTTTAGGAAGACACACTCCAGTTGAGCCTCCCTCACAGATTTGTAGAGCATTAACAACCTTCTTAGGCAATTTCTGATCAATACAAAACAAGATATATAAGTTAGTAAGTCGATGTCATAAACCACATAGACAAATTGCATACACGCATGGCAACAAAAAAGAATTAAAAGAAAGTTATATGAATGTACCATGTGGTACAGCTTAAGATTCGTTTTGGTCAAGCGGGTTACGAATGGCAACCCGACAATTTTGCCCATGTTCGATTGAAGTTCCAGCAGATGCTCTTGCTCACTCTCAGTAAGCCGGCATCTTTGGGCGATGAGTGGTCCGAGATCACGCTTCTGCGAAGATGCTCCTGCCATGTTAAAGAATGGGCTGCGCATACAAATTTAGCACACATTAAGAAATGGTAAAAGTGTAGGAAACACATTATAGGTATCACAGCGTCACATCAACGTATTTCATCACAACAATACAAATATTGTTTCTGCAAATACTTGCAAGTTATTTCAATGCTACAAGCACTAGTCATAGCATAGGAAAGCTCCAGACTCCTATTCTGTCAGATATAAGTTCTCTAAGAACTACCTTTGCTGTGTTGGATTTTAGAAACATCGTAAGTACTACATTAGTTCTTGCCATATATAGTAGCTAGATGGCCGATCTTTTTTGGGAGACTAGGAAGTTTAGGCCTATTTCTTATAGAAACAGATCATAGCTAGTAATTATGTTCTGTTTTAGTCACCAGAATATAATGCTTCAGCGATTTAGCACATCAGAGATGGCAAGTTAGTGTAGGTTCTTCCATTTCCGATGTTGTGGTTGCATGTGGTACAGCCGACCCCAAAACTGTCCCTCTATGCATCATGTGGTTGTACTTTCTAGGCATGTGTTTCTGTTTCATTGTCATTCATGCTCTGGACCTTATCATGAAGTTGTTTCCTTGCAACAAGGAAAACAGCCAGTGGTATTTTCTACACATGAACATCCATCCATAATTCCGCATCGACAATTTCTTAAGACATGTCATGCCTAACTAATTTATCATCTATATATGTGTGTGTCCAAACAAGTTCCATTTTTCATATCAAGATGTAGCTAGCTAAACTTGTTATGTTTGATGGAGAGAATGAATGTGATCTGGTCATCTTGGTCATGGCAGAATGATGCATTATTATGCACCAAGGAAATAGACCACCACCAAACTTCACTTTGAATCTGGCTTGTCAGTATTGTACATTAGATTTACTTTTTCATGCCTGATGTGCTAAGTTATAGCTATAGTGTATTCCTACCTATTAGGAAAACATTTATTCACAAGTGTTATCTGTTGCTCACCCTTGGCTAAGATTTTCAAGAAGTGGCACATGTTCTAACATGTTCTAGTTTCTCTTATTTGCAGGCACACAACGATGCAACTTCCTATAAGTACAAGGTTATCAAGTATTGGGATATAATTAGCACACTTTACTCAAGGGATTGAGCTACTGAGCGGGAGCTAGGACTGCAGCTGAAAGCCGTGCGGAAATGGCGGACGAAAACGCTAATAATGACAACATCATTGATCAAGCTGTGTTGATATAATGAGCAGACAAGTGTATTTGTGGATACATTGATCTTTATTCATGTTGTAGTTGATTTTTATTTTGAAAATATCATATTTCATTTGCATTATGTAATTGAATTTTGAATCCAAATGTGTTGTTGATTTCACAATTGGCTTAAAATGGCAGCCAAACAGAAGCTGTAAATCATTTCATTTCAGAATTCCAGGTGGCAGCCAAACATAAAAATTCATTAAGGAATTTAAATTCCATCCAAATGAAGTGACATGGGGATTTCATTTCATTTCATTTCATTTCATTTCAACCAAATGAAATGAATGCATAGGAGCCAAACGAGCCCTAATATATTTTCCTACACATGCATTGTAGAGTTCAGACCTTATGCAATGTTTCCTTCCAGTAGTGTTTGATTCATGGGATTGTAATGTGCAGGAATTATTCCAGTAGGTACACTAGTGTATTTTCATGGGAAATCTAGCTTCACCACATAGCTCGTGGAAAACTCTATTGGACAAACAATGCAGACATGATTTCAGTGGGCAGCACAAGTAAATCCAACATGATTGGGCTCACCTTCAGCACGGAGCAAGGTTGCGGAGATGCGGCGTCAGCGGTGTGGTGTGGCCGGAGTCGATGCGGACGTGCACGTCGTTATGGGAGGTGGATGCATTGCAGAGATGCGCGGCGGCGTGGCTGTGGAGAAGCGCGGTGGCGGGGTTGCAGAAATACGGTCGTCGGTGGCTGGATGATCCTGACGGAGGCGATGCAGACGTCCACGACGGTGCGGAGATGTGGATGGAGAGAAGCAGTTTGGGGAAAGTACGAGCAGGGGCTAGGATATCTACAGGGATAGATTTTTTTTCCAAATTAGGTAAACTATTATTTGTACTAACATTGGTGCATGTTGGACCCACTTATACTAACATTGGTGCATGTGGGACCCACTTATCAATGTTTAAAATAGCGGGCTATTTGATTTAGCGGCGCCGATTTTAAAAGCTATAGCGGAGCTATAGCGCGCTATGCCCATTTAGCGGGTTTGCTAAATAATGATTTTTTTTTAAAAAGGAGCAGTACATATTGGTATATATATCAATAATTTACAAATATTTGACAGTTTTACAGATCAATGCTCTGATCAACTCACTTATAACAGGTTTGATAGTGCATAGTGCATATTATATAGTAAAATTTGAAACAGAGCCACTTATACTAGCATTGGTGCATGTGAGACCCAATGGCATTTGTGGTTCCTGTTTGGCTGAGTTTGGGCAAAATTTGACTCTGATGACACATGTGGGTCCAGTTACACTAGCATCGGTGCATGCGAGTACCGATGGCATCTGTGGTTATAGTCTGAGTGAGTTTGGGCAAAAGTTTGACTGAAATTGTATAGACTTTCATGTTGAGTGAGTTTGGGCAAAATTTTGAGTGAGTACCGATGGCATCTGTGGTTACAATTCTAGACTTTCATCAAGGCAACTTTATATCTGTTGACAATCATATTCCTTTGAACTAGTATAGCCAGTGCACAAACACAACTGAACACACATATAACATTACATAGATATGTTTGCTAGCTCACGGTACTTTAAGAAACAAGCATACTAAAGTAGTTCAACTTAGAAAGTAAACAACAACAAAGTACCACGATTTGTACTACATAAACAACATACAACATCACGAATATAAGTGGCTATAGTCTAGTAACGTGCATTAATTCCAGCCGGTGGCGTTGGAGGCGGTGGGGTCGGTGGCTTTGTCGCCCCAGGCAGTGGTGGTGGTGTCGCCCCAGCCAGTGGTGGTGGTGTTGCCCCAGCCAGTGGTGTCGTTACGCCGGCCGTCTGGTCATCTTCGCCGCTTCCGTGAGCGTTTGGCGACATGCACCACCTCTCCATCCGCCTCTTCGCTCCCAGACCGCTGCTGCTCTTCCCAGCTTCGCCCGCCGTTCCTTTCAGCCTGTTGCGTTGCATCATCCTGCTCGTCATCTGCATCACTCTGGTCTGCAGCAGTTGCCGCCTCGGCCGCAGCTTTGCCGCCTCGGCTTCGGCCGCCTCGGCCTTAGCTGCTGCCGCCTTTTCTGCTGCATTAATTGCAGCCTTGCGAGTCCCTCGGTCTAGCCCGTCCGTTAAGGTAATGAGCCTACGATACAGCTCATAGGCAACATACCCGTCTCTTGCTGCATACTCTAGGTTCATCGCGGAAAGTGGCTTGTTCTCCCATACTTCGTGGCCATCGGTCGGGAGTGCCTTGTAATTCCCGAGATCTCTGTCAATGATGATCACTGCTAGAGATAACATCCCATCCCTGTCATACGGCTGATTCCAATGGAACCATTCTTCGGTCTTAAACATGTCTTGGATGTCGATGTGGTACTGTTCTGGAATGGTGATATCCTCATGTGCAAGCTTCTCTTTATCACTCCTGATGTCCACGCTTTAAAGTGATCCCCTTTTCCTGAAGGAACTCGCCAGCCGGACAAGGCTCCCTTCTCCTGCAGTATAAATGCAAATTAAGACATGAAAATAATTTGGATGATGTACAATTATTTGATGATAATGTTAAACAAGGTAATTGCATAACCGTACCATTAGGCCATGTACCACACCCACAGATCATGCATAATACTTGAACTAACATGTCTAAGTATTTGAAATAAACGAGTGCAAGCAATGTATTTGCATTGGCTAATTATACATGATCTCAAATGGAAAATAAAAATATACACATAACCAGTTTCGGACAAGGCTCCCTTCTCCTGTAGTATAGATGCAAACTATGACATGACAATAATTTAAATGGTGTACAATTATTTGATGACAATGTTGAACAAGGAAATTGCGAAACCGTGCTATTAGGCCACGTACAACACCCATAGATTATGCATAATACTTGATCTAACAAAATCCATAAGGACTTAAACCTATAGGAATTAAAAAATGCACATAGGAAAAATTTCTAAGGATCAAAATCCTCCAAAATTCATATGAGATTCCTTTGAATCAAACAAGCCTTGCATCAAAGGAGGCCTGATGTGAAAACATTCGTACAGGATACAATCCTATGAATCAAACATGTGCTGATGGAAAAAACATAGGGATTGAATCCTGTATAAACCCATAGGAAATCCTTTGAATCAAAGGAGGCCTGAAATAGAAATGTCCATCCTTAGTACGTATATTACCTGCAGTAGTGGAACACGAGGACAGTCTCCTTCAGGGCGATCTGGACGACGGCGAGCTTTTGTGACGGAGCTTCGTCCCGCCTATTCCTTGTGTACTCGAGGTCGAGTCCGAGGAAGTTGTAAGTCTCTTTCTCGAGCAATTGCTTGAACTTTTCCAGCATGTGATTCAAGTAGTTCACATCGTTGGTGTAAACCACCTCCATAATCTTCGTGCCATAGGCACAGATGGGCTTGATGTCAACCGTGGTTTTCCTGTCATCGAGGATGTCTCCATAGGGATCCATGGATGCTGAGTTCCCCGTCGTGTGGAGGAGGAAGACGCGAGAGGAAGAAGAACAGACGAGAAGCGGACGCGTTGCGGTTATTGTGGTGTTACGGCGGCGGTGGAGTCAAGGCGGAGGGCCCGTACATCGATGTAGTCGACCCGTTACGGTGCGATGCGGTTAGTGTGGTGCAGTGCGGTCAGTTTTGTTACGGTGCGACGCATTTAGGAGTGGTGCGATGCGGTTATTGCGGTGCAGTGGGGTAAGTTTTAATTTGTTACAGTGCGACGTGTTTAGGTGTGGTGCATGCGATGCGGTTATTGCGGTGCAGCAGTGGGATCAGTTTTGTTACGATGCGACGCATGTAGGTGTGGTGCGGTCCGGTCGTGGCTGCAAACTTTCAACAATTGAACGCACGGGGCTTTCACCAATCCTCTGGTCGTGGCTGCAACTTAATTTCAAAAATTGAACCCATGGCTTTCCTATAACTTTCAACTCAAGTTTGACCTAAGCTTGTACGGTGCATAACTAATTGAAAATATCTCATAAAAATTGAAAACCTACACACTGATAAATTTTACGTGAACTAGTTGACACGAAATTTTTTAAACTTGAAACATTTCATTCTCATCAAAATAACAATCCCGCATATGAGCTTCCACATAGAATGTACCATGTCTCACGTGGGTCCACATACACAAGCATTGGTGCAAGTGATCCCAATAGCATATGTGGGTCCAGTTTGACTAAGATTGGGCTTAAGTTGACCCTGATGACACATGTGGGCCCACATAGCTAGCAGCGGTGCATGTGGGACCCTATGGCATCTATGGGTCCAGTATGACTAAGATTGGGCTTAAGTTGACCCTCATGACAAATGTGGGCCCACATAGCTAGCACCAAGTGTTTCCACGAAGCCGTGGATTTTTGCCCGGTTTCCACGTTTTGGCCGTTCTGTCCAACGTATCGCCTAGTTTTAGCATGTTTTGAGCGTAACCGACACACACAAGACGCTAGTCGTGTTTTCCACGATGTCGGGTTGTTTTCCACGATGTCTCCCAATTTCCATGTTTTGCCCGTTCGGTCCAACGTATCGCCCAGATTTGGCCTGTTTTGAGCATAACTGACACACGCGAGATGCTAGTCGTGTTTTCCACCATGTTGAGCACCAAGTGTTTCCGCTACTATATGCCAAGATACTTCCATGATGTTGAGGTACGTTCTTCCAGACTTGTTCAGTCTTTTGTTTTGCCAGGTTGTTATGGATTTTTTTTCCTTCTGGCAATGTTGTCATCTTGCTGCCTTGTTCGAATAGGAATGACCGAGTGTTAGCTTTTTAGATGCATGATGTTCAAACTCATGAACTTGGCTTAGTAAGTTACGAGTGGAACCCAAACATGTTCGTTGCAATTATATCTCGATGCCTGGTCGGTCTTCTTGAAGTCTGGGGACTTTGTACTTTCATATGGACACAGTTCGTGTGGGAAGCCCGATTGCATCTAATATACTGCCAAGTGCCTTACGGTAGCAGCTAAGTGCTTCTCGGCGGACTTGTATATGATATATCCCGGACTTGGAGCTTTTGTGGAAGAACTTGGCAATGTTGGGAGGCTTCACACCTATTTCATGTAATATACTGTCAGGTTGCTTTGCGTTGATAGCCAAGTGCTTCTCGATGGTCTCGTATATGCTTTCTCCCGGACTTGGTGCTTTTGAGGTAGAACTTGGAAACATTGGGTGGCTTCTCACCTATTTCATGTCATGTACCGCCAAGTGTTTTCCGTTGATCACAAAGTGCTTCTCGGTGGTCTTGTATATGCTTTCTCCCGGACTTGGTGTTTTAGAGTTAGCACTTGGCAATGTTGTTCGTCTTCATACCTATTTCATGTCATATACTGCCATGTGCTTTCAGTTGATAGCCAAGTGCTTCTCGTTGGTCTTGTATATGCTTTCTCGCAGACTTGGTGCTTTTGAGGAAGCACTTGTCAATGCTAGAAGTAATAATGTAGATCACAGAGGCACATGTGGGTCCAGTTAGCTAACATTGGTGCATGTGGGACCCTATGGCATCTGTGGGTCCAGTTTGACTAAGATTGGGCTTAAGTTGACCCTGATGACACACGTGGGTCCACATACACTAGCATTGGTGCATGTGGGCCCAATGGCATCTGTGGGTTCTATGTTGACTCATATCGTCGCAAAAGTTGACCCCGATGACACATGTGGGTCCACTTAGCTAACATTGGTGCATGTGGGACCCTATGGCATATGTCGGTCCAGTTTGACTAAGATTGGGCTAAAGTTGACCCTGATGACACATGTGGGCCCACATAGCTAGCAGCGGTGCATGTGGGACCCTATGGCATCTGTGGGTCTAATTTGACTAAGATTGGGCTTAATTTGACCCTGATGACACATGTTGGCCCAAATAGCTAGCAGCGGTGCATGTGGGACTCTATGGCATCTGTGGGTCCAGTTTGACTAAGATTGGGCTTAAGTTGACCCTGATGACACACGTGGGTCCACTAACACTGGCATTGGTGCAAGTGTTCCCAATAGCATCTATGGGTCCAGTTTGACTAAGATTGGGCTTAAGTTGACCTGATGATACATGTGGGTCCAGTTACACTAGCATCGGTGCATGCGGGTACCAATGGCAACTGTGGGTCCAGTTTGACTAAGATTGGACAAAAGTTGACCTGATGACACACGTGGATCCAGTTACACTAGCATTGGTGCAGGTGGGCCCAATGGCGTCTGTGGGTTCTATGTTGACTGATATTGGGAAAAAGTTGACCCTGATGACACATGTGGGTCCAGTTACACTCATGACTCATTGGCATCTGCGTGTTCCAGTTTGACCGAGATTGGTTCCAATTTAATTTAGGATTTCAACTAATTTGAACAAATTCAATATTTCTCTATAAAATCTTTTAGGAAACTTATTGTTTTATACACAATATACTTTTTTTACTTATATAATATAGATTTTTTTAACAATTTATATAATATAGAATTTGTAGAGATTTCCGCTACAACGCGCCACTCTCTCAAATGTCATGCGTGGGTCCAATGTGAAAGCAATGGGAAAGTTGACTACATGCAGGACTACACGATTCCACACCCACGCGTGTACCAGAGGAAACCGAACCGCCAGCAACTATATAACACATCGGTCTCATCGTCTCTCCCACCATCGTCCACTTCTTCCCCAATCTGCCGAAAACCCCAATCCTCTCCCACCACCGCACCACCAATCTCATCCCTTAGTGAATCTGCAATATGAAGCGCGCTCGCGAAGACGAGCCGGAGTCGAAGGCGGTCGGCGGCTCTAGCGATGCACCCGCGGTCGTCGCCGTGGTGGCGGGCGAGGAGTCTTCTTCGGGAGCACCAGTCGCTCGTCGGCGCGCCGTGACCGTTGCGGACTCCACCGTACCGGTCGTGGTCGCCGTCGATGATGAGAAGAAGGAGGACATCGTGGCTCCCGCGGCAGATCTATAGAACCCGCATGCAGGCCGCCAGGTCATCGTCGTGCCGGACGATGAGTACTATGACGGCGAAGACCCTGACTCCATCGAGTACCTCTATGAACAAGCCCACAAAGAAGATGTACCGTTCAAGGAGGAGGCCTCCGACGACGGCACCGAGGTTCTGAGCTGTTCTATTCGATCTCCTCTATTCATCTTACTGTTCACATAGGGTTTGTTCGTAGAGTAGATTGATTTGTGCTGTCTAGGTGGTCTTCTCGATATTCTTGATTCTAGGGTTCGTATGGTTCCTTTGTAGTTGACTTTGATTTGATCTGCCATATAGTATTCTTACTCAAATGATATATATAGGTTCATGGTTATCAGATTAATTTCTGAATGTTGTGCCTTAAATTCAACCGAGTCTGATTTGATTGTAGAGATTATGATAACAAAGATTTTTGTTTGTGAAGAAAATATTGATCTGATGCATAGAATTTATAATTACCATTTTCTTAATTTGCTGCTTATTAATGTGTTGATTCCATAGTGTGTATCAATTAGTATCCTGTTAAGTGTAATGATCAATGCGTTTGAAACTTAAATTCATCCGAGTCTTGTTTCATTCTAGTGATTATGATTTCTCATATGATATCTATCAGTTAATAGTTATCAGATTACATTCTGAATGTGTTAAGGTAGTTACCTTGCACATGATTGATCAACACAAGCGACTTAAATTTATTTGAGTCTAATTTGATTGTAGAGATTATGATAGCAAGAATTTTGTTTGGGAATAAAGGATTGATCTGATGCATGGAATTCATAATTACCATTATCTAAATTTGCTGCTTATTAATGTGATGATTCCATAGTGTGTTTGAATCAGTATCCTGTTTAGTGTAACGATCAATGCATTGAAAACTTAAATTCATCCAAGACTTCTTTAATTCTACTTATTATGATTGCTCATATGATATCTATTGGTTCATAGTTATCAGATAACTTTCTGAATGTGTTAAGGTAGTTAACTTGTAAATAATTCATCATTAAGTGCCTTAAATTCATCTGAGTCTAATTTGATTGTAGAGATTATGATAACAAGAATTTTATTTGGGAAGAAATGATTGATCTGATGAATGGAATTTAATGTATAATGATCAATGCGTTTGAAACTTAAATTCATCCGAGTCTTCTTTCATTCTAGTGATTATGATTGCAAGAATTTTATTTAGGAAAAATTGGTTATTTGCCCCTAAAGTTCACATGCCTTGAATTATGTCCCCAAAGAATATTGTTCTTTAATAAATTATCCATTATGGACTTTGAAGCAGATAGAAATGAACGCTCAGTGCTCCAAATACCACTAGACATGATAAGACAAAACTGTCCTCGATTCATCAAATATTGGTCACACAACATTATCCTCGATTCGTCAAATGTTAGTACTATCACCGCAACACAAAACTGTCCTCGATTCATCAAATGTTAGTACTATCACCGCAACAATTTAGAATAATTTTGGCAGCATTGTTAATTTTTTACAGCTTATTTCGTTTGATCGTTGTTGTGCTCCTGTTTATCTCACTTCTTACGTATTTCAAAATTCACAGGAAGACTCTGACAACGTGGGCCATGACAAGGACGATAGGGACCGCAAGAGTCGCTTTGTTCTTAAGCGGCTGGTGAGTGGCCAGATACCTTTACGCAGCCGCGGGGAGCTATCTTGCCCATTCTGCGGCAGGGTCATCACCAAGAACTTAGAGAGCATGATCCAGCACGCGGATGGCGTTGGCGTAGGCAGCAGGCAGAAGCACAAGGGCCACACCATGGCGAAGCATGCCGCCTTTGGCAGATTCCTCGACAAGTACGTCAAGGGTGGCCTCATCCCGGTTATCGGTCCTGCTATTGGCCCTCATGTTCTGTTTCTACAAGTTTAGTTTATGTTTGTGTTGTCCCCCTGGAGATGAAGAGAAACTGTGTGCTGTTTGAAGACTAAGTTTTTATTAGGTATGGTGGAAGCTGGGCAATCATACCCAGTTGTTTAAGACTATGTTAATGTGTATGGAGTTTGCTGTTGCGTTACTGGTGCACTTGTTATCTGAATTCTCATGTTGATGCACACTGCATTTGTTTACTAAATTAGATGGTTTGATGCTTTATTTTTTAGCTAAGAAAGTTTGAAGTAAGTTTGGACTACAAAAAGTTTTTGAAACAAATCTCAAACCAGAAACTTATGTACTTTACATACTGATGATCCTTCAGAATGTCTAAAAACAACCAAAACATGAAAGGCAAACTCCTTATTTCCAATACTTTTCATAAAATTTGCAAAATATTCTAAGTAAAGGATTTAATTAATATAGCTAATTCTTTCCTTGTTAGTCTCAAGATTCTATTGAGGATCTTATAGGACCTAACTATGACGACTAAGTCAGAGCAATAAAAACCAAATAAATTTCCTTGTTTTTATTTCCTTGTTTTGCCTAATGGCTAAAGCTAATCACGTCGAGCAAACAAATTAAGCTTACAACTGGGTATAGGCCCGGCATGCAAGCATAGTCGGACCATATATATACGCTCTCCCCCCAACAAACCCTAAAGGCATAGTTGGAGTCAGCGCCGCTATCTAAACCACCTTTGCCTAGGCCGCAGATCTCTTGAGAGAGAGGGATGGCGAAGGGCAAGATCATTGCGGTAAAAATCTAACCTATCTAGTTTGCATGTACTGGATCTATTTGGACAAAAATGTACGGCCAATGATCTTTAAATTTTCTTTTTTGATTCATAGTGTCCTTGGTGTTTTGACACCAAGGGTCTGTGCGGCCTGGGCGACAAGATCAAGTCCTTTTTTGTTCTCACCCTTGTAGAGAACTTTAAAGAAATGACGGTACTGGTTTTATTTTTTGTATTATCATCAGTCTTTCCTGTTCCACCCTTTTGTCATGAATTATAGCATCTGTTAGTTTGTCATGTAGTAAACATGTTCCATTTTTCTTCGGTTAATACCCTGCTATGCTAGAGCGAATTTCCTTAAGAAGTTTTCCATCGACTCTGTCGTCCACGAGAATGATTTTGTGGTCGAGGTGGTTACGGAAGAAGGGTTCGAATTCAACGTTGATTGTATCAACAAGGATAGCAGAACATATATTGAAGGCCAATATTGGAGAGAATTTGCTAGAGTCTACAATATGGATGTTGGAACTGAGCTTGTCTTCTCTACCGACACACAAGGTCCATCTACCCCTGTGACGTCGATCAACCTACCGATCACCCACCCATGTAAGTAACTGCTTATTTGAAGTACTCCCTCCGTTTACAAATATACGATGTTTACGAGTTTGTATAAAATGGATGTATATATTTAGATCCACTAAAATATTTAGGTTCACCCATTTTGCTCAGTTTCTAGTCTACTTTGTAATGTGTAGAATGTCACCGATGGAATTGTCTCTAGTTTCTTCCTTATGAAAAAAGAAATAGTTGCTTTGTGTTTAGCACGATATTTTTTCCTTGTTCCTAAACAATCTTAATGTTGACGTACCTACCATGCATTAATCTTAATTTTGATTCAGTAATATTCATTTAATTAAGTATTTGAACTTGTACAGCATATTACAATCTGACCCAGGATAAGAAAGGCATACTTGACGCTATGCATGCTACTGATGGAACCATAATTAACTGGAGAATGATGGAGTCAGTGGTCAGCAATGTTGACATCATTGACACGTTGGTTGATGAACATGGAGCTGGGCCTTATCAAGTTGGAAAATGTGAGTCTCTGATCCACACATTAAGCTGGACAAATTGCCAGAAGAAAGAGCTGGTAAGTATGAGTGATCTACTTTGTTGTGCCTGTAATTTTCCGATTAACAAATATTTACATTGTGCATGTGGACCAAGAACAGAAACTCCCGCGACGCCTTGTCCCTAAAGACATGGATGAATATGGTTATATCACAATTGTGTGTGATAAATACACAAAGGTCAAAGGGTCGTACTCAATTTCTCCTGAGGATGGCCGAGTATGCTGCGCTGGGTGGACGGAAGTGATGTCACAGGAGGAGGATTTTCGGCGAATTGGAGACAAGATGTTTTTCATGCTGTACGTGGGACGTAAGGGGGCTTTCCTATTTGCCTTCTATGTTCCAAATGTGGAACTTTAGTAGCCTTGATCATTTTCACTATGATGGTCATGGGTCATTTGTCGACCTAATAATATGAGATGTTAAGACAATATTTTACGGTCCTTTCATTATGTGGCATTAGTATGTCTGAAGACATGGTTAAGTGTAATGGTACTATTAATTTTTTTATGAGCTGAAATATATTATGCCTGTCGTTGCTGCCAATTATAGTGAAATCGTGTTAATTGAGTTTATTTCATCGGTATCTATGAATATTTTATAAGCTACAAATTTTATGCATGCACAACTTACTAGACGGACATGTCTGTCGCGTAGGTTGTGTCACGTAAAGAAGTATCTATCTCCAGTAAATCTATTTTGCTGCTCGAAGTAAGTATGACAAAAACAAGCAAAAACATCTAGGTACGACCACATATATCATTGCAATTAATAATTTTGTGTATAACATGGTTACTGGGAATTGAATGCAACAGTCTCCATAACTAGTATCAAACAGTACAACTGCGTGCTAGTATTTTAGTAACGCATTTTCACAAGGTACTAGTCAATATCACTATCAACATCTGAAATGCTCCTCCCAAATTCATCGACAACCGGTTCCAAGTCTTCTTGTTCTTCATCGCTCAGGTCCATATCATTGTTTACACCATTTTTCCCTGCTAGTTGTCTAACAGTCTGAGAGTCAACAAATATCACATCATCAGAGCGATAAGCCATGTCGTCTTCATGATCATCAACATATTCATCTTCCTCGTCCTCAATTTGGTGAACAATGGGATCTTCCGAGCCTAGGTCTTCCTGGTATGCACCTGCATTGCCTTCATCATCTTTTTCTGGAACATCGTATACATTCCTGTGCTTGAAAGTTTGCACCACCTTCCAAGGATCACCAAATTTTGTGTCTTCCAAGTAAAAACAAGTTTCTGCTTGGTGAGCTAATATGAAAGGGGCGTTCTTGGACCACAATACAGATGTATTGATGCTTTTAAAGTATCCATCATCCTTCATCTCCGTGGTTTTCCTACTTCCAAGGTCAAACCAATCACAGTGGAACAAGAACACGGATATGTCGCCGTGCTTGTTTCTCGGGTACTGTAACTCAAGAACCTCCTTCATCACACCGTAATATTCTTGATCTTGTTCGTCAGAAACAGATCCCCTTGTCATTATGCCTGAGTCTTGAGTCCTCATGTTCTTCTCACGCTCGACAGAACGAAACCTAGCGCCATTTACATTGCACATAGGGTGTACAACTACACGAGCATCTGGACCAAGTGCTAGTGATTTTAAATCTTCTGGAGCATTGTCCAAATTACTGACATGTTTTTTAAACCATGCAGGGAATTCTTTCTCTAGTTCCGCCTCAATGTTGTTCACACCCATGTTCTGTAGTTGTTGTCGGAAATTCCTAAAAATCAAAAACAAATTAGTAATGGTACTGCTATAACACAAAATATTACTAAATTTTTTGAATGATTAATAAAAAGGTAAATAGACCTACCGAATATAATTTTGTGCCTCATCATAGTTTTGAAGTACATACCAAACCATACTGTCAAATTCTTTAGGAAAATACTTCAACTTGTATAGTCCTAAACCTCTAGCTCCATCTGAAAAAATATCAAACTCTAGCGGATCAACTCTTTGTTTCTTATCTTGGTTCCTCTCAGGCTTGTTATGTCTGGTTTCTATGACATCGCCCAAAAATTTAGAGCAATGATGCAAGCACTCATCCACGATATATCCCTCAGCAATTGAACCTTCAGGCCTTGATTTGCTACGCACAGTTGATTTCAGGTAACCGAGCCTTCTTTCAACTGGATACATCCAACCATATTGAACAGTCCCCCTCTGAAGTGCCTCATCAGGTAGATGAATAGCCAGGTGCACCATTACATCAAAGAATGATGGGGGAAATAGCAGCTCAAGCTTGCAAAGAATTATGACAATTTCAACCTTCATTCGACGCAACACAGATGCTCTTAGAGTTTTGGCACACAACTCCTTGAAAAAGTTTCCCAGTTCAGCAATGGTCTCATACATCGCCTTTGATGCAATCCCTCTCAGACCAGCTGGCAACACACGCTGCATAAGTATGTGGCAGTCATGCGTCTTCAGACCATGCACTTTACCCCCTGGGATGTCCACACATCTTGCTAAGTTTCTAGCAAAACCATCTGTGAACCTAGTGTTGGCCAAATACTTGCACAATTTTTGTTTGCCTTCCTTTTGAAGCGTCCATGGTGCTTTCTCCTTTGAAAAACCTTTGGCCTCAGGTTTCATCCAGAACTTCTTAATGACATTAAATTTCTCCAAATCCATTCTACCACCAACAGTGTCCTTGTTCTTTCCATCAAGCTCAAGAAGGGTACCAAGGATATTGTCCAATATGTTCTTCTCAATGTGCATCACATCTAGGTTGTGAACAAACTTCAATCTTGACCAGTATGGTAGATCATATAAGCTGATCTTGAGGTGCCAGGTTGGCTCACCAGTCATGCCACGCTTTCTCTTCCTAGTTGATGGATTTTTCCCTGGCCTGTAATCCTGAACTCTCTCTACCCTCTCCTCTCTTTCTGCAAGTGTGAAACTTGTTGGTGCATCCTTAGGTTCAGGTTTTCCATTGAAGGCTCTGCTACTCCTCCACTTGTGATCGTGAGGCAGAAATCGATGATGACCAATATAACCAATTTTATTATGCAAAAACTCGTAGCAAGGATCGCAGTGCGCACATGCGAAAAAAACCCTCTTGTGCTACGGCCAAACATCGTGGCATATCCAGGATAGTCATGAATCGACCAAAGAAACGCAGCATGCAACGGAAACTCTCTACATGTGCACGCATCATATGTGCCCACGCCACTCCATAGCTTTATCATATCTTTTATCAATGGCTGCATAAATACATGAAAATCCTTTCCTGGTGATTTTTTTCCAGGGATTAGCAATGACATCATGAAGTTGGATTGATCCACGCACATCCACGGTGGGATGTTGTATGGAATGACAAAAACTGGCCACATACTATATGAACTATTCATGTTTCCGTATGGGTTGAATCCATCTGTCGCAATACCAAGCCTTATGTTACGGGCATCTGAAGCAAACCATCCAAACTCCTTGTCAAAGTGCTTCCATGCTTCACCATCAGTTGGGTGCCTCAAAATACCCGGTTGTGTAACCCTCTTCTCCTTGTGCCACTTGGTGTTCATCGACGCTTCCTTGGAAACAAAAAATCTCTGTAACCTTGGGATTATAGGAAAGTATCGAAGCACCTTGTGGGGAATCTTTCTCTTTGCTTCCGGGTCTTTCGACCTTGAAAATCCACACTTGGGACAATGAGTTTTTTTGGCATGGTCTCCCCAAAACAGAGCATAGTCATACTTGCAAACATGAATTGTGTCATAACCAAGCCCAACCTCAGAAAGAACACTCTTAGCTTCAGCATAGGACTTGGGAAACTTCACTTTTGGCAAAGCAGCACATAAGACAGCCATAAATTGATCAAAAGCTCTATTTGTGACCCGGTTGTATGATTTCATGTAAAGCATCTTCATAATGAATGACAACCTCGTCTTAGTGGTGCATCCCTCGTGAAGCTCTTTCTTAGCTTCTTCGATGAGTTTCGCATAGAAATTAGTGTCACTTGGGCCTCTGTCACCAGAATCATGCAGCTCATCTAACATCTTGTCAACATAATCATTATGATTCTCATTTCCATCATCATAATCATCATCATCATCGCTTTGATACAAACTATGATCATAGTTTTCATCAGGACCATCATCTTCTCCATGAAAACTCCACTTTGTGTACGAAACAGCCATACCATTGACGTGTAAGTGATACTCAACAGTTTCCTGAGTCTGCTGCGTAATATTAAGGCATTTTTGGCATGGGCACAATATTGATGCACCTTCGTTGCAGTTTGCGCGCGGAAACTCCATAAACTCGCGGACACCTTGTATGTAAAAAGGGGTGAACTTGCGCCCATGAGTAATCCACTATCGATCCATCGCCTACAAAAATATATATAATGTGTTCCACTCGAGTCATGATGCCATTCAATTTGTACTAATCGATGTGAAAATTGTTTACCAAAGTCCATATAAATCACAATGTGTAACATAAACACCAATCCAAATCAATTTCATAACAGATCTCAAAGGAACTCACATGTGCTTCCTATCGCCGTGCGCCGGCCTGCCGCGAAGCCTCGCTAGCTGGGATCGTGATCGATCGTCGTGATCGCGTAGGCGCAAGTCGCCGGGACTTGTAGATGAAGGGCCAGTGAATGTCGTGATCGCATGGACAAGGGATACCCTTGACGGCGCTCGTTCGCAAGAACAGAGAAGAAAACTGTTTGGAAGATCGCACAAGTCCTAACTATAACAATCCGTGTTTGTACATGCCATGTACTGCACATAGAGTTTACAAAATGGTAGGCCAATCAAACAATTCAAAAACCGAACGGCAGCCCAGCGGTAATGAAACGTTTTACTTTGTACTAGGTCCTCGGTTCGAAACCCATCTTTGCCCTTTTATCGTTTTTAACACAATTGCTAACTCGTTGGTCCCACGAACAATCGGTGACGGCTTAATCTACGACGATCTAAAATCCGTCGTGCGGATAATCGGCGACGGTTTGCCGTGACGCGAAACGCGATCGTCATGCATTATCAAGCACACGTGATGCCCAAAACTAATCCGTCACCTATGGTTACTTTCGGTGACGGTTATGAATTTTGTCACCAGGCAATTCGTCAGCGATTCTATGATCTGTTGTAGTGGAATTGTCCCACTCATGGACTGACTGCTTGGATGATCATCCAAACTTTTTATGCAGGATTGAACTATTCTTCAAGGAACCTATTGGATTCTACTGCTGGAGGTACCTTTATGACCATTACTTTGGGTGCTGCAACAAAACTTCTGGACAATATGATGGTTAATTATTCTGAATGGCATACTAAGAGAGCTCCACAAGGTAGGAAGGTAAATTCTGTTGAGGAAACCTCCTCCTTGAGTGATAAGATTGATATTATTATGTCTATGCTTGTTAATGGGAAAGCCCATATTGATCCAAATAATGTTCCTTTAGCCTCTTTGGTTGCTCAAGAAGAACAAGTTGATGTGAACTTCATAAGAAATAACAATTTTGGCAACAATACTTATGGTAATAACAATTATAGGCCCTACCCTCCTAATAATACTTATGGCTATAATGGTAAACCTGGATTACCTAGTGAAGGGAGAATTTTAGAAGTTGAAAGAGCCACTAAAAACTTCATGCAAATGCAATATGAGCAAAATAAATTATTTACTAAAACTATGGAGGAACAATCTATCATCTTGAAGAACATTAGCCATCAACTTGAGAGTCTAAATAGGGAAATTCTTAGTTTACAATTGAAACTCTCCAATGCTGGAAGAAATATATCATCTTTGTCTGAAGCTCAATCTTCATTGATTAATAAAATGGCTGCTAAACCTGAAACTAATGATAATCCCTTTGCAGCTACTAATGCTATACAAGTAAGAATTGATGAAAATGTTAGACTATTAGCTGAATTACATGCTAAGTGGGAAAGAGAAGATGAAATTGCTAGAAACATTAGTGTTTCTACCATTACCACCACTAGTGTTGAGGCTAGTAATAGTTCTACTACTTTAGATGATAAATTTGACTTTCATCTTGATGGGTGCAATATCTCTGAAGTTATTAAGTTCCTACAAAAGCTTTCTAAAAGTCCTAATGCTAGTGCTATGAACATGGCCTTTACAAAACACATTACTGATGCTCTCATAAAGATTAAAGAAAAAAAGATGAAACATAAAGCTTCTATTCCTAAATAAAACAAGAAGATGGTTGGGAACCCATCATTAATATGAGAGTGAATGACTTTGATTTCAAAGCTTTGTGTGATCTTGATAGTAGTGTTTCTATTATGCCTAGAAGGATTTATGATATGCTTGATTTGCCTCCACTTGAAGATTGTTATTTGAATGTCCCATTTGATGATATTGCTAAAAATAAACTCATGGGGAGTCTTAATGATGTTCTTATTATGGTTAACAATTCCTATGTCCCCGTTGATTTCTATGTTTTGGATGTTTAATGCAATGCTTCTTGTCCTATTACTTTGGGAAGACCTTTTCTTAGAACTGTTGGTGCCATTATTGATATGAAAGAAGGCACCATTAAATATCAACTCCCACTCAAGAAAGGTATAGAACACTTCCCTAAGAAGAGAGAGAAGATTTCTTTTGCTTCTCCTATGAAAAAAAAATTTGGTCTTAATGCTTCTTCATTTGAGAACACTTGATTCTTTTTCTTGCTTCTTATGCCTAACTTAAAGGCGTTAAAGAAAAGTACTTATTGGGAGATAACCCAAAAGTTTTAGATGAGTCTTGGAAGTTATTACTTCAGTAATAACCGCTCCTTATCCTTTGTATTTGCTTTTTGTGCCAAGAGTAACCTCTAATGAGAGAGAAGTAATGATTGGGAAAGTTGCTGTCCCGAAACAGATTTCTGTGCTTCACCGTAAATATTCGTGTAAAATCTCTGAACGTCTTTTTGAGGCGTGAATTTTTGGCCTTCTGCCCCAGGTTGTTATCTAACTTTAGTTAGTTTAACACTTTTTGATTTGAGCAACAGAAGGTCTTCCAAAAAATTCATCTTTACCTGCTGGTCTGTTTTGACAGATTTCTGCCATTTTCTGCATTTGCTTCTTGTTGGTTCCTTTTTGAGTTCTTTTGGGGAATTGAGCTTTTTGAGGGAATTTATACAGTAGCTAGTGTTCTAATGGAAGTTTATTTGGTGTTAGAACTTAACCTTAAGACTTATTTATCTTGAGTGCACTAATGTTGCTGATAAAGATTGTGTGAAGTTTTGTATGAAGGAAAAAATTTAGGTGTATGGAAGGAATGAGTAATGAGATGAAGGATGTACTAAAGCTCAAGCTTGGAGATGCCACATGTGTCACCCCAAGAAATATCCAAGAAGTTCAAGCGTCAAAGCTTGGGGATGCCCAAGGCATCCCCTTCATCAATAAAAATCCTAGGTTTCTTCCAAACGCTTCATTTTTATTGTTTCATGCACAGTTGTGTTTTTCTTGGAGCGTCTTCCTTTTCGTTTTCATTTTGGTTCTTTGTTTGCTTTGGTTTTCTTAATTTTCTGAATAAATTGGTTGGACCCCCTCTTTCATACATTGGTTTGCAAATAGTTTGGTTTGGTTTGGAAAAGAGTAGGAAAGTTCATGCTTATGTGGTAAAAAGAGCTTGTTTTTGACTGTGGCCTATGCTTTGTCATGCCATGCCTGATATTGTTTTGGCTTTATGCTTAGTATTCTTTGCTGTAGCATGACTTGTTATAAACAATTGAGATTGCTTAATGTGCCTTGGATGAATCATGCGTTGTTTTAGCATATTAAGGCATAGTATAGTGGTATTCTCCTTTGATGCTTTATTTGGGTTGACTTGGCACATGCTCACACCATGTTTTGACTATCCAAAGTCACCATAGCCTTTATGATCCTTTAGTTTTCAACTTGTAGTATCACTTTATGCTTTGATCAATGATGTTTTGTTGCTCATCATGATTATGGCCATTATTGCTCTCTTAGTTTGTCGCTCCCAGTCTCTCCACAACAAAGTATGAGTTCCACTCATGCATCCAACTCCCTAAACCAATTTATTCCAAAGAGTCCGCCATACCTACCTATTATCTTATGCTATTCAAGTATATTCATGCTTTTGTTTACCTTCCAAATTAAACTTGTTATGAGAAAACTAGTGATTAAAGCTCTCACGAACTTGATGGCACACTTTACTTTACTTTCCCTTAATAAACTTGAACCATTGTGCCGTCTATGTTGTATATTCTTGCACTTATTTGTTGGGAAATTAGCAGAACCATGCTTTCATGGGGAACGCTTTCAACATTGCACTTGGTACTTGTACCTAGTTGATATCATGCTCTTTTGTATATGGATGTCGTCGGTGTGAAATGAAAGGGGAGCTTGTAAGTCCATGGAGTTATGTATATGTGTTAGAGAAACGCCTGGGCCGCTGGTCTAATAAATGCTGACATGGTGGAAACCTGCAGCGTAACCATAATGAGCTGTCTATGAAGCATTCTTCTTATAAAAAAAAGAGTCCTATATTGAGAAAAAAGAGAAAAGAGAAAAAAAAGAGATTATGAAAAGAGGAAAGAGAGAAAAAAGCACCATATTCCCATGGTAAATAAGAAGAATGCTGAGATGCTCGTTGTCTGTTTTCCTTGTCATTTTGATATGGGGATTCTTCTGTATCATCGGGCAAGGGGTACCCCGTTGGCGGTTCTCTATGATACACATGTACTTACAATGACAAGAACTTACCGGTGACTAAACTTGAGTAGCATGAGGAGCGGCCCTCGTATACAAGGGACATGAGATTTCTGACTTATACTTCGTCAAGCATGTACACCATAGTTTGTTCACTTTAACCTTAATCACCTTCAACATGCTTATGATAGGGGTAATGAGAGCTGAAAGCTATAAGTACCATAATTTTTGGAAGCTCTTTATCAGACTTGAATCCCTACTTCCTTTTACAAAGTCCTTTCTTCCACCATTACATTGAGTCTCCACCTTCTATCTTTATGCACTTACTTTGAGAGCATAGTGGCCATTCTTAGTTCTATGTGCATTGTCCCAAGACTAGTTGATTGATGCATAACTTGTTATTGCTTGTTTTAAACTATTGTATCTAGTCACTCTTATGAACTTTGAAGGTGTCCTATGCATTTATATTTGCTACTCTATTGAGGGACAAGCTGAATACTTTTATGCTATGTTTTCTTTATGTGAAACAAACAAACGTCTTGCAAAGCATTGTTATTCATGAATCTTTTGTTTGTGCCTTTTCATGTTGCATCATAGTTTCTTTGTCTTTCATGTTATGATTGAAGTACTATGATCCCAGCTTGGAATGTTTTGCAAATACTTTGATCAAGTCTTTGATGGTGCATGTCACCTCTAAAATTATTCTTTCTTTTTATCACTTACCTACTCGAGGATGAGCAGGAGTTAAGCTTGGGGATGTTGATACATTGCAAATGTATCTATAATTTTTGATGTTCCATGCTTGGTTTTATCCACTTTCTTGTGTTTTGTCCACACTTTGGAGTACTTTTCATATGATTTCTTCGACTAACCTATTAACAAGAGCCACAGTGCTAGCTGCCTGTTTTCTGCTATTTTTGGTTCCAGGAAAGTCAGAAAATGTATATTCTCGGAATTGGACGGGTCAAAAGCCAAAGTGCCTATTTTTCCGGAAGTCATCAAGTGCCAGAATACGAGACGGAGAGGGGCCAGGGCCACCACCACACAGTGGCGGCCCAGCTGCCCGCACTAGGGGTGGTGAGGCCAGCCCTGGCACCCCCTCGGCCTTCCCTTCCGCCTATAATATGCCCTAGGGACGAAAACCCTAAGTTCCCGATCAAAAATCCAAGAAAGAGTCTGTAGCCATCGTCATCTCCATCCCTAGATCGGGAGGGATCTGAAGCTCTTCCCGGCACCCTTCCAGAGAGGGGAATTCACCCTGGAGGCCTTCTTCATCACCATGAAAGCCTCCGGTGAGATGCGTGAGTAGTTCATCCTTGGACTACGGATCCATGTAGTAGCTAGATGGCTGGTTCTCCTCCTTTGTGCTTTCATGTTTAGATCTTGTGAGCTCCGTTCATGATCAAGATCATCTATTTGTAATTCTGCATGTTGTGTTTGCGGGGATCCGATGGATATTGAGATGCTATTTCATATTGATTATTGATTCTATCATGTCTTTGTTATTTGTGTTCTTGCATGCTTTCCGTTGTTAGTAGCTATCTTGGCCAAGTAGATGCTAGCAACTCCAAGAGTTAGTATTTATGCTCGATAGTGGGTTCATGCCTCTGGTAATCTGGGGAAGTGACAGAAATCTCTAAGGTACTAGATGTGTTGTTGATACTAGAGAGAAAACAACAATCCTTTGTTCATAGAACAATCGTATTGTTTACTTTACATGCAGTCCGTAAAGCAATAATCTGTTGCTTGCAACTTAATACTGGAGGGGATTCGTATGATAACCTAAAGGTGGATTATTAGTCATAGATGTAGTTGGATGGCGGTCTATGTATAATGTTTGTAATGCCCAATCAAGTCTCAAAGGAGTCAAGATGATTAGTATATGCATGTATTGCTTTCTCGATGTTTGTCAATTGCCCCGCTGTAATTTGTTCACCCAGCATGTTATCTATCTTAAGGAGAGCCACCTCTAGTGAACTATGGATCCCGGTCCTTGTCTTTTACATTCAATCTATAAACTATTTACTATTTTGTGTTTACTTTCTTCAAACTTTTACTTCTTTATATTCGATACGTTTAATCCTTTGTTTTCCGCAAAACACGGTGATATTGACAACCTCATCGCAAGTTGGGGACAAAGTTCTGTGGTTGTGTTGTGCAGGTCTCCACGTTGCTACTAGCACCGGTAGTGCGCCCTGCCAAAGCTCAGCTAGTAACACCTTTGGGGTGTTTCCTTGCTCCTACTGGTTCGATTAAACCTTGGTTTCATCTTGAGAAACTTCTTTGTGCTCATCATACCTTCCTCTTGGGGTTCCCAACGAGCTCTACATCAACCACGCACCAGCACTTTTCTGGGCGCCGTGCATTGAGCCATCACGAGACATTGGGGGTCGGTTGTTCTTTGGTGCATATCCTGGTGAGGGGTTGGGACGGTACTTCTGGTGACTGTTGGATCCAAATTGCTGCATCATACGACGTTTGCGGTTGTCGTTTGCCTGGTTAATCTTTCCTTCCATCTGAATTGCAAAGTCGAGTAGCTCTTCGAGATCCTGCAAACGGATGTTGACGAGGACAGTCTGCATCTCATCATGCAGTCCATTCAAGAATCTTTCCTTCTTCTTGGCCTCTGTGTTGATCTCATTAGGTGCATATCTGGCAAGCGACAGGAATCTATCACGGTACTCTACCATAGTCATTCTGCCTTGCTTCAACTCTCTGAATTCATCCGTCATTCTAGTGACTAAGCCCTGCGGCACGTGGGTGCGGCTGAACTTGATTTTGAAGGCTTCCCATGTCATCACTTGACCATGGTTCATCAGGCGGATACTGTTCCACCAGGCTCTTGCGTCTCCTGCCAAGTAGTGGGTGGCAAAGAGAACTTTCTCGTTGTCATCAACTCTGGCTACTTCAAGATTGTTCTCCATTGTCTGCAACCAGTCATCTGCGTCTAATGGGTTCTCTGAAGTGCTAAAGATTGGGGGATTGGTGTTCTGGAAGTTCTTCAGCTTGGATCCTTGATGATCCTGATTTCCATGCCCTTGGTGTTGAGAGCCATCTGGGAGATCTACTGCAGTGTTGCTACATTAGCTTGGCGCTTTGCCCTGCTTGCTTCTCTGTATGCGATGAGATTCTGCAAGATCTGCAGCATTGGGTCTTGCGACGAGCTGCTCCCTCCTTGGTTTCCACGAGTCATCTGAAGATTGAGGTAGATAAAGGGGTAAGAGGGAAAGTTCTAAGGTTCATGGTTTTGGTGTCAAGCTAAAACTTTGAGTTTGACTCAGGTTTTGCAACTAAATTTATTTCATTCATGCAAACAAGCACACGATACAAACAAACACCACCACAACAAAGGAAAACAGATGGTTTGAAGAACCATTCTGCAAGCTATGATATAGTGGGACCGATACATCTCATGCTACGACAGTGTTCTAGTGCATCTACTCATCGTCGATGAAGTCGGAGTCCTCATCGTCAGTGTAGAAGTCCACGGCATCCTCCTCCAGAAAGTCATCATCATTGTTGAGGTAATAATCCATATCTCCTTGGATGTCTTCACCCTCCTCTTCTTCCTCCTTTGCTGCAAGCTGAGCTTCCTGCTCCTTGACGGTCTTCTCGAGGTCGTCCACCTTCTTGCAAAGACGGGCGATGGTGCGATCCTTCTTCTCGCGCTAGAGGCGAAGAGACTGACAGTCCTTGACAAGCAGGGAGAAAGTCTGGGCCTTCTGGGCGGCAATGGCACCGTTGTGGTTGGCGAACTCCCTAGCATTGTCCAATTCCTTCTAGCGATCGTACAACAGGAAGTCAAGGTTCTCCACTTGACGCTTTAGCTCTGGGTGACTTGGCATCTCCAACTTGTCAACACCCGGATTTTTAATCCCAGATGCCTGTTATGTCATACATCGCAATCCCAGGATTACCATTTTTGCGAGACATAACAGATTGGATATCACAGTACATCATCCATTACAAACCATACATAAGGTCTTACACAAATAAGGATCTCATGATCCAGTCTTAATACAACAAGCAGCGGAATAAATAATAAGCGTAGCGGTGGGGTCCATCTTCAGAGGCACATGCAATGCTGACGAAGGCAGATAGTCCTAGTTATCATAGCCGTCCTACTGGCCATCATCTTGGTAGTCTCCTTCATAGTCTGGCCATGAGAATAGCCAGGGACAAAAGCCATGAGTACTCTTTAATTACTCGCAAACTACCACTAACAATTGGTATAGTTCTAAAGTGAAGTGCTAACTCTAAGTTTAACTATAAAGTTAAGTTTGAAACCTAAGATGAGTTCAAAAACAAAGAAAGATAAAATAAAGTTCTAGAATCACTTAAGTTGGGAAGCTAGGGTCATAGTCACAACTCTGTTGTGGTCAAGTCAAGATTCATCATTCATTTCATAAGTTATTTTGAAAACATCTGACAACGAAACAGTATGGCCACTCCAACTGTCCATAACCGCGGACGCGGCTATTCGAATAGTTCACCACAAGATTCGATACATCTGTTAGGGATAACCCTGAATCATCATACTTAGTATGTATATAATCAAACATAACCTTTCCTTTACACACCCTAGTATAAGCACCTCTCCTATGAGCATGGCCTCCCAACCATGACCATCTGTCATCTTGGGCACTGCATAGGTGGACAACATTGAGAGGTACCCTCATCTCAAACCTCTCCCGCGAGGGAACTAATACTAATGCATATAAACTTCCGGCTAAGCCTTACCCAATTCAGGTATTGTGGTTGTACGGTAAGTTTGGAATGGTATCGCATCCGAATCCAGCCATCAGTTTTGTAAAAGGGTCAAGGCTCATGCCTCAACATTTTCATCATCATAAACCATTTGTGTTTCTCAACACATGTCAAAACATTTCAATAGAATGACTCATCATTCCAAGGTTTTCATAATTCATTTTCACCAAGTGTTCCCATCTAAAGTGACTCAAGTTTTTATCTACTCTAAACTACTAGGTTAAGAGTGTTCACTAAGGTGGAAAGATGGGATCAATCTCATGCCATAGAATGACATCTAAAGTTATCTCGATAGGTCAAGTTTTATACTTTATATGCTACTTTCAAGACAAGTAAGGGACTTTGGTAAAGTAAAGGAAGTAAAGCTGGAAAATAAGACTTGGGGTAAATAATAGTCAAAGTGGTATAACCAAAGCATGCCTAAAGCATCTTTGCTCAAATCATCTAGCTTAAGTCTAGCTTGTTAAGCATTCTACTTGCAAGTGTTAGATTGAATTGTTAATGATGGCTTGCCTTGTGCAGTGTAGTGGTTGAAGTTTTCTTCCTCCTCTTGGTAGAACTCCTCCTCCTCGAAAGCTTGGTCGGTACTATCGTCTATAAATACATACGGAGTACACAATCACCAAAGAATACTTAACTAGTCTAATTAGCACTCTAAGGCACACATTTGATGATCTATTATCATCACAAACATCACAAGTTTTATTAACTAGCTTCATTCTTTTTATTTAAGAAAAGTAATTTCTACTCATTGAAAAATAACTAAGATTTAATATTCACCACTTAAAATATGGGATCATGTGGACACATGTCATCACCACATATTCTAACATGTGGGAATGTGATTTAAGGGTTGGATCACAATTACTTTGGTTTAAGTTCACTATTTAATGATTTAAAGTGACTAGAAATGCCTATATAGCATTATTTTGGTACTAGTCCAAAGTCACTACATGTAAACCCTAATATTATTACATATTCAGATAGGTATGGTTAAATGTGATTTTTGAGAGTTGGAATCAACTAAAAAGCTAACATGGTTGATTTTATAAAAATGTTTGAATGTGCAAATGCTTCTGTCTTGTTATTTTTACTAGGAGATCTCTAACTCTAAATGAATTAAATCCAACGGGCTTGGATAGATCTTTTCAGTAGCTTTCTAACACAATTGGAATCACTCCATTTCGATTTGTAAATATCTCTGAATTGATTTTCAAACTAGAGAACAGAACTAAGTTCAAACCTAAATAGAAAAATCTAAATTTGAAATAAATGGGTCGCGCGGGAAGGAAAACGGGTCGGCCCAGTGGTGTTCCGCAGCACAGAGAACAACTGACAGGGGGGTCCACCTTTCAGCGGCTCTTTACATGCGAAGCGGTACGGGGCGATGTGGGCCGTTAGATTAGAAGGGGGATCTACGGCTGGGGCTTGTCATCGACGACGGACAGGTCACCGGCAAGGTCTAACCCTAGCGGCTCGGTGGGGGTTCTCAGGAGGCATACTAGGGCTCTAGCTACCGCAACGATGGGGGTGATCGAACATGCTGTCGACGGCGGACTCAGGGGTGGTCGCGGCAGCTCCTAGGGTGGACGAAATCGATGGCGCCTTCTCCTACTCTACAGTGGGCTCCTCCGGCGAAATTCCGGCGAACCAAGGATCGAGCGGTTCCAGCGAGAGGTGGGGAAGGACCAATGAGGAGAGGGGAGTGGAATGGTGTGAGTGGTTTGTGCTGTGGTGGCCTCTATTTATAGCTCGATGAGGCGACCGAAAAGGATGGGCTGGCGACTCCGGCGAGGGCGGCACAGCGTGCTAGCGGCGTGGCTTGAGGTAGGAGACGGTGGCCGGCCTCCTGGCGGTTCTCTATGGCTTAAATGCGTGGCTAGGGGCAGTGGCATTTGGTCGGGAGCGTCCCGCGCTCTCGGAGACAGAGGTGGTGCTCGACGTGGCGCACGACGACTATGGGTCGCCCGGTGGTGCACGACCGTGTCTGGTGGGTTGCTGAGGTCGAGGCAGAGCGGCATGCACGGCATTAGGTCGAGGCGCAGTCTATGGCGTGTTGGCGGCGTTGGCGCTCTGGCGCGCTCTGGCTGCACGCAGAGAATGGGCGGCGAGGCTGGGGGAGTGGTCCAGTGGTTGGCATTAGCCATGGGGTGGACCGTGGGCGGCGGTGAGGTCACGCCGTGCTCCCTGGAGCGGCGGAGAGGGGTTGGCGGTCTGCTGCTGCGTTGGCAAGGTTGGCCGGCGAGCATGTCCTCGGGCTGGCGTGGTACTGCTACTAGGGACAAAGGGGTGGGGTGATTAGTCTTTGGTTAGAGCTAGGAGGGACAGAGGGAGTAAACCGAGGTCAAATGGGTGGCAAAACCCTGTAGAAACAGTGAGCTAGAATTAGAGTGCGATTCATGCCTGCCAGGTGTTCGACACAATGGCCGCATGAACTCATGTTTGAAATTTTTGAATGAGTTTTGGTGGGTTTTCTATACACATGCTTAAGCCTCTGTGGTTGCTTGGGTTTTGAAAATGGAGCTCATTTGAGTGGTTTTTGAATAAGTGTGATCTTCCCATATGAACTACATTCAATTTTCAAATGCCATTTAAAATTAGTGTTTGAAAGTTTTTGGGAGATCACAAAGTGGGCCTTGGTACATCATTACATGTACTAGTAAGGGGTGCAAAGATCCACATTTGTTTCTGTTAAGAATTGAGTTCTAGGAATAGCCAAAGTAGGCATGTTGATTAAAATGACACAAATGACCATTTCTTTCTTTTATTCATTTTGATTTGTTTTTCTTTGGGATTTGTTTGGGAATGATCTAGATGATGTTTATTTCACCTAAGAATCATTTTACAAGCAATGGATCAATTAATCATGGCAATTCAAAACAACTCCTATTTAAATGCACACACCTATGAATGCTTTAATAATTTTAATTGGAAAGTTTTTGTTAACCCTAATACTGATGATTTGGATCTTAATAACCTTGGATTAAAGTTTTGGGATGTTACAACGATGTTCAAGTTACTTTGCCGAACTTAGGCATGATTTATATGTGACAAGAAATCGAATAACTTTCACATATTATCACATAACTTTGAATTTAAACAATGGTTTCATTCATTAATGAATATATCATTAAGTTGGGTATTTTAAGGCATTTTTAATGTTTTACAAATGTTCATGCATTATCAATTAGTTTCAAACAACAAGTATAATTCACACATAATCAAACAAGATATGAACACGAATAGAAATCATTCATAAAAGTAGAACAACCGTTTGTTACAAACTCATATGAATAACCGTCTCACAAAGTGTGAGACACACTTAAGAAGTTCACAATCTTTTGATTACAATAATCATCCTAAAACATAAACTAAATGATAAATGTTGAGGGAGAGCGTCGTTGGCCATCATCATCATGCTCGCCATCAACACGCAACGTCACCTCCTCTCCAGCAAGCACCTCTCATGCAGAAGGACCTGTTTTCCGCAAAACAGAATAAGTATCAGATATAGTTAACACTGCAAATGTGTTTGCAAGATTATAACATTTATAAAACTGTATATCAAATATATACCTTTGTCATCGATGACCTCTCCGGTGATTGGTTCAACCTTTACATTCCTGAAACATAATATGAACTCCTGGAAATCTAATGTTTCTGTATCACCACTCATGATGCTACTCCGGACATGTCCTTCATAGCTGGGAGGCAACGATCGAAGCAGTACGCCTATCGCAAATGGATCATCCATCTAGTAATCCACGAAGTAAATCAGTCTCATGTGTGCATCAAGCATGCGCTCCAAGTGACCCTTCAGACATGTATGCTCCTCCATCTGTATGGGAAGGAACTCTCCAAGCAGCTCGTGCTTCCACATGCGCACATGGCCTATGAACTCTTCTCTCAGCTGATCCACCATTGAATATGGGTCAAGATCACCCATGAGCGGATGGAGTTCATCCACCATCCCATAACGCATTATTATCTGAATGTAGGTGGACATATCTTGACGACAGTAGCGGTCTGCCAGCTCTTGTGTGGTCTCATAGTGGTCTGGCTCAGTCAAATCCATCGTGCAGTGTATGTATTCTACCACATGATTCCTAGTAAGGAGATCATTCAGGCGCACAAGCCAACTAGGGAAGTTGGATCCATCAAGTCTAAGTTTCTCACCCTTTACCCATTCCTCAATGACAAAGTAAGCTTCACGGTGAGACATCTCTACATTTATAATTGCAAAAGGATTTTAGAGTAAGTTTATAATTAAATGAGTTAATAGTAACTCCACTCAGAAACACCTATCCCCATAAGGGTTCCTAGTGATAACATGACCCCTATCAGCCACATCTCCCCCGATCATCAGGGTCATCAATGTGGGTTCAAGGGTGGACGTTAAACGTCGGTCACATCATTCATGCGACTCGTGCTCGATCTTTCTACCATCCGTGTTCCGAGGCCATGTCTGTACATGCTAGGCTCGCCAACTCAACCTTAGCGTATTCACTGTGCAACATGGCTTACACCCACTGTATGCGAACGTAGATATGTCTGACACCCGATCATCACGGCCTGCCTCATACCGAAGAACTTTCCTGGTGGTGCACACTAAGGGGGAACACGATCATTGGTAATTTTAACAGGGATCATCTTATTAGGCTACCGTCGAGTATCTAATACTAGCACACAATAAGATATACAAAAAATAACATTGAATGTAAATGCTATGTGATATGGTCCTTCACGTCGCGATCTCCATCCGTCGTCACCGGGTTCCGGCGCCAGGGTTTTGGCGCCGTAGACACCAGGGTACCGGTGTCATTCCGGCGTGGTAGTCCGTCACCTTCATGACTATCTACTACTACATAACATAAGGTAATCGCTTTACCTTTGCCACAACCATATCACAAAGCAATGCCCCCCTGCAAAACAAAGTTAGACGCCTCTACTTTATCTTTGCATGTTTTACATGGCTGAATGGGCTTTCACACAAGAACCGTTCTTACCTATGAACTTTTAGCACAATGTTGATCAAGTAGTTGTCTATACTACACCCCTTTCGAGGCCCTCCGTTGCAAATGGTATACCAACTAATGCGAGAGAGACAGACAACCCCCTAAGCCACTTTATACGGTACAAGCCGTATGTCAAGCATGGACCAGTCTCGCAAATGAACGCGTAAAGTCGGTTGGGGGCCGCTTCATCAAGCATTACTACGGTATACACAAGTACACGTGTGAGGGTAACAACTAAAATATCAACGCCCACACGCTACATCTCGTGTGTTCTACCTGTACTAGCATTACTACGCATAGATCTAGCTCTGATACCACTGTTGGGGTTCCGCATATGAAAACAATAAAATTTTACCCTATGCCCCTAAACCCCTAAAGCTGCCAGGACTGATCGATTAGTAATACAGTAACGGGAGGGGCTTTTCGCAAACTTACCCTTGAAGACCGAAAAGCGTTATCAACGCTCAGGAGAGCGTGGTTGATGTAGATGAGCCGAAGCCGACCTCAAGGTCGTGATGAAGTCCTTGCGCTCCTTGGCTCCAAGGACTTGAGTTCCTCAAGTGCAACACCTCGCGGGGAGTTACACACGTCCGGTGCCTAACGATGACTCCCACTTCCCGATCCAGCAGCAGTTGTGGAAGTAGAGCTCCCGGATCCGAATCCCGCAGCGCGACGGCGCTCCGCGGTGAAGATGTCTCTCGTTCGGGCAGTCCAGACTTGGGACCACGGTCACGAGAGAGAGAGGGAGAGGGAGAAAATATCAATTAGAGGTCCTCCCAAAAGTGAGAAGACCTTTATTGATTATTGGTGTATTTTATTTGGCCAAATACCCCTACTATATATAGGGGGAGGGGAGGTACTACCTCCCTAAAAGTCCCGGGGTGGGACTAGAAGAGAGGAAGGGGGAGGGGAGGCTACCGGCCACCTAGTGGGCCCCACGCGGGGGGGCTAGGCCCAGCCGGCCACCCCTTGCCCCTTCTCCCTCTCTCCTTTCCCTAATGGGCCCTCTCCCCTCCGAGAATCGGCCCATTAATCATTTGACCATTTAAATTGAATTTTCTCTTTATTAAATAATTATGAATAAATGATTAAATCAATATTCAACATTCATTCACATATTATTCAACCTCCGTGGTTATGGAACACATCCACCTCCACTCTGGACATCCTCCGGACTTACCGAAACCCTTCCGATTTTCTCTCTACTATTCATCGACGATTCCACCGATCCTATAAACACTCTCTAAGCATCATCAATCCCTTAAGCGTGATACCCCACGGTTCGGGAACACTCCAGACATGGTCGGGACACTCCCGCACCAATGATCGACAGAGGGATCTGGATGGCCATGTGACCCCTGTGCGTTCCACGAAGATCTTTCGTCGTTTGAACCGAGACAGTCGTGTCTTATTCCCTTTGTCACTCGATACTTGCATTTCCCGAGATCTGGTCAATGACATCACCATGTCGTGTTCAATCTCATTACCGAACAATGCTACTTGACTCATTCCGACAAGTGATATCCTCGTGATCAAATCACACGCTACGCAGCTATTGGATATAACTTCTCCGAGTGGACCCTTTAAGTATCTTCCCATCACATGGATGGATAAATCCCGGTCTTGACATATATTTCCTCTACGGTTTCCTCCGAGTACCCGAACACACCTTTATAACCACTGTATTACCAAGTGGCGCTTGATGCTATCTAAGAACTGTCGGGAGACAGTGATTGATATAGCCTCACGGTCTAAGGAATAGTCTACGAGGATCCATTTCTAATCATCGTAACTTGAACTTCGTGACATGATCGGGCCACGATATTTAGGTTGGGTATTGGTTCATCATCTCATTCTCGGAATGAGATGACTCCATTTCCAACTGGCATAAATGCCACATGATCAGCAAACATGATCATCTGTTGACCAATGAACCAGTGACTAGAGTTTCACTGGGAACCCCTGGTTGTTTGTATATCACACGTGTATTGATGTTTCCACTCAATACAGCTATAGAATGATATAAAACTTAATCATAAACTATATGAAATATGATAATAGTCCTTACTACTATTTGTCTCTAGGGCATATTTCCAACACTTCCTTGTTAGGTACATCAACAGCCAAATGCTCCATCGTATCAAAGAAGGCTGGGGCATATATCAGGTCAAAAGCTTACACAAGATCTCTGTCAAGTCCTTTTTAAGATCTTTTCCAACTCTTCTATCCAGAGCCTTACTATAGATTTACCTAAAGAATGTAGCTACCAAAATCTGCAAGCACCTTGTAAATCTGGATGGTCACAAAAGCTTTAACTATTTCTATGACGACCATCGAGCCGAGTCGTTGCAGAAGGAAACATTTCTTGTAGTGTAGGTCCTCTTCTTCTCGACTCATCTCTTGAGTCTCTCTTGCCTTGCGGGCTTGTTCTTCTTGATACCAAGGTGGCCCTTGGGGTTTTTGCGTCTCTGTACCACGTCTAGTGACAATGTTAGTAGAAACATTATTAAAATTACCTTGGTTCAAAATCAGAGTTTGAGTTTCAATTATTTGATCGCATTGTGTTTTAACCATACTCAAGTATTTATCCAAATGCTTCATGGCATGTCCTAAGTCATCAAAGACTCCAGTTAACTCTTTTATATTCTTTTCTTGAGTCATTAGATGTTTATAATATTTCTCATAGAACTGTTTTTGTTGATATTCAAACTTCTACATTACAAGATTTATTTCATCTTCCATTACATAAGCTTGAAGAATGTCAACTTTATTTCCTTCAATAAGTTCTGAAGCTATTCCTTTTTCTTTCATGGACTTTTTAACTTCAGGCATAAGATCTTGGGGTATGTGAAACATACCTTTTCGTGCTTTAACATCCTCAACATGATTGTATTGTTCATCATTGAAGGATCTTACCTCGAAAAGCTTAACACATTTTGGCAACATTAAGTTGCAAATATCTCCCCCTACAGATAAGTCAATCATTTCTTTTATATCATCATTAATCCCATTATAAAAATATTGGATAATTAAATGCTCATGGAAACCATGATTCGGGACTTTCATACTCATTGCATAAAATCTATTCCATGCCTGATAAAAGTTTTCTCCAACTGTTTGAACAAAGTTTGTAATACTATGTTTAATCTGGATGATTTTTAGTAAACACGAAATATTTATGCATAAACTCTCGGATGCAATCTTCCCAGCATTTTATAGTGTGATTGGGTAATGATTATAACCAAGTAAACGCGTTATCTTTTAGAGACCAGCAAAAAAGTTTAAGGAGCACAAACTCTATTGGTAAACTTGCTGGTTTAAGAGTACCACAAAGGTCATAGACCTTTGTCAAGTGATCACTAGGATCTTACTCTTCTTTTCCTGCAAAACAATTTCTTTCATCATTTAAATTAGCTCAGGATATATTTTAAAGAGTAAAATGCACCGCTAGTCCTATAAGTTTGACGGGAACCGTATGCAGGTCCCAATTCTTTGAAGTTGTCCAGCGGTAGTCCTAAATCGCAGTAAGTTGCATAGATCAGGTCCTGTACCGGTTTGACCGCCCTTTGACCGATGCCACGTTGGAAGCATCTGTTGTGGCGGGAAAGTTCCCGCTAGAAACGGTTTGGTAAATTGCATTCAGCCCCCTGCTTGTATATAACTGACAGGATATGAGTCCTTCTTCCTCCTCATCTCATAACTCTATCTCCCCTTCTCCTCATCTGCCATGGCTGCGAGCTCCAGGTCGTCCAACAAGTCGCTGGCGTCAGTTCGATGGCGAGCAATCACTTCCGCTCGTGAAGTGTGATTGTTGCGGCTGGAGGAGAGCGATTCGGCTCGTTTCACAGTCAGAGGCAAATCCGGGCAGGGTGTTCTTCAAGTGCACAAATCATAGGGTGAGGCAATGTAGTTCATCAAGTGTTCTTCTGGTTTGTTTGGTTTTTTTGACAATTTCTTCTTTGAGTTTTCAGAGGGGTGGACCAAATGCACATCCTAGATCTGATTTCTGCGATTTCTACTACTGGATTGAAGAATATGTGGAGCTTTTGCTGCAAAAGGGAGTAGAAATATCAAGCGGCTCTCTAGATGAGCTTGTGATGCTTGGTTGTGAGCTAATGCTCTTAACTGAGCAAGCAGTGAAGAAGAAACACAACAAACAGGACCTTCAGCTTGGTAATCCATAGAAACAGGAGAGGGAAGAGAAGAAGCACAGGAGCATCGATGAGGCCATTACTCTTTTGGAAATGAAGCAACAGTTAAAGAAGTTAGTAGAAATAGCAGAGAAGATCTTGTATGTGTGTGTGCTAATCTTGCTTGTGTGTTTGTATCTAGGCTGGAAAAAATGATCTTGCTTGTGTGTGTGCTGATCTAGCTTGTGTGTGTGCTGATCTAGCTTGTGTGAAGCAAACTGAAATGAAATTGCCAAATTTGAGTTAAATCATGAGTCACAAAAACATGAGACAGTGAATAATATAAGAGAGTACTGTCACATTAGCATATCATCATGGATATGTTTTTGATAGACAATAACATTAGGAGTATCATCATAGAGGTGCAAATAAACCTATAGCAACATCACAACATGCATGAGGTTTATGTCAACACCTCTAGCCTTTTTATAGATTCAAAAGGCAAACAATTTTTTGTCCAAAATAGTACTCTCCAAAATATATGTACCAACAGCTGACTGTTGTTCACTTCCCCTTCTTCTTTGCAGCCACAACTGCCTTCTCCTTCTTCTTTGTAGCCACAACCATCTCTTTCTTTTTCTTTGCAGCCACGGCTGCCTTCTCCTTCTTATTTGTAGCACCATTGCTTCTATTGGCCCTGGGTAGTGGCAATGCATCTCTGCTACTAGCAATGAAGCTAGACTCAGTCAGAGGAGGTGCTACCACCTGAGATTGTTGTGTAGGTGCAACCTAATATTAATAAGGGAAGGAGGACTATATTATGAAATATTTTTGCAATAATTAAGTGAGAAGGAAGCTAGTAGCATGGCACTCACAGTTTCTAGCAGTTTATCTAGCATGGACGTTTGACTACACTGTGTACCAAGATCATCAAATAGTTGCAGCTACAAACCATCAAGACATATTAGCAGCACAGTTGCATCGTATAAAGCAATGCAAAAGGTAGAGAAAACACATGTACCTGACTTGAAGAAAATCTTCTGACTTGCAGCTTTGTTTTTGGTGGCATGACTCCTTCTTCTACTACTGATTCAGATTCAAGAACTACATCAGGCAATGGAATTTCACCTCTACCAAGATCAGGGCATTTTCTTTTGTTGTGTTCTGTAGATGAACAAACACTGCAGTGTTGTATTGCTCCATGCCTTGTCAATCTCCCATCTAGTTCCTCAGGTGTTCTTCTTCTTTTGGTTGGAGGCCTACCAACTGCTTTTGTGTACACGGGTGGCAGAATTGCACACCCATTTGTGTTTTCCCACTCTGTTGTATCTCTACATGGCTTGATCACCTCAGCATATGCTAGCTTGAATGATTCAATGCTGTAGCAATCATGAACAACAAATTATGCACTTGTTCTGTTCTGCCTGAGACAAGAAATGCCATGTTGGCAAGGTATGCCAGTGAGCTGCCACTTCCTGCAACTGCACTCTTTCTTGAGTATATCAACTTGATACTTGCCAACAGCATAAAACCCCTTGCCAGCTGGTAATGCAGTATAATTGTTGGACAAGTCCACAAGCTTTGCTACTTTCTTTCTAATCTTAGGGCAAACAGTGCCACCCATCTCATCCACTTCTTCATTCTTACTATAATATCTAGTCATGACTTGATTTTTGACCTTTTCAAACATGCTAAGTATAGGCATCTTTCTTGCATCCAGAATATATCTACAAAATGAGTATTGCAAGTCACAATTAGCAAGAACAAGTGAATGATTGTTGCAAGTCACAATTAGCAAGAACAAGTGAATAATGTGATACTTACTTGTTGAAAACTTCACATGTGTTGTTAAGTAGAAGATCACAGTTTGGCAATTCACTAAAATGTGCCCTGCACCATGCACTAGGCTCAATTGCCTCTAGGCAGTCATATGCTTCTATGTTCAGGTCCTTCATCTCATCCATATTCTTCTTCCACTCTGTCATGTTATAAGATCTTGCAATTGCCCATAGCTTGTTCTTCAACACATGTCCCTTAAACTGCTTGTTGAAATTCTGATACAGGTGCCTCACACAAAACCTATGTTGTGAATTTGGAAATTCAGCTGCCACTGCATTTATCAATCTTTTCTGCCTATCACTCATTATGGTCCAGGGAGCTGTATTTGATATGCCTAAATCCTCCTTCATTGTTTGCAGAAACCACAACCATGTTTTGGTATCCTCTACTTCTACATAAGCCATGCAAATGGGGTAAATACAATCATTTGGGTCAACATCTACTATTGTGAACAATTGTCCACCAAATTTGGTTTTTATGTGACACCCATCTATGCAAATTATAGGTCTACAAGCAGCCAAAAATCCTTTCTTGCATGCATACAAAGAAAAGTACAAGGAACTGAAATGCCACTCCTTTAGCTTGATGAATACACTACTCCCAGGATTTGATCTCCTTACCTCTGTAGCATAGTCCCACAACATGTTGAATTGTGCCTCTTCATCTCCATGGATCTCTTGCATTGCCAATCTTCTTGCTCTCCTAAGTTTTTCTTTAGAAGGAGTCATGTTGAAGTCCTTCTGCACTGTATTTGCAAAGTTTTCTAATGACATTTTCATATTTGCCCTAAAAGTATTCACATAATGCTTGGCCAAATAGTTTGATGTGAAAACTTTTTCAGTTTCCACACTCTCTCACATGTGTGGGTACCAACATATCTCTTCACAATAAAGCACTCTTTGCTGCTATCTGGTGCTGCAAAAATGAACCATGAACAATCAGGATCTCCACAATGAGCTCTAATTCTTTGCAAGTCATTCTTCTCATACTTCACCATAGTTCTGTTTTGGATACTGTACTCACTTAGTGCTTTTCTAAGAACACCAAAATCTGGAAATTTCATACCAATTCTGAACTCTGGTGATGTCATGTCCTCAGGTCTGAAATTAGTGAACTTGATAGGCTTCCCTTGCTTTTTGTTTGGCTTGCTCTGATCTGGGCCTTCCTCTTCATCATCTGAATCTGGCAGCTCCAACTCATCTGTCTCATAGTCACTATCTTCTAACTTCTCTATCTTCTTCTTCTCTCCCTCTCCTGCATCTTTGTCCACCCACTCATCATAAAGATCATCATCATCCTCAATATCATTGTCACTGTCTACGAAATTAGAATCATCTAAATCTGAGGGGAACACAACTGCAATTGGAACTTCTTCCTCTTCTACTCTCTGTCTTCTAACTCCTTTAAATGCACCAGCAGCTGGACTTGTGCCTGTGCCATTTCTCTTTGAGCTCTTCATGGGGCTTAACACTGCTGGCAGTGGTGGAGAACCAACAATTGCAACATCATCTAAATTGAGATGGTCAAACAGATGAGGCTGATCAACATATAGTACAAAATGCTGAAATTTTGGCACAACCACAATCATGTTCAAAGTATCTCTGTCACAGTCCACTATCCGCAATCCATTGTCCAATCCCATCCTAGGTAGCAGCCAGTAGATAGAACGAAGCACTGGATTGTGTCCTAGTTGTTGCACAAAATCTTCGATCCATAGTGGCGACCAGGTATCTACCTCACACCCATCAAAGAAATATGTTCTTCCATCTACATAACACTTGTTGCTGCCTTCTCCACAAAAGAAACCTCCATGGTTCATCTCTACTGAGAAGAATAGCTCATTCGGACCTACCAATCAAAAGAACAAACAAATCTTAGAAAATCAAACCTAAACATGTTGTGCAATGAATATTACGATGAGTAACCTCAAAAATGAGATCTAATCAAGGTTCAATCGACAAAAACACGAGATTTTGGTCAAAACTAGATACAGCTAGGGTTTCTGAACATACCATAGGCTGGTAGTGGCTCGCCGGCGGAAAATTTAGAACGACAGGTGGTTTGCCAACGTGTCGCATGTCCTACGTAGCACGGGTCAAAGTTCGGTTAGACCGTTTTAGGACTACCGCTGCACAGCTTCCAAGAATTGGGACCTGCATACAGTTCCCGTCAAACTTTTAGGACTAGCGGTGCATTTTACTCTATTTTAAATTCCTGGCCTTCAAGCTCAGGACAAACAATATGCATTTTTCTTAAGTGCCTAGATGGATTCCCATATTCTCCCAATGGTAGCTCGGGCTCTTCGGCCCCCTAGGTGATGGTTAAGTATGCCATCAAAGAAATCAAACTGTTCACATCTACAGTACGTGAGTTAGAAAATCTTTCAATAAATTCTGGGAGCCATTTAGTTCGAATACGGTCAATATACGGAGGTAAATAAGTTTTTCTAGATCAAGTAGTACCTTTGTCTTCAACGGAGATCACGGATGGTGTCAACAATCACTTATATCAAGAAATAACACTTAGCGCTTATCTTGTAGCACCCCGGGAAAACCACTACTAGAAAATTGCTTGTTATCTTATTTTCCTTCATCATCATGATATCATCATGCATCATCATGCTCATCATGCCACCCTGCATGGAACCTATTATTAAATCATTGCAATCAAATTGTTACACTTGTGTTTGGTTCTTGATATCTGAATTTGAGCTTGACATTGCTTCCTTCCTACTTTAACCTCCCTCTATTCTAGATCTAGTTGGTGCCATTTGATATGGAACCATAATGTCCAAATTCTATTACTTGAGTCTTGCCATTTTTATATTTGTCAAAATGCCCAAATTGAGTTGGGCGCATCATCTCTTAAATTCTATTTATCACTAACTTGCAAATCTATCTAGTCCTTATGTGTTGGGGGATACCCCTGGGTAGGGTCACGCCGGGGTATAAAGGCCGAGTTAGCCGAGGTTCGGCAAGGCTAAAGCCGATGCTGGTCGGGTCACTTCAAGGCAGGCCAAATCACGGGGTAACCCGGACCAGGGGACATCCACCTAACTAGGTCTCAACCGACTTAAGCCGTAAGTCGGACAGGCGTATTTAACTTGTATGCAGGAACGGGTGTGACCGGATCAACTATGATCCGGGTCATGTCTAGCTTCTAGGAGAAGGAAGGAATCTAGCTGGTCAAAAGAAGCCCCGGTATGCACTGCATGAGTGAAGCGGACAGGGGCAGGACCACTGAGGCGTGGCCGACAGAGGTGACGACGCCCATGTCGGCTGACGCGGGCGCCGCAGAGGCTCACGTAGCCTCTGCCTATGTGACGTGGGGGAAAAGCACCCCGGTCGGTTTGCTATTTTGGGAGGAGGCATATTCCCTAGAATATGCCTCCACGTATGCCCTAAGTGGAGACCCAGCCACCCCTATATAAGGAGGTCTAGGGACTCTGTAGTGAGGGATGGGCTATTCTGATTGGTTTTAGGTTCTAAGGGTTGATCTCTAGTTGGTCTTGTACGAGTTAACTATGGGTGAGAGTAAGAGAGTTCCTTCTTCCTCCTCTCGTCAATACAGCTCTAGGAGCACTTGTAACCTTGGAAGTGAATCAAATACGAACCTTCTGTGTGGGGAATCACCTCACTATCCCTCCCTGGATTCCCCTAGCGCTATTAGTCCCCACCTTTAGCCTATCCATGGCATCTACCGTGACACCACCACGACAGTTGGCACCCATCGTAGGGCTAGCGGCGCTAGCAGGGGTGAAGATCCGGACGGGAAACCTCATCGGCACCGTGACGCGCATCGCGTTCAGCGCTTTGGAGCGCTGGACTTCATCAGCGACAACGCTGGCTGCTTCGGCACGCGCCCGCTTCCACGCAACGGCCTCTTCGTCAAGCTCGGTGCGCACAAGGTCTACGTTGTTGTGGACGTATCATGTGTTCATCCGTGGCACGTCGTCGAGGCAGGGGAGCCACCCCTTAGCGTGGTTCACGGGGCGCGTATCACTCACTCCCCGGACCGTGCTAAGGTGATTATGACTGCGCCAGGTGCAGGCGCAAGCAAGGATCCGGCACCAGATCCAGAGGTAACACCTAAGGCACCGAGGAAAAGTAGAGGTCCACCACTAGAGAGGCCTGAGAAGCTATGGATAGCTTGGCAAACCCGGTAGCAGCAGTGGTAGATCCGGCTCAGGCACAGGCTGAGCTAGAGGAAACTAGGCAAAAAATTCTAGGAGCGAAAAAGATAGCTGCAGCTCAGCAGTCGTTGAACATGACGTTGCGTGAGTACGCAAAGGCAAATAAAGTAAATGCTGTAAAAGTGAAGGGGAGAAATCTCATAAGTGAAATGAACAAAGAGGGTGACACTAGGATTGAGGAGTCAGAGAACTGTTTGTCCGTGGGTCCGTCTGATGCACGACAAAAACCTCAGAGCAGCGGATGCAGCTGCGTCCGAGTTAGAGGGTCTAACGGGTGAAGCCCGTCAGAGACAGCAAGATAGGGTTAATGAGTTGGTTCGGATCGCGAACAGGCAAAATGAGGAACTGCTCAGGGAAAACCTGGAGAGAGCTGGGGCCTCCAAGATCGTTCATTCGGCGATGGGTAACCCGGAGAAATCCGCTGGAGCCGCATCGTCTCCTCATGGTGGTCCTAGGAGAGAGGAGGTAGTAACCTCGGCCAGGAGAAACAAGCAGATTGTTCCGTATGACCCGACAAGGGCAAGAAAAGCAAAAGAGGTACAGAGAAATGACGATCGACGAAGTGTGAGCCGAGGTGAAGCTGGCCGAGGTAACCGTGACAAAGGCAATGTCGGTCAAGGAAACGCTGTGAATCGCAATGCCGGACAGCGTAACTCGGCAGGACAACCGCAACAGCGGAATATACCAAGGCAAGAGCAAAGTGCTGGCCGAGGTATACAACAGAGGGATGTGCAACGAGAGCGAGACCGGTATAACAATGGAGATCGGAAATGGTGAATGCAGGATACCCAAGGCCGGACTATCATGTGATAGGGTCGAGATTGGGAAGGTGGATCTGATGCTTGGGACGCCAGGTTGAAACTGGATCGACTGTATAGGTTGGAGAAGATTGAAAGTCAAGGTCCTCCGGGTCCTGCGTGTTTTGGACCCCGGATCATGAAAGAGCCACCGGTACCTAACTTCCAGTTACCCAGAGGCACAAAGACGTATGACGGTAGCACTAAGCCGGAGGATTGGTTGATAAACTATGCTAGAGCTGTAAAGATTGCTATAGGCAACTTGCGATGGGCTGTGAGATACGTACCCTAGATGTTGGAGGGGCCAGCAAGGGTATGGTTGAACAATTTGCCGCCCGGGAGTATTAACTGCTGGATCGATTTTGAGGAAATGTTTATCAGCAATTTCTCAAGTACGTATCAGAGGCCAAATAGGCCACAGACCCTAGCTATGTGTAAGCAAAGACCAAACGAGACAGACCGGGAGTTCTTAACCCGGTGGTGTACCGTGCGAAACTCGTGTGAGGGTGTGATAGAGTCACAGGCCATAACATGGTTTGCGCAGGGGTGTAGGTATGCAAGCGAACTGTGGCAGAAGTTGCAAAGGAAAATGCTAACCACTTTGGCAGAAATGATCCGGATCGCTGATTTGTATGCTCTGGGTGATCCGACTCAACCTAGGCTCGTGTCAAACAAGTCGAATGAGGAGTAATACCAGAGAGATGGAGCCGGATCATTCCGGAGGAATGATTACAGAGGTAAAAGAAGAGACGACAGACCGGATCACCGGTACAGTTCGCAACAAGTTGCAGCTGTGAATCAAGATCAGCCCGGAACAGGGAGCAATCAACGTCAGAAAACTAGAGGGCAACAATGGACACCAAGGAATGATGGCAAGAAAACTTGGACGCCAGAGCAGAAGAAACAGTGGCAAGAAAAGAAGGACCGTCTGAGGTACACTTATGAGTCGATGTTGGATCAGCCGTGTAAATTTCACACGCCGAATCCGAGTAACCCAGCGGGTCATACAACGAGGTAATGTGAGTGGATGTGTAAGATAGAACAAGGTGGTTCGAGGAATGCTCAGGCACCCCGGAATGATCAACCTGGGCACGAGTTACCCCGGCAGCAATTGCTCTCCGGAGCAAACACACAACAGCTAATGTTGCCTCCCCCTCCGCTGAGGTATGATAATCATGAGAGAAGGGATGCAGTGCATCAAGTAGAGAACCAGAATCAACCGGATCAGAGGTACCTCGGAAATGAGGGGAGAAATGAGTACAGGGAGCATCATCAGAGTTACTGTGTATTTACCATAGAGGAAACCGATAGAAAGAGCTTGCAGCACCGACATATGGAGGTCAATGCGGTAATGCCAGCGGTGATGAGGTATATGCCTTGGTCAGACCAGGAAATCACCTGGAACATCAAAGATCATCCCAAGCTTATGCCGAGTCCTGGCTCATATGTGTTAGTGCTAGACCCGACATTCATTGGGCCTAACATCAATGTGAGGTTCTCCAAGGTACTGATTGACAATGGCAGTAGCATTAACATCATGTACGCAGATACAATGCTTAAGTTGGGTATCTCGGAGAACATGCTCCAAGATACAAGGACAACTTTCCATGGTATTGTGCCAGGAATTTCTTGTGAGCCCATAGGCAAAGTCCGGGTTGACGTGTTGTTCGGCAATAGAGATAATTGCCGAACTAAGAATTTGGAGTTTGAGGTGGTGAATTTGGAAAGTGCGTATCACGCGTTACTCGGAAGACCAGCATTGAACAAGTTCATGGCGAGCTGTCACATCAGTTACTTGAAGATGAAGTTGCCCGGGCCAAACGGAGTGATTACCATTGCTGTAGATTTCCGACGTTCCATTGAGTGTGCCTCAGCCGGGTCTAACCTAGCTGAATCACTCATGATCGCGCAAGAGAAAATAAAAATCCAAGAGGTGGCGGCATTAGCTCATTCCGCGCAGCAGTATATGCCGGCATTGAGTAAGCCGCATGGTAGCGTTTCGTTCCAAGCCACAAAGGATACTAAGAAAGTGCCTGTTGATGACATGTTCCTAGAGCGCACCGTAACAATTGGTGCCGGATTGAGTGATAAATAGGAAAGCGAGCTCGTCAACTTCCTCCGTGAGAATCAGGATATTTTTGCTTGGTCCACACAGGACTTGCAAGGTGTTTCGAGGGAGTTGGCCGAGCACTCTTTGAACGTGAGACCCGGAGCGAGGACGGTGAAGCAACCTCTCCGTCGCTTCGCCGAGGATAGGAGAAAAGTCATTGGAGATGAAATAGCTCGGTTACTAGCAGCAGGATTTATCATGGAAGTACTTTACCCGGATTGGCTATCTAATCCGGTGCTGGTGGAGAAGAAGAAGGATGATCCGAATGTGGCAATGGTTTGGCGTATGTGTATCGATTACACGAACCTGAACAAGGCGTGTCCAAAAGATCCATTTCCACTGCCGAGGATAGATCAGGTCATAGACTCAACTGCTGGATGTGAACTGTTGTCATTCATTGATGCATACTCTGGTTTCCACCAGATACCTCTGAATCCGGATGATCAAACAAAGACTGCATTTATCACCCCGTATGGGGCTTATTGCTATCGCACCATGCCGTTTGGTTTACGTGTCACGAGGGCAACGTACCAAAGATGTATGCAGAAATGTTTGCACGACCAAATAGGTCAAAATGTACAAGTGTATGTGGATGATGTGGTTATCAAGACCAAGGAAAGCAAAACGCTCCTTGACGACATCAGGCAGACATTCGTGAACTTAAGAAGGTTCCGAATGAAGCTTAACCCGGAAAAATGTACCTTCGGTGTCTCGGCTGGAAAATTACTCGGATTTCTCGTCTCTACCCGAGGTATCGAAGTTAATCCAACTAAGATCCGGGCCATTGAACGAATGGAACTGCCGAAGTGTCTTAACGATGTCCAGAAGTTCACTGGTTGCCTGGCATCGTTAAGTCGCTTTGTATGTTGGTTGGGAGAAAAGGCATTGCCTCTCTACCAACTCATGAAAAAGTCGGATAAGTTCGTTTGGACGCCACAGGCCGATGAAGCCTTTGCCCACTTAAAAAAGATGGTATCCATTACACCAGTGTTAACCTCTCCACTATCAAAGGAGCCAATGTTGCTCTACATAGCCGCAACCAACCGAGTTGTAAGTGCAGTGATTGTGGTAGAGAGCGACGAAGAGGGTAAGTCGGTGCAAAGGCCAGTGTATTACTTGAGCGCGGTATTATCTGCCTCAAAGCAGAACTACCCACACTATCAAAATGTGGCATATGGTGTCTATATGGCAGCTAAGAAGTTAAAGCATTACTTTGAGGAGCATCCCATCAAAGTAATATGTGAAGCTTCCATATCCGAGATAATGAGTAACAAAGATGCGAGTGGCAGAACTGCAAAATGGGCAATCGAATTAGCTCCCTATGCGCCACAATATGACAGAAGAGAAGTAATCAAGTCTCAGGCTGTGGCCGACTTTTTTGTGGACTGGGCCGAGGTACAATATGAACCACCGCCACCAGATCCGAACTACTGGAGGATGCATTTTGACGGGTCAAAAACAAAAACCAGGCTAGGCGCCGGAGTTGTGCTTACCTCGCCAAAGAAGGACCAGCTGAAATATGTGTTGCAGATCCATTTCGCGGCATCGAACAATGTCGCTGAGTATAAAGCACTTGTGCATGGGCACAAAGTGGCAAAAGAGATTGGGATACGTCGGATCCTATGCTTTGGCGACTCGGATTTGGTAGTACAGCAAGTGTCGGGACTGTGGGACGCCCTTGATCCAAACATGGCACTGTACAGATTTCATGTGCAGAAGATATCTGGTTACTTTGAGGGATGTGAATTTCACCATGTACCCCGGGTGGAAAATGAGGCTGCCGACATGTTGTCAAAGCTCGGGTCAACCCGACAAGCAATCCCACCGGGTGTAGCATTGGAACACCTCAGAAAACCGTCTATTAGGTCGTTCCTAGGAACCGACTCAATCTATGTCCCGGAAGATACAGAATCCGGAGCTGTGCCCATGGACATTGACATCGGAGGTACTGCGTGAAACCCGGGGACTGCCTCAGCAAACCCGGGGACTGCCTCGCAGGACCCGGGGACTGCTCAGCGTGATCCGGTTGAAGTTATGCCGACGGATCAGATGGAAATTGATGAGGATGTGTTCCCTGTGCGAGCAACACCAGCTTGGGCACTGCCTATATTTCAGTTCCTGAAAGATGGAACGTTACCCACTGAGGAGGTGTTATCCAGGCAAACTCAGAGGAGAGCAAAGGCATACACAATCATCAATTCTGAGCTATACAAACAGAGTGTGACCAATGTCCTCCAGCGATGCGTTGACCCGGAAGAAGGGCTTGACATCCTCCGAGATATACATCAAGGGGAGTGCAGGCATCATGCCTCGTCCTGAGCCTTGGTGGCAAAAGCTTTCCGACATGGATTCTACTGGCCAAGTGCCTTAGAACAAGCAGAAGATCTGGTGAGAAAATGCAATGGTTGTTAGAGGTATGCTACCAAGACACATATGCCAATGTCGGAACTCAAGACCATACCAATCACATGGCCATTTGCCGTATGGTGTTTAGATATGGTTGGCCCGTTCAAACCAGCAATGGGGAATATGACTCACATTCTGGTCATGGTGGACAAATTTACAAAATGGATCGAAGTGAAGCCTATAAGAAAATGTGATGGAGCTACGGCCGTAACATTTCTCAAAGACATCATCTTGAGATACGATTATCCTCATAGTATCATAACTGATAATGGCACAAATTTTGCTGAAGGAGCATTTGCGCGATTCTGCCGGGATAAGAAGATCCGGCTGGACGTTGCCTCGGTAGCTCATCCCGCATCGAACGGACAAGTGGAAAGATCCAACTGATTAGTATTATCCGGGATAAAACCCCGGCTCATTGAGCCGCTGCAAAGATCAGCGGGGTGCTGGATAGAAGAACTACCAGCGGTACTGTGGAGTTTAAGAACAACTCCGAATCGATCAACAGGCTATACGCCATTTTTTTTGGTATATGGGGCAGAAGCTCTATTACCAGCCGACATAGAGCATGACTCGCCTAGGGTCACCCAATACACAGAAGGCGAAGTGCAAGAAGCCCGGCAAAATGATGTTGATCTGCTAGAAGAAGCGAGAGAATTGGCATTGTCCAGATCCGCCATATATCAGCAAAATCTCTGACGCTATCATAGCCGGAAAGTAAGCCCCCGAGTTTTTTAGGAAGGCGATCTAGTGCTCCGGTTGGTACAACGTACTGCTGGCATGCATAAGTTATCCCCCCCATGGGAAGGGCCATTCATTGTGAGCAAAGCATTGCACAATAATTCTTATTATCTTATCGATGCAAAGCCACAGGAAAATAACAAGGCAGACAGGTCCGGCGAGGAATCTAAGCGTCCATGGAATGTAGCTCTACTTCGTCCTTTCTACACTTAGCAGAGAAGTGTATGTATCCGAGTCTCCTCATATGTCGGTATGTATGCCGGTAATGAGCCTATCAATGAAATATTGGCACCTCGAGCAGTAACTCAGGGACTGCCTTAATAATATTTGTTGTCTTTCATTATTTATACGTCAGCGGGAGTAAGTTGTTCTACTTAACTCGGATTAGTAGTGTGTGAGCACCAAAAACCCAACTCTTCGACTTGCTGTTGTCCAACAAGAATTGGCTTCATGGCAAGCAAGAGAACAAGTTTGGAATTGTGTAGCACATGAAAAACGACTAAGGAAAAGAACTTAATCGAGCCAACGTTTGTTTTTCGGACTAACCTTGTATTTACTTTCAAATTATTATGCTGAATTATTTTGAGCTAAGCCTAAAGTTTCTAAGTATTGTTAAAACGATTTTTGAAGCTCGGATTCGTAAGTCATAAAACCGAATCAAGGTAGACACGAACCGAGCCAGAAGATTGGACGAACAAGAAAATGAAACTCGGGGCTACGTCCAAGTTGATCCGGCATAAAAACTTAGTAGCAAAATATCACATGTGTACTGGATACAATTCCACCCGGCATACCAGGGATCTGATAAGTTTTCAAGTGTTTTCACTCAAGGAGCAGCAGGAGGAGGAAGTTCGGCATCATCTTCGCCATCTTCGATATCCGAGGCATCATCCTCTCCATCCTCGTCTGAGCCATCTTCAACGTTCTCAACCTCTTCATCACCAGCGGCTTCCAGGAAGCTCGGTCCCTCAGTCCACTCATGAATGGGAGGATATTCAATGAGGCTGTGGGTGCAAGCCTGGCGCCGAGCTACCCACTCCGGGTCATTAGTCCATTTGGATCTGGTGCGCAGGCGCGTCAGAAGGTTGAGGTCGATCTTCTCGTACCACGTGAGTATGTGGTGAAGAACGGTCTCAGCTGCGGCACGGCAGCGGACTCCCTTCAAAGGTCGAGCTGGGTCTCGATTTCCATCAACTTTTCAGCAAGAACTGCGGTTCCCTCCGGAGTGTCTTCGGCAGGCCAAAACATGTTGAAGACTCGGACTGCAACGTTAAGGAGATCCTTCCATAGTTCTTGATAATTTCCACGCGAGATGACAGGCTGACCAACAGGTCCTCCATGTCATAGGGAATGTCTTCACCGTCAGGAGCAACGGGTGTACCCCTATATCAGCGGAAATTGGCAACGGCGGCGCTCGCAATGGGAGTACCCTCTGGAAATTTGCCTAAAAACGGGACAAGAGAAGTGAGTAATGAAAAGACATGTGAGGTAACCCGGAGAAATATGTCGGATAAGGAAAAGGACTTACGTAAAATGTGGTTGTGGATCCGGGTCAATTCCTTGGTACAATCATCGCATCTTTTGTGGAGCTGCACCAGTTCAGCGTTCGCCGACTCAAGCTTGACATCGGCCTCCTAGAGAAGTTCTCGGTCCTTGGCAATTTGGAGATTGAGGCGCTTGCGCTCTTCGGTGTAGTCCTGGCCAGCCTTTTCAAGCTCGGTTTGGTGCTGCGCTTTCATTTTCTTCATCTCGGCCTTTAACTTGGCAATCTCGTCATCCTTGGTTCGGAGGAGGGCAAGCTCATCGTCTTTCTTCTTGATCTCGGCCTGATGCTGCCCTGCTTGTTCGATAAAATGCATCATCATATTAGGCACGGGCACACTATCTTCCAGCGATACTGAAATAGTTTGTTAACCGGCAAAGACGAGGTATGAATGTTTGCCGAGCCAAGGAGAAAAGGAGATAGAAAGCAAAGCAAGGTCGGACAAAAGTAGCTTACCCTTAATCTGATCCAGATTCTTCCTCATAAGCTTGTTCTCAGCCTCCACCCCAGCTGCGAAAACCGAAGGATGGGTTAGCTCAGCAGAAAAAGATGAAGGAAAACAGAAAAATGTGAAGAAGAGAACTTACCCCTTTTCTCGTGCTCAGCGAGATGTGCATTGTGCTTTGCGAGCAGCATTTTGTGAGTGTCCAGGAGACGCTGGAACTCAGCGCTCCGGCGGTTGGTGGTCACCTGAAAAGAGTACAAAAATTTAGCTTAAGCCTTGTGCTTATTCGAAGTGTACAAGATCCGGGCCAAGTGGAACTTAACCCGGCTCTAGGTGTGTGCATATTCGAAGTGTACAAGATCCGGGCCAAGTGGAACTTAACCCGGCTCTAGGTGTGTGCATATTCGAAGTGTTCAAGATCCGGGCCAAGTGGAACTTAACCCGGCTCTAGGTGTGTGCATATTCGAAGTGTACAAGATCCGGGCCAAGTGGAACTTAACCCGGCTCTAGGTGTGTGCATATTCGAAGTGTACAAGATCCGGGCCAAGTGGAACTTAACCCGGCTCTAGGTGTGTGCATATTCGAAGTGTACAAGATCCGAGCCAAGTGGAACTTAACCCGGCTCTAGGTGTGTGCATATTCGAAGTGTGCAAGATCCGGGCCAAGTGGAACTTACCACGGCTCTAGGTGTGTGCATATTTGAAGTTGTCAAGGAGCTACGTTAGTTTTCTAAGGAGCATCCGGCCGAGTAACAAGTTACTCCCCCGGAGGCTCGGGGACTAATGGTTATATCACTAATATCTACAGCATGCTAAGGAAAAGGTGAAGTAACGTACCTCCATCATCCGACCCACGAGGTTAATCGCCTTAGCGGCTGTATTCATTTGAGCAGAGAACTCGGCGGGACCGAACTTCTCCGGGAGATCGTCGTTGTAGACGAACTTTTCCTTGTTCCAGTTGTTCATAAACTCGATCAAGGTCGGAGGGTATCGCTCACCGCTGAGCATGTGGGACGCCACCAAGCCCTTGGCATGTGCTTCCCTCCTCTCAACCTGAGCAAGGGCCGGGCTGGTGTGCAGAACAAGTTGCTGCACATTAGCTGGCTCGACAGGGGCGTCCTTCGGTGCTGGAGGCTTCTTGGCAAGCATGGACGCGAGTGTGCGCTGTCCAAACTCGACGGACGCTGCCCTGGTGGCGTCAGGGGCTTTCTTGCCTTTGAGCTACTGAGAGGAGGAAGTGGTTGCAGCAGATTTTCCCTTAGGAGCTGCCTGGGTACTTCCTCGCCGAGACTGAGAAGACTCGGACGGCGAGGAGAGGAGCTGGTGCTCTTGTTGCTGGACTTGGTCCTGCTGTTGATGTTCTTGCTGCCGGAGTTGGTGCTGGTGCCGGAGTTGGTGCTGGTGCTGGAGTGGTTGCTGGTGCTAGTGCTGGAGCTGGTGCTAGTGCTGAGGTAGTCTCGGTAGTTGCTGGTTGCAGCGAAGCCGAAGTTGTAGATGCCGCTGCCTCGGCTGGGCCGGTCTCCCCTGCTTCAAGGTTACCCCCCTCTTGACGAGGTGGAATAGAACCCGGAGCAGCCGCAAAACCCTCTCGAATAGGGCTCAGCGGGCATGACTCGTCGTCACGAGGGGGAGAAGGGCTAAGTCGGAGCGGCGAAGAGATGCTAGATGCACTCTGGGGGACCTCCACCGTAGCACTGCCGAATCAAATAATGTTAGAAGAAAAACTAAAATAATGCAAGGAAGAATAAGTTGCAGAGGGAAAAGAGGCTTACGCATCCGAGGTCAGGGGCTCCTTGGGTTTCCGAGCCCTTTGTGCTGGGGTGCCTGCTGGCTTGGAGGCGGTTTTGTCTCCGGACTTCTTTTGCCTTTTGGCAGGCTGAGAAGGTCCGGAGGAGGAACTTGATGCAGCTCCACGCCTCTTCTTTGGCGCTACCGGAACAGGTTCACCCGTAGCAAGGGGAGGGTCCTCGTGGATCTGCCCACCGGGGATAGCTGATGCCAGAAAAGCATAAGAAAGGGGGACAGCGTCAACAGCTTCCATCACCTCGATATCCGAGTCATCTTCATCATCGGGCCAATCTCTAATAGAAGAGAGTTTACCGGTGGGTCGCTTACTCGCGTCGGCCATTGGGAGGAACATCTCCTGGTCCGGTTCTTCCTCGTCCGAGCTTTCCCAGTCAGGCGCACATTCGAGGGTGGGATCGGTACCATCCTCGATAGTTTGCTGAAGGAATTGCTAAGGGAGAAAAACGACAACTGGGGTGTTTCCTTGCTCCTACTGGTTCGATTAAACCTTGGTTTCATAACTGAGGGAAACTTGTTGCTGTGCTCATCATACCTTCCTCTTGGGGTTCCCAACGAGCTCTACATCGAACGACGAGCACATCAAAGATTTTCTGGCGCCGTTGCCGGGGAGTCAAGGACATCTTCACAAGGGGAGTCCCTCATAACCAATCTCTTTACTTTGTTGTTTTTGTTTTGCTTAGTTTTCTTTTTGCTTTGTTTGCTTGTTTTGTTATTCAAAAACACAAAAAAAATAGTTTTACTAGTTTGCTTTCTTATTTCAAAAACACAAAAAATTAAGTCTCCTTTAGTAGTCACCTCTCCCCTAGCGCACCATGTTGATCCCTACATTCACCTTGAAAGACCTTTCAATTGGTAGTGGTTCTATAATTGGGAAAGACAATATTGAAGAATTCTTCAATCATGTTAGTAAGCATGAAGATACTGAGGATAGATCCCTTGCAGAACTTGCCCCAAACTATGAGATTGCTGCAGCTTCTTTAACTCACATGTTAGAAGCTAGGTTTGTTAACCTCAACCCCTTAATGCAAGTAATGTTTCTTAAGCTTAAAGAAATTGAGGACCCTGAAAAGAGGGATTTTATTCTAGAAACTTTGTTTAAGGAGTTTTATGATGTTGCCAAGGAAGCTAGAAAAGTCTTTGAACGTTTCAATATGCTAGGATCATGTGTATATGTTGTTGGTACACGAGAAAAGATGAACAAAACCGAACCTAATGGGGAGGAACCTAAGATACCAATACCCTTTAAACTAGTAGCAATACATGATGCCATAGAAAAGAATCTTGATTGGATTGTTCCTGCAAACCCTTTTGATGAGAATAGTGAACCTAAGAGCATTGAGAGAGGATCCTATAGAACTTATTTGGATGATATACCTTGCCTTGTTGAAAATATTTCTGGTATTGATCTTAATGCTTCTTCATTTGAGAACACTTGATTCTTTCTTTGCTTCTTATGCCTAACTTAAAGGCGTTAAAGAAAAGTACTTATTGGGAGATAACCCAAAAGTTTAGATGAGTCTTGGAAGTTATTACTTCAGTAATAACTGCTCCTTATCCTTTTTATTTGCTTTTTGTGCCAAGAGCAACCTCTAATGAGAGTGAAGTAATGATTGGGAAAGTTGTTGTCCAGAAACAGATTCTTGTGCTTCACCGTAAACGTTTGTGAGAGAGCTCTGTATGTCGGATTGAGCTGTAATGTTTTGTGCTTATGCCCCAGGTTGTTATCTAACTTTTGTTAGTTCAACACTTTTTGATTTGAGCAACAAAAGGTCTTCGAAAAAGTTCGTCTTTACCTGCTGGTCTGTTTTGACAGATTTCTGCCATTTTCTGCATTTGCTTCTCGTGGGTTCCTTCTTGAGTTCTTTTGGGGAATTGAGCTTTTTGAGGGAAGTGCTACAGTAGCTAGTGTTATAATGGAAATTTATTTGGTGTTAGAACTGAACCTTAAGACTTATTTATCTTAAGTGCACTAATGTTGCTAATGAGATTGTGTGAAGTTTTGTATGAAGGAAAATTTTCAGGTGTATGGAAGGAATGAGTAATGAGATGAAGGATGGACTAAAGCTCAAGCTTGGGGATGCCACGCGTGTCACCCCAAGAAATATCTAAGAAGTACAAGCGTCAAAGCTTGGGGATGCCCAAGGCATCCCCTTCTTCATCAATAAAAATTCCAGGTTCCTTCCCAACGCTTCGTTTTTATTGTTTCATGCACAGTTGTGTTTTTCTTGGAGCGTCTTCTTTTCGGGTTTTTTTTGGTTTTTAGTTTGCTTGGTTTACTTAGTTTTCTGAATAAATTTGTTGGACCCCCTCTTTCATACTTTGGTTTGCAAATAGTTTGGTTTGGTTTGGAAAAGAGTAGGAAAGTTCATACTTTTGTGGTAAAAAGAGCTCGTTTTTGACTGTGGCCTATGCTTTGTCATGCCATGCTTGATATTGTTTTGGCTTTATGCTTAGTATTCTTTGTTGTATCATGACTTGTTATAAACAATTGAGATTGCTTAATGTGCCTTGGATGAATCATGCGTTGTTTTAGCATATTAAGGCATAGTATAGTGGTATTCTCCTTTGATGCTTTATTTGGGTTGACTTGGCACATGCTCACACCATGTTTTGACTATCCAAAGTCACCATAGCCTTTATGATCCTTTAGTTTTCAACTTGTAGTATCACTTTATGCTTTGATCAATGATGTTTTGTCGCTCTGCATGATTATGGCCATTATTGCTCTCTTAGTTTGTCGCTCCTAGTCTTTTGCTAGCCTCCACAACAAAGTATGAGTTCCACTCATGCATCCAACTCCCTAAACCAAGTTATTCCAAAGAGTCCACCATACCTACCTACTAGCTTATGATATTCCAAGTATATTCATGCTTTTGTTTACCTTCCACTTGTTATGAGAAAACTAGTGATTAAAGCTCTCACGAACTTGATGGCACACTTTACTTTTTTTGCCTCTAATAAACTTGAACCATTGGGTCCTTCTTTGTTGCGTATATGCTTGCGCTTTATAAGTTGAAATTAGCAGAACCATGTACCATGGGGAACGCTTTCAACATTGCACTTGTACTTTGTACCCCGTTGATATCATGTTCTTTTGCTTACGGATCCCAGCGGTGTGAAATAAAAATGGAACTTGTAAGATCATGGAGTTTGTATGTGTGTTAGAGAAACACCTGGGCCGCTAGCCTAAGCCATGCCTAATCATGGTGGAAACTTGCAGGATCACCATAATGAGCACTCTATGAAGCATTCTCAATAAAAACCTATGCAAATAGCAAATAAAAAGATCGTTGAGATGCTCATTGTTTGCTTGCCTTGTCATTTTGATTATGGGAAAGCTCCCGTATCATGTGCAAGGGGTACCCTGTTGGCGATTCTTAATGATACACATATACTTACAATGGCAAGAGCTTACTTGTGACTGAAGTTGAGTAGCATGAGGATCGGTCTTCGTAAGTAAGGAGCATGAGATTTCGGTTTATAACTTGTTAAGCATATCCTCTTAGTTGTGTCACTTTAACCTTAATCACCTTCAAGATGCTTATGATAGGGGCAATGAGAGCTGAAAACTACAAGTACCATAATTTTTGGAAGCTCTTTATGAGACTTGAATCCCTACTTCCTTTTACAAAAAGGCCTTTCTTCCACCATTATATTGAGTCTCCACCTTCTATCTTTAGGCACCTACTTTGAGAGCATAGTGGCCATTCTTAGTTCTATGTGCATTGTCCCAAGACTAGTTGATTGATGCATAACTTGATATTGCTTGTTTTAAACTATTTTATCTAGTCACTCTTATGAACTTTGAAGGTGTCCTATGCATTTATATTTGCTACTCTATTGAGGGATAAGCTCAATACTATTATGCTATGTTTTCTTTATGTGAAACAAACAAACGTCTTGCAAAGCATGTTATTCATGAATATTTTGTTTGTGCCTTTTCATGTTGCATCATAGTTTCTTTGCTTATTGCTAGAACTTTGTCTTTCATGTTATGATTGAAGTACTATGATCCCAGCTTTGAATGTTTTGCAAATACTTTGATCAAGTCTTTGATGGTGCATGTCACCTCAAAGATTATTCTTTCTTTTTATCACTTACCTACTCGAGGACGAGCAGGAGTTAAGCTTGGGGATGTTGATACATTGCAAATGTATCTATAATTTTTGATGTTCCATGCTTGGTTTTATCCACTTTCTTGTGTTTTGTTCCAACTTTGGAGTACTTTTCATATGATTTCTTGGACTAACCTATTAACAAGAGCCACGATTGCACTGCTTTCTGCATTGTTTTGGTTCCAGGAAAGTCAGAAAATGAATATTCTTGGAATTGGACGGAACAAAAGCCAAAGTGCCTATTTTTCCGGAAGGGATCAAGTGCCAGAATACGAGACGGAGAAGGGTCAAGGGCCTGCCACACCACCTGGCCGCGCGGCCAGGCTGGGCCCACGCTAGGGGGTGGTGTAGTGGCTCCCAGCACCCCCTCGGCCTCTCCTTCCGCCTATATATTGCCCTCGGGACGAAACCTCTAAGTACCCGATCAAAAATCCACGAAAGATTCTATAGCCCCGTCATCTCCATCCCTAGATCGGGAGGGATCTGAAGCTCTTCTCGGCACCCTGCTGGAGATGGGAATTCACCCTGGAGGCCTTCTTCATCCCCATGCAAGCCTCTGGTGTGATGCGTGAGTAGTTCATCCTTGGACTACGGATCCATGCAGTAACTAGATGGCTGGTTCTCCTCCCTTGTGCTTTCATGTTTAGATCTTGTGAGCTCCGTTCATGATCAAGATCATCTATTTGTAATTCATACATGTTGTGTTTGCGGGGATCCGATGGATATTGAGATACTATTTCAGATTGATTATTGATTCTATCATGTCTTTGTTATTTGTGATCTTGCATGCTTTCCGTTGATAGTAGCTATCTTGGCCAAGTAGATGCTAGCAACTCCAAGAGTTATTATTTATGCTCGATAGTGGATTCATGCCTCTGGTAATCTAGGGAAGTGACAGAAATCTCTAAGGTACTAGATGTGTTGTTGCTACTAGGTAGAAAACAACAATCATTTGTTCATAGAACAATTGTATTGTTTACTTTACATGCAGTTCGTAAAGAAATAATCTGTTGCTTGCAACTTAATACTGGAGGGGGTTCAGATGATAACCTGAAGATGGATTATTAGTCATAGATGCAGTTGGATGGCGGTCTATGTATTATGTTGTAATGCCCAATCAAGTCTCAAAGGAGTCAAGATGATTATTATATGCATGTATTGCTTTCTCGGTGTTTGTCAATTGCCCCACTGTAATTTGTTCACCCAGCATGTTATCTATCTTAAGGAGAGCCTCCTCTAGTGAACTATGGATCCCGGTCCTTTTCTTTACATACAATCTATAAATTGTTTCTGCTTTGTGTTTACTTTCTGCAAACTTTTACTTCTTTCCATTTGATACGTTTAATCCTTTGTTTTCCGCAAAACACGGTGACATTGACAACCTCATCGCAAGTTGGGGACAAAGTTCTGTGGTTGTGTTGTGCAGGTCTCCACGTTGCTACTAGCACCGGTATTGCGCCCTGCCAAAGCTCAGCTAGTAACACCTTTGGGGTGTTTCCTTGCTCCTACTGGTTCGATTAAACCTTGGTTTCATAACTGAGGGAAACTTTCTGTTGTGCTCATAATACCTTCCTCTTGGGGTTCCCAACGAGCTCTACGTCGAACGACGAGCACATCAGTGCTGCAACTATAACGGAATGAATAAAACTGCCAACTGTGTGAGTTTCCTTGGCATGACTTCCTCGTTTGGTCTCAAGGGGGAATGCCAGGATGGGTATGATTGGTGTTACTATCAGGTTGGATCCGAATAGGTCTTTCTTATCCCTCTCTAATAGCCGACAATTGAATCGGGTCTCTATAGATTGTTTAGTGCATCTTGCGCTGCCGGTTCAGTCCACCATACCTATGTAGGCGAGAGCCGGCGAATTCTAGACTCGCCGTGTACTGGCCTCAGTACTGACCTCTCTCTTTTTTCCTTTGCCCTTTGTCGACACCCCTTTTGTTTTAGCAGGCTTGAGATCAACATCGTTAGCAGGGTTACCCTTCTGGCTTGGCCTAGGCAGGGTTATGGACGCCATTGGTTATTCTTCAGGGCTCTTAGCCTATAGCATCCCAATTGTCTAACAATTGCAATGCTACTAGCCTAGTCTAATAAAATGCTACTTCCTACATATAATTGTTGCATCATAATTATATCATGCTCATGTCATCATGCCACATTGCATTTGAGCATCATATAAAACCCTTTTCATTTGGTTCTTATCTCATATGGACCATTAATTGTATTTGCCTCTTGATACATTGTATTTGGTTCTTGATAAATGCTTGATGCCCAAGTTGAGTTGGGGGCATATCTTTTATTAACTCCACCACCCCATTATTCCACCATCCAACTATATGTGAGCCTTGCAATTTATTTGGTTTTACCTCTAGCTCATGTGGGTTGGGATGGATCCACATACAATTCCACATGCTCCCATATATGCATCATGTTGTTTTCACATTATTGATATGTGGAGAGCCACATGGCCACCTTTGCATGCCATGTGAGTGGAGTGCCTTGTCAAGCTTCCATATGGTTTAAATTTGAATATAAGCTCATGGAGGAATACAATTGTGGTTCATGTTGGCTAGTGGGACATACACACAAGCTTGGCCACCTTATATTCATGCATGATCTTGTATTTAGTCCATGTGGTAAACAAGCTTCCTTTCCTTTTGTTGGACTATATTCAAATTCTTGAAACCTTGCTCATATAAATGCCATGAGTTATTCTAGTGGTTTTCACTACTAGAGAATGCATTTACTATTCATGCATGGGCCATGCAAGATCACCACCATCTTCTTTCAGTGGGTTTTCTTGGATTTTTGAGTGGAGCATGGTTCTTTTGGAATCAATTCAAGTTGGCTCAATTTTGTTTGAACTCCACCATCCTAGGGCATCTACTCCTTGTTTTGGTTTTGTTAAGCCTTATGGCATGCATGCACCACATGGAGTATATGTTTTCCCACTTCACCTAAATCCTTTCTCTCTTACCCCATGTAAGTTAATCATCTCCTCCACCTTTTCTATCTCTTGTCCTTTGGATAGATGGATTTGTTTTTGGTTGGGGCATACTCATTTGAAACTATTCAAATACAAGTCCTAAATTCTATCTAACCTACCTATATCTAACCCTAAACCCCCCCTCTTTTTCTAACCATTGCTAACCCTAGCTTCACCCACTCATCATCCCCTCTCCCCAAACCGAGGCCACCACCAGCCTTGTGGCCTCGTTCGGCCCCAACCCCATCCCCCTTCTACTCTAGGCCGAGCCACCCCCCTAACCTAAACCCTAGCCGAGCCATCCCCCTCTCCCTTTTCTCTCTTTCCTCGCTGCCAAGCTTACCCCACCCGAGCCACCTGCACTTCCCCTCTGGCCCCAGCTGGACACCCTCCTGGTTTCTCCTCGAGCCCTAGGTCCACCGGCCCGCGTGTGAGAAGAAAAAGGTGCACCACCACCTTTTCCATCCCGAGCCTCCTCATGTGCGTCTCCCCCTCCCCTAGCCCTTATCTCCTTCTCCCTCTGCCTTGCAGCCTTCAGATCTTCCCCAGGGCTCTACCCATCACTGCCAGACCACCTGCCTACTACCCTCCTCTCTCTCCCATCCCCGACAACCTCACCGTCGGCTTCCTCTCGACTATACCGTACAAGGAGGCGGGCATGGTGTTTGGGTTGTCGAGGAAGACCGAGACGAGCTCCTGCCTCATCCTGTACATGGAGGCGAGGAGGAGGAGGCCCAGCACCTGCTGCACAACCTCGAGTCCGAGAAGAAACCCTAACCACCGGTCGCCAGCTCCCCCGGCGATCCCCTGCTCCCCGCCCTGTTCCGCCACCACCAACACAACCGCGGTGAGCCTCTGCGCCTCCCAGACACCTCCCCCTGTCTACCTCTTCCTGGACGTGTAGATCCACCCGTCGAGCAGCCTCGGTGCACCGTGCTCGCGTTCGTCTACCCGCCGTAGCGCCGCAGTACCTCTTCTGGTTGTGCCGTCGGTTCCTAGCATCTAACCCAGCTAGCCGCAGCGGTAGCCGCCGCAGCGCGCGCGCGCTGCGTTGCCAGTTCGAGCCCCCGCCACGTCTGTTTCATCCAGCGTCACTTTTGTCGGTAGACCGGCGAGAAGAAAAACAGTAGCGCTGTGGTTTTCCGTATAACCCCCCAATCTTTTGCGTTTCCAACCCACAGTCCTGCTCGGACCCATAGGCCAGCCTCTGCGGGAGTTTTACAAAAAGGCACCCAGACTATTGGGTTCTCAACCTGCAGTCCCCATTTGCGCCACGTGGTCGTGCCCTGTTCGTGCGCCCGCGTGTGGGCCCGCGAGACCGCCGACCCCACCTGTCTGTCTCCCTGGCTAGACAACCCCGCGGTAGAAAAAGTCTGCCACGCGTTGGTTTCCGTTAGCTCAGCGCGGCCCCACCCGTCAGCGTCTGTGGCTAAGTCTGCCTGTGTGCAAATAGTCCCTATTTCCTTTTCTGTTTAAACAAAATAATTTCAGAAATGTTTAATATGTTTTTAAATCTAGTTTTTAATAACTTTAATTCTATAACTCCAAATTTGACAAATAATATGTCTAAATCGATCAGCGCGACGATCCCGTTCTAACTACGCATTCCATGATATGAATTGAAGCATGCATCATGTAAATATTAATCATACAGCAATGTTTATGGGAGCAAAACATGACTAAAAACTTAATAAAATGCTTTATTCTTGTACCCCACACCTCACCCATGCCATGCTATGTTATGCCATGTAATTTGTGCATCATTCATCATGGCATGCTTGTTTGCTTGTCGCATTTTATTTATATGTTTGCGCATTATATTTATGTTGGCCTTGTTTGTTTGGTTCTTCTCGGATAGACACCGAGCAGGCAGGCAACTGAGCTGCCAGGCAAGCACTACCACATGCTTGCATACATATACATATAGTACCTATTGCTTCTATCTTATTCTTGTATCATTGAGTCGCGATTGCATTAAACTGAATCCCATGTATTGCATGGACTTACTATTAAACCCCACCGAAGCTTGTTCCTCCATCCCACGAGCCACTACTACGGGAGTTGTTTGAGCCAAGCGAGTCGTAGAACAGCATGTGTAGGGTATGTGAGTGTCTGATGGTTAACGAGGTACCTAAACAACTTAACTTGAGTAGTAATGGGATAAGTAATGAAAGAGGCATCGGTGGGCAATATCTGCCATTTGGTTTTTCATGCTCACTTGTGTCCCGTAGGACCCCGAGTACTTGATACCTGTTCCTTGACTATCGCACTATCCGCATATGGGACCATGAATCCCCTTAGTCAGAGCTTGATTCATTCTTATTTCTTGGGGCCACAAAGTAGTTTGGGGCTTTATTACTATCTTGTACTTATGCCATGCTTTACCTCTTTATTTATGATTGTGCGTGGAGCACCTGTACTGTTTAGGAATTGCAGAGTGTTTTCGCGGTATCGACAAGCCCAGTCACACTTTCGGGTTCCCGGTCGTTTACAGCCATTGGCGCAAACCTTGGGTCCGTCTCGGAGCCGGCCAACTTTGTTGCGGGTAGCTTAATGGGGTGGCCCCCTGAAATAATTTATGAATCCTGCGATTGCTTTGTCGTGAAAGCCTCGTTGGGTTTTGATTTGGTTTTTCCGAGGTCGATTGTGTGTGTGTTGCTATTTGTGCACCCCTGCAGGATAAATCTTTCTGAAAGCCGTGTCCGCGGTTATGGACGACTTGGAGCATAGTTTCTCAATCATAGACAAGCATAACTAAAGTACCGTCTTTAATTTGACTAAATATCTGACTACTAATTAGTGCAATACTCATGGAATGATCAATAAAACTGCCAACGGATGTGTTGTTCGTCCGCTTTCTCGTTGGTAAGCGAGAAGGAGGATGGATCTGTTACTTTATGCTGTCATAACTATTGTTTCTAATTAACGGACATCCGCCTATCTTTGGTTAGGCGGATGGTTAGCGAGTATCTATAGACTTATTAGTTATTATCTTTTGCTGCAATTGCGTCACCCCAAGTATATGTCCCCTTTAGAGGCATAAAGACTTGCTGAGTACCCCTAGGGTCTCACACAATAAATTGTTTGATTCAGATGAACAGGTGTATTCGCAAGATGGATACTGGGTGGAGGAGACAGATGATGTTGGCAACAAGCACTCGGTGTAGAGATTCCGGGGATGAGGATCCGTGAGATCTGTGGGCGGGATGTGTTTATTTGTGTGGCATCTTATGCCGATTTGCTTCTTATCCGTACTCGGATCTTGTTTCCACCTTCCGCTTGATACTCTATTGATTGATGTATGAGGAGCTATCCTAAACTATTATCTCTATCTAGGATATTTGGATCTTGCCGTATGGCGTTGCAATATTTTTATTTCTTTTAGATGGTATGGCTCTGAGAACTGTTGTAAGGTAGCTTGCATACATACTCACTTGTGTATGTATTTGATCTCTTTGTCTGTTGCCTACGCCGCTCGCTCTTGTCCCGATGTTCTTGGAAGTGGTTAGGGCGGTCGACGGGCCTACATGTGGGTGGCCCCTGGACCCCCGCTGTAAAATCCCTTAACCACTTTTGGTTCATCCAGGCTTGAACTTAGAGCGTAGGGTCCGTGGTTGTTACATAGCCCCATTTGCATCTTATCCATACTCGGATGTTGTATCGTTTTTAAGTTGCTTTGGATCTTTGTATTATATATTTGTATGGTTGACTCATGGAGTCGTTGTTGTATATATATGTTCTGTGAGTTCCATCGTGGACTAATGTGTAATGATATTACTTTGTTTTCCATCCCAAGTGCCTGGTGGGCATCTTTGAATCGTTTCTATGCGGGTTTGGTGGGAATCGCTAAAATCTGCATAGGGCCGATTCGAGGGTGTTACATATCTCCTTGGCAACGGTGCCAGAAAATATCTTGATGGCCTACAAGGACACAAGTTCGTCAGAGCATGTATTCGTGGAAGTAATAATTTCAGTTTTTATATCGATTCCAATAAGGATCCTAGGTAAAGTGTTTTTATGCGGCGCTTCTATCGCACTCAAGGTGTCACTCGTCTTGAAGGAATTGACTGTAATTGTTAAAGGTGAAAGGTGGGTGAGTGAATAATATAGAAAACTTGCGTAAAGGAAAAAAGCGTAAATCAAATAACATAAAAGTAAAGACGAGAAAGGTGTTCGAGGTTCCTCCAGATGAGAAGTTAATCGTGGAGAGAAATGGTTTATGGTAATAGTGAAAGTGTAAGAGGAATAAGATGGAATAAGTGACTGTGATATTTCTTGTTTATAAGTAAGTACGCAAGCAACCTATATACCAACAGGGAGCCTTCATGGCCAATTCTTCCCAGTCTCAATGATCCGTTTGTCTGTTACCATGGCAATGGTCAGCACATTAATTAAGGTCTGCCGACCGGATCAAGGTTCTAATCTTGATGGCTCCTTGTTGTCCTCGAGTAGTACTAGCTCCTAATTGATATTGGCCATGTCACACAGGGGTCACCGATTTGCTAGAATACAAGTTCTTACCTGTGAGATCTCTGGATCATGTTATCTAGGCCCTTAAATTAGATAATAAGCATTAGGTGAACATATATAATCATTCTCACAATTTAATAAACACTACAACAATCAAAAATGGATGGAACTAAAGAAGGCACAACACATCTCACCAGTCCCCTACATCTCCCATGCCTATGAGTATTTACTCAGACATGAGAGGAAGATAAATCAAAGACACAATTGTATTGCAAATGGAAATTATCTCAAAGTTATTATAGCAAGCCACAATACCGGTTGAAGATCAAATCAAATACAAACCAATGTAGATCATAGTATCAAACCCTAATCTTACAAGTGCCAATCTCTCTCTAAGTACCAATTGGGATGATGGTGGAGTGAATGGTTTAGAGGCAATATATCATCGAAGAATGAGACAGTGTTCTTCTCCTTCTCTAGATCTGATCTCTCCCTTTCTGGATGAGTTTGCGGCGGTTGTGTTCTATTTTTTGTCATCTTCTCTTCACAAAAGTTGCGTGTATTGATATAAAGGAGCTGGTGGCAGGTAGTACGGACGGACGGCATGGGCGCACCCCGACTGTACCAGTGGTCGTTATGCACTCTGAATGCCTCCAATGAAAGAGGCTCCAATTGGGGATTTGCTTCTTTAGGTGTAATTATCCTATAAATGCTATTAGATGTTTAAAAAATGTTCATTGCCTAAAAACAATCACACAAAACAAAGGATTCGCTAATTGCGACGTTAACATTAGTATAAAGGGTAAACTTCAGCGAAATCAGGCAATAAACAAGAGGAAAAACGATGATAAAAATGTTAAAATTTGGATCTATCAGCCGCCAACGCCGCAGCCAGGGAGATGGAGGCCGCAATAGAGGAGAGAGCGGAGAGGGAGGTTCAGGCGGCGATGGAGGCCACCGAGGGTACGCAACGCGCCCAACTAGAGGCATAGGAGGCGGCCATGGAGCGGGAGGAGGCCAGAGCCATGGAGGCCACCCTCGACACCCGCTACAACGGCCGATAGGCCATCGTACTCGGCTTCGACCAGCGGCTCGCCGAGATGCATGTGTACGGCTTGTCTATGGCGGCTGTGGAAGCTCGGTCGCTAACAAGGACGAACCCGACCGAGGCCATCCAACAGGTCTTCAGAGTCGTGCCAGCGTTGGAGGGCCATGCAACGCACAACCGCGAAGCAGCTATGGCTTCACGGGAGAGGGAGAGGATGTCCCTCGCCTGCCTCTGGCGCAAGATCGCTGCGGCGGCGCGCCACCGCCAGGCGAAGGAGGCGACAATGGCCTCGATGGGCACGACCATGGTGCCGGCAGCGCCTAGGAGGACGGTGGCGAGACGATCTAGTAGCCATGTGGATGTAGGGTAGTTAGGTTTAATTACCGCGTTAATTGTAGGTTTAAGTTCTACGTAACGGTTCCCGACTATCATCAAACATTTTTATTACTATGACTACTGGGCCCGCCCGAGGACAAGCATGGACACACGGGCCGTCCTCCCCCGCAAACGCGACCCAAGTTTGGGCCCCAGATGCGCCGAAATGGACCGCTCCGCGGGTCCGGGTTCGTTTGCGTGTGGCCGTTGGGTCATGCAATCAGTCTAGATGGACAAACTCGGACTGGCCCGGTCCGTTTGCAGGGGGTTGTTGGAGTTGCCCTTACACCCCAGTCCGATCCGTTTGCAGGGAGTTGTTGGAGTTGCCCTTACACCCCAGTCCGATCGGGTTAAATAGGCTGGCCCACACAGGTTCTCATAATCTGGTTTTCGGAAGCTTCTACACCCGGTTTATTGTTTTTGGCTGTTTTTTGTTACGGTTTTTCTCTTGTTATTCTTTATGTTTTTTCTGTTTCCTTTTTTGTTTTCTTTTATTTGTTTATTTTCTGATTTCTTTTCTTGTTCAAATAAGATAAGTGTTTATGTATGAAATGTGTTGAGATATGAAAATTGTTAATATTTTGGAAATATTTGGGTTTTGAAATATTTGGTTTAAAAATTAGTTCAGATTTCTAAATTGTACAAATTTTTAAAAATGGTCTAGAAAATATTCATATAAAGAAAATAGGAAAGGAAAAAAGGAAAAAAATAGGCAAAAGAAAAACTTACCTATCTAAATCGGCCACGACCAATACAACCCATTTAGTGGCATGTGGAGACGACGAGAGCCTCTCGCATCGCTTAAAGTGATCGATAGGACACTCGAGGTTAGACGGAAGCGGCGCTGCTTAATTGGGCTGCATTAACCCAGCCTAAAGAACATGTACAAGTTTTTCTTTTCTATTCTAAAAGCTCATATGTTAATAGTTTTATGAAATATATTTTAAAAAGTCAAGATTTTTACAAAAACCAGATTTTGAAAATGTTCAAAACTTAAAATTATTCAAATTTGAAAAATGATTAGGTGATAATTATTTAAATTTGAAGTTTTTTCAAAATTAAAATATGTTCATATTTGAAAATTATTTAGATTTGGAACTATTCAAATTTGAAAACACGAAAAAATGATCAAAAAACACTAGGAAAACTGCCAAGAAAACCACCCAATAAAACCGAAAAACTGTGTAGATAACCGCCTAGAAAACCGTCCTAAAAAAACGGCCGAAAACCGCCTAAATGGGCCATGGCCCAGTCCCTGTTCGCCCGTGAGCGGATAGGGTTCCGCTATACGCCGCCTTTTGTGGTGCGTCTGACTTGCGCCACCTGCAGCGAAGTCCACCTGGGCCTACCCAATATATCGATACTGTGGCGTCTTCCTCCGGTGCTTCGAGTGGTCTGCGTGTGTCATCTCCACAAACAAGTAAGAAAGGTCTCAACCATCGATTTGGACATGCACCCATTAGGCGGCAAAAGACAAAATAGAAAGTACATGTTGTACTCCTACTTACCTGTACTATTTCGACTAGAAGATCTACTATGTGTTCCTTTTGTTTTCTTTTCCCTTGTTGTTGGAAAGCCACAACATTACCCATTAGGGATCACTTACAAAGGGTGGAGCGAGCGTACTGAAGGATTTCATGTGTGCGATATTTGCAGCGATGTATCTAGGTTTGACCCATCACGATAGAGGTAAATGCCTATTCTTGCTTCTTTGTATTAACCAAGAGTAAATCAGTTACAAGGTCTCCACAGATTAGCTCGGTGCAAAGGCGGCTAGTTATCTACTTATTAGGTATCGCTATAAGATTAATTGTTTTGTACACTCAAGAGTGGGTTCTAGCCAACTTTTATATAGTAGCGTGCCAAAAGTTACCAGTCTAGTCCAACTCAGATTAGAGTTTCTCGTACAAGCCATTCTACGCTTTATTGTCTTCACCATCTTGTTCCAGATTCACCATGAACCGCCATCATCTGGATCCCGAACCATATTTGTTTCCTTATTATTGTGGGTCTACCCGGTTGGTCACCCACGTCATCCTTATTTAAAAAAAATAGCATTTTTGACTCTACATACTTTTTGAAACCTCCACTATTTTTTTAATACATGAACATATTATTTTTAAAACTATAAAAAACAAATTGAACCTCATGACATTCTTAAATTTACGGACGTATTTTTTTGAATACATAAATAAATTTAGAACACGGTGGAACATTTTTTAATTAATGAAAGTATTTTCCTAAACTCATAAACAATTTATGAATTCTTATGAACAATTTTTGAATTTGTGAACGGATCTTTTTGAACCTATGAACTTTTTTTTGAAATTTTCAACGTATTTTTGAACCCATGAGCAAATTCTTAATTCTCGTGAACAATTTTTTTAACCCATGAACACTATTTTGAATCTCGTGAACATTGTTTAAATTCATGAACGTATTTATTTTTAATCCATGAACAATTTTTGAATCTCTTAAACATTTTTTGAATTCCTGGCCGTATTTTTTAATCCATGAAGAATTTTGGAATCTCATGATTATATTTTTTGAACCCTTGAACAATTTTTTGAATCTCGTTAATGTTTTGTTCATGGTAAGAAAAGGGGAAACTAAAAATAAAGAGAACAAAAAATAAATGAAAAAATAAAAAATAACCAAAAAAGGAAACAAGGAGAAAAAGAGGAAAACCAAAACTAGAACATGTATAGCGAATAAAATCGGGCCCGACCTCGGGAAGGGCTGCTTCAAGCGGCACATCACCACACCGCGTTATGCAGGCCATAGAATTTTGTTGGTTGTTGCACACGCCCGGGACTCGCTTTGTTTAGTTGGACCGTGGCCCATCAAGATTCATGTAATTTCATTCTGGTTTTTTTTGTTCTTCAAAATCTGAATATCTTTTCGTTTTTTTCCTTTATTCAAAACTTGAATAAAAATAAAAATCCTAATATTTTTTGAATCTAATAATTTTTAAATTTAATTTTTAAAAGCTAAACATTTTCAAATTTTGAGCAATTATCAAAATCTTAATATTTTCTAATAAATTTGGACATTTTCAAATTTGAGCAATTTTTAAAATATAGATTTTTTTTCAAAATCTGATTTTTTTTAACACAACATTTTCAAATAAATTTGAGCAATTTATTTAGTTAGAGTTTGCATTTAATTTAGTGAAAATTAATTGCAAACTGAGTGGACTTGGATTTATGTGAGTGGAGTGTGAGTAGAATCTCCACCCACACGAAGAGGGGAGAGGTGGGGGCATCCACCTTGGTAGCCGGTCACCCCTTAGGGTTGTCTCCCCTCCCCTATATAAGGAGGGGTGGTGGTCCTCTACTTCACACACCAACCTTCTGAAGGATCTCTCCTCCCTCCTCTAGTGGTTCCCATGATCTTCAAATTAGCGAAGATTATGTTCTAGTAGTTTCTCTGGTGGATCTGCTGCTTCCGCTGCTCCACTAGATCGAGGGCATGAAGGTTTTTGGCAAGCCATAGATGTGCCCGAGCACGGACGAACTGCTAGTTTGCGGCGCTCGACAACTCGATCTTGAGATCGGCAAGAGATCATTTACATCATCCACAAGATTGGATCTCGTAAAACTTTCAGTCTTTGAGGGTAAGTTTTTATGGATATAAATCTACCCGTTGAGTGCAACTCTTAGACAGACCTTCGTACTTTGTTGTTCATATCGTAAGTTTTTTTTGTTTTCTATGATGCGAACCCTTTGATGATATCAGAAGTCAGATCCATGCGTAGATGTTTTGTACGGGTAGAACACATATGAGTATGAAGTAGCCTAGACTAACCTTACATGTCCTCACACATGAGACTTGTTCGACGCTTGATATTCAACTAGTTTTGCATAAGTGGCTAGCGAGTGTCTGTCTCTCCCACTATAGTTAATATCTAATCTACAACAGTTTGCTAATAATTTGGTTATCACCGTTGTGGTTCCATATTTGTAGGCAAGAACGGTTCTTTCATTGAAAGCCACAAGCCATGTAAAATATGCAAAGACAAGATAGAAGCGTCTAAATTTGTTTTGCTGGGTATGTGTTATGATATAGTAAATGTTAAATTTTTAACTATGGTACGATACTCTTTGAAAATTATAACATACCAAGGTGGAAGCGCCATAGACCTTGGTGCCACGCCAATGGAATGATGGAGATTATACTATGATGCACAAGATGGAGATCAGGTGCAAGAACCATATCATATCTATTGGGGTTTAGTGCCTGAAAACAATAATTTTTCCTACGCGAACAACACTAATGCCAAGATCTATCCATTAGTAATGCAGTAACGGGAGGGGCTTTTCAAAACTTACCTTTTACTGAAAAGCCTTGTCAATATTCGGGAGAACGTGATCGATGTAGTCGTACTAACGCCGACTTCGAGGTCATGGGTGGCTCCACGAGCTCCAGCTCCACCATCTCCAATGACTTCGACGGCTCGAACGACTTGAGCACCACTAGTGTAGTGCCTCGTGCGGAGTCACACACATACGATGTTTGATGATGACTCCTAGACTCGGATCCAGCAACGGTTATAGAAGTAGATCTCCTGGACCCGGAATCCTCGTGGCGTGACGGCGTTCCACGATGAAGAACACTCTCATTCGCATAACCCTTACAATGGGGCCGCACTCACAAGAGAAAAAGAGAGGAGGAGATATTCTAGCCAAAAAAGAATATCTTATTATGTGTTTGAATCCCTCCATATGCCTTCTGTCAACACCCGGATTTTTAATCCCAGATGCCTGTTATGTCATACATCGCAATCCCAAGATTACTATTTTTGCGAGACATAACAGATTGGATATCACAGTACATCATCCATTACAAACCATACATAAGGTCTTACACAAATAAGGATCTCATGATCCAGTCTTAATACAACAAGCAGCGAAATAAATAATAAGCGTAGCGGTGGGGTCCATCTTTAGGGGCACAGGCAATGCTGACGAAGGTAGATAGTTCTAGTTATCATAACCGTCCTGCTGGCCACCATCTTGGTAGTCTCCTTCATAGTCTGGCCATGAGAATAGCCAGGGACAAAAGCCATGAGTACTCTTTAAGTACTCGCAAACTACCACTAACAATTTGGTATAGTTCTAAAGTGAAGTGCTAACTCTAAGTTTAACTATAAAGTTAAGTTTGAAACCTAAGCTGAGTTCAGAAACAAAGAAAGATAAAATAAAGTTCTAGAATCACTTAAGTTGGGAAGCTAGTGTCATAGTCACAACTCTGTTGTGGTCAAGTCAAGATTCATCATTCATTTCATAAGTTATTTTAAAAACATCTGACAACGAAACAGTATGGTGATGTCTACGCACTTCTATTCTTGTAGACAGTTGTTGGGCCTCCAAGTGCAGAGGTTTATAGAACAGCAGCAAGTTTCCCTTAAGTGGATTACCCAAGGTTTATCGAACTCGGGGAGGAAGTGGTCAAAGGTATCCCTCTCAAGCAACCCTGCAATCAAGATACAAGAAGTCTCTTGTGTCCCCAACACACCCAATACACTTGTCAGGTGTATAGGTGCACTAGTTCAGCGAAGAGATAGTGAAATACAAGTGGTATGGATAATTATAAGTGGTAACGGTGCCAGAAAATAGCTTTGATGGCGTGTGCTTGACGTGGGAAGGGACTAAAGGCAATCTGAAATAAAGATGGAAGCAAGCAAACATGTAACAGATCTAGTTGCAAACGGTGTTTCAATGCTTAGAAACAAGGCCTAGGGATCATACTTTCGCTAGTGAACACTCTCATATAAATATATTCTCTTCATGATACTACTCCGAACTACTCTCCAGTTGAACACTCTAATCCATGGTAGGGCTATAACAGCACTCCTCAAAGTAATCCATTCCCATCTAGATAACCCCACACTGTCACCTTGAGCACTAGATGGTTCCAACAAACACCACAATTTGATAAAGACATCCAACTCCAAATATAACTCATAACAAGTAATTGTAATCTCTAGCCTAAGTGCCACCATGGTGTGCACGTTGTCACTTTCACACACATGGGGAGAGCAGAGATCTCAATAAGATCATGCATAGAGAGAGAGAGAGATGAACACATAGCTACCGGTAGAGCCCTTAGCCTTGAGAGAGAACTACTCCCTCCTCATCATGGAAATCAGCAATGGTGATGGAGATGGTGGTGGAGATCGATGGAGATGGCTCCGGGGGCACTTCCCCGTCCCAGCAGGGTGCCGGAACAGAGACTTTCTGTCCCCCAAATCTCCCCTTCGATGGCGGTGGCGCTGCGGAACTTTTCGTGGATTTCTAATTGACGATGTAGGGTTTTGGTATCGGGAGGCTCTTATAGGCGAAAGAGGCAAGGTCGGTGGCCGGCCAAGGGGCCCACACCATGCCCTGGCGTGGCCTAGGCTGACCCACGCCAAGGGGGGTGTGGCCACCCTGTGGCCCCTCTCTGACTCTCCTTCTGGCTCCATGAGTCTTCCGGGAAAATAGTAACTTTGGCTTTTGTCCCGTCCAATTCCGAGAATATTCATTTTCTGACTTCCTGGAACCAAAAACAACAGAAAACAGGCAACTGGCATTGTGGCATCTTGTTAATAGGTTAGTCCAAGAAATCATATGAAAAGTACTCCAAAGTTTGAACAAAACACAAGAAAGTAGATAAAACCAACAATGGAACATCAAAAATTATAGATACATTTGCAATGTATCATATGGCCACTCCAACTGTCCATAACCGCGGACGCAGCTATTCGAATAGTTTGACACTCTACAGAGGTGGTACACTTTCACCACATGATTCGATACATCTGTCAGGGATAGCCCTGAATCATCATACTTGGTATGAAGATAATCAAACATAACCTTTCCTTTACACACCCTAGTATAAGCACCTCTCCTATGAGCATGGCCTCCCAACCATGACCATCTGTCATCTTGGGCACTGCATAGGTGCACAACATTGAGAGGTAGCCTCCGCTCAAACCTCTCCCACGAGGGAACTAATACTAATGCATATAAACTTCCGGCTAAGCCTTACCCAATTCAGGTATTGTGGTTGTACGGTAAATTTGGAATGGTATCGCATCTTAATCCAACCATCAGTTTTGTAAAAGGGTCAAGGCTCATGCCTCAATATTTTCATCATCATAAACCATTTGTGTTTCTCAACACATGTCAAAACATTTCAATAGAATGACTCATCATTTCAAGGTTTTCATAATTCATTTTCACCAAGTGTTCCCATCTAAAGTGACTCAAGTTTTTATCTATTCTAAACTACTAGGTTAAGAGTGTTCACTAAGGTGGAAAGATGGGATCAATCTCATGCCATAAAATTACATCTAAAGTTATCTAAATAGGTCAAGTTTTATACTTTTTATGCTACCTTCAAAACAAGTAAGGGACTTTGGTAAAGTAAAGGAAGTAAAGCTTGAAAATAATACTTGGGGTAAATAATAGTCAAAGTGCTATAACCAAAGCATGCCTAAAGCATCTTTGCTCAACTCATCTAGCTTAATCCTAGCTTGTTAAGCATTATACTTGCAAGTGTTAGCTTGCATTGTTAATGATGGCTTGCCTTGTGCAGTGCAGTGGTTGAAGTTTTATTCCTCCTCCTCTTGGTAGAACTCCTCCTCCTCGAAAGCTTGGTCGGTAATATTGTCTATAAAAACATACGGAGTACACAATCACCAAACAAGACTTAACTAGTATACTTAGCACTCTAAGGCACACATTGGATGATCTATTATCATCATAAACATCACAAGGTTTTATTAACTAGTTTCATTCTTTTTATTTAAGAAAAGTAATTTCTACTCATTGAAAAATAAATAATATTTAATATTCACCACTTAAAATATGGGATCATGTGGACTGATGACCCAGAAGTATAGGGGTGTATTGCAGTATTTTCGAGGGAAGTGAAACCCAATTTATTGATTCGACACAAGGGGAGCCAAAGAATATTTATAAGCCTTAACAACTGAGTTGTCAATTCAGCTGCACCTGGAAACAATCTTGCTCACAACAGTTTATCAGTAGCAATAGTTTTGTAGTTGGAATAGCAAAGTAACAGTAGTAGTAAATCAAAGACAGTAGTAACAAAAGCAGTAACAGTGGGATTCGAGTGCGGTAGGCATAGGGATGGATGGACGGGCGTTGCATGGACAAGATAATTCACATAGCAATCAGAACATAGGGCAATTGCAGATAAATAAGATAAAGCATCCAAGTACTAGACAATCCTAGGCATGTGTTCCATATATAGTCATACGTGCTCGCAATGAGAACTTGCACAACATCTTTTGTCCTGCCAGCCCGTTTGCAGCGGGGCCTCAAAGGAACTACTGGCAATTAAGGTGCTCCTTTTAATAGAGCACCAGAGCAAAGCATTAACACTCCGTGAACACATGTGATCCTCAGATCAAAGCCATTCCCTTTCGGTTATCCTGATTTCTGTCACTTCGGGGCCATAGGTTCCGGACAACAACGTGTGTATACAACTTGCAGATAAGACCAAAAACAATACTATCATAATGAATCAATAACATGTTCAGATCTGAAATCATGGCACTCGGGCCCTAGTGACAAGCATTAAGCACAACAAGTCGCAACAAAGTCATAAAGCACTAATAAAACATACTAGGCACCATGCCCTAACAATCTAATGACATTACATGAACGATATCATCAAATCCCTACCATCCCCATAGCCTACAGCGGGGGATTACTCACTCATAGATGGGGGAAACATGGATGGTCGATGGAGAAGCGATGCTGATGATGATGGCGATGATCTCCTCCAATTTCCCATCCGGCAGGTGCGAACGGAGTTTGGTGCTGTTTAAATGGAACACGGTGGTGGTGGCGGAGCGGAACTCCTTCTGGAAAAACATCGAACCCCCCGGAGTTTTTAGGTCAGAAGGCTTCTTATAGGCGAAGAGGGAGACCGAGGGGGTGGCTGGAGCCACCACACCATGCCCTGGCGCGGCCAGGCCTAGCCCGCGCCTGGGAGGGTGTGGCCAGCCCCTGGCCCTCCTCCGTCTCGTTGGAACAAAACATAAGAAAGTAGATAACAACCAAGCATGGAACATCAAAAATTATAGATACATTTGCAATGTATCAACATCCCCAAGCTTAACTTCTGCTCGTCCTCGAGTAGGTAAGTGATAAAAAGAAAGAATAATTTTTGAGGTGACATGCACCATCAAAGACTTGATCAAAATATTTGTAAAACATTCAAAGCTGGGATCATAGTACTTCAATCATAACATGAAAGACAAAGTTCTAGCAATAAGACAAAGATACTATGATGCAACATGAAAAGGCACAAACAAAAGATTCATGAATAACAATGCTTTGCAAGATGTTTGTTTGTTTCACATAAAGAAAACATAGCATAGTGGCATTCAGCTTGTCCCTCATAGAGTCGCAAACAAAAATGCATAGGACACCTTTAATGTTTACAAGAGTGAATAGATACAAATAGTTTAAAACAAGCAATATCAAGGTATGCACCAATCAATAAGTCTTGGGACAATGCACATAGAACTAAGAATGGTCACTATGCTCTCAAAGTAGGTGCATAAAGATAGAAGGTGGAGACTCAATATAATGGTGGAAGAAAGGCCTTTTTATAAAAGGAAGTAGGGATTCAAGTCTCATAAAGAGCTTCCAAAAATTATGGTACTTATAGCTTTCAGCTCTCATTGCCCCTATCATAGGCATCTTGAAGTGATTAAGGTTAAAGTGAACAAACTATGGTGTACATGCTTGATGAAGTAAAAGTCAGAAATCTCATGTCCCTTGTATACGAGGGCTGCTCCTCATGCTACTCAAGTTTAGTCACCGGTAAGTTCTTGTCATCTTAAGTATATGTGTATCATAGAGAACCGCCAACGGGGTACCCCTTGCCCGATGATACGGAAGAATCCCCATATCAAAATGACAAGGCAAGCAGACAACGAGCATCTCAGCATTATTCTTATTTACCATGGGAATATGGTGCTTTTTTCTCTCTTTCCTCTTTTCGTAGTATCTTTTTTTTTCTTTTCTCTTTTTTCTCAATATAGGACTCTTTTTTTTATAAGAAGAATGCTTCATAGACAGCTCATTATGGTTACGCTACAGGTTTCCACCATGTCAGCATGGATTAGACCAGCGGCCCAGGTGTTTCTCTAACACATATACATAACTCCATGGACTTACAAGGTCCCCTTTCATTTCACACCGACGACATCCATATACAAAATAGCATGATATCAACTAGGTACAAGTACCAAGTACAATGTTGAAAGCGTTCCCCATGAAAGCATGGTTCTGCTAATTCCCAACAAATAAGTGCAAGCATATACAACATAGAAGACACAATGGTTCAAGTTTATTAAGGGCAAGTAAAGTAAAGTGTGCCATCAAGTTCGTGAGAGCTTTAATCACTAGTTTTCTCATAACAAGTTTAATTTGGAAGGTAAACAAAAGCATGAATATACTTGGAATAGCATAAGCTAGTAGGTAGGTATGGTGGACTCTTTGGAATAACTTGGTTTAGGGAGTTGGATGCATGAGTGGAACTCATACTTAGTTGTGGAGGCAAGCAAAAGACTGGGAGCGACAAACTAAGCGAGCAATAATGGCCATATCATGCAGAGCGACAAAACATCATTGATCAAAGCATAAAGTGATACTACAAGTTGAAAACTAAAGAATCATAAAGGCTATGGTGACTTGTGACAGTCATAACATGGTGTGAGCATGCGCCAAGTCAACCCAAATAAAGCATCAAAGGAGAATACCACTATACTATGCTTTAATATGCTAAAACAACACATGGTTCATCCAAGGCACATTAAGCAATCTCAATTGTTTATAACAAGTCATTCTACAGCAAAGAATACTAAGCATAAAGCCAAAACAATATCAAGCATGGCATGACAAAGCATAGGCCACAGTCAAAAACGAGCTCTTTTTACCACATAAGCATGAACTTTCCTACTCTTTTCCAAACCAAACCAAACCATTTGCAAACCAATGTATGAAAGAGGGGGTCCACCCAATTTATTCAGAAAACTAAGCAAACGAAAGCAAACGAAAACCAAAACAAAAACGAAAAAGAAGACGCTCCAAGAACAACACAACTGTGCATGAAACAATAAAAATGAAGCGTTTGGAAGAAACCTGGAATTTTTATTGATGAAGAAGGGGATGCCTTGGGCATCCCCAAGCTTTGACGCTTGTACTTCTTGGATATTTCTTGGGGTGACATGCATGGCATCCCCAAGCTTGAGCTTTAGTCCATCCTTCATTTCATTACTCATTCCTTCCATACACCTGAAAATTTTCCTTCATACAAAACTTCAGACAATGTTTATTAGCAACATTAGTGCACTCAAGATAAATAAGTCTTAAGGTTCAGTTCTAACACCAAATAAACTTCCATTAGAACACTAGCTACTGTAGCACTTCCATCAAAAAGCTCAATTTCCCAAAAGAACTCAAAAAGGAACCAATCAAGAAGCAAATGCAGAAAATGACAGAAATCTGTCAAAACAGACCAGCAGGTAAAGACGATTTTTTTCGAAGACCTTCTGTTGCTCAAATGAAAAAGTGTTGAACTAAAGAAAGTTAGATAACAACCTGGGGAAGAACCACAAAAATTCACGCCTCAAAAAGACGTTCAGAGATTTTACACGAAGTTTTACGATGAAGCACAGAAATCTGTTTTGGGACAGCAACTTTCCCAACTATTATTTCTCTCTCATTAGAGGTTACTCTTGGCTCAAAAAGCAAATAAAATGGATAAGGAGCGGTTATTACTGAAGTAATAACTTCGAAGACTCATCTAAAACTTTTGGGTTATCTCCCAATAAGTACTTTTCTTTAACGCCATTAAGTTAGGCATAAGCAAAAACAAAAATGGATAGAATAGAAGTAAGCGGAGATAATCATGGTGAAAACATTGTTTTGTTCAACGAAATCCTTTTGTTAACAAGGTTGATCAAGTCTTGTTACCAAAACAATTGCATATGAGACAAAACTTTGTACTCCACTAATGATTATGTTACCTTAACCTTGATAGCAATGGTCCCAATCATAATAGTTTCAAATTTTGCTCTTGGTATGGGACAATATATTTCTCCAACTTGAATGCCTCCAACATGTTCAATTGAATTCAAACCATAAGTCTTTTCAATCTTCGTGGGGAAATAGATAGTATGTTCCTTGTCATTAACATTGAAGGTCACCTTTCCTTGATTACAATTAATAACAGCTCCTGCAGTATTAAGAAAAGGTCTCCCAAGAATAATAGACATATTATCATCTTCGGGCATTTCAAGCACAACAAAATCAGTTAATATCAAGCAATTGTGAGCCACCTGAACAGGTACATCCTCACATATACCCATAGGAATGGTGGTAGATTTATCAGCCATTTGCAAAGATATATCAGTTGGTATTAATTTTTCAAGTTGAAGCCACTTATAGAGAGAGAAAGGCATAACACTAACTCCAGCTCCCAAATCACACAAAGCAGTTCTAACATAACTGTTCTTAATAGAGCAAGGGATAGTTGGAATCCCTGGGTCTCCAAGTTTCTTAGAAACCTTACCATTGAAGGAATAATTAGCAAGCAAAGTAGAAATTTCTTCATTAGGGATCTTCCTTTTATTCGAGACAATGTCCTTCATATACTTTGAGTAAGGAGGCAATTTAATAGCATCAGTCAAAGGAATTTGCAAGAATAAAGGCTTCATCCATTCACAAAACTTATTATAGTGTTCATCTTCCTTTGACTTGTGTTTCTTATCAGGGAAAGGCATAGGTTTTTGGACCCAAGGTTCTCTTTCAATACAATGTTTCTTAGCAATAAAATCTTCTTTGGTGTATTTAGTATTCTTAGTGTGGTTTTCAGGTTCTTCTTCAACTTTTTCTTCATTAGGAACTTCATTTTCTTCATTACCACTTTCAGTTTCAGCATCAGACATAGATATACTATTAGGATCTATAGCAGGTTCAGAGGGTTCTACAACAGTTTTATGTTTCTTTTTCATTTTCTTACGAGTAGAACCACTATTTTCAGCTTGTTGAGAATCCTGCTCAATTCTTTTGGGATGCCCCTCAGGATATAGAGGATCCTGGGTAGCAGCACCACTTCTAGTTCTAATTTCATAAGCATGTTTTTCTTTAGCAGCATTAACTAGCAAGTCGTTTTGCACTTTAACAGGATGATCTATTTGAGTTTGAACCATTTGAAAGTGTTTAACAATCATTTTAACATCATTAGAGGTTCTTTCCATAATATCTTTCAACTCAACAATAGCTCTAGTGTTTTCCATTAGATGATTTTGCACCCTTTTATTAAAGTTATCTTGCTTAACAATAAAGATATCGAATTCTTCTAAGCATTGATCAGGAGGTTTAGAGTAAGGGATATCACCTTCATCAAAGTGTTGGAGAGAGTGTACCTCAATAGTGGATGAATAGCGAATAGGCTTACATAATTCTTCTATAGGAGGTAAATTCTTGACATTTGCAGCTTTAATTCCCTTCTCCTCAAGACATTTCTTAGCTTCCTTCATCACTTCATCATTTAATTCAATAACTCCCCTCTTCTTTGATGTTGGAATAGGCACAGGAATAGATGGTTCAGGTACAATTACTTCGGGTAAAGCTTGTTTAGGAGGAGTCCAATCTTCATAATTCTTGCTTATTTTAGCCATTAATTCCTCAGCTTCCTTAGGAGTCCTATTCCTGAAAACATAATCAGCACAACTATCTAGGTATGTCCTAGATTCCTCGGTTAGTCCATTATAAAATATATCAAGAAGCTCATTCTTAGGTAATGGACTTCCAGCCTATGCATGAATCAAAGCACAAAACCTTGCCCAAGATTCGGGTAATACCTCTTTTTCTCCCTGTTTAAAATTAAAAAGTTCCTGCAAAATAGCATGTCTAGCACTAGGAGGAAAATATTTCTGCAGGAAAGTACTAGTCAAGCACTCAGGGCTATCAATAGATCCAGGAGGTAAATTACTAAACCAAGTTTTAGCTTCTCCTTTCAGTGAAAAGGGAAAATCTTAACAACAAAGTAAGTACGCATCTTAATATCATCAGAAAACAAGCCACTCATGGTAGAAAGTTCATTCATATGTGCTACCGCACTTTCATTCTTAGTCCCACAAAAAGTTTCTTTATCAATAATAGCTATGTAAGATAGATCGAGAGAGAAATCATAATCTTCATCTATAATGTTTATGGGAGAAGCATCAAACTTAGCAGCAGGAGACAATTTGGGTCTAATAGTACGCCTCTCAAGGAGACTCTTAGCAGCACTCCTATTATGGGTGTTCTTACATTCTTTAATAAACTCATCGGTCATCTCAACATAACCATCTTCAATATCATAACTTTTACTAGACTCAGGTGAGCTAACAGGTGTGGTAGTGTCTTCATTAGGAGTTTTGGTATTTCCAGCTATAGTTCTAGCAATCGTAGCATCTAGGAAAGGACCTAATGAACCACTCTTATCAAGCACAGTAGAAGCAGCATCATAAGCATCAGAAGTTTCAGATACAGTAGTAGTAGCAGTGTGTGTAGCATGTGTATGTGGTGGTGTAAGGAACTTACTCAAAACAGACGGTGAATCAAGATCAACAGAGGTGTTCAGAATCGTACCTCTTCTTGTAGTGGATGGTAAAATATGAACCTTGCCATCACGAGACTTACCCATGATGGATGGATAGCAGCGAATAATAGAGAATCCAAGTGAGCTTGATAAATAAAGCTATGCTCCCCGGCAACGGCGCTAGAAAATAGTCTTGATGACCCACAAGTATAGGGGGTGTATCGCAGTATTTTCGAGGGAAGTGAAACCCAATTTATTGATTCGACACAAGGGGAGCCAAAGAATATTTATAAGCCTTAACAACTGAGTTGTCAATTCAGCTGCACCTGGAAACAATCTTGCTCACAATTTATCAAGAGTAACAGTTTGTAGTTGGAATAGCAAAGTAATGATAGTAGTAAAGCAAAGACGGTAGTAACAAAAGCGATAAATGGGATTCGAGTGCGGTAGGCATAGGGATGGATGGACGGGCGTTGCATGGACAAGACAATTAACATAGCAATCAGAACATAGGGCAATTGCAGATAAATAAGATAAAGCATCCAAGTACTAGACAATCCTAGGCATGTGTTCCATATATAGTCATACGTGCTCGCAATGAGAAATTGCACAACATCTTTTGTCCTGCCAGCCCGTTTGCAGCGGGGCCTCAAGGGAACTACTGGCAATTAAGGTGATCCTTTTAATAGAGCACCGGAGCAAAGCATTAACACTCCGTGAACACATGTGATCCTCACATCAAAGCCATTCCCTTCCGGATATCCCGATTTCTGTCACTTCGGGGCCATAGGTTCCGGACAACAACGCGTGTATACAACTTGCAGATAAGACCAAAAACAATACTATCATAATGAATCAATAACATGTTCAGATCTGAAATCATGGCACTCGGGCCCTAATGAGAAGCATTAAGCACAACAATTCGCAACAAAGTCATAAAGCACTAATAAAAGATACTAGGCACCATGCCCTAACAATCTGATGTCATTACATGAACGATCTCATCCAATCCCTACCATCCCCATAGCCTACAGCGGGGGATTACACACTCATAGATGGGGGAACATGGATGGTCGATGGAGAAGCGATGGTGATGATGATGGCGATGATCTCCTCCAATTCCTGTCTCCGTGAGTGCGAACAGTTTACGGTGCTGTTTTGTAGAATCTGGTGGTGGCGGCGGAGCGGAACTCCTTCTGGAAAAACGTCGACCCCCCCGGAGTTTTTAGGTCAAAAGGCTTCTTATAGGCGAAGAGGGAGACCGGTGCCTGGGGCCACCACACCATGCCACAGCACGGCCTGGCCAGCCCGCTTTGGGGAGGGTGTGGCCAGCGCCAACCCTCCTCAGAGTCTCGGCTCTGAGTCTTCTGGAAAAATAGGCACGTTGGCTTTTGTCCCGTCCAATTCCGAGAATATTCATTTTCTGACTTTCTTGGAACCAAAAATAGCAAAAAAACAGGCAGCTGGCACTATGGCTCTTGTTAATAGGTTAGTCCAAGAAATCATATGAAAAGTACTCATTTGGATGGATAAAACCAAGCATGGAGCATCAAAAATTATAGATACATTTGGAATGTATCATGGACACATGTCATCACCACATATTCTAACATGTGGTAATGTGATTTAAGGGTTGGATCACAAATACTTTGGTTTAAGTTCATTATTTAATGATTTAAAGTGACTAGAAATGCCTATATATCATTATTTTGGTACTAGTCCAAAGTCACTGCATGTAAACCCTAATATTATTACATATTTAGATAGGTATGGTGAAATGCGATTTTTGAGAGTTGGAATCAACTCAAAAGCTATTTTGGTTGATTTTATAAAAATGTTTGAATGTGCAAAAGATTCTGTCTTATTATTTTTACTAGGAGAGATTTCTAACTCTAAATGAATTAAATCCAACGGGTTCGGATAGATCTTTTCAGTAGCTTTACAACACAATTGGAATCACTCCATTTGGATTTGTAAATCTCTCTGAAATGATTTTCAAACTAGGGGACAGAACTAAGTTCAAAACTAAATAGAAAAATCTAAGTTTGAATTAAATGGGTCACGCAGGAAGGAAAACAGGCCGGCCCAGTGGCGTTCCGCGGCACAGAGAACGGCTGACAGGGGGGTCCACCGGTCAGCGGCTCTTTACACGCGAAGCGGTACAGGGCGATGTGGGCCGTTAGATTAGAAGGGGGATCTACGGCTGGGGCTTGTCGTCGACGACGGACAGGTCGCCGGCGAGGTCTAACCCTAGCGGCTCGGTGGGGGTGCTCAGGGGGCATACTAGGGCTCTAGCTACGGCGGCGATGAGGGCGATCGAACGTGCTATCGACGGTGGACTCAGGGGTGGTCGCGGCAGCTCCTAGGGTGGACGAAATCGACGGCACCTTCTCCTCCTCTACAACAGGCTCCTCCGGCCAAATTCCAGTGAACCCAGGCTCGAGCGGCTCCGGCGAGAGGTGGGGAAGGATCAGTGAGGAGAGGGGAGTGGAATGGTGTGAGTAGTTGGTGCGGGGAAGGGCTCCTTTTATAGGTGTGGCTAAGTGGCAGAGAAGCATGCGCGGTGCTAACCGGTGACGATGGCACATCGAGCTAGAGGCGTGGGTGGTGCGCTAGGACGGTGGGCGGTGCCCTGGCGAGTGTCACGGCGGTGAGTGTGCAGTGGTTTGCGGTCGGGGGCAGTGAATGGCATGGCGTGCACTAAGTCTCTGCCGACGGCAAGTTTCACGGCGGCCGGCGACTACGGGGCATGATTAGGGGAAGGGCGTGTCCGTTAGCTTGCTAGGCCGGTGGGGATCGTGTAGACGGGCAGCTGGAGCAAGGCGAGGTCTGGCTACGCGAGGAACACGCTCTGCGAGCGGCGTCGGCATGGCCGACCGTCTCCGGGCGTGGCGGTTCCTGGCTGTTTTGGTCGCTGCCCTCGGGCTGGGGCTGGTTGGGCGGTGGAGGTGGACCATGGGCTACCTCCTGGACATGGTGGATGGCGCTGGCGGCGGCTGTGGCATGCTGTCGCCGGTGAGGTGCCCAAATGGGGGCTCGGCCTTAATGGCCATGACCATTTGGTCGTGGCAGAGTGAGTTGCTGGGCTAGTGAGGGGTAGGGGAGTGTATGGGTTGGCTGTGGTTGCAAAATGGGGAACCAATTTGGTTGAAACACTGCTCCAAATAGTGTTTTGTGTTTTGTATGAATTCTGTCCACCAAGTGTTTGTGAAAATGGCCGAAAGAAATCAAGTTTGGAATTTTTGGATGAATTTTGGTGGGTTTTCTATACACATGCTTAAGCCTCTGTGGTTGCTTGGATTTTGAAAGTGGAGCTCATTTGAGTGGTTTTTGCATAAGTGTGATCTTCCCATATGAACTACATTCAATTTTCAAATGCCATTTAAAATTAGTGTTTGAAAGTTTTTGGCAGATCACAAAGTGGGCCTTGGTACAACATTACATGTACTAGCAAGGGGTGCAAGGATTCATATTTATTTCTGTTAAGAATTGAGTCCTAGGAATAGCCAAAGTAGGCATGGTAGTTAAAATGGCACAAATGACCATTTCTTTCTTTTATTCATTTTGATTTGTTTTTCTTTGGGATTTGTTTGGGAATGATTTAGATGATGTTTATTTCACCTAAGAATCATTTTACAAGCAAAGGATCACTTAATCATGGCAATTCAAAACAACTCCTAATTTAAATGCACACACATATGAATGCTTTAATAATTTTAATTGGAAAAGTTTTTGTTAACCCTAATTTTTGATGATTTGAATCTTAATAACCTTGGATTGAAGTTTTGGGATGTTACACCCTCTTTTATATATGGGAAGGGGGGGTACTCCCTCCCTCAAAGTCCCGGGGTGGGACTAATCAATGGAGGAGGTGAGGAGGCGCACCGACCAACCCCCACATGGTCCCCACGTGGGAATCAACCCACATGTGGCCCACGACCCCTCCTAGGCCCCTCCTAGGGCGGCGGCTCCCTCTTGGGCCCTTTTTCCCTTCGGGAATTGGCCGATTAGGTGGGTTGCCCCATTAAATCATACTCCCTCCGTTCCTTTCTATAGTGCCTATAGTTTTTTGAGAAAAATTCTAAAATATAAGGTATATTATGTTACATAACTTGTCTAGACAACTTTTTTAGGGATTTATTTTTCCTCCATGTCTCATTCAAACTCCTCTAGTTTATAATATCAATTAGCCAAAACTAATACCACCCCAAACTCGTGTAATTTTGCCTCCATATGTGTTTCTTAATTTCCGTGCCAGAAACTATAGGCACTATAGAATAGAACAAAGGAAGTATTTAAAATTTTAAATAATTATAAATACATGTATAATTCAATAATTAACAAATATTTACATACTATTTAATCCCCATTGCATCGAAACTCCTTCTGGACAACTTTGGACACCCGCCGGACTTTCCTGGAACCCTTCTAGTTTTCCCTTCTCTTTTCTTCGGTGATTCTTATGATGCCAAAACGATCTCCGAGCATTGTCAAACCCTTAAGTGTGTTACCCTATGGTTCGGGAACACTCTAGACATGGTCGAGATCCCTCTCGGACCAATGATCATCAGCGGAACCTGGATGCCCATGATGACCCCTGTGCATTCCACGAGAATCTTCGTCGTTGAACCATGAAAGATAGTGTCCAATTCCCTATGTTACTTTTTGATACTTTACTTGTCTGAGATCCGATCAACGACATCACCATGCCGTGTTCAATCTCATTATCGACAAGTATAACTTTACTCGTTCTGAGATATGCCATCCCCGTGACCTAGTCACATACTGCAGCTTTATGGATTTCATGTCTCCGAGTGGGCCTAGAGTATCTTTCCGTCATGCGGATGGACACATCCTTCTCTTGACACATAATGCCTCTACATGCCCCTCTGGTCTCGGGTGAAAGTGATTGATATGGTCTCACGGTCTAAGGAATTTATTACTACATTTCTAGTCACTATAACGGTGAACTTCATGACTTGATCGTGTTAACCTGTGTTGGGTATGTCTATCACTTTCATTCACGGAATGAAATGACCCCATTTTCAATTGACATAAATGTCCATGATCGGGAAACCTCGATCATCAATTGACCAATGAACCAGTGTCTAGAGGATCACTAGGGACTTTGGTGGTTTAAATATCACACGTGTATTGACGTTCCTATCAATACAATTATAGCATGATATAAAACCTATTATGAACTTAATGAAATATGTCAATAATCTATATTATTATTTGTCTCTAGAGCATATTTCCAACAGTCTCCCACTTGCACTAGAGTACAAATAAACCAACTGCAATTGGACGAATCATTACACCATAACTTTTGGTGTTATGATCATGCTTGCTCATGGAATAGGTTTCGTCTATGGACTGTACTATACAGAACCATATGTCTTTGCAAATTTGTTAATGTCACCTAATTTGACATTTCCCTTTATCATCAGATGATAACCCTGCGGTATAAATATTTATGCTTTGGCGTCAGAGAGATTTTTTGTTCCCTCTACCATGACATCCGATTAGTCTATCAAATATGACGTTATCATGTCATGAGCATTAGGAACACACTTTGTGGGAAGATGGACTTCCCCAGCCATAACATTACATATTTTACCTTTGAAGTATTCATATACTTCTTTGTCAATGTAAATCTAATCAATAGTGCACTAAATGCCACTTCGATGTTTAACCACGCTTATCTTATTTTAAGGCACTCAATGTTGTGAGAACTCCAATCATCTAGGTTGGGTGGAACTTCCTAGTGTAACCCTTTTACGATCAAGTTCACCATCCTTTACAGATTAGATGTATACCTTCAGTTCTCCCTAGACACTGAAGACTATACTTAACTCCTTGTTTAGCTCGGAGATCACTTCAGAACATGTTCTTCAGGTTAAGAACTTGGGTCACATTATATCGAGTATTGATGACCCACAAGTATAGGGGATCGCAACAATATTTGAGGGAAGTAAAACCCAATTTATTGATTCGACACAAGGGGAGCCAAAGAATATTTATAAGCCTTAACAACTGAGTAATCAATTCAGCTGCACCTAGAAACAATCTTGCTCGTAGTTGTTTATCAGTAGTAACAGTTTTGTAGTAGCAATAGCAAAGTGATAGCAGTAGTAAAAGTAAAGACAGTAGTAACAATTGCAGTAAACAGTAGGATTAAAGCGCAGTAGGCATAGGGATGGATGGACGGGCGTTGCATGGATAAGACAATTCATGTAACAATCAAGATATAGGGCATTTGTAGATAAATAAGGTAAAGCATCCAAGTACTACATAATCATAGGCATGTGTTCCATATATAGTCATACGTGCTCGTAATGAGAACTTGCACAACATCTTTTGTCCTGCCAGCCCATTGCAGCGGGGCCTCAAGGGAATCTACGGGTAATTAAGGTGCTCCTTTTAATAGAACACTAGAGCAAAACATTAACACTCTGTGAACACACGTGATCCTCACATCAGAGCCATCCCCTCTGGTTATCCCGATTATTGTCACTTCAGGGCCTTTGGTTCCGGACAACAATATGTGTATACAACTTGCAGGTAAGACCCCAAACAATACTATCATCATGAATCAATAACATGTTCAGATCTGAAATCATGGAACTCGGGCCCTAGTGACAAGCATTAAGCATAACAAGTTGCAACAAAGTCAAAAAGCACTAATAATATTTACTAGGCACCATGCCCTAAAAATCTGATGCAATTACATGGATGATCTCATCCAATCCCTACCATCCCCATAGCCTACAGCGGGGGATTACTCACTCATGGATGGGGGAATCATGGATGGTTGATGGAGAAGCGATGGTGATGATGATGGCGATGATCTCCTCCAATTACCCGTCCCGGCAGGGTGCCAGAATGGAGTTTCTGGTTCTGAATCGCGGTATGTGGTGGTGGCGGCACAACGGAATTCTATCTGGAAACACATCGACCCCCCCGTCTGTTTTAGGTCAGAGGGCTTTTATAGGAGAAATGAGAGGTCGAGGTGGAGTCCAAGGCAGCCACACCACCCCCTGGCGCGGCCTGGCCTGGCCCACGCGGGCAGGTGGTGTGGGCCCCTCCTGGCTCTTCTTCGTCTCCTCTTCTGGCTCCATGAGTCTTCTGGTAAAATAGGAGTTTTGCGATATTTTTCGGGATTTTTCCTAAAAGTTGATTTCCTCCTTAAAAATGAGACACCAAAGCAATTCTGCTGAAAACAGCGTTAGTCTGGATTAGTTGTATCCAAATCACACAAATTAGAGAAGAAACAATAGTAAAAGTGTTCGGGAAAGTTGATACGTTTTGGACGTATCAACTCCCCCAAGCTTAGCTTATTGCTTGTCCTCAAGCAATTCAGTTGAAAACTGAGTGCAATAAAAGAAACTTTCATGTACACATTTGCTTCATAAGATTGATATATTCTCAGCATATGATCAAATACTTAGGCAATTCATAATAAAGAGTATGCAAATAAGTTTACCCAGTAGTCATGCAAGCTATGAAGAGATTCCAACTCATTAATAATAAGCAACATGACACATAAGCATATGCAGGATTGTAGTGCTCATAAGAAAATATGAAGCAAAACATAAATGCCAAGGCACCTATGAAGTTTAAGTGAAGACTAGAAATAAAAATATCAAAGATTCAAGTGTCAAAGTTATGTAGTAATTGACCGTGTTTTGGGATAAGCACATTACACTAAGAATGACAGCTATGCTCTCGGGAAGGTGCTCAAAGAATAAATGGTGACTCAAGATAAAAGTGAAAGAAAAAGATTTAGAAGTTTGAAAGGCTTCCAAATGTTGAAAGTATGGTACTCATTAGCTCTGAGCTCTCATTGCCCCTATCATAAGCATCTTTAGGTGATTAAGGTTAAAGTGAACAAATATGAGGATATGCTTGACAAGTTATAAGTTGAAAATCTCATGCCCCTCGCTTACGAGTACCGAACCTCATGCTACTCAACTTTAGTAACGAGTAAGTTCATGTCAATGTAAGTACATGTGTATCATAGAGAACCGCCAATGGGGTACCCCTTGCCCGATGATACGGAAGCTTTCCCATATCAAAATGACAAGGCAAGCAGACAATGAGCATCTCAATGATCTTTTTATTTGCTATTTGCATAGGTTTTTATTGAGGATGCTTCACAGATTGCTCACTATGGTTACGTTGCAAGTTTCCACCATGATTAGGCATGGCTTAGGCTAGCCACCCAGGCGTTTCTCTAACACATATACAAACTCAATGAGCTTACAAGATCCCCTTTTATTTCACACCACTAGGATCTGTAAGCAAAAGAACCATGATATCAACTAAATAATGTGCAATGTTGAAAGCGTTCCCCATGGTAACATGGTTCTACTAATCCACAACTTATAAAGCACAAGCATATACGCAATATAGATGGGCACAATGGTTCAAGTTTATTAAGTGCAAGAAAGTAAAGTGTGCCATCAAGTTTGTGAGAGCTTTACTAACTAATTTTCTCATAACAGACAAACATTTTTATTGGAAGAAAAACAAAACATAATAAATATGCAAGGAATAGCAATGATTCTAATAGGTAGATGTGGTGGACTCTTTTTTGGCAACTTTGGTTTTGGGGAGTTGGATGCACGAGTAAAGCTTATACTCAGCACAAGTGAAGGCTAGCAATAGAAAGGGAGCGACAATCGAGAGAGTAGTAACTATCATAATCATGCTTGCGACAAAACAAAATAAATAGTGGCATAAAAGTGACACAAGAACTTTGAGGCAGAATAAATCATCGAGGCTTAGCTGACTTTTTGTTTAGTCATATGCATGCCTGAGCATGTGCCAAGTCGATTCAAATAAAACATTCAGAGGAGGATACCACAATGTCATACATGGTTATGAATAGAACAATGCAAGCAAACATTTATATGACATGTTACAAACTATTAGTGGATTGGAACTGATCATAATAGAGCAAGAACTACTAAGCATACATTAAATAACATATACCTTACATGAACAGACTAAGCATGCCCACAATGATGAGTATATGTACAAAAATGAAAACCAAGAGAGTTCATACTAGCCTCTTACCACACCTTAAGTTGTCATAAATCATCCTTGCCTTTCACTTGTGTGACTTGAATAATAAGATAAAACCAAACTCCAAGGAGTAACTGAGGACTGCTGAACCCTGCAACGAACTCTACAAAACCAGAGAAGAACAACAAATATTTTTGGGTATTCTATTTTTTTAAAGGAGAACCGAAGGGAAGAACGAGCAAAGCAAAATCTTTTTGGGTTTTTCGAATAATCAAAACAAATCTAAAAAGGATGAAGCAAACCAAGGCTAAAAGACAAAGAAGCAAACAAATAGAAATAATGAAAATATTTTTTGTCTTTTTGTGTTTTGGAAAGCAGAAATAAAGCAAGGACAAAAACTAAAAAGAAAATGAAACATGGATATGCAAGGTACCGACTGAACATGATATGTAGATGAGTGTGATGTCGGTATACCTCCCCCCAAGCTTAGGATTTTGGCCTAAGTGGGTATCAATCCCAATGCCGCTAGGAACTCCAACCTGGTGGGTTATCATAAGAATGATCATGATCATGATCAGGCCATTGTGAAAAAGAAGAAGAAGCTTCCCAATTATAGGCAGGCTGCTGGTATGAAGACTCCCCCTCGTTGGAGGGCTAGACCAAATTGTCCTCAACCTCCCTTCCAGCATTCTTCTCTTGCTGGGAGAGCTCCTCCAAATATGCATCGAGCTCTTCCTCCGTAAGTGACCATCCTACCCTGGCATCAAGGTTAAACAAAACAGGCGCAGGCAAAAGAACCACTCACTCAGACTTACCTCTTCTCCATCTACTCTTGAGAAAGGTTATTTCATAAGACAAATCACTCAAATTAGCCCAAGAAGAAACAAATTTATGTTGTATCATGGAATTAAGATCAAGCCTCTCTATGGGAAACTGTAAGTCTGAATGATAAGGTGCTACACCATGCAAAGCTAATAAACGAGAGGCGATGAGGCCTCCACAAATTCCACCTTTCTCGCGGTTAGCAGCAAGACAAAAAGCTATCAAAGCACCCAAGTTATAAGTCCTATCTTGTTTCAAGGAAGCTAAGACAAAGGCTAGATCATATGAGGATAATTTACTAGCAGTTTTCCTAGCAAGAACGCACTTGGCAATAAAGTAGGCAAAGTATCGAATAGACGGGAGATGAATATTATGAATTTTACCACTCTCCTCTGAGAATCTGCTCCCTTGGCAAATCTCTACATACAAGTCCATGAGTGGTGTAGGCTGCTCTCTAATACTTTCACACGAACCCCACTGTGGTATTTTAATAGCTGCACAAAAATCATCAAAAGGGAGGTCGACAGCTATATTGTAAATTTTGTAATGAACCATGGGGTTAGGCAAGGACCAACTAAATCGAAAATCCTGCACCACAGACATGGTTAGTTTCACATATTGGTAAGGTTCATCTCCCACAAAATGCTCCAATCCTACATTAGAAATTAGAGTATGGAAATCTTGAGAATTCCCTGCAGCCCTCATGAATTCGGGGCATGGATAAATAGAAGGGAAAACTTCTTACTCACGGTGAACTTTCATAACCTCGAGCACCCTTAATTCATGTTGGTTGAGTTGGTGCTCATTCATCTCCTTTTTTGAAATTTAAACATCCACCACAAAAATGATTTCAAGGTGATTACAAAATGAGAGGAACTACTTATAGGGACTTGCAAAAAGGCTAAACATGCATCAAAACAATTTCTCTAAGTATTGAACAAGCTTACAAGCTCACATAACCTGTCACCTACATTAGCAAAATACTCAAGATATAATCCACTAATCACAAATCTACTTGAACAAGCGGAGGAGTCACGTACCGAAGATCAAATGCTCCAAATCTCAGCAGCAAAGATGGGCTGAGCAAGGAGATCGAAAATCACGAGCAAGAATATCAAGAACATGGTTTTGAGCAATGAACTGGTGTTTTCTCGGGAGAGAGAAAGAAGTGGCATGTGAGAGAATAAGTGGAGGGCCAGGGGTGACCCACACCTTGGCCAGGCGCGCCCCATGCCTAGCCATGCCACCAGATGGTGTGCCTAACTGGTGGGCCCCCTGGGTCACTCTAGGTACTTCTCTTCCCCCTTTTTTCATGTAAAAATTTAAAATGAATTTTCTGGAATTTTTCGGGAAACTTTATTTTTGAGCAATTTTCAGGTATTGATGAATTATTTTCTGACAGAAATATAATATTGGAATGATGCAATAACAAACAAAACTAAAACTTCAGAAGTTCTAATACACTCTAATATGCAAGCAACTAACAAAATAGAAAAGTAAACTAAGTGATAGAAAAAATTAAAATGGATAAAATAAAAGTAAGCAAAGATAATCATGGTAAAAACATTGTTTTGTTCAATAAAATCCCTTTGTTAACAAGGTTGATCAGGTCTTGTTACCAAAACAATTTTATATGAAACAAAACTTTGCATTTCACTAAATGATTATGTTACCTCAACCTTGATACCAATGGTCCCAATCATAATAGTTTCATATTTTTCACGTGGTATGGGACAATATATTTCTCCAACTTGGATGCCCTCAATATTTTCAATTGAATTTAAGCCATAAGTCCTATCAATCTTCTTGGGGAAATATACAGTATGCTCCTTGTCATTCACATTAAAATTTACCTTTCCTTGATTGCAATTAATAATAGCTCCTGCAGTATTAAGAAAAGGTCTCCCAAGAATAATAGACATATTGTCATCTTCAGGCATTTCAAGCACAACAAAGTTAGTTAATATCAAGCAATTATGAGCCACTTGAACAGGTACATCCTCACATATACCAACAGGAATAGTAGTAGATTTATCAGCCATTTGCAAAGATATATCTGTTGGTATTAATTTCTCCAATTGAAGTCTCTTGTAGAGAGAAAAAGGCATAACACTAACTCCTGCTCCCAAATCACACAAAGCAGTTCTAACATAATTATTTTTAATAGAACATTGAATAGTTGGAATCCTTGGGTCTCCAAGTTTCTTTGGAACCTTACCATTAAAGGAATAATTAGCAAGCAAAGTAGAAATTTCCTCATTTGAGATCTTCCTTTTATTGGAGACAATATCCTTCATATACTTTGAATAAGGAGGCAGTTTAATAGCATCAGTTAAGGGAATTTGCAAAAATAAAGGTTTCATCCACTCACAAAACCTATTATAGTGTTCTTCTTCCTTTGACTTGTGTTTCTTATCAGGGAAAGGCATTGGTTTTTGAACCCAGGGCTCTCTTTCACTACCATGTTTATTAGCAACAAAATCTTCCTTAGTGTACTTAGCATTCTTAGTGGTCCTTTTAGGTTCTTCTTCAATTTCTTCTTTATCAGGAGCATCATTTTTATCATTACCACTCTCAGTTTCAGCATCAGAGACAAATATAATATTAGGGTCTTTATCAGGTTCAGAAGATTCTACAACTGTTTTATGTTTCTTTTTCTTTCTCTTAGAAGAAGTACCTCTATTTTTAGTTTGTTGAGAATCCAGCTCAATCCTTTTAGGATGCCCCTCAGGATATAGAGGATCCTGAGTGGCAGCACCACTTCTAGTTCTAATTTCATAAGCATGTTTTTATTTAGAAGCATTAACTAGCAAATCTTTTTGTACATTAATAAGCTGATCAATTTGAGTTTGAACCATTTGGAAATGTTTAACAAGCATTTTAACAACATTAGAGGTTCTTTCCACAATATCCCTTAACTCAATAATTGCTCTAGAGTTTTCCATCAAATGATTCTGCACTCTTTTATTAAAATTATCTTGCTTAACAAAAAAATATCAAATTCTTCTAAGCATTGATCAGGAGGTTTAGAATAAGGAATATCACCTTCATCAAAATGTTGGAGAGAGTGTACCTCAATAGTGGATGTGTGGGAGATTGGCTTACATAATTCTTCTATAGGAGGTAAATTCTTCACATCTTCAGATTTAATACCCTTCTCCTTAAGACATTTCTTAGCTCCCTTCATCACTTCATCATTTAGTTCAATCACTCCTCTCTTCTTTGGTGTTAGTGTTAGCTTAGGCACAGTTAACTCAGGTGTAGTTGACTCAGGTGGAGTCCAGTCATCATAATTCTTGCTTATTTTAGCCTTTAATTCCTTAGCTTCTGTGGGAGTTCTCTTCCTGAAAACACAATCAGCACAACTATCCAGGTATGTCCTAGATTCTTTAGTTAGTCCATTATAATATATATCAAGAAGATCATTTTTAGGTAATGGACACACAGGCTGTGCATGAATCAAAGAACAAAACCTTGCCCATGATTCAGGCAATATCTCCTTGTTTAAAATCAAAAAGTTCCTGCAAAATGGCATGTCTAGCACTAGGAGGGAAATATTTCTGAAACAAAGTATCAATCAAGCAATCAGGGCTATTAATAGATCCAGGAGGTAAATTATTAAACCAAGCTTTCGCCTCTCCTTTCAATGAAAAAGGGGAAATTTTAGCAACAAAGTAGGTGCACATCTTAATATCATCAGAAAATAGGCCACTCATGGTAAAAAGCTCAGTCATATGTGCTACAGCACTTTCATTTTTAGCCCCACAAAAAGGTTCTTTCTCAACAATGGTTATGTAAGATAAATCAAGAGAGAAGTCATAATCCTTATCTTTAATGTTTATGGGAGATGTAGCAAACTTACCATTAGGAGACAATTTAGGTCTAACAGTATGTTTCTCAAGAAGACTCTTAATAGCACTCCTACCATGAGTGTTTTGGCATTCTTTAATAAATTCACCAGTCATTTCTATATATCCATCTTCAATATCATAGCTCTCTCTAGATTCAGGTGAACTGACAGGTGTAGTAGTATCTTCATTAGGAGTTTCAATATTTCTAGCTATATTTCTAGCAATCATAGCATCTAGGAAAGGACCTAATGAACCACTCTTATCAAGCATAGTAGAAGCAGCATCATAAGTATCAGAAGTTTCAGATTCAGCAGAAGTAGCAGTATGTGTAACATGTGTGTGGGGTGGTGTAAGGAGCTTACTCATCACAGATGGTGAATCAAGAGCAACATAGGTGTTCAGAGCTGTACCTCTCCTTGTAGTGGATGGTAATATAGGAACCTTTCCATCAGGAGATTTACCCATGATGAATTGATAGCAACGAACAATAGTGATTCCAAGTGAACTTGATAAATAGAGCTATGCTCCCCGGCAACGGCGCCAGAAAATAGTCATGATGAACCACAAGTATAGGGGATCACAACAGTCTTCGAGGGAAGTTAAACCCAATTTATTGATTTGACACAAGGGGAGCCAAAGAATATTTATAAGCCTTAACAACTGAGTTGTCAATTCAGCTGCACCTGGAAACAATCTTGCTCGCAGTTGTTTATCAGTAGTAACATTTTTGTAGTAGCAATATTAAAGTGATAGCAGTAGTAAAAGTAAAGACAGTAGTAACAATTGCAGTAAACAGTAGGATTAAAGCGCGGTAGGCATAGGGATGGATGGACGGGTGTTGCATGGACAAGACAATTCATGCAACAATCAAGATATAGGGCATTTGCAGATAAATAAGGTAAAACATCCAAGTACTAAATAATCATAGGCATGTGTTCCATATATAGTCATACGTGTTCATAATGAGAACTTGCACAACATCTTTTGTCCTGCCAGCCCGTTGCAGCGAGGCCTTAAGAGAATCTACTGGCAATTAAGGTGCTCCTTTTAATAGAGTACCGAAGCAAAGCATTAACACTCCATGAACACACATGATCCTCACATCATAGCCATCCCCTCTGGTTATCCCGATTCTTGTCACTTCGGGGCCTTTGGTTCCGGACAACAATATGTGTATACAACTTCTAGGTAAGACCATAAACAATACTATCATCATGAATCAATAACATGTTCAGATTTGAAATCATGGAACTCGGGCCCTAGTGACAAGCATTAAGCATAACAAGTTGCAACAAAGTCAAAAAGCACTAATAATAGATACTAGGCACCATGCCCTAACAATCTGATGCAATTACATGGACGATCCCATCCAATCCCTACCATCCCCATAACCTACAATGGGGGATTACTCACTCATGGATGGTTGATGGAGAAGCAATGGTGATGATGATGGCGATGATCTCCTCCAATTCCCCATACCAGCAGGGTGCCAGAACGGAGTTTCTGGTTCCGAATCGGGGTATCTGGTGGTGGCGGCACAACGGAACTCTATCTAGAAAAACGTCGAACCCCCCGTTTGTTTTAGGTCAGAGGGCTTTTATAGTCGAAAGGAAGGTCAAGGCGGAGTCCGAGGCGGCCACACCACCCACAGGGTGGCTGTGGGCCCCTCATGGCTCTTCTTCGTCTCCTCTTCTGGCTCCGTGAGTCTTCTGGTAAAATAGGAGTTTTGCGATATTTTCCGGGATTTTTCCTAAAAGTTGATTTCCTGCACAAAAACGAGACACCAAAGCAATTCTGCTAAAACAACGTTAGTCCGCATTAGTTGTATCCAAATCACACAAATTAGAGAAGAAACAATAGCAAAAGTGTTCGGGAAAGTGGATATGTTTTGGACGTATCAAGTATACGACATGGTTTTACAATATGGAACCTATGGCTGAGGCATAGTAGATGTTATACATTTATTCCTTCTTTTAAGCATCATCGTACCGATACTATCTCAATGTTTCACCTAGTTGGACAAGTAAGAACTTCCTTCTTAACTTGATCCATTATGAACTTCTTCAGAATCCAATCTAGGAAAACATTCCGAATTAATGCCATTAAACATATCAATCTATCTTGATAGATTTCAATGTTCAATATTCGTTCAACTTCATCAACTCAATATTCTTTAATAATTACTAATACCAAAAATACCATTCACAATATGTCAGTCACATATATGAATGCTTCGTTAAGCTCCCACTCAGTTTATTGTAAATGCAGGTCTTCTCAATATTCTGGGAACAATCCCAAAATCCTTTGATCATTCATCAAATTGAGAATTCCAGCTACGAGATTCCATTTGTCCGACTTAAGCATTGCTACACATTGTAGTCAACCATTTGAATTTGTTCAAGACATTTCTTGACACAATCAAGCTTTATGTCTTATTTTAAGTTTCATTTCTTCCTTGAGATTCTCCCAGAGAATCTATAAAGTTGGGAATGAAGGAACGAACACTTTCGACCTTGCCCCATTATCATTTACTCTACTAGTCCCTTTAGGAAGATCAAGTAACATCTTTACTTTGATAAGATCAAGTAACATTTTACTTTACCATCTTAAAATGTAACTTAATGTACAGGATTTCATGACTCAAGTCATTTCTCGTATTTGGGTTCATCATCGCTTCTTTGTAGTTCGTAGGTATGCCTGTTCCATTAACATGACAAGTGAATCATGAATTCAATCCTTCAATGAGGCAGAACTTACTCATGAATCCTAATTTCTTTTAGTAAAAGCTCCCACTGAAACATTTGATCATTATCATTAGTTTCTCCTCTATTTTTAAAGTTTTGTTCCAGAATCAATTCTATTGCGCTACTCTAACATTTGGAGGCAAGGTTCTCAACCTTATTTGAGCTTTCACCTTTATCCATCAACTCTTTTATTGAGAAAATCTTCTTGATAAATCACCACTTTGAGCAATACAACTTTTGCTCCTTTGGTTGCAGTTGTTGAATGTGTATTCTTAGTTGCCTAGGAATACACTACAAAGATTTATTCGTTCTGATTCTGAATTATCACATAACTCTAGAATTTCTGGAAACCACATTATGCCATATACTTATGGTTTTGTTTCTACGAATCCTTGATGATTCTTTATACAATAACTAAGTGTTTTCTATTCTAATTTATATTCTCTAATATGCTAACGCTAACTCGATAAGAGATTACTTTAGACCATATAGTATCTAGTACGACATGATTACAATTATTTATACATGTCAACGTATTGACGTATTCTTGATACTGTAATTTGTGAAACACTTTTCACAAGTCTTGTATGCTTGAATCACAACTTTAATACTTGTTGTTTTGATCAAATCATATAGACTCACAATTCTTGTTAATTCAATATTCTTCTTCATTCCGAAATTCTTTGTTTATAAGAAATAGTTTTAGACTTGTGTCTCATTAAGCGAATACATTTATTTTCTTAGATTCACACTGAAGTTTCACGAAATAATGATATCGACTATTCATTGAACAATACGACATATCATCATGTATGACATCTAATTATTCAACACACACTCTATTTTACTAGAATGTGGAGTTTTAGTCATTTTTCCTGATAGGGGCATGTTTTTTATGTGTCAAAAGATCAAGTATCTTTAAGACCTTGGTTTCATCACTTATGAATCCTTTCATATGTACCATTATGACTTAACACAATAGTATCATTCAAAATGATGTCATTATGAAGGTTTGAATATCCTTTGGCATTTGAATAATTTATAAACATTTAAATTTCTATCATCAAGATCAAAATATGAATAACCCATTCATAATCAAAATCGTGAACATAAAAGATATTACTCATAGGAATAAAACAACTGATTTGTTTCGGATTCATATGAATAACTGTCTTACAAATGCAAGACACACACTAGTGTAGGTCACTCTCATTGATTACAAATTTATTCAAAACTTCTAATCCAAATGATAACTTTTGAAGGAGAGTGTCATTGGCATCTCGTTTGCCATCAACACGTGTGGTTGCACCCACTCCTTCAATCACTTCTCAAGCAGCGGGTCTTGTTTTCATAAAACAATACAAGTATCAAATACTTCATAAAGTGCTATAAGTGTTTGAAATTAAACATTTATAACTTTGTATATCAAATACATACCTTTCCCATTGATGACAGCTCCTGGAGAAGGCACTACATTCCGTGTTCTCATATGAGCATGAACTCAAGGAAGGTAAACTCTTTCCCTTCCACGAGGTAGTTCAAGAGGACATCTTTGTAGTTGTGGGGTAGCGAGCGCAACACCACATCTATCACAAATTTGTCGGTCACCTAGTAGTCCATGATGTCCATAAGGCGCTCATGAAGGCTTTCCATGATATCCAAGTGGTCTGGTAGGCTGGTGTTTTCGCTCATCTTGATTGAGAGGAAATCATCCATGTATTCAAACTCCATGATTCTTACTTGAGATGGAAAGAGCATCTTAAGTCTGTTGGCCAAACTGAAGGACGCAATCTCATGAAATAGTGCTCCTAGAGCAGGCTCCATGACATGAACCATAGTGTATTTGATTGTCATGAAGGCGTCACATCGGGCACGATAATCATGATCATCGGGCAGTCCTGTGAAGCCCACGGGAGTTTCTCACTCTCCATGAATCCCTCAAAGCTAAACAAAGACTTGGGTTTTGACATGATCTACCAAAGTTTCGCAAAGACATTTAGACTAAGTTCATAATATGTGAGTTCAAACTATAATCACATTATATTAGATGATCTCCCACTAAAACAAACATTCCTAAAGTAGTTTTAGTGATTACACGATCCCTATTCACTATGTTACCCCCGATCGTCACGGCCGACAACATAGCTGCAAAGGTAGACATTCTCCAATGTCAATCACATCATTCATGTGACTCATGCTCGATCTTTCTACCATACATGTTCCAAGGCCATGTCTACACATTCTAGGCTCGCCAATTCAACCTTAGTGTATTCACTGTGCAACATTGCTTACACCCACCGTATGCGAACACAGATATGTCTGACACCCGATCATCACGACGTGCCTCATAATGGAGAACTTTCTTGGTGGTGCACAGTAAGGGAGAACACTTTCATTGGTATTTTGTTTAGAGATCATCTCATTAGGCTACTGTCGAGTATCTAATACTAGCACACAAAAAGATGCACAAACAATAACCATTAAATGTAAGTGTGATGCAATATGGTCTTCCCGCTATGATCTCCATCTTGTGTCTCTTAATCCTGGAACCAAGGTTCCGGTGCCATAGGCAACAGGGTACCGGTGCCTCCAGCGTGGTAGTCCATCATCACCATGACCGTTTCTACTACTTAGAAATAGGAAGTAAACTATTTTACCTTGACTACTACCGTATCACATCACAATGCCCTGCAAAACAAAGTTAGATGCCTCTACTTTATCTTTTGCATATTTTACGTGGCTATTAGGGATTTCACACAAGAACCGTTCTTACCTACGAACTTCAACCACAACGCTAATCAAATAGTTGTCTACACTACACCCCTTTAGGGGCCCTCCGTTGCAAATGGCATACCAACTAATGCAAGAGATACATACACCCCCCAAAGCCACATTATACGGTACAAGACGTATGTCAAGCATGGGTCAGTCTCGCGAATTAACGCGTAAAGTCGGTTGGGGGCCGCTTCATCAAGCATTACTGCGGTATGCACAAGTACATGTGGGAGGGTAACAACTATAAGATCAATGCCCACACACTACAACTCGTGTGTTCTACCCGTACTAGCAACTACACATAGATCTAGCTCTGATATCACTGTTGGGGTTCAACACCTGAAAACAATAATTTTTCCTACGCAAACAACCCTAATGCTGGGATCTATCTATTAGTAATGCAGTAACGGGAGAGAATTTTCAAAACTTACCCTTGAAGACCGAAAAGCCTTGTCAATGTTTAGGAGAACGTGGTTGATGTAGTCGTACCGACGCCGACCTTAATGTCGTGGATGTATCCACCAGCTCCAGCTCCACTAGCTCCAATGACTTCAAAGGCTCGAATGACTTGAGCACCACTAGTGTGGTGCCTCGTGGGGAGTCACACAGATATGGTGTTTTATGACGACTCCCGGACCCTGATCCAGCAGTGGTTGCGGAAGTAGATCTCCTGGACCCAGAATCCTCGCAGCGCGATGGTGCTCCGCGGTGAAGAACACTCTCGTTCGCATATCCCTTACAATGGGGCCACACTCACAAGAGAAAGAGAGAGGAGGGGATATTCTAGCCAAAGAGAATATCTTATTGTGTGTTTGAATCCCTCCATATGCCCTCCTTTATATAGGGGGAAGGGGGTACTCCCTCCCTCAAAGTCCCGGGGTGGGACTAATCAAGGGAGGAGGTAGGGAGGCGCACCGGCCAGCACCGACATGGGCCCCACGTGGGGAGCATCCCACATGTGGCCGGCGGCCCCCTCTTGGGCCCTTTTTTCCTTTCGGTAATTGGCCCATTAGGTGGGCTGCCCCATTAAATCATATTTATATTATTAAATAAATATAAATACATGTATAATTCTATAATTAACATATATTTACATACTATTTAATCACTGTTGCACGAGAACTCCTTTTGGACAACTCCGGACACCCGCAGGACTTTCCTGGAACCCTTCCCGGTTTGCCCTTCTCTTTTCTTCGGTGATTCCGATGATGCCAAAACGATCTCCGAGAATTGTCAAACCCTTAAGTGTGTTACCCTATGGTTCGGGAACACTCTAGATATGGTCGAGATCCCTCTTGGACCAACGATCATCAGCGGGACCTGGATGCCCATGATGACCCCTATGCATTCCACGAGAATCTTCGTCGTTGAGCCGTGAAAGATAGTGTCCAATTCCCTTTGTTACTTTGATACTTTACTTGTCCGAGATCCGATCAATGACATCGCCATGTCGTATTCAATCTCCTTACCGACAAGTATAACTTCACTCGTTCCAAGATATGCCATCCCCGTGACCTAGTCACATGCTACAACTTTATGGATGTCATGTCTCTGAGTGGGCCTAGAGTATCTTTCCATAATGCGGATGAAAAAAATCCCGCTCTTGGCACATAATGAGTCTACATTCCCCTTCAAATACCTGAACACACCTTTATGATCACCGTGTAACCGGGTGACGTTTCATGGTATCTAAGTATTCTTGGGTGACAGTGATTGATATGGTCTCACGGTCTAAGGAATTGGTTACTACATTTCTAGTCATTGTAACGGTGAACTTCATGATTAGATTGTGTTACAATTCCTGTGTTAGGTATGTCCATCACTTTCATTCACTGAATGAAATTACCCCATTGTTAATTGACATAAATGTCCATGATCGGGAAACCTCGATCATCGATTGACCAGTGTACCAGTGTCTAGAGGATCACTAGGGACTTTGGTGGGTTACATATCACACGTGTATTGACATTCCTATCAATAAAGTTATAGCATGATATAAAACCTATTATGAACTTAATGAAATATGTCAATAATCTATATTATTATTTGTCTCTAGGGCACATTTCCAACAATATCAACTTTTGCATGTGATATTTATATGCATGTTATTTTGCTTAGAGAGTGTTCAGTAGCTTTATAAGATGATCCCTCATTTTAAAATATCAAGAGAAAATGTGTTCTTCCTTAGTATGCACTATTAAGAAACTTCATCATTTCGAGACACCACGTGATGATCGGGTGTGATAGACTTGATGTTCGCATACAACACGTGTAAGCTAGATTTACACACGCGAATACCACGATTCTACTTGGTGAGTGATATCTCCAATTTTCATCACTTTTTACCATTGGATTTCCTCTTGTTTATTGCCGGATTTCATTGAAGATTACCCTTTTCCACTAATATTAATGTCGCAATTAGCGAATCCTTGGTTTCTTATGATGGTTTTCAGGCAATGAACATTTATTGAAGATCTAATAGCATTTATGGGCTAATTACACCAGAATAAGCAAATCCCCAATTGGAGCAACTTTCATTGGAGGCGTCCTAAATACTTAACGACCACTGGTACGGTCGGAGCGCGCCTGGACTGCCTACCCATACTACCCACCGACGCCTTCCTTATATCAATACAAGCAACTTCCGTGAGGAGGGAGAGATGAGAAGAACCACAGAACAAAAGATATAGCCACCGCAAGCCATCTAGAGGGAAATACCAGATCTGGAAGAGGAGAAGAACTTCACCTTGTTCCTCGATGATCTCCAACCTCTAAACAACACACTCCACCATCATTCCATCATTACTTAGAGAGAGACAGAGATTGGCACTTGTAATATTAGGTTTGATACTTTGATCTACCTTCGGTTTGTATTTGATTTGATCTTTAATCGCTATTGTGGTTTGTTACAATAAATTTGAGATGATTTTTATTTGCAATACAATTATACCTTTGATTTATCTTCCTCTCACGTCTGAGTAAATCCCCATAGGAGTGGGAGATGTAGGGGATTGGTGAGATGTGTTCTGCCTCCTTTAAATCCATCCATTTGTGATCGTTGCAGTGTTTTATTTAAATAGTGAGAATGAATATCTATGTTTGCCTAATGCTTGTTATATAATTTAAGGGCCTAGGTAACATGATCCAAAGATCTCATAGGTATGAACTTGTACGCTAGTAATTCGGTGACCCTCGAGTGACACAGCCGATATCAAAGAAGAGCTAGAACTACTCGAGGACAACAAGGAACCATCAAGATTAAAGCCTTGATCTGGTCGCAAGACCTTAATTAATGCGTTAACCATGGCCGTGGCAACAGGCAGATGGATCATTGGGATTGAGAAGAATTGGCCATGAGGACTCCTAGTCGGTATATGGGTTTCTTGCCTATTCACTTATAAATAAGAAATATCACTATCACTTATTCCACTTATTCCATTTGGCACTTTCATTATCACCATGAACTATTTTTCTCCGTGCCTAACTTCTCATCTGTAGGACCTTTACACACCTTTCACATCTTTACTTTTATGAAATTTACTTATTTCCTAAGAAAGTTTCCTCTATATTTTACTCACCACTTCCACCTTCAACTTTTGCAGTCAATTCACTCAAGACATGTGACACCTTGGTGCGATCAAAACACCGCATAAAAACACTTTCCTAGGCTCCTTGTTGGGGTCGATATAAAAACTGGAATTAATACTTCCGCGAAAACATTCTCTGACCAACATGTGCACTTGTAGGCTATCAAGATATTTTCTGGCGCCATTGCCGGGGAGCTAAGCACTGAGTGTTATTTCTTGACAACAACAATTGTTGACACCATTCATGATCTCCGTTGAAGACATAGGTACCACTCGATCAGGAAAAACCTATTTACCTCCATATATTGGTCATGTTCCGATCGAGAGACGATTAGAATTTATTGAAAGATTTACTAATTCACATACTGTAGATGTGAACATCTTGATTCCACTGATGGCAGATTTGACCATCACCCGAGGGGCCAAACTTGAGCTACCTTTGGGAGAATATGGGAATTCATCTAGGCACTTGAGGAAAATGCCTATTCTTTGTCCTGAACTTGAAGGCCAGGAACTTGAGATATATCCTGATTTAATATATATGATGAAAGAAATTGCTTTCATAGGAAAAAAAAGATGAAGACCCTAGTGACCACTTGATGAGGGTCTATGACCTTTGTGCTACTCTTAAACCAGCAAGTTTACCAATAGAGTTTGTACTTCTTAAACTCTTTCGCTGGTCTTTGAAAGATAATGCTTTTGCTTGGTTACGATCGCTACCCAATCATACTATAATAGGCTAGGGAGATTGCATCCGAGAATTCATGCATAAATATCGTTCATTTACTAAAATCATGAAGATCAAATGAAATATAACAAAATTTCTTCAAACAATTGGAGAAACCTTTTATCAAGCATGGAATAGATTTTATGCAATGATTATGAAAGTCCCAAATCACGGTTTTCATAAGAACTTAGTTATTCAATATTTTTATAATGGGCTTAATGACGAGACAAAAGAGATGATTGATCTATCTGCAGGAGGAGCCATAGGCAACTTGACACTATGGGAATGTGTAAATCTTTTTGAGGTAAGATCCTTTATTGACAAACAATATAATCTAGTTGAGGGTACTGAACCATGAAAAGGTATGATTCACATACCACCGGATCTTATATCCGTAGTCAAAAAGTCCATGGAAGAAAAAGGTATAGCTTCAGAACTTGTAAAAGAGAACAAAGTTGACATTCTTCAAACTTATGTTACAGAGAAGATGATATAAATCTTGTAGTGTAGAAGTTTAAATATCAACATAATCAATTCCGTGAGAAAAACTATAAACGTCTCATGACACAAGAAAAGAATATAAGAGACCTAACAGAAGTCTTTGATGACTTGGGTGAAGCCACAAAACATTTAGATAGATATCCAAGTATGGTTAAAACTCGATGTGAGCAAATAAATGAAACCCAAACTTTGATTTTGAACCAAGGAAATTTCAATACTATTTCTACTAACATTGTTACTAGGCGTGGTACAGAAACTCAGGAACCACAAGGGCCACCTTGGTATCAAGAAGAACAAGCTCGAAAAGCAAGAGAGACTAAGGAGATAATTCAAGAAAAAGAGGATTTAGTCGATCCCTAGGATGATATTGATTATGAGGCCTAGAAAAGGATAAATGAAGCTTCCAAAACTCAAGAAGAAGAGGAAGCAGGGGATAAGCATAAACCATATGATTCAGATGCTTACATGATCAAGTCAAGGGAAGAAGCCGATCTCACAAAGGAACAAGAAGAGCAAGTTATCATCCCGTGTGAAGAACACGCCGATAAGCAAAAATCAGCTACAAGGAAAAATAAAAAGAATGCTGAACTAGTGACAAAGGTAAAAGAGAAGGTAATACCTACTAAAAAGAAAATTCCTTATCATAACTGAGTTCAATACGAACTGGAAAAAAGCTATTTATGACTTTTTGCTGAGGCACTAGGCAGCTTGCGTTTAGAACTTTCTTTAACTGATGCTATTCAAGTCTCTACTTATAAAAAGTTTATGCGAGACATCCTTAATAGAAAGAAGAAGGTACCGAAGACTGTTGTAGTAATGACAAGCTTTGGTGATAAACTACCTGCTAAGCTTGGGGACCCAGGGATACCAACCATCTCCTATGCAGTAGGGAAAACTAATATATTCAATGCTCTTTGTGATTTAGGAGCAGGTGTTAGTGTTATGCTTTATTCCTTATTTAAGAAATTAAATCTTGGAGAATGTTCTCCTATATAAATAACTTTATAAATGGTAGATAAGACAACTAAACAACCTGTCGGAATGATTGAAGATGTTTTACTTAGAATAGATCAACATGTTATACCCACTAATTTTATAATTCTAGATGTTCATCATCATGACAAACTATCTATCATCCTTGGAAGACCTTTTCTTAGCACAGCTGGAGCTAACGTAGATTGATCTGGTGGTAAGATTGTCTTTAATATATATGATGATCAGATCATTCGATACTTTCCAAAGAAACATGAACAAAATGGAAAATATGTTCCGCACCTAAGCGCGATCAAGCAACAAGAACTAAAGAAAAAGAGTAGCTTGAGATGAACGCCGATGACATGGAGTTTGATTAGTCAAAACTCTAGAATAAAATACTTAATGGGAGTTAACCCATTCTTAATAAATTAAGTTTAAATTTTATTTATAATTGCTACTTTATTATTTGTATGATCTAATAAAATTTTTTTGAGTTTTGAGTTTTAGAGGAGTTACCTTAGCGAAGTTGAGAAGCAAGAAAAAAATGAAGAAAAGAAAAGGGTTCAGTACAGATAACGAGCAGCGGTATGGTCACGGTACGCCCGTACCGAGACTCGATGAAACTAGTAAAAGGAACAGTGACAATGACGACCAACGGTACGGCTAGGGCACGACCGTACCCCGCGCCTGTACCCAATTACGACGAAATCGACCAAGGTTCCTGTATAGATAACAACCAATGGTACGGCCGGGGTACGCCCGTACCGCGTGCCCTTACCAGGTCGACCAGGTTTGATCTCGAACCCTAATGTTGATCCAACGGTGACGACCACCGATACGGGTGGAGTGCGCCTGTACCGCGTGCGTCGCTAGGTAAAGGCCGACGGCAGCTAGCTCCCAGCCAACCTCCTTCTTCCTCCTCTTTCTTCCTTGTTTTTTCTCTCTCCACCTCAAACCCTAGCCTCCTAAAACCTTTGACTCTTCATTGATTTCATGTTTTTGAGTTGGGGAATCTTCACATTGGTAAGTTTCTCGTCCGATCCATACTTTATTTTCTGAAATTCATGGTCGAATTCATCACATTGGCTATTTAGATGGGTTCATCATATTTTGAGATTATTGTTGATTTCTCATGTTAGGATTTGTATCTTCTACCTGTAATCTTTTTTATGTGATAGAAACTTGATGCCTATAGTTCTCTTCAAAAATTTCATAGCACAATGCATAATATTGGAAGAATTTTCTGCTTGGGCAAGGGCTCGGGTACGGAGGGAGCCTCGGGCTCTGCCAAGCCACCGGGTTCAAAGAAGAGACGCTCAGAGGTGGACAACTCGAGGAATGCAATGATCCAAGACTACGACAGGGCGAGCAACCGCAAGGTTTTGCCCACCAAGTGGGTAGACCATTAGTTCCTCTCCCACCAGGGTCTTTTGGAGGACTTCGAGCAGATGACTGTGCATGCTGGCATGGTCGACTTCTCCTACCTCTCCATCGACACCTACAAGCTTGCCATGTTCGAGTTCCTTTCATCGTTCCATGATGATATCGAGGCCTAGGAGTGTAATTGCACTGTAAGTTTTGTGCTTAATGGGCAACTCCACAACCTGATCTTCTATGAATTTTGTGATAGTTTCGGATTCTCCCATGAGGGAGAATTCAATATTAATGACAATGTGCACATAGAGGCAATGTAATCTTGGGGGCAAATTTCTGTCCACAGGAACAATGATTACTTGCACAAAAAGAGCGCCACCATCTAGAATCCTACTATCTGTTATTTTCATACCTTCCTTGTTGATTCTTTATTTTGGAAAGGTGATGTTGGGGCAATGGCAGGCCCCGAAATGAGAGTGATTCATATGGCCTTGCATCCAGAGATGGTGTGCAAGGTAAACTTGGGTGATTTGCTCATCCAGCACTTTCGCTGCCAAAGGTCGGCTTCCATGGGGGACATTCATTGTGGTGGGTTGATCACACAGATCGCCTACGCAAACGAATTTGTCCTACCGCAAGAGAGAGTTGTGGCTGGCAGTAAGGCCCTGGATGACATTCATATGGCTATCACCAAGTTCATGGGGGTCTATAGACCCGAACTTGCCCTCCGTGCTTACCAGTTTTATTTTGAACCTAACGGTGATCTCCACCAAATTTTGCTTCCTTTTGTCCAAGCTTTTGGTTTGCCAGGTAAACATAGTTGGGTCCTTACTGAGGAGGAGTTCCAGCAGGCACTGATCCTCTCAGGAAGGACTGCGCCGCCAGGTGGCCACCCCAATTGGGAAAACACAGCAGCTGGCCAATAATAGCAAGCTCAAGGAGAATAAGATTGGCATTGTGCAGGATGGGATGACTACGGCCAGCAACACCATCACCAACAACCTTTCCACCAACACCAACAACAAGGTATGCCTCCACCACAGTCGGGATTCAACTATGTCCCTAGGAGTGATTTTGACCAGGTGGTGCACCGCATTGACAACATAGAGAACACGTTGTATGATGCGAACACCAACATAGTGAACCTCACTCAAGACTTCACATCTTTCATGACCGATTTTCCAAACCGCTACCTGAACTTCCCATACTAGGAACCAGCAAACGATGGTGGCGATGCTTGATTCTATCTAGGCAAAAAGCCTAAGCTTGGGGAGGTTAAACTCCTCCCACCCTTTTGCATTCATATTTTTCTTTCTTCTTTTTATTTGTTTTTGTTTTAATGCATGTTTACTTTTAGTTTTGCATTTGATAAAATAAAAACCCAAAAATATTAGACTAGCTTCTAGTTTTATTTTGTGCAAATTTCTCTTGGTTCTTGTTGATTCTTTCTGAAGGTTGCTCACTTCTAGTGACCGAGCTATAGATACGAATGTAAAGAGTTGGCTCAAGTAGAAGACGAGCAAGCAAGAGGAGGTACCAATTCCTATTTTCCTTCTTCTTGTAAGCTTATGCATGAACATTTTATGTCCGTTCGGTTGCACTTGAGTCTGACTCCACGCTTAATTTGTTATCTTTTAGGACTTGAGCTCAAAGGTTTTTGTCACCTCTTTGGTTAAGCAATTAATATCAGTTTGAAAAAATACTCTTTGAATTCAATTCCAACCTTTTAAGAATAAGAAAAAGTGTATATCAATAACTTTGGTGCCATTTTTTTGTCTTAAGGGCTTAATCTTAGTAGTGCTCAACCCCACATATTGATCATTGACTTGATGATACCTTCCGAAAAAGATTTGTTTGATAGAACAAACTTTTTAGAGTGAGAGAGTGAGATGCCAAAACTTGTATTGACCTACTATATAAAAAAGAGGAAAGAGAGAAAAAGGAAATAAAAGTACTTTGTTTCAAATACACACCATTAGGATGCCAACAACTCCACTAGCTTCTGAATGATCTATGGTATAACCGTAGATTTTGGCTATGAGTTGATGATATGAGTGGCATACGTGTCGCTATATGGGCAAAATTATTGGTATTCCCAATAGGTTGTGTAGGCATTTACAAAAGAAATATTCGTTGATCCTTGGGAAGGAAAAAAGAAAAGATTTAGCACCAAAATATGATCTGGAAAACTTTCGATACTTTTGATCATTGGCATCACCTCACCACCTAAAATGTACAATTAGAGTTCTTGATGGGCAAGTAAAAGAAGGGGTATTTGATAGCCACGATTATCAAAGTGGGTGTAAATGAAAAAGCTCTAAGTTTATCCTTCTTTTGACATCAACATGTGCACCCTTAATTTTGACTCAAGTGACCTAGCTTAAAACCATTTTCACTCTCATAACAAGAGAGGCTCTAAAAGAAATTGATGTGCAAAGCCTTGCCAAATTTTTAACAATCTCGTTTGAGTTATAAGAACTATTAGCTAGCGAGTTACTTGCATTTAGGAATTAAGATTAAGTGTAACTGTTCAGATATATTACACTCATGTTCAAGGTTGTAGGATTTGAGATGATGGAATATGATACAACCTCAAGCTTTCAAGTTTTCATCTTGATTCAATTCTTTGCTATTACTCATTATAACATTGTCACTCGAGGGCGAGTAACCGCTAAGCTTGGGGATGTTGATAGCTCCAATTTTCATCACTTTTTACCATTGGTTTTCCTCTTCTTTATTGCAAGATTTCATTGAAGATTACCCCTTTCCACTAATGTTAATGTCACAATTAGCAAATCCTTGGTTTCTTGTGATGGGTTTTAGGCAATGCACATTTATTAAAGATCTAATAGCATTTATGGCCTAATTACACCAGAATAAGCAAATCCCCAATTTGAGCAACTTTCATTGGAGGCATCATGAATACTTAATGACCAGTGCTACGGTCAGGGCGTGCTCATACCGCCTGCCCGTACTACCAACCAACGCCTTCCTTATATCAATACAAGAAACTTTCGTGAGGAGGGAGAGATGAGAAGAACCACAGAACAAAAGATACAGCCACCGCAAGACATCAAGAGGGAAATATCACATCTATAAGAGGAGAAGAACTTCACCTCATTCCTCGATGATCTCCAACCTCTAAACCACATACTCCACCATCATTCCATCATTACTTAGAGAGAGAGATTGGCACTTGTAATATTAGGGTTTGATACTTTGATCTACCTTCAGTTTGTATTTGATTTGATCTTTAATTGCTATTGTGGTTTGCTACAATAACTTTGAGATGATTTTTATTTGCAATACAATTATGCTTTTGATTTGTCTTCCTCTCACGTCTGAGTAAACCCCCATAGGCATGGGAGATGTAGGGGATTGGTGAGATGTGTTGTGCCTCCTTTAAATCCATCCATTTGTGATTCGTTGTAGTGTTTTATTTAAATAGTGAGAATCAATATCTATGTTTGCCTAATTCTTGTTATCTTATATAAGGGCCTAGGTAACATGATCCAAAGATCTCATAGGTCTGAACTTGTACGATACTAATTCGGCGACCCCCGAGTGACACGGCCGATATCAAAGAAGAGCTAGCACTACTCGAGGACAACAAGGAACCATCAAGATTAAAGCCTTGATCTAGTCGCAATACCTTAATTAATGCGCTAACCATGGCCGTGGTAACAGGTAGATGGATCATTCGGATTGGAAAGAATTGGCCATGAGGACTCGTAGTCGGTATATGGGTTGCTTGCCTACTCACTTATAAATAAGAAATATCACTATCACTTATTCCACTTATTCCATTTGGCACTTTTACTATCACCATGAACTGTTTCTCTCCGCGCCCAACTTCTCATCTATAGGACCTTTACACACCTTTCACATCTTTACTTTTATGCAATTTACTTATTTTCCAAGCAAGTTTCCTGTATCTTTTACTTACCACTTCCACCATCAAATTTTGCAGTCAATTCACTCAAGACCCGTGACACCTTGGGTGCGACAGAAACACCACATAAAAAAATACTTCCCTAGGTTCCTTGTTGGGATCAATATAAAAACTGGAATTAATAATTTTGTGAAAACATTCTCTGATGAACCTATGCACTTGTAGTCCATCAGTGAGCCTAGCATATACAATCATGTCCTCGGAACACATACTGAAATGTAAAGCATGAGTTATATGGATGATATGATGACCATGTCGATGCTTGCCTTTGTAGTTGCACCAACTCATGTGACGATCAATCTTGGTGTAGTGAATTTGATTCATGTAATCACCAAAACAACTCGAGGAATGTTGTTTTTGAGTGTGAGTTCTTATACTAATTTTGTATTAACTTGAACTCAACTGCATGAATCATTGTAGAAATGACATTCATCATTCTACCTTATGCTAAGCCTGTTAGTTGAGATTTAAAATTGTTAAAATTGATATTCACACTACGGACTGGTACCGTATTGTTAAAGAAAGTCGAGAAAAGAGAAAGTCCTATTGTAAACTTTCAATAAACCTCAAATTGCTCTAAGTGATTCAAATCTAAAGAGCAATGATTTTAATTAGCATCTAAAATCATACTTGTCTCCATTAAGCTATTTTCTCCAAATTTGTTTGAGAAACAAGGTGATGTAAGGAGTTTAAAAGGTTGTTTTCAAAAACAAGCAAAGTGCGAGATATATGTGATATCGAAGACTTCATATTGTTGAAAAATGATGGAATATAAATAAGTGAGACTACATCAACTCATAAATGTATGAGTGTGTATGAAGCATAAAAACATTAGGCGTCCCGATTCTCCAAACAGTTGGACACAAATAATATTCACATATCTAATCCGATTAAGCCATGGTAGCTTCATCATGAAGTTGTCATGATTGGATGGATAAAGAGTGTGAGTGATTTCTCATCACACTAAAATATTGGTATTAGTGAAATATGGAATAAAATGTGTCATATGATGATCAACTTCAAAGTGTAAGTCTGAGGGTGCTAGTGCTTGACTAAATATGCCCAGGTGTATACATATAAGGAATGTAACTTTTTGTTGGTCACACAATGTAATTCTCGAGTATCTGTACTAGATTGGTTGGTATGAAGTGTCACACAACTCAATACAAGAATACAATAGCCTAAGTGACTAGAAAATAATATGGTAAGATGCACGCCGTGAACAATAATAAAATGTTATTGTGTTCATCGTCATCTCTACCTAGCCATCAAGATTTATTCTAAAGGAACTTAATAATTTATTATTTTGTCTGCTCTAATGAAAACAAATGATTGTTTAAATTATGACCGCATTTATAAAAGATGAATTAGTTATTTTAAATCATGTTGGTGAAATACACATCCATAACAATGATGCTAAAACACCACAAGGCTAAATGATTTGAATTCCACTTATGTGGAACCGCCGTTTAGATCATATTAGAAAGAACACATGAAGAAACTCCATGCAAATGGACTTTCAAAGTCATTTGATTTTTTGAATCATTTGACGCTTGTAAACTGTTTCTAAAAATGACTTCAATCCATTCATGGGCCAAAAGTTGAACGTGTGATTTACTTAGAGGAAACCATACATACTGATGTGTGCAATCCATCAAGTATAAATCATGTGTACTAGATTTTCTACTACATAAAACTTCCTTTGGTGAATTTAGTCGATATATATGGATATGTCCAATTGACGAGAAAGAAGTATGAAAACATTTGAAAAGGTTCAAATAATTTTAGCGTGATGTGGAAAATCATTTGTAACGAGAAAATTAGGAATCTATGATCATGATCATGGAGGAGAATATTTGATTACGACCTTAGCAAAACATCTAAGTGTTGCAGAACCGATTCCATAACTTATGCCTCAGAAAACACCATAGGAGTATTGAGTGTTTGAGAGACATAATCAAACCTGTTTGGATATGGTAAGATCAATGATGTAAATGAAATAAACTTCCATTATATTTTTGAAGTACTATGCTTTAGAGACTACCGCTTTACACTAAATAGCGCCATCATGATCCGTTATAATTACATACATATGAGTTATGGCATGGGATACAACCCACATTATCTTTTCTTAAGTTTTGATATGCTATGCATAAGTAAACAAGTTTACAACCAAAATCGGATAATTTTGTTTGTTGGATGTCCCATGGACATAAATCGGCATTCCTTCGACTATGAAGATGATGGCAAAATTGTTTTGTCGCAAAATGGATTATTTTTCCGAGAAGGAATTTCTCGCAAATTTTTTAGTGGGGAGGATAATATCATTCAATGAGGTTATTGAACCTAAGAAAGATGAGCAGAGTAGCACAACAACGGAAGTTGTTCTGGAGACGGCCATGATGCTCATGGCTCTCATGTCTACAAAGTGTTGTATCCCCGGATATCAAAATGTCTATTGAACCTCATATGATTGGTTAAAATGTAATCAAATAAAAGATTTGAGGACAAAGAATTTTTGTTCAACAATGATGCACCAACCACATACTAATAAGTAATGATCGGCATAGACTCCATTAAATGGCTTGAAGCCATGAAATCCAAGATAGTTTCCATATCAAGTTTTCGAAAGGATAAAATCTTTTACATGTAAATGGACCTATAAATATACTTGACTTGTCGAAAAACTGTTTATGACAAAAGCTCAAGGAGTTGACTATGATAAGATTAAGATCTTTCGTAGTAATGTTTAAAAGTCTATATGGATTATTCTATTAGTCACTACATATTTTAGATATGGCAACCGGATAACAAAACTACAAAAGTGTATATTGAGGGTGTATGCAAGATATAACCGTGAGTTTTGTCAGATCCAAAGAATGCTATATTAGTATGCAAACTTCAATAAGAGAAGTACACATCACAAAGTTAGAATCTTTACTGGATGAAATGGTCAAAGAATTTTGATTTTATCAAGAATGGAGAAGAAGAAACTTGCACTTGCAAGAAATTTAGTGGGAGTGCTAAGACACGTTTATAATACTTGATGTAGATGACATATCGTTGATTAGAAATTGTGTATCTTTATTTGACACAATTTAAGTTTCATTTGAAAATTGGTTTTCAAAATGAAAAGACTTGGACTAAAACCATATCAAGTATCAAGATCTATGGACATAGATCTAGACACCTCATAAGTTTAAGTCAAAATATATAGAAGATATATTGAAGTAGTTCAATATGGAAACATCGAGAAAGTGTTCTTGTTGTATGTATTTTAGCAAGATTTGAGTGTATTTAACAATCGATGAGTAAAACACATGAGTGATTTTAGATCATGAAACTCCATGATATGTACGAAATCAGATGTATTGTGGTGTAAGGTGTTACGGTATATACCAGAGTGACTCGTATGATGATCACTGGACAACAGTGAGAAAATCCTTGAGTACTTTAGAACAACTAATGATATATATTGTGTACGATAGTAGCAAACTAAAATCGTTGTAAAATGTTACACCAGCATTAGTGTCGTCAAATATACAAATAAATTTCAATCTCAAATAGGCTAAGTAGCACAATGGGCTGGAAGTCTTCCATGCTGGATTTAGATGAGTTCTGAAGTTTGAACATTGTGACAAATTCTACAAATGAAAGGCTAATTAAGTATATCATTATTTTGATAACAACCTTGGAATGTGTTTGAGTCAAAAGTTCTTTAAAAGGAACTTGGTGTAATAACGAATGTCCTAGAACTATGAAGCTATATTCTACAACAATATTACCAACATAATTCATATTGAGGAATTGAGGTCTCACCTAAAACCAAACTTATACAATTCCATATCAACTCATTTGAGATGAGTGTTGCATAGAGATGCAAGTGATTTGCAAATACATACGGATCTGATCTGTCGGACCCGTTGACTAAACCGCTTCCACAAGCTGAACATGATCATCACCAAAAGGCCATGGGTGTTAGATCTTTGCCAATGTTAACTAGATTATTGACACTAGTGGAGGTGGGAGATTGAAGGGAATATGCCCGAGAGGCAATAATAAACAGAAAAGTTAGAAAACAGGCGCCCGTCAAGATCGTGTTTCAAACGGGCACACAAACTATGGCCTAACCGGGTGGCCCAGTTGCTGATAGACAAGATGGAGGTCTAGCATGGATAAAGGAAGGCGACGTGCCACCGCCTAATATGGAAGCTGGTGCCTTAGAGGATAAGACAATAGTGTATGTATTAGTATAGGACTCTATAACCGTATTCGGCTAGGACTCTCCCTGTAACCCTAGGTCCAGGCGCCTTTATAAGACGACCTACGGGATCCTTTAGGGCATAAGATAACTTAGAACAAGTGCATAGTAATACTCGCTACAACGAACCACACAATCCCTATAACTCGATTTATAGCAGGAGTAGGATCTCGCCACCGTCTTGAGATCTGAACCTAGGTAAGATATGTCACGCTGTCCTGGATGCTCTTCACCTTACACTCCCATACTCTAAACTCGTCGTTGGGATACCCCTCTCGCGTACGTGTCAAAAATACCACGACAGTAGAAGTGTTCTCGCATACGTGTTGAGCAAATTTAATCGGAACGCGGTAGTTTAGGTGTTAGGGTACCGAGGCTTCATCACCGTCGATGCTTATCTCGGTACCCTAACACTCTTTGAGGATTTGTCACCCGTATGCCGTGGTAGCAGAATCATGCGATTAAGTTGAGCCGCTAGACTATTGGTTTCGTGTGCATTTTTAATCCCAGATGCCCGTTATGCCATACCTCGCAATTCCAGGATTACCATTTTTGTGAGACATAACGGATTGGATATCATAGTACATCATCCATTACAAACCATACATAAGGTCTTACACAAATAAGGATCTCATGATCCAGTCTTAATACAACAAGCAGCGGAAATAAAAGATAAGCATAGCAGTGGGGTCCATCTTGAGGGGCACAGGCAATGCTGACGAAGGCAGATAGTCCTAGTTATCATAGCCGTCCTACTGGCCATCATTTTGATAGTCTCCTTCATAGTCTGGCCATGAGAAGAGCCAGGGACAAAATACATGAGTACTCTTTAAGTACTCGCAAACTACCACTAACAAGTAGTATAATGCTAAGTTAAGGTGCTAAATCTAAGTTTAAATATAAAGTTAAGTTTGAAAACTAAGATGAGTTCTGAAGCAAACAAAGATAAAATAAAAATCTAGAATCACTTAAGTTGGGAAGCTATTATCATAAGCATAACCCTGTTGTGGTCAAGTCAAGATTCATCATTCATTCATAAGTTGTTTTGAAAACATCTGACAATGAAACAGTATGGCCATTCCAACTGTCCATAACCGCGAACGCGGCTATTCGAATAGTTTGACACTCTGAAGAGGTGGTACACTTTCACCACAAGATTCGATACATCTGTCAGGGATAACCCTGAATCATCATACTTAGTATGCAGATAATCAAACATAACCTTTCCTTTACACACCCTAGTATAAGCACCTCTCCTATGAGCATGGCCTCCCAACCATGACCATCAGCCATCTTGGGCACTGCATAGGTGGACAACATTGAGAGGTAGCCTCAGCTCAAACCTCTCCCGCGAGGGACTAATACTAATGCATATAAATTTCCAGCTAAGCCTTACCCAATTCAGGTAGTGTGGTTGTACGGTAAATTTGGAATGGTATCGCATCCGAATCCAACCATCAGTTTTATAAAAGGGTTAAGGCTCATGCCTCAACATTTTCACCATCATAAACCATTTGTGTTTCTCAACACATGTCAAAACATCTCAATAGAATGACTCATCATTCCAAGGTTTTCACAATTCATTTTCAACAAGTGTTCCCATCTAAAGTGACTCAAGTTTTTATCTACTCTAAACTACTAAGTTAAGAGTGTTCACTAAGGGGAAAATAGTGGGGTCAATCCCATGCCATAGAATGACATCTAAAGGGTTCTAAAATAGGTCAAGTTTTATACTTTTTATGCTACCTTCAAAATAGGTAAGGGACTTTGAGTAAATTAAAGGAAGTAAAGCTTGTAAGGTAATACTTGGGGTAGTAATAGTCAAGGTGGTGTGACCAAAGCATGCCTAAAGCATCTTTGCTCATTCATCTAGCTTAATTCTAGCTTGCTAACAATAGCTTGCAAGAGCTAGCGTGCATTGTTAATGGTGGCTTGCCTTGGTTGGTGCGGTGGTTGAAGTTTTCTTCTTCTTCTTCTTGGTAGCACTCCTCCTCCTCGTAAGCTTGGTCGGTACTATCTTCTATAAATACATACGGAATACACAATCACCAAACAATACTTAACTAGTCTAATTAGTACTCTAAGGCACACAATTGATGATCTATTATCATCACAAGCATCACACGTTTTATTCACTAGTTTCTTCCTTTTTTATTTTAGAAAAGTAATTTCTACTCATTGAAAAATTAACTAAGATTTAATATTCACCACTTAAAATATGGGATCATGTGGACACATGTCATCACCACATATTCTAACATGTGGGAATGGGATTTAAAGGTTGGATCATAATTACTTTGGTTTAAGTTCATTATTTAATGATTTAAAGTGACTAGAAATGCCTATATAGCATTGTTTTGGTACTAGTCCAAAGTCACTGCTTGTAAACCTTGATATTATTACATATTTAGATAGATGTGACAAAATGTGATTTTTGAGAGTTAGAATCAACTCAAAAACTATCTTAGTTGATTTTATAAAAAATGTTGCAATATGCAAAAGCTTCTGTTTTGTTATTTTAACTAGGAGAGATCTATAACTCTAATTGAATTAAATCCAACGGGTTTGGATAGATCATTTCAATACCTTTCAGGCAAAATTGGTTTCATGCAATTTGGATTTGTCAAACTCCCACAATTGATGTTTAAACTAGTGGACAGAAACTAGATTAACTCTAAATAGAAAAAAACTAAATTTGAATTTCTAACTCGCGCGGGAACTAACTGGGTTGGCCCAGCTAGGCACAGTGCACGCAACGGGCTGCCTGACATGCGGGCTCCACCGGTCAGCAGCACAAAAACACCGAAACGGTATCTAGCATCCTGGGCCACACGATCTAAAGGGGATCTAACGGTGGAGAGTCATCGTCGACGATGGATTACTCCGGCAAGAGTCTGACCTAGACGCGGCGGTGGGGGTTGACTGGGGGCGTACTAGGGCTCCAGCAAGGTCGATGAGGCAGGCAAACGGGCTGGTAGATGACGGCGAGGCGAGGCGCTTTGCCTCATATTCAGCTTCCTTCAGGGTGGATAGAATAAAGAGTATCATGAGCTTCCTTCATGATAACTTGCTTCAGTTCTGAATCTGCTGGCACACAGATACGTCCTTTGTACCACAGTACTCCTTCTTCGTCTTCGGTGAATCCAGGTACCTTTCCTGTACCAATACGATGTTTGATTCCGTCGATACTTTCATTCCACTTCTGGTCTTCCTTGATTTGGCTAATCAAAGTGGGTTGAAGTTCAATGCTAGCTAAGAATCCTTTGGTAACCAATCCAGTTCTGAATTGCTCCAACTCCTCATACAAACTTGGTTGCTTCTCCTTGATCATGGTGTTTAGCCTACACGGCAATCTGCTAAGAGCATCTGCTACCACATTGGCTTTGCCGGGGTGATAGTGAATGTCAAGGTCATAATCCTTGATTAACTCTATCCATCTCCTTTGCCTCATATTCAGCTCCTTCTGAGTGAAAATATACTTTAAACTCTTGTGATCTGAGTAAATCTCACAGCGATTACCCATCAAATAATGACGCCATGTCTTCAACGCTAGGACCACAGCTGCTAGCTCAAGATCATGGGTTCGATAGTTCTGCTCATGCTGCTTCAGTTGTCGAGACAGATATGCGATGACTTTGCCTTCTTGCATCAATACACATCCTAGACCAATCCTGGATGCATCACAATATACATCAAACGGCTTCTTGATGTCTGGCATGATCAAAATTGGGGTTGATATCAATCTCTTCTTCAGCTCCTGGAAACTGGCTTCACACTTGTCAATCCATTTAAACTTCTTATCCTTCTTCAACAATTGAGTCATGGGTCGGGCTATGCTCGAGAATCCTTCTACAAACTTGCGGTAGTATCCCGCTAATCCGAGAAATGCACGGACTTCGGTTTGAGTGGTTGGGGCTTCCCATTCCTCGACATCTTTGATCTTGGCGGGATCAATAGAGACTCCTCCGGCAAACACAATATGTCCTAGGAATCCTACTTCTTTCAGCCAAAACTCACACTTGCTGAACTTGGCATATAACTGATGCTCTCTCAGGGTTTCTAGGATGATTCTCAGATGTTGTTGATGCTCTTCTTCTGACTTGGAGTAGATAAGGATGTCGTCGATAAATACAACTACAAACTTATCTAGGAAATTCATAAAGATGAGATTCATGAAATAAGCAGGGGCATTGGTTAATCCAAAAGACATAATCGTATACTCGTATAAACCATAGCGAGTAGTAAAGGCGGTCTTCGGAATATCCGTTGCACGAATCTTAAGTTGGTGATAAGCAGTCCTAAGATCAATCTTTGAGAATACCTGGGCTCCAGTCAACTGGTCAAATAGATCCTCTATCTCTGCAAGGGGTACTTGTTCTTGATGGTGACGTCATTCAACTTTCTGTAATCTGTACACAGATGATTGCCTCCATCTTTCTTGTCGACGAATAACACTGGTGATCTCCATGGCGATGCGCTTGGTTGAATCAAGTCTATTGCTAACATGGCATCTAACTGCTTCTTCAGTTCCACTAACTCTGAGGGGTTCATGCTATAGGGTCTCTGGGCTATGGGTCCGGTTCCGGGGATTAGTTCGATAATGAACTCAATATCCCTATCCGGGGGCATACTTGGCAATTCATCTGGGAATACGTCGGGGTATTCACAGACTACTATGACTTGGTCTATGGTGGGTAGGGCTAGACTCTTGTTGCACTTGAATTGACGGGGTAAGGTTTCAGATATATGCTCTACTGTGACTCCAGAACTACTGGTCATGGTGATGGCTTTCTTCGCACAGTCTATCAGTCCTTTATGCCTTGACATCCAGTCCATACCTAGTACTACGTCCAATCCTTTGGTTCCAAGTACTATTAGGTTGGCATAAAAATCTATCCCATGTATTCTTATAGGCACAACTTTGCAAATTTTTCTAGCTTTTGTAGTTGAACTGGGGATTTGAACTATCATGACATGCTTCAGGTTGGTTGGGTGAATCTTACTAGTGCATGCAAATTCTTCGGTGACAAATGAATGCGATGCTCCTGAATCAAACAATACTCTTGCTAAAACTGAGTTGACAGAAAACATACCCAGCACTACATCTGGCGCTTCACAGGCTTACTGCGTTCATGTAGAAGAGAAGACCGTTCTTGATTCTGAGGTTCCACAGGGCAAACCTTCTTCCTGGTTGAACACGACGCTGCTGTTGAGCTGGGGCATTCACAGTGGCGCCGGTGAGGTCATCGGTGACGATGATGTGGTGCTCGCTCAGCATGGGCGGGGGCGGCGATGGATTCTCTGTCCCCCGGCGGTCCTCTGGGTCTTAAAGGCCTGGCAAGGCGAGGTCTCTACCGGTCGGGGGCATGCGGTGAACTGAGCGCGAGCGGTGGTGTTCGACGCGGATCCTCCGGGCTGCTGGTCGCGAGGCGGTGAACGAGGATGTCTAGGCGGTTGCTGGGCCTGCTGTGGGTGCTGCCACGCAAGGCTAGGGCTAGGCGAGCCTGGTGCTGCTCTGGCGGGCGCAGCGCTCTGGGGTGATCGGCATGGTGGACAGAGGCATGGGCGTGAGCAAATGCGGCTGGTCCTCCGCTCGATTTTGGTCAGGGGCTGGTCGAGGCGGTGCGGTGTGAAGACACCTGTCTGCCAGCGAGCGAAGGAGAGCGCGGGACGGGCTGAGGCGAGCCGTCCATGGTCGACCTGGCGCATGGCGTCAGCGCTTAATCTTGGAGCAGCTAGGGAGAGGAGAGAGAGCTAGGGCGGGTTTTAGCTGGGAGGACAAGGGGACCAAGTTAGGCCCAAATGGTGACCAAATCACGCTCACTATAGTGTTTTGGAAATTGCAAGATTTGTATACGCACTGTTTGATGAAATGGCCGCAAGAAGCAAAAGTTTGAATTTTGGTTTCAAAATTTTTGAGTGATCTACACTAGTGCTAGGTAGTCTCCGGTTGCAAGGGTTTTGAAAGTGGAGCTCAATTTGATGGTTTTTGAAATAGGAGTGATCTAGGCATATGCATTGAATTCAATTTTCTCATGCCATTTAAAATAAGTATTTGAATGTTTTTAGTAGATCAAAAAGTGGGCCTTGGTACCTCATTATGTGTACTAGCAAGGGGTGTAAAGACCTAGAATTATTTCTGTTGAGAAGTGAGTGCTAGGAACACTCAAAGTAGTGTAGTGGATTAAAATGGCCAAAATGACCATTCCCCCTTTTTAATTGTTTTTTATTTGATTTTCTTTGGGATTTGCTTGGGAAAGGTTTAGTTGATGTTTAATTTACCATACAAACATTTTACAACTAAAGAATCACAGAACCATGGCAATTCAAATCAATTCCTAAATGAAATGCTCATACACATGAATGCTTTCATTTTTAATTTGGAAACATTTTTGTTAACCCTAATTTTGATGATTTGGATCTTGATAAGCTTGGATTAAAGTTTTGGGATGTTACACGTTGTTCACTATGACATAGGGTGATGGGTGGCTGGTGACATGGGTATACCCTACAGGTACTCGAGCTTGGTATATACGTTCTAGATACGGCAGAGGCCCACGGCATTGCCAAGGCCCAATAAAGAATTCGAGTGGCCCACGGACTCTCGATTGCTTGCGAGACAAGAAGAAGCTTAAGATAGAAAGTTCAAAGGGAAAACCCTAATCTGTAACCGACTCGACCTGCTACCCCAGACCTAGCCTATCTATATAAAGTACTAGGAGGGGGCGGCGAGGAGGACAATCACCGCCCTAGTTTCCACAACTCTCGCCAGATTGCATCTGCGCGCCCGTGTAATCTTTGATTCCTTCGTTAATTCCAAGAGAAAACAAGCAGGAGTAGGGACCTCTACGAGGCCTGAACCTGGGTAAAACTTGTGTCCATGTGTGCTTATTTGCTAGCCGATTGATGCCTCCAGCGCTGCCTCCTTCTCCAAAACCCAAGTCCATAACAATGAGCATTGATGAGTTAAACCCTCGTCAATTGGCGCCGTTTGTGGGAATCGGGAGTGCTGATGTCGCGGCTTCTTCGGCCCTGTCAACCACGATCTACAACTCCGCAATAGCGGAGATTCGCCAGCTCTTCGGCGCGTTCGACTTCACCGTCCACACGCCAGCCACTCGCTCGGCTTTCGAGTCCGTGGGCGATGGAATCAGCCTGGCAATTGGGAGCTTTCGCTTCCAGGTTGGTCAACTAGGCATGCTTCGCATTCCTGACCAGCCGATGGCACCCGCGATTGCTCTAGCATCGTGGTGTCCACCACCGATCGACACCCTCAGCGAGCTCAACGCCTCGGCAACAGCCGGGAACACGGACATCGAAAGCCGTCGTGGATCCGATCTAGGTGACCTAGCCACTGAAGACGGGGCCTACGGCTCTAGATCTGAAAGTTGCAGGAGCAACAGCTTCCCCAACCACTTCATGTGCGCCGTCATCAACGTGGGCGATACTACCGCCAATCGCGAAAACATTGGCACCGGATCTGGCACCGAGCTGCCCAACGGCAGCACGCCCAACGGCACCAGACCACCCAACAGAACCGGTGGGGGACCGACGCACACGGTGAATGAAAATACCAGCGAGCGCATGCAGATCCACCTCAATGACAACGAGTGGGCCTGTTGTCACGAGGCTCTATGGGGAAATCCTCTACCCCCCAACACACCACAAGACATGCTAATGGGCTATGATTGGCTGCTAAAGCGTGTAGAAAGGCGGCGGATGAGTCGAGTCTTCGACGAGTTGGGCTCTCCTCCCACGGAGGATGCTCCTCCAAAGGCAATGAGTACGTTGCTAACAAGAGGCGATCTCGACTGTCCCACCTCACCAAGCAAGAACGCATAGAGGCTGCAAAAGTCCTCGACTTCAGCTCTATGACAGTCGACACGCGGGGCAATGTGCTCCAAATATACCACAAGCCGTGGTAATGGCGGCCACCATGTACCTCCTCAACAACCAGCCTCTGGCTGGAGATCCGTGAGCTGCCATGCACCGATCTACAATCGCGGGCTTGGGGCCAATCGAGGCTGTCCTCGACAAAGAGCCAATGCCAGAGTCGAGGAAAAATAAAGCTCTGGAAAAGTACTACTCGTACTCCTCCAGTGACGACAGTCACGATCTGTCACAGCGGCATCGCTCACGGCGGCATGACCGCAACTATGATGCGCGCGATGACCTCACGCAGTGCAAAGTCGACAAGATGCGGGCAAGACGCGCTCGTTTGACTGACTCTGAAGAAGATGAGACCGAGCTCTGCGGCGCCAGATGTTTCAACAAGGCCATCAGGCAGAAGCGAATGCCTAAGGGGTTCAAACTCCCATCGGAGAACCCAAAATTTGACGGTCTACAGGATCCGAAAATATGGTTGGAGGACCACATCTCCTCTGTCAGACTACACGGAGGGAGTTAAAGCACGGCCATGCAATCCCTGCAGCTACAGCTGCAGGGCGCTGCTCACGCATGGCTCAACAACCTCCCGCGCGGATCCATTTGCAGCTGGGAAGATCTGGTCTACAGCTTCGTGGGCAATTTCAAGGGCACTTACAAAAGTCCCGCGTCAATCGAAGAACGGAGAAGCTGCCAGCAAAGATTGGGCAAATCGCTACGCTCGTACATCCAGAGGTGGTCTATCATCAAGAACTCCATAGAAAACATGACGGAGGACGGCGCAATCGACGCGTTCAACGACGGTGTTCGCCGTATATAGCTCAGGGAGTAGCTGGGCCGTTCGAAGCCCAAAATGATCGACCACCTGATGGAAATCACAAATCGGTGGGTTGACGGAGAAAACTAGGTGAAAAACCGTACCTACTCTGATGACGATGACGACCTCGGGCGTAGACGCGACCGCCGAGGCAAACGTCGGATGCGCGTCTACGACAATCGCGACGAGGTCAATATGGTTGTAGCCGGCTACGCCGACAAATGCGACGATGACCGCAACAGCGGATACGACAGTGGTGGATACCGCGACACCGGAAAAACCACACACGTGTGGCAACGCCGCACTCGCGAAGAGGCACCTGCAACATCTATCGAGGACAAATTGTCCGGGCCATGTAACATACACTTCTACATCGACAAGCACGATGGCAAGAAGAAATCCAGCCACCTTCTCAAGGACTGCCGCGAGTTCCTCAAACTCCACGAGGGCCTGGCCCGGATGAATCGTGACGCGGTCAACATGGGCTTCGGAGCCGCCCCAGGCGCTGTGGCACATGGAGCTCCTCCACCACTTCCCGGACCACCACCACCCGCGGCTGTGCCGGTCCAGCATCATGGAGGCGAGCCATACCCACGAGCCGTGGGCAACATGGGGATGATCCAAAAAGGGCGTCCCTCAAATCGAGTGCAGAAGGCCATCACTCACCAAGTCAACTTGGCGATAAACTCTCCACCTTCCACCACCGAGTACCTCAGTGGAAGTGACTCCTACATCACCTTCAACAAGCGCGACCACCCAGGACAAGTTCCTCATCCAGGCCACTGTCCCCTCGTACTCGAGGCATAGATCAGAGGCTTCAACATGAGTCGCGTCTTCATGGACGGCGGCAGCGACATTAACCTCATGTTCGCGAGTACCTTGCGTTCGATTAGGATCCCTCTGACGTGTCTGGAAGTTTCAGACACGACGTTGCACGGCATCGTCCCAGGGAAAGGCATATACCCCCTGGGCAAAATCAACCTCGACGTCATCTTCGGCACGCTGCAAAATTTTCGGCAAGAGCGCATCGAATTTGAAATCATCGACTGGCCTTCACAACACCACTGCATCCTAGGACGTATCGCGTTCACAAGGTTCATGGCAGTGCCGCACTACGCCTACCTGTAGATGAAAATGCCAGGTCTAAACGGCGTAATCACAATCAACGGCAACTTCGAGAGGTCCGACAAGGAATTCAACAGAATCTCCTAGTCCTTCGGCATGCAAGAGGAACTTGCAAGATTAAAGGAGTCGACAGACAATAGTCTGCCTCCGCTGAGCAGGCCAAGTTCACCCGACCTATCCTTCGACTCGTCGGTGCACACGAAGAAAGTCCAGGTCCACCCAACGGACCCGACCAAGACGGCCCTCATCGCCAACAACCTGAGTTCCACATAGGAACTTGCGCTCGTCGAATTCCTCCATGAGCACTGGGAGATCTTTGCCTGGTGTCTAGCGGACATGCCAGGAGTTCCTAGGGAATTCGCCGAGCACTCACTCAACGTGAATCCAGACGCAAGGCCAGTCAAGCAGACAATTCGGCGACTGTCTGAACCAAGGGCAAAGGCAGTCGGAATGGAGATCAAGGAAAGCACTTGGCTCGCTAACACAGTGCTTGTGCCTAAAAAAGACACGGATATCCTGCGGATGTGCATGGACTTCACCTCCTTAAATAATCATTGCCCAAAGGATCACTTCATGTTGCCGCGAATCGACCAAATCATCGACTCCACCACGGGATGGGAGCGTCTCTGCTTCCTCGATGCCTACTCGGGCTATAATCAGATTCAAATGAAGGAGGAGGATCAGGAGAAAACAGCATTTACGACGCCCTTTGGTGTGTTCTGCTACAACATGATGCCCTTCGGGCAAAAAACATAGGAGCCACCTATCAGCGGTGCATGTAGGCTTGCCTCAAGAATCAACTTGGTCGCAACATCCAAGTCTACGTTGATGACATCGTCATCAAAACCAAAGAGGAAGCCTCACTAATCGATGATCTACGCGAGACCTTAACCAACCTCGACCGCTATCGGATCAAGCTCAACCCAGACAAATGCGCCTTTGGCGTGCCATCTAGGCAGTTACTCGGGTATCTCATCTCCGCGAGAGGGATTGAAGCAAACCCTAAGAAAATAAAGGCCATACTGGCCATGGAGAAGCCGAAGAACATAAGAGGCGTCCAGCAGCTGGCTGGGCGAATCGCAGTGCTCAGTCGATTCATCAGTCGCATGGGCGAAAATGCATTGCCCTTCTACCAACTTCTCCGCAAAACTGACAAATTCGAGTGGATAGACGAGGTGCAAGAAGCATTCGAGGACATCAAACGTTTACTATCCACCTCGCCAGTACCGGTGACTCCACACGAAAAAGAGCCGCTGTTGCTCTACATCTCCGCCACGAACCAGGTGGTTAGCATGGTGCTTGTGGTGGAACAAGCCGAAGAAAACAAGGTCCACGGGGTCCAGCACCCAGTTTACTACCTTAGCAAGGTGCTCACGCCAACAAAACAGCGGTACCTGCACTACCAGAAGCTGGCGTACGGCGTCTTCATGACTGCCAGGCGACTACGCCAGTACTTCCAGGAGCACTCAATTGTGGTGGTAAACGATGACCCGCTCAGGCATATACTCAACAACCCTGATGACACCGGGCGAGTCGTACTTTGGGGAATCGAACTGTCTCCACGAGACATCACATACGAAAAGCGCGACACGATCAAGTCACAAGTACTCCTTGATTTCCTCATGCAATGGATGGATAACCAGCTCCTCGACAAGCCAGATATGTCCTACCTCTAGACAATGCACTTTGATGGGTCCAAACGAAAGGACGGAGCCGGCGCAGCTGTCATACTGACATCGCCCCAGGGAGACAAACTGAATTACATTCTGCGAATGCAATTCACCGCCTCCAATAATGAAGCTGAGTACGAAGCTTTGATCCATGGGATGCGGATGGCAAAAGCCTGCAGCGCCAAAAGGCTCATAATCTACGGCGACTGAAAACTGGTGGTCAACCAAACGATGCACGAGTGCGACGCACTGAACGACAACATGATCGCCTATCGTGAACTCTACGACACACTCGAAGGGGACTTTGACGGCTGTGAGCTGCGACATGTGGGTCATGAAAGTAATGAAGAGGCGGATCTCCTTGCCAATATTGGCTCCACCTGCGCCCCCATACCACCTGGGGTATTTCTCGAGCGCATCTGCGAATGCTCCATCAAGCCAAAGGCTCCAGAGAAGAAAGGAAGCGTGCCAACGGACTCGGGGGATACACTACCCAATGATCCAATGGCACTCGACGACCTAGAGCTTGATACAGGACTCGAAGGACCAATGGGCGTCATGATGATCGAGCCATCTTGGACACAACCCTACATCACATATCTACTTAGTAAGAGGCTGCCAGATGATCCGACCGACGCGCGACACATCGCGCGATGATCCAAGGCATTCGCTGTCATCAACGGTGAACTGTACAAGCGCAGCATCACAAGAGTGCTCCAACAATGCTTCTCCAATAGGGACGGAAGGGACGTCCTCCTCGACATCCACGAAGGCACCTGCGGGCACCATGCTGGTAGTCGCGCCCTCATTGCCAAAGCTCTATGAGCTGGATTCTACTGGCCCACGGCCATGCGCGACGCCAAGGACATCGTCCAGCGCTGCAATGCTTGCCAGCGATTCGCGGACAGACCTCATGCACCTGGTGTGGAACTCAACATGGTCGGCAGGCTCCCGAAATCCTCGCGAGGAGGTTACGTCTACCTCCTGGTCGTAGTCGACAAATTCACCAAGTGGATCGAGGCCATGCCGGTGAAAAATCAATCAGGGGCCAGCGCTATCAAGTTTTTGACTCCATTGTCTACCGCTTTGGAGTGCCACACAGCATCATCACGGACAATGGGACAAACTTCACCTCCAAGGAGTTCCAGGAATTCTGCGAAAACCTGGGAATCAACATAAGCTATGCCTCGGTGGCTCACCCGCAGACCAACAGTCAAGTTGAAAAGTCCAACGGCCTCGTCTACAGCGGAATCAAGAAACGACTCCTCCGGCCACTCGAACAAGACGCCGGATGCTGGCTAGACGAGCTGCAATCCGTACTCTGGAGCTTGCGCACAACTCCAAACAGAGCCACAGGGTACACCCCGTCTTCATGGTGCATGGTGCTGAAGCGGTGCTACCCGCAGAAGTACGGTACAAAGCCCCACGGGTGGTCGCTTACAACGAGCAAGAGTCAACTCTTGCATTCGAAGACTCTGTTGACCTCCTGGACGAGGCACGAGAAATCGCAGCGGAGAGATCAACAATCTACCAGCAAAGCCTCCGTAACTACCACAACAAAAGGCTACGCCCATGATCCTTCGTCAAAGGAGATCTGGTCCTGTGACTCAAGCAACAAGGTCATCTCAAGCTCGAGTCTCCTTGGGAGGGACCTTACGTGATTACACAAGTAATCCCAAGTGGCGCCTATCGCCTTAAAGACTTCGAGACAGGAGTCGTGTACTCCAACCCTTGGAACGTCGCACAGCTACATCGCTTCTACCCCTAGTCGTTTTCATTTTACATTTACAAATAAGGCTATTCAGCCAGGCTACTTAGCCACACATTGTACCTCATACTATTCTGCGAATAAATAAAGCTAAGTGCCCCAAAACTCTATGTTTTTCTTATTTTCCTGCAAATTGATCACTCGGGGGCTGCGCCACCCTTTACACTTTCGTTCTACAAACAAAATCGCAGTTTTCCTGAGTAGCTGACGCAACATTAATCGAACCCTTGATAAACACCAACCCAGTTGCAACGCACCTGACAGGTTGGCAAGGAGCTGAGATAACACAAGTCAGGCTAACGAAAAGGAACTGCAGAGTACAAATACACTCGCAAAATATAAAATCTAGCAAGCTCTTCACATATCAATGAGTATTAATTACATCCAACATATTCATATGAACTTTACAACACTTGTACAATTATGTGCAGGATACAAGTCATTCTACTGCAGCAACAGAAGGACGTTCGTTTGTTCCTCAAAGAAGTCGACAATTTCTTCTTCTAGGCGATCAACCGCTTGGTAGTGCGGAACCAGCGGCAACAGCTGCAACATCTACATCCGGCCTATGCAGTCGCACCAGCGACAACACAACCTTAGCACCAGCTACTAACTGCTATAGCACGCACTCATGAACCGCACTCAAATCTTGGAACTTTGCTAGAAGAGCCAACAGGCTTGAAGGGACGGCGTCCAGCGGAAACATCATTTGATAGATATGCCTAAGGCACCACTGCGCCTTCTTCAAAAAGTGAAGTACCCGAGAAGCACGATCTTGCAGGATTGCAAGCGCGATTGCACGATCGTGGTCCACCCAAAAGTACCCACTCGCCTATAGTTGCTCCTTGGTCAGATCGTTCATTCGAATGCCAATCCGGACTTTCTCATCCTATGGATGATGAGCACTAACAACTACACCAAACAAAAGGGCAAAGTATGAAGACAAGGCGTTTCCGTGACTGACTAAAAGAAAAGATAAGAGGGCAGAAAGCTAACATTTGAACTGCTCACTCAGCTGCGCCACCTCCTCCAAGAGATACTTCTCGCGGGCGGTGGCCTTCTCCGCCTTCGACTTCCATACATCTGCGCTACCACTAAGGATGGGCAACTCACGCTTCAGTTGCTTAATGCGATCGCGCAGTTGCAAAAGCAAGGACAACTCCTCCACCTTTGAGCGTGGATGCTCCAAGGTTTCATCGGTGGGTGGAGGATCACGAGGATCACCCGAGGGACCACTCGACATACCCTATCACAAACCAAGCAAGAGCAAATAAGGGAACAAGAATACATTGATAAAAGGCACGAATGCATTCAAGGCACGGCAAAGTCTCGACATGGACACTCCCACAAAAGCATGGTCTCAACAAAAGGCAACTACAACTATTACATATGCAGACTAAGGAGCATTTTGTTTCTTCGACTTGGACTTTGGCTTCGAGGGCTTCATCGCATCTCTGGCAGTCTCCAATTCCGTGGATTTGCCGGTGGTAGCTCTAGATGCTGTGGCCTTTGCTGCCTTTGCTCATCGCCGCTCCTCAGAATACTTGGCAACTGTCTCGATAAGTTGAGGACCATATTTAGCACAGCTACCAACAAAGGGAGCAAACACTACCTGCTAGCGTCCAACGTCGACAGGCATCACCTCAGAAACAGTGGTGGGGTCCATCTCCACACCATGGGCTTGCACCATCGCGAGTGCCATGATGGCACCGACGGAACGCTGCGAGTTCTTGAAGTCCACGAGAACACCTCCATCGAGGGATTCCACTAGGTCTCCAAGGTTGTCGATCAGCCCAGCCTTGGGAGTTAAATCCTCGCGGATGCGACTGAGCACATCCTTGGCCTTCCCCAACGTCTCCTGAAGGGAAACACTACGGTCTTCGACTGCAACGATGGCACCGGCCAATGCATCCGCGCGACACAGAGATTGGGCATCAAAGCTTAGACTGCTGGCATCTGCATACACAAAAGCGTTAGTACAACAACCACATGTCAAAGCAAAAGAGCAATGCAAAAATCCAGCCAAAAGAATACCTGAGAGAGACTTGGCAATAGAGAAAAGTTGCTCTTCGGACAACTTCTCCCTCTCAGCAGTGGAAGCGCGAAGATCCTCTTCTCGCTTTCGCGAGTCCTCTAAAGCTGCGATTGCCTCGTCGCGATTCTTTGTTGCCGCGGCAAGCGTCTTCTCGAGTGCAGCAGCACGGTGAAGTAGTTCATTGTGCTCAACTACAACGCACGGGGAGTATCATAAATCGAATTCATAAAATTCACAAAGACAAATACGAAGTCAAAACTCACCTTCGACAATGCGGTGGCGATTGTCCAGCAGAGCGTGCTGCTGACCCATGACGAGGACTTGCTCCGCTAGACGAGCAGCCTCCTTCACGATAAGCTACACCAGGGAAGAAAACAAAAGTTCAGCAACAACACCAAGTATAAATTCGACTGCCAAAACAGCAAAATGACACTTACATGATCCTCCAAAGAATCCGAAGATGACTGTCGCACAGTCATCCGGGTAACCATCTGGTGTCCCCCATCACGCGGGGAACTTGAAGAATTATGCGTGGAGTGGGCCGCCAATGGAGGGGAAGAAGATCGTTCGACCACTTCCTTGGCCTTGGAGCCTGCGGCTCTGGACTCCTTCACAAATTGGACGTTGTCAGAAGACGATGACGTCGCTCGCTACAAAATACATCAAGCAAAAACTTTACGGAAAAAAGCAACTCCAACAGGAAACCAAAACAAGGTCGCGAATGCAGAACTCACCAGCTGAATTTATCAAGGTCGAAGGATTGCACTTGAAAGACTTCATAAAGTCTTCAGTCAAATTTGCGATTCCACTGGACACTCGGGGGCTACTAACATGGGTATACCCTACAGGTACTTGAGCTTGGTATATACGGTCCAGATACGGCAGAGGCCCACGACGTTGCCAAGGCCCAATGAAGAATTCAAGTGGCCCATGGACTCTTGATTGCTTGCGAGACAAGAAGAAGCTTAAGATAGAAACTTCGAAGGGAAAACCCTAATCTGTAACCGACTCGACCTGCTACCCAAGACCTAGCCAATCTATATAAAGGATTAGGAGGGGGCAACGAGGAGGACAATCACCGCCCTAGTTTCCACAACTCTCGCCAGATTGCATCTGCGCGCCCCTGTAATCTTCGATTCCTTCGTTAATTCCAAGAGCAAACAAGCAAGAGTAGGGACCTCTAGGAGGCCTGAACCTGGGTAAAACTTCCGTCCCTGTGTGCTTGTTTGCTAGCCGATTGATGCCTCCAGTGCTCCCTCCTTCTCCAAAATCCAAGTCCATAACAATGGGCATTGACGAGTTAAACCCTCGTCAGGTGGGGTATAAAACCCATATATTATATCGTATGCAAAAAAGGTTTAGATTTATTTCCTTTAAAGAAATTATGCTTGATGTTTGAAGTGGTAGATTTTCGAGATTGAGTCGTTCGTATGAAATAAGAGGGACGACGGGCGACGGAACTGAGTCACTAAAATACCTTTTATATTCTATCTGTGGGTTATTTTTTGTAGTGCGTGGTGCATAACTTACATGATATTGTGGTGGGTAACTTACATACTGAAGTCTGGATAACTCTTGTGTTACTGTTAAGTAACTTTTAGATAAAAAAGTTAAAGTTACCCATCCCTAAAACGTGAGTTATCCATGTCATAGTATATAAGTTATCCACTATGTAACATATAAGTTACCCACCATATAAATTTTATATTCTACCTGTCAGTAAATTTTTGTAGTGGTGGATAACTTACATGTTATAGGATGGGTAACTTACATGCTAAAGTCTGGATACCTTTAATGTTACTGGTGGGTACCTTTTAGTGCAAAAAATATCGTGTTATTTATCCAGAGCATGCACACGAAGCACTCGTGCAGGTTGGCGGAATGCCTGCCGAGTTATGTAATTCTCAGAATGGTCGCCGAGTACTTTTTCCGCATCCATGCAAAAGAGTCTCCACACAATATGTTTTATAGGGTGGGTAAATTCTATTATAGCCTGTATAACTCACGTGTTATAGGATGGATAACTTTTAGGTCCGAAAAAACATTGTCGTTGTGTTGGAAACGGCATTGCCTAAGAAGGCTAGATAGAGGTGTAGGAGCGAGTAGGGCGACTGCGACGATATCCGCAGGCTGCATTGGGTACAAGCAAGTGCGATGAGACACAGGAAGTACCCAGGTTCGAAGCCCTCGTGGTGAGGTAAAACTTCTACTCCTCCATATCTGACAGTATATGTGGGTATATTCGGACTACAAAGGTGCTCCTAGAGCTGTATCTGAGCTAGTGCGTGTGTGAGCTCGCAAGCAGAAAGTGAGCTAGCTAGCTATCGATCAGTGAGAGCTTCCCCTACATCGTGTGCCCCTCCTTGGTCATTTATAGAGCATGCCAAAGGACAAGGGTGGACCCACATGCCTAACTACACTATTGCCTATGTCATCTGATTGAGATACACTATTTGCTACATAGTGTATACTATTTGATATGTCATCTGATAAAGTAGTACAGGTACAGTGTATAGTGCTACACTAGTGCACATGTAAGCAGTCTTCCTCATGTCTTGTCGCTGTCCTCTTGTCCTTCTCGTACGTCTCCTGATCGGTGGCCAAGTAGGGCACTGGGTCTTGATCGATTGAGCTGGGAAGTGGAGCACCCGGCCACTCACATGCAAGTGCATAGCCGGCCATGCATAGACGCATGGACCAGTCGGCCATGCAAGTGCATGCACGATCAAACATGCCCCAAAAGGCCAACCGGCCATGCAAAAAGCCAAATGCCAATCGTCCATGTGCATGCTCACACACCAATGCATGGCCTACCGGCCAAGCACAAGGTCAGCCGGATTTATTCGGTATTTGTTGATAACGGCGCAGTTTCTGGTGTGTTTTGGAGTGCTTCTTTAGGGTATCTGGGGACAATCCCCCCGACACTAGCCCCCGAGCGAGCTCCATAAAACTTGACGTTGTCGTTGTAAATGAAGTTCTTGAATGGCGTCCGGATTGACACCTCTAGCCTGGGAAGCAACACAACTACCGCGGGGGCGCGCGAGCGCACCCGCGGGGTGTCGCCCCCGAGATTCGGAATAGCTGACGAAGACAGGTGCTGCGAATCTTCTCCATCTTGCCCTTTACGACACCTCGAACTTGCTATCTGGCTGAACGCCTTTAGCCGGACTGGAGCACTTGATTACACCGGATGCGCGTGAGCGCACCCGGTGGGTGTAGCCCCCGAGATTCGAAGTATCTGGTGAAGAAAGGTGCTTTGAATCTTCAAATGCCCTTGAAATCCGACTCAACGCAGTCGTGCCAAAACAAACAAACAAAATTGATTGTCAGTACATCAACATATAGTACACATGCTATCAACCGGATAACGGTTTTATTTTTCAAAAACTAGCTCGTGCTTCTCTGAACACCCAGTCACTTTCTCATGTGCTCTGCTGTTTATGCTGTGTCCTTGCCGGCCAGCCGGGTTGCGGTCTGGAGCCGGAACCCAAGGGGGAGCTGACAGTACATTGCACATGATACTAGGGGCTGAGCAGTCAGAAAATACCAACATGCACAAGGCCGGAATGTCCAATCTATCGCATCCTTCGCCGTTTTTCATGTGGGATGCCTCGGGCTTTTGCTCTTGCTAGCCGGACAGCCGGGTTGCGGTCTGTAGCTGAGACGAAGAGTGGGCCTCTGACACCGTCGCACACTACTCAGTCGGTTTACGGATTTAGCAGGCCGGGCCAACCGGCGAGCCCCCGGGTAGGGGTTACCGGCGCCGGAAAACTGAAGGCAGGAAGGAAAACAACATCTAGAGAGCTCTCGAGGGTTGCTCGAGGTCGAAAAAACACTCACATTGTAGCTGTCGGTGTAGTAGGGTCGAAGACGCGATTCCGCAAGCATTGCGGCTGCCGAAATGGTCCAACTGGCGTTCCAGCCGGATAGCCTGGCTCTAGCCGGACAGGCAACCAAACGCGATGTAGCCGGATTCGGTCCCTAGCCGGCTAGACAACCAAACATGCCAGGACGCGCCGAGCCGGCCTGGCCCAGCCGGAACGGGTCTGACCGGCCCAACCGGCAACCAAACGGGGCGAAGACGCTTCTAGCCGGTCAAATCGGCTGCCAAATGGATGAAGTCGTGCCAAGTCGACCTGACTCAGCCAAAACGGGAGCCGAACCGGACGAATTGAACAGACAGACGGAGACAGACGGACTGACGGAGCCGAATCTAGAATTCTTCTCATTTTTTCTTGCCTCTTTCTCTTTCTAATCGGATCAGGCTAGCCGGATTTTTCTCGGCCTCATTTTTCCCAACCAGTTTCTCTTAACCGACTGCAACCAGCCGGCCCTCTTCTTTCTTTTCTTTTTTCGTCTGATGAGTCTAGCTGGATTTCTCTTTTTTTTCTTCAGTCGGCTGCTTTCCCAGCTGGATTTGCCACTTTCTCTCTTTCTTTTTCTCTTTTTCTAACCGGCCAAACTCCAGCCGGCCCTATCTTTTTTTTCTCACTTTTTTCTTTTTCTTTCTTGCACCGACTACAACCAGCCGGCCTTTCTTTACTACCTTTTCTTCTTCCCAACCGGCAGGCCCAACACGAAGCTGGAGCCAGAACCCAACGGGGCACGCGCGCGTCCGGATGCGGAAGACGATGTCGGGGAACAGCCGGACACGGAGGACGCACGGGCTCGCGGGAAGAGTGGCAGCGCGAGTCGGCCGCGCAGCAGGCGGAGCCAGCAGGGCCAAGGGCGTGCGGCCTGCCGCGGGATGCGCCAGGCGAGCCGGAGCCGGCAACTGCGAGGCCGCAGGCGCACGGGAGCTACAGAACGGCCGGAGTTGCCGGCGCGCGAGAGGAGCACGCACGCGAGGGCGCAGCATGCCAGTGGTGGCGGCGTGGCTCACGCTAGCAAGCATAGGCAGGAGCGGCGCGAGTGCTGCGCAAGACGGACAGTCATGCTGATGGAGCTTAGCATAGTATGCTAAGTAGAAAATAGACATGATGCATGGAATTTGATGCATGTACGTATCAGGCAGTATATGGCATTATTCGTCCGTCTTTTTCCGCTTAGCTCGTTTGCATGCGCCTGCTAGCTTGCTCTGCTGCTTGCTCGCGTGGCTGAGCGCTGCTGCTGCTATTTTTGCTTTGCTACTTGCTCGCGCGGCTGAGCGCTGCTGCTGCTGGCTCGTAATCGCTACACGCGCACACCTCTGCCGTAGAGAATGGCGAGGACGATGGAGATAGCGGCGGCCAAGAAGCCATGCCACAGCCTCCGGGACTTGAAGATGTTCATGGTGGTGCGGAGGTGGTTGCCGGCTGCACGGAGGACGAGCTGAACAACGCGCGCGTGCAGCCGGGAGCGCCGTTGCAGCAGCGGACGGTCGCCCGCGCGCCCGCGCGGGGGACCGCGGCAGCATCTGCATGTAGAGGCGTGGCGGTACAGAGGAGCTTGCAGGGGAGGTTGCTAGAGGCGCACGTCGAGCGCGGACATGCGGCCGAACCAAGGACAAACACGACGTCGGCGTGGCAACGGCGAGCCCCCATCCTCTCAGCGAGACGGCGGCCGCGGCAGCGCAGCGGCGGCGAGCCACCGGGAAATTTGGTGAAGCGGAGTCGGTGACGATGGCACGGAGGCGGCGAGCCCCCGAGTGACTCGAAATGGCGTCGGTGCCGGCGATGATGAAGCGGTCCCGTGCGGAACAAGCTCCGATCGCAGCCATACTAGCCCCACGGTGGGCGTTAAATGTCGTTGTGTTGGAAACGGCATTGCCTAAAAAGGCTAGATAGAGGTGTAGGAGCGAGTAGGGCGACTGCGACGGTGTTCCAAGGCGGGATTGGGTACAAGCAAGCGCAGTGAGACACAGGAAGTACCCAGGTTCGGAGCCCTCGTGGTGAGGTAAAACTCCTACTCCTGCATGTCTGACAGTATATGTGGGTATATTCGGACTACAAAGGTGTTCCTGGAGCTGTATCTGAGCTATTGCGTGTGTGAGCTCGCAAGCAGAGAGTGAGCTAGCTAGCTATCGATCAGTGAGAGCTTCCCCTGCATCGTGTGCCCCTCCTTGGTCATTTATAGAGCAATGCCAAGGGACAAGGGTGGATCCACATGCCTAACTACACTATTGCCTATGTCATCTGATTGAGATACACTACTTGCTACATAGTGTATACTATTTGATATGTCATCTGATAAAGTAATACAGATACAGTACATAGTGCTACACTAGTGCACATGTAAGCAGTCTTCCTCATGTCTTGTCGCTGTCCTCTTGTCCTTCTCGTATGTCTCCTGATCGGTGGCCAAGTAGGACACTGGGTCTTGATCGATTGAGCTGGGAAGTGGAGCACCCGGCCACTCACATGCAAGTGCATAGCCGGCCATGCATAGACGCATGGACCAGCCGGCCATGCAAGTGCATGCACAATCAAACATGCCCCAAAAAGCCAACCGGCCATGCAAAAAGCCAAAGGCCAATCATCCATGTGCATGCTCACACACCAATGCATGGCCTACCGGCCAAGCACAAGGCCAGCCGAATTTATTCGGTATTTGTTGATGACGGCGCAGTTTCTTGTCTGTTTTGGAGTGCTTCTTTGGGGTATCTGGGGACAATCCCCCCAACAAACATCGTCAGAACATATCAACATGGGATCTAGTTTCGAACATCTCGGCACTACTAGCCCAATGGTGAAAACAGAAGCTGAATCGAATAAACAATTTAACCTACAAAATATTTTGAATCCTCAAAATTTTGAATTTAATTGCAATAACATCAAAAAATTGTCCTTTTGTGTTTAGAGACCACCTGCATGCAATATTCAATAAATATACCATGCATGTACACCAACTAGGTTTGGCTGGAACGGGTAGCCCCCAACGCCCACTGGAAACGGAAATCCAGCAGGCACCGTTGGGTAGTCACGTCCATAATAAAATGATTATTATCATATTCCATGTTTATGATAAAAGGTTATTTCTCATGCTAGAATTGTATCAATCGGAAACATTAATACTTGTGTGTTAATAAACAAAACAAAGAATTCCTAGGAAAGCCTCTCTGTTTAACTAGCTCATTGATTAACTGATGATCAAGGTTTCCTGATCATAAACATTGGATGTTGTTAACAATGAAGACACAATATTAGAAGAATGATGTGATGAACATACACCCAAAGTATATTAATACGATCAAGTCATTGTGTTTACATTGCTATAACTGAAGGAGATATGCCCTAGAGGCCAATAATAAAGATGTTTTTATTAACATATCTCATTAGTTCATAATAGTTTTGTATCATGCTATAACTGTATTAAGTGGAAACATTAATACAAGTGTGATTTAAACAAAACAGGTCCCTAGTATCCTCTAGACTAGTTCGTTGGGCAACTGATGATCGATGTTTCCCGATCATGGACTTTACCACGCCAACTGACAACAAGATCACTTATGAAGTGATGGACAATGCCCAACCCTTAGTATTGCAATATGATCCAGTCACAAAGTTCAACATTGCTATATCTAGCAAAGCATAGTGATTCAGTCCTTTGATCATGAGGTTATATTAATCACTATCTCCCGAGGCTGCTTTCATCATATCAACCATCATGACCGTAACTCGGTGACTATAAAGCTGTGCATTGGTTATTCTAGAGGAACTTTTGAGGCCTATGTATCAAGACCTAGATTTGCCCATCCGAATGACGGATAGATACCCTAGACCCACTCAGTGAGATTATTACATCTACAAGTTTGCAAAAATGTGACTAGGTCATGAGGATGTAATATCACAGGAATGAGTAAATGTGTTTGTCAGTAACAGGATCGAACTAGTTATGTACATACCGAAGATCAGATCTTGGACAAACTAGGTATCGTGGTGCAAAGGGAACGAGACTCGACATTCAAGGTTCAAGCGATCAAGTTATTCGTGGAATGCATGGGGCCATTATGTGTTTCCAGATACCGTATTGGTTATTGAGTGGAGAGGTGTCTCGATCTTGTCTATGTGTTCCCGAGCCGTAGGGTGTCACACTTAAGGCTAGAGACGCTTAGGGATTGATCCAAGATCGTAGGAGAAAAGAGAGAAAACTCAGGAATAGTGTTTCAGAGTGATAGGGTATTAAATAATATGTAGTTAATATTAATTAAATTAATTAATATTAAAAATATTATTTAAAATGGATTTTTGGGGCAGCCCACCTAATTGGGCCTCACCGGAGGAGGCCCAAGAGGGGCCCGTGCCCTAGGGATGGACAAAGGGGCCGTCGGCCACCAAGTGGGCTCCCCACCACGTGGGTCCCATGTGAGGCTGGCCGCCGCCTCCTCCTCCACCTCCTCCCTTGATTATTCCCACCCCAGGACTTTGCGGGAGGTAGTACCTCCCTTCCACCTATATAAAGAGGTGTACCCCTCTTCCCAAATCCATCCCATCAATTGGCCTTTGCCTTTCCCTCTCTCTCCCTCTCTCTCATGTGTGGTTCCCAAGATTGGAATTGCATACGAGGATAGGGGTTTCTCCACCATACGCACTCTGTCGTTCTATTGGACTCGGTCCGGATCAATCTTCTTCCGCTGCTTTGCTGGACCGGAGCCCGAGAGACATATCTACACCATACGTGTGTAAGGTCATGAGACACTGTCACTTGTGGTGATTTTGCTTGAATCTTGGAGCTTGGATGTCGATACGACCATGAGGTCGGATATGTCGCACAAGGACATGGGTGACTTGCGAGGAGCTTCACGACCTTGAGGTCGGGCGAGTTCGACTACGTCATCCACGTTCCCTGTGGCACGTTAACCGCGTTCGGTCTTCAAAGGTATGAACACTGAATCCCCACTCATTACTATACATCTGCATAGATAGATCTTGGTTAGGTGTGTTCACCGTAGGAAAATATTTTTTTCTTCCTTGGAACCCCTTCAATAACATATCATATGAAGTAACCCTAATTCTTAGACCATGAGGTCATATCGATCCTAACACCATAAGAGTACCTTGATAACATCAAACATCAGCCCTTAACAGGGTGACTATAAAGGTGGGTTTGGGGGTACTCCGAAAGTGTTATGTAGAGGCTCATGGATCAAGAGTGGGATTTGTCCATCCAGATGATAGAGAGATATACTCTAGGCCCTCTTGGTGATATGACATCGACACCGCTTGCAAGCACGTGACTAGTTCACAAAGGATGTCATATCACGTAACAAGTAAAGATTACTTGTTGATAACGACATCAAACTAGTTATGGTTGGTACTGATGATCGGATCTCGGATAAGTAATATATCATGAGACAAAGGTATTTAGTTACAATGTTTATCGTTCTCACGATCACAAGAGTCATTGTTGAATGTGTGGGAGTTTGTACGGATCTCTAGGTCTCATTTCTGACTATTGATCTGAGAGGTGTATCGGTCATGTCTGCACTATTCTTGAACCATAACTCGGTGACTATAAAGGTGTGCATTGGTTATTCTAGAGGAACTTTTGAGGCCTATGTATCAAGACCTAGATTTGCCCATCCGAGTGACGGATAGATACCCTAGACCCACTTAGTGAGATTATTACATCTACAAGTTTGCAAAAATGTGACTAGGTCATGAGGATGTAATATCACAGGAATGAGTAAATGTGTTTGTCGGTAACATGATCGAACTAGTTATGTACATACCGAAGATCAGATCTTGGACAAACTAGGTATCGTGGTACAAAGGGAACGAGACTCGACATTCAAGGTTCAAGCGATCAAGTTATTCGTGGAATGCATGGGGCCATTATGTGTTTCCAGATACCGTATTGGTTATTGAGTGGAGAGGTGTCTCGATCGTGTCTATGTGTTCCCGAGCCGTAGGGTGTCACACTTAAGGGTAGAGACGCTGAGGGATTGATCCAAGATCGTAGGAGAAAAGAGAGAAAACTCAGGAATAGTGTTTCGGAGTTTCAGAGTGATAGGGTATTAAATAATATGTAGTTAATATTAATTAAATTAATTAATATTAAAAATATTATTTAAAATGGATTTTTGGGGCAGCCCACCTAATTGGGCCTCAACGGAGGAGGCCCAAGAGGGGCCCGTGCCCTAGGGATGGACAAAGGGGTCGTCGGCCACCAAGTGGGCTCCCCACCACGTGGGTCCCATGTGGGGCTGGCCGCTGCCTCCTCCTCCACCTCCCCCCTTGATTATTCCCACCCCGGGACTTTGCGGGAGGTAGTACCTCCCTTCCACCTATATAAATAGGTGTACCCCTCTTCCCAAATCCATCCCATCAATTGGCCTTTGCCTTTCCCTCTCTCTCCCTCTCTCTCATGTGTGGTTTCCAAGATTGGAATTGCATACGAGGATAGGGGTTTCTCCACCATACGCACTCTGTCGTTCTATTGGACTCGGTCCGGATCAATCTTCTTCCACTACTTTGCTAGACCGGGACCCGAGAGACATATCTACACCATACGTGTGTAAGGTCACGAGACACTGTCACTTCTGGTGCTTTTGCTTGAATCTTGGAGCTTGGATGTCGTTACGACCATGAGGTCGGATACGTCGCACAAGGACATGGGTGACTTGCGAGGAGCTTCACGACCTTGAGGTCGGGCAAGTTCGACTACGTCATCCACGTTCCCTATGGAACGTTAACCGCGTTCGGTCTTTAAAGGTATGAACACTGAATCCCCACTCATTACTATACATCTGCATAGATATATCTTGGCTAGGTGTGTTCACCATAGGAAAATATTTGTTTTCTTCCTTGGAACCCCTTCAATAACATATCATATGAAGTAGCCCTAATTCTTAGACCATGAGGTCATGTCGATCCCTAACACCATAAGAGTACTTTGATAACATCAAACATCACCCCTTAACAGGGTGACTATAAAGGTGGGTTTGGGGGTACTTCGAAAGTGTTATATAGAGGCTCATGGATCAAGAGTGGGATTTGTCTATCCAGATGACAGAGAGATATACTCTAGGCCCTCTTGGTGATATGACACCGACACCGCTTGCAAGCACATGACTAGTTCACAAAGGATGTCATATCACGTAACAAGTAAAGATTACTTGTCGATAACGACATCAAACTAGTTATGGTTGGTACTGATGATTGGATCTCGGATAAGTAATATATCACGAGACAAAGGTATTTAGTTACAATGTTTATCGTTCTCACGATCACAAGAGTCATCGTTGAATGTGTGGGAGTTTGTACGGATCTCTAGGTCTCACTTCAGACTATTGATCGGAGAGGTGTATCGATCATGTCTGCACTATTCTTGAACCATACGGTGACACACTTAAGGTAAACTGACACTTATGGGAAGATATATTATATCAAAAAAAGGTTTGGAAAGCACTGAAATTATTTCGAGGAGTACCTGAATTTGTTCGGGGCAAATCACTAAAATCTGTTCCAGGTTTAATATCAGAATAATGCAAGGGGTTTATGATAATGTTTGTTAATTAAAGTTATTGAAAAATACTAAAATAAAGAAATGAATTTTTATTTAATGAGAGATTGCATTTAATTTAGTGAAAATTAATTACAAAGTGAGTGAACTTAGATTTATGTGAGTGGGTGTGAGTGGAACCTCCACCCACATGAATAGGAGAGAGGTGGGGGCACCCACCTTGGCCGGCGCCCACCCCTCGCCTATATAAGGTGGGGTTGTGCTCCTCTCCTTCACACACCAATCCTTGTGAAGGATATCTCCTCGCTCCTCTAGTGGTTCCCATGATCTTCATATTACTGAATATTATGTTCTATTAGTTTCTCTTGTGGATCTATTGCTTCCACTACTCCGTTGGATCGAGGGCATTGAGGCTGTTAGCTAGTCGTGCGTGTCCCCGAGCATGCAGGCGCTGCTAGTTTGCAGCGCATGACAACTCTATCTTGAGATCAGCAAGAGATTGTCTACATCATCCATGAGATCGGATCTCGTATAACTTTCGGTCCTATTGCTTGCATAACCTAGATTGATCTTGGTGATTTGTTGGTGATAACGTAGGATTTTTTTTTATCTATTGCGCGAACCCTTCATCCCCTCACTTAGAGGAGATATGGATTGGTGGAAATGTAGATCTAGATCTCATTTATCTTTTCCCTCAAGAATAAGCAAGAATTAGAGGAGGAATAGAGAGAAAGGGAAAGCTCTTCAAGGTCAACAATGGAGGAGAGAGAATAGGAAGAACCAACAAACTCTTAGGAAAGAAAGGGGCCTTTTGTAGGTCTCAACAAAAAAACTAGCATTGTTGGACCGTTACCCTGGAGTCTCCGGCACCTAGCACCGGAGTCTCCAGAGACCAGACTCTGGTGAGGACTCTAGACAAGCATCTAGAGGCTCCCAGTACACCCTCCGGAGTATGGGATAGAGTTTCGGCCGGAGTCTCCCCCCGACATCTCTAGGGTGGGCACACCGAAGTCTCCACCCCTTGAAAACTGACAGAAACATACAAACAAAAACGACCATAACTTGAGCATATATATATATAAGATCATGTAGAGAAAAATCATAGTCTAACAAAGGATAAAATACCAAGAATAAAGAGGTGATAAACCTCCTTAGGTAAAGGACCGGTAAAATCTCCAATATAAAAAATGCAATAATATATTCGTAAAAAATCAGTTTTTGATAATCTAGAGCTTGTTATGAAGATAACCGCAAGCTCTATAACCTATCATGGATAAGATCCAAATAACAACCAACAAAGATGATGCCAAGGATGCAAAGGTTTGAGGTCTCTTCAAATGAGGCAGTCAAGTTACTCACCCGAGAGCCCTCTTGATAGTACGGCTATCTATCCTATAACCCGTTCTCTCAACCAACACTAAGATGCTGGTAAAAGAGAAAACCTATCAAGATCATACCTTTTCCTTGCGCATGCTACTGGAGTTGGGTGATTATGTTCTTGTCCACTTCAAGTTGGAACACTTTATTTATTGCGCTTGAATGCGCTTGCTTGATGAAGACTCACATATTGCTTCCCCATACTCAATATGGGAAAGCCTCGCTTAAGCATATCTTCATGAAACCATTGCCTTCTATCTTTTGTTCTTGCTTCATAAGATTATGATGTCTCGAAGATAAACTCAACCTTCTCATTCTACAAGATATGCTTGCAATAGCCTCAACTCTCACATGACCATACTTTGGATCTTCTCTTGAATATCACATTGGTCATCACTTGATATTCTTTGATTTCTTCTTATTTTGACCTTTAAGTCAACACATGGTTCAAGCATTACCTATTTATAATCCCTACAAGTATAACTCAATGCAAACATTATTCCATATAGCTTGTCATTAATTACCAAAACCACACATGGGGAACACATGCCCTTTAAACAGGGATATCCATACTAATCATAATTGGTTGTATCAAAACCCATAGTGTCCGTCTCTCCTCTGGGCAGTAGGCCACCGAGGAGCTCCTTCCATCTCTAGCCGACCACTAGAGCCCACTTGCTTATGTCAAGGAGGTACCTCCACCAACAACACCGTCATGCCTCTAGGCCTAAGTTGCAGCACCACCACCACTACCACCCACCTTTCTTCCTCCTCCACCACACCGCACCCAAATGACACTACCACGTTGACTTGCTGACACCGCCACGTCGACCCTAGCAGGTCAACACCATGCATCCCTGGAGTTGTAGCCAAGTGTTGAAGCCGCAACCCAGGGAGCCCTAACCAGGCCCATATGAGCCTGCGTAGCTGTTGCCCACGCGTCACGTGTGCTCTGACATAACTTCTCACCCGCCTCCACCTTGATCCCGAACTCTCCACACGTCAGCACTTCCCCGGCTCACCACCATTCTGCACCTCCACACCCAAGGACGTTGATGTCCACTGTTGTTCTCCTATGCCACCTTTAGAGGTAGGAGCCACCGCCACCGCGGTGAGATCGACAACAAATGACAGGAGGGAGCCTGGTTGGAAGGGAGCAAGTGCGACAGTGAGGGTTTCCCTTGAGTCGCTCGTGAGGGGCGACACGTGTTGGGTTTGTAGCATAGAAAACAAAAAATTCCTATGATATGAACAACTAAGCACCAAGATCTATCTACCTAGATACAATCAACGGGTGGATATACATCCATAGAGAACTTACCCTCTAAGAGCAACAAAGCGTTATGAGATTTGATCTCGTGGATGATGTAGTCTTTCACTTTCCGATCTCAAGATCGTGATGAAGTCCTAGCACTGCAAAGCAGCAGTGCATCCGTGATCGCACACATGTCTGGTACCTGACCACCTCCGAGTCCTTGCTCAAGCAAAACAACAGAAGCAGGAAATCCTTCCATAAAAAGCCACCGGGAACATGTACTTTGCTAATCCGAAGCCATGGGGAATATTCTAGAGGGGGAGAGAGATCCTTCATGAGGAGTGATGGCTATGAAATATAGCCATCTACATCCACATTTAAACTGGATATTATTCATATTTTTTATGAAATATCTCTCTAAACCCTGCCACTAATGCCTAATGATCAAAGGGGTATGCAATCCTTTCTTTCTATTTTCCCTGCGCAGATATTGACATTTGATGACGGGAATCACAACATTAAAGTCAAAGATAAGAGATTTCCAATAACCCAAAGAAACCAGGGGTCATGAAGTGGAGATAGACGCTTTAACGACCAACTATAAGGCGGGAATAAATTTCTGGCCGTATAGTTCCGGTCGTATAGTTTCCATCAAGACCGCTAGGTCAAACAGAACCACTTTCGTGAAGGGACCCCTATATAAAGAGGCTTCGAGCGACGAGAAAAGCCTCGCCATCAGCCATGCCAAGAATAGCCAGCCGCCCCCAGAACTCCATCCACAGCACCAAAGATCCACCAGAGGAATAGAGCTAGATCTAATCTCCAAACTCTTCTCCACCACCATAGACATATTCCACCACTTGTAATAGTAGATCTCATCTTCGATTGGCGATATTGTAAGACTATTTGCTATCAATATCATGATTTCCATTACAATGTTTATGATTGTTCATTTCATCTCTATGTGTGAGTAATTCTCCTTGGGCTAAGGGCTTCGGCCTAGCCATGTAGCCTTTTGTGCATGTTATTTATCATAGATGGGATCATGTATTAGTTTGTATGACATGATGATTATTGTATACTCGCTTGCCTCAATATAAGGACTTGTCAGGTACCCAAGACCCCGAGGATTGAGCTAGATATAGGGAGTATGAGTAATGACTAATCTGCAGGTTGGGAACCCCAGTGACAGAAGGGGTAGTACGACTATATGTGAGGGAATTACTTGGGATTAACGGTGACGTCACTATGCATATCATTATTTCTATTTCTTCTATGGATGAGACTCGTAGGTTATTGCTATAAGCGGTTGTGGAGGCAATAGCAATTATGGATGCACTACCCACATATAATTATCTTGCTCAAACAATTACATGCATACTTTATTATTATCTTTTATTCCCATCAGATGTTTTGCACAGCTATAGGTGAAACCGAAAGCCCTAGGCCCTCTCTCCATCATCGACAACAACAAAAGACAACAAACTCTTGGTCCGGTAAAACACAAAAAGAATTCTAAAACTCCCAAAGGTCCATTAAAGTAACTTCATTATGCTTTCTGCTTCCCGAGGATTCGATAACCTAGGTCTACTAGGGAAAAAGAGCTATACTACATCTGTAATCCGGATCGAAGGTATCAAGGAGGTGTGAAGTGAGAGGAGGAGGAGGCCTTTTATAGGGGGAGGGGTGATACGTCCAAAACGTATCTACTTTCCCGAACACTTTTGCTATTGTTTTTCCTCTAAACTTGTTTGATTTGGATGCAACTAACGCGGACTAACGCTGTTTTCAGCAGAATTGCCTTGGTGTCTACTTTTTGTGCACAAAATCAACTATTAGGAAAAATCCCGGAAAATATGCCAAAAATCCTATTTCACCAGAAGACTCCCGGAGCCAGAATACGAGACGGAGGAGGGCTGGGCCCAGGCCACGCTACCTGGCCGCGCAGGCAAGCCCAGGGCACGCAAGGGGGTGGTCTGTCCGCCCTAGACACCCCCTCAGTCTCCCTCTTCGCCTATAAGAAGCCTTCTAACCTAAAAAATCTGGGGGGTACGATGTTTTTCTAGAAGGAGTTCCGCTCTGCCCGCCACCACCAGATTCCACGAAACAGCACCAGAAATTCCATTCTGGCACCCTACTGGGATGGGGAATTGGAGGAGATCATCGCCATCATCATCACCATCGCTTCTCCATCGACCATCCATGTTTCCCCGATCTATGAGTGAGTAATCCCCCGCTGTAGGCTATGGGGATGGCAGGGATTGGATGAGATCGTTCATGTAATGGCATCAGATTGTTAGGGCATGGTGCCTAATATCTTCTATTAGTGCTTTATGACTTTGTTGCGACTTGTTATGCTTAATGCTTGTCACTAGGGCCCGAGTGCCATGATTTCAGATCTGAACATGTTATTGATTCATTATGATAATATTGTTTATGGTCTTATCTACAAGTTGTATACATACGTTGTTGTCCGGAACCAATGGCCCCAAAGTGACAGAAATCGGGATAACCGGAGGAAATGGCTTTGATGTGAGGATCACATGTGTTCATGGAGTGTTAATGCTTAGCTCCGGTGCTCTATTAAAAGGAGCACCTTAATTGCCAGTAGTTCCCTTGAGGCCCCGCTGCAAACGGGCTGACAGGACAAAAGATGTTGTGCAAGTTCTCATTGCGAGCACGTATGACTATATATGGAACACATGCCTAGGATTATCTAGTACTTGGATGCTTATTCTTATTTATCTACAATTGCCCTATGTTCTGATTGCTATGTGAATTGTCTTGTCCATACAACGCCTGTCCATCCATCCAACTCAGTTGTTAAGGCTTATAAATATTCTTTGACTCCCCTTGTGTCGAATCAATAAATTGGGTTTCACTTCCCTCGAAAATACTGTGATACACCCCCTATACTTGTGGGTCATCAAGACCATTTTCTGGCGCCGTTGCTAGGGAGCATATCTTTATTTATCAAGTTCACTTGGATTCTCTATTGTTTGTTGTTATCCATCCATCATGGGTAAGTCTCGTGATGGCAAGGTTCCTATTTTACCATCCACTACAAGAAGAGGTACGGTTTTGAACACCTCTGTTGCTCTTGATTCACCATCTGTTATGAGTAAGCTTGTTACACCACCACATACACATGCTACACACACTGCTACTACTGCTGAATCTGAAACTTCTGATACTTATGATGCTGCTTCTACTATGCTTTGTAAGAGTGGTTCATTAGGTACTTTCCTAGATGCTACGATTTCTAGAACTATAGCTGGAAATACTGAAACTCCTAATGAAGACACTACTACACCTGTTAGTTCACCTGAGTCTAGTGAGAGTTATGATATTGAAGATTTATGTTGAGATGACCGATGAATTTATTAAAGAATGTAAAAACACCCATGATAGGAGCGCTGCTAAGAGTCTCCATGAGAGGCGTACTATTAGACCCAAATTTGTCTCCTATTGCTAAGTTTGCTGCTTCTCCCATAAACATTAAAGATAAAGATTATGATTTCTCTCTCGATCTATCTTACATAGCTATTGTTGAGAAAGAACCTTTTTGTGGGACTAAGAATGAAAGTGCGGTAGCACATATGGATGAGCTTTCTACCATGAGTGGCTTGTTTTCTGATGATATTAAGATGCGTACTTACTTTGTTGCTAAGATTTTCCCCTTTTCACTGAAAGGAGAAGCTAAAGCTTGGTTTAGTAATTTACCTCCTGGATCTATTGATAGCCCTGATTGCTTGATTAGTACCTTCCTGCAGAAATATTTTCCTCCAAGTGCTAGACATGCTATTTTGCAGGAACTTTTTCATTTTAAACAGGGAGAAAAAGAGGTATTGCCTGAATCATGGGAAAGGTTTTGTGCTTTGATTCATGCACAGGCTGGAAGTCCATTACCTAAGAATGAGCTTCTTGATATATTTTATAATGGACTAACTGAAGAATCTAGGACATACCTAGATAGTTGTGCTGATTGTGTTTTCAGGAATAGGACTCCCATGGAAGCTGAGGAATTAATGGCTAAAATAAGCAAGAACTATGAAGATTGGACTCCTCCTAAACCAGCTATACCTGAACCAACTATTCCGGTGCCTATTCCAACATCAAAGAAGAGGGGAGTTATTGAATTAAATGATGAAGTGATGAAGGAAGCTAAGAAATGTCTTAAGGAGAAGGGAATTAAAGCTGCAGATGTCAAGAATTTACCTCCTATTGAAGAAATATGTAAGCCTATTCCCCACTCATCCACTATTGAGGTACACTCTCTCCAACACTTTGATGAAGGTGATATCCCTTACTCTAAACCTCCTGATCAATGCTTAGAAGAATTTGATATCTTTATTGTTAAGCAGGATAATTTTAATAAAAGGGTGCAAAATCATCTAATGGAAAACACTAGAGCTATTGTTGAGTTGAAAGATATTGTGGAAAGAACCTCTAATGATGTCAAAATGATTGTTAAACACTTCAAATGGTTCAAACTCAAATAGATCAACTCATTAAAGTGCAAAAAGACTTGCTAGTTAATGCTGCTAAAGAAAAATATGCTTATGAGATTAGAATAAGAAGTGGTGCTGCTACCCAGGATCCTCTATATCCTGAGGGGCATCCCAAAAGAATTGAGCAGGATTCTCAACAAGCTGAAAATAGTGGCTCTACTCGTAAGAAAAGGAAAAATAAACATAAAACTGTTGTAGAACCCTCAGAACCTGCTATAGATCCTAATAGTATATCTATCTCTGATGCTGAAACTGAAAGTGGTAATGAAGAAAATGAAGTTCCTAATGAAGAAAAAGTTGAAGAAGAACCTCAAAACCACACTAAGAATACTAAATACACTAAAGAAGATTTTATTGCTAAGAAACATGGTAGTGAAAGAGAGCCTTGGGTCCAAAAACCTATGCCTTTCCCTGATAAGAAACACAAGTCAAAGGAAGATGAACACTATAATAAGTTTTGTGAGTGGATGAAACCTTTATTCTTGCAAATCCCTTTGACTGATGCTATTAAATTGCCTCCTTACTCAAAGTATATGAAGGATATTGTCTTGAATAAAAGGAAGATCCCTAATGATGAAATTTCTACTTTGCTTGCTAATTATTCCTTTAATGGTAAGGTTCCTAAGAAACTTGGAGACCCAGGGATTCCAACTATCCCTTGCTCTATTAAGAATAGTTATGTTAGAACTGCTTTGTGTGATTTGGGAGCTGGAGTTAGTGTTATGCCTTTCTCTCCCTATAAGAGACTTCAACTTGAAAAACTAATACCAACTGATATATCTTTGCAAATGGCTGATAAATCTACCACTATTCCTGTTGGTATATGTGAGAATGTACCTGTTCAAGTGGCTCATAATTGCTTGATATTAACTGATTTTGTTGTGCTTGAAATGCCTGAAGATGATAATATGTCTATTATTCTTGGGAGACCTTTTCTTAATACTGCAGGAGCTGTTATTAATTGTAATCAAGGAAAGGTGACCTTTAATGTTAATGACAAGGAACATACTGTCTATTTCCCCAAGAAGATTTAAAGGACTTATGGTCTGAATTCAATTGAACATGTTGAGGGCATTCAAGTTGGAGAAATATATTGTCCCATACCAAGAGAAAAAATTGAAACTATTATGATTGGGACCATTGCTATCAAAGTTGAGGTAACATAATCATAAGTAGAATACAAAGTTTTGTCTCATATGAAATTGTTTTTGTAACAAGACCCGATCAACCCTGTTAACAAAAGGATTTCGTTGAAAAAACAATGTTTTCACTATGATTATCTCCGTTTACTTCTATTCTATCCATTTTAGTTTTTGTTTTCGTTTAGTTTTCTTTTTGTTAGTTGCTTGCATGTTAGAGTGTCGTAGAACTTCTGTAGTTCTAGCCTTGTTTTGTCATTGCATCATTTTCAAAAAAAATCTTTCTGTCAGAAAATCATTCATCTATGCCTGCAAAATGCCCAAAAATAAAGTGTCTCGAAAAATTCCAGAAAATTCATATTAAATTTTTACGTGAAAAAAGGGGCAGAGGAGTGCCTGGAAGGTACTAGGGGGGCCCACTAGGCAGGCACACCACCTGGTGGCACGGCCTACCCTGGGTGGCGCCATGCCATGGTGTGGGCCACCCCTGGCCCTCCACTAACTCTCTCACCTGCCACTTTCTTCTCTCTCCCGAGTAAGCTTCAGTTCATTGCTCAAAATCACGTTCTTGTTGTGCTTGCTCTCGATTTCTTCGATCTCCTTGCTCAGCCCATCTTTCTTGCTGAAATTTGGAGCATTTGTTCTCTGGTATGTGACTCCTCCCCTTGTCCAAGTAGATTTGTGTTTAGTGGATTATATCTTGAGTATTTTTCTGCTGTAGGTGACAGGTTATGAGAGCTTGTAAGCTTGTTTGATGCTTAGAGATATAGTTTTGATGCATGTTTAGGCCTCTTACAAGTCCCTATGAGTAGTACCCTTCATTATATTCACTTTGCAATCACTTGTTTAATAGGTGTTTAAATTTCAGAATAGAAGATGAATGAGCATCAACTAAACCAACATGAACTATGGGTGCCCGAGGTTATAAAGGACTACCGGGAGGAGGAAGTTTTTCCTTCCATTTATCCATTCTCTGAGTTCATGAGAGCTGCAGGAATTCTCCAAGATTTCCACACTTTGGTTTCGAATGCAGGATTGGAACACTTTTTGGAAGATGAACCTTGTCAATTTGTGAAGCTAACCATGTCTATGGTGCAGGACTTTCAATTTAGTTACTCTTTGCCTAACCGCATGGTCCACTACAAAATTTACAATATTGTTGTCGACCTTCTCTCGATGACTTGTATGCAGCTATTAAGGTACCTCAGTGGGGATCATGTAGAAGGATTAAAGAGCGACTTGAACCTCTCATGGATTTATACGCAGAAATTTTCCAAGGGAGCAGCTTCTCGAAGGAGAGTGGGAAAATCCGTAATATTCATCTCCCCTCCATTCGCTACTTTGCCTACTTTATTGCCAAGTGTGTTCTTGCAAGGAAAACTGCCAATAAGTTATCTTCTTATGATCTAGCATTTATCTCTGCTGCTCTTAAACGAGATAGGTCTTACAACTTGGGTGCTTTGATAGCTTTTCGTCTTGCCGCTAACCGTGAGAAAGGTGGAATTTGTGGAGGCCTCATTGCTTCTCGTTTACTAGCATTGCATGGTTTAGTGCCTCATCATCTAGACCTACAGTTTCCGATAGAAAGGCTTGATCTTAATTCCATGATACATCATAAATTTGTTTCCTCGTGGGCTAGTTTGAGTGAATTGTCTTATGAAATAACCTTTCTCAAAGCTGGTTGGAGAAGGAGCAAGTCCGAGCGTGTTGTTCTTTTGCCTGCACCTGTTTTGTTTAACGTTGATAACAGGGTAGGATGGTCTCTCATGGAGGAGGAATTTGATATGTATTTGGGAGAGCTCTCCCAGCAGGAGCAGGATACTAGAAGGGAGGTCACGGATGATTCGGTCCATCCCTCGAATGAGGGGGAGTCTTCATATCAGCAGCCTATTTATGATTGGGGAGCTTCTTCTTCTTCCCACGGGCCCAACTATTTATCATGACCCGCCTGCTTGGAACCCTTATTCGTACATGGATTGATACCCACTTAGGCCAAAATCCTAAGCTTGGGGCGAGGTACGCCGACATCGCACTCATCTCCATATCATTTTGCGTCGGTACTTTGTATATTCATGTTTCGTTCTCTTTTTAGTTTTCGTTCTTTCTTTGCTTTTGCTTTCCAAAACACAAAAAGACCAAAAATATTTCTGCTGTTTCTCTTTGGTTTGCTTCTTTTTCCCTTTGCCTTGGTTTGCTTTTCCCTTTTTGTTTTGTTTGAACTATTCGAAAAACCCAAAAATATTTTGCTTTGCTTGTTCTTCCTTTTTGGTTCTTGTTTAAAAATCGAAAACACCAAAAATATTTGCTGTTCTTCTTTTGTTTTGTGAGTTTGTTGCAGGGTTTAGCAGGCCTCAGTGGGATTTGGTTTCATATTATTTTTCAAGCCAAACAAGTGAAGAGCAATAATGAGGATTAATGACAACTTGAGGTGTGGTAAGAGGCTGGTAACGAACTCTATTTGTTTTCATTTTTGTACATATACTCATCATTGTGGGTGTGCTTAGTCTGTTCATGTAGGGTGTATGCTATTTATGGATGCTTAGTAGTTCTTGCTTTCTTATGATTAGTTCCAGCTTGCTAATAGTTTGTAGCATGTATTATGAATGTTTGCTTACATTACTTTATTCATAACTTGGTATGACACTGTGGTATCCTCCTCTGAATGTTTCATCTGAATTGACTTGGCACATGCTCGCGCATGAATATGACTGAAATAATCAGTTAAGCCTTGATGAATTATTTTGCCTTGAGGGTCCTGAATCACTTTCATGGCATGATTAATCCTGTTTTGTTGCAAGCATGATTATGACAGCTATTGCTCTCTCGTTGGTCGCTCCCTTACTATTGCTAGCCTTCACTTTCACTAAGTATGTTTTACTCATGTTTCCAACTCCCTTAAACCAAATATTGCCAAAGTGTCCACCATACCTACCTATTAGCATCATTTGCTATTTCCGTGCATATTCAATATGCCTTGTTTTCTTCCAAATAAAATGTTTGCTTGTTATGAGAAAGTTAGTTAGTAAAGCTCTCACGAACTTGATGGCACACTTTATTTTCTTCATTTAATAAACCAGAACCATTGTGACTGTCCATGAAAGTTATATGCTTGCAAATTATAGGCTGGGGATTAGCAGAACCGTGCTGTCACGGGGAACGCTTTCAACACCTGAAAATATATACCCAGTTGATACCATGCTCTTTTGTTTGCGGATGTCGTGAGTGCGAAATAAAAGGGGAGCTTGTAAGTCCATGGAGTTATGTATGTGTGTTAGAGAAACGCCTGGGCCGCTGGTCTAATCCATGCCGTCATGGTGGAAACCTGCAGCGTAACCATAATGATATCTATGAAGCATTCTTCTTATAAAAAAAGAGAGACATAGCTATTGAGAAAAAAGAAAAGAAAAAAAGAGATTTGAGAAAAGAGGAAAGAGAGAAAAAAGCACCATTTTCCCATGGTAAATAAGAAGATTGCTGAGATACTCATTGTCTGCTTGCCTTGTCATTTTGATATGGGGATTCTTCCGTATCATCGGGCAAGGGGTACCCCATTGGCGGTTCTCTATGATACGCACGTATTTATGATGACAAGAACTTATAGGTAACTAAAGTTGAGTAGCATGAGGAGCGGCCCTCGTACTCAAGGGACATGGGATTTCTAGTTTATAGTCTGTCAAGCATATAACTCAGATTGGACCTCACTTTCACCTTAACCGTATTAAAGATGCTTATGATAGGGGCAATGAGAGCTCAAAGCTAACGAGTACCATACTTTCAGCATTTGGGAGACTTTCAAACTTTTCAAAACCTTTTTCGTTTTCCTTGTTGAGTCTCCACATATTCTATGAGCACCTTCTTGAGAGCATAGTTGTCATTCTTAGTGTAATGTGCTTGCCTCAAAACTTGATTATTTGTGTTATGACTTTGATGCTTGTATCTTTGATATCTTTACTTCTAGTCTTCACCTCAACTTCAGAGGTGCCTTGGCACACTACTAGGAAAACGGCTATAGGTAATCAGCACATCCCTGGCTCACATGGTTGAAGTGCCCCACGGCTAAAACAGGCGTGGCTCACCTGTGGGCAGTGCCCTACTAATAACTAGAACAACCGTGGCGCACATGACTATAGTGCGCCACAGATGTGTGTGGGCCAGGCCTGTGGCCAGACGCCAAACATCTCAGAAGCGCACTACAGGTCATGTGCGCCACGGTTGTTAGGGTCATCTGTGGCACATGGGGTTGGTGCGCCACGCCTAAGCGCATGCCCCCTCGCTCAAACGGCCACAAGTCTTCAGGCGCACTGCCTAGTGCGCCATGGAGTAGGACATCTGTGGCGCACATGGCATAGTGCGCCACAGATGTTTGTACTCCATGGCGCACTAGGGCTGCGCCACTTGGATGTGTCGATTTCTTTAGGACAGCACTTTATGTGCACATGTGAGACCACACATCCACCACCCCACACTTCACTTTCCCCTTCTTCTTCCTCCTTAGATCTAGTCGGGATCTTCTCCTTCCCACCTCAATTTCTCCACACATTCACCATTTTTAGCATGTAAAACTTGCTTTGGATGTTACATAAGTAATAGAAGGAGGTCTCCGGTCTCTCATCTATCCTTCTCCGGTCGACGCGCGCACCTCTCCTTTCCATCTTTCTCGCGATCGGTCTCTCATCTCGGTAAGTTGTCCATGTAAGGATGTGTTCATGTGTATATGGATGATGTGCTCATATGTATGTAGATGATCGATGCTCATGATGTGTGTATGTGGAGAGGATCGATGGTCATATGTGTGTGTATATGGAGAGTATCGATGATGCTCATGCATGTGTGTATGGAGAGGATAATGATATGTTCATGTGTGTATGGATCGGTCTCTCTCTCTCTTGTGTTTGTATGTGAACAAGTTGCCATTTGTTTTGCCAAAATGTTGATTCATTTCCATTTTGGCAAGATTTTGGCATTTCGCAAAGGTTCTAATTTTAGGATAGGTCATGCCGAAATTTTCTATCGACCATTGCATGCATGCATTCATTATGTGGTTCTAATAGACTTCAAAATTGTACCGTGTACACCGTGCAGGCAAAAATGGTCCGCATAATGAGCGAAGGCATTGTGGCTAGATTTTTGAAATGTGCGACGGCCGACATGATACGAAATAACAAGACGGATATAAGATGTCCGTGCAGAAGATGCAAACTCAACTGGGTGATCGACCCAGATTCCGGGAATCTGCAGGCGCACCTGCTCCGCCATGGTTTCATGGATGGATACACTCGTTGGATAAGCGATGACGTAGATGATGGAGACGGTGAAGGTGGCCAACATGACGATGATCATCATCACGGCGAGAACGGACGAGATGATGAAGAGTCTCCTGGAGATGGTGAAGGTGCGAAGCGCATCGGGATGATGATGATCTAGATGCGGAGGAGCGTACGATGATGGAACAACGTCAGCTGGGTGCAGGACCCTTATGTGCAAGAGCTGCTTCTCAAGCGCATTTAGTAACGCCAGGGCTGCCGCTAGAGAGAAAGCCAAGCTTACGCAAATTGAGAAAGACGCGGTTACTCCATTGTATGAAGGATGCAGGCCCGATGATACCCGGTTGAATGTAACGCTCAAGGCTATGGAGATGAAGGCAAAGCACAAATTGAGCGACGCAAGCTTCGACGATATGATGGCATTCTGGCACGATCGTCTCCCGGAGGGGAACACATGTCCAACTAGTATCGAGGATGCCAAGAAAATCGCATCCTCTCGATCTACCGCACGTTAGATATCACGTATGCATCAACGATTGCATCATTTATCGGGGCGAGGACGCGGAGAAAACCACATGTCCGGTGTGCGGCGTGAGTCGATACAAGAAAGGGAAGAAAGCACCTCGAAAAGTGGTACGGTGCTTTCCTATCACTCCTCGTCTGCAGCGCTATTTCGTGGACCCTAAGGAAGCGAAGCTCATGCGATGGCATGCGGAAAGGAAGAAGCCAGGAGATGATGATGACCGAAAAGGATGAGCTCGACGCACCCTTCAGATGCTAGCCAGTGGAAAGCATTGGACCTCGAATTCCTAGAATTCGGTGGAGATTCGAGGAACATCAGGCTTGGTGCGAGCACCGATGGACTCAATCCGTTCGGTAGCCAGAGCAGCACGCACAGCACTTGGCCCGTGTTTGTATGGATGTACAACCTCCCTCCATGGTTGTGCATGAAGAAGAAGTACATACAAATGAGTATGCTAATTCAAGGGCCGAAACAACCTGGTACCGACATCAATCTGTATCTCGGGCTGTTGAAAGAGGAGCTAGCCACGTTAGGGAATGGAGCCAATACTTACGACGCCGTCGCACAAGATTATTTCACTATGAGAGCCGCGTTGGTCACTACGGTGCAAGACTATCCAGGTTGCGGGTATATCTCGGGGCAGGTTATCCAAGGATTCTGCGCATGCGTTAGGTGCATGGATAACACAAGCTATCTCCAACTAGAGAAAGATCCAGGGTCATCGAAAACCGTGTTCATGGCGCACCGGAGGTGGCTCGGCAAGAATGATCCATGGAGAAAACGTGGAGACCTGTTCGATGGCAAATCAGAGACCCGAGGAATCCCAGAGCGTAGGAGCAGCGAAGAAGTGGAAGAGTTGCTGAAAAACTGGAAAGATTGTCCTAAGCCTGGAAAGAAGAGAAAGAGGCAGCAACAACACAAGCCGCTGATGAAGGTATGGAAAACAAGGTCTGTTTTCTAGGAGTTGCCATACTGGAAGTTTCTCCGCACGCCTCATAGCCTCGACATCATGCATATCACGAAAAACGTGGCGAGAGTCTGGTCGCCACCATAATCAACATGCCAGATAGGACGAAAGATGGTCAAAGCAAGGCGACCTGATATGCTTGGGTATCCGGAAGGAGCTTCACGGAGGACGACTACTCGATGATCAGGAAGATGACGATGATCATGAGTCGGAGCGACACAAGGTCATCGGAAGGGTAAAAAGTTCAAGAAGAACGAATATTACTGCCCTCCTTCTTGCTTCACTCTAAGCCAAGATGAGATCAAACAGTTTTCAAGTGCCTTCTAGGAGTCAAATTTCCTTCTGACTCTGCGGGCAAGATAAGCGAGATACCTAGACGAGGCGAAGCGAGGTAGAGTGGCATGAAGTCTCACGAATGCCGTGCTAATGACGCAGTACTTCCGGTCGCACTAAGAGGGATAATGGACGAAACGTCCGTGAAAGCGTTATTTGGCCTATGCAAGTTTTTCGACGTCATCTCTAGGAAGTCGATTGGCTTGAATCAGCTCGGAAGGCTACAAGAGGAGATCGTGGTGATACTATGTGAGCTTGAGGTCTACTTCCCACCCGCATTCTTCGACATTATGGTGCATCTGCTGGTCCATGTCGTGGAGGACATCGTACAACTCGGGCCGATGTTCCTCCGCAGCATGATGGCGTTCGAAAGGATGAACGGACACATCAAAGGATACGTTCGCAACAGGTCCCGTCCAGATGGAAGCATAGACAAGGGATTTCTGGCCGAAGAGTGCATCTCTTTCTGCACGAATTATCTAGACATCGAGAACCCTATCGGTCTTCCCGTCAACAGACACCTTGGCAAGATCGACGGATCTGGTCACCGAGAGGGTCGTCGCATACTGCATGCAGACTTCGATTTTCGACGCGCAGACTTTGATCGAGCAAACCTCGTCGCGCTATAGCATTTAGAACTGGTCGATCCTTGGGTACAGAAGCACAAAAGGTTAATCAAGAAGAAGTACAGTGACCGGGGCATACAGAGGACGCAGGGAGAAATAATCAAAGAGCACAACTCAGATTTCACGCGTTGGTTTAGGCAGACGCTCCTTGATAATCCCCCGCAATCGCATTCTTCTGACACGGAAAAGATCATATTCACCTTGTCGCAGGGACCGATGCAAAACCTGGTGACCTATCAGGCGTATGATATCAACGGATACACATTCTACATGGAGGAAAAGGACAACAAGTGTGATTATCAGAACTCAGGCGTAACGTCGGAATTCTACACCGATGACAACGTGAAGGAAAGATTCTACGGAAGAATCGAGGAGATCTGGGAGCTCGACTACTGTGGAGAAAAGGTGCCGATGTTCCGTGTCGATGGGCAAAGAGCGTCGAAAGAAGACCGGTATTTCACAACCATGGTTATACCCGAAGCAGCCAAATCCAAGGTCACGGTGCAAACGTGGCGCGAAAAATGAACCGTGGGTACTGGCTACCAAAGTGGACCAATGTTTTTCATTACCGACCGACAAAGCCTAGCCGTGTTGTCGTGAGGAGAGGAAAAGAAACATCATCGGAATGGATGGAGTCGCCAACGAGCAAGACTTGACCGATCGGGCGATCCAAAGATTGAAGATGACGACTACGATGCAACTACATACATCACAATAAGAAAACGGACAACCCTACCCAAAAAAGGTAGCCCGTTCGAAAGAAGAAACATTAAAGTGCCGGGGCTAAATTATTCAACCGCGACAAAGAAGGGAAAAAAGATTGTAAAACGCTAGCTCAAAAAATATTGTAAACGCGTGGTCGAAAAAGATTGTAATATTCACGGACAAAGTATTATGAAATTTAGTTATACTTTAAATAATATTTTTGGGCATTTTTGGAATATTATTACTTTTGGAATATTTAAAAGTATTTTAAAATCAAAATAAAACTTCTATGGCATATATCACCACTTTTGGGCATTTTTGGAATATTTAAAAGTATTTTAAAATCAAAACAAAAATTGGGGCACCAGGATTCAACCTGGGTGCTCTCGTGTTTAGAATAGAGTAGTGGGCAGAACCCGGTGGGATAGGCTAGTATAGTTGTTAGCTAGTGGGGATGTAGTTCTCTTGCAGAGTTAGAAGCCGATAGGCGTGGCGCACTATCCCATAGTGCGCCATGAGATATCCGTAGTGCACTATGGCTCGGTCGCCACGCCTAAGTGGCTTTATCCACACGTGGCGCCCGACCCTCTCTCATCCCCATCTCTCCATCTCTCAGCCCGGCAAGGACCGCCGCTCGATCCGCCGCTTGGCTCGAGGAGGAGGAGGCCTGCCCGCCCGAGGAGGAGGAGGTCCGCCCGACGTGTCCGAGGAGGAGGTCCACCGCGTCTCGGGAGGAGGCCCGTGTCAGGAGGAGGAGGCCCGCGCGCGTCTCAGGAGGTGGAGGCCGCCGTCGTCCGCCCGTCAGAGGTGAGCGTCGCCTCTCCCCTCTCTCCCTCTCTCCCTCTCTCCCTCTCTCTCCCTCTCTCCCTCTCTCCCCTCTCTCTGCAGGCCATGGTTAGGGTTCTGCAGGCCATGGTTAGGGGTTAGCCCCTCCCATCTCTCCCTCTCTCCCTCCCATCGTCTTAGAGGTTAGCCCCTCCCATCTCTCCCTCTCTCCCTCTCTGAGTGATGAACCCTAGAGCAACTGCATAACTGCATCTGCTTCTACAGTACCAGCCTCAAATTCAGCTACCTACTCACATAGAGAAACACTACTGTGCTGAATGTGCAAACTGGTAGAGATTGCATCAATCATGGGCTCGATCATTGTTGTCCATGCAGTCATCAACTACTAGTAGTAGTAGTAGTAGCAATTCTCTGTAACAATCTCACCAGAAAAGCTTTAAAAAAGTGCAGCAATGGCCAACTAGAGTTCAAGGATACTCCATTCAGAATTGTTTGTAACTGATTTTACTCTATGAAAGCTTCTATAGAAAATGGAAAGTGAAAAGCCTCATGTAAATTCTGTATAGAACATATGTCATGTACTGATGCCAATTTTTCTCTAGCATATGATAAAAGCCTGGGAAACTTGGTTGATAGCAATGTGCTGCACCATAGATCATTCCAGAAAATAAAACTGAAACCATTGCCTACTTTTCCTATAGTCATGGCTCTCCATTCATCATCAAGACTAAATATCCCTCTCTATCAAAATGATCCACATTGTGTAACTGTATGGGGAACAGACTCATGATAGTAAGTGTCCCTTATCAATTTGACTCAGGGAAAATCAGCATTATTATAGAATTTATCCAAGTGTAATCAGTAATGCTTTGTTCTGAATCCTGAGATCCAATATTCCCAATCCTCCTTTTTCTTTTGGCTTGCAAATCATATCCCAAGCAGCCAGTGAATTTACTCTTTCCTTGTTTTTTTCCTTCCTCCATAAGCATCTTCTTCTAGCTTTATCAATGATCTCAATAACCCCCAGGGGAATAACCACAGTACACATGAAGTACATTGCCAATGAAGACAAGACAGAATTAACTAGAATGAGACTGTCTCCATAAGACAAAAAAGATATAGTGGCATTCAGTCTTCTTCCAATTATGTTAATAATTGTTGAGAAATCCTTGACAGAGGGTTTAGTAGTGCCCATGGGTAAATCCAAAATGTAAAAGGCATGGACCCAAGCTGACACTCAAAAGTATTGGCCAGATGATTATCTTCATGATCTATCAGATTAATAAGAATCGTAGAAGATTTGTGATAATTGACTTTCATCTCTATGAAAGCAGCATACTAATCAAGTAATTCCTTGAAAGTTATGAGATGATCATCCTCAGCTGGTAACACAATCAATGTATCATCACCATATTGAATACATCTGGTGATTTCCTTATGTAGTATGTTGGCATAAAATTTCGTAATGAACTTTAAACATGTATTGGTCAAGGAAATTGGTCTGAAATCATTTACTATCGCTGGGGTTTGCTTCTTTGGTACTAAATTTATAATGAGCCATTAGTACTCTCCAAAGAGATTTTCCTTTGATGAAACTCCAAGCATAACTTGAAGAAATCTTCCTTGATGATATGCAGGCATTTTTCACAAAGAAACCATTAAAACCATCTGGTCCAGGTGCTTTATATGGTATTAAGAATTTAACCAATCCATATATTTCCTCTTCGGTGATTGGGGAATCCAGACTTTGTAGAGTGTCCACCTCAGGAAGTAACTCCATTAACTCCATATTATTATTTGTAGGAAAGAAACCCCATCCTATTTTGTAACATCTCCATAAGGATGTATCTTTCTCAGATGCTCTCTCATATTATTCCCATTTTCATCTTGGATATGAGAAATAATATTATGCATGTACCTTTCGTGGTCTGCATGAAAATCCTTTGTGTTTTCCCCCATTTAATTTCACCCATTTGATAGTGCAATGCTACTTTGGTACTCTGATTACCCATCAATTTCTTTAGATGGAATTTAACAATATTAATGAAATTGAATTTAGGGGTGGAAATCCCCCTACTGTCCTCAAGTTGATCTAGTAGTAAGATCACATAATTTATTTTATCAAATAGGATTTTCAAACCGTGTATGTGCAGGGTAGTAAGATCCTTCTTTCAAGTAGATGTCCATTTCTGGCTTAGATATTACAAAAGTTTGCAATGATTGTTTATACAAATGATTAGACAAGATAAAATCATCTCATGGACAGTCTATGTACAAGAAGCTAGCTAGGGTTAGCAAATTTAGCTTGGTAAAAAGCATCTGGTTTTGCACTCCTAGGTGGACACTCCTGGGTGCACCCCCTAGCTTCGGGTTTATCCAAATTTAGCTTGTATCAGAGGTGCACCCCCTAGCATCTTGTTTTGCACTCCTGGGTGCACCCCCTAGTTTGTGGTTGATCCAGCAACTACAAACAATGTGTATATACTGATGAACTTGTTATTTTCTATCATATTTGCTGTCATATACTTGCTGACATATAATCCATACTTGCTGTCATATTTGCTGTCATATTTGCTGTCATAAACAATGTGTACAAAAAATGTGTACACATTTACTGATGATCCATACTGTCATATAATGACAGGTGCTATAATCTGCATGTATTTGCTTGATGTCATCAATGATAGTTGATATAATCTGTGGTGATATAATTGTAGCACTTGAAATTGTGCTTGTGCTTGTATATGAAGCACTTTATTATGTTGTGTATGCAGGTTCTTGTATGAAATGAGTCCTGATTTTTGCCGGAATGTTGATTAACTTCCGTTTCGGCAGAAATCGGGCACTCCTAGTTTAAGAAAATTAGCAAAGGTCATGTCGGATTTTTCCGTGCATTTAACCAATTATTTGTTTTTTATTAGTGCAAAGATGTGTGACAACGACGAGGCTGGATGTTCTAAGCGCATCAGCGCTGAAGGAGAACTCAGACCTCCGAATAAACAATTGACATTCTGGGAGGCGGCCCAGCGTCTAGAAGACGATGAAGAATACCATCCCCAGGAGAGCGAGGATGATGAGATGGAAGACGCGGAGGAAGAAGCCGAAGGAACGGCGGACGATGAAACCACTGATGGCGGCGAGGGCACAGGGAGTGGTAGCAACCCTCCTAAGAAGAAGAAGAAGCCGAAGGACCGGCGCCCGAACACGGTCGGCACGGTCAGGGAGGAAATGCAGTGAGCCCATCAGGGGTTCCTTTGGAGCCCGCCCTTGTCGTCAAAGGGTACGGTGGGCAAGTGGCGGCGATCACCCGGACAACCATCTCGATCAACACCGAGAATCTCCGGCATAAAGATAATGGCCACTTGCGCACACTCCTCTTCGAGAAACTGCACGCAAGATACAAGTTCCCCGCTAAGTATCGAACACAAATTATCATGGGAGCAAGTAAACAAATCCGCCCTCACAAAGATGAGCACCGCCCTGGCCAGCTGGAGAACCCGGATAAAGAAGAAGATCTATAAAGAAGGCAAAAGTCTCGAGGAGATCCAGAAGATTGACCCGCAGATCACCGAAGATCAGTTCCAGGAGTTCAAGGAGAGGTGTGAATCGAAGAGCCCTGGACAATAGTAATCGGGAAAGGTGCCGCAGCGATGAATATAGGTCATCACCATCTCGGATCTGGTGGATACAGAACCACGGAGGCCAAATGGAATAAGGAGGACGAAGAGTATAGATCCAAGGGGATAGAAAACCCCTTTGCTAAATTCGAACCCGGGCAGGTTCGAAACTTCATCAGGGCCTGTTACCATGTGGACCCAAAAACCAAACAACTCACCGCGGATCCTGCGGTGAAGGAATTCGAGGAAATTGTGGTAAGTATAATCTAATTACCGCGGATCAACACGATTGCAATCTAATCGATGATCTAAATGATTCACTGTTACTTCTTCTGCAGGAGGAGGAAATTGTTGCTAGTCATGGATCCCAGGGTTCCTCATCCCAGGGGTCGACGGCGGCCACCGGTGGGATAACCCTTTTAACAGGGTGATGAACCGGGCCAAGAAAATAGAGCCGGTTACGAAGAAGCCGTCGTCGGCTGGCCGTCTGGCCGGCCTCGGGGGTAAGAATTGGGTGGATCATTTTGGTCCACCGCCGAGGACGCATGTGGCGCCGTCGGGAAGGAGCGAGGAGGAAAACCGAGAGGTTCAAGAACTTAAGGCACAAGTGGCACGGATCCCGCAGATCGTCCAAGACAACCTGGCAATCACCCTCACGTCCTTCCTGCCTACCTTGGTGGAGTCAATAGCGAACTGGAGTGCGGGTGGTCGAGTAGGGCCGTGCCCGATTCCAAGCATGGTCAGCAGCCACTCGAACAACACGGCACCGACGAATCAGGCAAACTACGTGTTCGTGACTCCGCCCGCTAGCACCGCGGTGCCGCAAGTGTTGGTGACTCCCCCTGCCATCATCATGGCGCCAGAGTACATGTTGGTGCCCCCCTGCCATCGTTGCGGCGGCACCGAAGCTCCAAGCACCCGTCGGTAGGGAGAATACACCGGCGGCCAGCACCGCGCCATCAAGCAGCCCTTCCGTCTCTTGCACGCCCGTCGCCGTATGCGGTGCGTCGACATTAGCCGATCTCGATGCCATCACGGTAAACAAATTGCTTTAATTACCGCCTTTCATGCCATCTATTACTCTTATGGCATCTCGCTCTGACGATGCCGTACATGTTTTCCGCAGACGGATGTTCCTTGCACTCTCTTATGCTACGTGAACAACGAGCTGAGGGATGTTGCCAAGGGTACCATCGTTCAACCCTTGCAGCGCATGTTCCACTCAAAGCCGATGCCAGATAGCGTGCACAGGGTTAAAATTAGTCGGGTGCTAAGGGGCTGCGACGACCTGGAACCTCCCATTCAACCCCCAGGAGCGGATGAAGAAGAGCCGTCTGTCCTCGGTTGCTTCGCTTATTCTTGCTATGGCCAAAGAGCATGATCCGTTTGGACGGCGGGGCCATCACGCCACAGACAACAAGCTTGCCGACACCGCGGCTGTCGTGGCAGCATCGCCGTCACCTCCACGCGGTGGGTCGGATGATCATGTTGATGATATGCACATGGCGCAGGATCCGGCCGAGGACGATGAAGACTGGAATGATCACTTCTTCAGCACTCAGTTTGGCAACGAAGAAGACCTAGCTGGTGGCCCCACAGAGAAAGCCACTATCACCAAGCGTCTGTTTGGTTCTCAGGAGACGCCTCCAGCTTGCGCCTTTACAGAGCCAGCTGATACAACCAACCGGCCCTTTATTCTAAGCCCTGACACACTACATAGGGCGGCCAGTGCTCAGATTGCGGTGCCTGCCCGCTCTCCAAAAGGAAAAAAGGGCAGGAAAAGAAAATCTAGCAGCTCGAGCCAGCCGGTGGCGTCAACAACTGCGAATCCGATCAGGTTTCGGGACGGGCCACCAAGACCCGAGGGTATTATGTGGAGGATTCATGTGGCGGGTGAGCCCATGCTACCTAAGAATTTGCGGAAGCTCGCCAGTTCGGAACTGTAGAGTGTGCATGACAGCGTGCTGACGATAGAGAGACGCCTTCTATCGGAGAAATATCCCTTGCACCCGGTATTCGTGGTTAAGGTGCCACCAGGCTTGGGCTTCGTCGACACTGCCCCCGCGGATCTGTTCTTCCTGCGGTTCGAGGACATCTTCAATATGTTCCACCTATACCCGCTGCACTATACCATGGTCCGTCTCTTTTCTCTCAGCCTGGCCACGCAGATCATTAGAGAGAACACACCGGGCATCGCTATAGTGGACCCCTACTACATGCGTGACAGCTGCTTGGGTTCCCTCGCCGAACGACGTATCGTGGCCTCGTACCTAAAAAGAATCCTTGTGGCGAACAAGACAAAGGAATACATTCTCGTGCCTTACTTTCCTGAGTAAGTCGTTATTCACTCGCCACCGTCGATTGGCTTTATTAGATCATCATCATTCTTTTTCCAACACATTCCATTTGAATTTTTTGCGCAGAGATGAACACTGCCTGCTCATCTCCTTATCGCCGAAGCATTCCCACGCCACGTATTTCGACTCGGGGAGTCTAGAAAATAAGAAAAACTACGACAAGATCAAGGAAGTTCTGGATGATGCTCTCACTGGCTTTGCCTCGACGGAAGGCACCAACCGTGCGTAAGAAGGTCAAGTTCGGCAGCACGTTTTCAACCACGTAACGGAGTTCCCTGCGTGAAGCAGCCGGAAAACAAGAAGAAGGAATCCTACCACGCACTCCATCACATGAGGCGTTCCTACTTGACCAGCAGAATTCTACGCTGCGGATCATCTCAAACAGTGGGCGAAGCAAAGGCCAAGATCAATGATTCGGATATTAGACAAGAGATGTATCGCATCCAGCAGCGTTGGGGTAATCATCTTCGTGATGTCATGACTTCGGGGATATTCTACGGAGGAAATATCGAATAACCGTGACATAGAAGATCGCCTAGAGATGCGAGGTGACTATAGGAAGTTCATGACGAGACAGGCGTCCTCCGTTCCCTAAGCCGAGCTGGAAGGCTTGATGTTGGCCTAGTTGTAGTTACAAACTATAGATGACCTTTGTGTGTGTGTGTGACAAGTGAACTTATTTTGCTTATTATTATTATATATCAATCAATGCTTGGTTTTTTTGCTTACTCTTTGGTCCTTTGCTCAATTTGGTCCTTCTTTTTTTCCTTACTCTTTTTTCGAGAATAATGCCGATGATTGAAATGTCGTGGCACACTATATATGTGAATGTGCTACGATGGGATTGTACGCCTTGTGCTATGCACAAGTCCAGGTGTTGTGCATCCTACTTGGCGTACGGTTCCATCATAGCATATTCCTATGTCCAACGACCTATGTATATATATGAGGCATGCTTTTTGAGTTACTTTGGTCTTTTTCGAGAATAATGCCGATGATTGAAATGTCGTGGAACACTATATATGTGAATGTGCTACGATGGGATTGTACGCCTTGTGCTATGCACAAGTCCAGGTGTTGTGCATCCTACTTGGTGTACAGTTCCATCGTAGCATATTCCTGTGTCGAACGACCTATGTATATATATGAGGCATGCTTTTTGAGTTACTTTGGTCTTTTTCGAGAATAATGCCGATGATAGAAATGTCGTGGCACACTATATGTGAATGTGCTGCGATGGGATTGTCCGCCTTGTGCTATGCATAGGTCCAGGTGTTGTGCATCCTACTTGGCGGACAGTTCCATCGTAGCATATTCCTGTGTCGAATAACCTAGTTATATATGAGGCATGCTTTTTGAGTTTGGTCTTTTTGATTTAGGAGTACTTTCTATAAGTGTATCTTCATATGCGACTTTAATTATATATGTTTTTTTTCAATAGTCGGTTAATTATTATTGTGTAACACCCTCAGAATCGGCCCTATGCAAGTTTCAGCGATTCCCGCCAAACCCGCATAGAAACGATTCGAAGGTGCCCACCAGGCACTTTTGTGCGGGTGGAAAACGAAGTAATATCATTACACCATAGTCCTCGATGAATCCCACTAAACATATATATACAACAACGACTCAAAGAGTGAAGAATACAGATATACAATACAAAGATCCAAATCACCTTTAAAACGATATAGCGTCCGAGTACGGACAAGATGCAAATTGAGCTAAGAGCCCTGAAGAATAACCAATGGCGTCCATAACCTCACAAGCCAAGCCGGAAGGGTAACCCTCCTAACGTCGATCTCAAAACCTGCTTAACAAAAGGGTGCCGACAAAGGGCAAAGGAAAAAGAGAGAGCGGTCAAGATCGAGGCCAGTACACGGCGAGGCTAGAATTCGGCGGTCCTCGCCTACATAGGTATAGTGGACTGAAGCGGCAGCAAGCATGCACTAAACAACCTATAGAGACTCGATACATTTGGCGGCTATTAGAGAGGGGTAAGGAAGACCTATTCGGACCCAACCTGAAACTATCCCAAGCATACCCATCCTGGTATTTCCCCCTCGAGACCAAACGAGGAAGTCAACCGAGGAACTCACACAGTGGCCAGTTTTATCTATTCAGTTATCGTTGCAGCAATTACTAGTCAGGTATAGATAGTCATCCTGATATAACAAGCAGTGGGCACTTTTAGTTAACCATTCCGTTGTAGTTGCAACACTTACTAGTCAGATACAATTGAATGAGATATCCCAAACCCAGCAGTTGTTGGTACTTTTATTTAGCCATTCCGTTGCAGTGGAGCTGATTACTAGTCATATCGGATACAAGTCAATTTATAACAGTAACTTTAGTTATAGTTGTCTATGATCGAGAACTGTGCTCCAAGTCGTCCATAACCGCGGACACGGCTTTTCGAAAAGATTTAACCCTGCAGGGGTGCACCAAAGTATCCACATGCACTTCGACCCTTTTTGCGGATCGTTAACATACACCCATCGGTATGTCGGCGGGGCCTAAGTCAAGACGCTTCCCACCAAAGCAAGTACTTGGGGCCACCCACTAAGCTACCCGCGAAGTTGGCCGGTCTCGAGACGGACTCCGGTTTTGTGTAGATGGCTGTAAACGACTGGGAACCCGAAAGTGTGACTGGGCTTGTCACATAAAACGTGTCACGGTCCTAACAAGACAAACAAAGACTCGCACAATTTAAATAAAGCAGTAAAGCATGGCATAAGTACAGGATAGTAATAAAGCCCCAAACTAATTGTGGCCCCCGGTACAATACTTTGAAATCAGGTACTAATCGATGGGGGTGCCCACACACCCCACCTGTGGTTAGCGCGCTCGATCTCGGAACAGGTGTCAAGAACTCGGGGTCCTACGGGACACAAGTAGACGGTGAACAACCAAATAACATCTATTGCCCACCTGTGCATCTGCATTTACCTACTTCAATTTTTAGTTATTAAACGGTAATTATAGTCATGATCATCTCTAACATTAAACATGCGGCAATACTCCAACAACTGTGGTACTTGACGACACGCAACGGCACTTGAGCAAGCGACTATGACGCGCAAGTCCAACTATCTACCAATCAATAGGTAATAGGATGTGTCCAAGGCAATATAAGGCTGCAAGGGATATCACGGGTACGAAAACTAGAGCATCGCAACACAGATAGCAATAGATCAACAGGGGGGAATAAATACTATAAAAGTAAGATAGGTAGAAAGGGGGAGGTGCTCGCCTGAAAACATTGCCGAAGGTTCATCCGAAGATCGGGTCGACACTCGCATCAACTCATCGGCCTAGTCCGTGAAGAAGCAAAGCACTAGAGAAAACACCGGATGCACTATTTAATACTACGGCAAAAGATCGGGCATGATGCATGTATGATGTATGGCATGGCAAGGATGCGATGCAATTAGGCCATATTAACGGAACCGGGGTCCCGGCAAATATTTAAGTGGTTCGAGTTGTTTAGATACCCCACAATTTAAATGTTGTCTTAACATGGCAAAAGATAACACCGGTCCGCTACACAAATTTAAATGGAGTCCGGAATAAGACAAAGGTATTCCGCATATCGACTCCATATTCAATTATGAGATGAATTGGCATAATGCCCCCAAACCACAGACAAATATGCATGCATGAATGATTTAATATGCATCAGTTGATAATTTCATGTTATAAAAATAATGGGGTCTCGGATAGGGAATCACATCGAATGGCGATCTTGGGGTTCACCGAGGGTTCGGTTTTTTGGATCGGCTTCAGGGGTTCGACGGGGTTCGATCTTCGGACGCCGGGATCGGTCTTCGGATCCTCAGGATCGGGTCTTCGGTTACCGTGTAGAAGTACTTGGCATTCCAGAGCCACCGGATGACCTTGACTGATATAGTCCTCGCCTCCATTCCTTCGGGTCCCTTCGTATCGGTCTTGTGCTCCAAGCGTCGCTGAAGATCTTATCGAGAAGAACTCGGGGCACAGGAGCCACTACAGAACTTGGTTCGCACCGATCAACTACAAGGCTAGCACGCAAACGGTACCCACCACAGCGGCACGGGCGCATGCGCTGTAGGGGTCTTGGCGACGATGTCCTAGGCGGGGAGGAGACCGGCGTGCGCGGGTGCTGGCCGACGCGAGGCTCTCATGGTGGCGAGGCAAACGCAGGTGAGGCCGGGGAGGGCTCGGGCGGAGGTGAGACCGACGGCGGCACCGACAGCGGCCTCGGAGCTCGACAAGGAGGTGGGGCGACGCGGCCCATGGCCGGAGGCGGCGGCGGCCTGCAGATGGAGGGCGGGACCGACGAGGAGCGGAGGGCGGCAGAGGTGGGGCCACGCGCAGAGAGGAGAGCCGAGAGAGCGAGAGGGAGGCGCGGCGAAGGACGGCGGGGCGAGCCCGAGCGGCGGAAGGAGGAGGCCGGCGTGGGCGGACGGCCCGGCGAGGTTGCGTGGAAGGCAGGGGCAGCCACGCGGGTTAACGGGGAGGAAGTGACGAGACGGGACGGCGCGGGCCGAGCTCATGCCGACGACGGCGAGAGAGGGCCGAGGCAGGCGGACGACGGCCCGAGGGCTCGATGAAGCTCTTGGTGAAGGGCGCCGGCGGGGTCGGGGCGGCGAAGTCGACGACGATGCTCTGTCGCGGGGTGGACGGCCGGAGAGGGAGGGAGCCCGACGGCGGGGCGCGCGGTGGTCGAAGGACGGCGACGGCGGATCAGGGATTGGGCAGGGGAGGTGAGGAGCAGGGTGCGGGGCGAGAGCGAGGGAGGAGGAAGGCGTGGGGCGCGTGACCGCAGGGAGCAGGTGGGGCGGGCCCACGCGAGGAGAGGCAGGTGGCGGAGGGGAGTTGGTGGGCGGCAGATGGGGGTGGGACCAAGGTGGTCGGTTGGCCCAGTTGGGGTGGGGAACGTGCAGGTGGCGGCGGCAGGTGGGTGGGGATTGGGGTCCAGGGGGTTGAGGTGGACCAGGGAGGTGAGGTGGAGGGCTGGGAGTGGCTGGGGGTTGGGGAAGTGATGAGGTGGCGGTTTGCGATAGGACGGGGTGAGGTGGCTGGGGACTGGGTAGGTTAGGGTTAGGTAGGAAAAGGGTTTGGGTAGCTAGGTTTTGTACGGGGGTGGCCGACTAGGTCGGATCGGCCCGGATCGGCTGCCCCCTAAAAATAATTAAACATTTTATTTATTTAAAACGGGGCTTTTGCAAACCGCTAGATTTAAACAAAATAATCCGGAGACCCGGGTTTTGGATTTGAAATAAAGGCGGGGTATTTAGAAAACAAAATATGTTTTTCAAAAATAGTTTCAGACAAACAAATGCATGATGATGACGATGCTCAAATGCAATGCGGCATGATGACATGAGCATGCGGTCATGATGATGCGCAACACAAAAACACCGCGATTTTCTAGTACTGGATTTACCCGGGGTGCTACAATTCGACACCACTAACAATGGATCTCGCCCTCGAGATCCGCCTCATGGTACCGGAAGGAAGGCCGGCGATCTGCGTCTTCTCGCTTCGGGTAGAACCCCGCGACACCACTAACAAGAGGTCATTGTCCGTGATCGTTGAGAGAACACTCCGGTAACAAAAGGGCGAAGGTAGAGGTATCCACAATAAAGCCACCTCTAACTTCGGTAGAAGGAGAGAAAAGATGCGGCCTATCCCACTTCAATGTACAAGAGCGAATAGAAAGGGTAGTCGGCATGGGGGCCAATCCATCACGCACCCAAACTATTACTCCGCACAATCAGTAGAAAAACGTGCAACCATTCTCGGAATCAGACTGAAGACCTCGACAAACGAGATTCGGAAACAAGAACTGAGGCACACTCTACATCGGATCTGGCGTAGATGATGTTGTCTCGTCGGAAAACACCGGAAGGCACAAAGGAGGAACAACGAGAAGTTCACCAGACGAAGGATTCCTCGGATAGCATGAAGACCAGATGTAGCAACACCGTTACCAAAGGAGGAAGCGAAACCCTGAAGGTACGATGGAACCCAACCACGAGAAATCCTGGACTCGAAGAGAGAGAAGAGAGCGGGTTCAAAACACGCGGAGGTGAGAGGAGAGCAGCAGAGGGTAAGGAGTAAAATCAGACCTAATCAGAACTATCCAACCGATTTGCAAAAATAGTTTTGACACTCTACTTCGGCCGTTAGCTAGGTTATCCTACAGGCTGGACTTGTGGGGTATCGCAACTGCTGAGCTCTGATACCACTCTGTAACACCCTCAGAATCGGCCCTATGCAAGTTTCAGCGATTCCCGCCAAACCCGCATAGAAACGATTCGAAGGTGCCCACCAGGCACTTTTGTGCGGGTGGAAAACGAAGTAATATCATTACACCATAGTCCTCGCTGAATCCCACTAAACATATATATACAACAACGACTCAAAGAGTCAAGAATACAGATATACAATACAAAGATCCAAATCACCTTTAAAACGATATAGCGTCCGAGTACGGACAAGATGCAAATTGAGCTAAGAGCCCTGAAGAATAACCAATGGCGTCCATAACACTGCGCAGGCCAAGCCGGAAGGGTAACCCTGCTAACGACGTCGATCTCAAAACCTGCTTAACAAAAGGGGTGCTGACAAAGGGCAAAGGAAAAAGAGAGAGAGCGGTCAGTACTGAGGCCAGTACACGGCAAGGCTAGAATTCGGCGGTCCTCGCCTACATAGGTATAGTGGACTGAAGCGGCAGCAAGCATGCACTAAACAACCTATAGAGACTCGATACATTTGGCGGCTATTAGAGAGGGGTAAGGAAGACCTATTCGGACCCAACCTGAAACTATCCCAAGCATACCCATCCTGGTATTTCCCCCTCGAGACCAAACGAGGAAGTCAACCGAGGAACTCACACAGTGGCCAGTTTTATCTATTCAGTTATCGTTGCAGCAATTACTAGTCAGGTATAGATAGTCATCCTGATATAACAAGCAGTGGGCACTTTTAGTTAACCATTCCGTTGTAGTTGCAACACTTACTAGTCAGATACAATTAGTATGAGATATCCCAAACCCAGCAGTTGTTGGTACTTTTATTTAGCCATTCCGTTGCAGTGGAGCTGATTACTAGTCATATCGGATACAAGTCAATTTATAACAGTAACTTTAGTTATAGTTGTCTATGATCGAGAACTGTGCTCCAAGTCGTCCATAACCACGGACACGGCTTTTCGAAAAGATTTAACCCTGCAGGGGTGCACCAAAGTATCCACACGCACTTCGACCCTTTTTGCCAGATCAGTTAACATACACCCATCGGTATGTCGGCGGGGCCTAAGTCATGACGTTTCCCAGACCCAAAGCAAGTACATGGGGGCCAACCCACTAAGCTACCCGCAACGAAGTCGGCCGGTCTCCGAGACGGACTCAGGGTTTGTGTAGACGGCTGTAAACGACTGGGAACCCGAAAGTGTGACTGGGCTTGTCGATACAGCGAAAACGTGTCACGGTCCTAAATAAAGACAAATAGACCTCGCACAATTTAAATAAAGCAGTAAAGCATGGCATAAGTACAGGATAGTAATAAAGCCCCAAACTAATTGTGGCCCCCGGTACAATACTTTGAAATCAGGTACTAATCGATGGGGGTGCCCACACACCCCACCTGTGGTTAGCGCGCTCGATCTCGGAACAGGTGTCAAGAACTCGGGGTCCTACGGGACACAAGTGGACGGTTAACAACCAAATAACATGTATTGCCCACCTGTGCCTCTGCATTTACCTACTTCAATTTTTAGTTATTAAACGGTAATTATAGTCATGATCATCTCCAACATTAAACAAGCGGCAATACTCCAACAACTGTGGTACTTGACGACACGCAATGGCACTTGAGCAAGCGACTATGACGCGCAAGTCCAACTATCTACCAATCAACAGGTAATAGGATGTGTCCAAGGCAATATAAGGCTGCAAGGGATATCACGGGTACGAAAACTAGAGCATCACAACACAGATAGCAATAGATCAACAGGGGGGGATAAATACTATAAAAGTAAGATAGGTAGAAAGGGGGAGGTGCTCGCCTGAAAACATTGCCGAAGGTTCATCCGAAGATCGGGTCGACACTCGCATCAACTCATCGGCCTAGTCCTTGAAGAAGTAAAGCACTAGAGAAAACACCGGATGCACTATTTAATACTACGGCAAAAGATCGGGCATGATGCATGTATGATGTATGGCATGGCAAGGATGCGATGCAATTAGGCCATATTAATGGAACCAGGGTCCCGGCAAATATTTAAGTGGTTCGAGTTGTTTAGATACCCCACAATTTAAATGTTGTCTTAACATGGCAAAATATAACACCGGTCCGCTACACAAATTTAAATGGAGTCCGGAATAAGACAAAGGTATTCCGCATATCGACTCCATATTCAATTCTGAGATGAATTGGCATAATGCCCCCAAACCACAGACAAATATGCATGCATGAATGATTTAATATGCATCAGTTGATAATTTCATGTTATAAAAATAATGGGGTCTCGGATAGGGAATCACATCGAATGGCGATCTTGGGGTTCACCGAGGGTTCGGGTTTTTGGATCGGCTTCAGGGGTTCGACGGGGTTCGATCTTCGGACGCCGGGATCAGTCTTCGGATCCTCAGGATCGGGTCTTCGGTTACCGTGTAGAAGTACTTGGCGTTCCAGAGCCACCGGATGACCTTGACTGATATAGTCCTTGCCTCCATTCCTTCGGGTCCCTTCGTATCGGTCTTGTGCTCCAAGCATCACTGAAGATCTTATCGAGAAGAACTCGGGGCACAGGAGCCACTACAGAACTTGGTTCGCACCGATCAACTACAAGGCTAGCACGCAAACGGTACCCACCACAGCGGCACGGGCGCATGCGCTGTAGGGGTCTTGGCGACGATGTCCTAGGCGGGGAGGAGACCGGCGTGCACGGGTGCTGGCCGACACGAGGCTCTCGTGGTGGCGAGGCAAACGCAGGTGAGGCCGGGGAGGGCTCGGGCGGAGGTGAGACCGACGACGGCACCAACAGCGGCCTCGGAGCTCGACAAGGAGGTGGGGTGACGCGGCCCATGGCCGGAGGCAGTGGCGGCCTGCAGATGGAGGGCGGGACCGACGAGGAGCGGAGGGCGGCGGAGGTGGGGCCACGCGCGGAGAGGAGAGCCGAGAGGGCGAGAGGGAGGCGCGGCGAAGGACGGCGGGGCGAGCCCGAGCGGCGGAGGTGGGGCCACGCGCGGAGAGGAGAGCCGAGAGGGCGAGAGGGAGGCGCGGCGAAGGACGGCGGGGCGAGCCCGAGCGGCGGAAGGAGGAGGCCGGCGTGGGCGGACGGCCCGACGAGGTTGCGTGGAAGGCAGGGGCGGCCACGCGGGTTGACGGGGAGGAAGAGACGAGGCGGGACGGCGCCGGTCGAGCTCATGCCGACGATGGCGAGAGAGGGCCGAGGCAGGCGGGCGATGGCGAGGCTCGGAAGTTTTGGTGAAGGGCGCCAAGTGGTCGGGCGAAGTCGACGATGCTCTGTCGTGGGGAGGACGGCCGGAGAGGGAGGGAGCCCGACGGCGGGGCGCGCGGTGGTCGAAGGACGGCGGCGGCGGATCAGGGATTGGGCAGGGGAGGTGAGGAGCAGGGTGCGGGGCAAGAGCGAGGGAGGAGGAAGGCGTGGGGTGCGTGACCGCAGGGAGCAGGTGGGGCGGGCCCACGCGAGGAGAGGCAGGTGGCGGAGGGGAGTTGGTGGGCGGCAGATGGGGGTGGGACCAAGGTGGTCGGTTGGCCCAGTTGGGGTGGGGAACGTGCAGGTGGCGGCGGCAGGTGGGTGGGGATTGGGGTCCAGGGGGTTGAGGTGGACCAGGGAGGTGAGGTGGAGGGCTGGGAGTGGCTGGGGGTTGGGGAAGTGATGAACTGGCGATTTGCGATAGGACGGGGTAAGGTGGCTGGGGACTGGGTAGGTTAGGGTTAGGTAGGAAAAGGGTTTGGGTAGCTAGGTTTTGTACGGGGGTGGCCGACTAGGTCGGATCGGCCCGGATCGGCTGCCCCCTAAAAATAATTAAACATTTTATTTATTTAAAATAGGGCTTTTGCAAACCGTTGGCAGACGAAACAAAATAATCCGGAGACCCGGGTTTTGGATTTGAAATAAAGGCGGGGTATTTAGAAAACAAAATATGTTTTTCAAAAATAGTTTCAGACAAACAAATGCATGATGATGACGATGCTCAAATGCAATGCGGCATGATGACATGAGCATGCGGTCATGATGATGCGCAACACAAAAACACCGCGATTTTCTAGTACTGGATTTACCCGGGGTGCTACATATTGTCAACTTATAGATGACGTGGTACGTCGTGTACAAGGGACGGGTTCCCGGAGTCTACGATGATTGGGAAGACTGCCGGAGACAGGTGCACCGTTTCAGAGGCAATAGCTACAAAGGGTACAACACTATGGCGGAGGCGGAAGCTAGATACACGCACTATCTAGCGAGAGTTAGGACAAGGAACCGGATGAAGACCTACACCTTCGTCGCGGAGGTGATCATGCTTATCTTCTTTGGTTATTTATCCCGCGTTTGTGTCTAGCTAGCTAGTTTAGATGTCTAGGCGAGCTTCCGAGCTCTAACTTGTTCGATCGACACATGTATTCGCATGTCACCAACTACTACTTTGTAACATGATCGAAACAATGTAATTAACTTAGACTATGTATTCATGTATGAGACTTATCTATATGTATTTGTTTCAATCTTGTTTTTCATATTAAGTATTTATATATATAATTGTATATCTTGTATCTGTGTGTGTATATCTGCTATAATATTGTATATAATCTATATTGCATATAATCTGGCTCGGAAATTAAAAAAACAAAAAATACATCTGTGGCGCACATGGTCTACCTTCTGTGGCGCACTACACCTAAAGCGCACTATGGAAGTTTAGTGGCGCACTAGGTAGTGCGCCACAGAAGATCCCAGCGTAGGCGCACCTGATTAGGCAAAGGCGCCAACTGAGAGATAGTCAGAAGAAGGCCCCACTGCTAGTGCGCCACGGATGGGCATTCCTGGTGCGCCACTAACAGCCTGTTTCCTAGTAGTGGCATTCACAATAAAAAGGAAAGCGAGATACCACTCTAGCGTACCTTGTTATGAGCATTGTAATGTTGCTTATGTTTATGTTTCATGCTAATTATTATTTTTAAGTTGGAATCTCTTCATAGCTTGCATTTCCTATTGAGTAAACTTAGTTGCATACTCTTTATTATGAATTGTCTAAGTAGTTGATCACATGCTGAGAATATATACATCATATGAAGCAAATGTGTTCGTGAAAGTTTCTTTTATCGCACTCAGTTTTCAGCTGAATTGCTTGAGGACAAGCAATAAGCTAAGCTTGGTTGGTGTTGATACATCCAAAACGTATCTACTTTCCCGAACACTTTTGCTATTGTTTCTCCTCTAAACTTGTGTGATTTGGATGCAACTAACACGGACTGACGATGTTTTCAGTAGAATTACCTTGGTGTCTACTTTTTATGCAGAAAATCAACTATGAGGAAAAATCCCAGAAAATATGTCAAAAATCCTATTTCACTAGAAGACTCCCGGAGCCAGAATACGAGACAGAGAAGGGTTGAGCCCAGGCCACACCACCTGGCCGCGCCAGGGGGTGGTCTGGCCACCCCAGACACCCCCTTGGTCTCCCTCTTCGCCTATAAGAATCCTTCTGACCTAAAAACTCTAGGGGGTTCGACGTTTTTTCTAAAAGGAGTTCCGCTCCGCCGCCACCACCAGATTCCACGAAACAGCACCAGAAACTCCGTTCTGGCACCCTGCCGGGACGGGGAATTGGAGGAGATCATCGCCATCATCATCACCATCGCTTCTCCATCGACCATCCATGTTTCCCCCATCTATGAGTGAGTAATCCCCCGTTGTAGGCTATGGGGATGGTAGGGATTGGATGAGATCGTTCATGTAATGGCATCAGATTGTTAGGGCATGGTGCCTAGTATCTTCTATTAGTGCTTTATGACTTTGTTGTGACTTGTTATGCTTAATGCTTGTCACTAGGGCCCGAGTGCCATGATTACAGATCTGAACATGTTATTGATTCATTATGATAGTATTGTTTATGGTCTTATTTGCAAGTTGTATACACACGTTGTTGTCCGGAACCAATGGCCCCAAAGTGACAGAAATCGGGATAACCGAAGGGAATGGATTTGATGTGAGGATCACATGTGTTCAGGGAGTGTTAATGCTTTGCTCTGGTGCTCTATTAAAAGGAGCACCTTAATTGCTAGTAGTTCCCTTGAGGCCCCGCTACAAACGGGCTGGCAGGATAAAAGATGTTGTGTAAGTTCTCATTGCGAGCACGTATGACTAAATATGGAACACATGCCTAGGATTATCTAGTACTTGGATGCTTATTCTTATTTATCTGCAATTGCCCTATGTTCTGATTGCTATGTGAATTGTCTTGTCCATGCAACGCCCATCCATCCATCCCTATGCCTACCGCACTCGAATCCTACTATTTACTGCTATTGTTACTGCTGCCTTTATTGTACTACTGCTGCTACTTTACTATTCCTACTACAAAATTGTTGCTAATAATAAACTACTGTGAGCAAGATTGTTTCCAGGTGCAGCTGAACTGACAACTCAGTTGTTAAGGCTTATAAATATTCTTTGGCTCCCCTTGTGTCGAATCACTAAATTGGGTTTCACTTCCCTCGAAAATACAATGATACACCCCCTATACTTGTGGGTCATCAAGGGGGTAGCCCCTCCCATGGTCGGCGGCCAAGGTGGTTCCCCCATCTCTCACTTCATTCATGTGGGTGGAAGCTCCACTCACATAAAACCTTCTCCACTCACATGTCCACTCACATGCATTAAATTTCCACCAAATTTAATGTATATCTAATTTAATAAAACTATTTTATTTACTTTATTCAGAATTTTGTTAATTACTTTAATTAAAAAACATTTGCATAAAACCCCTTACAACATTTCGATATCACATGCAGAACCTATTTTAGCAATTTCACCCGAAATAATTCTGGCATTCATCGAAATAATTCCAGCGCTTTTATTTTCTTTCTCTGGTATCTTATTTGCTCCAAATGGTGTCGGTATCTCTTAAGTGTGTCACCCTACGGTTCGCGAATAATGCAGATATGATCGAGACCCCTCTTCAATCAATAATTAGTAGCAGGACCTAGAGATTCTTACTGAGTCCCACACATTCAACGATGACTCTAGTGATCATGTGAACCTTTAAAGCCGTAACCAAATCCATTTGTCTCGCGATATATTACATGTTAAAGGTTTGATCATCGGTATCCCCATACCTAGTTTGATGTCGTTACTGACAAAGTACTCTTTTCTTGTTCCCATGATATAACATTCTAGTGATCTTATCACTTGCTTGCAAGCTATGTCAATGTGATATCACTCAGAGGGCCCAGATTATATATCCCCATCATCGGGATGGGCAATTTCCACTCTTGATCCATGAGCCTCAACATAACGCTCTCATAGTACCTCAAACCCACCTTTATAGTAAACCTGTTATTGTGTGACATTTGACGTTATCAAAGTACTCTTCCTGTGTTAGCAATTAACATGATCTCATGGTCTAAGGATTTAAAGTTACTTCGCATGATGTTATGGCAATGTAAACATAATGAATTTGATAATATTACTATACTTGGGATGAATGTTCATCACATCATTCCACCAATATCGTGACCTCGTTATTAATAAAATCCAATGTCCATGATCAGGACACCTTGATCATCTTGTTAATCAACGAGCTACTTTATATGAGAGGCATAACTAGGAGCTCTATATTTTTTTATTAAACACACATGTATTACTGTTTCCAATTAACACAATTATAGCATGCAAAATAAACATCTATCATATACTTGGAATAAGATAATAACAACTTTATTATTGCCTCTTAGGCATATTCCCTTTAGTCTCCCACTTTCACTAGAGACAATAATCTAGATTACACAGTGATGAATCTAACACCCTTGGAGTTCTGGTGTTGATTATCTTTTTCCCTAGGGAGAGTTTTAGTCAATGGATCTGCTACCACCAGATCCGTATGTACTTTACAATCTTTATATCTCCATCCTTCACATGCTAACGGATGGAGTGAAACCGGCGCTTGATATGCCTGGAGTTCTTATGATATCTTGGTTATTTGGCATTGGCTATGGCTCCATTGTTGTCACAATAGATCACCATTGGGTCCAACGCACTAGGAACCACACCTAGTTCCATTATGAACTCCTTCATCCAAACCGTTTCCCGCACCGCTTCTGAAGCAGCAACATATTCCGCCTCTGTTGTTGACCCTGCTACCACGGGTTGTTTGGAGATCCTCCAACTAACCGCTGTTCCATCCATGAGAAACACGTACCCAGATTGTGACTTATAGTCATATGGATCGGTGTCAAAGCTAGCATCAACATAAGTTTTAGCGACGAGCTCTTCTTCACCTCTGTTCACGAGAAACATCTCCCTAGTCCTTCTTAAGTTCTTAAGGATATTCTTGAGTGCTATCTAGTGTTCTGAACCTGGATCAGATTGATACATGCTAGTCAAAATAATAGCATGTGCCACATTCGGTCTTGTACATAGCATCACATACATAATAGAGCCTATGGCTGAGGCATAGGGGATCTTATCCATTATCTCTCTTTCTTCCGCTGTAGCCAGACTTTGAGTCTTACTCAATGTCTTGCCTTGAAACATAGGTAATAACCCTTTCTTACTTCCGTCCATAATGAACTTCTTGAATATCTTGTCAAGGTATGTACTTTGTGATAGCCCAATTAGACGTCTCGATCTATATCTATAGATCTTTATGCCCAGTATGTATGATGCTTCACCAAGGTCCTTCATCGAAAAATTTCTGCTAGATAGCTTTTAACATTATTTAAAAGATCTATATCATTTCCAATCAATAATATGTCATACACATATAGTATTAGAAATTCCGTAGAACTCCCACTCACTTTCTTGTAAATACAAGCTTCTCCATAAGTTTGGACAAATCCAAACCCTTTGATCACCTCATCAAAGCTGAGATTCCAACTCCAGGATGCTTGCTTCAGTCCATAGATGTATCGATAAAGCTTGAACACCTTGCCAACACCCTTAGGATTAAAAAACCCTTTGGTTGTACCATATACAACTTTTCTTCAATATTACCATTGAGGAATGCGGTTTTGACATCCATCTGCCAAATTTCATAATCGAAATATGTAGCAATTGCTAACACAATCCTAACCGACTTTAGCATCTCTATAGGAGAGAAAGTCTCATTATTGTCAACTCCTTGAATTTGTCGAAACCTCTTTGTGACAAGTCGAGCTTTATAGATGGTCACATTACCATTAATGTCAGTTTTCTTCTTGAAAATCTATTTATTCCCAACAACCTTTCGGTCGTGAGGTAAGTCCACCAAGGTCCACACCTGGTTTTCGTACATGGATTCCATCTCGGATTGCATGGCTTCTATCCATTTGTTGGAATCCAGGCTCATCATTGCTTCTTCATACATTGTAGGGTCATCATTTCCATATACCATGAAATTCATGATCGGATTTTCGTACAGTTCAGGAACTGCACGTGTCCTACTTGACTTGCGAGGTTCGGTAGTGTCCTCTTTAGGAGTTTCATGATATTTATCATTAGTTCCCTCTTCATCAGATGAAGTAAACTGTAACACCCCAAAAATATTAATCAAGATTATCAAGTTCTAATCACCCAAGTTTAGGGTTAACAAAAACTTTTATTACTAAATGAAATATGAATGCATGTGTGTTTTGCATTAGTGTAGGATTGAGTGAAATTACCATGTTTGATTGCTACAAATGATGGGAAATGGTTTAGAGAAGAATACTACATCATCTAGGCCAATTACAAACAAATTCAAAAGAAAAGAAATTCAAATATGAATCATATGATCAAATGGTCACTTTGACCAAAGTTAACCACTAGACCACTTTGGGTGTCTCTAGTAAAAGATTTCTAATATAAACTTTCTCATTTCTTTTCACCCCTTGCTTGACCAAGTAAAAGTGAACCCAAGCCCACTTTACAAAGCAACAAAAACAAATTCCAAATCTATTTAAAGGACAATTCAAAATTGAATCAAGTTCATATGGTAAGATCGCCATTTTGCAAAAAACCATTCAAATCAATTCACCTTGGCAAACCCAAGCAACCAGAGTCTACCAAGCATAAGATTAGATCACTCACCAAATTTCATTCAAAAATTTCAAATTTAAATTCTTGCGGCCATTTAGTCAAACACCTTGCAGACGCAGATCAATTACTGCCTAACTCCACTATTTGGAGCCGTGATCACTCGACCACTTCCCTCATTGCACTCCTCCTGTCTCCCCAGCCTCTAGAAGCGCAAGACACGCACTCCCCCATTGTCATTGCGCCAGTGAAGCGCCGCCCGGAGCTTGCCACGCCAGCCGACCATGGACCGTTTGCCAGAGACCACGCCGCGCTCGTCCATGATGTCCAGCAGGCAGGCCACCGTCCACCGCCACCCACTGTCCAGCCCTTGACCGCAGCCAGGCCATGGACCACCCCAGCATCGCCGCACCCACTTTCTCTGCCGTGCCGAGAGCACGCCAGAGTGCCACAGCCGAGGATCTCGCACATGCCGCACCACGCCCTCTCCGCGCATGCACACACTCGCCATAACACCAGCTAGCTCCTAGACATCCCCGTTTGCCACTACGCGACCCATAGCCCCCGTGCGCCGTCTTGAACGCTGCCAATTCCGCGTAGAGCACTGCATGTGCCTGACCATCCTCGACCGCCCCGTGCCGCGCCATTAAGCCCATGATGACCACCAGGGAGCACCACATCGCCCCCTACCCTTAGCCATGCCGCTAGCTCGCTGTACCGCCATCGCCGGAGCAGCTAGCCCATGCCGCCATGTCCCTCTCGCCGTTGTATAAATAGAGGCTGCCCCAGCTCCAATTCTCCACACCACCTCACTCCCCACTCCTCACAACACCTCCCACACCCTTCCCCGGAGCAATGCGAGCACCGCATCACCGGAATTTGGCCGGAGCCTGCCGCTACAGAAGAAGGAAGGAGCCGTCGATTGGAGCTGCCCTAGGAGCCGCCACGATCACCGTTCGAACCGCCATCGTCTACCACGTCGTTCGCCTCCATCGCCGACCCTAGCTAGAGCCCAGGTGAGCCTCACATGACCCCCACCGCCGCGTTAGGGTTCAGACCTCGCTGGAGCTGTTCATCGTCGATGATGAACCTCAGCCGTTAGATCAGGTTCTAATCGTAGGGCCTAAATTGAAAGATAACGTTTCGGTTAGATAGAGTCGCTGACAAGTGGGACCCCCCGTCAGCAGCCCGCTGCGTCGCACTGTGCAGATTGGGCCGGCCCGTTTAGTTTCCCGCGTAGGCCTGTAAATTGAAATAGTTCTTTTCCAATTTAGTTAAAACCAGATTCTGTCAGTAGATTCAAAAATAAATTCAAGGACATTCACTGAACCAAATTGCATGACTCTAATTTTGTTAGAAAGATATTTAAATTATCAATCCAAGCCTATTGGATTAAAATCATTTGGAGTTAGAGATCACCTATAGTAAAAATAACAAGACATAGAATTTTTCAACTTAAAACATTTTTCAAAAATCAACCATAAATGCTTTTGAGTTGATTCCAACTCTCAAAAATCACATTTGATAATATCTATCTAAATATGTAAAAATATTTAGGTTTACATGCAGTGACATTGGACTAGTACCAAAAGAATGATATATGGGCATTTCTAGTCACTTTATTTCTATTAAATGATAATCTCAAACTTTATAAAATATGACCACCACTTTAAATCACATTCCCATGTATTAGAATATGTGGTGATGACATGTGTCAACATGATCCCATATTTTAATTGGATAATATTAAATCTTAAGTATTTTCAATGAGTAGAAATTACTTTTCTAAAATAAGACAAACAAGATTAAGTCTTTATTTCATGTGATGATTGTGATGATGCTAGATCATCAAGTGTGAGCCTTAGTGTGCTAAATAGAAGTAGTTAAGTATTGTTTGGTGATTGTGTACCTCATATTCATTTATAGACGATAGTACCAACCCAAGCTACGAGGAGGAGGAGGAGTACTACCAAGAAGAAGAAGAGGAGAACTTCAATCACTGCACTACTCAAGTCAAGCCTAACACTACAAGTTAACTATGCAAGCTAACCCTTGCAAGTATTATACCTATGCAAGATAACACTTGCAAACTTGATAACCTATGCAAGATGCATTAGGCATGCTTGGTTATACAACCTTGATTATACCAATCCCAAGTTTTACATGCAAGCTTTATTATTTTACTTTTTACCAAAGTTCTTTCATTTTAGTTAGTGCTTTGTGAGTATTGGAAAAATAGGATAGATACCATAAAGAGTATAAAACTAGGCCTAACTAGTTATACTTAGATGTCATCCCAAGGCATGAGATTAGAGTTGGATAGTTACCCTTGATTAGCACCCCTCATTAGTGAATACCTTCAACCTTAGTGGCTAGTGCTAAGCATAAAAGTTGATCACTTTAGATGGGAATACTTGGTTAAAATGATTATGAAAACCATGGAATGATGATTCATTCTATTGAAATGTTTTGACATGTGTTGAGAAACACAAAAGGATTTGATGATGAAAATATTGAGGCATGAGCCTTAGCCCTTTATAAAAACTGATGGTTGGGTTCGGATGCGATACCATTCCAATTTTTCCATACAACCACAATAGTTGAATTGGGTAGGGCTTAACTGGAAGCTTATATGCCTTAGTATGGGTTCCCTCGCAGAAGAGGTTGAGCTGAGGCTACCTCATGAATGTGAATTGTCCACCTATGCAGTTCCCAGGATGGCAGATGGCCATGGCTGGGAGGCCAAGCTCATAGGGGAGGTGCCTATTCTAGAGTGTGTAATTGAAAGGTTATGATTGATTATCCGCATACTAAGTATGATGATTCAGGGTTATCCCTGACGGATGTATCGATATTTGTGGTGAAAGTGTACCACCTCTGCAGAGTGTCAAACTATTCAAATAGCTGCGTCCGTGGTCACGGATAGTTGGAGTGGCCATACTATTCCGTCGTCAGATGTTTTCAAATGACTTGTGAAAGTGAACTATGACTTTGACTTGACCACAGGGGTGCTCCTAGGTGTGTGTAGGGGGTTTGTTTGTTCGCGAGAATGGGTTATGAACATGAAAACTAAGTCCCCACTTAGGTGATTTAGAACATTAAGTTAGTTTTCTTTACTTCTAAACTCAGTTTAAGATAAACCTGGCTTTTTGCAAATAAACCTAGAGCTTAAGATTCCTACTAGAACTGCCTTACTTGTTAGTGATAGTTTGCGAGTACTTAAAGATTACTCGGGGCATTGTCCCTGGCTATTCCCTTGGCCAGACTATGAGGAGGACTACCAGGATGATGGACAATAGGAGGTCTACGACAACTAGGATCATCTCCCATCGTCAGCATTGCCTGTGACTCTGAAGATGGACCCCTACTACGTTTACTTTCCGCTGCTTGATTTGTATTAGGACTCGATCATGAGATCCTTTATTTGTAAGACCGTATTATGGTTTGTAATGGATGATGTACTGTGGTACTACTTCTGTTATGTCTCGCAAAAATGGTAATCCTGGGATTGTGAGGTACGGCGTAACAGGAATCTGGGATTAAAAATCCAGGTGTTGACAAGTTGGTATTAGAGCCATCCCAACCATAGGAGACCCTAGTTAGAATGGACGCTTGAACCAAAAACTTAGTTTCAAAACAAAAGAAGTGAGTATTTATGAAAACATATTCCCACTCTTACCCTTGAGATTCTTTCAAAAAAAAATTATGTTCCTCAAAAATTCTTGCAATCATACATAAAATTTGACACACCTGATCACCTCACTAACTTACTTATCCTAAATTCTTATAGATGGAATTCACTTATAGCAAGTTCTACCAGCTAGGCGATGGAGGACAACTGATCTTTGAGAGGGATCTAGATGCACTGTCAGAGTATCTTGAGCGCCCGCATCCGGAATTCTTTGGGGCACAACTCAATGATCAACAAGGAGGAGAGCTATCGTGGCTGATAATTGCAGATCTCAGAGGCAATATGGAAGCACCCACTTCGGAGAAAATCCAATTCAGCATTCAGGAGAACAACTGGCTAGATGGATTAGCCAGGGCTATGCAAGAAGCTCTTGCCCGTCTGTGTGGGAAAAACATCAACCAGATCCAGGGAACTCGCTTTGCTCACTATGCAAGGCGTGATTCTATGGGAATGCCCTTGGAGATGCCAAGCCATCCGGAGCTGAAGCACCAGGTGGATCATCTTGACTTCATGTTGTACGATAGGCAGAAGGAGTTGGACGACGCCTGTGCCTACGCCAACCACAACCATGCCATTGCAGTCAAGAAGGACCAGACCCTCGCCATCCTCGCCAGGGAGCGCCAATCACTTCGTCATCAACGTGACAAGAAGGATCATACCATCGATCATCTTCGTAAGAAGGTGGCCACTCTTGAGAAGACCATCCGTGAACAGGAGATCCAGCTTGAAGAGAAGGAGGAGGAAGGTGAAGACATCCGTGGAGACCTCTACTCCTACCTCAGTGATGATGATGACTACCTGGAGGACGATGCCATGGAGTTCCACACTGATGATGATGATTCCGACATCATTGATAATGATTAGATGCACTTGAGCACTATCGTAGAATGAGATTGTACCTGGTCCCTTTGTATCGTAGCTTCACATAATGGTTTTTAAAACCATCTGTTTACTATTTGTGGTGTGTGTTTGTACGGTGTGCTTTGAATGAATGAACGAGAGGAAGTTGTTAGTTTGCAAAACCTGAGTCAAAACTCAAAGTTTAAAGCCTTTGAAACAAAACCATGAACCTTAGAGATTTCCCTCTTATCTCACTATCTATCTCAATCTTCAGATGACTCGTGGAAATCCCGAAGGAAGCAACTCATCTCAGGACCCGATGCTACAGATTCTGCAAATGCTAGTTTCTGACCATGACGCTAGTAGAGCCGAACGCCAAGCCAATATAGCCACACTTCAGCAGATCGCTCAGATGGCCCACAATAATCAAGGCCATGGAAACCAGGATCACCATGGATCCAAGCTCAAGAACTTTCAGAATACCAACCCACCTATCTGTAATAAATGTGAGGATCCCTTAGATGCTGATGACTGGCTACAAACCATGGAGAACAACCTGGAGGTCGCAGGAGTTGAAGCCAATGAAAAAGTATTGTTTGCCACCCATTATCTGGCAGGAGATGCAAGAGCCTGGTGGAATACAACCCGTACCATGAACGACGGTCAGATGATGACTTGGGAAGCCTTCAAGATCAAGTTCAATCGGACCCATGTGCCCCAAGGTTTGGTCACCCGGATGAGGGATGATTTCAGGGAACTAAAGCAAGGAAGGATGACGGTAGTTGAGTACCGTGACAAATTTCTATCACTAGCTAGATATGCCCCTGATGAGATTAACACGAAGCAAAGAAGAAGGAAAGGTTCCTAAATGGATTACATGATGAGATGCAGACTGTGTTAGTCAACATCCGTTTTGCAGATCTAGAAGAGCTAGTAGATTCTGCCATTCAGATGAAAGGGAAGATCAATCATGCCAATGACAATCGCAAGCGCAGGATGATGCACCAGCCTGGATCCCGCCATACTCAGAAGTATCGCCCCAACCCATCTGCAGGATATGCCCCAAGAAACAATAGACCCCCTATGTCCCGTCCAAGCTATCCCAACCGTGGAGGAGGAAACCTGAAGTCTGGAGTAAACCACAACAACAACCCCGACAACTCCAACAACTTCAACCGTGCACCGCCCAAGTCCAACAATAACAACAACAATACTGCCCCAAGGACTGGAAGCAATGTTGTGCCTATTGCAGGAAAAGAAAAGTCCCAGATTACTTGCTTTGAATGTGGAGTCAAGGGTCACTACTCCAATGAGTGCCCCAAGAAGCTTGCAACAGCCACCAATCTGAATGCACCCGCTCAGCAGCAACGCCGTGTTTAGCCTGGAAGGAGATTTGCCACAGGGAATTCTCTCAACCGCAACGGTCGTTTGTTCCACATGAATGCTGAAGAAGCTCAAGAAGCGCCAAATGTCGTGCTGGGTATGTTTTTTGTTAACTCAATACTTGCAAGAGTGTTGTTTGATTCTGGAGCATCGCACTCGTTTGTTACAGAAGAATTTGCATGCACTAGTAAGATTCAACCAACAAAATTGAAGCATGTTATGATAGTTCAAATACCTGGTTCAACCACCAAAGCTAGAAAAATTTGCAAGGCTGTACCTATCAGAATCCATGGAATAGATTTTTATGCTAATCTAATAGTACTTGGAACCAAAGGTTTGGAAGTAGTACTAGGAATGGATTGGATGTCGAAATATAAAGGATTGATCGACTGTGCCAAGAAAGCCATAACCATGACCAGTAGCTCTGGAGTATTAGTAGAGCATGTATCTGAGACCTTGTCCCGTCAATTCAAATGCAACAAGAGTTTGTCCCAACCAACCATAGACCAAGTCAGAGTAGTCTGCGAATACCCCGACGTGTTCCTAGATGAATTTCCCGGTATGCCCCCAGATCGGGATATGGAGTTCATCATTGAACTAATTCCTGGAACTGGACCCATAGCTCAGAGACCTTATAGTATGAACCCATCTGAATTAGTGGAGCTGAAGAAACAACTTGATGCTATGCTGGAGAAAGGTTTGACTCAACCAAGTGCATCGCCATGGAGATCGCCTATTTTGTTTGTGGATAAGAAAGATAGAGGTAACCGTTTGTGTATAGATTACCGGAAGCTGAATGATGTCACCATCAAAAAGAAATACCCACTGCCGAAGATAGAGGATCTGTTTGACCAGTTGACTGGTGCCAGAGTGTTTTCTAAGATTGATCTTAGAAATGGTTATCATCAACTCAAGATCCGTGCAACGGATATTCTGAAGACTGTCTTCACCACTAGATATGGATTTTATGAGTATATTGTCATGTCTTTTGGATTAACCAACGCCCTCGCTTATTTCATGAACCTCATGAATAAGATTTTTATGAACTTCCTAGATAAGTTTGTCGTTGTGTTTATCAATGATATTCTGATCTATTCCAAGTCAGAAGAAGACCATGAGCTACACCTGAGAACCATCCTTGAAACCCTTAGAGAGCATCAGCTGTATGCTATGTTTAGCAAGTGTGAGTTCTGGTTGAAGGAAGTAGGATTCCTCGGACATATTGTGTCGGCAGGAGGAGTCGCTGGTGATCCCGCCAAGATTAAGGATGTTGAAGAATGGAAAGCCCCAACCACCCAAACCCAAGTCCGTGCATTTATCGGATTAGTGGGATATTACTGCAAGTTTGTTGAAGGATTTTCGAGCATCGCAAGACCAATGACCCAATTGTTGAAGAAAGATAAGAAGTTTGAATGGACTGATAAATGTGAAGAAAGTTTTCAAGAACTTAAGAAGAGATTGATTTCAGCCCCAATTTTGATTATGCCAGATATCAAGAAGCCTTTTGATGTGTATTGTGATGCATCCAAGATTGCTCTCGGATGTGTGTTGATGCAGGAAGGCAAAGTCATAGCGTATCTGTCCCGACAACTGAAGCAACATGAGGAAAACTACCCTACCCATGACCTTGAACTAGCAGCCGCAGTTTTAGCATTGAATACATGGCGTCATTACCTTATGGGTAACCCCTGTGAGATTTATTCGGATAACAAGAGTCTGAAGTATATTTTCACCCAGAAGGAGCTGAATATGAGGCAAAGGAGATGGATAGAGTTAATCAAGGATTATGACCTTGACCTTCACTATCACCCCGTCAAGGCCAATGTCGTAGCGGATGCTCTTAGGAGATTGCCGTGTAGATTAAACACCATGATTAAAAAAGCTCGACCAAGTTTGCATGAAGAGTTGGAGCAGTTTAGAACAGAGCTAGTTAGCAATTAATTCCTAGCTAGTATCGAACTTCAACCCACTTTGATCAGCCAGATCAAGGAAGCGTAGAATGGAAATGCAAGTATCGACGGAATCAAGCGTCGTATCGGTACATGGAAGGTACCTGGATTCACCGAAGATGAAGAATGAGTTTTGTGGTACAAAGGACATAACTGTGTGCCATTAAGTTCCGAGCTGAAGCAAGTTATCATGCAGGAAGCTCATGGCACTCTTTATTCTATCCATCCCGGAGGAACAAAGATGTATCAGGATTTGAAGGAGCAATTTTGGTGGCACAAGATGAAGAGAGAAATCGGAAGCTACATAGCTAAGTGTGAGATCTGTCAGAGAGTCATAGAGGAACATCAGATAACTGCATGACTTTTGCAACCATTGCAGATTCTGGAATGGAAATGGGGTTCCATCGGAATGGATTTCATCACCGGTTAGCCTACATCTAGTAGGGGAAATGACTCTATTTGGGTCATAGTTGATAGATTGTCCAAGGTAGCCCATTTTATACCTGTCAAGACCACCTACCAGAGTTCGAAGCTAGCAGAGTTGTACATTTATAGAATCTTCAGTTTGCATGGAACCCCTAAGACCATAGTGTCGGATCGAGGAACCCAATTTACTTCAAGGTTTTGGCAGAAAGTCCAAGAAGGATTAGGAACCAAGCTGAACTTCAGCACAACTTATCACCCGCAAACCGATGGACAAACTGAAAGAGTCAACCAAATTTTGGAAGATATGGTGAGAGCTTGTGTGCTATAATATGGATAAAAATGGGAAGATTGTTTGCCTTTCGCAGAATTCTCATACAACAACAGTTATCAAGCCAGTTTGAAAATGGCCCCATTTGAATTTCTGTATGGAAGAAAGTGTCGTACCCCCTTGAATTGGTCGCAAGTAGGAGAGCGTCAGATTTTCGGACCAGACATCCTATGAGAAGCTGAAGAGAAGGTTCACAAAGTCCGTGAACACCTCAAGACCGCCCAATCTAGACAGAAGAGTTATGCGGACAAGAGACGTCGAGACTTGACCTTCAATGTCGGAGATTTTGTGTATCTCAAAGTATCACCCTTGAAGGGAATGCAACATTTTCAACTGAAAGGAAAGGTAGCCCCCAGATATATTGGACCCTTCAAGATTTTGGATCACCGAGGAGAAGTATCTTATCAACTGGAACTGCTAGAGGAGATGTCATCCATACATGATGTGTTCCATATCTTGTTACTTCGCAAATGCTTAGAAGTTCCAGAGAAGACCGAAGTTTTCAAGAACATCGATCACCGAGCCATAGATATCAACAAGGAACTAACTTATCGTGAAGTGCCCATTCGTATTTGGAAGAATCCTTCAGAACCACCAGGACCCGGAGTATCAAGTTTCTCAAGATCCAGTGGAGCAACCATACTAAAGAAGAAGCTACTTGGGAGCGAGAGGATTACATTAGGACTGAGTTTCCAAATCTCTTTAGTTCCTAGATTCTTAAATCTCGGGACGAGATTGTGTTTAAGGAGAGAAGGTTTGTAACACCCCAAAATATTAATCAAGATTATCAAGTTCTAATCACCCAAGTTTAGGGTTAACAAAAACTTTTATTACTAAATTAAATATGAATGCATGTGTGTTTTGCATTAGTGTAGGATTGAGTGAAATTACCATGTTTGATTGCTACAAATGATGGGAAATGGTTTAGATAAGAATACTACATCATCTAGACCAATTACAAACAAATTCAAAAGAAAATAAATTCAAATATGAATCATATGATCAAATGGTCATTTTGACCAAAGTTAACCACTAGACCACTTTGGGTGTCTCTAGTCAAAGATTTCTAATATAAACTTTCTCATTTCTTTTCACCCCTTGCTATACCAAGTAAAAGTGAACCCAAGCCCACTTTACAAAGCAACAAAACCAAATTCCAAATCTACTTAAAGGACAATTCAAAATTGTATCAAGTTCATATGGTAAGATCACCATTTTGCAAAAACCACTCAAATCAATTCACCTTGGCAAACCCAAGAAACCAGAGACTACCAAGCATAAGATTAGATCACTCACCAAATTTCATTCAAAAATTTCAAAATTTAAATTCTTGCGGCCATTTAGTCAAACACCTTGTAGACATAGGTCAATTACTTCCTAACTCCACTATTTGGATCAGTGATCACTTGACCACTTTCCCTCATTGCACTCCCCCAGCCTCTAGCAGCACAAGACATGCACTCCCCCTTTGCCGTTGTGCCAGTGAAGCACCGCCCGGAGCTTGCCACGCCAGCCGACCACCCGTTGTCTAGCCCTTGACTACAGCCAGGCCATGGAGCACCCCAACATCGCTGTGCCCACTTTATCTGTGCCGTGTCGAGAGCGCGCCAGAGCGCCGTAGCCGACCAGCTCGCACACGCCACGCCTCGCCCTCTCCGCACGTGCACACACTCGCCATAACACCAGCTAGCTCCCAGACATCCCTGTTCGCCGCCGCGCAACCCGTAGCCCCCGTGCGCCGTCTTGAACACCGCCAGTTCCACGGAGAGCACCACACGCGCCCGACCATCCTCGACCGCCTCGTGCCGTGCCATTAAGCCCATGATGACCGCTAGGGAGCACCACGTCGCCCCTACCCTCGGCCATGATGCTAGCTCGCTGTACTGCCGTCGCCAGAGGAGCCAGCCCATGCCGCCATGTCCCTCTCACCGCTGTATAAGTAGAGGCCTCCCCAGCTCCAATTCACCACACCACTTCACTCCCCACTCCTCACAACACCTCCCACACCCTTCCCTGGAGCAAGGCGAGCACTGCATCACCGGAATTTGGCCGGAGCCTACCGTTGTAGAAGAAGGAAGGAGCCGTCAATTTGAGCCGCCCCAAGAGCCTCCGCAACCACCGTTCGAACCGTCGTCGTCTACCACGTCGTTCGCCCCCATCGCCGACCCTAGTTGGAGCCCAGGTGAGCCTCACACGACCCCCACTGCCGTGTTAGGGTTCAGACCTCGCCGGAGCTGTTCGTCATCGATGATGAACCTCAGCCGTTAGATCAGGTTCTAATTGTAGGGCCTAGATTGAAAGATACCGTTTCAGTTAGATAGAGTCGCTGACTAGTGGGACCCCCCGTTCAGTAGCCCGTTGCACCGTGTTGTGCAGATTGGGCCGGCCCATTTAGTTTCCCGCGCAGGCCTGTAAATTCAAATAGTTCTTTTCCAATTTAATTAAAACCAGATTCTATCAGTAGATTCAAAAATCAATTCAAGGAGATTTAGTGAACCAATTTACATGACTCCAATTTTTCTAGAAAGATATTTAAATTATCTATCCAAGACCATTCGATTCAAATCATTTGGAGTTAGAGATCACCTATAGTAAAAATAACAAGACAGAGACTTTTCAACTTCAAACATTTTTCAAAAATCAACCATAAATGCTTTTGAGTTGATTCCAACTCTCAAAAATCACATTTGATAAGATCTATCTGAATATGTAAAAATATTTAGGTTTACATGCAGTGACATTGGACTAGTACCAAAAGAATGCTATATGGGCATTTCTAGTCACTTTAATTCTATTAAATGATAATCTTAAACTTTATAAAATATGACCACCACTTTAAATCACATTCCCATGTATTAGAATATGTGGTGATGACATGTGTCAACATGATCCCATATTTTAATTGGATAATATTAAATCTTAAGTATTTTCAATGAGTAGAAATTACTTTTCTAAAATGAGACAAACAAGATTAAGTCTTTATTTCATGTGATGTTTGTGATGATGCTAGATCATCAAGTATGAGCCTTAGTGTGCTAAATAGAAGTAGATAAGTATTGTTTGGTGATTGTATACCTCGTATTCATTTATAGACGATAGTACCGACCCAAGCTACGAGGAGGAGGAGTACTACCAAGAAGAAGAAGAGGAGAACTTCAATCACTGCACTACTCAAGGCAATCCTAACACTACAAGTTAACTATGCAAGCTAACCCTTGCAAGTATTATACCTATACAAGCTAACACTTGCAAACTTGATAACCTATGCAAGATGCATTAGGCATGCTTGGTTATACAACCTTGATTACACCAATCCCAAGTTTTACGTGCAAGCTTTATTCTTTTACTTTTTACCAAAGTTCTTTCATTTTAGTTAGTGCTTTGTGAGTATTGATAAAATATGATAGATACCATAAAGAGTATAAAACTAGGCCTAACTAGTTATACTTAGATGTCATCCCAAGGCATGAGATTAGAGTTGGATAGTTACCCTTGATTAGCACCCCTCATTAGTGAATACCCTCAACCTTAGTGGCTAGTGCTAAGCATAAAAGTTGATCACTTTAGATGGGAATACTTGGTGAAAATGATCATGAAAACCTTGGAATGATGATTCATTCTATTGAAATGTTTTCACATGTGTTAAGAAACAGAAAATGATTTGATGATGAAAATTTGGAGGCATGAGCCTTAGCCCTTTATAAAAATTGATGGTTGGGTTCAGATGCGATACCATTCCAATTTTTCCATACAACCACAATACCTGAATTGGGTAGGGCTTAACTGGAAGCTTATATGCCTTAGTATGGGTTCCCTCGTGGAAGAGGTTGAGCTGAGGCTACCTCATGAATGTGAATTATCCACCTATGCAGTTCCCAGGATGGCAGATGGCCATGCATGGGAGGCCAAGCTCATAGGTTAGGTGCCTATACTAGAGTGTGTAATTGAAAGGTTATGATTGATTATCTGCATACTAAGTATGATGATTCAGGGTTATCCCTGATGGATGTATCGAATTTTGTGGTGAAAGTGTACCACCTCTACAGAGTGTCAAACTATTTGAATAGCCGCGTCCGTGGTCATGGACAGTTGGAGTGGCCATACTATTCCATCGCCAGATGTTTTCAAAATGACTTGTGAAAGTGAACTATGACGTTGACTTGACCACAACATGGTTGTGAACATGAAAACTAAGTCCCTACTTAGGTGATTTAGAACATTAAATTAGTTTTCTTTACTTCTAAACTCAGTTTAAGATAAACCTGGATTTTTGCAAATAAACCTAGAGCTTAAGATTCCTACTAGAACTGCCTTACTTGTTAGTGATAGTTTGCGAGTACTTAAAGAGTACTCATGGTTTTGTCCCTGGCTATTCCGTGGGGGTTGTTCGTCTGCGGTACCAAAGTTCCCGGGCGAGCGCATGGCGGTACGTAAGTTGCCTAAAATTGTCGCGTTTCAAAATGTTGGGCTGCCAACTACCGAGAGGGGCCATTTCGATGCAAACTCATCTCATCCCTGCCAAATTCAAACATTCCATGAAACTGCCTCATGAAGTAGACGATCGGGACCCTCATGTCGGTCATCTGTCTGTGATGCGAGTGCCAACACGACAACCTCTTACGAAAATCGAGGAACTAAGTGGATTGGATGCGTTGACCAATTTCACAAATCCAATCCCACCTTTCCCCTAGCACTGGTGGCGTTGTAATCCACCCTCCAGGCAGGACGATCCCTTCGGACATTTGATTTCCGGCACCAAGTTTCCACGCCCAGTTGCTGCGCCCAGTCACTGATCCCGAGCTCCAATGGCGCATGTCGTAGCCGCCGTTGCGAGGCTCTAGCCCGCCTCCGCTGCCGACGAGCCGGTCAGCTTGGAGGATGGCAGATCCTACTACCAAGGAAGAAGAAGTTCTGGCTACAAGCGAGTGAGCTACCCTTCTCTTTGCTATTCGCACTAGTTATAACTGCTAGCTAGCTAATGAACCTAAAATTGTTTGTTAGCCCAACGCTGACAAACATATTTTGTCCATAGTTTTCTATCAAGTGGGATCTCCGCGGACCACCCTTACCTGGTTACAGTAGTCCTCTTCAGGTACGACTCTAAGGGCAAGTGGTATGGACACCGTTGTATCACGATGGAAGAAGCGCTTGCACAGATCTGCACTATATCTGGTATGGTTGCTGCTTTGCATAATCATGATGAATTATCGCCAAAGCAGACTGCAAAGTTCAGCATCATGGTTCCTCTAACGTGTGACAGTCAGCTAATTGGGTTGATGAAAAGGTATGCTTCGGCTTGCATGTTTGAGCTGACTTGTGATGTACTGGATGTGGAAGCTGCTGCAACTGGGAGTCGCCCTTCTATTCTTGGACATGGTGGTTGCTCGAACTCAATTAGCTCCTGGTAAGCAAAAGTCTATTGGGGTTCACATGTTTGTGCTGAATTGTAATTTTTGTTTTATTTACTCTGTAGATATTTGGCAGTTATGCAATAGTCTTGTTTCTTTGACAGGAAGCGCCGCAAGGTTAGAAACATGACTATCGGGTCAGTCATTTTGCAGCCGAAGAAATTAAAAACGAGTGGAAAGATGATGTTGGACATGATTCTGGTGCCCATTGTCCCGGCGATGTAGAGTACGTGAAGCTAAGAAAATAGGCACCGAGGGAGAGGAAGCAGGCAGGAAATGAAGAAGCCAGTGGGTGTGAAGGCTTGGTACCTAGGCTACGGAAGAAGGCTGCTGGCAATGAAGATGCATAGTAATGTGTTGAACTTGAACCTATATATGTAATTTGGTTAAATTCTGGAGCTCTGTGTGTGGAACTTTGCTGGGAGAAACAATCTACCCACGTTCTTTGAGCAAAATGTACCGTGCCTTAGGGTTTGGAAACGCCGAAGTCAGTAGTTGAATCCGAAATTGTGATTGTGCCACTACTATCTGAAAACAAGCAGCACCAGTTCCACGATTACTGAGGGGCAGGATGTCTCCAAATACGACGAAATGTAAGTGGCACAGAAATAAATTATTTAAGCTGCTACACTCCATGAAGCAGCAACTTATTTCAGCAGCTGCACACAATGACATGGCAACATAAACAACAATGGCAACTGATAATGCCCAGATGAGGAGGAAATTGGTACCACTTTCTGGCCTAATCTTGAGCCCGTCTATCTCACCGCCTACCTGCTCCTGCATCCCCTGCATCTGGCAAAGCTCCCGGATCTCCAGTAACCGGGTGTACGTGCTTCCACTTTATAAATTGTGGCTGTGCCATTTGCATGCGGCACAATCAACATAGATTACATTTAAACAAACCACCAATGTCATATACCACCATGATTAGACAAAAGGAAGTAATGCAGGGTTAAGACAGATTAACGGGCGACCAATTTTTTTCCTCCCAGGACTCCGGGACCACTAGTTCAGACCGCTAGGTCAACAAGTACAACTATTACAACTTAAAAAGGCACGGGGCTCAAGCTAAATAGGACTAGTTATCACACATCTCCTAACACTGTGATGCGCATCTTCCTGTGAGAGCAAGGATCGAATCGTCGGCTCCTTCCTTTTAGCATCTTCCTTGCACAGCTTCAATTATTTCTCTACATTTTCCTCATGCACTTGTCAATACTCGTAGTTGTGAACTACAGGACTTTGGCCTGGTGAAGATCATTCCTTGCTTGAGTCTGTTCTTGCTCTGCTTTAGCGTTCATGGCCAACACCGCGTCCCTCTCCTTCTCGACTTTGCTAACCTTGTCTTGCACCCTCCTGAGATCTCGCTTAAGCTTGGTCGTGTCAACTGATTCCCATAGCTTCATCTCAACACTGTCAAGAAGTGAGCTAAATACGGATTCTTTCAACTCAATAGTCATTTCCCATAGTTTGTCCAACATTTTCTGCATCGATTTGGGCCACTCTGGATCCACTCATTTGACAACACCACAACTTCTGCCTTGCATCATTGCATGATGTCCTTGACACTGTAGAAATCTCCTGCCTCCGTTCGTCCTTCGAACGCTACAAATTTAGCGGGCACATATCCATGTTTACATAGCAGAGGATTGTCTTCATCTGCTAAACCGTGATAGTCGGAGTCATACATCGTCTGGTTGGCCTAACACATCATACGCGCATTAGTAAACAAAGTAGATCTAGCTCAAAAAATAGATAACTGGCCACAGATGATAGAGATAGAGATGAGACGACTCACATGGAAATCACCATCCTTGTCATCACGACATGTTTCCTCGACGTCTCCCCTTGAACCCATGGCGAGAGGGGAGGGGTGGTGGCTGCCGGAGAGGGGATTGGGATGGAGGCACCGTCGGCTTGCGACTATGATAGGATGGGAGTGAAGTGGGGAAAGTGGCTTCAAGGGGAAGGAAGAGAAGTACGGGGAGGAAGAGAAGTAATGGGGACATGACACTGGGATATGGCCCACTGAACTCGTGAGTCGTGACACTCGCAACAAGGGAGCTCCCGGTGTTGCCAGTTTGTCCAGAGCAAGCGGGCAACAGGCATGGCCAATCATGCCACAGAATAGTCTACTCGCGGATCGCTCTCACGAAGACCATCCCAATCGTCCAAGGGCCCCATCGAATGGTATGTAACAATCGTCAAGCAGAACAACTGTGTTAGGGAGTGCCTTCTAGAAGACTCGGTCTAACGGCCACCCATTGGGGGGCTAAGGTTAGGGCTCTCCTAAGGTTAGGATCCATTTGTGGTTTATGGGAAGAACACACATGCAATGACACTGGTGGATCCATGTGTGGTTTGTGAAAAGAACACACATGCAATGACTCTAGTGGATACATATGTGGTTTGTGGAAAGAACACACATGCAATGAACACTGCTGGATCCATATGTGGTTCATGAGAGGAACACACATGCAATGACATTGGTTGATCCATATGTGGTTTGTGACAAAAACACACATGCCATGCCATTGGGGTTGATCCATGTGGTTTGTGACAAGAACACACATGCAATGACATTGGTTGATCCATGTGGTTTGTGGAAAGAACACACATGCAATGGCATTGGTTGATCCATGTGTGGTTTGTGAAAAGAACACACATGCAATGACACTGGTGGATCCATGTGTGGTTTGTGGAAAGAACACACATTGAATGACACTGGGTGTGGTTCTTGAAAAGAAAACACATGCAATGACACTGGTGGATCCATGTGTGGTTTGCGGGAAGAAAACACATGCAATGACTCTAGATATGGTTTATGAAAAGAACACACATCCACTGACACTGCTGGATCCATATGTGGTTTGTGGAAAAGAACAGACATGCAATGACACTGGGTGTGGTTCATATGTGGTTTGTGGAAAGAACACACATGCAATGAACACTGGTGGATCCATATGTGGTTCATGACAGGAACTCACATGCAATGACATTGGTTGATCCATATGTGGTTTGTGACAAAAACACACATGCAACGCCATTGGTTGATCCATATGTGGTTTGTCAAAAGAACACACATCCAATGCCATTGGTTGATCCATATGTGATTTCTGAAAGGAACAGACCTGCAATGCCATTGGTTGATCCATGTGTGGTTTGTGAAAAGAACACAAATGCAATGTCATTGGTTGATCCATATGTGGCTTGTGGAAAGAACACACATGCAATTACTCTAGTGGATACATATGTGGTTTGTGGAAAGAACACACATGCAATGAACACTGGTGGATCAATATGTGGTTCATGACAGAAAAACACATGCAATGTCATTGGGGTTGATCCATATGTGGTTTGAGACAAAAACACACATGCAATGCCATTGGGGTTGATCCATGTGGTTTGTGAAAAGAACAGACACGCGATGACTCTAGGTGTGGATCATGAAAAGAACACACATCCAGTGACACTGGTGGATCCATGTGTGGTTTGTGAGAAGAACACACATGCAATGACACTGGGTGTGGTTCATGAAAAGAATAGACATGCAGTGACATTGGTGGATCCATGTGTGGTTTGTGAGAAGAACACACATGCAATGACACTGGGTGGATCCATGTGTGGTTTGTGAGAAGAACAGACATGCAATAACTCTAGTTGTGGTTTATGAGAAGAACACACATGCAATGACTCTAGTTGTGGTTCATGAAAAGAACACACATCCAATGAATCTAGCTGTGGTTCATGAAACGAACACACATCCAATGACTCTAGTTGTGGTTCATGAAAAGAACACACATTCAGTGACACTGGGTGGATCCATATGTGGCTTGTGAAAAGAACAGACATGCAATGACTCTGGGTGTGGTTCATGAAAAGAACAGACATCCAGTGACACTGGTGGATCTATGTGTGGTTTGTGACAAGAACACACATGCAATGACACTATGTGTGGTTCATGAAAAGAATAGACATGCAGTGACACTGGTGGATCCATGTGTGGTTTGTGAGAATAACACACATGCAATGACACTGGGTGTGGTTCATGAAAATAACAGACGTGCAATGACACTGGTGGATCCATGTGTGGTTTGTGAGAAGAACATACATGCAATGACTGTAGCTGTGGTTTGTGAGAAGAACACACATGCAATGACTCTAGCTGTGGTTCATGAAAATAACACACATCCAGTGACACTGGGTGGATCCTTGTGTGTTTTTTGTGAAAAGAACAGACATGCAATGATTCTAGGTGTGGTTCATTAAAAGAACACACATCCAATGACACTTGTGGATCCATGTGTGGTTTGTGAGAAGAACACACATGCAATGACACTGGGTGTGGTTAATGAAAAGAACACACATCCAATGACATTGGTGGATCCATGTGTGGTTTCTAGGAAGAACAGACATGCAATCACACTGGGTGTGGTTCATGAAAAGAACAGACATCCATATGTGGTTTGTGGAAAGAACAGACATGAAGTGACTCTAGCTGTGGTTTGTGGAAAGTACAGACATGCAATGACACTGGGTGTGGTTCATGGAAAGAACACACATGCAATGACTCTAGCTGTGGTTCATGAAAAGAACACACATCCAATGACTCTAGCTGTGGTTCATGAAAAAAAACACATCTAGTGACACTAGGTATGGTTCATGAAAACAAAACACATCCAATGATACTGGTGGATCGATATGTTGTTTGTGAAAAGAACACACATGCAATGACTTTGAAGGATCCATGTGTGGTTTGTGAAATGAACACACATGCAATTACCCTAGTGGATACATGTGTGGTTTATGGAAAGAAAACACATGCAATGAACACTGGTGGATCCATGTGTGGTTCATGACAGGAACACACATGCAATGGCATTGGTTGATCCATATGTGGTTTGTGACAAAAACACACATGCAATGCCATTGGTTGATCCATATGTGGTTTGTGAAAAGAACACACATGCAATGCCATTGGTTGATCCACATGTGGTTTGTGAAAAGAACACACATGCAATTCCATTGGTTGATCCATGTGTGGTTTGTGAAAAGAACACACATGCAATGCCATTGGTTGATCCATATGTGGCTTGTGGAAAGAACACACATGCAATTACTCTAGTGGATACATATGTGGTTTGTGGAAAAAACACACATGCAATGAACATTGGTGGATCCATATGTGGTTCATGACAGGAAAACACATGCAATGATGTTGGGGTTGATCCATATGTGGTTTGTGACAAAAACACACATGCAATGCCATTGGGGTTGATCCATATGTGGTTTGTGAAAATAACAGACATGCAATGACTCTAGGTGTGGTTCATGGCAAAGAACACACATCCAGTGACACTGGTGGATCCATGTGTGGTTTGTGAGAAGAACACACATGCAATGACACTAGGTGGATCCATGTGTGGTTTGTGAGAAGAACAGACATGCAATGACTCTAGTTGTGGTTCATGAAAAGAACACACATGCAATGACTCTAGCTATGGTTCATGAAAAGAACACACATCCAGTGACACTGGGTGTGGTTCATGAAAAGAAAACACATCCAGTGGTACTGGTGGATCCATGTGTGTTGTTTGTGAAAAGAACAGACATGCAATGACTCTAGGTGTGGTTCATGAAAAGAACACACATCCAATGACACTTGTGGATCCATGTGTGGTTTTTGAGAAGAACACACATGCAATGACACTGGGTGTGGTTCATGAAAAGAACACACATCCAATGACATTGGTAGATCCATGTGTGGTTTGTGGGAAGAACACACATCCAATGACACTAGCTATGGTTCATGAAAAGAACACACATCCACTGACACTGGTGAATCCATATATGGTTTGTGGAAAAGAAAATACATGCAATGACACTGGGTGTGGTTCATATGTGGTTGGTGGAAAGAACACACATGCAATGACACTGGTGGATCCTTATGTGGTTTGTGGAAAGAACACACATGCAATGACATTTGTTGATCCATATGTTGTTTGTGAAAAGAACACACATGCAATGACTCTGCTAGATCCATGTGTGGTTTGTGGAAAGAACACACATGCAATGCCACTGGTTGATCCATTTGTGGGTTCCTGAAAAGAACACACATGCAATGCCATTGGTTGATCTATGTGTGGTTTGTGAAAAGAACACACATGCAATGCCATTGGTGGATCCATGTGTGGTTCATGACAGGAACACACATGCAATGGCATTGGTTGATCCATGTGTGGTTTGTGAAAAGAACACACATGCAATGCCATTGGTTGATCCATGTGTGGTTTGCGAAATGAACACACAAGCAATTACCCTAGTGGATACATGTGTGGTTTGTGGAAAGAACATGCATGCAATGAACACTAGTGGATCCATATGTGGTTCATGACAGGAACACACATGCAATTACATTGGTTGATCCATATGTGGTTTGTGACAAAAACACACATGCAATGCCATTGGTTGATCCATATGTGGTTTGTGAAAAGAACACACATGCAATGCCATTGGTTGATCCTTATGTGCTTTGTGAAAAGAACACACATGCAATGCCATTGGTTGATCCATGTGTGGTTTGTGAAAAGAACACACATGCAATGCCATTGGTTGATCCATATGTGGCTTGTGGAAATAACACACATGCAATTACTCTAGTGGATACATATGTGGTTTGTGGAAAGAACACACATGCAATGAACACTGGTGGATCCATATGTGTTTCATGACAGGAACACACATGCAATGACATTGGTTGATCCATATGTGGTTTGTGACTAAAACACACATGCAATGCCATTGGGGTTGATCCATGTGGTTTGTGAAAAGAACACACATGCAATGCCACTGGGTGTGGTTCATGAAAAGAACACACATCCATGTGTGGTTTGTGAGAAGAACACACATGCAATGACACTGGGTGTGGTTCATGAAAAGAACAGCCATGCAATGACATTGGTGGATCCATGTTTGGTTTGTGAGAAGAACAGACATGCAATGACTCTAGGTGTGGTTTGTGAGAAGAACACACATGCAATGACTCTAGCCGTGGTTCATGAAAAGAACACACATCCAATGACTCTAGCTGTGGTTCATGAAAAGAACACACATCCAATGACTCTAGCTGTGGTCCATGAAAAGAAAACACATCTAGTGATACTGGGTGTGGTTCATGAAAAGAAAACACATCCAATGATACTGGTGGATCCTTATGTGGTTTGTGAAAAGAACAGACATGCAATGACTCTAGGTGTGGTCGTGGAAAGAAAATACATCCAGGGACACTGGTGGATCCATGTGTGGTTTGTGAGAAGAACAGACATGCAATGACTCTAGATGTGGGTTGTGAGAAGAACACACATGCAATGACTCTAGCTATGGTTCATGAAAAGAACACACATCCAATGACTCTAGCTGTGGTTCATGAAAAGAACACACATCCAAAGACTCTAGGTGTGGTTCATGAGAAGAGCACACATCCAGTGACACTGGGTGGATCCATATGTGGTTTGTGAAAAGAACAGACATGGAATTACCCTGGGTGTGGTTATGAAAAGAACAGACATGCAGTGACAATAGTGGATCCATGTGTGGTTTGTGAGAAGAACACACATGCAATGACACTGGGTGTGGTTCATGAAAAGAACAGACATGCAGTGACACTTGTGGATCCATGTGTGGTTTGTGAGAAGAACACACATGCAACGACACTGGGTGTGGTTCATGAAAAGAACAAACATGCAATGACACTGGTGGATCCATGTGTGGTTTGTGAGAAGAACAGACATGCAATGACGCTAGCTGTGGTTTGTGAGAAGAACACACATGCAATGACTCTAGTTGTGGTTCATGAAAAGAACACACATCCAATGACTCTAGATGTGGTTCATGAAAAGAACACACATCCAGTTACACTAGGTGGATCCATGTGTGTGGTTTGTGAAAAGAATAGACATGCAATGACTCTGGGTGTGGTTCAAGAAAAGAACAGACATGCAGTGAAACTGGTGGATCCATGTGTTTTGTGAGAAGAACACACATGCAATGACTCTGGGTGTGGTTCATGAAAAGAACACACATACAATGACACTGGTGGATACATGTGTGGTTTGTGGGAAGAACAGACATGCAATGACACTGGGTGTGGTTCATGAAAGGAACAGACACCCATATGTGGTTTGTGGAAAGAACAGACATGAAGTGACTTTAGCTATGGTTTCTGGAAAGAACAGATATGCAATGACACTGGTGTGGTTCATGAAAAGAACACACATGCAATGACTCTGGCTGTGGTTCATGAAAAGAACACAGATCCAATGACTCTAGTTGTGGTTCATGAAAAGAACACACATCTAGTGACACTGGGTGTGGTTCATGAAAAGAAAACACATCCAATGATACTGGTGGATCCATATGTTGTTTTTGAAAAGAACACACATGCAATGACTCTGGGGGATCCATGTGTGGTTTGTGGAAAGAACATGCAATGCCACTGGTTGATCCATATGTGGGTTCATGAAAAGAACACACATGCAATGCCATTGGTTAATCTATGTGTGGTTTGTGAAAAGAACACAGATGCAATGCCATTGGTGGATCCATGTGTGGTTCGTGATAGGAACACACATGCAATGGCATTGGTTGATCCATATGTGGTTTGTGAAAATAACACACATGCAATGCCATTGGTTGATCCATGTGTGGTTTGTGAAATGAACATACAAGCAATTACCCTAGTGGATACATGTGTGGTTTGTGGAAAGAACACACATGCAATGAACACTAGTGGATCAATATGTGGTTCATGACAGGAACACACATGCAATGACATTGGTTGATCCATATGTGGTTTGTGACAAAAACACACATTCAATGCCATTGGTTGATCCATATGTGGTTTGTGAAAAGAATACACATGCAATGCCATTGGTTGATCCATATGTGCTTTGTGAAAAGAACACACATGCAATGCCATTGGTTGATCCATGTGTGGTTTGTGAAAAGAACACACATGCAATGCCATTGGTTGATCCATGTGTGGTTTGTGAAAAGAACACACATGCAATTACTCTAGTGGATACATATGTGGTTTGTGGAAAGAACACACATGCAATGAACACTGGTGGATCCGTATGTGGTTCATGATAGGAACACACATGCAATGACATTGGTTGATCCATATGTGGTTTGTGACAAAAACACACATGCAATGCCATTGGGGTTGATCCATGTGGTTTGTGAAAAGAACACACATCCATGTGTGGTTTGTGAGAAGAACACACATGCAATGACACTGGGTGTGGTTAATGAAAAGAACAGACATGCAATGACATTGGTGGATCCATGTTTGGTTTGTGAGAAGAACAGACATGCAATGACTCTAGATGTGGTTCATGAAAAGAACAAACATGCAATGACTCTAGCCGTGGTTCATGAAAAGAACACACATCCAATGACTCTAGCTGTGGTTCATGAAAAGAACACACATCTAGTAACACTGGGTGTGGTTCATGAAAAGAAAACACATCCAATGATACTGGTGGATCCTTATGTGGTTTGTGAAAAGAACAGACATGCAATGACTCTAGGTGTGGTTCATGGAAATAAAACACATCTAGTGACACTGGTGGATCCATGTGTGGTTTGTGGGAAGAACACACATGCAATGACACTGGGTGTGGTTCATGAAAAGAAAACACATGTAATGACACTGGTGGATCCATGTGTGGTTTGTGAGAAGAACAGACATGCAATGACTCTAGGTGGTCCATATGTGGTTTATGAGAAGAACACACACGAAATAAACTCTAGTGGATCTATCTTGGCATAATTTGATGTATGCCATGATGTATTTCATTGTATAAGACACTCACTTTCGATTTTTATACTACTCAGTTTTGCCCTTAGTTTTTTGATACTACTCAGTTTTGCCATTGGTTTTTTGATACTACTCGGTTTTGCCCTTGGCTCCCCCTCTCTCTTTCGTAGAAGCCCAAACCTGTGCTCACTCGGTCTGCTACGCCCTGATTGGTTGTCACAGTTGTTACCATGATCATGCGCACCAACCGTTGATCCTGTGTGATCCAACGATGATCGTTGCACGCGTCGTGCCCTTCAAAGTATAGCGTGAGACAGCACAGACGTCTCCCTCAGTGTGAGACAACACGGACGTCTCCCTCAGCGTGAGACAACATAGACTTCTCCCTCTACAAGAAGGAACACGATGCCGTCCGTGGAAAAAGTCGTCGAGTGGTCATGTCACGTTTAATCTAGTCTGCAAAGGCTACTACTTCTACTACAACACATGCACAGGGCAACAGGGTCATCGAGTGCATGGTTGTCGATGGGACACTGCAATTTATTGCCACTTGACTTTAATAAGACATATCCCATTTTTACGCAGTGCTCTCAATCTCACTTCCAACTGGGCCCTACTGCTAGTAACTTCCATGAGTCAAGGGCCCCCCTCGAGTAGATCTAACGTTGCTAGAAATTGGTTCCGTGCCACTTGCATGCAGTGGAATCGAGGTCTTCCATGAGTGTGTTTTCAATGCAGCTCTAAAGTGGAGATCGTGGCTGTTTCAAAAAAAGGGAACCCAAAAAAAGGTGGAGATCGTGGTAGCCCCCCGCCCCCCGCCCACCACACGTGTCCACTCGAGGACTACGAACGGTCCGGTGTTTATAAACCCGCTTGACCTTCTTCTTTTATGTGCTCGTGTCATTTTTCCCCAATCTATCTAGTCCCCTAAGACCCCAATCTGCACCTACCGCACGCGTCGAAGCTCCCTCGCTTGCACTACCTCCTTCCCTAGGTGTGCCATGAAGCGTACGCGTGGAGACGAGCCGGAGGTGAAGCCAGTTGAAGGCAGCAGTGGATGTCTCGGTCGTCGCCAAGCAGGCGGAGCCGTCTTCTCCGGGAACGAACGCCTCTCGTCGCCGTGCCGTCGAGGGTTCGAGCTCATCTGTCCAGCCAGTGGCCATCGCCGCCGAGCAGCAGGTGGCCGACAACGTCGTGGCTGACAATGTCGTGGTGCCAGCGGCAGATCTGGATGGGGGGCAGGAGGCAGGCGGAGGCAATCCGGTGCTCTACATCAACAACCCCATTGCCGTCCAAGAAATCTTCGACGCAATCGTGGAGAATGACAAGTTCGAGGAGGAGGTCCCTGATGAGGAGTCCGAGGTACTACATTGCTAGCTTCTCTAGTTGCAGCCGTAGATTTCACTATTCATACATAGGATTTTCTCAGCCGTGTACAAATTCTTTTGCTCTTGAAGTAGGGTAGTATATATATGGTTCAATCGATCGATTGATGCATCTGCCATCTAGTCACAAAACCCCAATCTGCTCATCTGCCATCTAGTTGAGTTTGCTAGTTGAGTGTTGATTTCGATACACAACATGCCTATAACATTACATTTCTATTCCTTACTAAGCCCAATGATTCAATTTTGCCCCAAAATAGTGCAAGGGCATCTGATGGTGTCGTTTTCTTAGGGATGGTTAGTGAACCTGAGGCAGCAATGCACATAAACAATATAGGTTATGTTGTTGGTATTTTGGTTCTCTGACTCCATCTCTGAAAAAATGAGGCCCTAATTTTTTTCTCATATGGAACCTATATATATAACCTTTGTATTGTTTCTGATCTATGAATGCGTCGTATGATGCATATGTATATCCCTGAATATTGTTTTGTACGATTACATTTCAATTTCTTATTGTGGCCAATGATTCAAATTTTCCCCAAAGAGAGGCAGCCACATTGGTGTCAGATTTTTTTAGGGATGAGTTAGCGAACCCAGGGCCATGTACAAGATCAATATAAGCTGTGCAATTGTTACTTGGTTCGCTTATGCCATCCCTGAAGAAACTTATGAGGCCGCAATATTTATTGTACATTCATAGAAGTATGATATTTGAATTATCTATTCCATGCATTCATAGTGTATAAGAATTACATTTCAGTTGTCACCGAGGCCGATGATTGAAATTTGCCCCAAAAGAGTTCAAGGGGAGACACATATGATGGTGTCGTGTTTTAGGGATGGGTTGGTTAACCTGAGGCAGCAATGCACACAAACAATATAGGTTGTGTTATTGGTACTTTGGTTCGCCAACTCCATCTCTGAAAAAAATTATGAGGCCCTAGATTTATTCTAATATGGAACTACATATATGATCCTTGAATTGTTTCTGATCTTTTAATGATTTGTATGATGCATATGTATATGAATGGTTTTGATCATAAGTATTTTTAACATGTACCTGAAGATTAATTGTTTGGTTTTTTTATTTATAATTACAATATTTAGGCTTGTTTTTGTACCTGACTATGTATATCCCTGAATATTGTTTTGTACGATTACATTTCAATTTCTTATTGTGGCCAATGATTCAAATTTGTCCCAAAAGAGAGGCAGACACATTGGTGTCATATTTTTTCAGGGATGAGTTAGTGAACCTGGGGAGATGTACAAGAACAATATAGGTTGTACAATTGTTACTTGGTTCACTCACGCCGTCCCTGAAGAAACTTATGAGGCCGCAATCTTTATTCTACATACACTCTGATGCAATTAGTTGTCATTGTGTTGAGATGAAATGATATATAAACTGATCAAACTATTGCTGAGATGCTTTATCTTTGATATCCACGGATATATTGTCTTACATATACATGTTGTCAATTCTTGAGTTGTAATACAATTCAATCATATGTATGAGTTCTAAGTTATGTTCTTAAAAATCAATAGGAGGATGATGATGAAGTGGACGATAGCAAGGTATCCAGGGACAACAAGAGCCGCTATGTGTTGAGGCAGTTACGGTGTGGGCTAATCCATTTCCACCATAGGGGGAGACTGTTTTGCCCATTCTGTGGCAGAGCTATCAACGTGGACCTCGACAGCATGATCCAGCATGCGGTGGGTGTTGCCAGAGGCGGAGGTAGAAGCCATAGGCCAATTACCTTGGGGCGGCACGCAGCCTTCGGCAAATTCCTTCGGGAGTGTCAGGACTGGCCTGTATCCCATCGACTAGGCTGTCACTGCCTCCTGCTGATATGCCCTTGCCCTGCTAGGCATCTCCGTGTCCCGGCCTCCTGCTGCCGCCCCTGCTTTTATTTTGTTTTAGTTAATTATTACCTATGTGTGGCATGTAAGACAATATATCCGTGGTGTCTCTGGTGAACCTTCTATATTAATCTACTCCTTTATATGGAGTGCCTTAAAATTTCTAGTGTTCAATTATATTATTGATCATGCTCATGCACACTACAAAATTTATCTAGTGCTCGATTATATTATAATTGTCAAGGAATACATCAACAAATTAAATTGGTCGAAATTTTGTATTGAAGTAACTAAATGATCTCACATCGGCGGTGGACGTTGGCAGAAGCCGAAGACCTTGGAGAGGCACGCGGTCTTCAGCAAATTCCTTACAGGTTCAACAACGGGTTGCCGCCACCCAGCTCCGAATTCTCTTATAGGTCTAACATGGAAGAACCTGAGCTACCACAGAGACCTCGGTAGAGGTGGAGGAATTGGTGCGGGTGCAACCACGGTGACAGCGAGCTCGGATTCTAGAGGAGGAAAACAGAACCGAGCATGGACGACACGGTGACAGATCTCACTGGGAACCAATTCTCGTCCCTGCACCGTTCCATCGGTGTGTCCATGGTGAGGGCGAGCTCTGACTCGGGATGGGGAGGAGAGCGGGGACGAGCAGGTTCGTCACATCCCAGCTCTGCGCCATGGCCGCGACCATAGATTGCCGCTCCGGGGAAGAAGAAGACGCGTAATGGATGCAGGCACCAACGCTGCAAGCCTACAGGGAGGAGAGCTGGGCCGAGCAGGTTCGTCCACGTCCCAGCTCCGCGCCATGGCTGCGACGCCCCACAGATTGCCGCTTTAGGGAAGAAGAAGACACGTAATGGATGCAGGCGCCAACGCTGCAAGCCTAATTGACACCTAAGTGACGGAAGCGACATAATGGCGTGAACTGATAGGGGGGCCCAACTTGAGGACCGTTAGCCTAATATTTTGTATTGAAACGTAAAGTTGAATTCGTGCCAAAAAAGACCCTATGAGTATTTGGCACACCAACTGTAGTCATCCCGGATAATTTCAGGGAACTTGGGTACCGCGTTGCCTGGGCACCCCAACTTTTGGGCCGCAAAGTGATATTCTCATTCCCGTGGCCAGACTATGAGGAGGACTACCAAGATGATGGACATCAGGAGGTCTACAGCAACTAGGATCATCTCCCATCGTCAGCATTGCCTGTGACTCTAAAGATGGAGCCCCTACTACGTTTATTTTCCGCTGCTTGATTTGTATTAAGACTGGATCATGAGATCCTTTATTTGTAAGACCGTATTATGGTTTGTAATGGATGATGTACTGTGGTACTACTTTTGTTATGTCTCACAAAAATGGTAATCCTGGGATTGCGAGGTATGGCATAACAGGTGATGTCTGCGCACTTCTATTCTTGTAGACAGTTGTTGGGCCTCCAAGTGCAGAGGTTTGTAGAACAACAACAAGTTTTCCCTTAAGTGGATCACCCAAGGTTTATCGAACTCAGGGAGGAAGTGGTCAAAGGTATCCCCTCTCAAGCAACCCTGCAATCAAGATACAAGAAGTCTCTTGTGTCCCCAACACACCCAATACACTTATCAGGTGTATAGGTGCACTAGTTCGATGAAGAGATAGTGACATACAAGTTGTATAGATAATTATAAGTGGTAACGGTGCCAGAAAATAGCTTGCTGGCATGTGGTTGACGTGGGAAAAGACTAAAGGCAAACTGAAAAAAAGAAGGAAGCAAGCAAACATGTAACAGATCTAGTTGCAAACGGTGTTTCAATGCTTAGAAACAAGGCCTAGGGATCATACTTTAACTAGTGAACACTCTCATATAAATATCTTCTCTTTATGATACTACTCTTAACTACTCTCTGGTTGGACACTCTAATCCATGGTAGGGCTATAACAACACACCTCAAAGTAAGCCTTTCCCATCTAGAAAACCCCACACTGTCACCTTGAGCACTAGATGGTTCCAACAAACACCACAATTTCATAGAAACATCCAACTCCAAATATAACTCATAACAAGTATTTGTAATCTCTAGCCTAAGTGCCACCATGGTGTGCATGCTGTCACTTTCACACACATGGGGAGAGCAGAGATCTATTAAAACACTTGAGTAGCAAGGTAGATCTACTTGATTACAAAGCTCATGATCACAATATGATCATGCATAGAGAGAGATGAACACATAGCTACCGGTAGAACCCTTAGCCTTGAGGAAGAACTACTCCCTCGTCATCATGGGAATCAGCAACGGTGATGGAGATGGTGGTGGAGATCAATGGAGATGGCTCCGGGGGCACTTCCCCGTCCCGGCAGGGTGCCGAAACAGAGACTTTCTATCCCCCGAATCTCCCCTTCGGTGGAGGCGGTGCTACGGAACTTTTTGTGGATTTCTGATTGACGATTTAGGGTTTTTGCCTCGGGGGAGATATATAGGCGAAAGAGGCAAGGTCGATGGCTGTCCAGGGGGCCCACACCATGCCCTGGCGCGGCCAAGGGGGACCCGCGCCTAGGGGTGGTGTGGCCACCCTGTGGCCCCTCTCCGACTCTCCTTCTGGCTCTGTGAGTCTTCCGGGAAAATAACAACTTTGGCTTTTGTCCGGTCCAATTCCGAGAATATTCATTTTCCGACTTTCCTGGAACCAAAAACAGCAGAAAACAGGCAACTGGCACTGTGGCATCTTGTTAATAGGTTAGTCCAAGAAATCATATGAAAAGTACTCCAAAGTGTGGACAAAACATAAGAAAGTAGATAAAACCAAGCTTGGAACATCAAAAATTATAGATACATTTGCAATGTATCAACATCCCCAAGCTTAACTCCTGCTCGTCCTCGAGTAGGTAAGTGATAAAAAGAAAGAATAATTTTTGAGGTGACATGCACCATCATAAACTTGATCAAAGTATTTGTAAAACATTCAAAGCTGGGATCATAGTACTTCAATCATAACATGAAAGAGAAAGTTCTAGCAATAAGACAAAGCAACTATGTTGCAACATGAAAAGGCACAAACAAAAGATTCATGAATAACAATGCTTTACAAGACGTTTGCTTGTTTCACATAAAGAAAACACAGCATAGTGGCATTCAGCTTGTCCCTCATAGAGTAGCAAACATAAATGCATAGAACACCTTCAAAGTTCATAAGAGTGACTAGATAAAAATAGTTTAAAACAAGCAATATCAAAGTATGCATTAATCATCAAGTCTTGGGACAATGCACATAGAACTAAGAATGGCCACTATGCTCTCAAAGTAGGTGCATAAAGATAGAAGGTGCAGACTCAATATAATGGTGCAAGAAAGGCCTTCATAGAAGGAAGCAGAGATTCAAGTTTCATAAAGAGCTTCCAAAAATTATGGTACTTATAGCTTTCAGCTCTCATGGCCCCTATCATAAGCATCTCGAAGTGATTAAGGTTAAAGTGAACAAACTATGGTGTATATGCTTGACGAAGTATAAGTTAGGAATCTCATGTCCCTTGAATACGAGGGCCGCTCCTCATGCTACTCAAGTTTAGTCACTAGTAAGTTCTTGTCATTGTAAGTACATGTGTATCATAGAGAACCACCAACGGGGTACCCCTTGCCCGATGATACGGAAGAATCCCCATATCAAAATGACAAGGCAAGCAGACAACAAGCATCTCAGCAATCTTCTTATTTACCATGGGAATATGGTGCTTTTTTCTCTCTTTCCTCTTTTCATAATATCTTTTTTTCGTTTTCTCTTTTTTCTCAATATAGGACTCTTTTTTTATAAGAAGATTGCTTCATAGACAACTCATTATGGTTACGCTGCAGGTTTCCACCATGTCAGCATGGATTAGACCAGCGGCCCAGGCGTTTCTCTAACACATATACATAACTCCATGGACTTACAAGCTCCCCTTTCATTTCACACCGACGACATCCATAGACAAAAGAGCATGATATCAACTAGGTACAAAGTACCAGTGCAATGTTGAAAGCGTTCCCCATGACAGCATGGTTCTGCTAATCCCAAACAAATAAGTGCAATCATATACAACATAGACGACACAATGGTTCAAGTTTGTTAAGGGCAAGAAAAGTAAAGTGTGCCATCAAGTTCGTGAGAGCTTTAATCACTAGTTTTCTCATAACAAGTTTAATTCAGAAGGTAGATAAAAACATGAATATACTTGGAATAGCATATGCTAGTAGGTAGGTATGGTGGACTCTTTGGAATAACTTGGTTTTAGGAGTTGGATGCATGAGTGGAACTCATACTTGGTTGTGGAGGCTAGCAAAAGACTGGGAGCGACCAACTAAGAGAGAAATAATGGCCATAATCATGCAGAGCGACAAAACATCATTGATCAAAGCATAAAGTGATACTACAAGTTGAAAACTAAAGGATCATAAAGGCTTATGGTGACTTGGGATAGTCATAACATGGTGTGAGCATGCGCCAAGTCAACCCAAATAAAGAATCAAAGGAGAATACCACAATACTATGCTTTAATATGCTAAAACAACGCATGATTCTTCCAAGGCACAATAAGCAATCTCAATTGTTTATAACAAGTCATGCTATAGCAAAGAATACTAAGCATAAAGCCAAATCAATATCAAGCATGGCATGACAAAGCATAGGCCACAGTCAAAAACAAGCTCACTTTACCACTTAAGCATGAACTTTTCCTACTCTTTTCCAATCCAAACCAAACTATTTGAAAACCAATGTATGAAAGAGGTGGTCCAACCAATTTATTCAGCAAACTAAGCAAACGAAAAACCAAAATGAAAACAAAAAAGAAGACATTCCAAGAACAACACAACTATGCATGAAACAATAAAAATGAAGTGTTTGGAAGAAACCTGGGATTTTATTGATGAAGAGGGGGATGCCTTGGGCAGTAGTGCTTCCCGTGGCCAGTCCCCTCACAATAGTAGCACTCGGTATCAGGATTAGGGCCAGCCCATGTCTTCTTCTTAGGTGCAGCAACAAATGTGCGCCCTTCTTGAAGTTACCCTTCTGTTTAACTTTTTTGTCCTTCTTGAAGCCGGTAGTCTTATTGATAATCAGCACTTTATGTTCTTTCCTAATATCCACTTCAGCAGTCTTAAGCATTGACAAAAGCTCGGGGAGAGACTTCTTCATGCCCTGCATGTTATAGTTCATCACAAAGCTCTTCTAGCTTGGTGGAAGAGATTGGAAAACACAATGTATGCCTAAGTGAATGAGAATCTTTATTCCCAAGGCTACAAGCTTATCGGCATACCCAGACATTTTGAGTACGTGCTCACTATTGGAGTTGTTCTCCTCCATCATACAACTAAAGAACTTTTCAGAAGCATGATAGCTCTCTACGGCAACATGGGTATCAAAATCATTTTCCATTCACCCATGGTATCAAAGGCATTTCCATTCTTGAAACACTTTTGGATTTCTGGCTCTAGCCCATACAATATGCCGTAATGAACCATGTTGTGGTCCTCCTGACGACTTAAGTAAACATTCTTTACATCGTCAGAAGCATCATCAGGTGGTGGGGGCCCTAGCGGTGCTTCTAGCACATATTGCTTTTGTGCAGTAGTGAGGAGAATCCTCAAGTTCAGGGCCCAGTTGGTAAAGTTTCTACCATTCATTGCAAGTTTCTCTTTCTCCATGAACACATTGAAATTAAAAGCAGGTGGTGCCATCTACAACAGAATTTGCAAAGTTTATTTATACTAAGTTTATGATAGATTGAGTTCAAGTAATACAAATTACAAATGAACTCCCACTCAAAAACAACATCCCTCGTGTCTTTTTGGTGATTACATGAACCAGATCCACTACACCAAGACCGATCATCATGTGAATTGGTGTAGCTTCAAAGGCGAGCATCTAGATAGTCATCATATCAACCATATAACTCATGCTTTACCTTGAGGTTTGTGTTCCGGGGTCATGTCTGTACATGCTAAGCTCTCCAAGTAAGAACCTTTGTACCCACGCGTGTAAAACTATCTTGCACCCGTTGTATGCGAACGTAGAGTCTATCACACCCGATCATGGTGTCTAGAAATGACGAACTTTCTTAACAGTGCATACTAAAGGAAGAACACATTTTATCTTGATATTTAAATGATGGATCATCTTATAATGCTACTAAAGAGACATATAAGCAATATAATATGCAAACAAACATCTTATGCAAAAAGTGATATAATATGGTTCTTGCACTTGATCACTATCTTGTGCACTATGGTATGATCTTCATCATTCCTATATGTGTAAGCCAAGGTCTATGGAACTTACACTTTGGTATGTTATAATTTCCAAGAGTATCAATCCATATTATAAAATAACATCACCATATCATGACACTTGCCCAACAACAACTAAACTAGACACTTATAATTTATCCTTTGCATGTTTTGTCGTGGCTTAGGGCATTCAGAGATAGAACTGTTCTTACCTACGAACATGGAACCACAACGATGATAATAAAATTATTATCAATTTGTTATAAATCAGATATTGACTATAGTAGGAGAGATAGACACCCGCTAGACACTTATGCAAAACTAGCTGCATGTCAAGCGTGGAACAGGTCTCATGTGCGAGGACATGTAAAGTTAGTCTGGGCTGCTTCATCTCACTATGCCACCAATATCTAAAATACATAGAAGAAGCAATAACATGATCAACAGTGCCCACATAATCATATGTGGTCTACCCATGCAAAGCATCTACACATATATCAGGCTCTAATACCACTGTTGGGTTCCCAGAATAGGAAACAAAATATTTCCTATGATATGAACAAATAAGCAAGATCTATCTACCTACATACAGTTAATGGGTGGATATACATCCAGAGAGAAGTTACCCTCAAAGAGTGATAAAGCATTACAATATTTGATCTCGTGGATGATGTAGTCGTTCACTTGCCGATCTCAAGATCGTGATGGAGTCCTAGCACCACAAAGCAGCAGTGCATCCGTGATCGCACACACGTCCGGTAACCGACCACCTCTGAGTCCTCTCTCGAGTGAAGCAGCGGAAGCAGCAAATCCTTCAAGAAAAAGCCACAGCGAACATGTACTTCGCTAATCCTAAGCCATGTGGAATATTCTAGAGGGGGAGAGAGATCCTTCATGAGGAGGTGTGAAGTGAGAGGAGGAGTCATTTTATATGGGAGGAGGGAGGCAGCCCCTCCCACGGCCGGCGGCTAGGGTGGTTCCCCCACCTCTCCCTTAATTCATGTGGGTGGAAGCTCCACTCACATAAAACCTTCTCCACTCAGATGTCCACTCACATGCATTAAATTTCCACCAAATTTAATGTATCTCTCATTTAATAAAACTCTTTTATTTATTTTATTCGGAATTTTTTTAATTACTTTAATTAACAAATATTTGCATAAACCCCTTGCAACATTTTTATATCACATGCAGAACCAATTTCACACGAAACAATTCTGGCGTCCATTGAAATAATTCCAGCGCTTTCATTTATTTCTCTGGTATCTTATTTGCTCCAAATGGTGTGAGTATCCCTTAAGTGTGTCACCCTACGGTTCGCGAATAATGCATACATCATCGAGACCCCTCTCCGATCAATAATCAGCAGCAGGACCTAGAGATACTTACTGAGTCCCACACATTCAACGATGACTCTAGTGATCGTGTGAAACTTTAAAGCCGTAACCAAATCCATTTGTCTCGCGATATATTACATGTTCAAGATTTGATCATCGGTATCCCCATACCTATTTTGATGTTGTTACCGACAATTACTATTTTCTCATTCTCGTGATATAATATTATAGTGATCTTATCACTTGCTTGCACGCTATGTCAATGTGATATCACCGAGAGGGCCCGAGTATATCTCTTTGTCATCAGGCTAGACAAATTCCACTCTTGATCCATGAGCCTCAACATAACACTTTCAGATTACCCAACCCCACCTTTATAGTCCCCTATTATGGTATGACGTTTGATGTTATCAAAGTGCTCTTCCGGTGTTAGCAATTAACATGATCTCATGGTTTAAGGATTTAAAGTTACTTCTAGCAATGTAAACATCATGATTTTGATTGTATTACTATACTTCGGATGAATGTTCATCACATCATTCCACAAATGTTGTGCCCTCGTTATTAACAACATCAAATTTCCATGATCAGGAAACCTTTATCATCTTGTTAATCAACGATCTAGTTTATATGAGAGGCATAACTAGGAATCTATACATTTGTTTATTAAACACACATGTATTAACGTTCCAATTAACACAATTATAGCATGCAAAATAAACATCTATCATATACTTGGAATAAGATAGTAACAACTTTATTATTGCCTCTCGGGCATATTACCTTCAACATGAGCAACAGATGAGTGTGTACGCGGGAAGCAAGTTAGTTTTTCCAAACCCTAACACTTCTTTAATTAGCTCACAACCTAGTATCAAAGGAAACCACCACAGAAAATCAGATACCTTTAGCACACAGCTAATCAGCGGAGGAGCTGTGTTGAAGAAAAATCATCTCATGTCCGTCTAGCACCGGGCTAGCTTCTCAAATGGCTTAGCTGAAAAATTATGCCTAAGCTAAAAAGAACTCGAATTTTAAGTTGGGCTTAGCTTACCAGCCTCCTCCCAGTATGATTGTATTTTTAAAGCATATGGTGTTATTATTATGAAATCTTTTGTTGGGATGATAACTAATTTGATGATCTTGCTTTTGTTTGACATGTAGATCAAGTACCCTTGCTCTTGTTCGACATGTTTCTCAAGTATGGAATTTATTTTTATTGTAATATTTTTTATTTTACGATATTTGTAAATCATTTTGGTCCTCTCATATAAGATAAACACATCAAAGAACCACATAGTATGAGTTATATATCACAATATCACTATTGAGGGGCATTATAGATTTTTTGCCATACAACTCAGAAAAATTAGCTTGATGACATAAGATGAAAAAAGTTGGACTACAGCTTCTCGAGGGATAATTTTCCATTGTCGATTCTTCATCATAAGGTAAGCTTAAATCGTTTCTGCACAAGCCTACGCCGAAAATAACTAGGCATAAATCTCCTTTTTTATCTATGAGGCCATTAGTTTTGTTCGCCCACTCCAATTGTCTAGGGTGTATGCCTACTTTAGAAGCAAGAGCCCAAAAAGTCTCTTACTAACATAAGTCACTCTAAAAACTCCAAATTGTACTTGTGATCATCCACCTGATAGTAGATAGTTGCAGGCGTAGGGATCCTCACATCGAGAACCTGAACCTGGGTAAAAACATGTGCCTCTGTGTGTGTGTTCGTCTAGCTCGTCGATCAAGCTCACCAGACGTTGAGCCCCTAGTTGAACTAATAAAGGGATCCCTATCTCCTATGTCAAAAATCAAGACGTGACATCTGGCGCGCCAGGTAGGGGCGCATCAATTGCGATCTCCATCGGCAAACACAACACCAACAAGTGGACATGCTTTGGCATGGTGAGCAAGGCAGGTTTTTCGGCGATCCTAGGCGAGAAGGTGACTCCCCAGGAGGCTTGATGGAGAACCTCAGATCATGGATTTACCTAGATCCACCAAGAGAAGTGGGATTGAGGGCGGAGGTGAGGCCGTGATTAAGAACAGCCTCATCCGACACCTCCAGCCCGCGGGATGGCGTTCTCTTGGGCTACCATGTCATCTGCGCGAGCATGCGCCTCAGGAGCGGGGTGTGGCTGCACAGGTGGCGGTGACGACCCGTCCGCATCATAGATCTCAACAAGCTTTGCTAGTGGCCTGGGAGCGCCTTCGAGAGTACCTACATCGATTCAGCCTAATCCTCGGCACCATCCATGATGCCGCGTGTGCTTGTCATCAGGGTGTTCCAGTAGGGAAGGCATTATGCACTCCTCCGAAGGGAAATACGAGCCAGGCGCATCGATACAGTGTCAGGGCTGTTCGACTTGGTTGATCTCTACGCCAGAATCAAAGAAGAGGAATTGTCCTTCACGTGGAAGGAGTGGCAGGGGAATGTGACCTAGGCCCGCTGAGAGGCCTACTTGGGAAGAATCCCTGGAGGCGAGGCGGACCCAGCAAGACACCCCAAGCCTCTCCTCCAAGAGACTATAAGAAATGGGTATAGACATCGGCCACATGTTCTACAGAGAAACGCCTTGCTTGACACGTTCCTTGGTTTGCATGGACGTATGCATTTGAGGAAAATATAAGGGGAAACCAACCCTGCGACCCATCGCAGAGAGGCCTCGCATTGGCCACCGCATGGCGATGGGGAGGACGGTAATACCTAAACTGTTAGGTCAAATGGGCAGCTCTAGGACCAGGCGCTTCTCTAGGTATGAAACCTCCCTAGGATCAGACTAGGACTACACCCTAAGCATAAACAGACCTGAGGGGAATCAGCATGAGTGTTAGTCACACCCTAAGGGATCATCTGGAGAACAAAAAAGATAAGTGTAGTATGTACTTATGTCAATAGATCTTTTTCATAGAAGCAAGAATGGTTCTAATGCGTTCTTTTCCTCAGCTCGATTATACTTGGCATGTGTATGATAGTACAAAGGGAACAGTATGAAGGGGCGCCTCCTTGAGCGGTCACCTAGGCCCGGCCAGGGTCCTCAGTGCTGGGGTGTCTCTAACCGAAAGGTGGAGCAGTCATGTGGCGGGGCTGTGCATCATAGTCGGTACTACAGAGCCCAACTCTTAGTCCTACGGCTAGTGTAGTCAAGCTAACCGACCCCTAGGAGTACATGTGGGAATGATGACTGGGTTCCTGCACCAATAACAGGGTTATTGCAGTACTTGTAGCAGCAAATATTTAAAGAGTTTGTCCTGATGGGAGCTCGGCGAACACGACCCCACAGTCATGTTGTCAATGCGACCACGTTCACACCCAAACCGTGGTTTGGAAATATCCTATTCTATAAGTTTCTAGGATAAATGAATTTAAGATGTTTTGTAATAACTACTACTAGGATTGGAAGAAAACTAGAACAAAGTAAAACTGAAAAAAGGTAAATGCAATGAGATGAATTATTAATGCTATGATTCCTCAAGTAATGTTGTGTATGCCGGTGTGCATGATAAGTTCTTATAGAATAGTTGTTAACTATAATTGTGGCGGTCCCTCATATACCGTTGTCTCCCACCGTTTGTAAATGGCAACTAGACAACTCAATTGTCCACACCCTCTTCGGACATGGGTCATCTCATAAGAGAATAGTGTATTAAGGTAACAAGACCAATCAAGGTAAACCAGAGAAAAGGCATTAAGTTCTTTGGACAACCGTACTCCTAAGCAAGTGTGCTAGTCACAAGATATCCCGTCTGTCACTTTGGGGTCAAGCAATTCTCAATACTATACCTATCTATATCATGAGTGATCTTGAAGGAACTCTGGGCGGTGCATCCTAAGATCCTATTGCCTCCACAAATCACTTGTAGCAAATAGCCTATTAGTTCTACCCATGGAAGAGTAGAGATTAATTATAAGTTTTGTGACACTCTGAGAATCCCTAGTAAATCCCTCAACAATGGATTGGACGTCTCCAATCACTAGAATAATATCATGAATAGAACAATGTAAAGAGAAAGCACAAACATATTAATTAACAAGAACACACACCTCCTTTATATAGGCCTTGGGGGTGTCCTAGGGTTCCCTCAATCCCGTCATATGACTTAAAAAAGAAGGTTCTGTAGCTTCCGGAGGGCGAAAGCCCATCATTTGCGACCTTTTTGGCAACTATACGACGGGAGCTATACGGCCGGAATGTTTGCTCCTGCCGTATAGTTAGTCGTTAAACCTTTAGTACTCTTTAGTATTTTGGTCGCTATTTCTTCATACGAACTCTGTTTTGGGTGTTCTTGGGCTCGTTGAATTCATATTGTCGAGGGCTACAACCATGTAGTCTTGGATATTTATTTAGAGAAGTTGGAAAATTTTCACTTTTCCAACACCTCAAATGGCTAAGTATGGTCCCTGCAGCTCCTACATACTATGCCCGGTTTGTTCCTTTTGCCTTTGTTTTATCTATAATCATCATCAACACCTACACAAATGTCAAAGATAAGTAAGAGGGATAAAATTCTACCTAAACTACTAAATGTCCAAAGATCATATTGAATTTAATAAAAACAAGTAATCATGCATATCAAGCATAGCAATAGTTAGATGGAGCATGATATGATAGGAAAATGACACAATTTATGCTAAAACGTGTTGTATTATCATAGCCATCAACTTCCCCAAGCTAGATCTTGCTTGTCCTCGAGCAAAAGGGATCGATAACTTAATGGATGTGATCTTTTTTATCATTGGAAATCAATGCGCCGTATCCTTGTTTTTCCTGCAAGCTCAAAGCAAGAGAGCACATAATCATACAACGCAATATAAGCTCGGTTATATTATTCCAAACCACTAGAGATTTTTCAAAAACTTCTATGCCCCATGTCAAAGTTAAATCTAGCTTGCAAGTAAACTTGTGATCCTTCTATATGCACTTTATTGTATTTTTGTATTTTTATTTTTATATGACAAATTTGAACATGGTTAGTTGTCAATCATAAATAGAAATAAAGTTTTCCAATGCTGCCTACTCATGCCATCTATTAAAGTCTCTCAAGTGCAAATGTCAATTGTTGAGCTCATAGAAAATATATTTCTTAGTAACGAGACCATGCCAAAAGAGTGGTATATGTTCAATCGAGACTGTGTAGGCTAGGAAGGACTCTCGTGACCATTACCAAGGTTTCCCTTTTCGGTATAATGATTTCTCATAACGGTCAGAGGAGTATTCAGGCCCATGAGAATACCAATGCATACCCAAATATAGCATTTTTACTACATATGTTGGGCAACTCATAGCGAAACTCTAAGAGTTTCCTCTTTTTGGATTGTCCAAAGGCCAGCGGAGTTGTTAGCATCCCATGTTGTGCGACAGTGGTGCAAGACACGCATAAAGCAATATCTCACTTTGATTTGCAAGACAAAATTATGGCATATGTAATCTCAAAACTTTGAAACATCATTTCTTATTTGACAACTCACTCAGTAAGCATCTATTAAGACCATCATTTCCAACACTATGGGGTCGTGCTACTCCATAACCATTCACTTAAGACAATTATGAACAGTGACAACTAGCAAGTTTTGAAGAACTTATTTATTATATTTTTTATTTTCAAAGTGTAGAGAACATGGTAATGTATATTTAGAGGATCACAATATTTTCACAAGCTAGATAAAAGTTGAACAAGGTTCATCAAAGCTATGGATTGTCTCCTATGGGTCCTAACATGAGCAAGTATATCCCTTATATAAATATGAACAAAAACTCACCTAAGCAAGCATTCAAAAACAGAGGGATACACAATAGCATGAAAACTTTTTAAGATAAAGAACTTTGCACAAGACTCTACGCATGCAAAATAACCTCCCCAAGCTAAGAATACCAACTTGAGAGGATCATGAAAACAAAAGAGAAAATGCAATTATCAAAAGAGAGTATAAGATGTGGTTATCTCCCCAAGCTTAAGTTAAAGCAAGGGTGACACACTTTACCGTTGAGGTGCTTTTAACCTCTACTTTGATGGACAAAGAATCTTTGCTTCAATGAATGCTTCACGATCCGGTGTATGCCTTTCTTAAGAACCTGGTAGGAACAAGACTAGAAAGAAGACAAAATATTTTTGTCTTTTTGAAGACACGGGTTTGGCTCACAAGTGATAAAAATACAATTCCCACTGAGTTGGTTCATTAAGCTAAGCACCACGCTTAAGTCAACAAACTAGTTCTAGAAGTGGCCTCTCCTAGATTGTGATGAGGTGTAAGTGAAACAGGATACGAAACACAAGTGTGCAGTCCCTATGTGCTTATTTAAAAGAGGTTCGAGTTGGAAGGTTTTACCAGACAGTAATTGTTGAAACGTTGAATTGAAGCAACCAAGTGGCTCATGCAAGTGTTTGCACGGTTGGCACTACCATACACGTCATCACACAAGGTTCAAGTCCTTGCGAAAATAACACACAAAATAAAAGATAACGGTTTAGCATATGAACGAAGTTCATTCACCCAATTAATGAAAGAAAACAAAAAGAAAACATGAACTACTAAAGAGAATTACAACTTAAGGAATTTCTGAGATAGAACTTTATTGTTTACATACGCATGGTTCTCTAAAACATGGGAGAAGCTCGTAGGTGGTGTTTCAAGGTTTTTAGAAGAAGAAGGAAGAAGAAAGAATGAAATTTTGAGCAATGGTTACCTTCTAGTTGGCGTTTTAGGGGTTTTCCCAACTATACGGGCGTAACTATACGGCCAGACCAAAAAAGTCCCGCCGTATAGTTGGTCATTAAACTTACAGTACCTTGAACATCGAAGGGTAGATGGCGTCGATATCTATACGGCTGCAACTATACGGCCAGACCAAAAAGGTCCCGCCGTATAGTTGGTCGTTTAAACTTGCAGTACCCTGCAATAGAAATTCGGAGATGGGGTAGATAACTATACGACCACAACTATACGACCAAAAAAAATCCCTTCGTATAGTTGGTCATTAAACCTTCTGGAAAATCCGACCTTCACCTATTTCTTCGAGGATTTGTTATTAACTTGAAACATAATAAACACCATGTTTTGACGGTAAAATAACAACTTTAATTTTCGACCAACAAAAACATATAATTGAAGGATTCACCTAAAACTGATTTTCTCTTCCTTTTTACCAAGTTTATGCAACACATAATATAGTGACAATAAATTTTACCTTTTGAAAACTACCACAAGATTACTCTAATAGCAAGACATGCAAAGAATAAAAGTGCCAATGCAACATGAATACAACTAGACTCGAGACACAAAACTAAGAAAGACACCTATTAACTTCCGGGTTGCCTCCCGGGAAGTGCTCTCTTTAAAGCCATAAAGCCAGGCTAGGATGCTCCATACATTTCCAACCTGGATCCCAAGGGATATCGACTCGATGTGAGGTTGTACATACTAGTATGGAGCCTCTTGAAGTAGAGTTCAGTCGGAGTTGTGCCCGCTTATGGTGCATCGGCATCATGTAGATGAACAAGTTCTCGCTTTCAAGCGAGTGTTGATGCACCAAGCTTGGTGAACATGCCTCTGTGTATAGCTGCAATGAGAGGATTTGGGATTCATATAAAATTCTTAAATCTTTACCTTGGTTACCTGTGTAGGGGAACACTTCATAGTATTCTTCCTTCATAGCAGGGATTTCAGGACCCTGCATGTTAGTATAGCAAGTTTATATCTCTAGTTCATTATTATTAATGCTCTCCATATGAGTGTCTAGGCACAAGGCCTCCACAGAACAATTATCAACAGTTTTAGCATCATAAAAATCACTAATAGAGTGAGAGGCATCACAAACAAAAGTTGTAGTGTGACTCTCTTTGTCAACCTCACCTTTTTGTTCCTCCTTTTCATCGACTAGTGTTTTAATAGCAATGATAGAATCAAAAGTAGGAGTCGAAGGTGTGAGCGGGTGATCAATCTGTTCTTCCTCCTTGTGCTCCTTTTCCTCTTCGCTCTTTAGTGAGTCCTGCAAAAGGTTATCTTTCTCCATGGCAGTTTTAGACCGCTTCAAATAATATAATACCAATGCATTATTACTTAAATGATAGTCACAAAAGAGGTATATGAGGTATACTAAATTAAAAACTCCATCAACTGCTTCACTTTCAACATCAATACTTCCTAGTCTAAATACCATTTCAGATGCACCTTTGAAAAGAAAGTATTATAGTACTTCCAAACTAGCATAGGACTTATCTCTATTATAATTTGCTTGAGTAGGATTGTTGGAACACTTACATTGAAAATTAAGGTGGCCATCTATTATACAAATTCTGCAATAAGATCCATCATAAGCACGCAACCATAATGAATGCCTTTCCAATTGGTCCAGCAATTTCTTTATCAGCTCATGTCTAGCAACCATGCTCGATGAACTTGAATCCTTTATCTCCTCCAATGCTTGTATTATCTCTTGAACAAATTTTATCTTGGAAGACATGATTAGTAGCAGCAGTTTTTGTAAATTTTTTGTTTTGTAATTTGTGTATTGTTTTCAATATAAAAGAAAGCAGTAAGATAACAGCAACAAACTAAAATAAACTATGTGCGAGTAGATAACCGAACACTTTGCTCCCCAGCAACAGCGCCAATTTGATGACTGGGTGTAACACCCCCGAGATCAGGGTTAAACAAATCCCAGACATTAGCCTGACATAATCTTAACCTAGAGCTCGAGGATATTCAGTGAGAAATTGGTAACACAACAGAAACTCTGCGACACAAAAATTATTACAGCAAGCTCATAACTAAGCGAAGAACCAAAATATTACAAGCAGAGGTCACTAACCACAAACGTCAAACAACGGAAGGAAAATTATGCTATTAAGTATAGCAAACTTAACAAATGGCCTAAGAGGCCTGAAGCATAACGATGACGTCCCAGTCAATAGATTCCAGGCTGCCGGCCGGGAACCCCAACCTACTCGTCGGTGTCGATGTCGTACGGAACTCGTATTTGGGGGAACACTTATTCTGCTACAAAAGTATCAACAAAGCAAGGGTGAGTACAGGGTGTACTCTGCAAGACTTATGGCTGGTGGGGTTATTTTGCATAAAGCCATCTTTGTTTTGTAAAACAAGGGGGAGAAGAAGCTCGTCTAATCAGAATATTTTAAAAGGGGATAAGAGAGCGACATCTCTAAAGAATTGATCATCATCTTGATATCCACCAAAGTAATCCTCATCTCACAACTAGGATCACCCCCTCGTACCCATGAGGAAGCATCCTTAAGCACACGTTGATCTGCCAAGTTTTACGATTAGGTTAATGTTCTCTATGATCTTAGAATTCGGTCACTGTTGCTCATAACCGTGAACACGGCTTTTCAAAAAGATTTAACCCTGCAGGGGTGTACAACTTTACCCACACGTACCAACCGACTCTTAGCGCCACTTGACACACTTCCTTGGTGTGCTGGCAAAGGGTGATTGGACACGACCATTTTACCTTGCTTCGCCGAGACCATGAGTCACGCCCTAAGGATGGTTCCGCCGTAACGGGTCAAATCCCGAAGCCGGTCCCTAGAGATGTGAGTCCGAGTTGGTTTACCAGGGGCTCCATCCACCCCAAGCAACCCCGGCCACGCTTACCTACCTGTATGAATGCACCTCCTTCATGGCGAGAAGTAAAATACTTTGAAGGCATAGGATTGTATCATGGTGGGGCTATGCTTGCCTTTGCCTATTGATACCCACAAAGCAGATCTTTGAATATCTTGTACTTGACTTGATTACAGTTGGTCAAGTATTGTTCGTCGATCTTCGATGGTGTTAACCTTGGTCTTCGATTTTGATCTTGATATCGTATTCTACCGGGAAGAACCAAACACTGGAAAGAAAGGGGAAACAATCAACACATGGCATTGATACATTGCAAATGTATCTATAATTTTTGATGTTCCATGCTTGGTTTTATCCACTTTCTTGTGTTTTGTCCACACTTTGGAGTACTTTTCATATGATTTCTTGGACTAACCTATTAACAAGAGCCACAGTGCCAGCTGCCTGTTTTCTGCTGTTTTTTGTTCTAGGAAAGTCAGAAAATGAATATTCTCGGAATTGGACAGGTCAAAAGCCAAAGTGCGTATTTTTCCGTAAGTCATCAGATGCCAGAATACAAGACGGAGAAGGGCTGGGGGCCGGCCACACCACCTGGTCAAGACGGCCAGCCTCGGCCCACGCCAGGTGGTCCGCCGACCCCAGACCCCTCGGCCTCTCCTTCCGCCTATAAGATGCCCTCGGGACGAAAACCCTAAGTTCCCGATCAAAAATCCACGAAAGAGTCTATAGCCGCCGTCATCTCCATCCCTAGATCGGGAGGGATCTGAAGCTCTTCCCGGAACCCTGCCGGAGAGGGGAATTCACCCTGGAGGCCTTCTTCATCACCATGCAAGCCTCCGGTGTGATGCGTGAGTAGTTCATCCTTAGACTACGGATCCATGTAGTAGCTAGATGGTTGGTTCTCCTCCTTTGTGCTTTCATGTCTAGGTCTTGTGAGCTCCGTTCATGATCAAGATCATCTATTTGTAATTCTGCATGTTGTGTTTGCGGGGACCTGATGGATATTGAGATGCTATTTCAGATTGATTATTGATTCTATCATGTCTTTGTTATTTGTGATCTTGCATGCTTTCCATTGTTAGTAGCTATCTTGGCCAAGTAGATGCTAGCAACTCCAAGAGTTAGTATTTATGCTCGATAGTGGGTTCATGCCTCTAGTAATCTGGGGAAGTGACAGAAATCTCTAAGGTACTAGATGTGTTGTTGCTACTAGGGAGAAAACAACAATCCTTTGTTCATAGAACAATCGTATTGTTTACTTTACACGCAGTTCGTAAAGCAATAATCTGTTGCTTGCAACTTAATACTAGAGGGGGTTCGGATGATAACCTGAAGGTGGATTATTAGTCATAGATGCAGTTGGATGGCGGTCTATGTATAATGTTGTAATGCCCAATCAAGTCTCAGAGGACTCAAGATGATTAGTATATGCATGTATTGCTTTCTCGATGTTTATCAATTGCCCCGCTGTAATTTGTTCACCCAGCATGTTATCTATCTTAAGGAGAGCCACCTCTAGTGAACTATGGATCCCGGTCCTTTTCTTTACATACAATCTATAAACTGTTACTGCTTTGTGTTTACTTTCTGCAAACTTTTACTTCTTTCCATTCGATACGTTTAATCCTTTGTTTTCCGCAAAACACGGTGAGATTGACAACCTCATCGCAAGTTGGGGACAAAGTTTTGTGGTTGTGTTGTGCAGGTCTCCACGTTGCTACTAGCACCGGTAGTGCGCCCTGCCAAAGCTCAGCTAGTAACACCTTTGGGGTGTTTCCTTGCTCCTACTGGTTCGATTAAACCTTGGTTTCATACTGAGGGAAACTTTCTGCTGTGCTCATCATACCTTTCTCTTGGGGTTCCCAACGAGCTCTACATCAACACCGCTCCAGCATTTTTCTGGCGCCATACACAGAGCCATCAGGCATTGATGTAATGCTCAAGAAAGGATGATGATATGACAAGTTAAATTGTATTGAAATGAAACCATAAAACATGCTTGGAAATTTAAGCGGAGTCCGAGGGGTGCAAACACTAATACAGGAGGGACCCCGGAATCACCAGTAGGGGTTCATTTAGTTCTCTATTTAAACTTGTCTTGAAAGTTGTTGAACAATGCATGATTTTGATGCTATTGTAAATATCTCATTTTTCTGAACATTTTGATATATTATACACATTTTTCTGACTTATAAATAATTAAATATTGATTTTACAAGTTTATATCAAATTCTGGAATTAATAAAGCCTTTATTACATCAGGCAGACGTCAGCTTATCCTAACCCTAGTACTTTTCTCACTGAAGCAGAGCCTAACCACTACGGTTGACGGGTGGGACCTGGGCCACGCGAGCACCACGCGGCAGCCACACGAGCACCACGTCACCACGGTAGCGAGCCAGTGGCAGTGGCGATGCGGAGCGCCGAGAGGCTGCAGCTCTGGCGTGTTTGAACCGGTGCTTCTCCGCGGACTAGCTAGAGGCGGCACCACCTTCAAAAGGTCGCCGGAGCTTCAACTCCGATGAGCTCCGACGGCGGCGCGCACGGGTCACCGTGGAGGAGACAACAGAAAAGGCTAGGGACGGAAAGGAGAGGTCAGAGTGGAGCGCAAGCTCAACAGGAGCGCGTACGGGGTGACGACAAGGCAGGGGGAGATCAGAGACGGCGGCAATGTCGACGACAGCGCTCGCCAGGCTCAGGGAAGACGGTGGTCTTGGCGACAATTGGAGGCGCGAGGCACTGATTCCTTTGGTGGGGACAGTCAGGGCGACGAGGCGGAGCCGCTGGCATTGTCGGTAGGGCATGGGAAGGTGTAGAACGGTGGCGACGGCGGGCTCTAGCCAGAGCTAGGGTTTCGGCGCGCAGAGAGAGAGAGCGAGAGAGAGGCGCGCGTGAGAGAAATAGGATAGGGTCGAGGCATAGACGTACAAGGCGGGTCTTATCCTCACCCGGGGCTTGACGGACGGCGGAGAGCAGGCGGCAGGGATCGACGGCGAGGCCGATGACACCCAGCTGCTTCCCCCTCGAGGAGGAAGACGACGAACAGAGGCGACAAAAGGGTACACATGCCTGGTCTGTGCTGGGCTGCTGCTGGGCCACGGGAGTGCTGCACGGGCGGCAGGGAAGGGCTGGAGAAGAGAGAGAGGTTACTGGCCGGCCTGCTGAGGGTCTGGCTCTATTTTATTTCTGAAATCCATTTCTTTTGTATTTCCAAAATAGATCTGTTTTGTACAATTTCAAAAATACAAGAGGCTTTGTAAATAGTATGAAAATATTGCAGGGCCCTTATTACTGTTTAGGCTCCACATATTTTGTGTTTTTCAAATATTTTCAAAACCATTTGAAGAAGTTTTCAATAGAGGAAGGATATTAGGGTGTTAGGGTTTTTAGTTTCTTTTTCTTGCATGCATTTTAAGGGATGATGCTCATGATGCACAAACAAACCCTAATATAAGATTAACTAAAACTAGGGTGTTACAGCTCTATCCCCCTTACGAGAATCTCGACCCGAGATTCCAAAGGTAGGAAGAGAGGAGGAGAACAGGGCCACTCTAAGGATAAGAGGGAAACACACTAAACAACAAAGAGTCTCTCATGGTCAACTCATGAAAGGAGTGTTCAAAACAACTCTGAGATGACAAACATCAAACACGTCAAGGTAGCGGAGGGAAACAAGAGGAGAAGGTTTCAAGTTGATAGATAGCTGGTCTTCATAAGGATTGAGACCATGGAGTTTCAAAAGGGTTTAGGCTTCTGAAAAGGAAAGCTTACAATGGAAAGAACATGACCAGAGACTTCGAGGGAGATGAAATCCTACTAGACGGCTTAAGTAGGGATTTCAGGGATACAGACATACTGATAACCAAGCTATTGAATTACTTTTGATATAGAAGGATTACTCTTCGTTCCACAGAAGGCCAAGACAGGAAGGTGTTTTGTGGCGAGGACTTGTAAGAGTCACAAGGAACAGGTAACAAGAGGAACTGATGTTTACCAAAATCATCGTCACTCTATGAACATGTTAGAGAGATCGAAGGAAACCTTTTATTCATCCAGGTCTATCAAAATCTTTGCCAAAGATTGTGTTATGACTTACACCACCAGGATGAACAGGTAAGAAGATTCCTGATGACACGAGGAAAAAGAAACTTCATTCTCAGACTTCAGTTACTTGGCACAAGAAGGTGCTTGTCAACATAACAGGGTCTGGAGGATCGACCGAGAGACATTTAGCAACGCTACTTTAAATGTTCTCCTTGATGTTCAAGAAGGAAAACATCAAGTAAAGGTTGGACTTTGGGTACAAAGGGAACCATAAGCACAACTCCTATAATGAATCATAGAAGATGCCTCATGAAGAGTGGTTGTTATTTGCCGATTCAAGAGAATGTGACAATAGGCCTTCCGACTAGTTGTGTCAACCATTACATTAATCATGTCAGACTTACATAGAAACTTATGTCAATTCCTTGAAGAACACCAACCATTATATCTGCTTGAGATTTAGATTTGGTTAGGTGGAATGATACTTCAGACTTAGCATGTCTGAATAGAACATATGCAACATTTACCGTAGAGATAAAGTTACCGGATTCTCAAGACATGGACTACAGTGTTAAGCTCCAAAAGACTGAGCTAGACTGCTAGACTATGTATTAGCAACTTGTCAAAGGACAACTGCTCATACCTCGAATACTTGCAACGAAGCACAACTGCATCCGTAAAGGGAATAGAGATAACTCTACTCGAATTAGCGGCGACATCTTTCAATAATTGCACGTGAACTGGAGAAGGTTACTTCCAACATCCAGAACACATTCTTCGAGATAACTCGAAGAAGATTCTCAAGAGCTTTCCAACATTAATGCCAAATGTTCCATATGAATCTATTCTAGCATGGAGAAGATAAGGATGTTATCGATGGGCTGCATAACAAACTTATCAAGGTATTCCAAGACACTAGACTCATATGTGGTATGAACGAGGCAGAATATTGGTGAGACCAAGGGACATGAAGATGTAGTCAAGTGAAACATCAGAACTAGTAACATCATCAAGATAGTCCTTGTAACTAAGTTTGATTTGACGATAACCCAAATCAAATCAAATTCGGGGGAATATAACATATCCATGAAGGATATACTATGTTTCTTCAACACGAATGAAACTAGACATCCCTTTAAGATGAACTAAGTCGGATGGAACTTTTGTCTTATAACTCTCCAAGTTGTTGTTTAAGCTCAACCAACTAATTCAGGGGTATCCAGCAAGGATACTTGGAGAAGAAGCAGTTTAGAGAACATGCTTGCTCAAGATCTTGACAACACGGTCATGTGGCAACATGGCGATACTTCTAGAAGACAACCAGAATATCACGATCCACCGATATGTCACTTAGTTCGAGAGGAAACTTGCTTGGTAAGGCAGGAAGACATAGTCTCGGAGCTTTGGCACAAGCCTAACTCTTTTACTGAAGAGAGTGGACCAGAATAACAGACTTGGTAGAACAATCATCCTTTGCTTAGTGATAGGGTAACCAATCACGCTAAGAATGACTAAAATGTCCTTAGAGTTCAAAACAATAGATATTGCTACAAATCTCAGATAGCCACATTATTACGCACACGCATCATTCACGAGCACGAAAGCTCAGAGGAAGGGTGAGTAATTATGTGTAAGAGCATCACTTCATTTAGAACGTCATGAAATTGAACATGACCTCTTAGTATATAAGAGTGTGACACTCTAAGGTGGAATAGATAGAAGCTAATAATGCCTCTTAATCTATGGACTACAACACTTTGACCTGGTCATAGATATGACGAGGTACTGGAGTTTGTTTCTCCTGACATCCCGTAATGGTTTGTCTTGATGGACCATAAGAGTATCTTGCATCAGAAGACACTAATGCACAATACTACTTGGCTACCAACTGGTAAACAAAGGTCGAAAAACAACAAAGGGAAAAGGAACATGCTCAGGATAAAATCCCGGGATGTGGATGCATAGATTATCGATCTTCCGAAAACCGATGCGAAGAAGGGAGGGTTTGACAGAGTCACGAATATAGAAGTTATACTCGCGAGGAGTACTCTTGTCGTGATCTATTTGGTTCCATTAAAGAACATCTGCCATAGCATGTGGTAGGGGAAGTCCTTATTTGTCGCAGCTCAATCGCGACAATGACCACGAGCTTGAAGGCTATATTTGGAATTAGCCATCCTCAGGTAATGGGTGATCATTAACAATAGGGATCAATGGAATGGATCTTGGGTTAAAGATCAGCTTCATGTACAAGATTCATAACACCAGAATCTAGCACAATCCGGGATCTTCGGTTCAAGTCCAAGGGTTAAAACTAAGAAAGAAGTAACTACTACTTGAGTGACACAGAGTACACTACAAGATAGTAATCACTAGGTAGCTTCCAAAAGAAGAAAGAACTTCTAAAGTACCCAAATAAATAAAAAGGAGGCACACGAGGCAAAAGGAAACCTCGAAGCCTAAAATAGAACACTATAGAGCCATACAGTATAATATTGTGGGCCCATAAGGTAGAGAGATCATGATGGAAAGGAATCTCTCGAATGAAGAAGAGCAAAGGTAACAAGTAACACACAACACAAACAACACACACAACTCTAGAGAACTCAGCACTAGGTCAACTGGTTGAGAAAGGACCTACCCAGAGGGCACCTAAGTTTTGAAAGATTAGAAGAGATATCAAAACCTTTTCAAAGTCAACACAAGATAAGATGACCCAGAGTTAGAGAGATACCACATGAGGAGAAAAATAAGCATACTAGAGTTTTCGCAAATACTTTTCAGCTTTAAAGTAGTTTTCACAAACACTAGACTCAACATCGACCAGTAGCAAGGTTTTCCTACGGTCGGTACTGCTCTAATACCAAAAACTGTAACACCCCCGGGATCAGGGTTAAACAAATCCCAGACATTAGCCTGACATAAGCTTAACCTAGAGCTCGAGGATATTTAGTGAGAAATCGGTAACACAACAAAAATCCTACGACACAAATATTATTACAGCAAGCTCATAACTGAGCGAAGAACCAAAATATTACAAGCAGAGGTCACTGACCACAAACATCAAACAACGGAAGGCAAATTATGCTATTAAGTATAGAAAACTTAACAAATGGCCTAAGAGGCCTAAAGCATAACGCTGACGTCCCAGTCCATAGATTCTAGGCTGCCGGCTGGGAACCCCAAGCTACTCGTCAGTGTTGATGTCGTACGGAACTCGTCTTCGGGGGAACACTTATTATGCTACAAAAGTATCAACAAAGCAAGGGTGAGTACAGGGTATACTCCACAAGACTTATGGCTGGTGGGGTTATTTTGCATAAAGCCATCTTTGTTTTGTAAAACAAGGGGGAGAAGAAGCTCGTCTAATCAGAATATTTTAAAAGGGGATAAGAGAGTGACATCTCCAAAGAATTGATCATCATCTTGATATCCACCAAAGTAATCCTCATCTCACAACTAGGATCACCCCCTCGTACCCATGAGGAAGCATTCTTAAGCACACGTTGATCTGCCAAGTTTTACGATTAGGTTAATGTTCTCTATGATCTTAGAATTCGGTCACCAAGCATTCATAACCGTGAACATGGCTTTTCGAAAAGATTTAACCCTGTAGGGGTGTACAACTTTACCCACACGTACCAACCGACTCTTAGCGCCATTTGACACACTTCCTTGGTGTGCTGGCAAAGGGTGATTGGACACGACCATTTTACCTTGCTTCGTCGAGACCATGAGTCACTCCCTAAGGATGGTTCCGCCGTAATGGGTCAAATCCTGAAGCCGGTCCCTAGAGATGTGAGTCGGAGTTGGTTTACAAGGGGCTCCATCCACCCCAAGCAACCCCGGCCATGCTTACCTACCTGTATGGATGCACCTCCTTCACCGCCTTTGAGAACAACCAGAATGCATATGTCGAATGGAACGCCCGAACTATGTGACTCATGGAATCTACTAGGCAAGTTAGTTAATCGTGAGGTCCCCATAAAGCCCGTGTGGCTGTACGCTCGTCTTGGTCCAAAGGCAAGAACTCGGTTCCTAGTGGTGGCGAGCATGGGACTAGAAAAACCACATCCCACAGTGGCCTCCCATACAAGCCTTAGCATGTTTAACCTTTACCACTAATCTTACCTCATCAGTATACCTTGTTCTCTTGTTATACTAGATTCTCTGCATTTGGTACATCTTCTGGATGAACCAGCACTGATAGCTAAGCATGGCTGAGCAAGACACAAATATAAGCTCTAGCAGTGCACACAAGACAAACCTAATTATGCTAGGAGCAGTGGATCAGGTAATATAAGCTCAAAGGGAGTAATGCAAGAGATAGGATACTCTATCTATCGATAAAAACCACAGTGGAATCGTATGCATCAAGGAGTTGACCCGGATCCATCGCCATATCTCACGTAAGTTTCTTCGCCTTGCCTGACCTAGTTTTCCGGGTTAGCTCATATGCCTTTGCTTCAGCATCCTCCCTTTCCTTATTTTCAGATAACTTTTCGGAGGGTACTGCCATCGCCAGTGCTGCCATTGCCAAATTCCGCCAAGAGAGGTGTACTCCCATCGCTCCTGATGGTGAGAGCATCCCCTTGGACATGGAGGACTTGTTGGTTAGCGTGTCAGCTCGGGTGGAAACTATCAAGAACTATGGAAAAGATCTCCTCGACGTTGCGGTCCGGATCTTCAACACATTCTGGCCAAGCGAGGACGCTCCGGAAAGGATCACGCTCCTTGCGGAAAAACTGATGGAGATTGAGACTCAACTTGACCTCTGGAGGGAATCCACTGGGCGTGCCGCGGCAGATACCCTTCTCCATCATATCCTTTCATGGTACGAGAAAATCGATCTGAGCCTCCTCACCCGTCGGCGCACCGGATCCAAATGGACCGATGATCCGGAGTGGGTAGCTCGGCGCCAGGCTTGCGCCTACAGCCTCATCGAATATTCTCCACCCATGATCGGGTTGAGGGGCCGAGCTTTCTGGACTCCGGCGAGGAGGAGCAGATGGAGAACGTGGAGGATGGGTCGGGCGATGATGGAGAAGATGCTGCTTCAGATATTGAAGACAGTGATGATGACGCCGAACTTCCTCTTCCTGCTGCTCCTTAGTTGAAAAAACTTGAAAATTTATCAGATCCCCGGTATGCCGGGTGCAATTGTATGCTGAATACCTAATATTTTGCTACTATGCTTGTATGCTGGATTAACTTGGGCGTAGTCCCCGAGTTTCATTTTCTTGTTCGTCCAATTCTCCGGCTCGATCCGTGTCTACCTTGATTCGGTTTTACGACTTACAAACCCGAGCTTCAAGAATCGTTTTAACAATACTGAGAAACTTTGAGGCTTGGCTCAAAATAATTCAACATAATAGGTTGAAAGTAAATACGGGGTTAGTCAAAAAAAAAGTTAGCTGGAATAGGATCGTTTCCTTAGTAGTTTTTCATGTGCTACGCAATTCCAAACTTGTTCCCTTGCTCGCCATGAAGCCAATTCTTGTTGGACAGCAGCGAGTCGAAGGGTTGGGTTTTTGGTGCTCACACATTACTAATCCAGGTTAAGCGAAACGAGTCATTCCAGCTAACGCATAAAAAGTATCAACAATCATTTATTAAGGCAGTCCCCGAGTTACTGCTCGAGGCTCTGCTATTTCATTGATAGGCTCATTGCCGACATACATACCGACATATGAGGATGACTCGGGTACATACACTCTTTAGCTAAGTGTAGAAGGGACGAAGTAGTGCTACATTCCACGGTCGCTTGGATTCCTCTCCGGACCTGTCCGCCTTTGTTCTTTTCCCCGTGGCTTTGCATCTATGAGATAATAAGAGTCATTGTGCAATGCTTTGCTCACAATAAATGGTCCTTCCCATGGGGGATAATTTATGCATGCCGTGGTACGCTGTACCAACCGAGCACCAGATCGCCTTCCCTAAGACTCGGGGCACATTTTCCAGCTATGATAGCGTCGAGATTTTGTTGATATGTGGCGGATCCAGATAAAGGCCTTCTCGCTTCTTCCAGCAGATCAACATCATTTTGCCGGGCTTCTTGCACTTCGGCTTCTGTGTATTGGGTGACTCTAGGCGAATCATGCTCTATGTCGGCTGGTAATACAGCTTCTACCCCATATACCAGAAAGAACGGCGTGTAGCCTGTTGATCGATTCGGAGTGGTTCTTAAACTCCACAATACCGCTGGTAGTTCTTCTATCCAGCACCCCGCTGATCTTTGTAGCGGCTCAATGAGCCGGGGTTTTATCCCGGATAGCACTAATCCGTTGGATCTTTCCACTTGTCCGTTCGATGCGGGGTGGGCTACCGAGGCTATGTCGAGTCGGATTTTCTTATCTCGGCAGAATCGTGCAAATGCTCCTTCAGCAAAATTGGTGCCGTTATCAGTTATGATACTGTGAGGATAACCGTATCTCAAGATGATGTCTTTGAGAAATGTCACAGCCGTAGCTCCATCACATTTTCTTATAGGCTTCACTTTGATCCATTTTGTAAACTTGTCCACCATGACCAGAATGTGCGTCATGTTCCCTTTTGCTGGTTTGAACGGGCCAACCATATCCAAGCACCACACAGCAAATGGCCATGTAATTGGTATGGTTTTGAGTTCCGACATAGTCATATGTGTCTTGGTGGCATATCTTTGGCAACCATTGCATTTTCTCACCAGATCCTCCGCTTGCTCCAAGGCGCTTGGCCAGTAAAATCCATGCCGGAATGCCTTTGCCACTAAGGCCCGGGATGAGGCGTGATGCCCACATTCTCCTTGGTGTATATCTCGGAGGATGTCAAGTCCTTCTTCCGGATCAACGCACCGCTGGAGGACATTGGTTACACTCCGTTTGTATAGCTCGGAATTGATGATGGTGTAAGCTTTGGCTCTCCTCTGAGTTTGCCTGGCTAGCACTTCCTCAGTGGGTAACGTTCCATCTTTCAAGAACTGATATATAGGCAGTGCCCAAGATGGTACTGCTCTCGCAGGGAACATCTCCTCATCAATTTCCATCTGATCCACCGGCATAACTTCAGCCGGATCACGCTGAACAGTCCCTGGGTCTGGTGAGGTAGTCCTCGGGTTTGCCTAGGTAATCCCCGGGTTTGCCGAGGTAGTCCCTGGGTTCGGCGTACTACTTCCCATGTCAATGTCCATGGGCTCAGCTCCGGATTCCACGTTTTCCGGGACATAGATTGAGTCGGTTCCTGGGGACGGCCTGATAGATGGCTTTCTGAGGTGCTCCAATGCAACGCCCGGTGGAATTGCCTGTCGGGTCGAACCGAGCTTCGACAGCATGTCGGCAGCTTTGTTTTCCACGCGAGGTACATGATGAAATTCACATCCCTCAAAGTAACCCGAGATTTTCTGCACATGAAATCTATATAGTGCCATGTTTGGATCCAGGGCGTCCCACACTCCGGACACTTGTCAGACATTAGATCCGAGTCGCCAAAGCAGATTATCCGTCTTATGCCAATTTCCTTTGCCACTTTGAGACCATGCACAAGAGCCTCAGATTCAGCGACATTGTTCGATGCCGAAATGGATCTGCAATACATTACTTGAGCTGATCCTTTTTGGCGAGGTAAGCACAACCCGGCGCCTAATCCGGTTTTGGTCTTCGATCCACAAAATGCATCCTCCAATAGTTTGGATCCGGTGGCGGTGGTTCAGATTGTACTGCCCAATCCACGAAAAAGTCCGCTATAGCTGGGACTTGATCGCTTCTCTTCGTCATCATCATGCCAGATGGTGCTAGCTCAATTGCCCATTTCGCAATTCTGCTGCTCAGATCTTTGTTACCCATTATCTCGGATATGGGGCTTCAGATATCACTTTGATGGGATGCTCCTCAAAGTAGTGCTTTAACTTCTTTGCCGCCATATAAACTCCGTATGCCACCTTTTGAAAATGTGGGTAGTTCTGTTTTGAGGCGCATAATACCTCGCTCAAGTAATACACCGTCTCGTGACCGACTTACCCTCTTCATCTCGTTCCACTACAATAATCGCACTTACAACTCGGTTGGTTGCGGCTATGTAGAGCAACATTGGCTCCTTCGATGGAGAACCTAACACCGTGCAAAGGGCCAACATCTTTTTTAAGTGGGCAAAAGCTTCATCGGCCTGCGGCATCCAAACGAATTTATCTGATTTTTTCATGAGTTGGTAGAGAGGCAGTGCCTTTCCCCTAGCCGACATACAAACCGACTCAACGACGCCAGGCATCCAGTGAACTTCTGGACGTCATTGAGACACTTCGGCAGCTCCATTCGTTCGATGGCTCGGATCTTAGTTGGATTAACCTCGATACCTCGGCTAGAGACGAGAAATCCGAGTAATTTCAGCCGGGACACCAAGGTACATTTCTCTGGTTAAGCTTCATCCGAATCTCCTCAAGTTCGCGAATGTTTGCCTTATGTCGCCAAGGAGCGCTGCGCTTTCCTTGGTCTTGATAACCACATCATCCACGAGACTTGTACATTTTGACCTATTTGATCGTGCAAACATTTTTGCATACATATTTGGTACGTTGCTCCTGCGCTTCAGTAAACCAAACGGCATAGTGCGATAGCAATAAGTTCTGCACGGGTAATAAAGGCAGTTTTTATTTGATCATCCGGTTAGAGGTATCCGTGGAAACCGGAATAAGCGCCAATAAATGACAACAGTTCACATCCCGCGGTGGAGTCGATGACCTGATCTATCCTCGCCAGTGGAAATGGATCTTTTGGACATGCCTTGTTCAGGTTCGTGTAATCGATACACATACGCCAAACCACCGCCACGTTCGGATCATCCTTTTTCTTTTCTACCAGCACCGGATTAGAGAGCCAATCCGGATACAGCACTTCCATGATGAATCCTGCTGCTAGCAACCGAGCTATCTCGTCACCAATGACCTTTCTCCTATCCTCGGTGAAGTGTCGGAGAGGCTGCTTCACCGGCCTTGCTCGGTCTTACATTCAGAGTGCTCGCCAACTCCTCGGAACACCTTGCAAGTCCTTGTGGACCAAGCAAAATTATCCCGATTCTCACGGAGGAAGTTGACGAGCTCGCTTCCTATTTGTCGCTTAACCCGCCCCAATCGTCACGGCAGACGCCCGAAACATGTTATCCACGGGATCTTCTTGGTGTCCTTCGCGCTTGAAATGAAATGCTTCCATGCGGGTTGCTTAACGCCGACATATCTTGCAGCTGGACCGAGCTAATGCCGCCACCTCTTGGATTTTTCTTTTCTCTTGGGAAATTACGAGTGACTCGGCTAGGTTAGACCCGGCTGAGGCGCACTCAATGGAACGCCGGAAATCCCCAGCGATAGTAATTGCCCCACTTGGCCCGGGCAGCTTCATCTTCAGATATCCAACATGGCAACTTGCCATGAATTTGCCCAGCGCTGGTCTCCCGAGTAATGCATGATACGCGCTCTCCAGGTTTACCACTTCGAACTCCAGATTTTCGGTTCGCAGCTTATCCTCGCATCGAATAGCACGTCGACCGGACTTTGCCTATGGGTTCGCAGGATATGCCGCACGATACCGTGAAAAGTTGTTCTCATAGCTCGGAGCATGTTCTCCGAGATGCCCAACTTGCGATCGATCCGCAGATACATGATGTTAATGCTACTGCCATTGTCGATCAGTACCTTGGAGAATCTCACATTAATATTTGGTCCAATGAACGTCGGATCTAACACCAGTGCATACGAGCCCGGACTTGGCATAAGCTTGGGATGATCTTTAACGCTCCAGGTAATTTCTTGGTCCGACCAAGACATATACCTCGTCACTGCAGGCATAACCGTGTTAACCTCCATATGTCGACGCTGTAAGCTTTTCCTATCCGTTTCCTCTGTTGTGAACATGCAATAGCTCTGGTGATGTTCTCTATACTCATTTCTTCCCTCGTTTCCGGAGTACCTCTGATCCGGTTGTTGCTGGTTTTCTATCTGATGCACTGCATCCCTTCTCTCACTGTTGTCATACCTCGGCGGAGGGGGAGGCAACATCAGTTGCTGCGTGTTTGCTCCGGAGAGCAATTGCTGCCAGGGTAACTCCTGCCGAGGTTGATCATTCCGAGGTGCCTGAGCATTCCCCGGACCACCTTGTTCTATCTTGCGCATCCACTCACATTGTCTCGTCGTGTGACCCGCGGGGCTGTTCAGGTTTGGCGTGTGAAACTTGCACGGCTGGTCCAACATTGACTCATAGGTATACCTCGAACGATCTTTCTTCTCTTGCCATTGCTTCCTCTGCTCCGGAGTCCACATTTTCTTGCCATCGTTTCGAGGATTCCATTGCCCTCCCGTTCTCTGGCGTTGATTGCTCCCTGCCCCGGGCTGATCTTGATTCACGGCCGCAACTTGTTGCGAACATACCTATGGTCCGGTCTATCGTCTCTCCTTTTTCCCCTGTAATCGTTCCTCCGGGATGACCCGGATCCGTCCCTCGGATAGTACTCCTCATTTGACTCGTTCGACGCGATCCTGGGTTGAGTCGGATCTCCCAAAGCATAGGAATCCACGATCCGGATCATCTTTGCCAAGGTGACTGGCATTTTCCTTTGCAATTTGATCCATAACTCGCTGCCATATCTACATCCTTGTGCGAACCACGCTATAGCCTGTGACTCTATGACTCCCTCACATGAGTTTCTCACGGTACACCACCGGGTCAAGAATTCACGGTCCGTTTCGTTAGATCTCTGCTTGCACATCGCCAGGGTCTGCGGTCTATTCGGTCTCTGGTATGTACTTGAGAAGTTGCTGATAAACATTTCTTCAAAATCTATCCAGCAATTGATGCTTCCGGGTGGCAAATTGTTCAGCCACACCCTAGTCGGACCTTCCAACATTTGGGGTACGTATCGTACAGCCCATCTCAAGTTGCCAGTCGCAATTTTCACAGCTGTTGTGTAGTTTATTAGCCAATCCTCCGGCTTTGTACTGCCGTCATACGTCTTCGTGCCCCTGGGTAATTGGAAATTGGGTACTGGCGGTTCCTTCATGATCCGGGGTCCAAAGCACGCTGGACCCGGAGGACCTTGACATTCGATCTGTTTCGACCTATACAGGCGATCCAGTTTTAGCCTAGCGTCATCCGGCATCAAATCTCTGCTTCCCAATCTCGACCCTATCACATGATAGTCCGGTCTTGCGTATCCCGCATTCATCATCTCTAAGTCTCCATCATTGTATCGGTCTTGCTCTCGTTATGCTCCTCTCTGTTGCATACCACGGCCGGCACTTTGCTCTTGCCTTGGTGCATTCCGCTGCTGCGGTTGACCCGCCGAAGTTTCATTGTCCGCATTGCCGTTGGCAGCATTCCCTTGACCGGCATTGCCTTAGTCGTGGTTATCTCGGCTCACACTTCGTCGATCGTTGTTTTTCCGTATCTCTTTTTCCTTTCCCGCACGCGTTGGGTCGTACGGAACGATCTGCTTGTTCCGTCTGGCCGAGGTTACTACCTCTTCTCTTCTAGGGCCACCATGAGGCGATGATGCGGCTCCAGCGGATTTCTCCGGGTTACCCATCACTGAATGGACGATTTTAGAAGCTCCAACTCTCTCCGGGTTACCTTTCAATAGCTCCTCATTCTGCCTGTTCGCGATCCGAACCAGCTCGTTAACCCGGTCTTGCTGTCTTTGGCAGGCTTCACCCGTCAGACCCTCTAGCTCGGACGCCGCGGCATCTACTGCTCTAAGGTTCTTCGCCGGGGTACTATACTTCGGCAACCCCACAGACAGATAGTTTTCCGACCCTTCTGGTCCATCATCACCTTCTCTGTTCATCTCTCTTATGAGGTTTCTCCCTTTTACCCTCACTGCATCAACCTTGTTCGCTGCAGATACTCACGCAGTCATGTTCAACGATCGCTGAGCCGCTGCTATTTTCTTTGCGCCCAAGATCTTTCGCTGGTCTCCTCTAGCTCGGCCTGTGCCTGAGCCGGATCTACCACTGCTGCCACCGGGTTAGCCAAGCTATCCATAGCTTCCCTCAGCATGTTCTCGGGCCTCTCTAGCGGAGGACCCCTAGCTTTCCTTGGTGCCTTGGGTGTTGCCTCCGGGTCTGGCGCCGGATCCTTGCTCGCGCCCACGCCTGGTGCAGTCATCATCACCTCTGCATGGTCCGGGGAGCGAGCGATACGCGCCCCGCGAGCCACAGTGAGGGGTGGTTCCCCCCGCATCGACGACGCGACGCGGATGAACACAAGATACGTCCACAACAACATAGACCTTGTGTGCACCGAGCTTGACGAAGACACCGTTGCGTGGAAGGGGGCGCGTGCCGAAGCAGCCAACGTTGTCGCTGACGTAGTCCAGCGCACCGAAGCGCTGAACGAGCCCGGAGACGATGCGTTTGCCGGTCCCGATGTAATTTCCCGTCCGGATCTTCACCCCTGCTAGCGCCTCTAGCCCCACGGTGGGCACCAACTGTCGTGGTGGTTTCACGGCAGATGCCATGGATAGGCTAAAGGTGGGGACTAATATGCGCTAGGGGAATCCAGGGAGGGATAGTAGAGTGATTCTCTACACAGAAGCTTCGTATTGATGTTCAGTCTCCAAGATTACAAGTGCTCCTCGAGCTGTATTGACAAGAGGAGGAAGAAGAAACTCTCTTACTCTTGCCTATTAACTAGCCCAAGAACCCTAGACCCACGAGTATTTTCCTTGCTATGTATCTGAAAAAGACCCAACCCCCTTACCAGAACCCCAACCCCTCCTTATATAGGGGTGGTTCGGTCCTGGCCTAGGGCATACGTGGAGGCATATTCTTAGGAATATGTCTCCTCCCAAATTAGTAACCCGACAGGGGTGCTTTTCCCCCACGTCACTCTTGCTTTAGCGACGTTGCCTCTGCGGCGCCTGCGTCAGCCGACGTGAGCGTCATCACCCTTGTCGGCCACGATCCGGTGGTCCTGCCCTTGCTTTATTCGCTCATCCAGTATGCACCGGGCCTTCTTTTTGACCAGAGATATTCCTTCCTTCTCCTAGAAGCCAAACGAGGATCCGGATCACAGTTGATCCGGCCACACCTGTTCCTGCATATAAGCTAGACAAGTGTCTCCGACTTATTCCTTGAGTCGGACGAGACAATGTTAGGCGACCCCCCTGGTCCGGGTTACCCCGTGATCCGGCCTGCCTTGAGGTGACTCGGCCAGCATCCGCTTTGACCTTGCCGAACCTCGGCTAACTCGGCCCTTATACCCTGGAGTGACCTTACCCGGGGTTATCCCCCCAACATGGCAAGACGTATAATACTTTGAAAGCATAGGATTGTATCATGGTGGGGCTATGCTTGCCTTTGCTTGTTGATACCCAAAAAGTAGATCTTTGGATATCTTATACTTGACATGATTACAGTTGGTCAAGTATTGTTCGTCGATCTTCGATGGTGTTAACCTCGGTCTTCGATCTTGATCTCGATATCGTATTCTAGCGGGAAGCACCAAACATCGGAAAGAAAGGGGAAACAATCAACACATGGCATCGATGTAATGCTCAAGCAAGGATGATGATATGATAAGTTAAATTGTATTGAAATGAAACCCTAAAACATGCTTGGCAATTTAAGCGGAGTCCGAGGGGTGCAAACCCTAATACAGGAGAGACCCCGTAATCACCTGCGGGGGTTCATTTAGTTCTCTATTTAAACTTGTCTTGAAAGTTGTTGAACAATGCATGATTTTTATGTTATTGTAAAGATCCCATTTTTTATATATTTTGATATATTATACACATTTTTCTGACTTATAAATAATTAAATATTGATTTTACAAGTTTATATCAAATTCTGGAATAAATAAAGCCTTTATTACATCAGGCTGACGTCAGCTTATCCTAACACTAGTAATTTTCTCACCGAAGCAGAGCCTAACCACTACGGCTGATGGGTGGGACCTGGGCCATGTGGGCACCACGCGGCATCCACACGAGCACCACATCACCACGATGGGCGGCGCGGCAGACGATGGCTAACGACAATGCTGGAGAGCGCGCGGGGCTGCGGGGCTACGCGTGTTTGAACCGGTGATTCTCCGCAGACTAGCTACAGGTGGCGCCACCTTCAAAAGGTCACCAGAGCTTCAGCTCCGACGAGCTCCGACGGCAGCGCGCACGGGTCACCGTGGAAGAGACAACGGAAAGGGATAGGGACGGAAAGCAGAGGTCGGAGAGGAGCACAAGCTCACCAGGAGCGCGTATGGGGTGACGGCGAGGCAGGGGGAGGTCGGAGATGGCGGCAATGTTGACGGCGGCGCTCTTCGGGCTCGGGGAAGACGGTGGTCTTGGCAACAATTGGAGGTGCGAGGCACCGATTCCTTTGGTGGGGATAGTCAGGGCGATGAGGCGGAGCCGCTGGCGTTGTCGGCAGGGCACGGGAAGGTGCAGAGTAGTGGCGACGGCGAGCTCTAGCCAGAGCTAGGGTTTCGGCGCGCAGAGAGAGAGCGAGAGAGAGGCGCGTGCGAGAGAAAGAGGATAGGGTCAAGGCAGACATGTACAAGGCGGGTCTTATCCTCACCCGGGGCTTGACGGACGTCAGAGAGTAGGCGGCAGGGATCGACGGTGAGGCCAACGACACCCAGCTGCTTCCCCCTGAGGAGGAAGACAACGAAAAGAGGCGACGAAAGGGTACGCAGGCCTGGGTTGTGCTGGGCTGCTGCTGGGCCACGGGAGTACTGCGCGGGCGGCACGGAAGGGCTGGAGAAGAGAGAGAGGTTGCTGGGCCAGCCTGCTGCAGGTCTAGCTCTATTTTATTTCTGAAACCCTTTTTCTTTTGTATTTCCAAAATAGATCTGTTTTGTACAATTTCAAAAATACAAGAGGCTTTGTAAAAAGTATGAAAATATTGCGGGGCCCTTTTTACTGTTTGGGCTCCACATATTTTGTGTTTTTCAAATATTTTCAAAACCATTTGAAGAAGTTTTCAAGAGAGGAAGGATATTAGGGTGTTAGGGTTTTTAGTTTCTTTTTCTTGCATGAATTTTAAGGGATGATGCTCATGATGCACAAACAAACCCTAATATAAGATTAACTAAAACTGGGGTGTTACACTGGGTTCCTACACCAATAACAGGGTTATTGCAGTACTTGTAGCATCAAATATTTAAAGAGTTTGTCCCGATGGGAGCTTGGCAAACACGGCCCCGCAGTCATGTTGTCAATGCGACCATGTTCGCACCCAAACCATGGTTTGGAAATAACCTATTTTATAAGTTGCTAGGATAAATGAATTTAAGATGTTTTGTAATAACTACTACTAGGACTGGAAGAAAACTAGAACAAAGGTAAAACTAGAAAGATGTGAATACAATGATATGAATTATTAATGCTATGATTCCTCAAGTAATGTTGTGTATACCGGTGTGCATGATAAGTGCTTATGTAATAGTTGTTAACTATAATTGTGGTGGTCCTTCATATACTGTTGTCTCCCACCGTTGGTAGGTGGAAACTAAACAACTCAATAGTCCACACCCTCTTTGGACATGGGTCATATCGTAAGAGAATAGTGTATTAAGGTAACAAGACCAATAAAGGTAAACCAGAGCAAAGGCATTAAGTTCAATGGACAACCGTACTCCTAAGCAAGTGTGCTAGTCAAGAGATATCCCGTCTGTCACTTTTGGGTCAAGCAATTCGCAACACTATACCTATCTATATCATGAGTAACCTATAAGGACTCTGGGCGGTGCATCCTAAGGTGCTATTGCCTCCGCAAATCACTTGTAGCAAATAGCATATTAGTTCTACCCATGGAAGATCAGAGACTAATGATAAGTTTTGTGACACCTCGTGAATCCCTAGTAATTTCCTCAACAATGATTGGATGTCTCCAGTCACTAGAATAATACCATGAATAGAACAATGTAAAGAGAAATCACAAACATATTAATTAACAAGAACACACCACACTTTAAATACTCAGATCATCATACCATTAATAAAAGGGGGTTCAAGCCATGTTACAACGATCACGGAGATCATGATGGGGAAGGATGAAGGAGTATCAGCGATAGAGATGGTGATTATGACGCAGTGATGGTGGCGTTAGCATGGTTATGGCGGCGTCCTCCTTCTCCTCCTCTTCTTACTTGGATGGCTTGATGGTGTTGATGGAGATCTGGATCTTGGTGGATCTGTAGAGGCTATGGAGGTGGCGTGACGATAGGGCACCGCCGTGGAGGTGGTAGATGGGATCTAGAACTTGTATATGGTGTATGGTGGCTTCTTACTCCCTCCTTTGACTCCTCCCTCCTTTATATAGGTCTTGGGGATGCCCTAGGGTTCCCCAATACCGTCATATGACTTAGGGAAGGTTCTGTAGCTTCCGAAGGGCGAAATCCTGTTGTTTGTGACCTTTTTGGCAACTATACGATGGGAGCTATACGGCCGTAATTTTTGCTCCCGCCGTATAGTTGGTCGTTAAACCTTTAGTACTCTTTAGTATTTTGGTCGCTATTTCTTCATACGAACTCTGCTCTGGGTGTTCTTGGGCTCATTGAATTCTTCTCGTCGAGGGCTACAACCCTGTGGTCTTGGATCTTTATTTTTGGAAGTTGGAAAAATTAACTTTTCCAACACCTCCAATGGCTAAGTCTGGTCCCTACAGCTCCTCCATACTATGCTCTCTTTGTTCCTTTTGCCATTTTTTTATCTATAATCATCATCAACACCTACACACATGTAAAAGACAAGGAAGAGGGATAAAATTCTACCTAAACTACTAAATGTGCAAAGATCATATTGAATTTAATAAAAACAAGTAATCATGCATATTAGGCATAGCAATAGTTAGATGGAGCATGATATGATAGGCAAATGAAACAATTATATTGCTAAAATGTGTTGTATTATCATAGCAATCAGGCAACAAGCACGCCTAGCTATCAGGTGATCGGCTAAGACATACGCTGAAAGAATTTATTAAAGAATAGTACAACCGACTTGTTGGGAATAAGAAAAAATTATAAGATAGTAAAACTCAGCACCCTGCCTTTATGCTTGAACAGAAAAAAGGAAAGAGTAAAAGAAGAAGCAGCTTTAGACCACGGGGGCGTGGCATAGACACCCAACCACCCTGGCAACGGCTGCCTCCATGGCCTCTTGAGAGGTTTGGAGACTTTGGTCGGGGCCGGGGGGCTTGAAGTTTGCCTCAACATCAAAGTTAGGAAAGTGGTGGTGAACCCGAGCCAATACTGCTTGGGCTACACCATGCGCCACTTCCCTGCCTTCTTTGTGCATAAGTGAGTCCACAGACGCACTAAAGCCCTCTAGAATAATCAATAATGAAGATAGAAGATCCAGGCCTACCTCAGCTCCCGGGCCTGGGGCTCGAGGGGAGGCAAACGAAGAGATTCCAAGAACCGATTTAACCGAGAGGCCACTCGAACAACAAGAAGATGATTTAGATTCACTTCCCTTATGTTCCTCACAAAGAGACAACGACGCCCTCTCGGCCTCTCTTAGGGCCTCCTCCAGCTGAACCTTCAGGTGATGGACCTGTTGCGACAGATCCGAAGAAGACACGCGAAGTGGGGAGAGCCTCTTTGTAGGCATGCGGGGATCCTCGAGGCTTAGACTCAAAAACCCTACGTGCCCGAGATTTGCTTCCAGCGATACTACTCCTCGGCTGTCGGAAGCCTTTCCCTCCCCACCTCGTGAAGATGGGCGCGCTCAAGGCCCTCGAGGGTGCAAGAGGGCTCTAACCGAGCCCGGAGAGAAAGGCTCTCCACATTGCAATCGGCTATTTGCCCTCCGGGCCGTGGCCCAAGCCTTTCACATAAGATGGAGGGCAGACTCCCAGTTGGGTCCGAAGCACTCTCCACCTGGGGAGGGGCTGAAAGTCCATGTTCTCGTCTCGGGGCTCGAAGCCTGCACGAGCACCTCATCCATCTCCCTTGAAGGGGAGACAGCTGGGGGCTCCTCAAGAGAGCTAGGGATGAGAAAGCCAGCACCCCCAGGACTCCCGTTTGATCTGGTGTTCCTGAAAGAGAAGAAAAAGATTGAGCATTTTTTCAATGATTACAAAACCTAACAACCGATCAAGAGCAATCTTCACCTGTATCTCTGGCATAGTCTTCATCATTGGCCTGAGGCGTACTCTTCCCAGGTGCAAGGACCTCATCACTAGAGACATCGCTCGGACCATCCCGCGAGGAACCTAGTTGCGCGGAGGCCCTCTCCCTGTGAAAGCACAACCTAAGAAGAATGTGGGATGAAGAAAGGGTCTAGGAGAGAAAATGTTAGGCACTCACCAGCATTCGATCTTGGACTCTCGTCTACCCTTATTGTTGGAAGGGGCGCATGTTTTCATGGTGATACATCGGTCTGCTTGCGGCGGGAGATAGGGGATTCCCGGGGAATCTTGAGCTCCCCGGTTTGCTCCTTAGGTGGAGAATTGAGATCAACCTGGGGAGGGACAAATGCTGCTACCTTCTGCGTGGGTTTTCCCTTCTTGTGCAGGGCATGAGCTAGCCATGGCCTCAAAGAAGACTTTGAGGGCAGGGTCACTGTGTGAGCCGCTTTCGGACTATGGAGTGGACTCTTCCCGAGAAGACCCTCCTCCGCGGAAGAATGAGTCAAAGGCGATGACCTCATGCTGTCATTTGAAGGCACCCCGCCTTCCTTTGACACAAGAGTGACATCAAAGGGAGTCTCCTCTCAGCCAATTATGCCCTTGGTGTTGCAAGGAGGGAGCCCCAAGATGACAGCGACCCAACGCTTGTTGAAGAACAAAGTAATAAGCCCTTTTGGATGGCCCCAAGTGACCGGTCACATAAATGCTATCCTTCATCAACCTCGGATACTCGTCCCGAGTGAGATCCTACTCTTTCCTGGGACCCATCCAAGTGGGATAATCCAGACTTCGGTATGCCTAGGACAGATGGGACCTCCTCTAAAGTGGTGCCAGGCGGCACCAAAGATAGTCCAAGATGACGACATAAATTGCCAAGCCCTTATTCGCAAGGATCTGAATCATGTCAGTCACAGGCTTCAGATCCATGTCCTGGGTGCTTAGCCTCCCCCATCCAGGGAAGGGTTGCGCTACCTCTAGCGGGTTGTACATCCAGGGGAAATGATAGTCCACAGGCACTACGCAGTGCTCACTGTGCCACTCTTCCCATTTGGATTTAAAATTCCCTAGAAGGTTTCTCTTGGAGAGATTGTTTCAAAGTCAAAAGGTGATTCCACCCGCAATCCTCAGCTTTTTATCAACCCGAGGGGTGAAATAGTGGCAAAACAGCTCCACAGAAGGCATCACTCCGACAAATCCTTCACAGGTGAGCGAAGGTTGCGAGCGCCAACATGGCGTTGGGATGGATCTAAACCAGACAAAAGCCATTCATCACCATCACCTCTAGGAAAAAAATCAGAGAAAGGGGAACCAGGCCAATCTTAAGGAAGCAGTTATATATGGGCATCTCCCTTCTATGATGCCTCCTCCTGGACTGTGGAGCACGGTGATGCTATTCTCATGACGGTCATCGGCCACATGAAGACCTAGAGCCAAGAATTTGTGATGATCTATAGTGGAAGGAAGGCGAGCCCTCACGGGCTTCCAACACCTCGAAGCTCTAGATCGAGTCTTGGCTAAAGGCCCCTTGAGTCCTCGGCTCAACACCGAATCCATGAAGGTGTGCTAGGTCAAGGACCAAGGGGACAGAAGAAATGGCGAGCAGAAGAGGTGATGAGCAAGAAGGGTTGATACTATTTCTTTATAGGCCCGGGCCTAGGAAACCGATCCACCCACCGCTACTAGGAATTAGCATTAAGACCTGGTAGCAAATGATGAGCAGCCCCCTTCACGCATCTCAAGGCAGACGTGACACACCTGAAGCGGTGAAGCAGCGACTCACATGATAAAGTTATGATGGAAGTCGCAGGCCCACATGGATAAGGACACGGTGCCATCCTGTCTTCCCCCTGGTTGTGGTGCGCCCGGGAGCTACTGTCACATCCGTGGATCTGGGGTACCCAAGAGTAGATGTTTGGTCTATGCTCCTAGCTTCCATGATGCAATTATGGTGGAATCCCGACTAGGAACTCGGGGGACCTAACACTCTTAGTGTGTGGCATGACTACCCTGGCTAAGAAAGATGAGCGGATGGCCGGCGACACCATACTCGGGGGACAAAGTTTCCCCTAAGTATGTGTCCTTCGACTCACCCCGATTCCCGACAACCAAACCCCGCAATCCCAAGGAGTCCCTTAGAGCCCCTCTTGGTACTATCTGGAGAAGCCCAGCTAGGATCATGGGAGCTGGACCCTCGAGGAGCCGAACCCCCAACAAGTTGGCAGACTGACAAACGGATGCCCATGCTAGTCTTCTCAGTGCAAGTGGCCAGCGACACATGGCTTAGAAGAAGGAGCACTCTGACACGTTGTAAGCATTCACACCAATTCGTCGCCATCGCCTGATTATCGACCCATGTGGTGACCCTTACCTTTATAAAAGGAGGCCCAGGTTGATGAAGAGAGGGGAGGAGAGTTTTATCTTATATCCTTTTCAGGGAAGGAACTCTTGTACTTGTGATCATCCACCTGATTGTAGATAGTTGTAGGATGTAGGGATCCTCACATCGAGGACCTAAACCTGGGCAAAAAACTTGTGTCTCTGTGTGTGTTTGTCTAGCTCATCGATCGAGATCGACGGACGTTGCACCCCTGGACGAACTAACAAAGGGGATCCCTATCTTTGGCCTCAAAAATAAATAAACGACAATCTGCACTGAAATTGTTCATGTTGTTCTCAATTATCCCTAGTTGGTACTCCGTGCTTCTGTTTCTATAATTGAGACGTCAAACTATTGATTTTCTCATTTTTTTGGCTCGCGCTGATAATAATGTCAAGCTCCGATAGTGCAGATAACCTTCCATGGCGCCTTCCACATTAGAACTGGCAGTGTTTCCCATTGCACATGCACCTCATCAATTTTAATTTTTACCTCTCTTGCCAATCATGAATACATGTAGCCAATTAAGTTTCCCTTTAGCCACAGAAAATTACCCATAATAGCTTCCACATGCCCACAGGTCAGAGGCATCAATGGCTTCTTCTAAGCCCTAGTGAGAGCATCTCCACTCGCCCCCAATAGCCCCCTAAGCAGGCTATGGGGGCACTGACACACAAAAATCTGTCTAGTCCACCCTCCCAAAATTGAAATGGTGTTGGCGCGGCCAAACTAATCGTCCGACACCCCCAAGCCCAACCCAACCAAAGGGGGGACTATCAGGGGCACCGAATGAGCTTGAAAAAGCTGGTGGGCCATCCTTGTCAGCGGGACACCAAAGTTTTTCCTCCAATAGCCAAACTTCCCTCCTTTTTCCCTCCACATCTCCATTTCCCCCTCCTCGCCGCCCACTTCCACCAGTTCCCCCTGCCCCTCCCCACTGGACGAGATCCAACTCGTGCCACCGCCACCATGTCGTCAAAGAAGTACCAGGCTCCCCATGCGTCGGCCTCCAGGAAGAAGGGGAAGGCTGACAAGGAGAAGTCAGAGGGGATGTCGAACACGGAGTGGGATTTTGACATCCAGCACCGGCAGGTGGAGAACGTAAGTCGCTGGATGAGGGAGAAGAACTCGAGGCTGTGTAGGGCAGCGGATGCTTAGCAGCAGAAGCGCAGGTAGCAGTGGTGCGTGTAGTAGCGGTGCAGGCAGCGGTGGTGCAGAGGGTCGCGTCCATGGTGGGATGACGGCACCGACTTACAATGCTGGCCTGCACATCCCCGGGAGCCAAAGCAACGTCTCTTCTTCGTCACCATCCAACGCATCGATGTCCGCCCAGGCGATTCTCCACGAAAACCAAGGGAACACGACATTGCATCTCTCGTGTTTCACGCCAGGATGCAGTGACTTTGACCTGCTCGGGGGTTTCGACACCAACTCCTTTAACACAGACTGTTCTCTGTCCCACCGTTGACATTCCTTCAATGATAGCATGCCCCTACCGCACGCTGGCTTTAACCATTTTGCCACATGAAGTAGCAGCCAGAGCGCCCCGACCTATTCCATGGAATAAACAACAACAACTCCATTATGGCCGACATCATCAACATCGGTGCCACCCATGCATTCACACAAGAAGAAGCCAATTCCTAAGCTGACAAAGATGATGAAGGCGACGAGCATTGGGAAGATGTCATCAGATTGATGACAAGTACGCCATGAGGGGGTCCTCGAGGTGTGCGGAAGAGAAGGGTGTGAGACGTACGGTGTTCCGGGACGGTGAGCACACACGTTTACCCAGGTTTGAATCCGCCGGCTTTGGACAGATCGTACTCCTGCTAGCAATCCAGTAATACAGTAGAGCCGGAATATGGGTTACAAGGGTTTCGCCTATGCGAGTTGAGATTGTAGACTATTCTGGGGTGCCCTAAAGGCTTGTCCTAGGACGGCTTATATAGATATCCGGCCTAGGGTTTACAGGTGAGATCTATCCGGCTATGACTAAGAGTCGGTTACAGAGTACATTTTGAACTACAAGTAACACTATAGGCCTATGTCGGTAAGTCTTTTGAGCCTTCCCGTAGCTAGACTGGACTCCGTCTCTTCTCCCTGACTGGGCCGCCCATGAAGCAAAGCTCTAACCCGAAGTGGGCCACCCTAGTCAGTGAGGCACCGTGAGGATACCCGGAAAGTATATCCCCAACAGCAGCCCCCAGAAGCCTCCAAAATCCAGAGTCGGATTTCATCTTCGTCTAGCTTGATCTATCTTCGGCTTGCAGAATCTTGAAGGGTTCCTGAAACTTCAAAAGAAAGGATAGGATCCGAGTCTCAAAATGAGTCAGACCTATGAGTACATTATTTGAGTTTCCAGCTTGAAATTCGAACTTAAGCCAGAACTTGGTCTCTGATGTAACCTAACATCAGTCAAGGTCAAGTCACGTCACCGATGCATACATTCCTCGGCCACGACTGCCAGGGTCCTCCTTTTGCGGAACCGAGGTGTCGTTTTAGTGCATGCACGGAGATCGAGGCGGCGTAATCCTCACAAGGAGGTTACCCATCTCCTTCCATGACGCACGGTACGGTTACTATTGATCTTTGCACGAATCTCAGCGCAGGTGAGGGATATAAGGGGTCTAGATCTCTTCCTTCTTCCTTACCAGCGCCAGTGCCATCTCCTTCCCCTCGACACTTCCTGAGAAAGCTTCTCCTCCTCCCCCAAAACTCACAGCACCGCCCAACCTAGGTCACCGCCGCCCGCAAAATGGCTGATGCTTCCTCCTCCGACATGGTGGCAACAACGGCGACAGCCTCCGCAACAACGGAGAAGGAAAATTTCTACAGGATTTGGATCCCCTGTGCCCTCGATGACGCCATGCTCCACGTCGTCGAGAAGGAAGGTCTCCTTCGCGCCGGCGACTGGCGGAGATCCTTAGGTCAAACCATCCCTGTCGTCGGATTGATGACAAGTACGCCATCAGGGGGTCCTCGAGGCGTGTGGAAGAGAGGGGTGTGAGATGTATGATGTTCCAGGACGGTGAGCACACAAGTTTACCCAGGTTCGAATCCACCGGCTTTGGACGGATCCTACTCCTACTAGCAATCCAAAGAAGATGGCGAGCTTAATATGGGTTACAAGGGTTTCACTTTGTCTTGAGTTGAGATTGTAGACTATTGTGAGGGTTATCAGGTGGTGCCCTAAAGGCTCTCCCTAGGATGGCTTATATAGATATCCGGCCTAGGGTTTACAGGAGAGACCTATCCGGCTACGACTAAGAGTCGGTTACATAGTACATCTTGAACTACAAGTAACACTATGGGCCTATGTCGGTAAGTCATCTGGGCCTTCCCGTAGCTGGACTGGACTCTGTCTCTTCTCCCTGACTAGGCTGCCCGTGAAGCAATGCTCTAACCTGAAGTAGGCCACCCTGGTCAGTGAGGTACAATGAGGATACCCAGAAAGTATATCCCCAATAGCAGCCCCCGGAAGCCTCCAAGATCTAGAGTCGGATTTCATCATCGTCTAGCTTGATCTTCAGCTTGCAAAATCTTGAAGGGTTCCTGAAACTTAAAAAGAAAGGATAGGATCCGTGTCTCAAATGAGTCAGACCTATGAATACGTTATTCTGGTTTCGAGCTCGAGAATCAAACTAAGCCAGAACTTGGTCTCTGACGCAATCTGACACTAGTCATGGTCAAGTCACGTCACTGACAGACATTCCGTCAGCACGACCGTTGGTAGGTCCACCTTTTGCAGAACCGAGGCGTTGTTTTAATGTGTGCACGGAGATCGAGGAGGCGTAATCATCGCGTGGGGGTTACCCAGCTCCTTCTGCGACGCGTGTCACGGTTACTATACACATTTGCACGAATCCTGGCACAGATGAAGGATATAAGTGGTTAGGATTCTCCTCTCCATCTTCTTCACCAGCACTTGCATCGTTTCCTTCCTCCCAATGCCTCCCACGAACATAGGGCTCCTCTGCCCCCTAGAATCCTCCAACGCCGCCCATCCTAGGTCACTGGCCCACGAGAAAATGACTTCAGCATCATCTTCTGACGCGACAGCGACGGCTTCAGCAATAGAGAAGGAGATAAATTGCGGGGTCTGGATCCCATGCGTCCTTGACGATGCCAAGATCCACGTCGTGGAGGATGAAGGGCTCCTCCGTGCCAGCGACTGGTGGAGCGACTTCAGCGAAACCGTCCCCAATCCTCGCGCCAGTGAGCAGGTACACTTCGGCACTCACCTCGACAGAGGTTTAAATTTCCCTTCCTCAGACTTATTTTCTGAGGTTATAGATCACTACGGAGTTCAACTCCATCATCTTCCCCTGGACTCTCTCTTAGAGATGAGTGCATATGCTTCTTTGTGCGAGGGGTACCTCGGCATTAGGCCGAGTCTCACTCTTTTCTGGTTTTATTTTCATGTTCGGAGAAATTCTATCACCGCCGGTAATCCATATATTACCGGAACTATTAGCTTTTCCGTTAGGACAGAGCGCGTCTATCCTCGGATTAGGGCCAGTGAGTCTATCAAACAGTGGTTGTCCACTTTCTATTATCACAAGGATATTCCTGCTCCCGGCAAAGCTACTGCTTTGCTGGCTTTTGTCGATGGTGCCGCCATGCCCCAAGAGTCCTGGGACGCAGATGCGCCGGCTCTTAGTGACGATCTTCTTCTTTCCAAGAGGTGGATCGAATATTTGATGAAGCACAAGGGCCTTAATGGGTTCGACCTAGTTCACTGCTGAGTGGCATGATGGATCCAGCCTCTTCAACATCATGGAGATCGGCTAATGCATTCCATTACGGCGTCCAAGAAAGATTCCCTTTGGGTCTACTCCAAGCCTTACACGGATAAAGAATATGCGTCTCAAATCAAGTGGCTGATAAGGGAGCGGATTGAGAGGAAACTTCCGGAGCTGTCTTTGTACATGCATATGGCTGAAGATCCTTTGGTGCCGGTAAGTTTCCAACATTAACTCGAATTATGTGTTCATCTTTATATTGTTTTGCAATACTGGGATATCTCTTCTTTTTCATCTTGCTGACCTCCTCGAGTCAGAGCTTGCTCCTATCAAGGGATATCCTCCTGAGTTGTCTCAGGACGATGGAGAGTTGGTTCCACTGCCGGACATAATTCCTCGGAAGTGTAAGGCTCCAACAGTTGCTATTGGCATAAAGGAGGTGCCTGTTGTTAAGAGGTAATCTTTCCTCACAAGGTCTTTGTACTTAATGTATTATTCTTTCCGAGGTGTAATCTTCTATATTCTATTACATCCTTAGAGCTAGACAGCTCACCAAGGGCAAGGGGAAAGGAGGCTCGTCGAAGCCCCTACACCAGTCAAAGCTGAATTTGACTTCTCCTACCGCAGCACCTCCGACTCCTGCCCCTTAGCCTCCTGCGGCACCGGAGATTACTCCATCTCCGACCGTCGCAGAAGATCCGGCTCAACAAGCAGAGCCAGTGATCCTCGGATCGCAAACTAATGTCACCTTGGGTGCCTCAGGTTTTGATAAGGGTGAACCCTCTTCGGGTAATGATCCCTCAGCAGAGGTCTTCGCTGAAAACCTCCTCAACAATCTGGGTCTTGCCAAGCTTGGCATTACTCAAAAGTCTGTGGACAAGATCCAACGGCTAGCCCAGCAATGCTTGGAAAGTCGGAATATTACTGGCGAAGAAGAAGCATAATAAGCAGAGGACGTCAAGTACTCCGAACTTCTTGAACAAGTCCGTCTTCATGACGAGAGGTTGAGAACTGGCGAGCTTCTGCCACCACGAGTGATCCCGCTCACTCTCGCCGAGAAGGTTACCACAGAAGTGAACATGAGTTTGAGCAAACTCACTCATGAACAACATGTAACTCAGAATTCCAACTTACTTTTTTACTTTACTTTATATCATATCCTCTAGCCTCTAAGCATGAAGTTGGATAGACAATCCAGATTTATGCTTCCTTAGGATGCCAAAGAATGAATTAGTGTAACCCCCAAGGCTCGTGCTGATATTAGTAAAAATAGTAGCCCGAGCCTTTAGTAGACTTCTGACTTTGGGTATTCTGACTTACATAAAGTTAATTCATATAACCAGGAATTGTTGAAGAATATCTGCAACAAGCGAAGAGAGATCAGAGCTCTCCGGCTTGAAAATGCTCAATTGAAAGTGTCAAGGGATGAGGCTGAAGGTAAACATTCCAGTACTCAAACCTTGCCTTTTATTTCATAGTCAAATTTTTATTCAACTGTTGTACTTTTTTGACTACAGCACTAGTAAAGCAATCATGTGCTATGATTGAAGAAGCCGAAAATTTGAAAATCCTGGCAGTGGAGAACACCGATTTACGTCAGGAGCTAGACAAACTGAAAGCGGGTCATGAACGGAGCATTGCTCAGATTCTTGAATCCTCTTCCATGGCCACCGACAAACGTGATCGAAGGATCGCTGCCTAGGATCAGAGAATCTGGGATATCAACGATGAACTGCTCAGAGAGAAGGACATTACAGAGGCACTTCGGGCTGAACTCCAGAGTCTTTGTGAAGAGAAGACCAAAGTTGACAATATCATCTTTGGTATGTTTCCCCCTTTCTGACTAAAGTCTGCCTTTTCCGACATATGAAATTCCGATATATTTGCTAACCTTTTGCATTATATGCGCAGGTCCTCTGAATTTACTGGATTCAGCCTCCATCGAGTCTCGCACTAGCCGGCTTACCCAAGTCGGTGATTTACTTCATGATTTCCCCCAATCCCTTGAGGATATTGGCGAAGTTCTCAAGGTTCCGGACATGCATAGAATGTCCGGCTTTGAAGTACGAGACAAGGCCAAGGAGAACATGTCCTACACGCGGACCGTAGCGCAGAACGCTCTCACCATGGTTTTGAGCCACCATGGAAGCATGGAAATCTGGCAAGTGACCAGATGGTATTCTACTGTGGATGAAGACGGACAGGAGCAGGACATCAATGCAATCATGAACTCCTGTGCCAGATTTGGGTGCCACGTAGCTGACTTGACCAGCTAAGACACTCCTTTCTTCACTCGCGTAGAGACGCTGCCTCCGCCTGCCGAAGAAACTGATGAAGTTTCCAATGACGAACAAACCATTTCGGATTTGAATGTCTCAGACAGATATCAAGGAGAGGCTGATGTCTCCAGTGAGCCGGCAGCTCCTACCTCTCCCCGTGCATAGTAGAGCATCAGAAAAAACAATGTGTTATTCTAAAAACAATTCGGGTTGTAAATAAGTAGTATAATACTTTTTGCTAGTGCTAAGTTTTACTATATCTATTTAGCACTTTTGGCTTTTATATTTTCGTGCCTGAAATGTTTACATAAGAACTTATGTTTTTTGTCCGTACTTATCGTTTATCTGGCTTTTGGCCTCGTCCCTTTCGTGAGTTGGCCAACCTTTAGCACGGAAACTTTGCCGGGCAACAGAGATCAATTGCTAAACCAGTTTAAACTTGGAAACAAAGCCGGCTTCCAGTACCAACAATTCACTACTCGGAAAATGCCCGCATCTGGCAATCAGATAAATAACCAAAGTATAGACTAGAAAACTTAGAGTTATACCCGAAGGTAGCATTTTTAGAATCGGAAATCTAAACCAGAACAAACACGAGCATTAAGTAATTTCAAGTATTTTGGGATTTTCGACTGTGACATGATCATTCGGAAATAAGATGGTAAAAAACTTCTCAGAAAAAATTTGAGGCACCAATACTTTATTTCTCATTGAGCATGTACACATATATGATTACAAAGAAAGATAAACTAAGAATAAAAGGGACATAGTTGAGCAATATTCCATGGTCTGTCTAATTCTTCTGGGTCTGTATTGCCTCCAGCTCTCTTTCCTTTCTTAGTAATAGGTCTCTCTTTGACTAGCTGCATATCAGTTAGATAGTAAGAACCATTGTGCAATACTCAGCTAACTAAAAAGGGCCATTCCCATATTGGGGAAAGTTTGTGCTTTCTTTTCTGCACAAGCCGGAGAACCAAATCCCCTTATTGAAAGACCGGTTTCTGACTCCTTGGCTATTATACTTGCGTAACTTCTGCTGATAGGCTATTGATCTCATCTCAGCAACAACGCGAACTTCTTCAACTAAGTCGAGATCATTTTATCAAGAAATATCGGCATCCTCTTCAATATACGCGGCAACTCTAGGAGAAACGTGAATCAAATCACTAGGAAGAACTACTTCTGTGCCATAGACCAAGAAGAAAGGTGTGTATCCGGTTGACCTGTTCGGAGTTATTCGCAAGCTCCATATTACAGAAGTTAATTCCTCTGCCCAAGCCCCCGCAGCACGTCATAGTGGTGCTTCGAGACTTGGTTTTAGGCCTTGTTGGATTAAACCATTTGCTCTTTCGACTTGTCCATTAGCCTGTGGATGTGCGACTAACACAATTTCAAGCCGGATATTTTGTTCATTGCAGAATTCGGCAAGCTCTCCCATAGAAAAGTTACTCCCATTGTCCATGATAATGCTATGCGGATAATCGTATTGGATTATGACATCCTCGACAAATCTTCTGGCTACTGCTCCATCACAACTAGTGACGGGTTTAGCCTCAATCCATTTTGTGAATTTATCCACCATCACTAAGAGATGAGTAAATCCACTTGGAGCCCGTTTAAACGGTCCTACCATATCAAGCCCCAGACCGTGAAAGGCCATGTTATAGGTATTGTTCGCAGCTGACCAGCCAGAACATGAGCTTACTTGGCGTACTTTTGGCAGCCTTTGCATGTCTTGACCAGCCATTCGGCATCTGCCTTGGCTGTAAGCCAGAAAAACCTGTGTCGAAAAGCTTTTGCCACTAGAGATTTGGTTGCAGCATGGTGACCACCGTCGCCTTCATGGATTTCTCGTACAATTTCCACTCCTTCTTCCGGAGATACACAGCGCTGAAAACCCCCAGACACGCTACGCTTACAGAGCTCACCACTAATTATAGTATATGATTTTGCTCGTCGGACGATCTGTCGGCTCAGCACTTCGTCTTCGGGTAATTTGCCATCTACCAAGTAATCAAGGTAGGGTTGAGTCCAGCTGGGAATTACAGCCAGAACTGCTACTAAAGGTGAGTCGGATTTGGTCAGATATTCCTCGTCTACTCCTTTTATATAGGGAACTTTGAGGTGCTCTTAAAAAGCGCCATCCGGAACCTTTTTCCGCACAGAGCCTATACGAGATAGTGCATCTGCTTCCTCATTTTCTGTTCGAGGGATGTGTTGAACTTCAAACACTTCAAATGATTTAGATAGTTCTTCCACGATAGCTCTATATGTTGCCATGTGCTTATTCGCATTACAGATATCCGACACTTGTTGGGCAACAAGATTCGAATCTCTGTAACACATCAGACGTCGGATGCTGATATCCTTAGCAAACCGTATTCCATACAGTAGCGCTTCATACTCGGCAATGTTATTCATCGCCGTGAAGTGGATCTGCAACACATAGAAAATTTTATCTCCTTGGGGTGATTTGAGTACCACGCTAGCCCCCGAGCGCTTTAGACCCGTCAAAGTGTAAGGTACAGTATTCCAACTCTGGGAGGGTCATATTTTCCGTTGTCTCTGTCCAATCAGTGACAAAGTCAATGAGGATTTGGGATTTGATTGTTGTACAAGGTTTGTACTCAATGTCGAAAGTTGAAAGCTCTATGACCTATTTTGCGACGCGTCCTATAGCATTGTTGTTGTTGATTATATCTCTCATGGGAGCTATGCTCACCACGATAATTGGATGTTCCTGAAAATAATGCCGTAACTTACGATATGCGAAAAACACGCCATAAGCCAGCTTTTGATAGTGCGGATACCGCTGCTTTGACTCAGTTAGGACCTCACTGAGGTAATAAGTCAGATGCTGCACCAGGTGTTCCTGATTTTCCTCTGGTCTCTCCACCACCATGACGACACGGACGAGTCCGTTTGTCGCAGCAAGATAGAGCAACATCGGTTCCCATGGTTCTAGTGCTGCAAGGATTGGAGCATATGAGAGTACTGCTTTCAGGTCTTATAGTGCATCTTCAGCTTCGTCAGTCCAAACAAACTTTTTGGTCTTTTTCAGGAGCTTGTATAGTGGTGTGGCTCTTTCTCCGAGCCAACTTACAAACCGACTGACCGCAACAATGCAACCAGTTAGTCTTTGAATGTCCTTCAGGCAAGTTGGCCTAGAAATATTGAGTATAGCCTTAATCTTGTCTCGGTTTACCTCTATGCCTCTTTCAGACACGATAAAACCTAACAATTTTCCGGCCGGTATCCTAAAGAAGCACTTCTTCGGGTTAAGCATTATGTTGTATTTTCGTAGATTGGCAAATGTTTCCTCCAAGTCTGAAACTAGAGTTTCCTTCTTTTTGGACATCACCGCAATGTCGTCCACATATGCATGTACATTGCATCCGATTTGGTCGTGGAGGCAACACTGCATAGTGCGCTGGGGGTTATGAATGAAGTTTTGATTTTGTCTGATTCCGAAGGGGGTTATGAATGAAGTTTTGATTTTGTCTGATTCCTTCATCTGGATTTGGTGATAACCGGAATATGCGTCGAGAAAACATAGGAGTTCCGAGCCTGCCGTAGAATCGATAACTTGATCAATTCTAGGCAGAGCAAATGGATCTTTGGGACAAGCCTTGTTCAAGGCAGTATAATCAACACACATCCTTAAATCAGTGGTGTCCTTTTTAGGGACCATTATAGGATTGGCCGACCACTCAGTGTGGATGAACTCTTCTATGAATCCGGCTAACTCGAGCCAGGCTAGTTCCTTAGCTATTGCCTTACGATTTTCATCACCGAAACATCGTAGGGACTGTTTGACGGGTTTAGTGTTCGGGTGTACATTTAGAGTGTGCTCGGCAAGTTCCCTAGGTACTCTGATCATGTCAGATGGCTGCCATGCGAATATATCTTGATTTGCTTGGAGGAATTGGACGAACGCGCTTTCCTATGTGCTATCTAGGCCTACACCTATCTAGGTCACCTTGGAGGGGTCATCATCCTTCAACGGCGTCTTCTTCGTCTCTTCCGATGCCTTGAACTCCTGATTCGGCTTTGTCACCTCCTTCTTCGTTGTGGGCATCTCAGACGGGTCAATGGTCTTCTTGATCTCCTGGTACTCCTGGGCATGTAGCACGGCTTCAGCAAAGGCGGCATTTCCGTACTCGCACTCTCGCGCCTTCTTCGGGTCTCCCCTGATGGTGATCATGCCTTTGGGACCTAGAATTTTCATCATATTGTAAATGTAACATGGACAAGCCATAAAAGCCAAGTAAGCCGGACGTCCGAATATAGCGTGGTACGTGCTCTTGAACAGGACCACTTCAAAGGAAAACTGCCTCTGTCTGGTAGTTCTTTGGAGTTCCAAAGGTAACATCCAAAGTGATCTCTCCCAGGGAATTTGCTTATCTTCCTGGGACAACTCCGTGAAAGATCACAGAGCTATGATTCAGCTGGGTCTCCGAGATTCGCATCCGGCGTAGCATTTCGACATACAGGATGTTAATGATGCTGCCGCCGTCCATGAGAGTCTTGGAGAAACCATAGCCATCAATGAGTGGGTTGACGACTAAGGCGTATTTTCCATGCCTATGCAACTTAGGCGGATGATCAGCACGGTCAAAGCTGATTGCCACTTCCGACCAGTCCAGGAATTGTGGGACAGCTGGAATAGTTGCGTTGAGCTCATGTAGAACTGCTTTCTTGACATTAGCTGGTTGAGATCCAAGGAAGGTGACGTAAGTGTATTTCTTAGTTGGGAAGTTTTTCTTTCCCTCCGGCTTGGGATTTGAAGGATCGGCTTCCTCCATGTCGGAATCTTCCTTGGTCTCTTTATCTTTCTCGGGATTCTTCTTTCCCTTCTTCTGCTTAGCCTTGTAGCCAACGATATCGTCTTTCTTGATGTCATCATTGAAATGACACTCGGCGTTTGTGTGAGACGAGACCCCACTGGCATCTAAGTGATGCACACATGGGTTGTTGGCAATGTCTGTCCAGGAGTAGGTTTTGCCGGCTTGCTGGTCTCCTCTACCCTGGACCGTTGATGTCCCACGTCCTCCTCATCCTCCAGACCCGAAAGTAGTAGTGACCACTCCCGTTTCCGTGTTGGGGTTTTCTTTTGAGGTGTTCTTGCGCTTCTGAACTTGCTTCTTTGGTTGTTTTGCCGACTGTGGCACAACTAGGGCGTTCAGTAATCCCTCTATGTTGTCGTCAGCATCTGCATCTCGTTGTTTCTATCATCTCTCCTAGATCGGTGACTTTGTCACACTTCAAGCGATGACGCAGTAAACCAATTGGGAGTCCTACAATGAAAGCTTCAATAGTAGTTTGGTCATTTACTCCTTCGCAGTAGTTCTTAGTATTGATCCATCATCCGAGGTAATCTCGGCAAGTTTCTCCGGCTTTCGGGGTGCACCGCTGTAGGTCTCCTACCGTACAGGGCCTCCGATATGTGCCTTCGAAATTCCGAAAGAACGCACTTTGCATGTCATATCAGTTGTGGATGGTGTTCTCCAGAAGTTCGTTTAGCCATGATCATGGCGTCTTCCGCAACATAAGTGGGAGATATCGGGTTGCGACCAAGCTGTTTCCGCCTTTAGCGATGCAGTAAGCCTAGAAAAAATCCTGGAGCCAAGTATCTGGCCGAGCTACACCATCATAGGCTTGGATGTGTCTTGAGATAGCAAATCCTTTTAGGAAGTGTGTTTGTCGAATCCGTGGTCCGAAGCATTTTGGGCCTGATGGGGGAATACCAATCGGGGTATGCCTATGAAGTGGAGTCGCCAGTTAGATAGAGCCGACTGAAACCTAACCTAGACGGATCGACTCGTCGAATACGGCGACTAGCACATACTGGCGCAAACGACTCGTCGTCTGGAGGCCCAAGATAGTGACTCCAATAAAAAGCCCATTAACACTTGTAAACCCTAACTGGCTGCATATATAAAGCCACTAGGGGCACCCCACGAGGGACATCATATTATCTCTCTCCCACATCATATTAGATCTAGTCTCTCCCACCACCTTCGGCGACTCCATGTAAACCAATCTATGATCATATACTGGATTGACAGTAGGACGTAGCGATCCTCCATCGAGGGGACGTGAACTTGGTACATCGTGTGCCAATCTCGCACCCGGATTCTCCTACGTCGTCTTGCCCTTTCCTCTACGTAAGCTACCCTGTAGCATCTGCCTGTAGCATCTGTCGTGGTCAATACCACGACAGTCGCCCACCGTGGGGCAAGCGACGCTTGGATTCGATAATCCGGGCGGGATCCTCCGTCATCTTCGATAACCTCCAGATCGCATCTAGCGCAGCTCAATAATGGTCAAGATCGGGTCTTCTACTGATTTGGCATGACCAAGTTAATTGCTTCGTTATATATTTGACACGGTCAGGTCAGCGGTCATCAAGCCGGATCCAAGTTGCAAGGACAAGAGCAAGCGACCAAAAGCTGAAATTCTCAAGGAAAATATGCCATAGCATGTCATCGCACGTCACCAGGTCGTCTTTTCTCTCCTTTATTGATCACAAAGTCAGTTTAATATTATTCTATCTAGATATAATCCGTACATGTACGTAAGATTTATTTGATATAGCATGTCCTGTTTCTAACAATGGAATCGTGAGACAAGATCGGCTTTTAAAAGCAGAGCAGCTATGCGACTTCTACATCACACATCTCTGCAGATCGACGATTTCGACTTGGCGGATCTATGCGCTTGGGCTCAGCGACCTTGGTGGCACAGTCCGGCTACACAACAATCTTGGCTGGTGCACACACAACTGCACTTACTACTGCGCCGACCTCATCGTGACCACTTCGTCGGCGCAACGGCTCGATCGACTCCACCACGACGACTCCATCCCTCTGCGGTCCATGACGACTCCAGCACTGCGTCTCCGCTGATAAAGCAACTTCTCTCTACTCAAGTTTGTCTTTAATTATTTAATATATTTATTAATCAATTTGTTTACCAAACAATTGTGGATGCATGAACAAGGAAGAGCCAGACTCACCACCGTGACTTTGTCTGAGTCGCCTCCATCCGCGTTAACTCTCCCGGCTAAAACGCCGCATTCCTACGCCACACGACTCCATCCAACCAACGACCCGACCGTGCTCGTTGCCGTGCCTCCATCTGCTGCGACGATTTCACCGCGCCCACTCCTTCCGGCTACACGCCATACTCAGGGACTCGCGACTCGCCGCCCTCGCAGACTCTCCATGCCCGGGGACTCGTCCATCGCCGACACCATTCTACAGACTCAACGACGTACAACACGTCCGCCGTGTCGACTTCGCCTCAGTGCGACCTACGTCCGCCGTGTCAATCCCGTGTCCGCTGCGTCGACTTCGCCCCAGCGCGACCTACGTCCGCCGCGTCGACCCCGTGTCCACCATGTCGACTTCGCCCTAGCGCGACCTACGTCTGACGCGTCGACCCTGTGTCCGCCGTGCTGACTTCGCCCTAGCGCGACCTACGTCCGCGGCGTCAACCCCATGTCCGCCGCATCAACTTCGCCCCAGCGCGACCTACGTCCGCCGCGTCGATCCCGTGTTCGCCGCGTCGACTTCGCCCCAGCGCGACCTACGTCCGCCGTGTCGACCCTGTGTCCGCCGCGTCGACTTCGCCCCAGCGCGAGCTATGTCCGCCGCGTCGACCCCGTGTCCCCCGCGTCGACTTTGCCCCAGCGCGACCTACGTCCTCCGCGTCGACTTCGCCCCAGCGGGACCTACGTCCGCCGCGTCGACCCCGTGTCCGCCGCGTCGACTTCGCCCCAACGCGACCTACCTCCACCGCGTCGACCTCGTGTCCGCCGTGTCGACTTCGCCCCAGCGCGACCTACGTCCGCCGCGTCGACCCCATGTCCGTCGCGTCGACTTTGGCCCAGCGCGACCTATGTCCGCCGCGTCAACCCCGTGTCCGCCCCGTCGACTTCGCCCCAGCGCGACCTATGTCCGCCGCGTCGACCCCGTGTCCACCGCATCGACTTTGCCCTAGCGCGACCTATGTCCGTCATGTCGACCCCGTGTTCGCCGCATCGACTCCGCCAAAGCGCGCCTATACTTCCGCTATGTGGAATGCGTACGCCATGCCTGCTAAGGGCCCTTCTTCGCACGAGTCGCCAGAGAGGGTCGCATGCCACGCCGCATGGACTCACCACTGGGCGTCTCTTCCCTCCGAGAAAAATCAATTCTTCTTTGTCAACCTTTGAAAGAGCGACTCACAATGGTCAAGTAGTGCGGACGAGGACTCGCAAACCGAGCTTCAGATCATCCACGAAAAACGCTAACCGAGAGCCATCATTGAAGTCGCCTTGCTCGACTGGCCTTCCGGGCCAAGACAAATGGAAGTGCTACACAAACAGCACCATGTCCTCCTCAACCTTAGAGAGTGCGACTCGTACGGCCAAGTACTACGGACAAGGACTCGCAAACTGAGCCTCAGATCGTCCAGGAAGAACGCTAAGACGAGAGCCATCTTTGGAGTCGCCATGCGACTGGCCCCCCGGGCCAAGATGAGAGACTCGCTAATAAAAAGAGCGCAATCAACGTCATCGCGGACTCGCAATCATCGCGGACTCGCCACACTCGGGAACTATCCCCTCGCGGACTCGCAATCATTGCGGATTCGCCACACTCAGGGACTCTCCCCTCGTGGACTTGCAATCATTGCGGACTCGCTTACCACGAACTCTCCCCACGCGGACTCACCATGCTCGGCAACAACCACTACTATTTTCAGAATATGCATATCTAAAGAGCCTCAAGTCGCCTCTACAAGACAACTCGAGCCTCAGAAACTACTCCTAGGCATACTGCGTGTGCACGTGGTTCCACGACCGCGGGTTGCTACGCTCGGGGACTCGCCACCGTGGACTCGCCCTCGCGTACTCAACACGCTCAGGGACTCGCCACCACGGATTCACCCTCGCGTACTCAACACGCTCGGGGACACGCCCCTCGCGTATTCCTCTGCACCAACTTGGCGACTTCACCATCAATGATTTTGTGGCCTCCATGTCCTCTACGACAGCAAGCTGACATGGCGCCGACCAAACTTATCCAAGGGGCAACTCCGTCCAATGACGACTCGCCTTGGTGATTGGGCTACTTCATGAGCTATTTCTCTATTTCAGGAGCTCGCCAACGACTCACCATCGACTCCACCCTGGAATCACCTCCGCTGATTCGGCGGCTTGAAGTCATCGTCGAGTCCCTGACGCGCTCGGGGACTACTGATGGGGAATATCAATCGGGGTATGCCCATGAAGCGGAGTCGCTAGTTGGAGCGAGCCAACTGAAGCCTCACCCTAGACGGATCGACTCGCCGAATACGGCGACTATCGCAAACAACTCGCCGTCTGGAGGCCCAAGATAGTGACTCCAATAAAAAGCCCATTAGCACTTGTAAACCCTAACTGGCTGCATATATAAAGCCACTAGGAGCACCCCCACGGGGGACATCATATTATCTCTCTCCCACGTCATATTAAATCTAGTCTCTCCTACCGCCTCTGGCGACTCCATATAAACCAATCTATGATTATATACTGGATTGACAGCAGGACGTAGCGATCCTCCATCGAGGGGACATGAACCTGGGTACATCGTGTGCCAATCTCGCTCCCGGATTCTCCTACGTCGTCTTGCCCTTTCCTCTACGTAAGCTACCCTGTAGCATCTGCCATGGTCAATACCACGATAGGGCCCACATATATATCATTGTTTTCATAGCACTGCACCTCTATATTGGAGTTAATCCGGTGTCTCGCGTCACTTGGTGACAGGGAATGCCGTCTCGGTTGTTTGCTATAGTTGTGGTGCCTTGGAGCCGAACTTCGGCTTCTACCACCACCTCCTCCGCCACGACGCCCTCCTTGGCCTCCTTGAGAGCCGTTGTGATGGCTACTTTGTAGAGAGGGTGGAGCAGCTGGATTATTTCCGGCTGATCGCTGGCCTCTGTCCGTAGCATCATTATTCCAGTTCCGGGGAGGGTCTTCATTGCGACGAGCCCCTTGCCGGCTTGACTCGGCACGGTGTCCTCTGTTCCTTCGTCCATCACTCCCACCACGGTGGGGCTCAGCCGGACGGCTTGTATGTCTAGGAGGTGGCATTCTTTGATGGTCCTCCTTCCGGCGTTTCTCTTTGTCTTCTTACCTGCGATCGTTCGACTTTTGCCGGGGAGGATTTCTCGGATACAGTGCAACAATTGCCTCTTGCTCGGTGGCCGGAGCAACATTGCGCCAGTCACGTGCGGTTCTGTGGTGCTTCCCTGAAGATCCGGTTCTTGAGTGGTTGTCTTCCTGACGTCGAAACGGTGATGCTGTTCCGGAACCCGTTGTGGTCTTTTGTCGTTCCAGGCCGGATCCGTGTGACATTGGTTTGATTGATAGACCGGTTTTTCGCTTCTGGATTTCGCGACCTTCTGCTGTTCCAGACCCTTGGTGAGTACCTTAATGCCCAATCGAACCTCCTATGGGCCTGGATTATTTGCTAGGATATCTCGAGCTACGACAGTGTTTTGTACTGGTGTTGGGTACACCAGATCTCCATTACCGTCGAGCCGAGGCATCCCTAGATCTCCCTCAAAGAGAACCTTGCTTACTTCCAGAAATTTGTCCGCCCGTACGTGGCCTTTCCGGTTCATCTGATGCTGCAGAGAGATGAGCTTCTCCGCAGTAGCCATGCGCTTCTTCTCTTCCTCGATGTTTTTGGCTTCATCCAGGAGTACTTGGCGACGCACTTCTAGGTCCTGGGCCCTTTCTTCCAATTCCGCTGCAGTGAGTTCTGTCGCAGTAGGGATAGGTCTGGTTAACACAACATCGATGAGTTTACGGGCACCTACAGTGACCACGTGTCCATCCACCGACTCTTCTTTGGGATCGTCTGGGATAAGTGCTCCATCCGAGTCTTCCTCATATTCCTCCGTAATCAGCTCCTCTGTCGCAAGTTCTTTTGTCGGGGTCTTGTTCTTCTTGTTCTTCTTCTTTGCCTTCTTGGCAGTGCCGGTAGCAAAGATGACTTTGGGTCCATTTCCAGGAGTCAAGCTTTGATCGGTACTTTCGGACATCTGGACCTCGGGATTATCTCTGAGCTCCATGTCATCCTACGATTTGGGAGAGTTTTCTCTGGATCCTTCATCCATGGCTTCTCCTTCTTCTGCAGATTTGGAGTTGAACTCCTCTTCATATTCCATGGAGAACTTCCGAAAATCTGCCGACATCATCGAGTAATCCGAGGATGCGGGTAAGTCGGTGTTTGTTCCGATCACCTCCAGCACCGAGTCTTCGTTGTCTCCAGCATCGGCAGAGCCGGATCCGAATCCAACATATCCGACAAAGTGTGACGTGTTGGCCCTGAGGTAGTTGCGGCTTTCCTCGTGGGCTTCCTCGAAAATCATGATGGTTTCGAGAACCTCATCCATGTTTGCGCCTTGCAGCATCATACGCCTCAACGTATGCCTCTGGAAAGGTTGGTCTATTCTGGTGTTGGCAGAGCCAGAACCAAGGTTAATGTTCTAGCCCTCCTGGATTTCAATCTCGGCGGGTAGATCGATCTGGGATTCGGCCTCGCTAGGGAGATCCACTCCAGATTTGACTTGAACCGCGAGATTTTCTTCAAGTTCGGCTTTCTCCACTATCTCTGCAATGGGTGCGGGCTAGGTGGGATTAAGGTTTTCTGAGATCCAGAACTCTACCACCTCCGCGGACAAAGGGGATCTAGAAATTTCTTCTACCTCTATCATCACCACTAGGGTGGGTGGGACAGGTTCAGCGAAACCGATGTAAACATCGATCTCGCCAAAGGACATGATGGTGTAAGTAGTCATGGCCTCCCTAGCCAGAATCCAGGTCTCGTCGATAACGATGAGAGGGACATTGCTGCCGTAGAGGATGCGACCGACGGTGATAGTCTCGCCGATTCCAATTCTTGCAGATTCCGCTCGGAACGTAGATCCGAAGCTCACTTGCCCCACGGTGGGCGCCAAGTGTCATCGTATTGATGACAAGTACGCCATGAGAGGGTCCTTGAGGTGTGTGGAAGAGAGGGTTGTGAGACGTACGGTGTGATGACCCACAAGTATAGGGGGTGTATCGCAGTATTTTCGAGGGAAGTGAAACCCAATTTATTGCTTCGACACAAGGGGAGCCAAAGAATAATTATAAGCCTTAACAACTGAGTTGTCAATTCAGCTACACCTGGAAACAATCTTGCTCACAGCAATTTATTAGTAGCAACAGTTTTGTAGTAGGAATAGTAAAGTAATAACAGTAGTAAAGTAAAGACAGAAGTAGCAATTGCAGTAAACAGTAGGATTGGAGTGCGGTAGGCATAGGGATGGATGGACGGGCGTTGCATGGACAAGACAATTCACATGGCAATCAGAACATAGGGCATTTGCAGATAAATAAGATAAAGCATCCAAGTACTAAATAATCATAGGCCTGTGTTCCATATATAGTCATACGTGCTCCTAATGAGAACTTGCACAACATCTTTTGTCCTGCCAGCCCATTTGCAGCAGGGCCTCAAGGGAACTATTAGCAATTAAGGTTCTCCTTTTAATAGAGCACCAGATCAAAGCATTAACACTCTATGAACACATGTGATCCTCACATCAAAACCATTCCCTCCGGTTATCCCGATTTCTGTCACTTCGGGGCCATTGGTTCCGGACAACAACGTGTGTATACAACTTGCAGGTAAGACCATAAACAATACTATCATAATGAATCAATAACATGTTCAGATCTGAAATCATGGCACTCGGGCCCTAGTGACAAGCATTAAGCATAACAAGTCGCAACAAAGTCAAAAAGCACTAATAGTAGATACTAGGCACCATGCCCTAATAATCTGATACCATTACATGAACGATCTCATCCAATACCTACCATCCCCATAGCCTACAATGGGGGATTACTCACTCATAGATGGGGGAAAGATGGATGGTCAATGGAGAAGCGATGGTGATGATGATGTCGATGATCTCCTCCAATTCCCCGTCCCTGTAGGGTGCCAGAACGGAGTTTCTGGTTCCGAATCGCGGAATCTAGTGCTGGCAGCGAAGCGGAACTCTTTCTAGAAAAACGTCGACCCCCCCTGAGTTTTTAGGTCAGAAGGCAACTTATAGGCGAAGAGGGAGACCGAGGGGGTGTCTGGGCGGCGGACCACCTGGCGCGGCCCCTAGCCGCCAGCGTCCGGTGGTGTGGCCTGGGCCCAGCCCCACTCTGTCTTGTATTCTGGCTCCATGAGTCTTCTGGCGAAATAGGATTTTTGGCGTATTTTCTGGGATTTTTCCTGATAGTTGATTTTCTGCACAAAAACTACACACCAAGGCAATTCTGCTGAAAACAGCGTCAGTCCGTGTTAGTTGCATCCAATTCACACAAGTTTAGAGGAAAAACAATAGCAAAAGTGTTCGGAAAAGTAGATACGTTTTGGACGTATCAACTCCCCCCAATCTTAGCTTATTGCTTGTCCTCAAGCAATTCAGTTGAAAACTGAGTGCGATAAAAGAAACTTTTACGAACACATTTGCTCCATATGATGTATATATTCTCAGCATGTGATCAACTAATAAGGAGTATGCAACTAATTTTACTTAATAGGCATTGCAAGCTATGAAGAGATTCCAACTCAAAAATAATAAGTAGCATGAAACATTAACATAAGCAACATTACAATGCTCATAACAAGGTATGATAGAGTGGTATCTCGCTTGCCTTTGATTGTGAATGCCAAGGCACCTCTGAAGTTCAGGTGAAGACTAGAAGTAAAGATATCAAATATACAAGCATCAAAGTCATAACACAAATAATCAAGTTTTGAGATAAGCACATTATACTAAGAATGACAACTATGCTCTCAAGAAGGTGCTCATAGAATAGGTGGTGACTCAACAAAGAAATGAAAAGGTTTTGAATAGTTTGAAAGGCTTCCAAATGCTGAAAGTATGGTACTTGTTAGCTTTGAGCTCGCATTGCCCCTATCATAAGCATCTTTAATATGGTTAAGGTGAAAGTGAGGTCCAATCTGAGTTATATGCTTGACAGACTATAAACTAGAAATCTCATGTCCCTTGAGTACGAGGGCCGCTCCTCATGCTACTCAACTTTAGTTACCGGTAAGTTTTTGTCATCGTAAATACGTGCGTATCATAGAGAACGGCCAATGGGGTACCCCTTGCCCGATGATACGGAAGAATCCCCATATCAAAATGACAAGGCAAGCAGACAACGAGTATCTCAGCAATCTTCTTATTTACCATGGGAAAATGGTGCTTTTTTCTCTTTTTCCTCTTTTCTCATATCTCTTTTTTCTTTTTCTCAATAGCTATCTCTTTTTTTATAATAAGAATGCTTCATAGATACTCATTATGGTTACGCTGCAGGTTTCCACCATGATTAGGCATGGATTAGACCGGCGGCCCAGGCGTTTCTCTAACACACATACATAACTCCATGGACTTACAAGCTCCCCTTTTATTTCACACCGACGACATACGCAAACAAAAGAGCATGATATCAACTGGGTATATATTTACAGGTGTTGAAAGCGTTCCTCGTGATAGCAGTTTCGCTAATCTGACCTATAATTTGCAAGAATATAACTTTCATGGATAGTCACAATGGTTCAGGTTTATTAAGTGCAAGAAATAAAGTGTGCCATCAAGTTCGTGAGAGCTTTACTAACTAACTTTCTCATAACAAGCAAACATTTTATTCGGAAGAAAACAAGGCATATTGAATATGCACGGAACAGCAAATGATGCTAATAGGTAGCTATGGTGGACACTTTTTGCAATATTTGGTTTTAGGGAGTTGGAAACACGAGTAAAACATACTCAGTGTAAGTGAAGGATAGCAATAGTAAGGGAGCGACAAACGAGAGACCAATAACTGTCATAATCATGCTTGCAACAAAACAGGACTAATCATGGCATGAAAGTGATTCAAGACCCTCAAGGCAAAATAATTCATCGAGGCTCAACTGATTATTTCAGTCATATGCATGCATGAGCATGTGCCAAGTTAATTCAAATGAAACATTCAGAGGAGGATACCACGGTGTCATACCAAATTATGAATAGAGTAATGCAAGCAAACATTCATATGACATGCTACAAACTATTAGCAAGCTGTAACTAATCATATGAAAGCAAGAACTACTAAGCATCCATAAATAACATACACCCTACACGAACAGGCTAAGCATGCCCACAATGATGAGTATATGTACAAAAATGAAAACAAATAGAGTTCGTTAATAGCCTCTTACCACACCTCAAGTTGTCATTAATCCTCATTATTGCCCTTCACTTGTGTGGATTGAATAATAATATGAAACCAAATCCCACTGAGAACTGCTGAACCCTGCAACAAACTCACAAAACCAAAGAAGAACAACAAATATTTTTGGTGTTTTCGATTTTTAGAAATAAGAACCAAAAAGGAAGAACAAGTAAAGCAAAATCTTTTTGAGTTTTTCGAATAGTTCAAACAAAGCAAAAAGGGAAAAGCAAACCAAGGCAAAAAGAAGAAGAAACAAACAAAGAGAAACAATAGAAATATTTTTGGTCGTTTTGTGGTTTAGAAAGCAAAAGCAAATAAAGAACAAAAACTAAAAAGAGAACGAAACATGAATATACAAAGTACCGACACAAAATGATATGGAGATGAGTGTGATGTCGGTGTACCTCCCCCCAAGCTTAGGCTTTTGGCCTAAGTGGGTATCAATCCAAATACGAGTAAGGGTTCCAAGCAGGCGGGTCATTGTAAGAATGATTGTAGTTAGGCCCTTGGGAAGAAGAAGAAGCCCGCCAATCATAGGTAGGTTGCTGATATGAAGATTCCCCCTCATTCGAGGGCTGGACCGAATCATCTGTGACCTCCCTTCTAGTATCCTGCTCCTGTTGGGAGAGCTCTCCCAAGTACGTATCAAACTCCTCCTCCGTGAGGGACCATACTACCCTGTTATCAAGGTTAAACAAAACAGGTGCAGGCAAAAGAACAACACGCTCGGACTTGCTCCTTCTCCAACCAGCTTTGAGAAAGGTTATTTCATAAGACAACTCACTCAAACTAGCCCAAGAAGAAACAAATTTATGTTGTATCATGGAATTAAGATCAAGCCTTTCTATGGGAAACTGCAGGTCTAGATGATGAGGCACTAAACCATGCAATGCTAGTAAATGAGAAGCAATGAGGCCTCCACAAATTCCACCTTTCTCGCGGTTAGCATCAAGATGGAAAGCTATCAAGGCACCCAAGTTATAAGTCCTATCTCGTTTAAGAGCAGCAGATATGAATGCTAGATCATACGAAGGTAACTTATTGGCAGTTTTCCTAGCAAGAATACACTTGGCAATAAAGTAAGCAAAGTAGCGAATAAAGGGGAGATGAATGTTACGGATTTTCCCGCTCTCCTTCGAGAAGCTACTCCCTTGGCAAATCTCTGCGTACAAGTCCATGAGTTCTGCAGGTCGCTCTTTAATCCTTCCACATGATCCCCACTAAGGTACCTAATAGCTTCACAAAAATCATCGAGAGAAAGGTCGACAGCTATATTGTATATTTTGTAGTGGACCATGGGGTTAGGCAAAGAGTAACTAAATTGAAAGTCCTTCACTACAGACATCGTTAGTTACACAAATTGACAAGGTTCATCTTCCAAAAAGTGCTCTAATCCTGCATTAGCAACCAAAGTATGGAAGTCTTGGGAAATTCCTGCAGCTCTCATGAATTCGGAGCATGGATAGATGGAAGGAAAAACTTCCTCCTCTCGGTGAAACTTCATAACCTCAAGCACCCTCAGTTCATGTTGGTTGAGTTGATGCTCAGTCATCTTCTATTCTGAAATTTAAACATCTATTAAACAAGTGATTGCAAAGTGAATATATAATGGAGAGCACTACTCATAGGGACTTGTAGAGGCCTAAACATGCATCAAAACTATATCTCTAAGCATTGAACACGCTTACAAGCTCTCATAACCTGTCACCTACAGTAGAAAAATACTCAAGATATAAACCACTAAACACAAATCTACTTGGACAAGCGGAGGAGTCACATACAGGAGAACAAATGCTCCAAATTTCAGCAGCAAAGATGAGATGAGCAAGGAGATCGAAAAATCGAGGGCAAGAGCAGCAAGAACGTGATTTCGAGCAATGAACTGGTGTTTTCTCGGGAGAGAGAAGAAAGTGGCAAGTGAGAGAGTGAGTGGAGGGCCAGGGGTGGCCCACACCATGGCCAGGCGTGCCCCTAGGCTGGCCGCGCCACCAGGTGGTGTGCCTGCCTGGTGGGCCCCCCTGGTACCTACCAGGCACTCCTCTGCCCCTTTTTTAACATAAAAATTTAATATGAATTTTCTGGAATTTTTCGAGACACTTTATTTTTGGGCAATTTTCAGGCATAACAGAATGATTTTTTGACAGAAAAAAAGTTTTTGGAATGATGCAAAGGCAAAACAAGGCTAGGACTTCAGAAGTTCTAAGACACTCTAACATGCAAGCAACTAACAACAGAAAATAAAACTAAATGAAAACAAAAACTAAAATGGATAGAATATAAGTAAGCGGAGATAATCATGGTGAAAACCTTGTTTTGTTCAATGAAATCCTTTTGTTAACAAGGTTGATCAGGTCTTGTTACCAAAACAATTTTATATGAAACAAAACTTTGTATTCCACTAATGATTATGATACCTCAACTTTGATAGCAATGGTCCCAATCATAATAGTTTCAAAAAAAATCTCTTGGTATGGGACAATATCTCTCTCCAACTTGAATGCCCTCAACATGTTCAATTGAATTCAAACCATAAGTCCTATCAATCTTCTTGGGGAAATAGACAGTATGTTCCTTGTCATTAACATTGAAGGTCACCTTTCCTTGATTATAATTAATAACAGCTCCTGCAGTATTAAGAAAAGGTCTCCCAAGAATAATAGACATATTATCATCTTCAGGCATTTCAAGCACCACAAAATCAGTTAATATCAAGCAATTATGAGCCACTTGAACAGGTACATCCTCACATATACCAACATGAATAGTGGTAGATTTATCAGCCATTTGCAAAGATATATCAATTGGTATTAGTTTTTCCAATTGAAGTCTCTTATAGACAGAGAAAGGCATAACACTAACTCCAGCTCCCAAATCACACAAAGCAGTTCTAACATAACTATTCTTAATAGAGCACGGAATAGTTGGGATCCCTGGGTCTCCGAGTTTCTTTGGAACCTTACCATTAAAGGAATAATTAGCTAGCAAAGTAGAGATTTCTTCATTAGGGATCTTCCTTTTATTCGAGACAATATCCTTCATATACTTTGAGTAAGGAGGCAATTTAATAGCATCAGTCAAAGGAATTTGCAGGAATAAAGGTTTCATCCACTCACAAAACTTATTATAGTGTTCATCTTCCTTTGACTTGTGTTTCTTATCAGAGAAAGGCATAGGTTTTTGGACCCAAGGCTCTCTTTCACTACCATGTTTCTTAGCAACAAAATCTTCTTTAGTGTATTTAGTATTCTTAGTGTGCTTTTCAGGTTCTTCTTCAACTCTTTCTTTATCGGGAACATCATTTTCTTCATTACCACTTTCAGTTTCAGCATCAGAGACATATATACTATTAGGATCTTTAGCAGGTTCAGAGGGTTCTACAATAGTTTTATGTTTCTTTTTTCTTTTCTTATGAGTAGCACCACTATTTTTAGCTTGTTGAGAATCCTGCTCGATTCTTTTAGGATGCCCCTCAGGATATAGAGGATCCTAGGTAGCAGCACCACTTCTAGTTCTAATTTCATAAGCATGTTTTTCTTTAGCAGCATAACTAGCAAGTCTTTTTGTACCTTAATAAGTTGATCAATTTGAGTTTGAACCATTTGAAAATGTTTAACAAACATTTTAACATCATTAGGGGTTCTTTCCACAATATCCTTCAACTCAACAATAGCTCTAGAGTTTTCCATTAGATGGTTTTGCACCCTTTTATTAAAATTATCCTGCTTAACAATAAAAATATCGAATTCTTCTAAGCATTGATCAGGAGGTTTAGAGTAAGGGATATCACCTTCATCAAAGTGTTGGAGAGAGTGTACCTCAATAGTGGATGAATGGGGAATTGGCTTACATAATTCTTCTATAGGAGGTAAATTCTTGACATCTTCAGCTTTAATTCCCTTCTCCTTAAGACATTTATTAGCTTCCTTCATCACTTCATCATTTAATTCAATAACTCCCCTCTTCTTAGATGATGGTATAGGCGTCGGTATAGCTGGTTCAGGTATAATTGTTTCAGGTATAGTTGGTTCAGGAGGAGTCCAATCTTCATAATTCTTGCTTTTTTAGCCATTAATTCCTCAGCTTCCCTAGGAGTCCTATTCCTGAAAACACAATCAGCACAACTATCTAGGTATGTCCTAGATTCTTCAGTTAGTCCATTATAAAATATATCAAGAAGCTCATTCTTAGGTAATGGACATCCAGCCTGTGCATGAATCAAAGCACAAAACCTTGCCCATGATTTAGGCAATATCTCTTTTTCTCCCTGTTTAAAATCAAAAAGTTCCTGCAAAATAACATGTCTAGCACTAGGAGGAAAATATTTCTGTAGGAAAGTACTAATCAAGCAATCAGGGCTATCAATAGATCTAGGAGGTAAATTATTAAACCAAGTTTTAGCTTCTCCTTTTAGTGAAAAAGGGAAACTTTTAGAAACAAAGTAGGTCCACATCTTAATATCATCAGAAAATAGACCACTCATGGTAGAAAGCTCAGTCATATGTGCTACAACACTTTCATTCTTAGTCCCACAAAAAGGTTCTTTCTCAACAATAGTTATGTAAGATAAATCAAGAGAGAAATCATAATCCTTATCTTTAATGTTTATGGGAGATGCAACAAACTTAGCATTAGGAGATAATTTAGGTCTAACAGTATGTTTCTCAAGAAGACTCTTAATAGCACTCCTATCATGGGTGTTTTGGCATTCTTTAATAAAATCACTAGTCATTTATATATATATTTGTCTTCAATATCATAGCTCTCTCTAGACTCAGGTGAACTAACAAGTGTAGTAGTGTCTTCATTAGGAGTTTCAGTATTTCCAGCTATAGTTCTAGCAATCGTAGCATCTAGGAAAGGACCTAATGAACCACTCTTATCAAGCACAGTAGAAGCAGCATCATAAGTATCAGAAGTTTCAGATTCAGCAGTAGTAGCAGTGTGCATAGCATGTGTATGTGGTGGTGTAAGGAACTTACTCATAACAGGCGGTGAATCAAGAGCAACAGAGGTGTTCAAAACCGTACCTCTTCTTGTAGTGGATGGTAAAATAGGAACCTTGCCATCACGAGACTTACCCATGATAGATGGATGGCAGCGAACAATAGTGATTCCAAGTGGACTTGATAAATAAAGCTATGCTCCCCGGCAACGGTGCCAGAAAATAGTCTTGATGACCCACAAGTATAGGGGGTGTATCGCGGTATTTTCGAGGGAAGTGAAACCCAATTTATTGATTCGACACAAAGGGAGCCAAAGAATATTTATAAGCCTTAACAACTGAGTTGTCAATCCATCTGCACCTAGAAACAATCTTGCTCACAACAGTTTATCAGTAGCAACAGTTTTGTAGTAGGAATAGTAAAGTAATAACAGTAGTAAAGTAAAGACAGTAGTAGCAATTGCAGTAAACAATAGGGTTGGAGTGCGGTAGGCATAGGGATGGATGGACAGGCGTTGCATGGACAAGACAATTCACATGGCAATTAGAACATAGGGCATTTGCAGATAAATAAGATAAAACATCCAAGTACTAAATAATCATAGGCATGTGTTCCATATATAGTCATACATGCTCGCAATGAGAACTTGCACAACATCTTTTGTCCTGCCAGCTCGTTTGCAGCGGGGCCTCAAGGGAACTACTGGAAATTAAGGTGCTCCTTTTAATAGAGCACCAGAGCAAAGCATTAACACTCCATGAACACATGTGATCCTCACATCAAATCCATTCCCTTCGGTTATCCTGATTTCCATCACTTCGGTTCCATTGCTTCCGGACATACAACTTGCAAGTAAGACCATAAACAATACTATCATAATGAATCAATAACATGTTCAGATCTGAAATCATGGCACTCGGGCCCTAGTGACAAGAATTAAGCATAACAAGTCGCAACAAAGTCAAAAAGCACTAATAGTACATACTAGGCACCATGCCCTAATAATCTGATGCCATTACATGAACGATCTCATCCAATCCCTACCATCCCCGTAGCCTACAGCGGGGGATTACTCACTCATAGATGGGGGAAACATGGATGGTCGATGGAGAAGCTATGGTGATGATGATGGCGATGATCTCCTCCAATTCCCCATCCCAGCAGGGTGCCAGAACAGAGTTTCTAGTTCCGAATCATAGAATCTAGTGGTGGCGGTGGAGCGGAACTCTTTCTGGAAAAAGGTCGAACCCCCCTGAGTTTTTAGGTCAGAAGGCAACTTATAGGCAAAGAGGGAGACCGAGGGTGTGCAGGCGGCGGACCACCTTCGGCGGCCAGTGGTGTGGCCTAGCCCCAGCCCCACTCCGTCTCGTATTCTAGCTCCGTGAGTCTTCTGGAGAAATAGGATTTTTGGTATATTTCCCGGGATTTTTCCTGATAGTTGATTTTTTGCACACAAAAACTAGACACCAAGGCAATTCTGCTGAAAACAGCGCTAGTCCATGTTAGTTGCATCCAATTCACACAAGTTTAGAGGAAAAATAGTAGCAAAAGTGTTTGGGAAAGTAGATACGTTTTGGACATATCACGGTGTTCCGGGACGGTGAGCACACAAGTTTACCCAGGTTCGAATCCACCGGCTTTGGATGGATCCTACTCCTACTAGCAATCCAGTAATATGGTAGAGGCAGAATATGGTTTACAAGGGTTTCTCCTATGCGAGTTGAGATTGTAGACTATTGTGAGGGTTATCAGGTGGTTCCCTAAAGTCTCTCCCTAGGACAACTTATATAGATATCCGGCCTAGGGTTTACAGGAGAGACCTATCTGGCTACGACTAAGAGTCGGTTATAGAGTACATCTTGAACTACAAGTAACACTATGGGCCTATGTCGGTAAGTCATCTGGGCCTTCCCATAGCCGGACTGGACTCCATCTCTTCTCCTTGACTGGGTCGCTCGTGAAGCAATGCTCTAACCCGAAGTGGGCCACCCTAGTCAGTGAGGTACAGTGAGGATACCCGTAAAGTACATCCCCAACAATCTCCGCCCCCAACACCGATGAGAGAGTGCACTTCGACACCCACCTCGACAGAGGTTTGAGCTTTCCTCCCTCAAACTTCTTTTCTGAGGATATAGATCATTATGGAGTGCAACTCCACAATCTCCCCCCACACTCACTGCTAGAAATGAGTGCATATGCATCTTTGTGTGAGGGGTATCTTGGCATTCGTCCGAGTCTTCTTCTTTTCCGGTATTACTTTCATACCCGGAGAAATTCCATTACTACCGGTGTTCCATACATCACCGGGACTCTTAGCTTTTCTGATAGGAGAGAGCGAGTCTATCCTAGGATTAAGGCTAGTGAGTCTGTTAAAAAGTGGCCGTCCATGTTATTTTATCATAAAAGGATAGACCGGCTCCTGGCAAAGCCACCGCTTTGTCGACTTTTTTTGACGGCACCGCCATGCCCCAAGAATCCTAGGACGCAGATGTTCCAGCTCTTACTGACAATCTACTTCTTGCTAAGAGGCGGATCAAATATCTGATGAAGCAGAAGGGTCTGAAAGTATCCAATTTGGTTCATTGCTGGCTGACGCGCCGGATCCAGCCTCTCCAACATCATGGCGACCGACTTATGCACTCGATCACCAAGAGCAAGACAGATTCTCTCCGGATCTTCTCCAAGTCTTATTCGGATAAGGACTACGAGTCCTAGATCAAATGGTTGATCAAGGAGCAGATCGAGAGGAAGATCCCAGAGCTTTCCTTGGATATGCATACAGCTGACAATCCCGTGACACCAGTAAGTTTTCCAGCAATTACTCGAATATGTGTTCATCTATACATTGTTGTGTCTTTTTGCAATACTGAGATATTTCTTATTTTCAACTTGTTGACCTCCCCGAGTCAGAGCTTGCTCCTCTCGAGGGATATCCTCCTGAGTTATCTTAGGATGATGGAGAATGGATTGCACTACCGGAAGCTCTTACCCGAAAGCGTAAGACTTCGATAGTGTCTATCGGCACAAAGGGGTAACTTTCCTCACAAGGTCTTTGTAATTTATATCTTATTCTTCCTAAAGTGTAACGATCTTTGTTCTATTACCTCTTTAGAGCTAAATAGCTCACCAAGGGCAAGGGGAAAGTGGCTCATCAAAGCCCTTGCACCAGTCAAAGTTAAATTTGACTTCTCCTGCCGCAGCGCCTCCGACTCCTGCCCCAAAGCCTTCCACAACACCGGAGATTACTCCATCTCTGTCTGTTACGAAAGATCCGGCTCCACATTCTGAGCCAGCGAACCTTGGTTCACAGAAGGACGTCACCGTGAGTGACTCAGCCTTGATAAGGGTGAACCCTCTAAGGGTAATGATCCCTCGGTAGAGGTTTTTGCTGATAACCTTCTTAGTAATCTGGGTATCTCCAAACTTGGCATTACTCGGAAAACTGCAGAAGAGATACAAAAGTTGGATCAACAATGCTTAGAGAGCCGGAATATCACTGCGAGGAAGAGGCGCAAGAAGCCGAGGACGTCAAGTACTCCGAGCTTCTTGACCAATGTTGACTCGTGTACTAACGAGCTTGTTGGGGAACCCCAAGAGGAAGGTATGATGAGCACAGCAGTAAGTTTCCCTCAGTTATGAAACCAAGGTTATCAATCCAGTAGGAGCAAGGAAACACCCCAAAGGTGTAGCTAGTTGAACGTTGGCAGGGCGCACTACCGGTGCCAGCAGCAACATGGAGACCTGCACAACACAACCACAGAACTCTGTCCCCAACTTGCGATGAGGTTGTCAATCTCACCGGTTTTGCTGAAAACTAAGGATTAAACGTATCGAATGGAAGAAAGTAATAGTTTGCAGAAAGTAAACACAAAATAGTAAACAGTTGATTGTAGATTGAAAGTAAAAGAAAGGACCAGGGTCCATAGTTCACTAGAGGTGGCTCTCCTTAAGATAGATAACATGCTGGATGAACAAATTACTGCGGGGAAATTGACAAACATCGAGAAAACATACTAGCATATACTAATCATCTTGACTCCTTTGAGATTCGATTGGGCATTACAACATTATACATAGACCGCCATCCAACTGCATCAATGACTAATAATCCACCTTCAGGTTATCATCCGAACCCCCTCCAGTATTAAGTTGCAGGAAACGGATAATTGCATTACGAATTGCGTGTAAAGTAAACAATATGATTGTTCTATGAACAAAGGATTGTTGTTTTCTCCCTAGTAGCAACAACACATCTAGTACCTTAGAGATTTCTGTCACTTTCCCAGATTACCAGAGGCATGAACCCACTATCGAGCATAAATACTAACTCTTGGAGTTGCTAGCATCTACTTAGCCAAGATAGCTACTAACAACGGAAAGCATGCAAGATCACAAATAATAAAGACATGATAGAATCAATAATCAATCTGAAATAGCATCTCAATATCCATCGGATCCCTGCAAACACAACATGCAGAATTACAAATAGATGATCTTGATCATGAATGGCGCTCACAAGATCTAAACATGAAAGCACAAAGGAGGAGAACCAGCCATCTAGCTACTACATGGACTCGTAGTCCAAAGATGAACTACTCACGCATCACACCGGAGGCTTGCATGATGATGAAGAAGGCCTCCAGGGTGAATTCCCCTCTCGTGGTGCCGGAAGAGCTTCAGATCCCTCCCGATCTAGGGATGGAGATGACGGCGACTACAGACTCTTTCGTGGATTTTTGATCGGGTACTTAGGGTTTCCGTATTAGAGGCAATATATAGGCATAAAGAGAGGCTGAGGGGTGCACAGGCGGCAGACCACCCCAAGCGTGGGCCTGGCCACGCCAGGTGGTGGTGGTCGGCCTAGCCCTCTCTCTCGTGATTCAGCTCCAGTGTCCCTCGGTAAAATAATGACTTTGGCTTTTGTCCCGTCCAATTCCGAGAATATTCATTTTCTGACTTTCATGGAACCAAAAACAGCAGAAAAGCAGTACCGGGCACTTGTGGCTCTTGTTAATAGGTTAGTCCAAGAAATCATATGAAAAGTACTCCAAAGTGTGGACAAAACATAAGAAAGTAGATAAAACCAAGCATGGAACATCAAAAATTATAGATAAATTTGCAATGTATCAAAATCCCCAAGCTTAACTCCTGCTCGTCCTCGAGTAGGTAAGTGATAAAAATAAAGAATAATTTTTTAGGTGACATGCACCATCATAAACTTGATCAAAGTATTTGTAAAACATTCAAATCTAGGATCATAGTACTTCAATCATAACATGAAAGACAAAGTTCTAGCAATAAGACAAAGAAACTATGTTGCAACATGAAAAGGCAGAAACAAAAGATTAATGAATAACAATGCTTTGCAAGACGTTTGTTTGTTTCACATAAAGAAAACATAGCATAGTGGTATTTAGCTTGTCCCTCATAGAGTAGCAAATATAAATGCATAGCACACCTTCAAAGTTCATAAGAGTGACTAGATACAATAGTTCTAAACAAGCAATAACAAGTTATGCATCAATCAACTAGTCTTGGGACAATGCACATAGAACTAAGAATGGCCACTATGCTCTCAAAGTAGGTGCATAAAGATAGAAGGTGGAGACTCAACAAAAAAGTAAAAGAAAGGCCTTCATAGAAGGATGTAGGGATTCAAGTCTCATAAAGAGCTTCCAAAAATTATGGTACTTAAAAGCTTTCAGCTCTCATTGCCCCTATCATAAGCATCAAGAAAGTGATTAAGGTTAAAGTGAACAAACTATGGTGTATATGCTTGACGAAGTATAAGTTGGAAATCTCATGTCCCTTGAATACGAGGGCCGCTCCTCATGCTACTCAAGTTTAGTCACCGGTAAGTTCTTGTCATCGTAAGTACATGTGTATCATAGAGAACCGCCAATGGGGTACCCTTGCCCGATGATACGGAAGAATCCCCATATCAAAATGACAAGGCAAGCAGACAACGAGCATCTCAGCAATCTTCTTATTTACCATGGGAATATGGTGCTTTTTTCTCTCTTTCCTCTTTTCATAATCTATTTTTTTTCTTTTTCTCTCTTTTTTTCTCAATATCGGACTCTTTTTTATAAGAAGAATGCTTCATAGACAGCTCATTATGGTTACGCTGCAGGTTTCCACCATGTCAGCATGGATTAGACCAGCGGCCTAGGCATTTCTCTAACACACATACATAACTCCATGGACTTACAAGCTCCCCTTTCATTTCACACCGACAACATCCATAGACAAAAGAGCATGATATCAACTAGGTACAAAGTACAAGTGCAATGTTGAAAGTGTTCCCCATGCCAGCATGGTTCTACTAATCCCCAACAAATAATTGCAAGCATATACAACACAGACGACACAATGGTTTAAGTTTATTAAGGGCAAGAAAAGTAAAGTGTGCCATCAAGTTCGTGAGAGCTTTAATCACTAGTTTTCACATAACAAGTTTAATTTGGAAGGTAGATAAAAACATGAATATACTTGGAATAGCAAATGCTAGTGGGTAGGTATTGTGGACTCTTTGGAAATAACTTGGTTTAGGGAGTTGGATGCATGAGTGGAACTCATACTTGGTTGCGGAGGCTAGCAAAAGACTGGGAGCGACAAACTAAGAGAGCAATAATGGCCATAATCATGCATAGCGACAAAACATCATTGATCAAAGCATAAAGTGATACTACAAGTTGAAAACTAAAGGATCATAAAGGCTTATGGTGACTTGGGATAGTCATAACATGGTGTGAGCATGCGCCAAGTCAACCAAATAAAGCATCAAAGGAGAATACCACAATACTATGCTCTAATATGCTAAAACAACGCATGATTCTTCAAAGGCACAGTAAGCAATCTGAATTGTTTATAACAATTCATGCTACAACAAAGAATACTAAGCATAAAGCCAAAACAATATCAAGCATGGCATGACAAAGCATAGACCACAGTCAAAAACAAGCTCTCTTTACCACTTAAGCATGAACTTTCCTACTCTTTTCCAAACCAAACCAAACTATTTGAAAACCAATGTATGAAAACGGAGCTCCAACCAATTTATTCAGCAAACTAAGAAAACAAAGCAAAAGAAAACCAAAACGAAAACAAAAAATAAGACGCTCCAAGAACAACACAACTGTGCATGAAATAATAAAAATGAAGTGTTTGGAAGGAACCTGGGATTTTTATTGATGAAGAGGGGGATGCCTTGGGCATCCCCAAGCTTTGACGCTCGTACTTCTTGGATATTTCTTGGGGTGACACGTGTGGCATCCCCAAGCTTGAGCTTTAGTCCATTCTTCATCTCATTACTCATTCCTTCCATACACCTGAAATTTTTCCTTCATACAAAACTTCACACAATCTTTATTAGCAACATTAGTGCACTCAAGATAATAGGTCTTTAGGTTCAGTTCTAACACCAATAAAACTTCCATTAAAACACTAGATACTGTATCACTTCCCTCAAAAAGCTCAATTCCCCAAAAGAACTCAAAAAGGAACCAGCAAGAAGCAAATGCAGAAAATGGCAGAAATCTGTCAAAACAGACCAGCAGGTAAATACGATTTTTTTTAAAGACCTTCTGTTGCTCAAATCAAAAAGTGTTGAACTAACGAAAGTTAGATAACAACCTGGGGCATAAGCACCAAAATTCGCGCCTCCAAAGAACATACAGAGATTTTACACTAATTTTTACGGTGAAGCACAGAAATCTGTTTCGGGACAGCAAATTTCCCAATCATTACTTCTCTCTCATTAGAGGTTACTCTTGGCACAAAAAGCAAATAGAAAGTATAAGGAGCGGTAATTACTTAAGTAATAGCTTCCAAGACTCATCTAAAACTTTTGGGTTATCTCCCAATAAGTACTTTTCTTTATTGCCTTTAAGTTAGGCATAAGAAGCAAGAAAAATAATCAAGTTTTCTCAAATGAAGAAGCATTAAGATTAATACTAGAAATATCTTCAACAAGGCAAGGTATTTCATCCAAATAAGTTCTAGAGGATCCTCTCTCAATACTCTTGGGCTCACTATTTTCATCAAACGGGTTTTCAGGAACAATCCAATCAAGATTCTTTTCTATGGCTTCATGCGTTGCTACAAGTTTAAAGGGTACTGGTATCTTAGTTTCCTCCCCATTAGGTTCAGTTTTGTTCATATTTTCTCGCGTACCAACAACATCTACACATGAGCCTAGCATATTGAAACGTTCAAATACTTTTCTAGCTTCCTTGGCAACATCATAGAATTCCTTAAGCAAAGTTTCTAGAATAAAATCTCTCTTTCCAGGGTCCTCAATTTCTTTAAGTTTAAGAAACATTACTTGCATCAAGGGACTAAGGTTAACAAACCTAGCTTAGAACATGTGAACTAAAGAAGATACAGCAATCTCATAGTTTGGAGCAAGTTCTGCAAGGATCTATCCTCAATATCCTCATGCTTACTAACATGATTAAAGAATTCTTCAATATTATCTTTTCCAATTAAAGAACCACTACCTATTGAAAGGTCTTTCAGGGTGAATTTAGGGATCAACATGGTGTGCTAAGGAAGAGGTAAGAACTATAGAAAGACTTAATTTTTTTTAAGGAAAGCAAACTTGTAAAACTAATTTTTTTGTGTTTTTGATAAAGAAACAAGCAAACAAAGCAAAAGTAAACTAAGCAAAACAAAAATAACAGAGTAAAGAGATTGGTTACGAGGGACTCCCCTTGTGAATATGTCCTTGACTCCCCGAGAATGGTGCCAGAAAAATACTTTTGATGGCGTGTGGTTGACGTGGGAGCTTCTTCTTCTTTAGTCCCAGGCAACAGCGCCAGAAAGATACTTGCTGACTCATGTATTAACGAGCTCGTTGGGGAACCCCAAGAGGAAGGTATGATGAGCACAGCAGTAAGTTTCCCTCAGTTATGAAACCAAGGTTATCAATCCAGTAGGAGCAAGGAAACGCCCCAAAGGTATAGCGAGCTGAACGTTGGCAGGGCGCACTACCGGTGCCAGTAGCAACGTGGAGACCTGCACAACACAACCACAGAACTCTGGCCCCAACTTGCGATTAGGTTGTCAATCTCACCGGTTTTGCTAAAACCAAAGGATTAAATGTATCGAATGGAAGAAAGTAGTAGTTTGTAGAAAGTAAACACAAAACAGTAAACAGTTGATTGTAGATTGACAGTAAAAGAAAGGATCAGGGTCCATAGTTCACTAGAGGTGGCTCTCCTTAAGATAGATAACATGCTGGGTGAATAAATTACAGCGGGGCAATTGACAAACATCGAGAAAGCATACTAGCATATACTAATCATCTTGACTCCTTTGAGATTTGATTGGGCATTACAACATTATACATAGACCGCCATCCAACTGCATCAATGACTAATAATCCACCTTCAGGTTATCATCCGAACCCCCTCCAGTATTAAGTTGTAAGCAACAGATAATTGCATTACGAATTGCGTGTAAAGTAAACAATATGATTGTTCTACGAACAAAGGATTGTTGTTTTCTCCCTAGTAGCAACAGCACATCTAGTACCTTAGAGATTTCTGTCACTTCCCCAGATTACTAGAGGCATGAACCCACTATCGAGCATAAATACTAACTCTTGTAGTTGCTAGCATCTACTTGGACAAGATAGCTACTAACAATGGAAAGCATGCAAGATCACAAATAACAAAGACATGATAGAATCAATAATCAGTCTGAAATAGCATCTCAATATCCATCGGATCCCCGCAAACACAACATGCAGAATTACAAATAGATGATCTTGATCATGAATGGAGCTCACAAGATCTAAACATGAAAGCACAAAGGAGGAGAACCAACCATCTAGCTACTACATGGACCCGTAGTCCAGAGATGAACTACTCACGCATCACACCAGAGGCTTGCGTCATGATGAAGAAGGCCTCCAGGGTGAATTCCCCTCTCCGGCAGGGTGCCGAGAAGAGCTTAAGATCCCTCCCGATCTAGGGATGGAGATGACGGCGGCTACAGACTCTTTCGTGGATTTTTGATTGGGTACTTAGGGTTTCCGTATCAGAGGCAATATATAGGCGGAAGGAGAGGCCGATGGGTGCCTAGGGCGGCCAGACCACCCCCTGGTGCGGGCCAGGCCTGGCCGTGCGGCCAGGTGGTGTGGCCGGGCCCCATCCCCTCTCCGTCTCGTATTCTCGCTCTAGGTGTCCCTCGGTAAAATAATGACTTTGGCTTTTGTCCCGTCCAATTCCGAGAATATTCATTTTCTGACTTTGCTGGAACCAAAAACAGCAGAAATGTGCAGGCGGTCTGTGGCTCTTGTTAATAGGTTAGTCCAAGAAATCATATGAAAAGTACTCCAATGTGTGGAAAAAACATAAGAAAGTAGATAAAACCAAGCATGGAACATCAAAAATTATAGATACATTTGCAATGTATCAACCAAGTTCACCTTCGCAACGAGAAGCTGAAGGTTGACGTGGCTCTACCACTGCCAATAATCCCGCTGACCCTCGTCGAGAAGGTTACAACTGAGGTGAACATCAGCCTAAGCAGGCTTACTCATGAACAACATGTAAGTCGGAATTCCAACTCACTTTTTTACTTTATTTCATATCATATCCCCTAGCCCCCAAGCATGAAGTTGGATAGACAATCCAGATTATGCTTTCATACGATGCAAGAGAATGAACAAGCATAGCCCCCAAGGCTCGTGTTGATATTAGTTAAAATATTAGCCCGAGTCTTTAGTAGACTTCTGACTCTGGGTATTATTCTGACTTACAGAAAGTTAATGCTTATAACTAGGAATTATTGAAGAATATTTGCAATAAGCAGAGAGATATCGGAGCTCTCCGTCTTGAAAATGCTCAATTGAAGATATCAAAGGATGAGGCTGAAGGTAATCATTTCAGTCCTTGACCTTACTATTTTTGCTTTCATAGTCGAATTTCTTATTCAACTTTTGTATATTTTTTACAGAACTGGTCAAACAATCATGTAAAATGATTGAAGAGGCCAAGAACTTCAAGACCCTGGAGGTGGAGAATGCTGACTTACCGCGAGAGCTGAATAAGCTTAAGGTGGATCACGAGCTTTGTGCTGGCATCCTCGAATCCTCTTCCATGGCCACCGAAGGACATGATTGAAAGATCACGATCCAGGATCAGAAAATCTCGGATCTCAATGATGAGTTATTCAGAGAAAAGGACATCCCTCGAGCTCTCCGAGATGAACTCCAGAGTCTTCGAGTGGAGAAGACCAAAGTTGATGATTCCATCTTTGGTAATTTTCCTATCTCTGACTTTTAGCTCTTTCCGATTCCTAAGAATCCAGATATATTTATGATGTTGCTTTTGTGTATGCAACTCCTTTGAACTTACTGGATTCTTCCTCCCCCGAGTCTCGCACCAGCCGGCTTACAGAAGTCAGTGATTTGCTGCACGATTTTCACCAGTCATTGGAGGATATTGGCGAAGTTCTCAAAGTTCCGGACATGAACAAAATGTCCGCCTTTGAGGTGCAAGACAAGGCCAAGGAGATGCCCTAGCTTATCCAAGATTGGAACATGTCCTATGCATGGAACGCAGCACAGAATGCCCTTACCATGGTTATGAGCCACCATGGAAGCATGGAGATCTGGCAAGTAACCAGGGGTTATTCAACTGTGGATGAAGACGGACAAGAGTAAGACATTAAGGCCATCATGGACTCCTGCGCCGGTTATGGATGCCATGTAGCTGATCTGACCAGCTACGACACTCCTTTCTTCACTCGCGTGGAAACGCCTCCTCTGCCTACCGAAGAAACAGCCAAAGTCTCTGATGACGAGCAAATTGTATCTAATTTGCATGTCTCGGAGAGATATCAAGGCGAAGGCGATGTCTCTAGTGAGCCAGCAGCTCCTACCTCTCCTCCTGCATCATAGAGCATCAGAAAAAACAATATGCTATTCTGAAATAATCAGATTGTAATAAGTAGTGTAATACTTTGCTAGTACTAAGATTTGCAAGAATTTAAGCTTCTATTTAGCACTTTTGGCTTTTATTTTGATGTGCCTGAAATTTTTACATAAGTACTTTTGTTTTGTCTATACTTATCGCTTATCTAGCTTTCCGCCTCGTCCCTTTCGTGAGCCGGCCAACCTTCAACACGAAAACTTTGCCGAGCAACGGATCTCAATTGCTAAACCAGTTTAAACTCGGAAACAAAGACGGCTTCTAGTACCAACAATTCACTACTCGGAAAATGCCCGCATCCGGCAATCAGATAAAGAAACCCAAGTATAGACTAGAAAATTTAGATTTATACCCGAAGGTAGTATTTTTAGAATCGGAAATCTAACCAGAACAAACATGAGCATAAAGTACTTTCAAGTATTCTAGGATTTTCGATTGTGACATGATCATTCGGAAATAAGATGGTAATATAAAACTTCTCAGAAAAATTGAGGCAACCAATACTTTATTTCTCGTTGAACATGTACACATATATGATTACAAAGAAAGAAATTTTAAGAATAAAAGGGACGTAGCTGAGAAATATTCCACGGTCTATCTACTTCGTCCGGGTCTGTACTGCCTCCAACTCTCTTTCTCTTCTTAGTAGCAGGTCTTTCTTTGACTGGCTGCATATCAGTTAGATAGTAAGACTATTGTGCAATACTCGGCTAACTAAAAAGGGCCCTTCCCATACTGGGGAAAGTTTGTCCTTTCTTTTTTGCACAAGCTGGAGAACCAAATCGCCTATATTGAAAGACCAGTTTTTGACTCTCTGGCTATGATACTTGCGTAACTTTTGCAGATAGGCTGTTGATCTCATCTCAACAACAACATGAACTTCTTCAATTAAATCGAGATCATTTTGTCGAGAAATTTTGTCATCCTCTTCGATATACGCAGCAACTCGGGGAGAAGTATGAATCAAATCACTAGGAAGAACTGCTTCTGCACCATAGACCAAGAAGAAAGGTGTGTATTCGGTTGACCTATTCGGAGTTGTTCTCAAGCTCCATATTATAGATGGTAATTCATCTGCCCAAGCCCCGCAGCACGACGAAGTGGTGCTTGGAGTCTAGGTTTGAGGCCTTGTGGGATAAAACCTTTTCCTCTTTCAACTTGTCCATTAGCTTATGGATGTGCGATTGATGCAATGTCAAGCCAGATATTTTGTTCATCACAGAATTCGGTAAGTTCTCCCATAGAAAAATTACTCCCGTTGTCCATGATAATACTATGCAGATAACCGTATCGGATTATAAAATCCTCAACAAATCTTCTGGCAGTTGCTCCATCACAACTTGTGACGGGTTTAGCCTCAATCCATTTTGTGAACTTATCCACCATCACTAAGAGGTGAGTAAATCCACTTGGAGCCCGTTTAAACGGTCCTACCATGTCAAGCCCCCAGACCGTGAAGGGCCATGTTATAGGTATTGTTCACAGCTGATCAGCCAGAACATGAGCTTGTTTGGCATACTTTTGGCAGCCTTTGCACGTCTTGAAAAACCGTTCAGCATCTGCCTTGGCTGTAAGCCACAAAAATCTGTGTCTAAAAGCTTTTGCCACTAAAGATTTGGCTGCAGCGTGATGACCGCATTCACCTTCGTGAATTTCCCTTAGGATTTCCACTCCTTCTTCCGATGATATGAAGCGCTGAAAGACCCCAGATACACTCCGCCTATAGATCTCACCACTTATTATTATATAGGTTTTTGCTCGTCGGACGATCTGCCAGCTTAGAACCTCGTCTTCGGGTAATTTTCCTTCTACCAAGAAATCAAGGTAGGGTTGAGTCCAGCTGGGAATTATAGCCAGAACTTCTACTAAAGGTGAGTCGGATTTGGTCAGATACTCCTCATCAACTCCTACGATAGAGGGAACTTTAAGGTGCTCCAAAAAAGTGCCATCCGGGACCTTTTTCCACACAGAATCTATCCGAAATAGTGCGTCTGCTTCCTCGTTTTCTATTTGAGGGATGTGTTGAACTTCAAACCCTTCGAAAGATTTAGCTAGTTCATCCATGACAGCTCTATATGCTGCCATGTGTTTATTTGCATTACAAGTATCTGATACTTGTTGAGCAACAAGATTTGAATCTCCATAACACATTAATTGACGGATGCCAATATCCTTAGTGATCCAAATTCCATGCATAAGTGCTTCATATTTGGCAATGTTATTTGTTGTCGTGAAGTGGATCTGCAACACATAGAAAAGTTTATCACCTTGGGGTGATTTGAGCACCACGCCAGCCCCCGAGTGCCGTAGACACGTCAAAATGCAAGGTCCAATATTCCGACTCTAGGAGGGTCATATTCTCTGTTGTCTCTGTCCAATCAGAGACAAAGTCACCGAGGATTTGGGATTTGATTGTTGTATGAGGTTTGTACTCAATGTCGAAAGCTAAAAGCTCTATTCCCCATTTTGCGACACATCCTGTAGCATCATTGTTGTTAATTATATCTCTCATGGGAGTTGTGCTCACCACAGTAATTTGATGCTCCTAAAATTAATGTTGTAGCTTCCGAGATGCAAAGAACACACCGTAAGCCAGCTTTTGATAGTGTGGTACCACTGCTGTGATTCAGTTATGACTTTGTTGAGGTAGTAAGTCGGGCGCTGCACCAGGTGTTCCTGTTTTTCCTCTGGTCTTTCCACCACCATGACAACACTGATGACCATGTTTGTCACAGCGAGATAGAGCAACATCGGTTCACGAGGTTCCGGTGCTGCAAGGATAGGAGCGGAAGAGAGTACTGCTTTAAGGTCTTGTAGTGCAGCTTCAGCTTCATCAGTCCAAACAAACTTTTTAGTTATTTTCAGGAGCTTGTAGAGTGGTGCAGCTCTTTCACCGAGCTGGCTTACAAACCGACTGACTACAGCAATGCAACCAGTTAGTCTTTGAACATCCTTTAGGCGAGTTGGCCTGGAAATATTGAGTATAGCCTTGATTTTGTCACGATTCACCTCTATGCCTCTTAGGGACACGATGAAACCTAACAATTTTCTGGATGGTATTCCAAAGAAGCACTTCTTCGAATTTAGCATTATGTTGTATTTGCGTAGATTGGCGAACGTCTCCTCCAAGTTGGAAATTAAAGTTTCCTTCTTTTTGGACATCACCGCTATCTTGTCCACATATGCATGTACATTGCATCTGATTTGATCGTGGAGGAAATGCTGCATAGTGCGCTGGTACATAGCTCCTGCATTCTTGAGACTAAAAACCATCATAATGAAATAGAAGGTCCCGAAGGGGGTTATGAATGAAGTTTTGACTTTGTCTGATTCCTTCATTCGGATTTGGTGATAACTAGAATATGCATCGAGAAAACATAGGAGTTCTGAGCGTGCCGTCGAATCGATAACTTAATGAATTCTAGGCAGAGCAAATAGATCTTTGGGACAAGCCTTGTTCAAGGTGGTATAATCAACACACATCCTTAAATCAGTGGTGTCCTTTTTAGGGACCATTACAGGATTGGGCAACCACTTAGTGTGAATGACCTCTTCTATGAATCCGGCTAACTCGAGCGAGCTAGATCCTTAGCTATTGATTTTCGCTTTTCATTGCCGAAACATCATAGGGACTGTTTGATAGATTTGGCGTTTGGGTGTACATTTAGAGAGTTCTCGGCAAGTTCCCTAGGTACTCTGGTCATGTCAGATGGCTGCCATGCGAAGATATCTTGATTTGCTTAGAGGAACTTGACAAGCGAGCTTTCCTATGCGCTATCTAAACCTACACCTATCTAGATCACCTTGGAGGGGTCATCATCCTTCAATAGCGTTGTCTTCGTCTTTTCCGATGCCTTGAATACCGAAGTCGGCTTTGTAACCTCCTTCTTCATTGCGGGCATCTCGGATGGGTCGATGGTCTTCTTGATCTCCTGGTACTCCTGGGTGTGCAGCACGGCTTCAGCAAAGGCGACATTTCCGTCATTGCACTCTCGCGCTTTCTTTAGGTCTCCCCTGATGGTGATCACGCTGTTGGGACCTGGAATTTTCATCATATTATAAATATAACACGGACAAGCCATGAAAGCCCAGTAAGATGCTCGTTCGAATATAGCATGGTAGGCGCTCTTGAATGGGACCGCTTCGAAGGAAAGTGCTTCCGTCTGGTAGTTCTTTGGAGTTCCAAAGGTAACATCCAAAGTGATCTCTCCCAGGGAATTTGCTTGTCTTCCTGGGACAACTCCGTGAAAGATCACAGAGCTATGATTCAGCTGAGTTTCCGAGATCCTCATTCGACGCAGCGTTTCGACTTAGAGAATGTTGATGCTGTTGCCGCCGTCCATGAGAGTCTTGGAGAAACCATAGCCATCAATAAGTGTATTGACGACTAAGGCATATTTTCCTCGCCTGTGCAATTTAGGTGGATGATCAACACGGTCAAACGTGGTTATCACTTCCGACTAGTCCAAGAATTGAGGGACAGCCGAAACAGTTGCGGTGAGCTCATGCAAAACTGCTTTCTTGACCTTAGCTGGTTGATATCCAAGGAAAGTGACATAAGTGTCTTTCTTTGTTGGGAAGTTGTTCTTTCCATCCGACCAGGGATTTCAAGGCTCTGCTTCCTCCATGTTGGAATCTTCCTTAGTCTCTTTATCTTTTTCAGGATTCTTCTTTCCCTTCTTCCGCTTAGCCCTATAGCCAGCGGAATCGTCTTTCTTGATGTCATCACTGAAACGACACTCGGTCTTTGTGTGAGACGAGCCCCCATTGACATCTAAGTGATGCACACACAGGTTATTGGCAATATCGGCCCAAGAGAAGGTTTTGCCAGGTTGCAGATCTCCTCTACCTTGGACCCTTGACGTCCCATGACCGCGTCCGCGGCTGCCTCCGTGCCCTCCTCGTCCTCTAGACCCGAAAGTAGCAGTGACAACCACTGTTTCCGCGTTGGGCTTTTCTTCCGAGGTATTCTTGTGCTTCTGAGCTTGTTACTTCGGTTGTTTTGCCAACTGTGGTACAGCCAGGACGTTCAATAGTCCTTCTGCATCATCGTTGGTGTTTGCATACTTGCTCGCTATTTCTATCATTTCTCCCAAATCAGTGACCTTGTCGCACTTCAAGCAGTGATGCAGTAAACCAATTAGGAGTCCTGCGGTGAAAGCTTCAATCGCAGTTTGATTGTTTACTCCTTCACAAGAGTTCTTGGTGTCGATCCATGGTCCGAGGTAATCTCCGCTTTCTGGGTGCAATGCTATAGGTATCCTACCGTACATGGCCTCCGATATGTGCCTTCGAAATTCCAAAAGAACGTGTTTTGCATGTCATACCAGTTGTGGATGGTATTCTCCAGAAGTTCATTAAGCCAGGATCGTGCCATCTTCCGCAGCATAAGTGGGAGATATCGGGTTGCGACCAAGCTATTTTTGCCTTTGGTGATGCAGCAAGCCTGGAAAAAATCCTAGAGCCAAGTATCTGGCCGAGCCACGCCTTTGTAGGCCTGAATATGTCTTGAGATAGCAAATCCTTCCGGGAAATGTGTTTGTCAAATGCGCGGTCCAAAGCATTTTGGACCCACATAGATATCATCGTTCTCGTAGCGCCGCGCCTCTATGTTAGAGTTGATCTGGTGTCTCGCATCACTTGGTGACAGAGAACACTGTCTTGGTTGTTCACTATGGCCGCGGTGCCTTGGAGACGGACTTCTGCTTCTACCACCACCTCCTCCGCCACGACGCCCTCCTTGGACTTCTTGAGGGCCGTTGTGATGGCTGCTTGGTGGAAAGGGTGGTGCAAGTGGATTGTTTCCGGCTGATCGCCGGCCTCCATCTGGAGTGTCATTATTCCTGTTCCAAGGAGGATCTTGACTACGACGAGCTCCCTGTCGGCTAGACTCGGCATGATGTCTGTCGTTCCTTTGTCCGTTGTTTCCCCCGTTGCGATGGGGTTCAACCGAACTATGTGTCTAGGAGGTGGCATCCTTTGTCGGTCCTCCTCCCGACATTGTTCTTTTTCATCTTCCCTGCAATTGTTCGACTCTCGCCGGGGAGGGTGTCTCGGAACTAGTGCAGCAAGTGCGTCTCGCTCCATGGCTAGAGCAATGTTTCTCTAGTTACGTGTGGTTTTGTGCCGTTGCACTGAAGATCCGGTTCTTGAGTAGTTATCTTCCTGACGGTCGGAATGGTGACGTTGTTCTGTGTCCCATTGGGGCCTAATGTCATCCTAGGCCGGATCCGTGCGACCTTGGTCGGATTGAGAGACCAGTTTTCCGCTTCTGGACTTCGCGACCTTCTGTTGCTCCAGACCCTTGGTAAGCAGCTTCACACCCAACCAAACTTGATCTGGGTTTGGCTTATTTGCCAGGATATCCTAAGCTGCAGCAGTATTTTCCACTGGTGTTGAATACACTAGATCTCCCTTGCTGTCAAACCGGGGTGCTCCTAGGTCTCCCTCAAAGAGGATCTTGTGGATCTCTGGAAATTTGTTAGCCCGCTTGGAGCCTTTCCGGGTCTTCTGATGCTACAGAGAGATGAACTGCTCCGTGGATGCAATGCGCTTCTTCTCTTCCTTGATGTTGTTAGCTTCATCCAGGAGTACTTGACGACACGCTTCTAGGGCCTGGGCCCTTTCTTCCAGTTCTGTAGGTGTAAGCTTTGCAGTAGTAGGGATTGGCGTAGTTAACGCATCTCTGATGAGTTTACGAGCACTAACGTAATCACATATCCATCAACCGGAGTTTCGTTTGGCTCGTCTAGGATTAGGGCTCCATCCGAGTCTTCCTCGTAGTCTTCGGCAACTACTTCCTCTGCTAGAGAATCTTTTGTCGGAGTCTTGTTCTTGTTCTTCTTCTTTGCCTTCTTGGCAGCGCCAGTAGCAAAGACGGCTTTGGGTCCGTTTCCTGGAGTCAAGCTCTGATCGGTACCTTCAGACATCTGGATGTCGAGATTAGCTCCGAGATCCATATCATCCTATGCTTTGGGAGAGTTTTACCTGGATCCTTCATCCATGGCTTCTCCTTCTGCAGGTTTGGAGTTTTACTCCTCTTCATACTCCATAGAGAAATTTCGGAAATCCGCCGACGTCATGGAATCATCCGAAGATGCCGGTAAGTCAGTGTTTGTTCCGATCGCCTCTAGCACTGAGTCTTTGTTGTCTCCAGCATTGGTAGAGCTGGATCCCGATCTAACATATCCGACAAAGTGTGACGCGTGCATCCTGAGGTAGTTGCGGCTTTCTTCGTGGGCTTCCTCGAAACGTCTAATGGTCTTGAGAACCTCATGCACGCTTGCGTCTTGCATCATCATACGCCTAAACATGTGCCTCAAGAAAGGTTGATCTGTTCCGGCGCTGGAAGAGCCGGAACCAGAGTTGTTGTCTTGCTCTTCCTAGATTTTGACCTTGGCAGGAATATCGATCTGCGATTCGACCTCACTAGGGAGATCCACTCCAGATCCGACGTTCACTTCTTCAGGCTTAGCTTTCTCCACTATCTCCGTGCTAGGTGCGGGCTGGGTGGGATTGTTCTTTTTCGAGATCCGGAACTCTACCGCCTCCGTGTACAAAGTGGACCCAGAAGCTTATTTTGCCTCTACCATCACTGCTGGGGTGGGTGGGGTAGGTTTAGCGAAACCAATGTAAAAATCGATCTCACGAAAACACATGATGGGGTAGGCAGTCATGGCCTCCCTAGCCGGAATCCAGGTCTCGTCGAGAACGATGAGAGGGACATCACTGGCATAGAGGATGCGGCCGACGACGAGTTTCTCGCCGATTCTGATTCTTGCAGATTCCACTCGGAACACAGATCTGAAGCTCAGTTTCCCCACGGTGGGTACCAACTGTCATCGGATTGATGACAAGTACGCCATGAGGGGGTCCTCGAGGCGTGTGTAAGAGAGGGGTGTGAGACATACGGTGTTCCAGGACAGTGAGCGCACAAGTTTACCCAGGTTCGCAACCATCGGCTTTGGACGGATCCTACTCCTGCTAGCAATCCAGTAATACGGCAGTGCCGGAATATGGGTTACAAGGGATTCACCTGTGCGAGTTGAGATTTTAGACTATTGTGGGGTGTCCTAAAGGCTTGTCCTAGGATGGCTTATATAGATATTCGGCCTAGGTTTATAGGAGAGATCTATCCGGCTATGACTAAGTGTCAGTTACAGAGTACATTTTGAACTGCAAGTAACACTACAGGCCTATGTCGGTAAGTCTTCTGAGCCTTCCCGTAGCCGGACTGGACTCTGTCTCTTCTCCCTGACTGGGCCGCCCGTGAAGTAAAGCTCTAACCCGAAGTGGGCCACCCTAGTTAGTGAGGCATAGTGAGGATACCTGGAAAGTATATCCCCAATAGAAGATGAGGCCTATGCCTATGCGGAGGACGAGGATGAGGTGGTGGAGGTGCCAGTGTCCATTGTTGCCGACCCGAAAGGGAAGAACAAGGCGGTGGCTATGGAAAAAAATAAGAAAGGAGGCGGTGGCCATAGACCCAAGTGGATCTCGAGGGAGGACAAGTGCCTCACCGAATCTTGGAAGACGGTCAACATCGACCCCTTTACTATCGCAAACCAAAACTCGGACCGCTATTAGAAGAGGGTGAGGGCGGCGTACAATGAGCAGCGTCTCCTGGATCCCTACTTCAAGTGCTTCGTCCATGATCGCGACGACTCCGACATGTCTCATCGTTGGGCAATGATCCAACATGCTTGTAACAAGTGGCATGGCATCATGGAGGAAGTACGCCGATTCAATGTTAGAGGCACCAACTTCGACGATCAAGTAAGTGACTGAAACTACCCGGTCGCCATTTTAAATTGTATCCCATTGTTGCTATTGTACATTGCATATGAGCGCCATGATCACCATCTACCGAGAGGACAACAACAACACCGAGCTCAAGTTCATCCACGTCTTTGCAGGGATCAAGGGGTGCAACAAGTGGAAGGAGAGGCAGACCGCCCTCACCAAGGACAAGGTTATCGCCTATGACCCCGGTGTAGTGCCATCGGCGGCCTCAGAGGGTCACCCATTGGACACAAGGAAGCCAAGGCCATGAAGGACACGGTGTTGTCCATCGAGAAGCTGCACTCAGCCATTGATACGTCGTAAACGTATCTATAATTTTTGATGTTCCATGATTGTTTAGTATCTACTTTCTTATGTTTTGTTCATACTTTGAGGTATTTTTATACATTTTCTGGAACTAACCTATTAACAAGATGCCATAGTGCTAGTTGCCTGTTTTCTGCTGTTTTTGGTTTCACAAAAGCTAGTAAGGAAATATTCTCAGAATTGGACCAGACAAAAGCCGAAGTCAATAGTTTACCCGAAGCTGCTCGGAGTCCGGAGGGCAGCCGAAGGGGGGCCACGAGGCAGCCACACCCTAGGGTGGCACGACTAGCCCTCGGCACACTGCCACCTGGTGTGGGCCCCCTGGTGCTCCACCGACCTTGCCCTTCCACCTATAAAAGCCTCCTAGGACGAAAACCCTAAGGACCTGATCAAAATTCCACAAAAGAGTTTGTAGCCACCGCCATCTCCATCCCTAGATCGGGAGGGATCTGAAGCTATTCCCGGAACCCTGCCGGAGGGAAGAGATCACCCTGGAGGCCTTCTTCATCACCATGCCTACCTCCGGTGTGATGCGTGAGTTGTTCATCCTTGGACTATGGGTCCATGTAGTAGCTAGATGGTTGGTTCTCCTCCTTTGTGCTATCATGTTTAGATCTTGTGAGCTCCGTTCATGATCAAGATCATCTATTTATAATCTTACATGTCGTGTTTGCGGGTATCCGATGGATATTGAGATGCTATTTCAGATTGATTATTGATTCTATCATGTCCATGTTATTTGTGATCATGCATGCTTTCCGTTGTTAGTAGCTATCTTGGCCAAGTAGATGCTAGCAACTCCAAGAGGGAGTATTTATGCTCGATAGTGGGTTCATGCCTCTAGTAATCTGGGGAAGTGCCATGAATCTCTAAGGTACTAGATGTGATGTTTCTAATAGGGAGAAAACAACAATACTTTGTCCATGGGACAAACGTATTGTTTACTTTACACACTTTTCTTAATGCAATTATCTGTTGCTTGCAACTTAATACTGGAGGGGGTTCGGATGATAACCTGAAGGTGGATTATTAGTTATAGATGCAGTTGGATTACGGTATATGTATAATGTTGTAATTCCCAATCAAATCTCATAGGAGTCAAGATGATTAGTATATGCATTGTATGCTTTCTCGAGTCTATCAATTGCCCAGTTGTAATTTGTTCACCCAACATGTTATTTATCTTAAGGAGAATCACCTCTAGTGAACTATGGACCTCGATCCATTCTTTTACCATTGATAATCCAAGTACTATTTAGTGTTTACTCTTTACTTTCTGCAAGCAATTACTATCTTCCACACTATACGTTTAATCCTTTGTTTTCAGCAAAACCGGTGAGATTGACAACCTCACTATAAGTTGGGGCAAAGTTTTGTGGTTGTGTTGTGTAGGATTCCAAGTTACTAGCAACACCTTGTAGTTGTTTCCTTGCTCCTATTGGTTCGATAACCTTGGTTTCATAACTGAGGGAAAACTTGTTGTTGTGCTCATCATACCTTCCTCTTGGGGTTCCCAATGAGCTCGAATATATTTTGAGCCATCAAGCCTTTCTTCTGGCGCCGTTGCCGGGGAGTCAAGGACATCTTCACAAGGGGAGTCCCTCACAACCAATCTCTTTACTTTGTTTTTGTTTTGCTTAGTTTATCTCTGCTTTGTTTGCTTATTGTTTTATTAAAAACACAAAAATATTAGTTGTACTGGTTTGCTTCTTTATATTAAAAAAACAAAAAAAATGACTACTCTTGAAAACACTAAGTTGTGTGACTTCACTAGCACCAACAACAATGATTTCATGTCCACACGTATTGCTCCACCTGTTCCTGAAGCTACTTTCTTTGAAATTAAACCTGCTTCGCTCAATCTTGTTATGAAAGAACAATTCTCTGGTGTTGGTATTGAAGATGCTACTGCTCACCTTAATAACTTTGTTAAACTTTGTGAGATGCAAAAACATAGGGATATAGATGGAGATATTATTAAGCTTAAATTGTTTCCTTTCTCTTTGAGAGGAAAATCTAAAGAATGGTTGCTATCCCTAACTAGAAATAGTATTGATTCTTGGACTAAATGCAAAGATGCTTTCATTGGAAAATACTGTCCTCCTGCTAAGATTATATCTATGAGAACTAAAATAATGAAATTTAAACAATCTGATAATGAACATGTTGCTCAAGCTTGGGAAAGAATGAAATCTTTGGTAAAGAATTGTTCCACTCATGGACTGACTACTTGGATGATTATCCAAACTTTTTATGCAGGACTAAATTATTCTTCAAGAAATCTGTTGGATTCTGCTGCTGGAGGTACCTTTATGACCATTACTTTGGGTGTTGCAACAAAGCTCCTTAATAATATGATGGTTAACTATTCTGAATGGCACACCAAGAGAGATCCACAAGGTAAGAAGGTAAATTATGTTGAAGAAGCATCTTCCTTGAGTGATAAAATTGATGTTATTACGTCTATGCTTGTTAATGGGAAAACACATATTGATCTAAATCACGTTCCCTTAGCCTCTTTGCTTGCTCAAGAAGAGCAAGTTGATGTGAACTTTATTAGAAATAATAATTTTAGCAACAATGCCTACAAGAATAATTTTGGTAATAATAATTATAGGCCATATCCACCAAATAATGGTAATGCTTATGGAAATTCCTACAACAACAATAGGAGTGCATCCTCTAAACTTGAAGTCATGCTTAAGATTTTATTAGTATACAAAATTCTTTCAATAAAACTATTGAGGAAAAACTTTCGAATGCTGAAAGAAATATATCATCTTTGTCTGAAGCACAATCCTCTTTGATTAATAAAATGGCTGCTAAACCTGAAACCATGGAAAATCCCTTTGCTGCTACTAATGCCATACAAGTTAGAATTCATGAAAATGTTAGACTGTTAGCTGAATTTCATGCTAAGTGGGAAAGAGAAGATGAAATTGCTAGAAATACTAGTATTTGTACTATCACCACCACTAATTTGATGCGAGCAAACCACATGAAGTCCCCATTCCTTTTGCAACAATGCCTAAAACCAATGGAACCTTCTCCAATAAAAATGCTGAAATTCTTCGAAATATGGGAAACAATATCTCTACTACCTTGGATGGTCATTATGATTTTGATCTTGATGGTTGCAATATCTCTAAAGTAATTATGTTCCTAGAAAATCTTGCTAAAAGTCCTAATGCTAGTGCTATGAATATGGCCTTTACAAAACACATTACTGATGCTCTCATTAAAATTAAAGAAGAAAAGATGAAACATAAAGGTTCTATACCTATGAAATTAGAAGATGGTTGGGAACCCATCATTAATATGAAAGTGAATGATTTTGATCTAAAAGCTTTATGTGATCTTGATAGTAGTGTTTCTATTATGCCTAGAAGGATTTATGATATGCTTGATTTGCCACCATTAGGAGATTGTTATTTAGATGTCCAACTTGATGATAATGCTAAAAAGAAACTCATAGGGAGTATTAATGATGTTCTTATTATGGTTAACAATACCTATGTCCCCGTTGATTTCTATGTTTTGGATGTTGAATGCAATGCTTGTTGTCCTATTATTTTGGGAAGACCTTTTCTTAGAACTGTTGGTGCCATATTGATATGAAAGAAGGCACCATGAAATATCAATTCCCACTAAAGAAAGGTATAGAACACTTCCCTAAGAAGATACAGAAGATTCCTTTTGCCTCTCCTATTAAAACAAAATTTTCTCTTAATTCTTCTTCATTTGAGAATACTTGATTCTTGCTTCTTATGCCTAGCTCAAAGGCGTTAAAGAAAAGCACTTATTGGAAGATAACCCAAATTTTTAGTCAGTAAGTTTTTCTTTTTTTGAGTCTTGGAAGTTATTTCTTCAGTAATAACCTCTCCTTATACTTTTTGTGTGGTTTTTGTGCCAAGAATAACCTCTAATGAGAGAGAAATAAGACTTGGGAAAGTTGTTGTCCCGAAATAGATTTTTGTTCTTCACTGTAAAAATTCGTGAAAAATCTATGTACGTTGGATTGAGCAACATAAGATCTTCGGAAAAATAGGTTTTTACCTGCTGGTCTCTTTGAGTTCTCTTTGATCACTTGAACTTTTAAAAGGAATTGCTACAGTAGCTTGTGTTTTACTGGAAGTTTTTACTTGTGTTGAAACTGAACCTAAAGACTTATTATCTTAACTACACTAATGTTGCTAATGAAGATTGTGTGAAGTTTTGTATGAAGGAAATTTTAAAGTGTAGGGAAGAATAATGTGATAAGACGAAGTATGGACAAAATCTCAAGCTTGAGGATGCCACCCGTGTCACCCCAAGAAATATTCAAGAAGTACAAGCGTCAAAGCTTGGGGATGCCCAAGACATCCCCCTCTTCATCAATAAAAATCTCAGGTTTTTCTTCCAAAAACTTCATTTTTATTGTTTCATGCACAATTGTGTTGTTCTTGGAGTGTCTTTGTTTTTTTAGTTTTCTTTTACTTAGTTTGCTAAAATAAATTGGTTGGACCCCCGCATTCATACATAGTTTCAAATAAGTTGATTTGGATTGGAAAAGACTAGGAAAGGTCATGCTTATGAGTGGTATAAAAGGAATCTTGTTTTGACTGTGACCTAGAATTTATCATGTCATGTTTGATGTCGTGGAAATGGCCACGGCAGTCGCTGCAGTAGGCAGCGATTGATTGAATCGGGGGCGAGAACTGGCGGCCATCTGTGGTGCGAGATGGGGGCCGATGCACATGGATTTATCCAGGTTCGGCCCCCCGGAGGGTAAATACCTACTCCTGCTAGATTGAATTAGTAGAGAGCAAGTTACAATGGCGGCGAGCTTGGCATCTAAGCAACGAGTCGCTTGTAGGGGTGTATGATGGAACGTAAGTCCTCGGGATACCCTAGGGAGGTTTATATATGAGGCACCTCGCTAGGGTTTACAGCTTACAACTGAACAGGATATGGATTCAGAGGCTTTGACCTAATCCGACTGGGCTTCGAGTATGCTTCTGGGCCTCCAGTCTCCAGTCGCCAGACCTTCTCCTTAGTCGCATTCCAGTCGCCGTCCTACAGGCCCACTCGTGAGACCTTTGGCCCAATCAGAACGTCCTACTGGGCATACCCCATTTGGCATATCCCCATCAGTATTCCTCGAGGCCATCGTTGATTCAGATGCAGGTGGTCATTTGACAGTCGGAGTAGGCGAGTCCAATTTGGATGCCCAGTCGAATCGGCGGTGGACTCCACCGAGACTAAGGAAATTTTCCTAGGTCCTCAATCGCTACTTCGGCGAATGCTACCGCCGTCCAGTCGCTGCTTCGGCGAGTGGATATGGGCCAGTTCAACGTGGGTCAAATGGAGGAGTTGGACCGTCAATTTGGTCAAACTATCCGTTGGATATTCCAACGGAAACTTCGGCGTAATTACCGCGGGTAATGGCTACCCCGAGTCTGGCGGGTGGCACCTCCTTATCAGGGGAATAACAGATCAGTTCTGCAGATCCTTTCCCGCATTCTTCATTCTCGCACACCCATTTCTTCTGTCTTCCCTCGATTATATCCCTTCACACCAAACGACCCCACGTCCTTCCTAATGGCGCCTCCAAAAGGTTCACGGGGGAAATCCAAGTGCACCATGGCCCAGCTCAAATCCTTCGAGGACACCGGAGTCCTCCGCAAGGGGAACTGGCGGATCCCCGCACCTTCCGAGATCGAGCCAAAACCGTAGGCCGGCGAGTTCATTTGCTTCCCCAGTCACCTAGAGAGGGGTTTGGGTTTCCCCACCTCACTATTCTTCTGGCGTTTCTATGCGTACTACGCAATCAAGTCGTCAGATCTTGGTTCGCACAGCATCGAGCAGCTGGCGATCTGTGTTGCCTTCGGCGAATGCTATCTTGGCTACAGGTCGTACTTCCCGCTGTGGTTGGAGATCTTCCACGGCCGCATCGGGCGCGAGGCATCCGGTGGCTTGATGTTGGTGGCCGGCGACGTCACGTTCCAATTGAAGCCGAAGGCCAACTTTATCAAGCTTCTGCTACCGAAGAAGGCCGCGAGCGAGTGGAAGAAGAGCTGGTTCTACGTGAAGGAGTCCACTCCCTCCGGTGAAGTAGCGCTTCCCGAGTTCATCGCAGAAAGGAGTGAACCTCGCCATCTGGCATCGAAAAAGCTCCCCGAAGACCAGAGGATGGCCGTTGCAGAGATGATGGACCAGATCCAGAGGCTGAAGGACCAGGGGCTGTCCTCGATCAACCTCTACAACTGCTGGCTCGGGCGGCGTCTGGTTCTGCTAGCGGCTTGGCCGCATTGGATGTATGAGTACAACGGGAAGCACGACCCCTCCCGGACCAGCAAAGAGTCGTGGGAAGCCAAAGACTACAAGGCCGCCCTGAAGAAGATCACCGATGCGGAATTTACAACCACATCGGCCGGGCTCTCCCCGTACATTTCCGTGAAGAATGAAGCCCCCATAGTAAGTTTTCCTTCCCCAAACTTCCTTTTAGTCACAATTTCTGTAGTGCAATTCGCAGTCGCATCGTTCGATACTTATTTGTGGTTGTTCTCAATTGTTCTAGGTGATGGAGGGTTGGCTCCCTCTGCTTGACGAAGAGGTCCCCCGGGAGCTCGAAGAGGCCTCCGAAGGAGATTCCTCCGAAAGCGACGAGGAAGAGGGGGAGGTTCCTCCCCCAGCGCCTATGGCCTGCAAGACTCGCATGTAGAAGCAGCGTGAGTTCGAAGCGAGTCGCAGCCTCGAAGAACACGAAGGGGGCGACGAGATTGTGCAGGAGCACAGTTCTCGGCACACGGCCATGCCGGCGAAGCCCGCATGCAAACCGAAGTCGCCAGCAAAGAAGCCAGCATTGCCGCTCAGGTCGGCGGTGGTGTTTGAGTCAGATGACGACTCTGATGATGACACCCCCGAAATTTCGCATGAGATCCCGAAGGACGCGATTTCGATGAAAGGATTGGAGGATGAGGACACCGAAGCAGCGGTAGAAGTTCCTCTGGCGGTGATTGCGCTAACAGCTTCGAGGGCGCCAGGCCAGGAGGCGGCTGAGGCCGCGGCTTCGAAGTCTCCGCAACCTTTAGGAGCGGTCGCGTCTTCGGAGCCAGAGATTCTAGCGACCATGGCTTCGTCATCAAGGAAGCCCACAGTGTCGTGGGCTTCAGATGTCTTCGAGAGAGGTCTCACGCGCAAGTTGTGACCGAAATTAGACAAGCCCGCCCACATCAGCACCGAGTTGCGTGTTCTCCCGGTTGCCAAGTAAGCTTCAAATTTCTCTTTCCAAATCGTGTTCCTTTTTGTGTTATCTCTGTGCTGACTTTGGAGGTTTGGCAGGTCTAGCGTCAAGAAGATTGGTCGCCCTTCGGTGGCGAAGATTCCGCCAGTCGCCACCACAAGAGAGGGTGACCTCCCCAAGAAGAGGAAGCCTACTGAAGACACCGCGACTGTGGAGGACGCGAAGAAGCGGAAGGGCGGTGCCGACAATGTTGTGGTGGTGGATAGCGCCAAGGAGAGCGATCTTGCTGCAGTCGTCGAAGAGGTGGCAGCTATGCGGTCGGAGCCAGCCACGGGCGCTCCAGCGATGGAAACGTCGGCTCCGACGACCAGTCCCTCGGCTAGAGCGTCAGTGACGTTTCTGCGCTTCATGGCGAAGGGGTTTCCAGGCATGGAGGACAACCAGTCTCCACAGAGCCCAGAGATCATTCATGAAGATGTTGGGTCTCGTCGCGGGCATACCTCCTTCATGGTCCCTTCGACGGACGCCGGAGAACTTCACAAGATGCTTGGCGCCGCCATTCAGGTACATCCAGTCCCCGAGTGTCTAGTCGCTGAATTTCAGCGGCTAGGCACTTAGTTTCTTCTAGTCTCCAGTCCCCGAGTTCCTAGTCGCTAAATTTCAGCGGCTAGGAACTGAATTTCTTCTAGTCGCTAGTTCTCGAGTTCCTGGTCGCTGAATTTCAGTGGCTAGGAACCGAATATCTGTTTTTGTAAGTGCTAACTTTTTGTTATTCTTGTAGGGCTTGCAGAGGGAGTCGACAGATCGACAGGCCGCGAAGGAGCGTCTGGAGCGGGATCTGCGCGTGGCGCAGGAGGCAAACCGGTGACTCCGGAAGACTGTTGGTGAGTACTTGATACATTTTCGGCTATGAGCTGTTGGTGTTCTGTAGTGTTGATAGTCGCTTTTTCCCTGTTCAGGAGGTCTTCCAATTGTGATTCCCAAGGCCCGAGAAGGGTATGTCCCAATTACCGAGCTGGACTTGGCGAATGGGAGTATTGACTCGCTGGTCAAGGAATTGGAGGAGGCGAAGGCGGCCTCAATTTCTTCTGAGGACAGGGCAAAGGCTGCGATCGCTGTGGCTTAAGAGGAGCAGAAAGTCGTTGACTCAATCATCTTGGGGATGCAAAGTGATCATGCCGCCCTAGAAAAGCACGTCATCGAGAATTGTCGGAAGATCCTTGGTGAGTCGTTGTTTCTTTTTTGCTTAACTTGTATGCTGAGTCTCCGAGTGGGGGAATCCATAGTGTCACTGATGTATGAAGTTGCAGTGGTGATAGGGCAAAGAGACCCGGTGGTGCAGACCTTCAACGCCTCGCAGTGTGTGACTGCCGTGCTGAACGCGGCCACTGCCTCGGTGTTGTGCATTCAGGCCGTTCTTCAAGGAATGCCCCCACCGAGGTTATTCCTAGGGGACTGACTGAGGTGTGGTGCTATCTGCAGGAGGTACCCAGCATCGTGGAATGGATGGTGCGCTCAGCTTTCAGGCGCGAGGCCACCACAGCATTGAGTCTAGGGCTTGCTCACTTTCCCGACGACTTCGACCTCGACGATGTTACCAGCGGCTATCGTTCGGCGACTGGTACGGTGGATATGTCGGAGGTACTGAAGCTGGCCGCCAAGGCTGCCCCTGTCGCTGATCGGGTGTTGGCGATGGGGGACCTTCTGCCGTACCAAGAGATGGTGGTGGCACCAGGCGACCCCGAGCCGGAGCATCATGATCTGAAGTCGGAGTAGCCCTTTCGGTCGGCACTATCGATGTCGATGTCGACCTACCCGACGAACCCGTGGCAGCTGTTCGTTCGTGTCAAGGGTGGTGTGGACGCTATGTCATCGGGTCCTGCGAAATAGACAGCCTTTCTGGGTGCTTTGTAAGATATGCCAAGTGGCTAGTGCTTGTAGAATGGACAATATTTTGTATGAGAGTAAGAGGGGTTAATCGACTTGCAATGCACGCTTGATTTTGTGTTGTGTTTTAATTTTTGTGTAAGCGAGTCCCCAGGCGCGTCCGCCCTTTAATGGGGTATAACTCGTTTTGTATACGTGTGTATTTGCTTTGGTTTTTGTTCTTTGTCTTTTGCGTTTTCTGAAGGGGGCGAGTCCTCAAGCGCAAGTGGGATTGTTTGTAGGCGAGTCCCCGAGCGTAGTACTTAGCCGTTTTGGGCGCGTGCCAGTTGTGAGTTATTGGTGCGTTGTTTGTAATGTGTCTCCTCCCCTGGCTCGGAGAGCCAGTCGCTAGGCGAGTCCAAGGCAGCTCTCTTACTTGGTGTATTCCCGAGCCGCGTGAGGGTTTCCATTTTGCGGGGTCCCCGTGCGTGGTACTTAACCGTTCGAGTCGCTTTGCACGAGGATGGGAAGGGCAGGTCGCTGTGAGAAGCGTGTACCGGTCGTCTTGGCCCGGTTGGCCAGTCGAGCTAGGCGACTCCAATGGTGGCTCCGGGTAGGCGTATTCGTGGACGACACAAGGCCCGAATGTTTTCGGTGCCCTTGGGCCGCACTACTTAGCCGTGTCGGTCGCTTGACCAAGGGTTGACTTCTGTGGGTAGCATATTGCTAATTGTACAAGTGCGAGTGGCACAAGAGTATGGCGAGTAGACACAATTTGTGTGATATGAATGAATTTCATTATATGTCATCTAAGTACAAGTTTGAGTTCTACGTATAGAACTTTCTGAGGAGGTTTACATTCCACAGTCTCCCGACCTCGAGCTGGCCATCGCCTCGTATGTTGATGAGGTAGTAGGCGTCATTGCTAAGGACTCGCCCTATGGCGAATGGCCCCTCCCATGGGGGGAAAGCTTGTGCATGCCCTTCTTGTCATGGGCCACTCGTAGGACCATATCGCCCTCCTAGAAGGTGCGGGTCCGGACTCGGCGGTTGTGGTAGAGGTGGAGCCCCTACTGGTAGATGGCAGTGCGGGAGCGAGCCAGGTCACGTGCCTCGTCGATCTGGTCGATGCTGTCTTGGCGGGCGATCTCGTTTTTCGCCTCGACGTAGTTGGCGACTCGAGGTGAGTCGTGCTCTAGATCGGTTGGCATTACGGCTTCGGCGTCGTACACCATGAAGAAGGGTGTGAACCCCGTGGAGCAGTTGATGGAGGTGCGGATTCCCCATATTACGGAGGGGAGCTCTTCGACCTAGCATCCTAGGGTGCGTTCTAGGGGCACTTGAAGTCGTGGCTTGAGCCCGTGGAGGACGCTTTGGTTGGCGCGTTCTGCTTGGCCATTCGACTCCGGGTGGGCGACTGAGGCAAGGTCGAGTCGTATGCCGTGCTCTTCGCAAAATTCTGCCATAGCCCCCTTGGTGAAGTTGGTGCCGTTGTCCGTTATGATGTTGTGCGGGTAGCCAAACCGGTAGATGAGCTCGCGTAAGAACTTGGTGGCCGTCTTGCCGTCGCACTTTTTGATCGGCTTGGCCTCAACCCATTTGGTGAACTTGTCGACTGCGACCAGGAGGTGGGTGAAGCCGGATGGGGCCTTTTTGAACGGGCCGGCCATGTCCATGCCCCATACAGCGAATGGCCATGTGATGGGGATGATCTTGAGTGCCGAACCAGGGAGGTGCGTTTGGTTGGCGTACTTTTGGCATCCGACGCATCGTTGGACAATGTTGGTGGCGTCGGCATGCGTTGTGAGCCAGTAGAAACCGTGCCGCATGGCCTTGGCGACCAGTGAATTGGCTCCGGCGTGATGGCCGCAGTCGCCGACGTGAATGTCCTGGAGGATCTTGCGGCCTTCTTCTGGCTGTACGCAGCGCAGGAACATGCCAGTGATGCTGTGTTTGTGGATCTCGCCGTTGATGATGACGAAGGATTTGCAGCGGGGCACGATCATTCGCGCCTCTGTCTCGTTGCTTGGGAGGATTTTGTGCTCGAGGAAGGCGACATATGGTGTCGTCCAATCGTTGGGCTCCACGATCATGGCGACTAGGGCCGGCTCGGGTTGTAGTGGTATCCCGATGTCGATCTCCTTCGGTGGGCAGACCGAAGGCTTGTGGATGATGTTGAGGAAGACGCCCGCGGGTGGTGTTTGTCGAGCCGACCCGATGCAGGAAAGGGCATCTGCCTCCTCATTCTTGCGTCTGTCGATCCACTCGACTGAATAGCCGTCGATGTGTCCTCCCAGCTGGTCTACCGCTTGGCGGTATGCTATCATTGTCGAAGAGACGGCATCACAGGTTCCGATGACCTGGCCGGCGACTAGGTAGGAGTCGCCGTAGCACCGTAGGCAGTTTATGTTCATCTCCTTAGCGGCCCGCATGCCGTGGAGGAGGGCCTCGTATTCTGCCATGCTATTGGTGCAGGGCTTGAAGTTGAGGTGGAGCACGTAGCAAAGCTTGTCTCCCTTAGGGGAGGTCAGGATGACCCCGGTCCCTGCGCTGTCAGCGTTCTTGGACCCGTCGAAAAGGAGTGACCAGTAGTGGAGGTATGGTAGCTTCTCTGGCTGCTGTGCTTCTTCCCAGTCTGTGAGGAAGTCAACCAGGGCTTGCGACTTGATCGCTTTGTGGGGCTCGTATTTGATGTTGTGGACACCGATTTCGATGGCCCACTTGGCAACTCGCCTGATCGCCTCGCGATTGCGTATTATGTCTTGTAGTGGTGTGGAGGAGACGACCGTGATAGGGTACTCCTGGAAGTAATGTGGGAGTCGCTGTTGAGCTTGGAATAACGCATATACCAGTTTTTGGTACTGTGGGTAGCGATGTCTTGAGTCTGTCGGGACATCACTGATGTAGTAGACGGGGCACTGTATGGGGTGTTCCTTGCCCTCCTCCAGCCGTTCGATGACCATCATGGCGCTGACGACTCGATTGGAGGCAGCCACGTAGACTAGCATTGGCTCTCTGTCGACTGGGGCGGCGAGCAGTGGTGCCGCGAATAGCACTTCTTTGAGCGCTCTGAGTGCGTCGTCCGCCTCCGCGTCCCATTGGAACATGGGGTTCCTACGCATTAGGCGGTAGAGGGGCATTGCCTTCTCGCCGAGCCTTGGGATGAAGCGGCTGAGAGCCGCGACTCGCCCAGCCAAACTTCTGGACGTTGCGCAGGCACTCGGGTTTCCCGAGTCGCTCGATGTTGTCGATCTTGGTGGGGTTGGCCTCGATGCCTCGCCTGGAGACCACGTATCCTAGGAGCTGTCCGGTTGGGACGCCGAAGGTGCATTTTCCTGGGTTTAGCTTGATGTTGTACCTCCGCAGGTTTGCGAAGGTTTCGGCCAGGTCGGCAAGCAGGTCATCCTGGCGGGTGGACTTTACCACCACATCATCAATGTAGACGTGAATGTTGTGGCCAATTTAGCTCGCAAGGCACTCCTGCATGCACCTTTGGTACATGGCGCCGATGTTTTTGAGGTTGAACGTCATGGCCGTGTAGCAGAAGGCGTCGAATGGCGTGATGAACACCGTCTTCTCCTCATCCTCGACCACCATCTTGATCTGGTTGTACCCAGAGTACGTGTCGAGGAAGCACAGCGACTCCGATCCCGCGGTCGAGTCGATGATCTGGTCGATGCGCGGTAGGACAAACTCCTCCTTCGAGCAGGTGCTGTTGAGGTTGGTGTAGACGATACACATTCTCCACGTGTTGTTCTTTTTCAGAACCAGGACTGGGTTTGCCAGCCACTTGGAGTATTTTATTGGCTGAATGAAGCCTGCGGCTAACAGGTGTTATACTTCTTCGGCGATTGCTCGGCGGCGCTCTTCATTGAAGGGCCGTAGCGACTGCTTTACTGGTCGCACTTTGGGGTCGGCGTTTAGCTTGTGCTCAGCAACTTCCCTCGGGACACCTGGCATGTCAGAAGGTTTCCATGCGAAGATGTCGCGGTTCTCACGGAGGAACCTGATGAGAACGCTTTCCTACGTGGGGCTCATGTGCGCCCCAATGGTGACCGTCTGGCTAGAGTCGCCTGGGACGAGCTCGACGGTGCGGGTATGCGTGGTCACCTCGAATGTGGAGTTCGCAATGGTTGGCTTCTTTAGGATGGTGGGGTCATCCTTGTTGATGTTGCCTGCGTATTTCGCGAGTTCCTCCGCGTGATCAGTCTCCACGGTGATGACGGTGTCGGCGAGCTCAGGGCCTTTGTCCTTGCATTACACGGCCATATCAGGGTCGCCATGGACGGTGATGATGCCGCTCGGCCCTGGAAGCTTCATCATGTTGTATGCGTAGTGGTGGGTCGCCATAAATTTGGTGAACGTTTGGCATCCCAGGACGCAATGGTAGGGGCTACGGAAGTTCACCAGCTCCAACACAATCCTTTCCGTGCGATAATTTGCCGGTGTGCTGAAGGTGACTAGGAGTGTCACCTTTCCGATTGGATACGCCTTCTGACCGAGGCGATGTCGTGGAAGGTTGTCAGGGTCGGCTCGATTGCTGCTTCTAGGAGCTAGAGCCTGTTGAACGTGTCCAGGTACATGATGTTGATGGAGCTCCCGCCATCCATCAGTGTCTTGGGCAGCCAGTAGTCAGCCACCTTGGGCCTGACCACCAGAGCGACTCGCCCTGGGTATTCGATCCTAGGTGCGTGATCCTGGCGACTCCAGGTGATGCTCTGTTCGTACCAGTTGAGGAAACGAGGGATGTCAACTTGAGTCACCGCGTTGACGGCGACTGCGCGGGTGAGGACCTTCTTCTCGCGTTTGGTGCCGAGCCCGGTGAAGGTGTGTAGCGAGCCGCCGGTGTTTCCATTGTCCCGAGGCGGGTTGTTGTTGGGGTCCTCCCTTGCTCGCCTTGCCTTTTCGATCTCTTTGAGAGAATGGCAGTCTAGGTGGTGTGGGTGGAGGGTTTCCCCTCCCTGCTGTGGTAGATGCAGGGCTGGTTGAGCACGGTGGCGGGATCGAATTTCGGCCTTGCTACGTTGTTGGTGCGATAATTTCCGCTATCGCGGTAGTTTCCTCCGTCGCGGCGGTCGTTCTTGGAATTGTGTTGGCCGTAGCCGGTGTTGGCGACAAAGTTGACTCGCCCATACGTGCGTCGCTTGCTGGTGATGCGAGTGTTGCTGTAGTGCATGTCGTGCTGTCGTCCGCTGTCATGGCTGTTGGTGCAGCATCTTCCTCCCGACTCGTCGTCGGAGTCCTGGTTGGGGTCTTCCTTCGCATAGCGCTTGGCGATCTCGAGGAGGTGGGGGATGTTGTCGAGCATCCGGTAGACCGTTTTGATCTTAGCGACTAGGGGTTCGTACCGGCACGCGTTCTTGAAGCAATGTATCTGCGTGTCCGGGTGGATGCCGGAGGCGTTGATCCATAGTTCCTGCCACCTTTGAATCCAGTGGCGGGTCGACTTGCGTTGTCCCTGGATGCATCGCTCCAGGTCCTCGATGGTGGTGGCGCCGGTGTAGGAACCCTTGAAGTGCCTGACGAAGGCATCCCACATTTCCTCCCAGGAGTCAATGTTGTCGGTGGGGAGAGTGTTGATCCATTGCCGGGTGCTCCATCATCAGGGGGAGTTAGCAAGCGACTAGCGGGTTGCTGTGGCCGGCGATTCCCATTGCCATGAGGTATGTGTCCAGCCAGACCGCTAGCTCGTACACCGGGTCGTACTTTTGGATCTCTTTGGGCGCCTTGAAGTTGGCAGGATACTTTTCCCCTCGGATCATAGGTCTGAAGCATTGGGGGCCGACTCGGCTGAGCGAGCCCCTGGGTTTGGGGTCGCCGCGGTTGCTGAGGGTGTACCTCAAGTCGTTGGGCTAGCACGCCCGCCAAGTCTGGTTGTTGAAGATGTGCGTGCGGGCGTCGATGGGCTACCTGTTGGCGGTGACCGTGTTGTTCACCGGTCGCGGCTCGTTGGTGGAGAGCGCGGGGTTGGCGGCCTGTGGCTGGGTCGCCAGGGGCTACGGTGGTGGGCAGGTCACGGTGTTGGCGATGGTGGGGTGATCACTTGAGGTCACCCTGCTTGCCGAGGAGCGGGAATACATCCGCCCCCGCGGGTCGACTCCCGCGGCTTGCTGCTCGACGGCCCTGGCGCGTAGGGGCTTGGCATACTGGATCTGCAGCATGCCCTCTCGCTGGACGTCGAGGTTGGTGACTGTCATGTCGGCCGCGACGACGTTGTCCATCGGGGTGGAGTAGAGTGGGAGTCCGTTAGCGTCGCCGGCCTGTGGTGAACTTATGATTCGCGGTTGGTCCCGCGGGGCTGCGTGACCGATGGGTGGTGGCGGGGCCCCAGTCGCCGGTGCGCCGGGTGGTGGTCGATTGCTGCCGCCTGGCGGTGCATTCTCGCAGTATTTGTGCTCCACCACACGTGCGGGGTCGCTCTCGTCGTTGAAGTTTAGGACGCGGCCTTGGACGTTGGAGTCCAGGCGGGTCCTGATGTGGCGCTGGTGGTAGAGTGACAGCTCCTGCGCTGTCGCCCGCTCGAGGCGGAATTTCTCGCGCTCATCTATCTCCCTGCGCGTCGCCTCCTCCAGTCGCTAGCGCGCTTCCTCCACCTCTGTGGTCGTGGCGGTTGGTGGGATCGGTGTGGAGAATGGATCTGGTGGGGCGGCCGTGCTGCCTGCCATGTAGATCGCGTTGAAGCGATTGGAGCTGGTGCGGAAGTCCTCGGGCGACTCCGATCCGGAATCGGAATCGAAGATCCCGAGGATGGAGGAGTCCTCGAAATCCTCAGGGTTGGAGACCCGCGTGATGGAGTCCTCCCGTGATGCCATGGTGATAGATCCGTCGACCGAGGCAGGGGTCGTGGAGTCGGCATCATCGTTTAGGGTCGCGCCGTCTAAGGCGGTGTTGGTCTCGGCCGCGTTGCTGGTGGCCGAGTCGTACTCGGTGACGAGGCTCCTGATGGAGCGGACCTGCTCCTCCGAGAGAAGATCGCGGTGCGACGGCGATCCGCCAACGATCACCATCGCCCCTGGGTCGACCGCGCCGGTGAAGCCGACGAAGAGGTTGATGGAGCCGACCAGCATTATCGCGTTGTGGGTGATCAGGTGTGATGCCAGGACGTAGCTGTTGGGCAGGATCTGTAAGATCCCGTTGATGGCGATCATGCGGCCGGTGGCGATCGGCCGATCGATCAGCGAGTAGGGTCTCGCCGCAGAACTCAGGTCAGTCTAGCTGGGCCCCACAGTGGGCGCCACTATCGTGGAAATGGCCACGGCAGTCGCTGCAGTAGGCAGCGACTGATTGAATCAGGGTCAAGAGCTGGCGGCCATCTGCGGTGCGAGATGGGGGCGGATGCACATGGATCTATCTAGGTTCGGCCCCCCAGAGGGTAAAGACCTACTCCTGCTAGATTGGATTAGTAGAGAGCGAGTTACAATGGCGGCGAGCTCGGCGTCTAAGAAGCGAGTCGCTTGAAGGGGTGTATGATGGAACGTAAGTCCTCAGGATACCCTAGGGAGGTTTATATATGAGGCACCTCGCTAGGTTTTACAGTTTACAACCGGATAGGATATGGATTCGGAGGCTTTGACCTAATCCGATTGGGCTTCGAGTATGCTTCTGGGCCTCCAGTCTCCAGTTGCTAGACATTCTCCTTAGTCGCATTCCAGTCGCCGTCCTGCAGGCCCACTCGTGAGACCTTTGGCCCAATCGGAACATCCTGTTGGGCATACCCCATTTGGCATATCCCCATCATTTGATATTGCTATGACTTTATGCTTAGTGATCATTGATGTAGCATGACTTATTACAAAGAACTGAGATTGCTTAATGTGCCTTGAAAGAATCATGCATTGTTTTAGCATATAAAAGCATAATATTGTGGTATTCTCCTTTGATGCTTTATTTGGGTTGACTTGGCGCATTCTCACACCATGTTAAGACTATACCAAGTCACCATAGCCTCTATGATCATTTATTTTTCGACTTGTAATATCATTTTATGCTTTAATTAATAATGTGTTGTCGCTTTGCATGATTATGGCCATTATTGCTCTCTTAGTTGGTCGCTCCTAGTCTTTTGCTAGCCTCCACATGTACCAAGTATGAGTTCCACTCATGCATCCAACTCCAAATAAAACCAATTTATTCCAAAGAGTCCACCATACCTACCTATTAGCATTATTGTTATTCCAAGTATATTCATGTTTTTATCTACCTTCCGAATTAAACTTGTTATGTGAAAATTAGTGATTAAATCTCTCACAAACTTGATGGCACACTTTACTTTCTTGCACTTAATAAACTTGAACCATTGTGCCCATCTATATTGTGTATATGCTTGCGCTTTGTAAGTTGTGAATTAGCAGAACCATGTTACCATGGGGAACACTTTCAACATTGCACTTTATTTAGTTGATATCATGTTATTTTGCTTATGGATCCCGGTGGTGTGAAATAAAAAGAGAGCTTGTAAGCTCATGGAGTTTGTATGTGTTAGAGAAACACCTGGGCAGCTAGCCTAAGCCATGCCTAATCATGGTGGAAACTTGCAGCATAACCATAGTGAGCAATCTTTGAAGCATCCTCAATAAAAAAAGAAAATAAAAAAGAGAAAGAAAGAAAAAATCCTATGCAAATAACAAATAAAAGGATAGCTGAGATGCTCATTGTCTATTGCCTTGTCATTGTGATATGGGAAAACTCATGTATCATGGGGCAAGGGGTACCCCATTGGCGGTTCTCTATGATACACATGTACTTACAATGACAAGAACTTACTCGTGACTAAAGTTGAGTAGCATGAGGTTCGGTACTCGTAAGCAAGGGGCATGACATTTTCAACTTATAACTTGCCAGGCATATCCTCATATTTGCTCACTTTAACCTTAATCACCTAAAGATGCTTATGATAGGGGTAATGAGACCTCAAAGCTAATAAGTACCATAATTTTTGGAAGCTCTTTATGAGACTTGAATCCCTTCTTCCTTCTATGAAGGGTCTTTCTTTTACTTTTATGTTGAGTATCCATCTTCTATCTTTATGCACCTATTGAGAGAGCATAGTGGTCATTCTTAGTTTAATGTGCATTGTCCCAAAACTTGTTGATTGATTCATAACTTTGATATTGCTTGTTCTTAAACTATTTGTATCTAGTCACCCTTATGAACTTTGAAGGTGTCCTATGCATTTATGTTTTGCTACACCATGAGGGACAAGCTGAATACCATTCTCATGATGTTTTCTATATGTGAAACAAACAAACGTCTTCCAAAGCATTGTTATTCATGAATCTTTTGTTTATACATTTTCATGTTACAACATAGTTGCTATGTCTTATTGTTAGAACTATATGTTTCATGTCTATGTTAGAGTACTATGATCCCAGGTATCAATGTTTTGCAAATACCTTGATCAAGATTGTGATGGTGCATGTCACCTCAAAAATTATTATTTTTTATCACTTACCTACTCAAGGACGAGCAGGAGTTAAGATTGGGAATGTTGATATGTCGTAAACGTATCTATAATTTTTGATGTTCCATGTTTGTTTAGTATATACTTTCTTATGTTTTGTTCATACTTTGAGGTATTTTTATACATTTTCTAGAACTAACCTATTAACAAGATGCCATAGTGCCAGTTGCCTTTTTCTGCTGTTTTTGGTTTCAGAAAAGCTAGTAAGGAAATATTCTCGGAATTGGACCGGACAAAAGCCAAAGTCAATATTTTACCCGAAGCAACATGGAGTTCGGAGGGTAGCTGAAGGGGGGCCACGAGGCGGCCACACCCTAGGGTGGAGCGGCTAGCCCTAAGCGCGCCGCCACCTGGTGTGGCCCCCTTGGTCCTCCACCGACCTTGCCCTTCCGCCTATAAAAGCCTCCCGGGATGAAAACCCTAAGGACCCGATCAAAATTCCACGAAAGAGTCTGTAGCCGCGACCATCTCCATCCCTAGATTGGGAGGGATCTGAAGCTCTTCCTGGCACCCTGCCGGAGGGGAGAGATCACCCTGGAGGCCTTGTTCATCACCATGCCTGCCTCTGGTGTGATGCGTGAGTAGTTCATCCTTGGACTATGGGTCCATGTAGTAGCTAGATGGTTGGTTCTCCTCCTTTGTGCTATCATGTTTAGATCGTGTGAGCTCCGTTCATGATGAAGATCATCTATTTGTAATCTTACATGTTGTGTTTGTGAGGATCTGATGGATATTGACATGCTATTTCAGATTGATTATTGATTCTATCATGTCTATGTTATTTGTGATCTTGCATGTTTTCTGTTGTTAGTAGCTAGCTTGGCCAAGTAGATGCTAGAAACACCAAGAGGGAGTATTTATGCTCGATAGTGGGTTCATGCCTCTAGTAATCTGGGGAAGTGCCATGAATCTCTAAGGTACTAGATGTGATGTTTCTAATAGGGAGAAAACAACAATCCTTTGTCCATGGGACAAACGTATTGTTTACTTTACACACTTTGCTTAATGCAATTATCTATTGTTTGCAACTTAATACTGGAGGGGGTTCGGATGATAACCTGAAAGTGGATTATTAGTCATAGATGCAGTTGGATTACGGTCTATGTATAATGTTGTAATGCCCAATCAAAACTCATTGGAGTCAAGATTATTATTTTATGCATGGTATGCTTTCTCGAGTCTATCAATTGCCCTGCTGTAATTTGTTCACCCAACATATTATTTATCTTAAGGAGAATCACCTCTAGTGAACTATAGACCCCGGTCCATTCTTTTACCATTGATAAACCATCTACTATTTAATGTTTACTCTTTACTTTCTGCAAGCAATTACTATCTTCCACACTATACGTTTAATCCTTTGTTTTTAGCAAAACCGGTGAGATTGACAACCTCACTGTAAGTTGGGACAAAGTTCTGTGGTTGTGTTGTGTAGGATTACAAGTTGCTAGTAACACCTTGCAGTTGTTTCATTGATCCTACTGGTTCGATAACCTTGGTTTCATAACTGAGGGAAAACTTGCTACTGTGCTCATCATACCTTCCTCTTGGGGTTCCCAACAAACTCGAATATATTTTGAACCATCAGCCATCATGGCCGACGACACCGTACACACCACCAAGAGGGCAGAGAAGGCCACTACGATTGAAGAGATTGCCGCAACAAGGTGGGTGTCGGTCATGGAGAGGCAAGACATCAAACTCGGCCTCATCAAGGCCAACATGGAGGCGAAGAAGAGGAGATAGGACTTGACGATCTTGATGGTCAACACGAGGGACATGGACGATGAGGTGAAGGTGTGGTGTGGCCTGATCCTGTCTGAGAGCCGAGTGACTCCGACCACCAACCAAGACAACACCCTGACCCCGACAACTGTGACCCCATCCACGATTGGTACCCAGACAAGCACCCCCACTAAGGCGACTGTGACCCTGACCCCAATCGACACCCAGGCCAACACCATTGTTCCACCGCTGGCTACCCCGGAGGTGCATCTTATCGTGGAAGATGATACCATTTGATTTCCGTTGGCATGTTTATTTTGATCGCAAGACTTACATTGGGGTTATTTAACATCATTGAGACTATGTATTCTATGGTGGAAAAAATTGTGTTTGTTTAATTTCTGGCAACTTTGAATGTTTCAATTTATCAAATTTTGTTTGGGGCGGTGGCTAGGAGCTGACCCCCATAGGAGTTACCTGCACCGATGCCACCATAAGGACAACCACCGGACGCCATATGGGGGCGAGTAGAGATGCTCTGGGTGTGTTTTCTTGCTCGTGTCCTTTAGTCGCACCTAGAGATCATGGCTCCACGAAAGCTGCGTGCGGCAATGCAACCTATGGTGCCTAAAGGGCACTTTGTTTGGTTAAGTGCATTTTAGTTTTTTTGTGGTTTGAGAAGCAATGCCCTGGTTGTTTGGTTGCATGTTTTCTTGGTTTTGGGCAATTTGGAACTCGTTTGGCTAGTTGCATTCTCCCTGATATCCATACCTCCTTGCTCGTGTGGTGAGCTTACCCATGAACACAACAAAACACACCACAAAGTTCAGACAATTCAAACTCAGAGAACATCTAGCTTAATACTGGATCCACATAATTAGCCAGAACGTGTGTGCCGCACCACGAGTTCACGAACAACTAATCGTGATGCACCACAAGATCGTCACAAAGCAGGGGTTATAACTAAATACCACCTCCCAAAATATGCATACCATAGTTTAGGGGTCACCACAACCAAAGTTCATGAGCCTACATACTCCAAAATATGCATCACATTCATCATCATCAACGCCACTACCAGCACCTCCTCGAACAACACAATCCGCTACTCAGAGGTAGTGCTTGTTCGGGAAGGTCATGAACCAGCTCATCCTGTGCTCAGGGGTCATGGCAAGATACCTGGTAGCCTGTCCACTATGCTCCATCAGGTGGCTAAGAGAACAGTGTATCACAGTCGGAGAGATGGGCGCAGCGGGAATACGAGGACTGTAGATCATCTTCATCTAAGCATAGTTCTCAATGGGCTTATTGATTAACTCGTTGTCCTTCGGCTGATCTTACATGAGAATCACAGTTAGTTCGAAACGTGTAGTTCATATGTGAGCTTTACAACTACTCAACATATTGATGCAAGTGCAAATATATCGAACTTTGATGTGTGATGACCCACAAGTATAGAGGGTGTATCGTAGTATTTTCGATAAGTAAGAGTGTCGAACCCAACAAGGAGCAGAAGGTGCTGGCGAGTGGCTAGGAGCAGGAATTCTCTGTAAATACTTAGCAAACGGAGTTTTAGGGTTTTTTGTTAATGCAGGTAAAAAAAGTACGAGTAAATAAAATGCAATAAGAATAAATGCAGCAAGTGGCGCAATCCTTTCTTTAGCAAAGGACAAGCCGGTTGTATTACTTAAGATGACCAAACATTCTCGAGGACACATGTGAATATCGTCAAGTGCTTTTGCTTCATATAGTTGATTAATCTTCTTTAGTTTGCTAAATGTTGTGTGGGTGAACCTGTGCTAATGTACCAACCTTCCTAGGACTAATACATACTTGTGATTATACCCCTTGCAAGCATCTACAAGTACAAGAAAGTAATTAAGGTAGAAACCTAACCACAACTTTAAACTCTAAGACCCTGACATCCCTTGTGCAAAGGTTTCCTAACGGGGGTTCAGGTTTCTATCACTCCGGTAACCCCTACGATTAGTAGCCAAATACACAAAGAATTCCCCTAGGCCCATAAAGGTGAAGTGTCATGTAGTCGACGTTCACATGACACCACTAGAAGAAATACACCACAACTTAAATATCAAACCATTGAATCTTTCTCAACACAATTCCACTACTAACAACATGACTTCTCCCATGTCCTCAAGAACTAAACGAACTACTCACAATACATCATATGGATCATGATCAGAGATGAAATAATGATGTGTAACAATCTGAACATAAACGATAATTCAATGGTTCACTCAATAGCATCAACTACAAGGAGTAATCAACACTGGGAAAGTTTCCCCTAAGAACTATGCAAGATTCAACCCAATTGTTACAGCGGTATGAAGTGGTGATTATGGTTCTGGTGATGATGATGGTGGTGATGATGATGATCCCGATGAAGTCCAGCTTGATGGTGGTGTTGATGGCGACGATCTCCCCTCTCCAGGAAGGAATTCCCCTGGTAGAATTCTATCTGCCGTAGAGATCTTTCTCTCTCGGTGTTTTCCGCCCCGCAGAGGCGGCATAATCTTTCTATGGTCGCTCCCCAAGTCATAGGGTTTCAGGAGGATAATATATGCTAGAGGGGAGAGCCTAGAGTGGGCCAGGGTGGACACACCACCTGCTGGTGCGGCCTAGGGCTGCCCGCGCCAGGGGGTAGTATGGGCCCCCTATGGCCCATCTCCACTCCCCCTTCTGGCAATCTTCGTCTTCTGGAAAAATAGGATTTTCCATGTATTTTCCTGGATTTTCTGATCTTCGCGAATTTTGCCTCCAAACAGCACCTTTTCCATCAGAATCCTGACTGCAGCGGTCCATGCTCCAAAAGTCATCAACCATGCAAAAACAGATGAAATAACATAAGTATCATCTCTTAATATGAAATATATCAATGAATAACAGTAAATTATGATATAGAATAGTGATGCAAAATGGACGTATCAACTCCCCCCAAGATTAGACTTCGCTTGTCCCCATGCAAAAACTGAGCTCAATAAACATGACCTCAGGTTTATGGAGTGAAGAGTCGATAAAAGAATACGGACAAGAAGCATCACATTCATCAATACACAAATCATAATAGAAGAACCCTCACTATTATATAACTTAACTTGCAATAAGTAAAGGAAACACAATAAAGATACATAAAGTAAATCATAATTGGTAATGGTAAACTTAGCTCTTGGTCGAAGAATAGTTGACAATTTGCAGGAGTTCACAAATAACTGGTTTTCAATGATAGCTTTCAATGTAGTAGACACTAAGATAAGAGCAATGTGCAAAACAAGGAACATAAGAAACATGATTGAATAAGTCATCATATGAATGAATGAAACACAACAACTCAAAATACTTGCTGAGGTAGAAGGGAATAGGTTTACTAACTCAACTAAAAAGTAAAAGATAGGCCCTTCGCAGAGGGAAGCAGGGATTTCAAGTTTCATAAAGAGCTTCCAAAAATTATGGTACTTACTAGCTTTCAGCTCTCATTGACCCTACCATAGGAATCTTTAGGTGATTAAGGTTAAAGTGATAAAATATGAGGATATGCTTGACAAGCTGTAAGTTGAAAATCTCATGTCCCTTGAATACGAGGGCCGCTCCTCATGCTACTCAAGTTTAGTCACCGGTAAGTTCTTGTCATAGTAAGTACATGTGTATCATAGAGAAGCACCAACGGGGTACCCCTTGCCTAATGATACGGAAGAATCCCCATATCAAAATGACAAGGCAAGCAGACAACAAGCATCTCAACAATCTTCTTATTTACCATGGGAATATGGTGCTTTTTTCTCTCTTTCCTCTTTTCTCATCTTTTTTTTCTTTTTCTTTTTCTCTTTTTCTCAATATCTATCTCTTTTTTATAAGAAGAATGCTTCATAGATGCTCATTATGGTTACGCTGCAGGTTCCACCATGATTAAGCATGGATTAGACCGGCGGCCCAGGCGTTTCTCTAACACACATACATAACTCCATGGACTTACAAGCTCCCCTTTCATTTCACACCGACGACATCCATAGACAAAAGAGCATGATATCAACTAGGTACAAAGTACCAGTGCAATGTTGAAAGCGTTCCCCATGACAGCATGGTTCTGCTAATTCACAACTTACAGAGCGCAAGCATATACGCAACATAGATGTGCACAATGGTTCAAGTTTATTAAATGCAAGAAAGTAAAGTGTGCCATCAAGTTCGTGAGAGCTTTAATCACTAATTTTCACATAACTAGTTTAATTTGGGAGGTAGATAAAACAAGAATTTACTTGGAATAGCAATAATGCTACTAGGTAGGTATGGTGGACACAAATGGCAAATGTTTTGGTTTAAAGGAGGTGGATGCACGAGAAGAATACCCTCTCAGTACAGGTTTTTGGCTAGCAAGGCTGGGTAGCAAGTATAAGAGTTGAAGGAAACAACCAAACATACAAGTGATAAAAACAAACATGCAATCTTCCTTGGAAGCACAAAAGATCTTAACTAGAGAATACTAAACTTATGAGCAAATCAAGAAAGAAATATGATGAAATTATATTTCTTTAAGAGTACTTTTATCTTTTTCTTTCAATTCTCAAAATAGTGTTGCTACTGACCGAGCCAGGTTTGCCAAAACCAACTAAATTAACTCAATGATCCCAAAGTGATACCAATACTAATGACAAGATCAATCATATAACCATGAATTGAAAACTAAAATAAAATGTGCAAAAGAGTAAAGTATAGAACTTCTCATGATAGCATGGTTCTGCTAATTCACAACTTACAAAGCGCAAGCATATACGCAACATAGATGTGCACAATGGTTCAAGTTTATTAAATGCAAGAAAGTAAAGTGTTCCATCAAGTTCATGAGAGCTTTAATCACTAATTTTCACATAACAAGTTTAATTCGGAAGGTAGATAAAAACATGAATTTACTTGGAGTAGCAATAGTGCTAGTAGGTAGGTATGGTGGACACAAATGGCATAGGTTTTAGTTTAAGGATTGGATGCACGAGAAGCATTCCCTCTCAGTACAGGTTTTTGGCTAGCAAGGCTGGGTAGCAAGCATAAGAGTTGAAGGAAACAAACAAGCATACAAGTGATAAAAACAAACATGCAATCTTCCTTGGAAGCACAAAAGATCTTAACTAGAGAATACTAAACTTATGAGCAAATCAGGAAAGAAATATGATGAAATTATATTTCTTTAAGAGTACTTTTATCTTTTTCTTTCAATTCTCAAAATAGTGTTGCTACTGACCGAGCCAGGTTTGCCAAAACCAACTAAATTAACTCAATGATCCCAAAGTGATACCAATACTAATGACAAGATCAATCATATAACCATGAATTGAAAACTAAAATAAGATATGCAAAAGAGTAAATGATAGAACTTCTCATGACAGCATGGTTCTGCTAATTCACAACTTACAAAGCGCAAGCATATACGCAACATAGATGTGCACAATGGTTCAAGTTTATTAAATGCAAGAAAGTAAAGTGTGCCATCAAGTTCATGAGAGCTTTAATCACTAATTTTCACATAACAAGTTTAATTCGGAAGGTAGATAAAAACATGAATTTACTTGGAGTAGCAATAGTGCTAGTAGGTAGGTATGGTGGACACAAATGGCATAGGTTTTAGTTTAAGGATTGGATGCACGAGAAGCATTCCCTCTCAGTACAGGTTTTTGGCTAGCAAGGCTGGGTAGCAACCATAAGAGTTGAAGGAAACAAACAAGCATACAAGTGATAAAAACAAACATGCAATCTTCCTTGGAAGCACAAAAGATCTTAACTAGAGAATACTAAACTTATGAGCAAATCAAGAAAGAAATATGATGAAATTATATTTCTTTAAGAGTACTTTTATCTTTTTCTTTCAATTCTCAAAATAGTGTTGCTCTTGAGCCAGGTTTGCCAAAACCAACTAAATTAACTCAATGATCCCAAAGTGATACCAATACTAATGACAAGATCAATCATATAACCATGAATTGAAAACTAAAATAAGATATGCAAAAGAGTAAATGATAGAACTTCTCATTAATATTCCATAACGGTAACTCACACCAAGGGATACATATATATCTAACGAGAGGGGGGACACTTCCATAATGCAAACCATCCTACATGATAACTTCTCTATTCATGATATGACTCTACTAAACAGGTAAAAAGATAGAAGATAGTGATATGATATCGTGGCACTCCCCCAAGCTTGGAACAAACCAACGGGATGCCAAAACCTGATGACAAATTACTCCTTCGGTGGTCGTGGTATTCTCTCGATGAGCTTTTTGATTAGTTTCCCCAAGTCCTCAATTTCGAAGGTGAGAGTACGAATCAACTCCGAGTTTTGCTCAATGCGGCTCATGATCATGTCGGGTTGTGAATTCCAGCTCCTGCGATTCTTTCCCCACTCTTCCTCCTTGAAGTCTTCTTTTCATGCATGGTTAAAACGAGGCATATCCCAATTGGAGGGTAGTTTCTCCTTGGGCATATTCTGGAACTGATGCTCATGGATAAGGGTATGGAAGGGATTCTTGGTGCGTGGAGGAAGTGACCGTGGAGCGAAACAGTGACATGGAGGCTTCCCTCCAGTTGACATCTGTGCAGTTCTTTTGATCTTGGTAGGGTTTGCCAACACTCCAATGCTTGCAATGGTAGTGCCGGTGTGCGGATGCTGGCTTTCCTTTGCCTCCTCTTCATCTTCACTCTTGATCTCCTTCTCCTGGCCAGGGTCTTGAGGATCTTCCTCCATAGGCTCCTTTCCCTTATCCTTGGCGGAGACCATTGTGCTTCTAAACTTTAAGAATAGTTCCTAGAAGAAACAACTCGAAATGAAAACACGACGAGAACAAGATATACGAACCTCTGGGGATCCGGGGGATTATATATTACGAAGTTTTAAAACAAAAGGAAGGTACTGGGAGAAAACGGGTCGGAGACGGAGTCCGGGGCGACCACACCACCTGCTGGCGCGGCCAGGGGGCCCGCGCCAGGGGGTGGTGTGAGCCACCCTGGCTCCATTTCCATCCCTCTTTCGCTTCGTAGCTTTCCTTGTTGGATAAAAACTGCAAAAATATAATTGGATAGAATTTTCGCGGAACTTTTCTTACCAGAACTGTTACCTATTCGAAAACGGACTTTCCTAGTCTCTGAATTTAGTCTTTGGTATATTCTTCCGGAGTCACCACTTGAATAACATCAATATCTTCATCTTCATACTCATAGTGCCTGAGTCATGAAACCTTTCTCTTTCTTATTACACCATTTTCTACGATAACCTGGAAATTTCTTTCACATGGTTCTCATTAGCAACATTAGTATAAGCGAGGTAATAGACCTTTTAGGTCCAATTTCAACTAAAATCCATCAAAACATAAGCTACTGTAGCAACTCCTTCTAGAAACCCAAAAAGAATTAAAAAGGAAATCGATTTAAGAAGCAAATGCAAGAGTGGCAAAATCTGTCAAAACAGACCAACAGGTAAAGATCATTTTTTTCGAAAATCCTCTGTTGCTCAAATCAAAAAGTGCAAAACTAACGAAAGTTAAATAATAACCTGGGCAGAAGCACAAACAATTACAGCTCAATCCCACATATAGAGATCTCTCACGAATTTTTATGGTGAAGCACAAAAATCTGTTTCGAGACAGCAACTTCCCCAAATCTTACTTCTCTCTCATTAGAGGTTGATCTTGACACAAAAACCAAAAAAAAGGATAAGGAGTGGTTATTACCGAAGTAATAACTTCCAAGACTCAAAGAAACAAAACCAAACTCAAAGCAAGAATATATTGGGTTGTCTCCCAAAAAGCTCTTTCTTTATAGCCATTAAGATGGGTATGACAATTTCAATGAAGCTCACATAAGATATGAATTGAAGTAAAAGAGAGCATCAAGAAGCAAAAATATACATGTTTAAGTCTAACCCACTTCCTATGCAAGGGAATTTTGTAAACAAACAAGTTATTGAAACCAGAAGCTGCAAGCATAGGAAGCCAAAACAAGTGCAACATAAAGACTTTAAGCATAAAATGATATTATTGAGATGCATTAGGATAGTCTTTCCTCTCTCATAATAACTTTCAATATCATGCATAAACTTAATGATATAACTATCACAAGAACCATTGTAGCAATGATCACTTATCCTAACAGAAAACACAGGGACACTAGCTCTCATAGCACTACATTGTGAAACAATATTAGGGATATCCTTACAAAGGATAGTGTGTCCATCGTCTACATATTTACTGACAAAGTCTTTCACATTTGCTATTATAGGTTCATCATCCATTTGTTTATCAGGTTCAACAGCTTTATTTGTACTTTCATTAACCATACTAGCTATCAAAGAATGTTCCTTTACTTTAACTGGGAAAGGTATTTTCTCAATGTAAGGTTCAGGTAAAACATGATTAGCAGTATAAACTTTAGTATTTCTTGCAGGAACACACTTAGCAACATCTTTATATGGTTCATGATACTTATTCCACTTCTGTTTAGGGACTTCAATATAGGAAGCAAAAGCCTTAAAATAAGTTGCAATAGCTTGAGAGTCTAGACCATAAGCATTTTTAATATTTTGAAAGTCATCAGTTCCCATAAAAGATTCAATGCATTCATAATCATAATTTATACCTAACTTTCTTCCCTTATCATTCTCCCATGCTTCAGCATTGTCTTGAATACGTTCTAGAAGATTCCATTTAGCTTCTTCTTCCATGCGAGAGAATGATCTAGCACAAGAAGCATCCAATAAATCCTTATCATGAAGAGAAAGCCTTGCATAAAAGTTATTGATAATAATATTGTTGGGGAGCTCATGAATGGGACATTTGAGCATTAGTAACTTAAATCTCCCCCAAGCTTGAGTTGTACTCTCTGCATCAAGAGGCCAAAAGTTTTATATTTGATTCCAATATTTATGAATCTCACTAGGAGGATAAAATTTTGAATAAAAGAGAGGTACTATTTCCTCCCATTCAAGAGCTTGACCATTCTTCAGCAGCTTATACCATTCTTCAGCTCTTCCTTTTAGTGATAATGAGAATAACTTCTTCTTGACTTGATCTCTTGTAATACCTGCACACTTAAACAACCCACATAATTTGTGTATAAAGAGCAAATGATCACCAGGATGGACAGTTCCATCTCCAACATAATAGTTATCCATAACACGATCAATAATTCTTGTAGGTATTTTAAAAGTATCATTCTCAGCAGGTGGTGGTTCATCTACTACCTTAGGAGTGGTAGTAACATTATGAAATAAGAAACTCAGTGAATTATCCATATTGAAATAAAGCAACTAACAGAAGTAAACAATACTCACAGTAGAAGTTTGCTTTACCAGTTCCACTCTCCAATAGCGCTTCACTCCCCGACAACGGCGCTCGAAAATAGTCTTGATGACCCATAGGTTGTAACATCCCAAAACTTTAATCCAAGGTTATCAAGATCAAATCATCCAAAAATAGGGTTAACAAAAACTTTTCCAAATTTAAAATGAAAGCATGCATATGTGTATGCATTTAAAATAGGAGTTGTTTGAATTGCCATGATTGATTGATCCAATGCTTGTAAAATGTTTCTTAGGTGATTAAAACATCATCTACATCATTCCCAAACTTTTCCTAAAGAAAATCAAATCAAAAAGAATTAAAAAGAAGTAATGGTCATTTTGGCAAATTTAACTCTCATGCCTACTTTGGCTATTCCTAGTACTCAATTCTTAACAGAAACAATTCTTGATCTTTGCACCCCTTGCTAGTACACATAATGAGGTACCAAGGCCCACCTTTTGATCTGCTAAAAACATTTTGTTAACTATTTTAAATGACAGTTTAAAATTGAATCTAATGCATATGCATAGATCACCCCTATTTCAAAAACCATCTATTTGAGCTCCACTTTCCAAACCCTTGCAACTAGAGACTACCTATCACTAGTGGAGATCACTCAAAAAATTTGAAACCAAAATTCAAAACTTTCTTTCATGCGGCCATTTCATCAAACACTTGGCATGCATAATCTCTACTCTAATCCTAGCTCACTGTTTACAACAGGGTTTTGCCCCCAATTGATCCCCATTTAATCCCCTTGTCCCCTCTTGATCTAACCAGAGCCTAACCAGCCTCTTCCCTACCCCCTAGCTGCACTGCCATGCCATGCTGAGCACCACCTTGCCGGCCGACAATGCACTCGTAGCAGCAGCCCTCTCCAGCCCCTCACCTCATGTCTAGCAGCTTGCCAGTGGTCCACCTCCACCGCCCAACCAGCCCCAGGCCAGAGACAGAGAGCAGAGCGGCCAGGAACCGCCACGCCCGGAGCCGGTCGAGCATGCCGACGCCGCCCCTAGAGCACGCCCTATCCCCGCTCGCACAGACCATCCCTTGGCACCATCCCGCGCCCACCGCTCCACCTTGACCTGGAGAACACCCCAGACATCCCCGTTCGCCGCCCAAAGCCTCACAGCCACCGCTCGCCATGGACACCGCCGCTTCGGCCGCGCAGAGCGCCACCTCGCCCAGACCACGTGCCACTGCCCCTATGGCCACATTCAATTCCTAAAGCATCGCCACCCCCAGCCATGCCTCTACCCCGCCGTAGCCTTATCGCCGGAGTCGCCTGCCCATCCCGCTCGGTCTCACCGTCGGGCCTATAAAAGGAGCCTTCCCCAGCCTTTTCTCTCCATGCCATTCCACTCCCCTCACCTCTATGAACCTCACCCACCTCTAGCCGGAGCAAGTGGAGCAGCAGCTTGCCAGAATTGGAGCTGGAGCAGCCGCGGCAGGAGGAGAAGGGCGCCGTTGATTGCGACCACCCCAAGCTCCGCCGCAACCGCGCCTCGCCTCACCATCGTCTTCCACATCGTTTGCCCGCCTTGCCGACCCTGCTGGAGCCCTGGTACGCCCCCAGTAGACCCCCACCGAACCGCTAGGGTTCGAGCTCGCGGGCGACCTGTTCGTCGTCGACGACGACCCTCGGCCGTTGATCTCGCTTCTAATCCTACGACCCACAGCACGCGTACCATTTCGCGTTTTAAGTGCCGCTGACACGTGGGACCCCCCTGTTAGCTGAGCCCCGCGCCGTGGAGCGCCATTGGGCCGGCCCATTCCTTTTCCCGCGCTAGCCCATCGATTCAAATCTGGATTTTTCTTTTTTAGTTAAATCTAGTTTCTGTCCACTAGTTTGAAAATCAATTCAGAGAGTTTTAGAAATCCAAATTGGATGAAACCAATTTTTCCTGAAAGGTATTAAAATGATCTATCCAAGCCCGTTGGATTTAATTCAATTAGAGTTATAGACCTCTCCTAATAAAAATAAGAAGACAGAAGCTTTTGCAACTTGCAACATTTTTATAAAATCAACCAAGTTAGCTTTTGAGTTTATTCCAACTCTCAAAAATCACATTTCATCATATCTATCTAAATATGTAATAATATTAAGGTTTACATGCAGTGACTTTGGACTAGTACCAAAATAATGCTATATAGGCATTTCTAGTCACTTTAAATCATTAAATAATAAACTTAAACTAAAGTAATATTGATCCAACCTTTAAATCTCATTCCCACATGTTAGAATATGTGGTGAGGACATGTGTCCACATGATCCCATATTTTGGTGGTGAATATTAAATTTTAGTTAATATTTCAATGAGTAGAAATTACTTTTCTAAAATAAAAAGGTTGAAACTATTGAATTAAACTTGTGATGTTTGTGATGATAATAGATCATCAATTGTGTGTTTTAGAATGCTACTTAGCCTAGTTAAGTATGGTTTGGTGATTGTGCACTCCCTATGTATTTATAGACGCTAGTACCTACCAAGCTTTCGAGGAGGAGGAGTTCTACCAAGAAGAAGAAGAAGAAAACTTCAACCACTACACCAACCAAGGCAAGCTATTATTCGCAGGCTAGAATTAAGCTAGATGAATGAGCAAGGATGCTTTAGGCATACTTTGATCACACCCCTTTTTAACTATTAGTACCCCAAGTCTTACTTACAAGTTTTACTCCCCTTAGTATGCAAAGTTCCTTACTTATTTTGAAGGTAGCATAAAAAGTATAAAACTTGACCTACTTAGAAACCTTTAGATGTCATTCTATGGCATGAGATTGATCCCATCCTTCCACCTTAGTGAACACTCTTAACTTAGTATTTTAGAGTAGATCAAAAACTTGAGTCACTTTAGATGGGAGCACTTGGTGAAAATGAATTGTGAAAACCTTGGAATGATGAGTCATTCTATTGAGATGTTTTTACATGTGTTGAGAGACACAACTAGTTTATGATGATGAAAATGATGAGGCATGAGCCTTAACCCTTTTATAAAACGGATGGTTGGATTCGGATGCGATATCATTCCAAATTTACCGTACAACCACATTACCTGAATTGGGTAAGGCTTAGCTGGAAATTTATATGCATTAGTATTAGTTCCCTCACGGGATAGGTTTGAGACGAGGCTAGCTCTCAATGTTGTCCACCTATGCAGTGCCCAAGATGACTGATGGTCATGGTTGGGAGGCCATGCTCATAGGAGAGGTGCTTGTACTAGGGTGTGTAAAGGGAAGGTTATGTTTGATTATCTGCATACTAAGTATGATGATTCAGGGTTATCCCTGACAGATGTATCGAATCTTGTGGTGAAAGTGTACCACCTCTGCAGAGTGTCAAACTATTCTAATAGCCGCGTTCGCGGTTATGGACAGTTGGAATGGCCATACTGTTTCGTTGTCAAATGTTTTCTAAATAACTTAAAATGAATGATGAACTTTGACTTGACCACAACAGGGTTGTGTTGATGATAATAGCTTCCCAACTTAAGTGATTCTAGAACTTTACTTTATCTTTCTTTGCTTCTGAACTCAGCTTAGGTTTCAAACTTAACTTGATAGTTAACTTAGATTCAACACTTTAACTTAGAATTATACTCCTTGTTAGTAGTAGTTTGCGAGTACTTAAAGAGTACTCATGGCTTTTGTCCCTGGCTATTATCATGGCTAGACTATGAAGGAGATTATCAAGATGATGGTCACAGGAATGGCTATGATAACTAGGACTATCTCTTCACAAGATTGCATGTGCCCCTGAAGATGGACCCCACCTCTACGCTTATCTTTTATTTCCGCTGCTTGTTGTATTAAAGACTGGATCATGAGATCCTTATTTGTGTAAAACCTTATGTATGGTTTGTGATGGATGATGTACTGTGATATCCAGTCTGTTATGTCTCGCAAAAATGGTAATCCTGGGATTGCGAGGTAGGGCATAACGGGCATCTGGGATTAAAAATCCGGGTGTTGACAAGTTGGTATCAGAGCCATCCTGACCATAGGAGACCCTAGTTAGAATGGACGTCCAAACCAAAAACTTAGCTTCAAAACCAAAGTGAGTATTTACGAAAAACTATTTCCCCTCTTACCCTTGTGAACTCATTCTTTCTCAAAAATACATGTTCCTCAGAATTCTTACATTACTACTTAAAATTTGACACACTTGATCACTTCACTAACTTCCTCATCCTTAATTCTTGTAGATGGAGACTCAGTTCAGCAAGTTTTACCAGTTGGGAAACGGAGGTCAGCTGATCTTCGAGAGGGATCTGGATTCACTGTCGGAGTTACTGGGACACCCACATCCGGAGTTTCTTGGAGCTCAAGTTCCAGGACCCCTGTGGAGGAGACCTCGGTGGCTAGTCACCGGATCTTCGGGAAGCATCAAGCACCAACTTCCGGGAGAATTCAGTTCTCCGTGAGAGAGAACAACGGCTAGATGGATTAGCTGGCAATGCATGAAGCTCTCGACGCCTATGTGCCCTCAAAGATCAACAAGATCCACGGAACCCGCTTTGCCCACTATGCAAGACGGACTTCATGGGAATGCCGATGGAGATGCCAAGTCACCCAGTTGAGGCGTCAAGGAGAACCTTGACTTCTTGCTTCATGACAGACAGGAACCGGACAATGCCGGAGTTAGCCAACCAGAACCGTGCCATTGCCGACCAGAAGGCCCAGACTTTCGCACTGCTCGTCCAAGATCGCCAGTCTCTTTGTCGCCAGCGTGCAAAGAAGGATCGCACCATCGCCCGTCTTCGCAAGAAGGTGGCCGACCTCGAGAAGACCATCAAGGAGCAGGAAGCTCAGCTTGCCACCAAGGAAGAAGAAGATGAGGGTGAAGACATCCAGGGAGATATGGATTCTTACCTCAGCAACGATGATGACTTTCTGGAGGAGGATGTTGTGGACTTCTACACTGATGATGAAGACTCTGACTTCATCGACGATGAGTAGAGGCACTAGAGCACTATCATAGCATGAGATGTATCATCTCATTGTATCGTAGCTTGCAGAATGGTTCTTCAAACCATCTGTTTTCCCCTTTGCTTGTTGTGGTGTGTGTTGTATCGGGTGCTTGCTTGCATGAATGAAAAAGAAGTTAGTTGAAAAACCTGAGTCTAACTCAATGTTTTATCTTTGAAAACCCAAAACCATGAACCTTAGAATTTCCCTCTTACCCCTATATCTATCTCAATGTTCAGATGACTCGTGGAAACCAAGGAGGGAGCATCTCGTCGCAGGACCCAATGTTGCAGATCTTGCAGAATCTCATCACAGACCGTGAAGCAAGCAGGGCCAAGCATCAAGCCAACTTAGCAACATTGCAGCAGATCGCCCAAATGGCTCTTAACAACCAAGGACATGGAAATCAGGATCACCAGGGATCCAAACTCAAAAACTTTCAGAACACCAATCCCCCAATCTTTAACCAATCCGAAAACCCATTAGATGCTGATGACTGGTTATAGACCATGGAAAACAACTTAGAGGTTGCCAGAGTTGATGAGAATGAGAAAGTTCTCTTCGCCACCCACTATCTGGCGGGAGATGCAAGAGCTTGGTGGAATAGCATCCGCATTATGAACCATGGCCAGGTGATGACCTGGGAAGCATTCAAGGTCAAGTTCAACCGCACCCACGTGCCGCAAGGTCTTGTCAACAGGATGAGAGATGAATTCTGCGAATTGAAGCAAGGAAGAATGATTGTGGTAGAGTACAGTGACAGATTCTTGTCACTTGCCAGATATGCACCGGATGAGATCAACACGGAGGCCAAGAAGAAAGAGAGATTCTTAAACGGACTGCATGATGAGATGCAGACTGTCCTCGTCAACATCCGTTTTGATGATATCGAAGAGCTACTCGACTCTGCCATTCAGATGGAAGGGAAGATTAACCAGGCAAACAACAACTGTAAGCGTCGTATGATGCAGCAGTCTGGATCCAGTAGTCACCAGAAGTACCATCCCAATCCCTCACCAGGATATGCACCAAGGAACAACCGACCCCCAAATTCTCTCCCAAGCTACCCCAACCGTAGCGGAGGTAATGTGAAGTCCGTAGGAAACAATCACAACTCCGGTAATGCCAACAATTTCAATCGTGCCCCTCCCAAGAGCAACAACAACAACAACACTGCACCCAGAACTGGCAGCAATGTTGTGCCTGTCGCAGTCAAGGACAAGTCCCAGATCACTTGTTTCGAGTGTGGAGTGAAGGGTCACTACTCCAATGAGTGTCCCAAGAAGACTGCCGCCAATGCCCTTGTGAATGCCCCAGCTCAGCAGCAGCGTTGTGTTCAACCAGGAAGAAGATTTGCCGTGGAACCCAAGACAATCAAGAACGGTCGTCTCTTCCACATGAACGCAGAAGAAGCCCAAGAAGCGCCAGATGTAGTGCTAGGTATGTTTTCTGTCAACTCAGTTTTAGCAAGAGTATTGTTTGATTCTGGAGCATCGCATTCATTTGTCACCAAAGAATTTGTATGCACTAGTAAGATTCGCCCAACCAACCTGAAGCATGTCATGATAGTTCAAATCCCCGGTTCAACAACAAAAGCTAGAAAAATTTGCAAAGTTGTACCTATCAGAATACATGGGATAGATTTTTATGCCAACCTAATTGTACTTGGAACCAAAGGATTGGAAGTAGTACTAGGTATGGACTGCATGACAAGGCAAAAAGGACCGATAGATCGTGCTAAGAAAGCCATCACCATGACCAGAGTTACGGAGTAATGAGAGCATATCTCCAAACCTTACCCGTCAATTCAAGTGCAACAAGAGTGTAGGCACCACCATTGACCAAGTCGAGTAGTCTGTGAATACCCCGACGTATTCCCAGATGAATTGCCAGGTATGCCCCCGGATAGGGATATTGAGTTCATTATCGAACTAATCCCTGGAACCGGACCTATAGCCCAGAGACCCTATACCATGAACCCCTCAGAGTTAGTGGAACTGAAGAAGCAGTTGGATGCCATGTTAGCAACAGGCTTGATTCAGCCAAGCGCATCGCCATGGAGATCACCAGTGTTATTCGTCGACAAGAAAGATGGAGGCAATCGTATAGATTACAGAAAGTTGAATGACGTCACCATCAAGAACAAGTACCCTTTGCCAAAGATAGAGGATCTATTTGATCAGTTGACTGGAGCTCAGGTATTCTCAAAGATTGATCTTAGGACTGGTTATCACCAACTTAAGATTCATGCAACGGATATTCTGAAGACCGCCTTTCCTACTCGTTATGGTTTATACGAGTATACAGTTATGTCTTTTGGATTAACCAATGCCCCTTCTTATTTCATGAATCTCATGAATAAGATCTTTATGAATTTCCTAGATAAGTTTGTAGTTGTGTTTATCGACGACATCCTTATCTACTCCAAGTCAGAGGAAGAGCATGAGCAACATCTGAGAATCATCCTAGAAACCCTGAGAGAGCATCAGTTATATGCCAAGTTTAGCAAGTGTGAGTTTTGGCTGAAAGAAGTAGGATTCCTAGGACATATTGTGTCTGCCAGAGGAGTCTCTATTGATCCCACGAAGATCAAAGATGTCGAAGAATGGGAAGCCCCAACCAATCAAACCGAAGTTTGTTCATTTCTCGGATTAGCGGGATATTACCACAAGTTCATAGAAGGATTCTCGAGCATAGCCCGACCAATGACCCAATTGTTGAAGAAGGACAAGAAGTTTGAATGGACAGACAAGTGTGAAGCCGCCTGTGAGCTGAAGAAGAGATTGATATCCGCCCCAATTTTGATCATGCTAGACATCAAGAAGCCATTTGATGTGTATTGTGATGCATCCAAGATTTGCCTAGGATGTGTATTGATGCAAGAAGGCAAAGTCATCGCGTATCTGTCTCGACAATTGAAGCAACATGAGCAGAACTATCCGACACATGATCTTGAGCTAGCAGTCATGGTTCTAGCGTTGAAGACATGGCGTCATTATTTGATGGGTAATCGCTGTGAGATTTACTCAGATCATAAGAGCTTAAAGTATACCTTCACTCAGAAGGATCTGAATATGAGGCAAATAAGATGGATAGAGTTAATCAAGGATTATGACATTGACATTCACTATCACCCCGGCAAAGCCAATGTGGTAGCGGATGCTCTTAGCAGATTGCCGTGTAGGCTTAATACCATGATCAAAGAGAAGCAACCAAGTTTGTACGAGGAGTTGGAGCAGTTCAGGACTGAGTTAGTTAGCAAAGGATTCCTAACTAGCATTGAAATTCAACCCACTTTGATTAGCCAAATCAAGGAATCCCAGAAGGGAAATGAAAGTATCAACGGAATCAAACATCGTATTGGTACAGGAAAGGTACCTGGATTCACCGAAGACGAAGAAGGAGTACTGTGGTACAAAGGACGTATCTGTGTGCCAGCAGATTCGGAGCTGAAGGAAATTATCATGAAGGAAGCTCATGATACTCTTTATTCTATCCACCCCGGAGGAACAAAGATGCATCAGGATTTGAAAGAGAAATTTTGGTGGCACAAGATGAAGAGAGAGATCGGAAGCTCCATCGCCAAATGTGACATCTGTCAAAGAGTCAAAGCAGAGCATCAGAGACCTGCAGGACTATTGCAACCATTGCAGATTCTGGAATGGAAATGGGATTCCGTCGGAATTGACTTTATCACAGGTTTACCTACTTCTAGTAGGGGAAATGACTCAATCTGGGTCATAGTTGATAGACTGTCCAAGGTAGCCCACTTTATACCTATCAAGACAACCTACCAGAGTGCAAAACTAGCAGAGCTGTACATTGCTAGGATTGTTAGTCTGCATGGAACCCCCAAGACCATCGTCTCAGATCGAGGAACCCAGTTTACTTCAAGATTTTGGCAGAAAGTTCAGGAAGGTTTAGGAACCAAGTTGAACTTCCGTCCCGCTTATCACCTGCAAACAGATGGACAAACTGAGAGAGTCAACCAGATCCTAGAGGATATGCTTAGAGCTTGTGTGTTGGAATACGGATCAAAATGGGAAGACTGTCTGCCTTTCGCAGAATTCTCATATAACAACAGCTATCAAGCTAGTTTACAGATGGCACTATTTGAATTCCTATATGGAAGAAAGTGTCGTACCCCTTTGAATTGGTCGCAAGTAGGAGAGAGTCAGATCTTTGGACCCGACATTCTCCGAGAAGCAGAAGAGAAAGTTCACAAAGTCCGTGAGCACCTCAAGACCGCCCAATCCGCATGGAAGAGCTATCTTGACAAGAGAAGGAGAGACCTGACTTTCAATGTCGGAGATTTCAGATATCTCAAGGTTTCACCATTGAAGGAACTCAACACTTGAGTCTCGAAGGAAAGTTAGCTCCAGATATATCGGACCTTTCAAGATTCTCGAACCGAGGAGAAGTATCGTATCAACTGAACTACTGAAGAGATGTCAGCCATCCACAATGTGTTCCATATCTCGTTACTTCGCAAATGCTTGGAAGTGCCTGAGAAGACTGAAGTTTTCAAGAATATCAATCACAGAGCAGCGGAAATCAACAATGACCTGACCTATCGGGAAGTACCCATCTGTATCTTAGAAGAAGCCTACAGAACCACCAGGACCAGGAGTATCAAGTTTCTCAAGATTCATTGGAGCAACCATACCGAGGAGGAAGCTACTTCGGAGCGCGAAGATTACATTAGAACAGAGTTCCCAGATCTCTCTAGTTCCTAGTTTTCTTTGTAAATCTCGGGACGAGATTTTGTTTAAGGGGGGAAGGTTTGTAACATCCCAAAACTTTAATCCAAGGTTATCAAGATCAAATCATCCAAAAATAGGGTTAACAAAAACTTTTCCAAATTTAAAATGAAAGCATTCATATGTGTATGCATTTAAAATAGGAGTTGTTTGAATTGCCATGATTGATTGATCCAATGCTTGTAAAATGTTTCTTAAGTGATTTAAACATCATCTACATCATTCCCAAACTTTTCCTAAAGAAAATCAAATAAAAAAGAATTAAAAAGAAGGAATGGTCATTTTGGCAAATTTAACTCTCATGCCTACTTTGGCTATTCCTAGTACTCAATTCTTAACAGAAACAATTCTTGATCTTTGCACCCCTTGCTAGTACACATAATGAGGTACCAAGGCCCACCTTTTGATCTGCTAAAAACATTTTGTTAACTATTTTAAATGACAGTTTAAAATTGAATCTAATGCATATGCATAGATCACCCCTATTTCAAAAACCATCTATTTGAGCTCCACTTTCCAAACCCTTGCAACCAGAGACTACCTATCACTACTGGAGATCACTCAAAAATTTTGAAACCAAAATTCAAAACATTCTTTCATGCGGCCATTTCATCAAACACTTGGCATGCATAATCTCTACTCTAATCCTAGCTCACTGTTTACAACAGGGTTTTGCCCCCAATTGATCCCCATTTAATCCCCTTGTACCCTCTTGATCTAACCAGAGCCTAACCAGCCTCTTCCCTACCCCCTAGCTACACTGCCATGCCATGCCGAGCACCACCTCGCCGGCCGACAATGCACTCGCAGTAGCAGCAGCCCTCTCCAGCCCCTCTCCTCATGTCTAGCAGCTTGCCAGTGGTCCACCTCCACCGCCCAACCAGCCCCAGGCCAGAGACAGAGAGCAGAGCGGCCAGAAACCACCGCGCCCGGAGCCGGTCGAACATGCTGACGCCGCCCCCAGAGCATGCCCTGTCCCCGCTCGCATAGACCATCCCTTGGCACCAGCCCGCGCCCGCCGCTCCACCTCGACCTGGAGAACACCCCAGACATCCCCGTTCGCCGCCCAAAGCCTCACAGCCACCGCTCGCCGTGGACACGCCCGCTTGACGCCAGAGCGCCACCTCGCCCAGACCGTGTGCCACCGCCCCTACGGCCGCATTCAATTCCTAGAGCACCGCCAGGGAACCGTCCATCGATCGCCACCCCTAGCCATGCCTCTACCCCACCGTAGCCTTGTCGCCGGAGTCGCCTGCCCATCCCGCTTGGTCTCACCGTCGGGCCTATAAAAGGAGCCCTCCCCAGCCTTTTCTCTCCACACCATTCCACTCCCCTCACCTCTCTGAACCTCACCCACCTCTAGCCGGAGCAAGTGGAGCAGCAGCTTGCTAGAATTGGAGCCGGAGCAGCCGCGGCAGGAGGAGAAGGGCGCCGTTGATTGCGACCACCCCAAGCTCCGCCACAACCGCGCCTCGCCTCGCCTCGCCATCGTCTTCCACGTCGTTTGCCCGCCTTGCCGACCCCGCTGGAGCCCTGGTACGTGTAACTACCTCGGTGAATTACGCTCTTAGTTACATGCCTGGATAAGCGAAAATGGTTAAAATAGTACGGTGGGGCCAAGGGCCACTCACAGGTAGACCTTTCGGCCGTCTTAACCACTTTCAGAACATCAGGACAAGAACGAGCGGCGTAATCGGCAAGCGAAGGGATCAACTACATACACAAATGAGTATGTACGCAAGCCACATACAACAGTTCTCAGAGCCATTCCATCTAAAAGAAATAGAAATATTGCAACGCCATACGGCAAGATCCAAATATCCTAGATAGAGATAATAATTTAGGATAGCTCCTCATACATCAAACATCAGAGTATCAGGCGGAAGCGGAAGACAAGATCCGAGTACGGATAAGAAGAAAATCGGCATAAGATGCCACATAAATAAACACATCCTGCCCACAGATCTCACGGATCCCCGTTCCCGGAATCTCTATACCGAGTGGTCGTTGCCAACATCGTCCGTCTCCTCCACCTAGTATCCATCTTGCGGGTACACCTGTTCATCTGAATCAAACAATTTATCGTGTGAGACCGTAGGGGTACTCAGCAAGTCTTTATGCCTCTAAAGGGGACATAACCTGGGGTGACGCAATTGCAGCAAAAGATAATAACTAACAAGGCTATAGATACTCGCTATCCATCCGCCTAACCAAAGATAGACGGTGTCTGTGAATTAATAACAACAGTTATAATAGTAATTAACAGATCCATCCTCCTCCTCGCTTACCAACGAGGAAGCGGACGAACAACCCCCCAGCCGTTGGCAGTTTTATTAACCATTCTATGAGTGTTGCACTATTTACTAGTCAGGTACTTAGTCAAATTAAAAGCGATACTTTAGTTATACTTGTCTATGATCGAGAAACTGTGCTCCAAGTCGTCCATAACCGTGGACACGGCTTTCAGAAAGATTTACCCTGCAGGGGTGCACAAATAGCAACACACACTCGATCAACCTCGGAAAAACCAAATCAAAACCCAACGAGGCATTCACGTCAAAGCGATCACAGGATTCAGAAATGTTTCAGGGGGCCACCCCAATAAGCTACCCGCAACGAAGTTGGCCGGCTCCGAGACGGACCCATGGTTTGCGACGACGGTTGCAAACGACTGGGAACCCGAAAGTGTGACTGGGCTTGTCGATACCGTGAAAATGTGGCGCGATCCAAAACAGTACAGGTGCTCCACGCACAATCTTAAAAAAAGCAGTAAAGCATGGCATAAGTACAGGATAGTAATAAATCTCCAAACTACGTTGTGGCCCCAAGAAATAAGAATGAATCAAGCTCTGGCTCAGGGGGGGTCCATAAGGCCTCCCGGATGTGGATAGTGCGAATAGTCAAGGAACAGGAATCAAGTACTCGGGGTCCTATGGGACACAAGTGAGCATGAAAAACCAAATAGCAGATATTGCCCACCGGTGCCACTTTCATTAGTTATCCCATTACTACTCAGGTTAAGTTGTTTAGGTACCTCATTCTTCAACAGACACTCACATACCCTACTCATGCAGTTCTATGACTCGCATGGCTCAAACAACTCCTGTAGTAATGGCTCATGGGATGGAGGAACAAGCTTTGGTGGGGTTTAAAAGTAAAGGCTATGCAGTACTTGGGATTCAATTTAATGCAATCGCGACTCAATGATGCAAGAATAAGATAGAGGCAATAGGTACTATATGTATGCAAGCATGTGGTAGTGCTTGCCTGGCAGCTCAGTTGAAGCGAGGGACGGATCTGGGTAGTTCTCCTGGGATTTCTGATATATCCCCTGCTCAGCGTCTATTCGAAGAAGAACCAAACAAACAAGGGCCGACATAAATAGAGTGCACAAGCATATGAATTAAAATGCGACAAGCAAACAATCATGCCATGATGAATGATGCACAATTTGCATGGCAATAAAGTAGCATGGCATGGGTGAGGTGTGGGGTACAAGATTAAAGCATTTTATTAAGTTTTTAGCCCGGTTTGCTCTCATATAAGTTGATGTAAACTTTATATTTATATGATGCATGCTGCAATTCAGAACATGGAATGCATGGTTAGAACCGGCTCATCGCGCTGATCGATTTGGACATATTATTTGTCAAATTTGGAGTTATGAAACTAAAGTTATTAATTAATTAAGAAAAAGGGAATTTTATTGTAATTTTAATTATCTCGAAATTTTGAAGTGCTCAAACATTATTTTGAATAGCATATTTGAATTCCTCACATTTTTCTGATTCAAAAACATATATCATATGTATTATTTGGATTATAATTTAAAAGTTAGTTAAAAACTGATTTGAATTTGTATTTAACAATTTCTGTAAAAGCTTAATTAAAACCATAAATTGGGAAAATAGTTGTTATACCCAGGCGAGTTCAGCCCCAGTCACTGACGGGTGGGCCAGCGCTGACGAGCGGACAGGACGCGCCGAAAACTTTTCTCACCAGGACCCTTCTTAGCCGCAACCGCCGACAGGTGGGGTCGGGCTCAGCGGGGCCACGCACGCGCGTCGCCCAGCAGGGACGTGACACGTGGGCGATCCAGGGCTGCGCGGGGGTGTTTCCCAGAAAACCGAGGGGCCTCTTCAAAAGAAAACGGCGGCGAATGACAGGTGGGGCTGCAGGGGCTGTGGATTCAGGCGGGGAAAAGGCCAGGGGGCTAAGCGCAAAAGGGCATCGGCTGTGGCTGCTCGCTGACGGAAAAGGCTCTGCCGGCGGCGGATCTGGCCGTCTTCCGTCGATGGTGGCGACGAATCCGCTGGGAATTTTGCGTCGCGGTAAAAACCAAAGTGGGAGAGGGGACAAAGCTCTAGATCTTTCGTTTAGGAGATTTTAGCAGAGGTGGGTCAGGTTGTCCGGGATCTAGTGATGAACAGAGGCCAAACACGGATCGGAAGTTACGTACTGACGGCAGATTTGACAGAGAAACCGTGATCTTCCGGAGACGATGGCGAGAGCTACGGTGGATGGTTTCGGGCGTATAGACAGTCGTTTTGAAGAGGGAAGATAGGGCTACGTTTTTGGTGTTTGGGGATTTCACGAAGGAGGTCTCTAGCATCGGGAAAAACGTGAAGAACATGCAGCACATGGCGGCGGCACACAGTATGCGCTGGACGGAGCAGGCTTGGCGCTTCTGGCGCAGGAGGAAGAGGGGGACCATGTCTAGGAGATGCAGGGGCTCACCGCGGTGTCTCCGGCATGGTCGCAACGCGCGGAGGTGGTAGAGATCTGGCGGCGGGCTCGCGGACGTTGAGCTCGGGCTGCGGCGGTGCACGGTGGTGCCAGGCTGCTCCGGCGAGGTTCCGGCCCAGGTTCTGGTTTGAGCCGAAGAAGGAGACGCAGAGGAACTCGTCGGTGCTCCTGGCGGGCCTCGGAGAGCAACAGGTCGCGCAGATCCCGAACGAGGCCGAAGTAGCTAGGGTTTTTGCTAGGTGGTGGCTATGGCCTTCTGGTGGAGGAAGGAGGGAGGAAGGTGGGGTGCCTGGGGCTCCAGGTCTCGACCTGAGAGGTACTGGGGAGGTTGGGTGATAAGGGAGAGAGAGGAGAGGCACATGGGGTGGTGCACTTTTTGGCAAAGTAGAGGAAGGCCTCGGTTGATCTTTCTATTCCCTCTCTCTTGTTGTCTTGCTAAGGGAGGATGGGAGGGGACCAGGGAGAGGCATGCGATGGCTAGTGGATTACTTGCCAAGAAAAGAAAGGGGTGGTGGTGATTGGGTCTCCACTTCACAAACAAGCACCAAAAGAAACTCAAATAAAATATGGAAAGGAAGAAGGTGTAAATCATGCATGGCCCATGCATGGGAACTCAAGGGCCACTTTATATTTGTAAAACAAATATAATTCACAAGGGCACTATATTGTGATGCATGCATTCAAATTTGAACCAAATCCAAACAAGAAGCTTCAAGTTTGATTCCTCATATGGTATGGATGAAAATAAGCATAGATGAATATAAATGGCTATACTAGTATGTGGTTCCACTAGATGATTATTTAGCCACAATTATATTTAAACATGCTCGATTGTTCAAAACAAACCCTATGGAAGATATATGAAGTATTCTACTCACATGGCATGCGAAGGTGGCCATGAGGCTCCACATATTGATTCTGGTGAAGACAACATATATCATATATGGGAGCATGTAGAAGTAGAAGTGGATCCATCTTAACAGACATGAGCTAGATGTAAATATTGATAGAAAGGCAAGGGCTCACATCTAGTTGGATGGTGGAATTATAGGGTGGTGACAAAGAAAAATGGTGGAGTTGAATAAAAGATATGCCCCCAACTCAACTTGGGCATCAAGCATTTATCAAGAACCAAATACAATATATCAAGAGGCAAATACAATTAATAATGCATATGAGATAAGAACCAAATGAAAAGGGTTTTATATGATGCTCAAATGTAAGGTGGCATGATGACATGAACATGATATAATTATGATGCAACAATTATATGTAGGAAGTAGCATTTATATAGACTAGGCTAGTAGCATTGCAATTGTTAGACAATTGGGATGCTACAACTCTCCCCTACTAAACAGGAATCTCGCCCCGAGATTCTAGGAAGAAGAAGAAAACTCAAAGAGGGTAGGATACTTGGCACGGAGCTCATCTTCACGTTCCCAAGTGGCTTCATCCATGGAATGGTGCGACCTTGCGTAACTTGATGGACTTGTTGCGAGTCCTTCTTTCTGCGACTTCAAGGATTTTTGTGGGGTGTTCTTGATAAGACAGGTCTTCTTGGAGATTGATAAGCTCATGGTCCACGGTCCTGCCGGGATCCTTGAAGCACTTCTTGAGTTGAGAGATGTGGAAAACATCATGGACCTTGAGTTTTTCAGGAAGTTCAAGAGCATAAGCAACTTCTCCTCTTCTTCCACGGATTTTGAATAGACCGATGTATCTAGGAGCCAACTTTCCTTTGATACCAAAGCGGTGCGTGCCTCTCATGGGAGTGACATGAAGGTAAACGAGATCACCAGGGACATACTCCATGTTCGTGTGCTTTCTGTCATAATTGCTCTTCTAGCGACTTTGAGCAATCTTCAGATTTTCAAGAATGATGTGAACCTTCTCCTCCGCTTGAGTTACCATGTCGGGGCCAAACAATGTTCTTTCACCTGCACCCGACCAACCAATCGGAGTTCTGCATTTGCGACCATAGAGAGCCTCAAATGGTGCCATCTTTAGACTTTTCTGGAAGCTGTTGTTGTAAGAGAATTCAGCATAAGGAAGGCATTCTTCCCACTTCATGCCGAAAGAGATAACGCAAGCACGGAGCATATCTTCCAGAATCTGATTGATCCTTTCAACTTGTCCTTGCGACTGAGGATGGTAAGTTGTGATGAAGTTCAATTTTGTTCCCAAAGCATTTTGGAAACTTCCCCAGAACTTGGAAGTGAAGATGCTTCAAGGTCTGAACTGATCTCGAGAGGAACTCCATACAGAGAGACAATTCTGTTGATATAGAGCTCAGCCAACTGAATTGCGGAAATTGTTTCCTTGACGGGAAAGAAGTGAGCCACTTTAGAAAGCATGTCAATGACAACAAAGATTGCATTGTTTCCCTTCTGCGACCTTGGAAAACCAGTGATGAAGTCCATCTCTACTTTCTCCCATTTCCATTCCGGGGGTTTCAATGGCTGAAGAAGATCGGAAGGTTTCTGATAGACAGATTTAACTCTGCGGCAGACATCACACTCCGAGACATACTTGGCACAATATCGTTTCAACCCAGGCCACCAATATTGTGTTTTCAAGTCCATGTACATCTTAGTGCTTCCAGGGTGGATAGAAAGAACAGAATCGTGCACCTCCTTGAGAACTTGCTCTCTCAAACCCGGGTAGTTCGGAACAAACATCCGGTGTTCAAAGAGAAGAGTGCCCTGGTCATCGACATGGAAGGACTCATACTTCGGAAGCTGAATGTTGGAGATGATCTTTTTAGTGTACGGATCACCAAGTTGAATGGAGCGAACCTTTTCTTCCAAGAGAGGGGTTGCCAGAAGGTTCAGAAGATACCCTTGATCCACAATTTCAAGGTTGAGCTGACGGAATTCCTCGCACAAGAGAGGCTGTTGTTCTTCCACCATGAGGTTGCTGACATAAGCTTTGCGGCTAAGAGCATCGGCCATGACATTAGCTTTGCCCGGAGTGTAGTTGATGGTCAAATCGAAATCATTGATTGCTTCAATCCACCTCCTCTGACGAAGGTTGAGATCAGGCTGTGTGAAGATATACTTCAGACTCTTGTGATCAGAAAATATTTCACAACGGTTGCCAAGCAAGTAGTGCCTCCATACTTTCAACGCAAAGACAACTGCTGCGAGTTCGAGGTCATGTGTAGGATAGTTGATCTCATGCGTCTTCAACTGTCGAGAGGCATAAGCAACAACTTGTTTTTCTTGCATAAGGACCGCACCCAATCCTTGCAATGAGGCATCACAGAATATCTGGAAAGGCTTTGATGTATCTGGAGGAATCAAGACTGGTGTAGAAGTGAGCTTCTCTTTGAGTGTTTCAAAGCTTGCTTGACATGCAGGAGTCCAAAGGTATTTCTTGCATTTCTTGAGGAGATCGGTAAGAGGCTTCGCAATCTTCGAAAAGTTCTGAACGAAGCGACGGCAATAACTATCCAAACCAAGGAAGCTCTGGACTTCTTTGACATTTATAGGAGGAAGCCAGTCAACAATTGTCTTTACAGTTTCTGGGTTGACGGCAATGCCCTTGGTAGAGATGACGTGACCAAGATAGGTGACTTGAGGGAGCCAAAACTCACATTTGGAGAACTTTGCATACAGGCGGTTCTCATGAAGCTTGTTTAGGACACACCGAAGGTGTTCTTCATGTTCTTCCTTTGACTTAGAATAGACTAGGATGTCATCCAGATAGACCACAACGAACTTATCAAGAAACTCCATGAAAACCGAGTTCATAAGCCTCGAGAAGGTGGCAGGTGCGTTGGTGAGACCGAAAGACATGACCGTGTACTCATACAGGCCATAGCGGGTGGTGAAAGCTGTTTTAGGAACATCTTCCTTGTGAATCTTGATTTGATGATAACCACTTCTCAAGTCAAGCTTAGAGAAAACCACAGCTCCAGCTAGCTGGTCGAAGAGATCATTAATCCACGGAAGGGGATATTTATTCTTGATGGTTTTAGCATTGTGAGCCCGATAGTCAACACAAAGTCTATCAGTTTTGTCTTGCTTCTTCACAAAGATGGTTGGGCTACCCCAAGAAGAAGTACTGTGCTGAATGAAACCCAACTTCTCTTGTTCATCAAGCTGACGTTTGAGTTCAGCCAACTCAGCAGGACCCATTTTATAAGGCCGTTTGGAGATAGGAGCGGTTCCAGGTTCAAGCTCAATCACAAACTCGACCTCACGATCCGGAGGCATACCTGGCAACTCTTCAGGAAAGACATCTGGGAACTCACAAACCACCGGAACACTCTGAATAGCTTCCATAGCATCATCATTCAGGGCCGCCAAAAAGAAAAGCTGAATAGCAGGAGTCAGACTTGGCGAATAGACTATATGGCCTTCAGGAATTTTCAGAGAAACCGAGCGTTCAGCACAATCAATCATAGTTGCATTTGCTGTCAACCAATCCATGCCCAAGATAACATCAATGTCAAAATTGCCTAGAATAATTAAGGAAGCCGGGAACGAAGAACCACTAATCTCAATTTGATTGCCATGGCTGATTTTAGAAGCCCTCATACGTGAACCAGGAGATTGCACCATGAGGCGAGTTGGTAAAGCATCATAAGGTAACCCATTACTATCCGCAAACTTGTATGACACGAAAGAATGTGATGCACCAGAATCAAATAAAACTCTTGAAGGAACTGAGTTAACAGGAAGCATACCCATCACAACTCCAGGTGCATGCTCAGCTTGAGCGACGTTGACACAGTTGGCACGAGCAACAGTAGACCCGGGCTTGGTGTTGATGTTGAGAGCCCGAGGTGGTGGTGCACGAACCATAGGAGAGCTTGCCGCAGGTCTTGGAGGTGGTGGAGGAAGAGCTTTGTTGTTCATTGGACACTTCCAGTGTTGATGCCCAGTGTTTCCACAAGTGTAACAAGCACCAGGTGGACGTGGAGCAACGTAGCCAGGGACTCCGCCAGGCGCTCCAGGGTAGTTGTGGTTGTAGCCCCTAGGAGCAGCAGTGAAGGAGTTTGGTGGCCTTGTCGCATAGCTTGAAGGTCTTGGTGGAGCCGGGAGCGACGGTGGGGTGTTAGGAACCCAGACACGACGCTTAGAAGGAGCTGACATAGCTGAAGAGCTTGTTGCATCGCGGTTGTGTTTCTTTGACTCCTCAAACACTTGCCTACTTGCTTCTTCCTGCAGAGCTGTATGTTGGAGTTCCAGAAAAGACGCCGGCCTTGCATGTGTGATTGCATATTTAATCGATGCATTGACCCCTTGTCTGAACCTATTTTGCTTCTTCTTGTCATCAGAGATCTCATCGCCACCATACCGAGAAAGGTTCATGAAGTTTCTGATATAGGTATTGACATTGTCATTGCCCTGCTTGAGGTTGAGAAACACTTCCTTCATCCTCTCCATGACAATTTCGATGATATTGCTCTTTGAAAACTCCATGAACTGTTCCCAAGTAGGCTGAAAACCGGGTATTTTGCCTTGAGGTAATTCTCCCACCACGTAGCTGCATCTCCTTCGAAGGTGAGTGGCACATTTTACCCATTCTTGTTCAGAACATCAGGTACCAAGAAACCTTGACATCTCACGCAACCAATCATCAGCATCAAGTGGTTGATCAGACACATCAAATTGGCGTGGGTTGAACTTCAGGAAGCTTTTGATGTCTCCTCGCTTGGGAGGTGGAGGTAGCGGAACAAACTCATTCCTCCTGACACTTTCTTCAAATCGCTGCTGGTTCTACTGCATTGCGGCCAAGGCATTGGCGATGCTTGCCAACGCAGCCCCCAGTTCAGGTTGTATGTCCTCCTCAGAACGGCGTGGTGGTGCCATCCTATGATTGATATAAAACACAAGTTAGTACCATAATGGAGAATAATAATAATCCAAAATAGTACCAAAATGGAATTAACCAAGATTAAAGGATACAAATTACTAAGATGATATCAAAATATCAACAAAGTTCAAAGCACCTAGAAGATGTTAAGCATATCGCACACGACTGAACAAGGAGTGTGGTACACAAAACTATCAAAGAAAAATGTTCCGCAATTTTCGGCATTAAAATACCACTATATGCGCAAAACCACTTAACGAATCAAGATTAGTAACTCTACCAATTCAATATACAAGAGCGAATGATAAGAGTAGTGGTATGGTTGCGACTCCATCCCGCACTCAAATCATTACTCCGCACATGAATAAGTAAAACACATATCCCAACGCCTTCTTCTTAAGATGAACCTAAAGATTAGTAACTACGAAAACGAACACCCCAAACAAGATAACGTTGGATAACAAAGAGTAAGACAGATCGTGTCGGTATACAACGAATCAGATAGATCGCGTCGGTTTACAAAGGCCTGTCGGTATGGAATGTACCAACAGTTGATAACCAAAAGGCAGATAGCTATAACATGTTGGATGCAACAGATAGACAAGGAATCCACACACACACACACACACTTTCTATGGTACTACGGAAACCCAGAACACGTGAATCCTAGTCTGAATTTTTAGAAGAGGATTGAAAACGTTACACTTCCTTACCAGAAAAGGGTGGGTGGGTGGGTAAGAAGAAAACTAGAAGCAGTCCTACTCTCACATTTTTTCCCTAGTATACATAACTACCAAAATATTTGCTAGACTGACAACGACCATTTGGCTGAGACCCTGAAAGGCGGGATGGCTCTGATACCAATTGTAACTACCTCGGTGAATTACGCTCTTAGTTACATGCCTGGATGAGCGAAAATGGTTAAAATAGTACGGTGGGGCCAAGGGCCACTCACAGGTAGACCTTTCGGCCGTCCTAACCACTTTCAGAACATCGGGACAAGAACGAGTGGCGTAATCGGCAGGCGAAGGGATCAACTACATACACAAATGAGTATGTACGCAAGCCACATACAACAGTTCTCAGAGCCATTCCATCTAAAAGAAATAGAAATATTGCAACGCCATACGGCAAGATCCAAATATCCTAGATAGAGATAATAATTTAGGATAGCGCCTCATACATCAAACATCAGAGTATCAGGCGGAAGCGGAAGACAAGATCCGAGTATGGATAAGAAGCAAATCGGCATAAGATGCCACATAAATAAACACATCCTGCCCACAGATCTCACGGATCCCCGTTCCCGGAATCTCTATACCGAGTGGTCGTTGCCAACATCGTCCGTCTCCTCCACCTAGTATCCATCTTGCGGGTACACCTGTTCATCTGAATCAAACAATTTATCGTGTGAGACCCTAGGGGTACTCAGCAAGTCTTTATGCCTCTAAAGGGGACATAACCTGGGGTGACGCAATTGCAGCAAAACATAATAACTAACAAGGCTATAGATACTCGCTATCCATCCGCCTAACCAAAGATAGACGGATGTCTATGAATTAAGAACAACAGTTATAACAGTAATTAACAGATACAGCCTCCTCCTCGCTTACCAACGAGGAAGCGGACGAACAACCCCCCATCCGTTGGCAGTTTTATTAACCATTCCATGAGTGTTGCACTATTTACTAGTCAGGTACTTAGTCAAATTAAAAGCGGTACTTTAGTTATACTTGTCTATGATCGAGAAACTGTGCTCCAAGTCGTCCATAACCGCGGACACGGCTTTAGAAGATTTACCGCAGGTGCACAAATAGCAACACACACTCGATCAACCTCGGAAAAACCAAATCAAAACCCAACGAGGCATTCACGACAAAGCGATCACAGGATTCAGAAATGTTTCAGGGGGCCACCCCAATAAGCTACCCGCAATGAAGTTGGCCGGCTCCGAGACGGACCCAGGGTTTGCGATGACGGCTATAAACGACTGGGAACCCAAAGTGTGACTAGGCTTGTCGATACCGCGAAAACGTGGCGCGATCCAAAATAGTACAGGTGCTCCACGCACAATCTTAAAAAAAGCAGTAAAGCATGGCATAAGTACAGGATAGTAATAAAGCCCCAAACTACGTTGTGGCCCCAAGAAATAAGAATGAATCAAGCTCTGGCTCAGGGGGGTCCATAAGGCCTCCCGGATGTGGATAGTGCGAATAGTCAAGGAACAAGAATCAAGTACTCGGGGTCCTACGGGACACAAGTGAGCATGAAAAACCAAATAGCAGATATTTCCCACCGATGTCACTTTTATTAGTTATCCCATTACTACTCAGGTTAAGTTGTTTAGGTACCTCATTCTTCAACAGACACTCACATACCCTACTCATGCAGTTCTACGACTCGCATGGCTCAAACAACTCCTGTAGTAATGGCTCATGGGATGGAAGAACAAGCTTCGGTGGGGTTTAAAAGTAAAGGCTATGCAGTACTTGGGATTCAATTTAATGCAATCGCGACTCAATGATGCAAGAATAAGATAGAGGCAATAGGTACTATATGTATGCAAGCATGTGGTAGTGCTTGCCTAGCAGCTCAGTTGAAGCGAGGGACGGATCTGGGTAGTGCTCCTGGATTGGTATATCCCCGCCAAAGATCTATTCGAAGAAGAACCAAACAAACAAGAGCCGACATAAATAGAGTGCACAAGCATATGAATTAAAATGCGACAAGCAAACAATCATGCCATGATGAATGATGCACAATTTGCATGGCAATAAAGTACCATGGCATGGGTGAGGTGTGGGGTACAAGATTAAAGCATTTTATTAAGTTTTTAGCCCGGTTTGCTCTCAGATAAGTTGCTGTAAACTTTATATTTATATGATGCATGCTGCAATTCAGAACATGGAATGCATGTTTAGAACGGGCTCGTCGCGCTGATCGAGTTGGACATATTATTTGTCAAATTTGGAGTTATGAAACTAAAGTTATTAATTAATTAAGAAAAAGGGCATTTTATTGTAATTTTAATTATCTCGAAATTTTGAAGTGCTCAAACATTATTTTGAATAGCATATTTGAATTCCTCACATTTTTCTGATTTAAAAACATATATCATATGTATTATTTGGATTTATATTTAAAAGTTAGTTAAAAACTGATTTGGATTTGTATTTAACAATTTCTGTAAAAGCTTAATTAAAACCAGAAATTGGGAAAATACTTTTTATACCCAGGCGAGTTCAGCCCCAGTCACTGACGGGTGGGCCAGCGCTGACGAGCGGATAGGACGTGCCGAAAACTTTTCTCACCAGGAGCCTTCTTAGCCGCAACCGGCTGTGTGGGTCGGGGCGATGCGACGCCTGTCAACAGGACGTGACACGTGGGCAATCCAGGGCTGCGCGGGGGTGTTTCCTAGAAAACCGAGGGGCCTCTTCAAAAGAAAACGACAGCGAATAACAGGTGGGGCTGCGGGGGCTACGGATTCAAGCGGGAAAAAGGCCAGGGGGCTAAGCGCAAAAGGGCATCGGCTGTGGCTGCTCGCTGACGGAAAAGGCTCTGCCGGCGGCGGATCTGGTCGTCTTCCGTCGATGGTGGCGACGAATCCGCTGGGAATTTTGCGTCGCGGTAAAAACCAAAGTGGTAGAGGGGACAAAGCTCTAGATCTTTCGTTTAGGAGATTTTAGCAGAGGTGGGCCAGGTTGTCCGGGATCTAGTGATGAACAGAGGCCAAACACGGATCGGAGGTTACGTACTGACGGCAGATTTGACAGAGAAACCGTGATCTTCCGAAGACGATGGCGAGAGCTATGGTGGACGGTTTCGGGCGTATAGACAGAAGTTTTGAAGAGGGAAGATAGGGCTACGTTTTTGGTGTTTGGGGATTTCACGAAGGAGGTCTCCAGCATCGGGAAAACGTGAAGAACAGAGGCACATGCGCGCGCAGATGCAGCGGGTGGCAGCGGCGGCAACACGCAGGGCGTTCGACAGAGCGCGGCGGTGCTACGGCGCAGGAGGAAGAGGGGGACCATGTCTAGGAGATGCATGGGATCACCGCGGTGTCACCGGCATGGTCGCAACGCGCGGAGGTGGTGGAGATCTGGCGGCGGGCTCGCGGACGTTGAGCTCGGGCTGCGGCGATGCACGGCGGCGCCAGGCTGCTCCGGCGAGGTTCCGGCCCAGGTTCTGGTTCGAGCCGAAGAAGGAGACGCAGAGGAACTCGTTAGTGCTCCTAGCGGGCCTCGAAGAGCAACAGGTCGCGTAGATCCCGAACGAGGCCGAAGTAGCTAGGGTTTTTGCTAGGTGGTGGCTATGGCCTTCTGGTGGAGGAAGGAGGGAGGAAGGTGGGGTGCCTGGGGCTCCAGGTCTCGACCTGAGAGGTACTGGGGAGGTTGGGTGATAAGGGAGAGAGAGGAGAGGCACATGGGGTGGTGCACTTTTTGGCAAAGTAGAGGAAGGCCTCGGTTGATCTTTCTCTTCCCTCTCTCTTGTTGTCTTGCTAAGGGAGGAAGCGAGGGGACCAGGGGAGAGGCATGCGATGGCTGGTGGAGTACTTGCCAAGAAAAGAAAGGGGTGGTGGTGATTGGGTCTCCACTTCACAAACAAGCACCAAAAGCAACTCAAATAAAAGATGGAAAGGAAGAAGGTGTAAATCTTGCATGGCCCATGCATGGGAACTCAAGGGCCACTTTATATTTGTAAAACAAATATAATTCACAAGGGCACTATATTGTGATGCATGCATTCAAATTTGAACCAAATCCAAACAAGAAGCTTCAAGTTTGATTCCTCATATGGTATGGATGAAAATAAGCATAGATGAATATAAATGGCTATACTAGTATGTGGTTCCACTAGATGATTATTTAGCCACAATTATATTTAAACATGCTCGATTGTTCAAAACAAACCCTATGGAAGATATATGAAGAATTCTACTCACATGGCATGCGAAGGTGGCCATGAGGCTCCACATATTGATTCTGGTGAAGACAACATATATCATATATGTGATCATGTAGAAGTAGAAGTGGATCCATCTTAACAGACATGAGCTAGATGTAAATATTGATAGAAAGGCAAGGGCTCACATATAGTTGGATGGTGGAATTATAGGGTGGTGACAAAGAAAAATGGTGGAGTTGAATAAAAGATATGCCCCCAACTCAACTTGGGCATCAAGCATTTATCAAGAACCAAATACAATATATCAAGAGGCAAATACAATTAATAATGCATATGAGATAAGAACCAAATGAAAAGGGTTTTATATGATGCTCAAATGTAAGGTGGCATGATGACATGAGCATGATATAATTATGATGCAACAATTATATGTAGGAAGTAGCATTTATATAGACTAGGCTAGTAGCATTGCAATTGTTAGATAATTGGGATGCTCAAGATGCGCTAGCATTAGGGTTCGAGCTCTGGCGACCTGCTCGTCCGACGACGATCCTCCTCGCTGATCTCGCTTCTAATCCTACCCCACAAGACGCTGACGTTTGCGTGTTTTTAAGTCACGTGACACGTGGGACCCCCTATCAGCAGAGCCCCGCACCGCGGAGCGCCACTGGGCCGGCCCATTCCTTTTCCCGCGCTAGCCCATCGATTCAAATCTGGATTTTTCTTTTTTAGTTAAATCTAGTTTCTATCCACTAGTTTGAAAATCAATTCAGAGAGTTTTAGAAATCCAAATTGCATGAAACCAATTTTGTCTGAAAGGTATTAAAATGATCTATCCAAGCCCGTTGGATTTAATTCAATTAGAGTTATAGATCTCTCCTAATAAAAAAGAAGAAGAAGCTTTTGCAACTTGCAACATTTTTATAAAATCAACCAAGTTAGCTTTTGAGTTGATTCCAACTCTCAAAAATCACATTTCATCATATCTATCTAAATATGTAATAATATTAAGGTTTACATGCAGTGACTTTGGACTAGTACCAAAATAATCTATATAGGCATTTATAGTCACTTTAAATCATTAATTAATAAACTTAAACTAAAGTAATATTGATCCAACCTTTAAATCTCATTCCCACATGTTAGAATATGTGGTGAGGACATGTGTCCACATGATCCCATATTTTGGTGGTGAATATTAAATTTTAGTTAATATTTCAATGAGTAGAAATTACTTTTCTAAAATAAAAAGGTTGAAACTATTGAATTAAACTTGTGATGTTTGTGATGATAATAGATCATCAATTGTGTGTTTTAGAATGCTACTTAGCCTAGTTAAGTATGGTGTGGTGATTTGCACTCCCTATGTATTTATAGACGCTAGTACCGACCAAGCTTTCGAGGAGGAGGAGTTCTACCAAGAAGAAGAAGAAGAAAACTTCAACCACTGCACCAACCAAGGCAAGCTATTGTTAGCAGGCTAGAATTAAGCTAGATGAATGAGCAAGGATGCTTTAGGCATGCTTTGATCACACCCCTTTTTAACTATTAGTACCCCAAGTCTTACTTACAAGTTTTACTCCCCTTAGTATGCAAAGTTCCTTACTTATTTTGAAGGTAGCATAAAAAGTATAAAACTTGACCTACTTAGAAACCTTTAGATGTCATTCTATGGCATGAGATTGATCCCATCCTTCCACCTTAGTGAACACTCTTAACTTAGTATTTTAGAGTAGATCAAAAACTTGAGTCACTTTAGATGGGAGCACTTGGTGAAAATGAATTGTGAAAACCTTGGAATGATGAGTCATTCTATTGAGATGTTTTTACATGTGTTGAGAGACACAATTGGTTTATGATGATGAAAATGATGAGGCATGAGCCTTAACCCTTTTATAAAACCGATGGTTGGATTCGGATGCGATACCATTCCAAATTTACCGTACAACCACATTACCTGAATTGGGTAAGGCTTAGCTGGAAATTTATATGCATTAGTATTAGTTCCCTCACGGGAGAGGTTTGAGCCGAGGCTACCTCTCAATGTTGTCCACCTATGCAGTGCCCAAGGTGACTGATGGTCATGGTTGGGAGGCCATGCTCATAGGAGAGGTGCTTGTACTAGGGTGTGTAAAGGGAAGGTTATGTTTGATTATCTGCATACTAAGTATGATGATTCAGGGTTATCCATGACAGATGTATTGAATCTTGTGGTGAAAGTGTACCACCTCTGCAGAGTGTCAAACTATTTGAATAGCCGCGTCCGCGGTTATGGACAGTTGGAATGGCCATACTGTTTCGTTGTCAGATGTTTTCTAAATAACTTAAAATGAATTATGAACTTTGACTTGACCATAACAGGGTTGTGTTGATGATAATAGCTTCCCAACTTAAGTGATTCTAGAACTTTACTTTATCTTTCTTTGCTTCTGAACTCAGCTTAGGTTTCAAACTTAACTTGATAGTTAACTTACATTCAGCACTTTAACTTAGATTATACAAATTGTTAGTAGTAGTTTGCGAGTACTTAAAGAGTACTCATGGCTTTTGTACCTGGCTATTATCATGGCCAGACTATGAAGGAGATTATCAAGATGATGGTCAGCAGGACGGCTATGATAACTAGGACTATCTGCCTTCGTCAGCATTGCCTATGCCCTTGAAGATGGACCCCACCGCTATGCTTATCTTTTATTTCCGCTGCTTGTTGTATTAAAGACTGGATCATGAGATCCTTATTTGTGTAAAACCTTATGTATGGTTTGTAATGGATGATGTACTATGATATCCAATCCGTTATGTCTCGCAAAAATGGTAATCCTGGGATTGCGAGGTAGGGCATAACGGGCATCTGGGATTAAAAATCCGGGTGTTAACATAGGTATAGGGGGTGTATCGCAGTATTTTCGATAAGTAAGAGTGTCGAACCCAACGAGGAGAAGAAGGTGCTGGCGAGTGGCTAGGAGCAAGAATTCTCTATAAATACTTAGCAAACGGATTTTAAGGTGCTTTTGATAATGCAGGTAAATAAAGTACGAGTAAATAAAAGACAATAAAAATAAATGCAGCAAGTGGCCCAATCCTTTCTTTAGCAAAGGACAAGCCGGTTGTATTACTTAAGATGACCAAACATTCTGGAGGACACATGGGAATATCGTCAAGTGCTTTCGCTTTATATAGTTGATTAATCTTCTTTAGTTTCCTAAGTGTTGTGTGGGTGAACCTATGCTAATGTACCGACCTTCCTAGGAATAATACATACTTGTGATTATACCCCTTGCAAGCATCCGCAAGTACCAGAAAGTAATTAAGGTAGAAACCTAACCACAGCTTTAAACTCTAAGACCCTGATGTCCCTTGTGCAAAGGTTTCCTAACGGGAGTTCAGGTTTCTGTCACTCCGGCAACCCCTACGATTAGTAGACAAATACACAATGCATTCCCCTAGGCACATAAAGGTGAAGTGTCATGTATTCAATGTTCACATGACACCACTAAAAGAAATACACCACAACTTAAATGTCAAACCATTGAATCTTTCTCAACACAATTCCACTACTAACAACATGACTTCTCCCATGTCCTCAATAACTAAACAAACTACTCACAAGACATCATATGGATCATGATCAGAGATGAAATAATGAGGTGTAACAATCTGAACATAAACTATAATTCAATGGTTCACTCAATAGCATCAACTACAAGGAGTAATCAACACCGGGAAAGTTTCCCCTAAGAACTATGCAAGATTCAACCCAATTGTTACAGCGGTATGAAGTGGTGATGATGGTGCTGGTGATGATGATGGTGGTGGTGATGATGATGATGATCCCGATGAAGTCCAGCTTGATGGTGGTGTTGATGGCGATGATCTCCCCTCTCCGGGAAGGAATTCCCCTGGCAGAATTCTGTCTGCCAGAGAGATCTTTCTCTCTTGGTGTTTTTCGTCCCGCAGAGGTGGCAGAATCTTTCTGGGGTCTCTCCCCGAGTCTTAGGGTTTCGGGAGGATAATATACGCTAGAGGGGAGAGCCTGGAGTGGGCCAGGGTGGCCACACCACCTACTGGTGCGACCTAGGGCTGCCCTCGCCAGGGGGTGGTGTGGGCCCCCTGTGGCCCATCTCCACTCCCCCTTCTGGCAATCTTCGTCTTCTGAAAAAATAGTTTTTTCCATGTATTTTCCCGGATTTTCTGATCTTCGCGAATTTTGCCTCCAAACAGCACCTTTTCCATCAAAATCCTGACTGCAGCGGTCCATTCTCCAAAAGTCATCAACCATGCAAAAACAGATGAATTAACATAAGTATCATCTCTTAATATGAAATATATCAATGAATAATAGTAAATTATGATATAGAAAAGTGATGCAAAATGGACGTATCAATGTACACATAGTAATCATCTTCGTCCATCATGATAGCAGAGGTCACCTCAACCCATCGCACGTTCTCAAGCCTTTTGATCCTCAACACCTGAATCCACCTAACTCTTCGGTCCCTCATGTGGTCGTACACCTAGTTTGGAGAGATTCTCTGGCCACAAAACTTGAAGACATCGTCTGCAATCAAGCGCTTGTCCGCATCTCTGAATCCCCGAACAACTGAACCCCCTTTCCAGATCAACTGGCAGACCCTATTCAGGATGAAGGGGGTAGAGATGTTTCCTATGACATGGGCAACTTCTTCTTGCACACCACATCAGGCAGTAGCGCATAACACAGAGGCAACATAGAGGTTGCCGACAGATCAGGGGACACAACCAACTCCTACGACACGAATGATACACAATGTATTCAGTTCTAGGGGAAGAACTATACTTGTAACACTAATCCTACCTACACCACATGATAATCCTCATAGTACAACATGAATAATGTCTGGCAAAATGTACCACAAAAGGTCCATATCTACTAGGAGCGAGCACACACACGAACAGATGAACTATGAGCAAGAACATGGTAACAGATCTAAGCTACGAGAGCTATGGTTAGGTGTCTCTTACAACAATCTCAACATCGACCGACGCGGATGGCATGTTGGAGATATCCGAGGACGGAGGCTTGCTAGAGATGAGCTCAATACACTGAAGTAGGAGACGCCGCTTACCCGCTCATCGGTGAATAAGAGGATTTGGAGGGAGAGCTCAAAATAGGGGGAGAAATGGTGGCGCAGAAATTGGAGGCGAGGCGAAGAGATCTAAATAAGCGGTAACCCCAATTTCTCCTGCCGGAATTTCCCGCATCCAGGCAAGCTCCCGTGATCCCTCCGTTGCACGAATGTGTGCATCTTCTTCTCTCACGAGCGCGAGAAGAAGTTGGCTCCGTGGAAACACCCTCGGCCGATCCTCTAGGACCAGGCTGAGGGCAGATTTAAACTCCTATGGTGGAAAGATTCTCTTCCGCGTGTGCAACCAAACACCCTTATTTCTTTCCGCCTCATGCGATAAAAGGGGATCTGGCCAAGCAAACACGCATGACTCGGTGCCAAAACTACCCGACGAAAGCTCTTCGTACCTCTTGTGGATGCATGGTTCTTAGACCACTCAACAGAAAGAGGTGATACAAACTAAGTAAACTAACTTAACCTAGCTATGAATATTTCTGTTGAAGAAATGGAAGGTGAAGAATTCTTGTTGGCAACCATGGTCATACGATCGAGATCAATCAACCGCCAGAATTTCCTGCACGCGGGCGAGTCCCCGCCATCCCTCCATTGCACGAATGCGTGTATCTTCTTCTCCTGTGAGCGCGAGAAGAAGTTGGCTCCGTGGAAACGCCCTCGGGCGTTCCTCTAGGACCAGGCTGAGGGCAGATTTAAAACTCGTGTTGTGCAAAGATTCTATTATGCACGTGTAACCAAACACTCTTATTTTTTCCCACCTCATGCTATAAACGAGGATCACGCAAGACTTAGTGCTAGAACTACCCGACGGAAGCTCTCCGTACCTCTTGTGGATGCGTGGTTCTCAAACCACTCAACAGCAAGAGGTGATACAAATTGAGTAAACTAACTGAACCTAGATGCGAATGTTTCTGTTGAAGAAATGGAAGGTGAAGAATTCTTGTTGGCAACCATGGTCACACGATCGAGATTAATCAACCGCCAGAATTTCCCGCATGTGGGTGAGCCCCCACCATCCCTCCATTGCATGAATGCATGCATCTCCTTAACCTGCGAGCGTGAGAAGAAGTTGGCTCCGTGGAAACGCCCTCGGGCATTCCTCTAGGACCAGGCCGAGGGCAAATTTAAAACTCATGTTGTGCAAATATTCTATTATGCGTGTGCAACCAAACACTCTTATTTTTTCCCACCTCATGCGATAAATGAGGATCATGCAGGACTCGGTGCCAGAATTACCCGACGGAAGCTCTCCGTACCTCTTGGGCATGTTTGGTTCCGGTGCGAGTATTTCCCTCCACATGCAAGTTACACGCGCAGGGAATGCACACGCGGATCCACGGCTGGGCCAAATTCCCCCCTTATTTGGTTCCCGCATTGACACTACTTAGGACTTGGGAAGAATTGAGGCCCTAGTGTTTGGTGGGCTCTATTAGGTCTGGGAGAAAGAAATGCGCATGTTTAGTTTCAGCTATCTCATGTGCTCTGGTAACCTCTTCCCCAGATGGTGAGCTTACCACACATCAGAACCTCTTAACCACAGCAAGCACACACCATAAGTTCACAACACAAAGTACATAAACATTGTAGCAACAACACGACTTAAGTTCACAACAATCTAGGTCAGAGAACAAAGTATGCAGCAAAGATCAGAGGTCGATCATGGCAAGGGCTGGATCATGCGCCAAGAACTTCTTCATGACTTCATTCATCGTGTAGTCGAAGATGGTGACCTTGAACAGGTCACCCTTCAGCATCTTGAAGGTCAAGAAGTACCCGATCTTGACCTGGTGTGCAATAGCGAAGCCTGGCCACCCCTGGTCAAGGCAGATCCTACCGCTGACATCCCAGAGCTTCACCATCTAGCTGCATTCGTTGTTCGTTTTCAACATGATCATCCTCGGCACATTCCCGAGGAAAGGCCTGAAGCCATCTGGGATTGGCAGCAGGTCTAACCTAGGTGCCAAGATCACCTTGGCAAAATGGGTTGGACCTACCTGGTCATGGAAGTGCCCTATCTTGAGAGGCCTGCTCCTCGGCCCCTTGCTGCCGCTACCCTCACCACCATTGTTCCCCCTCTTGGAGGCACTACCCTCAGCAGCATCTCTAGATCATGCTCCCGCATCACTGGGGAGAGCACCTCCGATCAACATCTTCGAGCACTACACCAGGAATCAACACATGTGGTAAGACATGAACAATGAACATAACACATGTGATCAGACATGAACAATAAACATAACACATGGACTCATATGCTATAGCACAGAGGCAAAGGGATGCTCATCATGAGCAACATGAATGAATAATAAATTTGGTTAGCACACAAATTTGTTCATGAAGAGGATCCCCTTGCCTGGCATTGTGCTAATTACTAATCATTGGCCAAAGGAAGAAACCAACGACCAAAAATTAATGAATTGCTTCAGAATAACTAGCACAAACAAGGTAGAGCTGATGGTACAGGAACCAGAGGACGTGCATAGCCTACTTATTTGTGCATACCATCCAGTTCCTATAGCACCAGCTCTATGAACGCATTGTACTAGGTATCATCACAAGCCGCGTTCATAGAATAAACAACAATTGCCTCATAGTACATAGCATTGACAACATGAAGCGATGATCATACCGAACCAAGTTCCATCACCTTGAAAAGATGACAGAACCAGGTTCAAAAGGATCACATCTTCCATTTCCTTGCGGTGCGTATTTAATCATTGGCAGTCGCATGAATGGACAACCATGTGTCTCATATTAGGCATTGTGTGTCCAAGATCAATCCTAACAGGCATGCTACGAAGCAACCTATTGAGATCTGGGCCACATAATGCAAATTAATCATCGGCCGAACGAGAAGAACATGAAGAGTGATGCGGAAAATAATCAATGCCTCATATAAGATGTGCATACATACACCGGGGAGAGGACTATGTACTACCTAGTATAATGCACACCATAGTTTGTTATGAACGATTGTAGGTAGTACATATTCACTCCCCGATGTGATTTAGTGACAGTTTTAATCATCGGCCTAAAACAAGAAGATGAACAGTGAAACCTGGCCATTAATTTTTCCCAATTTTCCCACTCGGATGAACCCTAATCACAACATCTGTCGGAATTTAGCCAGTAACAAGCGGAATCTAGGCACAACAAGGAAATAATGTACCCTAACACTTTAAGGTGACCAAAACTAGCACAAATAGGTACAAATCTACCGTGCATGTCACTCATACTCGGAGACCGAGTCGGTAACAGATAGATCTGAGCTCTAAAACCTTATAGAGGTCGTGGTTCGAGGCCTTACTGTCATTGCTGAAGGATTCGTGCTTCGGGTTTGCCGATGAAGAAGAAGAAGAAGCCGCAGTCGCAGGAGCAGATCCGCTGCGACCACGATAAGCCTAGTACTCGCCTCGATCTACGTCCGTTGACTACCTTCGCGGTGGTCTTGGATCTTCCGGTGGGAGAGGAACCGCCGACAGTGAGAAAGGAGGAAGGGCGGTTGTGAATGAGGAGAGAGAGCGGTGAGGGGATTTATGGCGCGCGTTCTTGATGCGTCGCCGCCTCTTCTCTCCCTTGACGCCGCGGCGCCGCTTTTGACTCGAGGGCTCGTTCCATAAAACGCCCGATTTTGGCGTTCCTAGCAGGCCATGATTTGGGATGCTTTAAGACCCGTACGATGCAAGCTTGGCCTGACGTACGAGTCTCTAGACGGGCTTATTTCTTCCGGCCTGGTACAGGAGACGGCCGTGCGACCCACCGAACACGCCCCTTGTGGATGCGTGGTTCTCAAACCACTCAGCAGCAAGAGGTGATACAAACTGAGTAAACTAACTGAACTTAGCTGCGAATGTTTCTGTTGAAGAAATGGAAGGTGAAGAATTCCTTTTTTTTTGACATAAAGGTAAAGAATTCCTGTTGGCAACCATGGTGACACGATCGAGATCAATCAACCGCCTAAAAGACAAATCTCGATCCAATCTGGTAAAACCAAACAGGAACCGGGATGCGAGCAAAACACTCCTCGCGCTGGGCCTGGTGTTCCACCCGCGAGCCGAGGCCGTTCCGGAGGAATCCGAAATTCGAAAGCACCGCCCGAGTGGGCCGTCTCCACGTGCCCTCTTAACTACGGCTCGCGTGCTCCAGGCCTGAGGGCCCAACGTGTCCCCCTTGACCCATTTATTTATGCGCTCGATGCGGTGCCGTGCGGCGCTCTGATTTTAAGTAGTACTACACACGCTCCTAGTTCTCCTACACGCTCCTGATTTCAAAATTTTGAAACTGCGTCTCGAGCGAGCATTGCGGACCGGATGAACACGACGGAAACGCGGTCATGCAGTCATGCAGATCGCACATCGAGTTTGACACGACAGGCTGATTTTCTAGTTCCGGATTTGACAGGCAGGCTGGCGTCCACCTAAAAGCTCGCGTGCTTCGGCGTGTGATGGCCGTACCGTACGGGTGCTTGTTTTCGGATTAGTTACTGCGACAGTGCGATGCTTACCTAAATTAGTATTCCCTCCGACCTATATTAGTTGACATGAATTTGTCTAGATTCGGATGTATCTATTAGTCGGAGGGAGTAGTACTAAGTGATTTCTCCCTAATCATTGCGGTAGTGGGCGTAGCAGGTCCTGCTTAGAGTGGCTATACGGAATAGTACTAACTGCAACATTGCCGATTTCAAATATGTACCGCGATGCTGATCTGCTACAATCTCTAGATCCGGTGCAACATGCGTCTGGTCGTTATGAAGTCATATTACCATGGTCAATGGAAATGTTTGGAGAAGATAGCGCGCGGAGCATCTATCTGACGACATGCCGCGACTCGCGAGCACATGATCTTGTGCTGACGCCGTGGGTTGAATGCTGATAATCCTTTCAAACCGTCACCGGGTTCGGTCCGCAAGTCTGATTTCAAGCAGATCCGGTCCGTAGCAGTATATATACGGTACATGATTAAGCTTTTACTACTAGTATATCCACCGACCCCTATGCTTGCTGTGTGATACTGACATACATACCGTGAAGCCTGGAATCCTGCAAACTTTATTGAATGATGCACTGATATCTATATATTGTTTTTTTTTGGAATCAAGGGCATAACCCCCAATTTTTAATACAGTACAGAAATGAGCACACGCAGCACAAATTTGTCTTACAAGGTTTTTGAACTTGGGGGGAAAGACCTCCTGCCAAGTTAATTGAAAAGAGGCTACGTACGGAGGCAGCCGTCCGCGCGATCGGGAAGCAATCTAAACCCATCTAGAGTTTTGTCCTCTCGTCGGTGCCATCTTTGGTCCATGCTGTTTCCGGTGGCCTTAGGGTCTTGGAGATGTGGCGGACCACGGCATCTCGTCATTGGGTGCGTTTTCGTTTGTGTTTAGCCTTTTTTTAGTGTCTTCTTCGGCATGTTGAGGCGGCGGCTACGTTTTAAAGTTAGAATAAGATCGTCCCCACCCTATCCTCGCTCCGGTGGAGTGTCTAGTGTCGGCGAAGAACGCGTGGAGTCGTGCTTCTGGTGGATCTCTTGGGATCCGATCGTTTTCGTATTCGTCGGTGTGGTTTGAGATCAGTCTCTTTCGATATACGGTTCTCATCTTCGGCAATGCTCTGGTGATCTGGTCCTATGGGGCCTTAGCATGACGACTTCTTGTCTGTCTACTATAACAAGCTCTACTACGACAAGGTTTGTCCGGCTCTGGTGATGCAGGGGCGAGGACAGCGGCACGCCTTCGCTGGTGCTAGTGTCTATAGTCGTCGTTAGGTATTCCATGACCTATTGTAATTTCTATTACTTTTAAGGCTCTTTAAGGCTCTTTGTACTGCCGTTGATGATTATTAATAATCGGTGGAATTTCACACACAAAATTAATTGAAAAGATAATTAGACATAAGCCTAATTCATGGCATACTAGGTATTCAGTTACCAAACTAACACCACCAGAGAGTTTAGAGGTCTTTAACTAGTTTTCAGAATAAGAATAGCATGCCGCCAAAGTTGTTGAAGTATGATCTAAATTCATTAAAAAGGCTAACTTCTGATGAACAGAATGGTACGGATCGTTGAAGACTTAGTTTCCACCATTATATATACATCTTGTAAGCCACCGGCTAGAAAAGTCGCATCTGTGAAATCTCCAGTGTTGTATAAACACTCTCCATATAGTGACAGCGGCCTGTGGTGTTTCCCTCTCTTTGTTGGAGAGGTTTTCCATGTTAAATCATATGTCTCCTGCTATGATTTCGTTTATCATTCTTTATTATTTTCTTGTCTCGTTTATAACAACAGCCATGAACAAAATCTCACTCTCTTTGTTCCCAACACCCAACCTTTTACTTCGATGGAATAATTCGTTTGCCACCACTGGCAACAACCTCGCTCCCGTTCGCTGCCGACCTAGAAGCTTTGACCTCTGTAGACCGGCCCAGAGATAATTTTAACATGAAATACGCGATATAATATTCAGCAGGAAAAATATTTTTAAAACATGCTCATTTCTAATATTCCAACAGGTCCAGAGAACAACCAAAATTCCTAAAGCTATAGGAGATTTAGTTCCCTGTCCTTAAAACTCATAACCCAATCACAGATCGGTTCCCCTATATTAGCAGGCAACCTCTTGGTATCAAAATAACAAGCTACCAAGTTCCAAACTTACCTTACAATTACACAATAAAAAATCATACTTTTATTACAATGACAAAATGTAGATGTCTCATCTCAACCTCTTCTTACCATATTATTTTTGGTGAATATACTATTTCTAAAAGCTAGCCATGAGAACACCTTTATTTTCAGAGGGATTCTCATTATCCAAAAATCTTTACAAGGAAATATATTGTTTGTTATTGGCGCAAAAAGAAAATGCCAAATGTAATTATTAGTCTGCATTGTATTTTCACATTGTTTTCGATGTTTCAAGTGATACAAACATTTAAATTATGCTGTAAAAATGTGACCACATAATGTCTAATAATAAATTTCTATCTAGTAGTACGTAAGTACTACAATACATAACATTTGTTCTTCTTTATATATCCTAAAATTCAAAAACAACATCGAAGGAGGATTTGAAATTGCCAAGTTGAAAGGATTTCCCAAGCCAAACATCAACCAAACATATAGTTGGAATCGTAGCACATATCAATTTTTAGATTAAATTGTAATGTGTAATTTGATATTCGGTTCTACTAATCAATGTATTTCTTAAAAAACAGAACTCCAAAAGGTTGATCTCAGAATTATGCACGTCTATCATGTGGGTCCAACCTATTAGGATGGATAAATGATTGAAAACATCACATATTAATCGAGTTTACATTGAAGCAGGCTCATAAGTACATTTATGTTTTTCCCAAACAACAGAACTCATTTTTTCCGTTAAATCTTCTCCACAAAAAGATCTCCAAAACATAAAGCCTATTTGGATTGAGATTTTGAAAGGTATTTTGAGGATTCTAATCCATTGGAATCCCTATAGAAGTCTTTTTTTTAAAGAATGGAACTTTAAAAAGCTAAAAATTCTAAAACAATTACCTTTTTTACATAACAATGGCATCAGATCAATATTGTAGAGAAATCCCATGTGTTTCTTGCTATTTTTTGAAAATGGGAATAAAACCTCGGACCCTGCATCGAGTGTTGCCATAACCAATTTATTACTTCTTTCAATCCATTTATTGCATCTAAAAGAGCTTATAGGATGGAGACACGAACCACCCATCTAAAAGCATCAAGCTTATACTATCATTTGTACATCTTGTATTCCTAACTTTGATCATTAGTTTTACTATCAAAGTATTTGTTACATAGTATAAAAATTAATATTGAATTCATATTCAGACAAGGTTTTAAATGATATAAATTATATAAGAAATATTTCATGTATTATTACTTAATTATTTGGTCAAAGAAAAATCACGAAAAATGTGGACGCTACCTAATAGGGATAGAGATAGTACGAATATGTTGTCACCTAGTCCTGTTGCAGATATCATGTCCGCCCATCACTAGAAAGTTGTATCCAGAAACTATAGGTTCCCACTAATCCGCTAGGAAAAGGAAAGAATATAGCTAAATCCAATGTGTGGTCATATCGAGAACGTGAAAAACTGAAAAACTTTTTCTTTTAGGAACCAATGATGTTTCTACAATTCCAAATTGACCAACATAAAGCTTAAACACCTACCTTTTTTTTTAGAAAAAGGAGGATAGCTCCTGACTTCTTCATCGATAGATGCATAGAACTCCATATTATTAATTTATTCAACAAAGTCTAGCAAAAAATGTCGATCAACCCGAAGCCACCATCTTGGCAGCATCACTACCAAACATGTCACAAATAATAAGATGAAAGATCGAACAAACAAAAAATATGAAACTTCTAGACAAAGCCTTCCACAAAATGGTTTGTGGCAGGTCCGATGATGAGGGCGAGTCTGATCCAACTCTTGCTTGGAATTTTCATCCATAATCCTAAGTCAAGCCATCACCATCAGCAAGGATACGGCACATGCGTGACATTAATTCTTGATCGTAGATATCATGGTTCCACATGAGACCACATACTTGTCTTTCGATCGGTCATTGCCATCTACCTTATTGCCCTCTTACCAATTAATGCCGCCACACCTTCAAACTCCATTACGGGGGTGGTCATGACATTGGGAATTTACCCCTACCTCATTCACCGCCGCCCACCAGCTAGATCTAAGGGCACTACTAAGTTTCCCTAAGGAAAGTTGGGAGCCTAGATCCGGTCCAGCAGACCCACACGCTTCAGGAGACACCACTGCTGAAAGGGAAATGGACGTCGCCTAGAGGGGGGTGAATAGGCGTTTTAAAATTATTACGGTTTAGGCTCTAATAAATGCGGAATAAAACTTAACGTTTAATTTATCAAGCCAAAACCTGTATCCACTAGGTTCACTAAGTGCACCAATTACCTATGCTAAGCAAGGCAAGCAACAAGGTGATAGCAAGATATAATACTTCAAGCACGAAGGCTATCACAATGTAAATTGCATAAGTAAAGGGCTCGGTTGAGAGATAACCGATGGACGCGGAGACGATGATTTGTTTCCTGAAGGTCACTTCTAAAGAAGCTACGTCTCTGTTGGAGAGGTGCGGGGGCGAAATGTACTGCGAACGCCACAAGTGGCTCACCTCGAGGTGTGGTGGCTCGATGCTTGATGGCTCAATGCACGGCGCCCAGAAAAGTGCTTGGTGCGTGGTGTTGATGTAGAGCTCGTTGGGAACCCCAAGAGGAAGGTATGATGAGCACAACAACAAGTTTCCCTCAGTTATGAAATTAAGGTTTAATCAAACCAGTAGGAGCAAGGAAACACCTCAAAGGTGTTACTAGCTGAGCTTTGGCAGGGCGCACTACCGGTGCTAGTAGCAACGTGGAGACCTGCACAACACAACCACAGAACTTTGTCCCCAACTTGCGATGAGGTTGCCAATCTCACCGTGTTTTGTGAAAAACAAAGGATTAAACATATCGAATGGAAAGAAGTAAAAGTTTGCAGAAAGTAAACACAAAGCAGTAAAAGATTGTAGATTCTATGTAAAGTAAAAGACCGGGATCCATAGTTCACTAGAGGTGGCTCTCCTTAGATAAATAACATGCTGGGTGAACAAATTACAGTAAGAAAGCAATACATGCATATACTAATCATCTTGACTCCTTTGAGACTTGATTGGGCAATACAACATAATACATAGACCGCCATCCAACTGCATCTATAACTAATAATCCACCTTCAGGTTATCATCCGAACCCCCTCCAGTATTAAGTTGCAAGCAACAGATTATTGATTTATGAATTGCGTGTAAAGTAAACAATACGATTGTTCTATGAACAAAGGATTGTTGTTTTCTCCCTAGTAGCAACAACACATCTAGTACCTTAGAGATTTCTGTCACTTCCCCAGATTACCAGAGGCATGAACCCACTATCGAGCATAAATACTAACTCTTGGAGTTGCTAGCATCTACTTGGCCAAGATAGCTACTAACAACGGAAAGCATGCAAGATCTCAAATAACAAAGACATGATAGAATCAATAATCAATCTGAAATAGCATCTCAATATCCATCGGATCCCCGCAAACACAACATGTATGGATTACAAAAATATGATCTTGATCATGAACGGAGCTCACAAGATCTAAACATGAAAGCACAAAGGAGGAGAAACCAGCCATCTAACTACTACATGGATCCGTAGTCCAAGGATGAACTACTCACGCATCACACCGGAGGCTTGCATGGTGATGAAGAAGGCCTCCAGGGTGAATTCCCCTCTCCGGCTGTGGTGCCGGAAGAGCTTGATCCTCCCGATCTAGGGATGGAGATGACGACTCTGCACTCTTTCATGGATTTTTGATCGGGTACTTAGGGTTTTCGTCGAGGGCAACTTATAGGCGGAAGGAGAGGCCAAGGGGTTGGGGTGGCCAGACCACCTGGCGTGGGCCCGCCACACGGCCAGGTGGTGTGGTCGGCCCCCATCCCTTCTCCGTCTTGTATTCTGGCACTTGATCCCTTCCGCAAAAATAGGCACTTTGGCTTTTGTCCCGTCCAATTCCGAGAATATTCATTTTCTGACTTTCCTGGAACCAAAAACAGCAGAAAACAAGCAGCTGGCACTATGGCTCTTGTTAATAGGTTAGTCCAAGAAATCATAATAAAAGTACTCCAAAGTTAGAACAAAACACAAGAAAGTGGATAAAACCAAGCATGGAACATCAAAAATTATAGATACATTTGCAATGTATCAACATCCCCAAGCTTAACTCCTGCTCGTCCTCGAGTAGGTAAGTGATAAAAAGAATAATTTTTGAGGTGACATGCACCATCAAAGACTTGATCAAAGTATTTGCAAAACATTCAAAGCTGGGATCAAAGTACTTTAATCATAACATGAAAGACAAAGTTCTAGCAATAAGCAAAGAGACTATGATGCAACATGAAAAGGCACAAACAAAAGATTCCTGAATAATATGAAGGAAATATGCCCTGAGAGGCAATAATAAAGTTGTTATTATGTATTCCTTGTATATGATAGATGTTTATTTTGCATGCTATAATTGTATTGATAGGAAACATCAATACATGTGTGTTTAATAAACAAAAAGGGTTCCTAGTTATGCCTCTCTTTTAGACTAGCTTATTGATTAACAAGATGATCAAGGTTTCCTAATCATGGACATTGGATGTTGTTAATAACAAGGTCACAGCATTTGTGAAATGATGTGATGAACATTCATCCGAAGTATAGCATTACGATCAAGTCATTATGTTTATATTGCTATAACATCATACGAAGTAATCTTTATCCTTAGACCATGAGGTCATGTTAATTGCTAACACCGGAAGAGTATCTTGATAACATCAAACGTCACACCGTGCAGGTGACTATAAAGATGGGTTCAGTACTACGAAGGTGTTATGTTGAGGCTCATGGATCAAGAGTGGAATTTGTCAATCCAGATGACGGATAGATATACTCTGGGCCCTCTCGGTGATATCACATTAGGATAGCTTGCAAGCAAGTGATGTGATCACTAGAATGTTATATCACGGGAACGAGAAAAGAGTGCATGTCGGAATCGAGATCAAACTAGGTATGGAGATACCGATGATCGAATCTCGGACATGTAATATATCGAGAGACAAAGGGATTTATTTACAAGCGTTAAAGGTTCTCACGATCACAGGAGTCATCGTTGAATGTGTAGGAGTCAGTACGGATCTCCGTGTCCAGCTGATTATTGATCGGAGAAGGGTCTCGATCATGTCTGCATTATTCGCGAACCGTAGGGTGGCACACATAAGAGTTACCGGACACCATTTTGGAGCACATATGTTTCAGACAAAAGAATTACAAAGCGTAGGAATTGTTTCAATAGAAACCGGAAATTGTTTCGGGTGAAATTGCAGAAGGTGGTTCTGCATGTGATATTGAAATATTGCAAGGGGCTATATGTGAATGTTTGTTAATTAAAGTAATTAACAAAATTCTGAATAAATTTAATAAAAAGAGTTTTATTAAATGAGAGAGCATTAAATTTGGAGAAATTTAATGCATTTAAAGTGGAGACTTTAAAAGGGAATGTGAAGAGGCATTTTAATGTGGAGGGGTTACCACCACATGAATGGGGGAGGTGAGGGGTCACCCCCATGCGCCATGGAGAGGGGCACCCCTCCTCCTATAAAAGGCCACCCATTCCTCCTTCATCCTCACACCTCCTTGTGAAGGATCTCTCTCCCCTCTAGAATTATTCTCCCATGGTCTCGGATTAGCGAGATACATGTTCCTGTGGCATTTAAATCGGAAGGAGTTCTTTGCTCGCTGGATCGCTGGAGCGAGGAGGTGGAGGTTGGTGATGTGGCTTGAACGTGTGTGTGAGTGCGGATGCGCTGCTGAGTTGTGGCGCTCGGACTTCCTCACGATCTTGAGATCGGCAAGTGTACGACTACATCAACCACGAGTTTCTACTCATTAACAAAGCTCGTTGTCTTCGAGGGTAAGTTCTCCATGGATGTATGTCCACCTGTTGCTCTGTATCTAGTAGATAGATCTTGGCATGTAGTTCTCATCGTAGGAAATTTTTTGTTTTCTATGCTGCAGACCCAACAATGGTATCAGAGCCTGATCTATGCGTAGGTTCTTTGCACAGGTAGTACACATATGTTTATATGTGGGCGATGATGATCATGTTATTGCATCTTCTATGTACTTTGGATATTGGTGGCATAGTGGGATGAAGCGGCCCGGACCAACCTTACATGTCATCGTACATGAGATTGGTTCCACGACTGACATGCAACTTGTTTTGCATAAATGGCTGGCGAGTGTCTGTCTCTCCTACTATAGTCAATATCTGATTTACAACGAGTTGCTAATAACTTGGTTATCCTGATTGTGGTTCATGTTCGTAGGTTAGACAGGTTCTATCTCCAAAAGCCCTAAGCCACGTAAAACTTGCAATTGATAAATTAGAGGCGTCTAGTTTAGATCGTTGCTGGGCTAGTGTTTTGATATGGTATTGTTGTAAGTAGATGTATGATAGATACTCTTACAACACACTCAACGTGTAAGTTCCATAGACCTTGGCCTTACACACAAAGGAATGATAGAGAACATACCACGATGCAAGTGATAGAGATCAAATTCATGGAACATATCATCTCACTTTACACATTAGATGTTAGCATCTTATATTGCTAGTTTGGCGCGTTTGGTAGCATTATAAGATGATCCCTCATTTAGATATCAAGATAAAATGTGTTCTTCCTTAAGTATGCACCATTTTGTGGATCGTGTTTTGAGGCATCACGTGATGATCGGGTGTTCTCAACTCTACGCTTTCATACAACGGGTGTAAGACAGTTTTACACACGCAAATACTAAGGTTCTTACTTGACGAGCCTAGCATGTACAGACATGGCCTCAGAACACGGACCGAAAGGTTAAGCATGAGTCATATAGTTGATATGATGCCCATATAGATGCTCGCCTTTGAAGCTACACCGACTCATGTGATGATCGGACTTGGTGTAGTGGATTTGGTTCATGTAATCACCAAAAGGACACGAGGGATGTCGTTTTTGAGTGGGAGTTCATTAGTAATTTGGATTAGTTCAACTCAATCTATCATAAACTTAGTCTAAATATATTTTACAAATTCTGTTGTAGATGGCACCACCTGCTTTTAATTTCAATGTGTTCATGGAGAAAGAGAAACTTGCTGCGAATGGTAGCAACTTCACCAACTGGGCTATGAATTTGAGGATTCTCCTCACTGCTGCACAAAAGCAATATGTGCTAGATGCGCCGCTAGGCCCCCCCACCAGCTCCTAATGCCCCTGACGAGGAAAAGAACATCTATATAACTCGTCAGGAGGACCACAACTTAGTTCATTGCGGCATACTGTATGGGCTAGAGCCAGAACTTCGAAAACGTTTCGAAAATGGCAATGCCTTTGATACCATGGGAGAATTGAAAATGATTTTCGATACCCATGCTGCCGTAGAGAGTTATAATGCTACAGAAAAGTTCTTTAGCTGCATGATGGAGGAAAACAACTCCGTTAGTGAGCACGTACTCAAAATGTCTGGGTACGCCGATAAGCTTGTGTCCTTGGGAATAACGATTCCCATTGACTTAGGCATACATCATGTTCTCCAATCTCTGCCACCTAGCTACAAGAGCTTCATGATGAACTATAATATGCAGGGCATGAAGAAGTCTCTTCCCGAGTTTCTGTCAATGCTTAAGACTGCAAAAGTGGAGATTAGGAAAGAACATCAAGTGTTGATGATCAATAGGACCACCGGTTTCAAGAAGGACAAGAAAGGCAAGCACAAGGGAAAGAAGGGTGGCAAGTCTATTGCCGCGCCTGAAAAGAAACCCCGAGCTGGCCCTAAGTCTGACACCGAGTGCTACTATTGCAAGGGGACTGGCCATTGGAAGCGCAACTACCCCAAGTATTTGGCGGACAAGAAGGCCGGCAAGGCAAACAAAGGTATATGTGATATACATGTTATTGATGTGTACTTGACTAGTACTCGCAGTAGCACCTGGGTATTTGATACGGGATCGGTTGCTGATATATGTAACTCGGTTCAGGGGCTGCGGAACAAGCGATAACTAGGAAGGGATGAGGTCACGATGCGGGTCGGCAATGGATCAAGAGTTGATGTGATCGCCGTCGGAATGCTGCCTCTCCATATGGCGTCGGGATTAGTTATAAACCTAAATAATTGTTATTTGGTGCCTACACTGAGCATGAACATTGTATCCGGATCGTGTTTGATGCAAAGTGGTTATTCATTTAAGTCTGAAAACAATGGTTGTTCGATTTATATGAATAATATCTTTTATGGTCATGAACCTGTGTTGAATGGTTTATTTCTGTTGGATCTCGATAGTAGTATTACGCATATTCATAATGTTGATGCTAAAAGGATTAAACTTGATAATGATATATCTACATATATGTGGCACTGCCGTCTAGGTCATATTGGCGTTAAACGCATGAAGAAACTCCATTCTGATGGACTTTTGGAATCACTTGATTTTGAATCATTTGATACATGTGAGCCATGCCTTATGGGCAAGATGACTAGAACGCCGTTTTCCGGTTCAATGGAACAGGCGACAGATTTATTGGAAATCATACATCTTGATGTGTGGACCAATGAGTGTGTCGGCGCGAGGTGGATATCGTTATTTTGTTACTTTCACGGATGATTTGAGTAGATATGGGTATATCTATTTGATGAAACACAAATCTGAAACTTTTGAAAAGTTCAAAAAATTTCAGAATGAAGTGGAAAATCATCGTAATAGAAAGATCAAATTTCTGCGGTCCGACCGTGGAGGAGAGTATCTTAGTTACGAGTTTAGCACACATATGAAAGACTGTGGAATAGTTTCACAACTCACGCCTGCCGGAACACCACAACGTAATGGTGTGTCAGAACGTCGTAATCGTACTTTATTGGATATGGTTCGATCTATGATGTCTCTAACTGACTTGCCACTATCATTTTGGGGTTATGCACTGGAAACAGCTGAATTCACTTTAAATAGGGCACCATCTAAATCCATTGAAAAGACATCGTATGAATTATGGTTTGGAAACAAACCTAAGCTGTCATTTCTTAAAGTTTGGGGATGCGATGTTTATGTGAAGAAACTTCAACCGGATAAACTCGAACCCAAAGCGGAAAAATGCGTCTTCATAGGATACCCTAAGGAAACGATTGGGTATACCTTCTATCACAGATCCGAGGGCAAGGTCTTTGTTGCCAAGAATGGATCCTTTCTTGAGAAGGAGTTTCTCGCGAAAGGTGTGAGTAGTTGGAAGGTAGAACTCGAAGAGGTTATTGAACCTTCTCTTCATGAAATGGCGAGTAGCGCAGCTCTAGAAGTTGTTTCGGAGTTGACTTCACCTAATGAAGAGAGAGCTAATGATATTGATCATGAAACTCTGAAAGAGGACACTACCAAACCTCGCAGGTCAAGCAGGACACGTGCAGCTCCTAAACTGTACGTCAATCCTGTTATGAATTTCATGATTGATGAAATAGATGACCCTGCGACGTATGAAGAAGCGATGATGAGCCCTGATTCCAACAAATGGCTAGAAGCCATGAAATCCGAGATGGAATCCATGTACGAAAACCAGGTTTGGACCTTGGTGGACTTACCTCACGATCGAAAGGCCGTTGAGAATAAATGGATTTTCAAAAGAAAAACTGATGCTGATGGTAATGTAACCATCTATAAGGCTCGACTTGTCACAAAGGGGTTTCGACAAATTCAAGGAGTTGACTACAATGAAACATTCTCTCCTGTAGCGATGCTTAAGTCGGTTAGGATTATGTTAGCAATTGCTGCATATTTCGATTATGAAATATGGCAGATGGATGTCAAAACTGTGTTCCTCAATGGTAAGATTGAAGAATGTATATAATACAACCTAAGGGTTTTGTCGATCCTAAGGATGCTAATAAGGTGTGCAAACTTCAGCGATCCATCTATGAACTGAAGCAAGCATCACGAAGTTGGAATCTCCGCTTTGATAAGGTGATCAAAGAGTTTGGATTTGTCCAAACTTATGGAGAGGCTTGTATTTACAAGAAAGTGAGTGGGAGCAATGTGGCATTTCTAATATTATATGTGGATGACATATTATTGATTGGAAATGATTTAGATCTTTTAAATAGTGTTAAAAGTTATCTAAACAGCAAATTTTCGATGAAGGACCTTGGTGAAGCTTCATATATATTAGGCATTAAAATCTATAGAGATAGATCAAGACGCCTAATTGGGATATCGCAGAGTACATACCTTGATAAGATATTAAAGAAGTTTAATATGGACGGAAGTAAGAAGGGGTACTTACCTATGTTGCAAGGCAAGACATTGAGTAAGACTCAAAGTCCGGCTACGGCGGAAGAAAGAGAGATAATGGATAAGATCTCCTATGCCTCAGCCATAGGCTCTATAATGTATGCCATGCTATGTACAAGACCAGATGTGGCACATGCTATTAGTTTGACTAGTAGGTACCAATCTGATCTAGGTTCGGAACACTGGATAGCGGTCAAGAATATCCTTAAGTACTTGAGAAGAACTAAGGATAGGTTTCTTGTATACGGAGGTGAAGAAGAGCTAGTCGCTAAGTGTTATGTCGATGCTAGCTTTGACACTGATCCGGATGACTCTAAGTCTCAATCCGGATACGTATTTCTCTTAAACGGAGCAACAGTTAGTTGGAGGAGCTCCAAACAATCTGTGGTGGCTGGATCAACGACGGAGGCAGAATATGTTGCTGCTTCAAAAGCAGCGTAGGAAGCGGTTTGGATGAAGGAGTTCATAACGGAACTAGGTGTGGTTCCTAGTGCGTTGGACCCAATGGTGATCTATTGTGACAATAATGGAGCCATAATAGCCAAGGAACCAAGGTCTCACAAGAATTCCAAGCATATTAAGCGCCGGTTTCACTCCATCCGCGAGCATGTCAAGGATGGAGATATAAAGATTTGTAAAGTACACACGGAACTGAATGTAGCAGATCGGTTGACTAAAGTACTCCCTAGGGCAAAACATGATCAACACTAGAACTCCATGGGTGTTAGATTTATCACTATATAAACTAGATTATTGTCTCTAGTGCAAGTGGGAGACTGAACGAAATATGCCCTGAGAGGCAATAATAAAGTTGTTATTATGTATTCCTTGTATATGATAGATGTTTATTTTGCATGCTATAATTGTATTGATAGGAAACATCAATACATGTGTGTTTAATAAACAAAAAGGGTTCCTAGTTATGCCTCTCGTTTAGACTAGCTTGTTGATTAACAAGATGATCAAGGTTTCCTGATCATGGACATTGGATGTTGTTAATAACAAGGTCACAACATTTGTGAAATGATGTGATGAACATTCATCCGAAGTATAGCATTACGATCAAGTCATTATGTTTATATTGCTATAACATCATACGAAGTAATCTTTATCCTTAGACTATGAGATCATGTTAATTGCTAACACCGGAAGAGTATCTTGATAACATCAAACGTCACATCGTAACAGGGTGACTATAAAGATGGGTTCAGTACTGTGAAGGTGTTATGTTGAGGCTCATGGATCAAGAGTGGAATTTGTCAATCCAGATGACGAATAGATATACTCTGGGCCCTCTCGGTGATATCACATTAGGATAGCTTGCAAGCAAGTGATGTGATCACTAGAATGTTATATCACGGGAACGAGAAAAGAGTGCATGTCGGAAACGAGATCAAACTAGGTATGGAGATATCGATGATCGAATCTTGGACATGTAATATATCGAGAGACAAAGGGATTTAGTTACAAGCGTTAAAGGTTCTCACGATCACAGGAGTCATCGTTGAATGTGTAGGAGTCAGTACGGATCTCCAGGTCCCGCTGCTGATTATTGATCGGAGAAGGGTCTCGATCATGTCTGCATTATTCGTGAATCGTAGGGTGGCACACTTAAGAGTTACCGGACACCATTTTGGAGCACATATGTTTCAGACGAAAGAATTGCAAAGCGCAGGAATTGTTTCAATAGAAACCAGAAATTGTTTCGGGTGAAATTGCAGAAGGTGGTTCTGCATGTGATATTGAAATATTGCAAGGGGCTATATGTGAATGTTTGTTAATTAAAGTAATTAACAAAATTCTGAATAAATTTAATAAAAGAGTTTTATTAAATGAGAGAGCATTAAATTTGGAGAAATTTAATGCATTTAAAGTGGAGACTTTAAAAGGGAATGTGAAGAGGCATTTTAATGTGGAGGGGTTACCACCACATGAATGGGGGAGGTGAGGGGTCAACCCCATGCGCCGGCCATGGAGAGAGGGGGCACCCCCCTCCTCCTATAAAAGGCCACCCATTCCCTCCTTCATCCTCACACCTCCTTGTGAAGGATCTCTCTCCCCCTCTAGAATTATTCCCCCATGGTCTCGGATTAGCGAGATACATGTTCCCGGTGGCATTTTGTCTGGAAGGAGTTGTTGCTTCCGCTGGATCGCTGGAGCGAGGAGGTGGAGGTTGTCCGGTGGCTTGAACGCAGTGCGGATGCGGATGCTTGAGCGCTGCTCGGACTTCCTCATGATCTTGAGATCGGCAAGTGTACGACTACATCAACCATGAGTTTCTACTCGTTAACAAAGCTCGTTGTCTTCGAGGGTAAGTTCTCCATGGATGTATGTCCACCCGTTGCTCTGTATCTAGTAGATAGATCTTGGCGTGTAGTTCTCATCGTAGGAAAATTTTTGTTTTCTATGCTGCAGACCCAACATAACATGCTTTGCAAGACGTTTGTTTGTTTCACACAAAGAAAACATAGCATAAAAGTATTCAAATTGTCCCTCAATAGAGTAGCAAATGTAAATGCATGGGACACCTTCAAAGTTCATAAGAGTGACTAGATACAATAGTTTCAAACAAGCAATAACAAGTTATGCATCAATCAACTAGTCTTGGGACAATGCACATAGAACTAAGAATGGCCACTATGCTCTCAAAGTAGTGCATAAAGATAGAAGGTGGAGACTCAATATAATGGTGGAAGAAAGGCCTTTTGTAAAAGGAAGTAGGGATTCAAGTCTCATAAAAAGCTTCCAAAAATTATGGTACTTGTAATTTTGAGCTCTCATTGCCCCTATCATAAGCATCTTGAAGGTGATTAAGGTTAAAGTGACACAACTAAGAGGATATGCTTGACAAGTTATAAACCGAAATCTCATGCCCCTTACTTACGAAGACCGATCCTCATGCTACTCAACTTTAGTCACGAGTAAGCTCTTGTCATTGTAAGTATACGCGTATCATTAAGAACCGCCAACGGGGTACCCCTTGCACATGATACGGGAGCTTTCCCATAATCAAAATGACAAGGCAAGCAGACAATGAGCATCTCAGCGATCTTTTTATTTGCTATTTGCATAGGTTTTTATTGATGATGCTTCACAGAGTGCTCATTATGGTGATGCTGCAAGTTTCCACCATGATTAGGCATGGCTTAGGCTAGCGGCCCAGGCATTTCTCTAACACACATACAAACTCCATGATCTTACAAGTTCCATTTTTATTTCACACCGTCGGGATCCGTAAGCAAAAGAACATAATATCAACGGGATACAAAGTACAAGTGCAATGTTGAAAGCGTTCCCCAGGGTACATGGTTCTGCTAATTTCAACTTATAAAGCGCAAGCATATACGCAACAAAGAAGGACCCAATGGTTCGAGTTTATTAGAGGCAATAAAGTAAAGTGTGCCATCAAGTTCGCGAGAGCTTTAATCACTAGTTTTCTCATAACAAGTGAAAGGTAGACAAAAGCATGAATATACTTGGAATAGCATAAGCTAGTAGGTACTTGTGGTGGACTCTTTGGAATAACTTGGTTTAGGGAGTTGGATGCATGAGTGGAACTCATACTTGGTGGTGAAGGATAGCAAAACACTGGGAGCGACAAACTAAGAGAGCAATAATAGCCATAATCATGCAGAGCGACAAAACATCATTGATCAAAGCATAAAGTGATACTACAAGTTGAAAACTAAAGGATCATAAAGTCTATGGTGACTTGTGACAGTCATAACATGGTGCGAGCATGTGCCAAGTCAACCCAAATAAAGCATCAAAGGAGAATACCACTATACTATGCTTTAATATGCTAAAACAACGCATGATTCATCCAAGGCACATTAAGCAATCTCAATTGTTTATAACAAGTCATGCTATAACAAAGAATACTAATCATAAATCCAAAACAATATCAAGCATGTCATGACAAAGCATAGCCACAGTCAAAAACGAGCTCTTTTTACCACAAAAGTATGCACTTTCCTACTCTTTTCCAAACCAAACCAAACTATTTGCAAACCAAAGTATGAAAGAGGGGGTCCAACCAACTTATTCAGAAAAATAAGCGAACCAAGCAAACTAAAAACCAAAACAAAAACGAAAAAGAAGACGCTCCAAGAAAAACACAACTGTGCATGAAACAATAAAAATGAAGCGTTTGGAAGAAACCTGAAATTTTTATTGATGAAGAAGGGGATGCCTTGGGCATCCCCAAGATTTGACGCTTGTACTTCTTGGATATTTCTTGGGGTGACACGCGTGGCAGCCCCAAGCTTGAGCTTTAGTCCATCCTTCATCTTGTTACTCATTTCTTCCATATACCTGAAAATTTTCCTTCATACAAAACTTCACACAATCTCATTAGCAACATTAGTGCACTTAAGATAAACAAGTCTCAAGGTTCAGTTCTAACACCAAATAAACTTCCATTAGAACACTAGATACTGTAGCACTTCCCTCAAAAATCTCAATTCCCCAAAAGAACTCAAGAAGGAATCAACAAGAAGCAAATGCAGAAAATGGCAGAAATCTGTCAAAACAGACCAGCATGTAAAGATTTTTTTTTCCGAAGACCTTTTGTTGCTCAAATCAAAAAGTGTTGAACTAACGAAAGTTAGATAACAACCTGGGGCATAAGAACATAAAATTACAGCTCATTACGACGTACATAACTCTCTCAGAAATATTTACGGTGAAGCACAGAAATCTGTTTCGGGACAACAACTTTCCCAATCATCACTTCAATCTTATTAGAGGTTACTCTTGGCACAAAAAGCAAATAAAAAGGATAAGGAGAGGTTATTACTGAAGTAATAACTTCCAAGACTCATCTAAAACTCTTGGGTTATCTCCCAACAAGTACTTTTCTTTAACGCCTTTAAGTTAGGCATAAGAAGCAAAGAAAGAATCAAGTGTTCTCAAATGAAGAAGCATTAAGACCAACTTTCTTGCTCTTACCTCTATTACTTTTATTCTTCACCTTGGGGAAAATATGATTGTTTAGTGGAGAATAAAGGTGCATGGTCCCCTTTCCCACATCTATTATTGCTCCAAGAAGTTCCAATAGGGACCTTCCAAGTGTAATTTGTCCTTTTCCTGCACATTCAATAACAAGATAATCAATAGAGATCGTTTTCCCAAGGATCTTTGTAAACACTCCTTCATCTATTCCAAGAGGTAAAATGGTAGTATTATTAATAAGATATATTTCTTTTCCTCCCTCAATGATCCCCCAAGTATTCAGAGATTTATAAATATCTTTGGGCATAAGGCAAGATTCAGACATGATATCACAGCGAGCTTGAAAAGTTTCAGCGTTTATCTCAATCTTTATGGTAGGGAACCACCTTGATGGTTCAGAGATTATTGGAACATAATCATGCTGATCCCTAAGCGTATTATAGCACCCTTCTAATCTAGTAGTGCTAGCCTCAAGAATATCCAACCTAGCAAATATTTTCGCGAAAGAAGTATCAGTTTGGCTAGGCATGTTGTAAGTGAGGATCAATTTCTTTATAGAATTAATAGCATCATCCTCATTACATTGGAGGAAATCTCCTCCCACAATAGCATCTAAAGCATATCTATAGCAAAGAGCAATCCCAAGGTAAAAACTGCTAAGGAACAAGCCTTGAATCATTTTAGGCTCAGTCTTTTCATGTAAATCGAAGATTCTAGACCAAGCTTCCTTAAAACTTTCCTCAATTCCTTGTTTAAAAGTGAGAATCATTTCCTCGGGTGACATAGTGATTGGAGCAAGGATAGACATAGTGGCAACTCAAGATAGGAACTAATTTTTTTGTGTTTTCAAATAAGAAAGCAAACAAAGTAAAACTATTTTTTTGTGTTTTTTGAAGAACAAAACAAGCAAACAAAGCAAAAAGAAACTAAGGAAAACAAAAACAACAAAGTAAAGAGATTGGTTATGAGGGACTCCCCTTGTGAAGATGTCCTTGACTCCCCGGCAACGGCACCAGAAAATCGCTTGATGGCTCAATGCACGGCGCCCAGGAAAGTGCTTGGTGCGTGGTGTTGATGTAGAGCTCGTTGGGAACCCCAAGAGGAAGATATGATGAGCACAGCAGCAAGTTTCCCTCAGTTATGAAACCAAGGTTTAATCGAACCAGTAGGAGCAAGGAAACACCTCAAAGGTGTTACTAGCTGAGCTTTGGCAAGGCGCACTACCGGTGCTAGTAGCAACGTGGAGACCTGCACAACATAACCATAGAACTTTGTCCCCAACTTGCGATGAGGTTGTCAATCTCACCGTGTTTTGCGGAAAACAACGGATTAAACGTATCGAATGGAAAGAAGTAAAAGTTTGCAGAAAGTAAACACAAAGCAGTAAAAGATTGTAGATTCTATGTAAAGTAAAAGACCGGGATCCATAGTTCACTAGAGGTGTCTCTCCTTAGATAAATAACATGCTGGGTGAACAAATTACAGCGGGGCAATTGACAAACACCGAGAAAGCAATACATGCATATACTAATCATCTTGACTCCTTTGAGACTTGATTGGGCAATACAACATAATAGATAGACCGCCATCCAACTGCATCTATGACTAATAATCCACCTTCAGGTTATCATCCGAACCCCCTCTAGTATTAAGTTGCAAGCAACAGATTATTGCTTTACGAACTGCATGTAAGGTAAACAATACAATTGTTCTATGAACAAAGGATCGTTGTTTTCTCCCTAGTAGCAACATCACATCTAGTACCTTAGAGATTTCTCACTTCCCAGTTACGGAGGCATGAACCCACTATCAAGCATAAATACTAACTCTTGGAGTTGCTAGCATCTACTTGGCCAAGATAGCTACTAACAACGGAAAGCATGCAAGATCTCAAATAACAAAGACATGATAGAATCAATAATCAATCTGAAATAGCATCTCAATATCCATCGGATCCCCGCAAACACAACATGTATGGATTACAAAAAGATGATCTTGGTCATGAACGGAGCTCACAAGATCTAAACATGAAAGAACAAAGGAGGAGAAACCAGCCATCTAGCTACTACATGGATCCGTAGTCCAAGGATGAACTACTCACGCATCACACCAGAGGCTTGGATGGTGATGAAGAAGGCCTCCAGGGTGAATTCCTCTCTGGCGTGGTGCCGGAAGAGCTTCAGATCCCTCCGATCTAGGGATGGAGATGACGGGCTACAAACTCTTTCGTGGATTTTGATCGGTACTTAGGGTTTTCGTCGAGGGAAACTTATAGGCGGAAGGAGAGGCCGAGGGGTCTGGGTCGGCGACCACCCCACAGGCTAGCCTCCACGTGGCCAGGTTGTGTGGCCGGCCCCCAGCCCTTCTCCGTCTCATATTCTGGCACTTGATCCCTTCCGGAAAAATAGGCACTTTGGCTTTTGTCCCGTCCAATTCCTTGAATATTCATTTTCTGACTTTCCTGGAACCAAAAACAGCAGAAAACAGGCAGCTGGCACTATGGCTCTTGTTAATAGGTTAGTCCAAGAAATCATAATAAAAGTACTCCAAAGTTGGAACAAAACACAAGAAAGTGGATAAAACCAAGCATGGAACATCAAAAATTATAAATACATTTGCAATGTATCAATGCTCACCCAACGCCACACAAGGCATCACCCCAAGATGCGAAGGCACGCAACCTATCGACGCCACAAAAGGCTCACCCTATTCTCCCATGAGCTCGCCACAAAGGCCTACTCACATTCCACTATGGGACACTTGAGGGCGGTCACCGAACCCGTACAAGATTGGGGCAATCTCCACAACTCAATTGGAGGCTCCAAACAACAATGCCACAAAGGCTACAAAGCCACAAAAGGCAACAAGGCCACAAAAGGCTATAAGACCACAAAAGGTCAACAATCCAACCACACAACCATCTAGGGTTCCAAGAACCCAAGAGAAACAAGCCCCAAGGGCTTGAACTCGCCGAATCTCCGAGGAGAACTCAAACCTATGCACCAAATGCTAGAGACAAGTCCATCACTCTTAAATTCCACCAAAGCTACAAAAGATATTGGGGGAATAAGGGAGGAAGAACACAAAAGGAGAACACAAAACTCTCCAAGATCTAGATCCCAAGGATTCCTTCATAAAGAGGATTTGGCTTGGTGGGGCTCGTAGATCTAGATCTCCTCTCTCAAATCCCTCAAAAAGATGCAAGAATCATAGGAGAGGAAAGGGGAGAGGGCAAGCTCTTCAAGGTCAACAATGGAGGAGAGAGAAAGCCAAAAACTGAGAAGAACAAGAGTTAGGGCTGATACATTGCAAATGTATCTATAATTTTTGATGTTCCATGCTTGGTTTTATCTATGTTCTTGTGTTTTGTCCACACTTTGGAGTACTTTTTATACACTTTCTTAGACTAACCTGTTAACAAGATGCCATAGTGCCAGTTGCCTATTTTCTACTGTTTTTGGTTCCAGGAAAGTCAAAAAATCAATATTCTCGGAATTGGACGGGACAAAAGCCAAAGTTGATATTTTACCGGAAGATTCACGGAGCCAGAAGACGAGACGGAGAGGGGCCATAGGGCGGCCACACCATGTGGTGGCGCGGGCTAGCCCTGGTCGCGCCACCAGGTGGTGTGTGGGCCCCTTCGCCTATAAGAAGCCTCCCGATGCATAAACCCTAAATCATCAAGCCTCCAGCCACAAAAAGTTCCGCAGCGCCACTGCCACCGAAGGGGAGTTCGGGGGACAGAAAGTCTCTGTTCTGGCACCCTGCCAGGACGGGGAAGTTCCCCCGGAGCCATCTCCATCGATCTCCACCACCATCTCCATCACCATTGCTAATTCCCATGATTAAGGAGTAGTTCTCTCTCGAGGCTAAGGGTTCTACCGGTAGCTATGTGTTCATCTCTCTCTATGCGTGATCATATTCTGATCATGAGCTTGTAATCTATACATCTACCTTGCTACTCAAGTGCTTTAATAGATGTCTGCTCTCCCCATGTGTGTGAAGTTGACAGTGTGCACACCATGGTGGCACTTAGGCTAGAGATTTCAAATACTTGTTATGAGTTATATTTGGAGTTGGATGTTTCTATGAAATTGTGGTGTTTGTTGGATCCATCTAGCGCTCAAGGTGACAGTGTGGGGTTATCTAGATGGGTAAAGCAAACTTTGAGCAGTGCTGTTATAGCCCTACCATGGATTAGAGTGTCCAACCGGAGAGTAGTTCAGTGTAGTATCATAAAGAAGAATATATTTATATGAGAGTGTTCACTAGTGAAAGTATGATCCCTAGGCCTTGTTTCTAAACATTGAAACACCGTTTGTAATTAGATCTATTACATGTTTACTTGCTTCCATCTTTATTTCAGTTTGCCTTTAGTCTCTTCCACGCCATCAAGCTATTTTATAGCACCGTTTTCTTATATCCATACCACTTGTATTTCACTATCTCTTCGCTGAACTAGTGCACCTATACACCTGACAAGTGTATTGGGTGTGTTGGGGACACAAGAGACTTCTTGTATCTTGATTGCAGGGTTGCTTGAGAGGGGATACCTTTGACCACTTCCTCCCTGAGTTCGATAAACCTTGGGTCACTTGAGGGAAACTTGCTGCTGTTCTACAAACCTATGCACTTGGAGGCCCAACAACTGTCTACAAGAATAGAAGTGCGTAGACATCAAGGGCCGAAGGGGAAAGGGGAGCTCCTTTTAAAGGGCTCCCCGATCTGCCCGTTACTCACAGATTCGCGCATGGCCGGTAGTACCTGTGGGTGGCCGGTACTACCGGTGGCACCCAGCCAATGGTCAGAAAACAGCGAGAGAAAGAACAAAAACGCGAGCCTGGCCGGTACTACCACCGCTTTGCCGGAACTACCGGCGCCAAGAATGTCCTAGCGGTACTATCGCCTGAAAATCCGATCCAAGTTCTGTCAAATAGTGCAAACCAGGAAGAGAGAGTATTGAACCAAAAATGTGTTTACCGAAAGTTGGGCCGGAATTAACACCGGTACTACCGGCGGCATTTCTGCCCGAGCGGTACTTCCGGCGCCTGGCCGGTACTTCCGGTCAGAGAAACTTCAGAACCAAAACTGCAAGAACTTTTGCATCCGAACTCCAAACAAGATGAAACCAATTTTGTTGGAAAGATAACACGTGTAAAATACCATGAATATATATGTGAGATACCTCCCAAGGTGTGGAGCCGGAAAACCCGCAAGATCAAAAACGCAATAAGATATGCAAGGGAAATTCGTGTTTGATGAACTAGAGCTTGTTATGAAGATAACCACAAGCTCTAGATCCTCACATGGACAAGAACCAAACAATAACCAAGAAAGATGATGCTATGTATGCAAAGGTTTGAGCTCTCTCCGAAAGATACAAACGAGTCACCCACTCAAGAGCCCCTCTTGATAGTACGGTTATCTATCCTAAACTCGGTCTGCCAACACTACAAGAACACTACAAGAGACCGGTAAAAAAGAAACCCTATCAAGATCATACCTTTGCCTTGAGCATCCCACTTGAGCTTGATGTAGACGATCTTGTCACCTTCAAGATGGAACACCTTTCTTGATTGCACTTGCTTGCAATTGCTTGATGAAGTCTTGAGACATGCTCCCCCATACACCATGGGGAAGCCTCTTCTTCGAACTTGTCTTCATCATTCTCTTGATCTTGAACATCAATTCTTGACGATGTCTTGAAGAAAGCCATGAGGAACTCCATCTTCTTCTTCTTCAAGACATACTTGATCTTCTTCTTCTTCTTCTACCTGATTCCAATAGGCATAAAGCCCTTGGACAATGCTTCTTCTTTTTCATCCTTGAAACCAACACATGGTCCAAGCGATGCCACTGGACAAACCTACAAGTGAGACTCAATTTGCACATTAGTCCATAGGGATTGTCATTAATTACCGAAACCACACATGGGGGCATACATGCCCTTTCAACTGTTATCTTCCGTCAACACTTTTTAGGGTAAAGATCCACGCAAGGACCTTGACAGACTTCTCATTGGCACTACCATAGTGTCAAACAACACCAATGTGCATGTTCATATTTAGACGTACTCGCCACAAGACTTCTATGCGCCGCACCACTGTCACGAACACAAGTAATAAGATGAAGTGCCACTCCATGTTTGGTCCACCAGGTCGTAAACACCGGACGGTCACGCCACATGTTGGCTAGATCCGAAGCCTCGTCGCTGTTACCCGTCCGTAGCATGTGAAGTAGAGGAGTAGGCCTAACCAAGAGCTCCTAAATGTCATCTCGGGGGTGAGGAGTAACCACCATGAAAGATCCCAACCGCCCCTTAATGGACATCCACGCTGCTCTCCAATGTGGCCTCATGGTGCTAAAATGAGATGAGGAGGAGGGGCGGGATGTGGCTAGGTAAGCTAGGCTTTGCCCCTCAGAGGCAACTCGTGAAGGGTCTGTCTTATTTTTATTGTCGATTCCATTCACTAGTACAAACTTGTTACTTAGAGACCGTGCCTAGAGCCGGTTTACCCCAAAAATACAAACCACCAGCTGTGTTCATCAACCTCAGGAGGTCGTAATTTTTTGACCTCCTCTAACTTTGATCTCAGATGGTTTTTAATATACATCGTCTCTAGTACGAGTGCCCCTCAGCTAGTCGTTAAAACAAACCGCCTCTAGATTGAAGCTGAGACGACGGAAATTATTGGCTGTCTCCCTAAATCACTCAACCGCGGCCGATCAGAATACTAAATGCTTCTAGGTTTCTACTGAGGCGGACCATTATGTCGTCTCTCTCGAAAACTAGCGTCGTGCAACTTTCCGAGGTAGCATGCGCGTGTTTTTTTAGGTAAAGTCTGCGCGTATTGTTAATGCAGTTAGAAAGTGGAGATCGTGGTAGCCCCCCCCCCCCCCCCGAACCACATGAGTTCACACCCACGTGTCCACTCGAGGACTACCAACGGTCCCGCGTATATAAACCCGCTCGGCCTTCTTCTTCCATGAGCTCATGTCATTTTTCTCAATGTGTCAAGTCACAAAACCCCAATCTGCACCTTCCGCATGCGCCGAAGCTCCTTCGCTTGCACCACCACCCTCCCTAGCTGCGCCATGAAGCATACACGTGGAGATGAGCCGGAGGTCAAGCCAGTTGGAGGCGCAGTAGTAGATGGCTCGATCATCACAGAGCAGGTGGAGGCAGCTTCTCCGGGCACGCACGCCGCTCATCGCTGTGCTGTCGAGGCTTCAAGCTCATCCGCCCAGCCAGTCATCATCACCATCGAGCAGCAGGTGGCCAACAACATTGTCGTGCCAGCGGTAGATCTGGATGAGGGGCATGCGGCAGATGGAGGCAACCTGATGTTCTACATCAACAGCCCCATCCTCCACCAAGAAATCGTCGACGCAATCGTGTAGAATGACAAGTTCGAGGAGGAGGTCTCCGATGAGGAGTCCGAGGTACTACTTTGCTAGCTTCTCTAGTTGCAGCCGCAGATTTCACTGTTCATATGTAGATTTTCTCAATCGTCTATAGATTCTTTTGTTCTTAAAGTAGGATAGTATATATATAGTTTGAACGGTCGATTGATGCATATGCCATCTAGTCACAAAACCCCAATCTGTCTAGTCACAAAACCCCAATCTGCTCATCTGCCATCTAGGAAATTTACATTTGCTTAACTCGTTGTTTTTCATATGGTTCTTCTTGTGCTGTAAATTTAATCGGTCTGTAACATTTGACTTCGTGGTTTTAGGGTTTGCTAGTTGAGTGTTGATTTCGATACACACCATGTACAACATTATATTTATATTCCTTACTTAGGCCAATGATTCAATTAAGTTTGCCCCAAAAGAGTGCAAGGGGAGACACATATGATGATATCAGATTTTTTTAGGGATGGTTAGTGAACCTGAGGTAATGTACAACAATATAATTTGTGCAATTGGTACTTTGGTTCGCTAACTCCATCTCTAAAAAAATTATGAGGCCCCAGATTTATTCTAGACATATGAACTCTGATCTTTGAACTGTTTCTCACTGAGGCAGATGATGGAAATTTGCCCCAAAAGAGGTTGTTTTGATCATCTCTGAAAAACAATATAGGTTGTGTTGTTCATATTTTGGTTCTCCAACTCCATCTCTAGAAAAAATTATGAGCCCGTTGATTTATTCTCATATGGAACTATATATATATATGATATTTGGATTGTTTCTGATTTTTGAATGATTCATATGATGCATATGTATATGCATGGTTTTGATCATAAGTTGTTTCTACATGTACCTGAAGATTGTTTGGTTTTTTTATTTATAATTATAATATTTAGGATTGTTTTTGTACCTGAATATGTATCCCTGAATATTGTTTCGTAGGATTACATTTCAAATTTTTATTATGGCCAATGATTGAGAGACGAAGACATATTGGTGTCAGTTTTTTTCAAGGATGAGTTAGCGAACCTAGGGCAATGTACAAGAACAATAGGTTGTACAATTGTTACTTGGTTCACTAACGCCATCCCTGAAGAAACTTATAAGGCCCCTAGATTTATTCTACATTCATAGAAACTATATATGATCTTTGAATTATTACTACATGTATTCATAGTATATAAGAATTACATTCATTTTCTCACTAAGGCTGATGGTTGAAATTTTCCCCAAAAGGGTGTAAGAGGAGACACAAATGATGGTGTCATTTTTTTAGGGATAGGTTGGTGAACCTGAGGCAGCAATGTACACAAACAATATAGGTTTTGTTGTTGATACTTTGGTTCGCTAACTCCATCTCTGAAAAAAATTATGAGACCCTTGATTATTCTCATATGAAACTAGATCTTTGAATTGTTTCTGATCTTTGAATGATTCGTATTATGCATATGTATATGCATGGTTTTGATCATAAGTTGTTTCTATATGTACCTAAAGATTGTTTTTTAACCGGAATATGTATATCCCTAAATACTGTTTCGTAGGATTATATTTCAATTTCTTATTGTGGCCAATGATTCAAATTTTCCCCATAAGAGAGACAGACACATTGGTGTCAGATTTTTTTAGGGATGAGTTAGCGAACCTGGGGCAATGTACAAGAACAATAGGTTGTACAATTGTTACTTGGTTCGCTTACACCATCCCTGAAGAAACTTATGAGGCCACAATCTTTGTTCTACATATACTCTGATCCAATTAATTGTCATTTTGTTGAGATGATATAATATATGAAATGATCAAACTATTCCTGAGATTCATTCTCTTTGATATCAATTTAATATTGTGTTACATACATGTTGCCAATTCTTGAGTTGTAATATAATTCAATCATATGTATGAGTTCTAAGTTATGTTCTTAAAAATTAACAGGACAATAATGATGAAGTGGATGATAGCAAGTACTCCACGGACAACAAGAGCTGCTACGTGATGAGGCAGTTATGATGTGTGTGGAAAAATCCCTTTCTACTGTAGGGGAAGACTGTTTTTCCCATTCTGTGGAAGAGTCATCGACACGGACCTCGACAGCATGATCCAGCATGCGGTGGACGTTAGAAAAAGCCGAGACCGAAGGCATCAGCCGAATACCTTGACACGGCACGTAGCCTTCGGCAAATTCCTCCGGGGTTATGTCAGGACTGGCCTTTTCCCCCTCGAGTAGGTTGTCCCGGCCTCATGCTATTGCCCTTGCTTTTTATTTTGTTTCAGTTAATTATTACCTGTGGTTGTATCATGTAAGACAATATATGCTTGGTGTCTCTGGTGAACCTTATATATATATAATATTCTACTCCTTTATATGGAGTTCTTTAAAATTTCTAGGGTTCAATTATATTACTGATCATGCTCATGCACACTACCAAATTTTTCTAGTGCTTGATTATATTATAATTGTCAAGGACTACATCAACAAGATTTTAAATTTGTGGAAAATTCGTATTGAAGTAACTAAATGATCTCAAATTGGCATTAAATATTTGAATTAGTCAAATTCAAAACAATTGCTCTGCAGCATGGTATGAACCTCATTTACTCTAAGGACTCAATTTCACTCTAGCAAGCATGTGTAAGCACCTTCCTTTGTCTTTAAATTATGAATTATTCTCAAAATTTAGGATAAAAAAAATTCAGAGTTCTAAATACTTTTGGCTGTCCGAATATTCACTCGACAAGATTTCCTTCAAAGAATACATGAAAAAAGGTTATATTGGTGAAAATTTAATAATTAAGTAACCAAATGATCTCACTTCATGATTAAACATTTGAATTAGTCAAATTCAAAGCACTCGCACCTTATTTGTCTATAGCAAAGTGCATGAACACTAGTCGTCATGCCTTTCATGGTAAAGATCGAAGGTTTGTACTACGCTAATTTTTTTTTCTTCAATTTATGAACCTCATTTAGTCTTAGAGGACTCAAATTAACTCTAGCAATCATGTATACACACCTTTCTTTGCTTTAAATTATGAATAATTCTCAAATTTTAGGAAAATCAAACGCCGGAGTTCCGAATATATCCGCAGTTCCGAATATTAGCTTTTTTAAATTACTAGTGGTCAAGTACTTGGCGGCAAAATGTGAAATATTTGGAGAACGGACGTTCTTAGAGACTTTTTACACTTGCAGCCATCTGAGGCTAGTACTTGGCGCCAAATATCTGAAAAATATTTGGACAAATATTTCAGATCTATGCCACTTTTGTTCTTTCCCGTCCGCCTAGACCACTGTCCACCGCCGCCGCCCTCCACCACCGCCGCCTCCGGTCTCCTGTGGTGAGGACGCTCTCCCTCGCCTCCAAGAACCCCTTTGTCATCCAGGCAGGTATGCGTGAAAACCAAACCCTCAAAACCCTAAATCAGCAGCTTCGATTTAGGAATGTTGCATGGGATTTACCATTTTGCTTCTCGAATTTAAGGTTCAGGGTTACCGATCTGCGAAGACCCGACGGTGCCATCAGGAGAGCCTCCAGACGGCCTGCATCTGTCCCAACTTTTTCCCCTTGTATAAATCTCAAAAATCTATAATTGTCACTTCCAGCAATAGAGATTTAATTGTCACTTCCAGCAATAGAGATTTAATTATCACTTCATTGACTTATTTTGATTGTCACTTCATTAGTCAGCTTGGATCTTTATTAAGATGCTCTTTGTATATATCTATTTAACAGATGGGAACCTACCGTTACGATGCAGTCATGCTGTCTAGCGATGATAGTTTTTGAATTAACTTTGGTGGTTTTGAATTCCAGTCAACAGACGAAGAGTCCACTAAGAGGATTGAGTTTAGAGGTATCAAAAGAACATCAAAATTGCAGTCATCTATTTTAGATGTGTTTAGACGGTAGACATTAATATTCCACCGTATTGAAAATTTTATGTGTTGCTGCATCAGAGCCTCAACACAAGTGGGACACTGATTTTGATAAGCAGAGCCTTTTTAAAAACGACATGTATATAAAAGAAATTCATGTAGACTTACTCTTAGACTGGTGTGAACCCGAATTTTCACCAAAAATCAAGTACTACGTCTACAGGCTGCCCTATTCATCTATCATAAAAAGAAGTGCAAGCTGGTAAGATGATATATTATTGATCATGTTATCAATAAGCTACCATGTGATATTAAATACTTCTTGTAATCACAGGCATGCTAATTCTTCAATTCTCTGTGCTTTCCCAGACATTTGGAGCTAAGTTCACAAGAAAATATCTAAAGAATCGCCCTGATGAATCTATTGATGTTCATGTTTAGCAAATGAAGAGCAAAAAATCCAAAGATGGTTAGGATGAAGATGGAAGCTGGGTCAAATGCAATCTTAACGACTGGATGGGAGAAGATCTTGAGAAGGTTCAACCTAAAGTAGGATACTCCCTCCATCCCAAGGATTAAGACATATAATTTTTTTGAAAAGTCAAACCATGTAAAGTTTGACCAAACTTTTAGAAAAAACTATCAATAACTATTATATTATATAGATATCATGTGAAAATATGTTTTATGATGTATGAAAGGGTATGGATTACGTAGTGTAAATATTAATATTTTTCTCTAAAAACTTGTTCAAACTTTAGTTGGTTTGACTTTTGAAAAAAAATATATGCCTTAAGCCTTGGGACGGAGGTAGTACCATTTTCCTTTTTTTGCTTTGATGAAAAAGATAATGGAGAGGTACATATTCTGGTTCAGCAACTTCCACCGAGCAGCCGATTATAAATGCAATCCTAGTTTGTTAGAGAGTACTCATTATGCTAGCTGATTGATTTATAGAATGTAGTTTGTATGTACTGCCATAACGTGTAATTGCTAAATTTGTATGGATTTCCCAAACTATGTGGCTATTGTTACCGTGATCGAGCTGCTATAAGTTCTTTAGATAATGTGTCTACCTAACTATGTGTCATGTCAACTATGATCGAGTTTGAATTAATATGCTATTACTTAAAATGGTTTACACACACTGGAGACCGTCACTTTAATAGCCGCTTCGAGGCATACTAGTTCTGGAGACGGTCTTTGTTAGAATCCGACTAAGGTCGCCTGACTATTAGAGATGGTCCCTAGTATAGGCCATCTGAGGTTGAGGAGTTCTTGCAAGTGGTTCGAAATACGGACCGTCTCCATCTCGTATATGTTAGAGGCGTTTTCTTTTTTGCACCGTCTGAGGTCTCGTATCTTAGAGTCGCAAAGAAAAACCGGCTTAGGTGGTGTACTCTTAGAAGCTATGCTCTTGAGCCGGAATGAGAAACCGACTGAGATCCATGGAAAATTGACATCTCTAAGTAACGCGTTTGTACGAGTGATTTAGCCAATTCCCAAATACAGTAGTGATATTTATTGGTGGAGGAAATTTATATGTAAATAGATTGCTCTCTGCGTCCTCGGGACGCGGTAGACAAAACGTTTGATTACACATCTATAATAGGTTAACACGGACGTTGAATGGTGTGTAAGAATTAAAATAGCATACATATGTGCATGTCTCGTGGAAGCTCTACATTCTTCCGGAGCACGGATACCGAAGTTCGTGATATGAGCTAGATAAATCGTTAGGTGACATGATAAAAGAGAAGTTTTAGATCGTGGCAAAGGAGGAAGATGTTGACATGGTTGAAGGGTACTCCATTAAGCAAAAAAAACATAGCTGTGAATTTTTTTAAGAAAAATCGATGATAATATTGTCAAAAGACAGATGGACATTTTCTTATGGTCGAAAGTTCTGTCACATTCACAACCTGCGACCAAAAAAAGATATACAGATGCTGATGCAAGCCATCTCAGCTGGGTAACGGGCTTCACGTAAACTAGCGAAGTGGGAATAAAACTTCTCACACTATTCCGTGTAATTCCACGACGAACATAATGTCACGGTTTATCAGCCCACCATTTTTACCACGTGGAGTGAAATATCGCAGAGCGCATAGAGTGCTAGTAGAAATGCAGCGGCCATAATCCTGTTGGGCCAAACATGGCGAGCAAAATGTTTGAACCCATCAGTTTGTTATTCAAAATGTGTCCTATATAGTCGGACCGCTTCTCTTTTTATCGTTTTGATGGAACCACATGTGTACCAGAATGCTTTAGACCATACGTTCGGGCAAATCTAAGTGTGCAAATAATTGATGATGCGTTAGAGTCCTGGTGTTTTCTTTCGATAATCCAACGTGTATTTCAGAAATACAGAAACCAAACAAACCATGTGTGTGCGAGATTAATCAAAGACACCCGTTTAGGCAGAAAATGTCGGTAGAGGAGAAAGCTAGATAGTTCATGATTAAACGACATTAGACAAAATCGACATAGGACATAGATTCATGACAATAACCTCTATTTTATATACTTGTGTCTATCGTTTTCGTATTTATTCGACGTTTGTATTTATTTGTTTTCTATCAATCATTTTCATATCATCGATCTCGAAAATCTTGAGCCGCAATCAACGTGTTTGCATTAAATTTTTTGTCCATTTAGAACACCACGATTCGATCTTCAACACAACCGAAGTCAACATGCTCGCATTCAACATTTTCGCATTAAACCTAATCGCATTCAGTTATGTTTTACTTTATTATTGAACAATGTTAATATATTTCATGCATCCATCTGTTTGTATAGTTATTGGCCCATTTTTCATTTTAGCGTTTGATCTCAAGTCTGAAAAACACTTTTCGGTACCTTCTCAGTCAACGTTCTTGCATTCAACGTACTCGCACACGATTTACTCGCATCCAACGTGTTCGGTTCTCAACTTTTATTTTCCGAGCAATTGTAACGCGGTTCATCCTTCGTTCAATTTGGGTCGTCATTCATCCATCTTTCATTTAATTTTTTCATCTCGTTGTACAACATGATTTGGCACGTTGGCAGAAACGTTTCACAGCCAATGTACTCTCATTCAACATTCACGCGTTTCACAGATTCACATTAAACGTCTTCATTGCTTCAACATTTCCTTTCTAAGAAACAAACGTTAATGTGTTGCATTCCTAGATCCGTTTTCATCATTTTCATCTCGCCTAGTTCGAACATTATAATTTGGAATATTTGCAGCCAACGTTTCACATTTGACGTAATCACATCCAACGTATTCGCAGTCATATGATTTGCACTCAACGTTTTCAGTTTTAGATGAATTTTGACACGCCGTGCAAGAAAGAAAATAGAGAAAAAAGATAAGATGATGAGAAGATAAAGAAAAAAAGGGGACAAAAATAAATCAGAAAAAGAAAGAGGACAGAAGATGGTATTTACGTCTTCATCAACATCCCGCGTCGCTAAGCCCCAGACTAACAAATCGCAAAAGCAACCCCTAACCTACGACCACACCAAGGTGCGAGAGGCTAGGCGAAGCTTGAAGCGTAGTCATAGTTTAGGTCCAGACTAGCCTTATTAGCCTCCCACACGTAGTCTTGTACATCACCGTCGTCGAGTCGGTGGGCTCCTACGCAGCAGAGAGAAATGTTGAGATGGAAAGAGAGAAAGAGGCGACATACAGAGGCGTACTTGCGAGGCGAACACGACGCCATCGGCATTAGAAAATAGGACGAAGTAGAGCGTACCGAAGGTCCTACCGTGGCGAGGTTCGAGAGTATCCGACCGTAGACGCATTACGGCTAACGCTAGTGTGCAGCCATAGTGCCCTTTGCGGGTATGGTCACAGGAATGACGTTTGCGACCAAACACTGGAAAGAACCGAAATAGGAAAAGAAAGATGAAGAAAAGAGATACCTAAAGAACGGTTAGTCCAAAAATGATGGTCATTTTTTGATATTCAAGATGTTCCCGAGAAATTGTAAGGCTTGCAACGCAAGCTCTCTCCCAAGACGTCCATCCATCAATGGGAACCACCACAAAGGCCTCACCGCGAGAAACCACTGACACATATAGTCTACGTTGCCATCTCGCTCCTCCGCCGCGAGCAACCGTGTCCAGCTAAATCCTACCACATTAGATGTCCACGGGCCCATCGCCGCGAGGAACCATGTCCGCGCAGGACCTATGATGCCACATCAGATGTACGTGGGCCCATCCGCCGTGAGGAACCGTGGCCTCTTATAGCCTACGGTGGCACGTAGACTGTGGACGTCCCCCGCGTACTCGAGAAACCACAGCCGCATAGGGTCTACGCTGCCACGTCGGTGCTGGTCGACCCCATGTCCGCGAGAAATCGCAGCTGCCTAGGGTCTACGCTGCCACGTCAGATCTGGGCAGGCCCATGTCCGCGATAAACCGTGGACTTTATAGCACCATGTCGCCACGTCGGTTCTCGGAGGGCCCTGCCACCCGGCGGGTGCGGAGCATTTTCACCCCTAGAATGCATCTCACAGAGCGCGGTATCGCCCACGTACGCTGACGGCAGGCCCTGTTCGCGCACGCGACCCACCGGTTTGCAACGTGGGGTACGACGGCACCTGGTACACCCTTACGTGGTTTGGAATCTTTCGCCCTAGCTCGCAACGTGACTCGCCTCACAGGATAGCAGGACACCGTTGCAACGTAGCCGCGTGTCCTCCTTGGGGTCCACCCCACGACCGAAAGGAATCGGGACGGCGTGGATAGCAGTTTGAGCCGAAACAAGCTAGCACTATTATTTACGCCGGATATGCACTATTTTCCATACAAGATGAGCAAAAGGACATTTTTTCTAAGTAGGAAAACCTATGCATTGATCAATGCATACATCTTTTTATTGCTTTATTAAGATATTGTTAGCACCCGTTTTGGTCTGAATAAAATAACAACATTGAAATCCGGACAAGGTGAGCATCAAATGAACGCATTTTGCCAGTCGCCGAGATTCAGCCAATTAACCCGATTGATTCTAAATTGGTTGATGAAAGTCGGTCCAAAAACAGGTTACACCAGTAAAGGCCTACGAAGATGGAATATTCTGGAAGCCGGTTGATTCAAGCCCAACACCACAACTTAGTCGGTAAAGATACTTGAAGATCAAGATAACTATGTCAACACGGAAGGAAAAACTCTGTGAAGGGTTGACCGGACGCTTGGAGACAGGGTCCAGTATAAAGCTGACATTAGTTGTCTAGTTTAGAGATGCTTTCCTACTAAGGAGTGTTAAGAATCGGTCACCGTGTCGTATACGTGTTGTATTATGTAAACGTATACACACTTGTTTGTACATCTGCCAAGTATATAAATAGAAGAGGTGGAGGCACGTTGCCTACCACGAAACCCTAATTAGTGTTTTTATCTTGGTATCAGAGCCGAGTCCACCGCCGCCGCCGCCTCTCGCGATCGCGATCGCATTACCGCGCCCTCGCCCGCGTGCAGCTCCTTCGTCCACGCGATGTACACCTCGGCAGCTTCGGCGTCCACCGCGATGACTACCGCGGCGGCCTCGGCATCCACGAGCATGGAGCTCGTCGGCCCCATCATCTCTCCGCTCGCCTCGGCGGAATCCTCCACCTCGACGGTGGTGGTGACTCCTCCCGCCGTCCGTCTCAACAGCGCCAACTTCATGTTGTGGCGAGCACTGGTGTTGCCGCCCATCTGCACGGCTTCCTCGACAACTCCGTGCCCGCTCCGGCGAAGATGATCACCGAAGGTACCGGTGATGCCGCCACGATCGTTCCCAACCCCGAGTATGCACGTTGGTGGGGACTGGATTAGAAAGTGCTCGGCGTTCTGCTCTCTTCCATGGAGGAGAACATCGCCACGCAACTCATCGGCTGCAAGACCTCCGCAGCGGTGTGGTCGGCTGTCCACACCATATTTGGTGCTTAGAACCGTGCCAACGTGAGGCACATCCGTCGCCAACTGCAGACGATGAGGAAGGGGGACATGTCGGCTGCCGCATATATGCACGTCATGAAGGGCTTTGTCGACGCCATGGACACTGCTGGCGCCCCCATCACCGACGATGAGCTCGTCGATTACAACATCACCGGCCTCGGCCCCGCCTACAACTCCATCGCCGGCTCCCTCACCATCGGTAACGTCTCCGTTCCGTATGCAGACTTTTACTCTCACGTCCTCTCGTTTGAGGCGCTTCAGGCACAACAGGCCGAGACCGTGGAGTGGTCTTCCTCCGCGAACGCTGCCTCTCGCCCTGGAGGTTTTGGTGGCAGTACTCCATGGCTGCTACGCTCCACTTTCCGCGGCCCTGCTGCAACCCCGGTTGGTGCCTACCAGCCCGGCTACGGTGGCGGCAATGGAGGCCGTCCGACCCCTGGTGGCGGCGGTTACGGCCAGCCCTACGGCCAGTACTCGGGCGGCTACGGTCAGCCCTATGGCCAGCACTCGGGCGGCTACGGCCAGCCCACTGGTGGTGGCGGAGGTGGTGGCGGCCACGGTCGCCCTAACTACAACAACGACAACGGCGGAGGCAACCGCGGACGTCGCCGTCAACGTCCTCAGTGCCAAATATGTGGGTGCTGGGGGCACGTCGCTTCGGAGTGTCGGAATCGCTTCAACCCCGACTTCATACGTGCCAACAACCAGCGCTCTGGGAACTCTGCCTCAACGGGTTCTCATGCTCCTCCGGCCTAGATCATGGATACCGGGGCTACGGATCATCTGACGAACGATCTTCAGCGACTTCACCTGCAAGAGCGTTATGGCGGGACGGATCAGGTCCAAGTGGCCAATGGGGCAGGTTTGTCTATTGCACACATTGGTCATTCCTCTTTAGTCGGTTCATCCTTGCAACTGAAAAATATTCTCCATGTCCCGCATATTAATCAACATCTCCTTTCAGTATATCGTCTTGTCTCTGATAATTATGTCTTTGTTGAGTTTCATCGTCATTTTTTCTGTGTTAAGGACAAGGCCACCCGGAGAACTCTGCTTCACGGTAGAAGCTATGGCGGTCTCTACCCCATCCCATTTAGTCGCGCGTCATCGTCGTCATCATCTCATCATGCTTTGTCCGGTGCTAAGACTACATCGTCTCAGTGGCACCAGCGTCTAGGTCATCCTACAAATAATGTAGTGCAAACTATTGTTAAGAACCATGATTTATCATGTGCTCCAGTTGATACTTCTTCGATTTGTGATGCATATCAACGTGCCAAAAGTCATCAATTATCATATAATTTGTCTCAGCGTGTTACCACTATGCCTCTTGAGCTTGTTCATTCTGATGTGTGGGGTCCTGCCATGGCATCTTCTGGTGGTTTTAAGTACTATGTTAGCTTCGTTGATGACTACTCTCTTTTTTGCTGGATTTATCTCCTTAAGCACAAATCTGATGTTGAACATGTGTTTTATGCCTTTCAGGCTCATGTTGAGCTTCTCCTCAATACCAAAATCAAGGCCGTTCAGTCTCATTGGGGCGGTGAATACCATCGGCTCCATCAATATTTTCAGCGCACCAGCGTGTCTCATCGTGTGTCTTGCCCGCACACTTCCTGCAAAGCAGCGCGTTGCGCATAAGCACCATCACATAGTCGAAACCGGTCTCGCTTTACTTGCTCATTCGTCTCTTCCTTTGCGTTTTTGGGACGAAGCTTTCTTGACAGCATGTTATCTGATTAATCGCATGCCTACTCCGGTTCTTAACAAGGATACTCCTGTTTTCCGTCTTCTCAAAACTCAACCGAACTATGAGTTTCTCCGTATCTTTGGTTGCGCGTGCTGGCCTAGTATTCGCAAGTACGACGTGCATAAGCTTGAGTTTCGCTCGAAAATGTGTGTTTTCTTAGGCTATAGTCCTATGCATAAGGGCTATAAGTGTCTCCATCGTTCTACCGGTCGTATTTACATATCTCGAGACGTTGTCTTTGATGAGTCGGTCTTCCCGTTTGCCACTCCTGGAGTTACCGTAGATATTCCTACACTTCGGCACGCCATCACTTTCCCTGAGTCTGAACCGGCTACGAGTGATCATGTGCGGCAATACGACCTTTCCTATTTGTCTACTAACCTACTGTCTCGAGATGATGCTTTGCATGTGCAGGTTCCTAGCGTGATCAACGTGCATGTACATGCCCCTACCCCTGGACCTTCTACAGAAGCGCTTGAGGCAGGCGCCACACGCTCGGGGTCGCCCGAGCCTACTGCTCGTAGCTCGCCCGAGCCAGCTCCTGCCTCGACGCTGCATGGGTCGGCTCCTCCCAGTCGATCATCGTCGTCGCACGCCGGGTCGCATGACTCGGCCCCCGCGTCTGCTCCAGCATGGAGCTGACGCGCCATCGCCCGCACCTGCTCCTGGTCATGGTGCGACCTCGTCATCAGCCCCTGGTCATGGCATGGTGACGCGTCTCCGTGACAATACTCGTCGCGAGAAGATCTACACTGATGGCACAATATGGTATGATTCGCGCAGGCGTGCTCTCTTTGCAGCCCCGGTATCTCACCGAGATGCTCTTCAGGAGCCGGAGTGGCATGCAGCGATGTCAGAGGAATTTTCTGCTCTATCTCAGACGCAAACATGGACGCTGGTTCCTCATCCTCATGGCACAAATATTGTTGGCAGCAAGTGGATCTTCAAGACTAAGCATCGTCCTGATGGTTCCGTTGAGAAGCACAAGGCTCGTCTTGTTGCCCGCGGATTTACACAGCAACATGGCATTGACTATGGTGATACGTTCAGCCTAGTGGTGAAGCCTGCAGCTATTCGCTTGGTTCTCTCCCTTGTAGTCTCTCGAGGATGGACTCTTCGTCAAATTGATGTGAGTAATGCTTTTCTTCATGGTTTCCTGTCTGAGGATGTCTATATGCAGCAGCCCCCTGGTTTTGAGGATGCTCGGTATCCGACATACGTATGAAAATTGCAGCGTGCTATCTATGGACTTAAGCAGTCTCCTCGCGCTTGGTATGCTCGCTTGAGTGCTCGGCTGCTTCAGCTTGGTTTTGTTCCCTCAAAAGCCGATACGTCTTTGTTTATCTTCAATCAAGCTGGTGTCCAAGTATTCATGATGGTCTATGTGGATGACATTGTTATTGTTGGATCTATCTCTGTGGTAGTCGAAGGTCTGGTTCGTTCCCTCTCGGACACTTTTCCTATCAAGGATTTGGGCACTCTGGAATACTTCCTTGGATTGGAAGCGTCGTACAATTCAGGGGGCATGACACTTATGCAGCGCAAATATGCGCTTGATTTGTTGCATCGGGTAAACATGGAGAATTGTAACCCCACTTCCACTCCTATGGTCACAACCGAGCGGCTTTCTCGAGATACAGGTGCCCTGCTCGGAACAGAAGATTCTTTCCGGTATCGCAGTGTTGTTGGTAGCCTGTAGTACTTAACTCTCACTCGCCCGGATATTTCCTTTGCGGTGAATAAGATATGCCAATTCCTCTCTCAACCAACTGAAGTTCATTGGGAGGCTGTCAAACGTATTCTGCGTTATGTGAAAGGGACATTGGATACTGGTCTGCGCATTCGCAAGTCATCACAGCAGAATATTAGCATATTCACTGATGCCGATTGGGCTGGATGTGTTGATGATAGACGCTCTATGAGTGGTTTTGTAGTTTTCGTGGGTCCGAATCTTGTTTCATGGAGTTCGAAGAAGCAGCCCACGATTTCTAGGTCCAGCACCGAGGCGGAATACAAGGCACTTGCAAATGGAGCAACTGAAGCTATGTGGGTCAGTTCTTTGCTTACAGAACTAGGTGTTTCCCAATAGCAGACCCAGTTTTGTGGTGTGATAATCTAGGGGCAACTTACCTCATAGCGAATCCAGTCTTTCACGCTCGAACCAAGCATATCGAGATTGATTTTCATTTTGTGCGAGAGCAAGTTGCTAATGGCGCTTTGGAGGTGAGGTTTATCTCTTCTAGTGATCAGTTGACTGATGTCTTCACCAAGCCAGCTACACGGCATATGTTAGACCGTTTTAGAACCAATCTAAATCTTGTAAGTAATAGCGGTTTAGATTGAGGGGGAGTGTTAAGAATCGGTCACCGTGTCGTATACGTATTGTATTATGTAAACATATACACACTTGTTTATACATCTGCCAAGTATATAAATAGAAGAGGCGGAGGCACGTTGCCTACCACGAAACCCTAATTAGTGTTTTTATCTAGGAGTATGTAATGTACTCATTTATTAGTCTCCTGAGCTTACACGGAAAGACTAGCCTCCCCATATATATTGTGAGGGGTGCTGACCGATTGACTTTAAGCACACAATCGATAAATCAATACAATCTACTTTTTCGCACTACTTTTCAGCATTACTTTCGACTATCCCAACCCTTGTCCTTGCTTCCGTTTCTTTAGTGACTTTACATTGCGAATGATCGACAACCGAGTTAGGACGGTCAGGCCGACTAACTCAGCTAATAGTTGCTGGAATCTCACACGGGTCCCTCCCGAGAAACCAGGGTTTCTGGTTCAAAGTGCGCCATCTTACTACCTTGCGTATCGCGCCGTAAGATTGGATTCTTGGGAACACATTGAGGTCCATCACCCTTGCTCTTCTAGGCACCCAAGTAAAGACCTTATACGTTACCCGGTCAAACGTATTGGCGACTCCAGTCCACCGACTAGGCGGATTCGTTTTGCGAGTGTGGGTATTCTTTAAAGCGCAACATACTTTTTGGCAACTCCGCTAGGGACGTAACGTAGATCCGGCAGCAATGACCGGTACTACAATCCCCTTGCCAAGCGATATCGATATGGCTAACATCATACGGTCTGCCTATGATGATTTATCAGACGATCTAGGCAAAACCTTCGAAGCCATGAGAGCTCATCGCATTGAGAAGATTGAAGAGCTTCAGAAAAGGGAAGAGAATGAACTCTTGGATGAAATCTAGTAGCTCCGGAAGAAGAAGCAAGAGGAATATCGGGAAGCCTTCCTGAGGACCTTCAAGAAAGATCGCTCAGGCAACATCATTCTATTGGCGTCACTCGTTTCACGCCTCTCGTCAATGACTCAACTATAAGTCTTAAAGCTTTATCAGATGATCAGTTAGCCACCGTAGATTTACGCATTAGCGAGTCAAATCAGCAGATTCTTAAAGCTACCTTCGAGTATGCCGATGCTACACAGAACACTACTAGCGCATCTGGCTCAAACTCTGGACCTCCGGTTTACTCGGTAAGTCTAAAACCAAACCCTATCCAGCTGTTGGTCTTCTCCCCAAATCCAATGGCAACAATTCCTTACTAAGCAAGACCTAATGCACCAATTTATCCACTAGTACTAAGTATCATCCCGATCTATAACCCTACTATCATACTGAGGCCATCTCCTCCAGCTCTGCCGCAGAGATCATCCTCAGATTTTGATCCTGGGTTGGAAAAGTTTAGGACAAAGATATAGAAGATTTGTACGGGAAATTCAGCGTTGAACCGAAACCTACTCATGTCCTATACCAAAAACCTTACCCGGACTACTTTGACAACGTACCATACCCAGTAGGCTTTAGGGTACCCGAATTTGTTAAGTTTAGTGGGAACTACCTGGGAATACATTAGTCAATACCGAGCCCAGATGGGAGAAGCTAGCAATGGTGATGCTCTCTAGATCCGTTTATTTCCCCTATCATTAACTAGTATAGTTTTTTTCTGGTATTCATCCTTGGGTCCGAGTATTATCCTCACTTGGTATCACCAATAAAAGAAATTCCATGAACACTTTATATGGGCGAGAGTGAGCTAAAACTACCGCACCTAACTTAGGTTAAACAAAAAACATGATGAGTCGGGTTCCGACTATATTAAGAGGTTTCAAGACACAAAAAAATCACTATTATAAGTTATTAACCACCGATAGAGATATGGCTAATCTAGTACTCAATGGCTTAAGACCTCACCTGAAAGAGAAATTAGAGCGTTTTGACTACATCACGATGGGCAGGTGTTACAAAAGGCCATGTTTTAGGAGAGCTGGGAAAACGAGATGAAAGAGGCTCATCATTCGGGTAGGAACCAAATTAACTATATGAGAAATACAGAGAGAGATGACTCATCTAATTAAGACCTTTACACAGTGAGTTCATATGGCCGGCTAAGTCTATACTGCATGTGTGCGAAGATCTAAAACCGATCAAGAGGGATTGAGAGAACAAATTCAAATGCAGTTTTGATTGAGCCAAGTGTGATAAAATATTCGATGCCTTGTTGAAAGACAAGGTCATCCGGATCGATCATGTTATGTCGCCTACTGAGGAGATGAGATGCCACATGTACTGTAAGTATCATAATTTCTATTATCATGATACTAATGACTGTAATGTTTTCTGACAACAGATACAATCAGCTATCAATGATGGGCGATTAAGTTTTGCCAACATGGCAATTGATTAGCAGTTATTCCCCATGAACGTGTTAGAAGGGAAAAAAGCTTTTATTCAGGCTGAAATAGCTGTATCAACCAAAGAAGCTACCGTTGTCTTTTTTTTTTTAGATCAAGAAGCTAACGTTGTTGTTGGTGAGACCATGAACGAAAGAACCCCAGGTACAGGAGGTTGTGATCAGCCGGCAGCCTGATGGCGAGGAGACTCTAAAGATCACAATTAGCGACCTTGTGCTTGGGGGGTAGGGAAAGGAGCAGCCGGAATCCTCGGCCAGGTTCCTGTAACCCCAGAAGCCAGAAGTCGGTAAGTGGAAGTGAAACTTAACTAGGAAGAAGAAGACAGACTTTAAGCCTACTTTCGATATGCTGAGGGACAAATACATCTGAAATTCCAACTACTGGCAATGTAAACTCTGGTCTAGATGGACAGCTAGCAGTACTCGGGTCCGGTCATCCAGTGGAGGCTATTTTGACGAGCAACCGCCTCATCGTAGACCCAATTTCAGCATTGAAGGAGAGCCACAACAAGAGGCCGCGCAAACCCCAGTCCTATTACCAGTCTTGTCAAGAGAAATCCCACCTTAAAATCAAGAGCATAGCTCAGGCGGCCGATCAACCGGAAGTTCTTCCGAGAGAAGATCCAGGAGGCCATTGCCCATAAATTCTAGAGGAGGATCGTCCGGTGAGTAGGTCAGAAGAAATCCTTATAGACGTCCAGCATAGCTCCCTAATCTTAGCAGGCCCACCTGGTAGGCCCAGAGTAATGTAGTGCTCGACATCAACAATTCGAAGATGACATTAGTGTACCAGTTCTTTGGTAATCGGGACCTAGAGGTTAAGTACGCGAGGTGCCACCTCGTTCAGCAACAAGGGAAAGTCCGGGAACCCGATTCTCACAACTCAACCGTGAGCTAATAATCATGAATCGGGGTCTAGCACAGAAGTGCCAAATGAGCCAGGGATGTCGATGCCAATGAAGATGTCGGTTGATCCGAAATACCTGCAGCCCTAATGGTGTCCTAGAGGCTTAACCAAAACTAAAAATAGGAAACTACAGCGGCTCCGGAATAAAGAAAGGAGTGAGAGGGAGGCAGAACTGGCTCGGGATGACCTCTTTGAACAAATTAATACTATGGTCAAGTCCCAGGTGTGGGTACCTAAACCGACTGATCTAGTTATACCCGCTAGTGTGGTACTGCCGGCTGTAGACGTCACCGAACCTACACTAGCTGGCCTTGCCCCCATCAGGGAGGGTGAACCTATGGTACCAACATCGGCTACCAGTCATGCATCATGGGCCGATGAACTAGAAGCAGCCGAGTTACAAGAGCAGGAAGCAAAGACCGCGACTATGCAAGTTGACGGAGCTGGCGAAGAGTTAGTCAACTATGGTCCTCCGATTAGAAGCACCGATACAAACATGGTCTATTAATTACCGGATGAGTATAGAGCTGTTGATGTGGAGGAAGGAGCTCAGCTAGACCTCGGTCCGAAAAACACAGTGTTCGAAAAGCCGGAGAATACGGTGAAGCATCTGAAGCCTTTGATTCTAAAGGACCACATAGATGGAAAGCCGATTAGCCGGATGTTGGTGGACAACGACACTAGTAAATATGATGCCTTACTCGGTGTTCAAGAAACTGGGTCTGGAGAAAAGCCGATTGATGAAGACCAAGATGGTGTTGAACGGATTTGAGGGAGGAGATGGAATTTTGGCTAAAGGAATGATCACACTAGAGCTAACTATCAGAAATAGAATCTTAGCCACAACCTTCTTGGTAGCGTACGTACATGGCCATTATAACATATTACTCGGCCGGGATTGACTCTATGCTAATCGATGTGTACCGACTACCTTGCATCAATCAATAATGCAATGGATAGGCGATGAAATGGAGGTGGTCCACGCTGATGAATCGGCTTGCATAGCTATGGCCGATGTTCTTACCGATTGGCAACACCCTGATGCTATTTGTCTCTCGTAACGAGACTTTTTGGGGTATGACTTCATGAGTACTACCAGGAATGGCTTTGTGCCTATGTCATTAGGGCCGGTTAATCTTGATCGGCTAGCCAAGTTGTCCATCCAATGAACTAAAACTATGAGTGGCTCCAAAAGAGGCTGGCGGAGTATCATGCCAACAAGGACGATACACTACGGGAGGATCCAAATACGCCGACAGCCTAATCCTACGCCGACGGCAAAATATCGGGGCCGTCGGCGAAGGTCCCCGGGCTCGTCAGCCGAGAAAACAGGCCGTCGGCGTAGCAGCCCCGTCGGCGTAAACCCAAAATCCCTGACGGCCGCCGTCGGCGTAAAAAATCCGTCGGTGTATGCATAGTCTAGCCCGACGGCAGGCCCAGATAAACCGTTGGTCCAGAATGCTACTTAACGGTCCACCTGACGGGGCGTCCCGCGGCGTTAGTCGCATATATACGCCGACGGCCTGGCCGTCGGCCTATCTAGGCTACAACCTCTACGTTGACAGTAGTGCCGTCGGCGTAGGTGTTTTTTTTATTTTTTATGCGTAGCTTGTTTATTTTTTTCCCACTAAAATTTTAATATATATGTACTTTTTTCATAAATTGGTGATTGTAAAATAACCACGCGAATCTTCGGCATCCTGTCACACCCACATAGAATAAAGACGCGCACACATCTCGATAATATCTTATTTCAAGTTCTGGACTAATACATCTCGATAGTATCACTAATACATCTCACTCAATCAAACTGGACGCCGATTTCTGGGTCCTGAGCCGCAGGCGGTGAACATCCAAAGAGAAGGAACCATCACACGAGCATAGCTCGGGTGAGATCCCTGAAGAATCTGCCATGTATTGGAGAACCTAACCTCCAACATATACATATAGCGACGGACGTGCCCGTCCTCCTCCTTGACACGCCTCCGTACCACCTCCTCAGGGGCCGACTCCCTCTGAACCGCTCCTAAACCATGCGACCGCCACCAAAGAAGCTCCGGGTCGACGACGGGACCCGGATTCCTCACCAACTATGGTTCCCGGAAGGAAGCACCTCCTAGTGCCAGCCCGGCGGAGCCCAATCTCGGACATCCCCGTCCCCGGCGGATCCCAGTAGTCCTCCGACGTTGCCGCCTAGTTGAGGACGAACACACGGGTTGGGCATCCTAAAGTATGTATTTGATCAAAAGAACAAATTTCTAAGTGTGGGTTCTCCAAAATGCATCTAATTAACAAAAAAATAGGCTTGGAGATTACCTGCGGGCGGCGACGACGAGCAACTTCAGATGGAGGATACTTTAGACGGGCGGTGACGGCGGCTGCTTTGGGCAAGAGGAGGAGGATGCAGCGGAGTGGAATGAGAGAGGAGGGGGTATTTAACCTAAACAAACCTATCCCACCAGATATACATGGGCCGAGCCTAGGTTTTCTTGGGCCGAGTCTTGGTTTTCTTGGGCCGAGCCAGAGCTTTGCTCTCCATGTACATATGTCTTAAACAAACCAAAAAAAGTATAAAGGTCCACCGGGCTACCCTCGTAAGGAGATTGCTATAGGGGTAGACGATCCGGGGCCCCCGGTCTAGGGTTTCGCCGGAGGAAGACCACCGGAGCGTCGGAATCACATGAAAACTTGCATGTGCCCCTATCACATGTGTGTGATAGTGGTGCAAGGTTGGTAGGTGCCATGCGTAGGCCCTAGGTGTGACCCCCCTACCTGGACAAACGTTAACTCTTGGTAAAATCCTGGATCTATACGTGGAAACTCCCGTCGCCGGACAACAAGGGCCTAGAATGATGCAAAGTGGGCCCAACCTTTGCTCTCCATGTACATATGTCCTAAACAAACCAAAACAAGTAGAAAGGTCCACCGGGCTACCCTCGTACGGAGATTGCTATAGCGGTAGACGATCTGGGGCCCCCGGTCTAGGGTTTCGCCGGAGGAACACCACCGGAGCGTCGGAATCACATGAAAACTTGCATGTGACCATAGAACATGTGTGTGATAGTGGTGCAAGGTTGGTAGGTGGCATCGAGGCCCAGTGTGTGACCCCTACCGGACATGCGTTACGCTTGGTAAAATCCTGGATCTCATGCGTGGAAACTCCCGTGTGGACACAACCTAGAATGTTGCAAAGTGGGCCCAAACTTTGCTCTCCATGTACATATGTCCTAAACAAACCAAAACAAGTAGAAAGGTCCACCGGGCTACCCTCGTACGGAGATTGCTATAGGGGTAGACGATCCGGGGCCCCCGGTCTAGGGTTTCGCCGGAGGAAGACCACCGGAGCGTCGGAATCACATGAAAACTTGCATGTGCCCCTAGCACATGTGTGTGATAGTGGTGCAAGGTTGGTAGGTGCCATGTGTAGGCCCCAGGTGTGACCCCCTACCCGGACATGCGTTAACGCTTGGTAAAATCCTGGATCTGTACGTGGAAACTCCCACTATGGGACAACCGGGGCCTAGAATGTTGCAAAGTGGGCCCAACCTTTTCCCTCCATGTACATATGTCCTAAACAAACCAAAACAAGTAGAAAGGTCCATCGGGCTACCCTCGTACGGAGATTGCTATAGGGGTAGACGATCTGGGGCCCCCGGTCTAGGGTTTCGCCGGAGGAAGACCACCGGAGCATCGGAATCACATGAAAACTTGCATGTTCCCCTAGCACATGTGTGTGATAGTGGTACAAGGTTGGTAGGTGCCATGCGTAGGCCCTAGGTGTGAACCCCCTACCCGGACCTGCGTTAACACTTGGTAAAATCCTGGATATGTATGTGGAAACTCCCGCCACGGGACAATCGGGGCCTAGAATGTTGCAAAGTGGGCCCAACATTTTCTCTCCATGTATATATGTCCCAAAGAAACCAAAACAAGTAGAAAGGTCCACCGGGCTACCCTCGTACGGAGATTGCTATAGGGGTAGATGATCCGGGGCCCCAGGTCTAGGGTTTCGCCGGAGGAAGACCACCGGAGCGTCGAAATCACATGAAAACTTGCATGTGCCCCTAGCACATGTGTGTGATAGTGGTGCAAGGTTGGTAGGTGCCATGTGTAGTGTTGGGTCCGTAGCATAGAAAACAAAAAATTTCTACGATGAGAACTATACGCCAAGATCTATCTACTAGATATAGAGCAACGGGTGGACATACATCCATGGAGAACTTACCCTCGAAGACAACGAGTTTTGTTAACGAGTAGGAACTCGTGGTTGATGTAGTCGTACGCTTGCCGATCTCAAGATCGTATGGAAGTCCGAGCGCAAGAACTCAGCGCATCCACTTTTCGCACACGCCGTTCAAGCCACCGGACAACCTCCACCTCCTCGCTCCAGCGATCCAAATGAGCAACAACTCCTTCGAGACGAATGCCATCGGGAACATGTATCTCGCTAATCCGAGACCATGGGGATAATTCTAGAGGGGAGATCCTTCACAAGGAGGTGTGAGGATGATGGAGGGAATGGGTGGCCTTTTATAGGAGGAGGAGGTGCCCCTCTCTCCATGGCCGGCGCATGGGGGTGACCCATCTCCTCCCCCATTCATGTGGTGGTAACCCCTCCACATTCAAATGCCTCTTCACATTCCCTTTTAAAGTCTCCACTTTAAATTCATTAAAATTCTCCAAATTTAATGCTCTCTCATTAATAAAACTCTTTTTATTAAATTTATTCAGAATTTTGTTAATTACTTTAATTAACAAACATTCACATATATCCTGCAATATTTCAATATCACATGCAGAACCACCTTACGCAATTTCACCAAACAATTTCCGGTTTCTATTGAAACAATTCCTGCGCTTTGCAATTCTTTCGTCTGAAACATATGTGCTCCAAAATGGTGTCCGGTAACTCTTAAGTGTGCCACCCTACGGTTCGCGAATAATGCAGACATGATCGAGACCCTTCTTCGATCAATAATCAGCAGCAGGACCTGGAGATCCGTACTAACTCCTACACATTTAACGATGACTTCTGTGATCGTGAGAACCTTTTATGCTTGTAACTAAATCCCTTTGTCTCTCGATATATTACATGTCCGAGATTCGATCATCGGTATCTCCATACCTAGTTTGATCTCGTTACCGACATGCACTCTTTTCTCGTTCCCGTGATATAACATTCTAGTGATCACATCACTTGCTTGCAAGCTATCCTAATGTGATATCACCGAGAGGGCCCAGAGTATATCTATCTGTCATCTGGATTGACAAATTCCACTCTTGATCCATGAGCCTCAACATAACACCTTAGTAGTATTGATCCCATCTTTATAGTCACCCTGTTACGGTGTGACGTTTGATGCTATCAAGATACTCTTCCGGTGTTAGCAATTAACATGATCTCATGGTCTAAGGATAAAGATTACTTCGTATGATGTTATAGCAATATAAACATAATGACTTGATCGTAATGCTATACTTCGGATGAATGTTAATCACATCATTTAACGAATGATGTGACCTTGTTATTAACAACATCCAATGTCCATGATCATGAAACCTTGATCATCTTGTTAATCAACAAGCTAATCTATAAGAGAGGCATAACTAGGAACCCTTTTTGTTTTATAAACACACATGTATTGATGTTTCCTATCAATACAATTATAGCATGCAAAATAAACATCTATAATATACACGGAATACATAATAACAACTTTATTATTGCCTCTCAGGGCATATTTCCTTCATGTAGGCCCCAGGTGTGACCCCCCTACCCGGACATGCGTTAACGCTTGGTAAAATCCTGGATCTGTACGTGGAAACTCCCGCCGCGGGACAACCGGGGCCTAGAATGTTGCAAAGTGGGCCCAACCTTTCCTCTCCATGTACATATGTCCTAAACAAACCAAAACAAGTAGAAAGGTCCACCGGGCTACCCTCGTACGAAGATTGCTATAGGGGTAGACGATCCGGGGGCCCCGGTCTAGGGTTTCGCCGGAGGAAGACCACCGGAGCGTCGGAATCACATGAAAACTTGCATGTGCCCCTAGAACATGTGTGTGATAGTGGTGCAAGGTTGGTAGGTGCCATGCGTAGGCCCAGGTGTGACCCCCCTACCCGGACATGCGTTAACGCTTGGTAAAATCCTGGATCTGTACGTGGAAACTCCCGCCGCGGGACAACCGGGGCCTAGAATGTTGCAAAGTGGGACCAACCTTTGATCTCCATGTACATATGTCCTAAACAAACCAAAACAAGTAGAAAGGTCCACCGGACTACCCTCGTACGAAGATTTCTATAGGGGTAGACGATTCGAGGCCCCGGGTCTAGGGTTTCGCCGTAGGAAGACCATCGGAGCGTCGGAATCACATGACAAATTTCATGTGCCCCTAGCACATGTGTGTGATAGTGGTGCAAGGTTGGTAGGTGCCATGCATAGGCCCCAGGTGTCACCCCGCCTACCCGGACATGCGTTAACGCTTGGTAAAATCCTAGATCTGTACCTGGAAACTCCCACCGCGGGACAACCGGGGCCTAGAATGTTGCAAAGTGGGCCCAACCTTTGCTATCCATGTACATATGTATTAAAAAACCAAAACAAGTAGAAAGGTCCACCGGGCTACCCTCGTACGGAGATTTCTATAGGGGTAGACGATCTGGCGCCCCCGGTCTAGGGTTTCGCCGGAGAAAGACCACCGGATCGTCGGAATCACATGAAAACTTGCTTGTGCCCCTAGAACATGTGTGTGATAGTGGTGCAAGGTTGGTAGGTGCCATGCGTAGGTCCCAGGTGTGACCCCCCTACCCGGACATGCGTTAACGCTTGGTAAATCCTAGATCTGTACGTGGAAACTCCCGCCGCGGGACAACCGGGGTCTAGAATGTTGCAAAGTTGGCCCAACCTTTGGTCTCCATGTACATATGTCCTAAACAAACCAAAACAAGTAGAAAGGTCCACCAGGCTACCCTCATACGGAGATTGCTATAGGGGTAGACGATCCGGGGCCCTCGGTCTAGGGTTTCGCCGGAGGAAGACCACCGGAGCGTCGGAATCACATGAAAACTTGCATGTGCCCCTAGCACATGTGTGTGATAGTGGTGCAAGGATGGTAGGTGCCATGTGTAGGCCCCAGGTGTGACCCCCCTACCCGAACATGCGTTAACGCTTGGTAAAATCCTGGATCTGTACGTGGAAACTCTCGCCGCGGAACAATGGGCGCCTAGAATGTTGCAAACTGGGCCCAACCATTGCTCTCCATGTACATATGTCCTAAACAAACTAAAAAAAAGTACAAAGGTCCACCGGGCTACCCTCGTACGGAGATTGCTATAGGGGTAGACGATCTGGGGCCCCCGGTGTAGGCTTTCGCCGGAGGAAGACCACCAGAGCATCGGAATCACATGAAAACTTGAATGTGCCACTAGCACATGTGTGTGATATTGGTGCAATGTTGGTAGGCACCATGCGTAGGTCCCAGGTGTGCCCCTCTACCTCGACATGCGTTAACGCTTGGTAAAATCCTGGATTTGTACGTGGAACTCCCGCTGCGGGACAACCGCGGCCTAGAATGTTGCAAAGTGGGCCCAAAGTTTCCTCTCCATGTACATATGTCCTAAAAAACCAAAACAAGTAGAAAGATCCATCGGCCTACCCTCGTACGGAGATTGCTATAGGGGTAGACGATCCTGGGCCCCCGGTCTAGGGTTTCGTTGGAGGAAGACCACCGGAGCGTCGGAATCACATGAAAAATGGCATGTGCCCCTAGCACATGTGTGTGATAGTGGTGCAAGGTTGGTAGGTGCCATGTGTAGGCCCTAGTGTGACCCCCTGCTTGTTGGCTAGTGTATTAACAAGCTCGTTGGGAAACCCCAAGAGGAAGGTATGATGAGCACAGCTGCAAGTTTTCCCTGAGTTATGAAACCAAGTTTTAATCGAACCAGTAGGAGCAAGGAAACACCCCAAAGGTTTTGCTAGCTGAGCCTTGGCAGGGCGCACTACCGGTGCTAGTAGCAACGTGGAGACCTGCACAACACAACCATAGAACTCTGTCCCCAACTTGTGATGAGGTTGTCAATCTCATCGATTTTGCTGAAAGCAAAGGATTAAACGTATCGAATGGGAGGAAGTAATAGTTTGCAGAAAGTAAACACAAAGCAGTAAATAGTTTATATATTGTATGTAAAAGAAAGGGTCGGGGTCCATAGTTCACTAGAGGTGGCTCTCCTTAAGATAGATAACATGCTGGGTGAACAAATTACAGCGGGGCAATTGACAAACATCGAGAAAGCAATACATGCATATACTAATCATCTTGACTCCTTTGAGATTCGATTGGGCATTACAACATTATATATAGACCGCCATCCAACTGCATCTATGACTAATAATCCACCTTCAGGTTATCATCCGAACCCCCTCCAGTATTAAGTTGCAAGCAACAGATTATTGCTTTATGAATTGCGTGTAAAGTAAACAATACGATTGTTCTATGAACAAAGGATTGTTGTTTTCTCCCTAGTAGCAACAACACATCTAGTACCTTAGAGATTTCTGTCACTTCCCCAGATTACCAGAGGCATGAACCCACTATCGAGCATAAATACTAACTCTTGGAGTTGCTAGCATCTACTTGGCCAAGATAGCTACTAACAACGGAAAGCATGCAAGATCACAAATAACAAAGACATGATAGAATCAATAATCAATCTGAAATAGCATCTCAATATCCATCGGATCCCCGCAAACACAACATGCAGAATTACAAATAGATGATCTTGATCATGAACGGAGCTCACAAGATCTAAACATGAAAGCACAAAGGAGGAGAACCAGCCATCTAGCTACTACATGGACCCATAGTCCAAAGCTGAACTACTCACGCATCACACCGGAGGCTTGCATGATGATGAAGAAGGCCTCCAGGGTGAATTCCCCTCTCTGGCAGGGTGCCGGGAAGAGCTTCATATCCCTCCTGAACTAGGGATGGAGATGACGGCAGCTACAGACTCTTTCGTGGATTTTTGATCGGGTACTTAGGGTTTTCATCCCGAGGGCAATATATAGGCGGAAGGAGAGGCCGAGGGGGTGCTATGGTCGGCCAGACCACACCCTGGTGCGGGTCAGGCCTGGCCGTGCGGCCAGGTGGTGTCGACGGCCCCCAGCCCTTCTTCGTCTCGTATTCTGGCATCTGATGACTTCCAGAAAAATAGGCACTTTGGATTTTGTCCCGTCCAATTCCGAGAATATTCATTTTCTGACTTTCCTGGAACCAAAAACAGCAAGCAGGCACTGTGGCTCTTGTTAATAGGTTAGTCCAAGAAATCATATGAAAAGTACTCCAAAGTGTGGACAAAACACAAGAAAGTGGATAAAACCAAGCATGGAACATCAAAAATTATAGATACATTTGCAATGTATCAACATACCCAAGCTTAACTTCTGCTCGTCCTCGAGTAGGTAAGTGATAAAAAGAAAGAATAATTTTTGAGGTGACATGCACCATCAAAGACTTGATCAAAGTATTTATAAAACATTCAAAGCTAGGATCATAGTACTTCAATCATAGCATGAAAGACAAAGTTCTAGCAATAAGACAAAGAAACTATGATGTAACATGAAAAGGCACAAACAAAAGATTCATGAATAACAATGCTTTGCAAGACGTTTGTTTGTTTCACATAAGGAAAACATAGCATAATAGTATTCAGCTTGTCCCTCATAGAGTAGCAAATATAAATGCATAGGACACCTTCAAAGTTCATAAGAGTGACTAGATACAAATAGTTTAAAACAAGCAATATCAAGTTATGCATCAATCAACTAGTCTTGGGACAATGCACATAGAACTAAGAATGGCCACTATGCTCTCAAAGTAGGTGCATAAAGGTAGAAGGTGGAGACTCAATATAATGGTGGAAGAAAGGCCTTCATAAAAGGAAGTAGAGATTCAAGTTTCATAAAGAGCTTCCAAAAATTATGGTACTTATAGCTTTCAGCTCTCATTGCCCCTATCATAAGCATCTTGAAGTGATTAAGGTTAAAGTGAACAAACTATGGTGTACATGCTTGGCGAAGTATAAGTTAGAAATCTCATGCCCCTTGAATACGAGGGCCGCTCCTCATGCTACTCAAGTTTAGTCACCGGTAAGTTCTTGTCATCGTAAGTACATGTGTATCATAGAGAACCGCCAATGGTGTACCCCTTGCCCGATGATATGGAAGAATCCCCATATCAAAATGACAAGGCAAGCAGACAACAAGCATCTCAGCAATCTTCTTATTTACCATGGGAATATGGTGCTTTTTTTTCTCTCTTTCCTCTTTTCATAATCTCTTTTTTTTCTCTTTTCTCTTTTTTTCTCAATATAGGACTCTTTTTTTATAAGAAGAATGCTTCATAGACAACTCATTATGGTTACGATGCAGGTTTCCACCATGTCAGCATGGATTAGAGCAGCGGCCCAGGCGTTTCTCTAACACATATACATAACTCCATGGACTTACAAGCTCCCCTTTCATTTCACACTGACGACATCCATAGACAAAAGAGCATGATATCAACTAGGTACAAGTACCAAGTGCAATATTGAAAGCGTTCCCCATGACATCATGGTTCTGCTAATTCCCAACAAATAAGTGCAAGCATATACAACATAGACGACAAAATGGTTCAAGTTTATTAAGGGCAAGAAAAGTAAAGTGTGCCATCAAGTTCGTGGGAGCTTTAATCACTAGTTTTCTCATAACAAGTTTAATTCAGAAGGTAAACAAAATCTTGAATATACATGGAATAGCATAAGCTAGTAGGTAGGTATGGTGGACTCTTTGGAATAACTTGGTTTAGGGAGTTGGATGCATGATTGGAACTCATACTTGGTTGCGGAGGCTAGCAAAAGACTGGGAGCGACAAACTAAGAGAGCAATAATGGCCATAATCATGCAGAGCGACAAAATATCATTCAACAAAGCATAAAGTGATACTAAAAGTTGAAAACTAAAGGATCATAAAGGCTATGGTGACTTGAGATAGTCATAACATGGTGTGAGCATGCGCCAAGTCAACCCAAATAAAGCATCAAAGGAGAATACCACTATACTATGCTTTAATATGCTAAAACAACACATGATTCATCCAAGGCACATTAAGCAATCTCAATTGTTTATAACAAGTCATGCTACAGCAAAGAATACTAAGCATAAATCCAAAACAATATCAAGCATGGCATGACAGAGCATAGGCCACAGTCAAAAACGAGCTCTTTTTTCCGCATAAGCATGAACTTTCCTACTCTTTTCCAAACCAAACCAAACTATTTGAAAACCAATATATGAAAGAGGGGGTGAAACCAATTTATTCAGCAAACTAAGAAAACCAAGCAAACGAAAAACCAAAATGAAAACAAAAAAGAAGACGCTCCAAGAACAACACAACTGTGCATGAAACAATAAAAATGAAGCGTTTGGAACAAACCTGGGATTTTTATTAATGAAGAGGGGGATGCCATGGGCATCCCCAAGCTTTGACGCTTGTACTTCTTGGATATTTCTTGGGGTGACACACGTGGCATCCCCAAGCTTGAGCTTTAGTCCATCCTTCATCTCATTACTCATTCCTTCCATACACCTGAAATTTTTCCTTCATACAAAACTTCACACAATCTTTATTAGCAACATTAGTGCACTCAAGATAATAAGTCTTAAGGTTCAGTTCCAACACCAATAAACTTTCATTAGAACACTAGCTACTGAAGCACTTCCCTCAAAAAGCTCAATTCCTCAAAAGAACTCAAAAAAGAACCAACAAGAAGCAAATGCAGAAAATGGTAGAAATCTGTCAAAACAGACCAACAGGTAAAGACGAATTTTTTCGAAGACCTTATGTTTCTCAAATCAAAAAGTATTGAACTAACGAAAGTTAAATAACAACCTGGGGTAGAAGCACAAAAATTCAAGCCTCAAAAAGAGGTTCAGAGATTTTACACAATTTTTTACGGTGAAGCACAAAAATCTGTTTCGGGACAGCAACTTTCCCAATCATTACTTCTCTCTCATTAGAGGTTACTCTTGGCACAAAAAGAAAATAAAAAGGATAAGGAGCGGTTATTATTGAAGTAATAACTTCCAAGACTCATCTAAAACTTTTGGGTTATCTCCCAATAAGTACTTTTATTTAACGCCTTTAAGTTCGGCATAAGAAGCAAGAAAAAGAATCAAGTGTTCTCAAATGAAGAAGCATTAAGACCAAATTTCTTGCCCTTACCTCTCTTACTTTTATTCTTAACCTTGGGGAAAATGTGATTGTTTGGTGGAGAATAAAGGTGCATGGTCCCCTTTCCCACATCTATTATTGCTCCAAGGAGTTATAATAGGGACCTTCCAAGTGTAATTTGTCCTTTTCCTGCACATTCAATAACAAGATAATCAGTAGAAATCATTTTCCTGAGGATATTTGTAAACACTCCTTCAGCTATTCCAATAGGTAATATGGTAGCATTATTAGCAAGAGATATTTCTTTTCCCTCTTTAGTAAGCCCCCAAAGATTCAAAGATTCATAGATATCTTTGGGCATAAGACAAAATTCAGACATGATATCACAACGAGCTTGAAAAGTTTCAGTATTTATATCAATCTTTACTGTGGGAAGCCACTTTGATGGTTCAGAATTTATTTAACATAATCATGATGCTCCCTAAGCGTATTATAGCAATCTTTCAATCTAGCAGTGTTGGTCTCAAGAGTGTTTAATCTAGCAAATATGCTTGCAAAAGAAATATCAGTTTGGCTAGGCAAGTTGTAAGTGAGGATCAATTTCTTTATAGAATTAATAGCATCATCCTCATTACATTGGAGGAAATCTCCTCCCACAACATCATCTAAAGCATATCTATAGCAAAGAGCAATTCCAAGGTAAAAACTGCCAAGGAATAAGCTTTGAGTCATTTTAGGCTCAGTTTTTTCATGTAGATCAGAGATTCTAGACCAATCTTCCTTGAAGCTTTCCTCAATTTCTTGTTTAAAAGTGAAAATCATTTCCTCAGGTGACATAGTGATTGGAGCAAGGCTAGACATAGTGGCAACTTAAGAAAGGAACTATTTTTTTTTTGTGTTTTCAAATAAGAAAGCAAACTAATAAAACTAATTTTTTTGTGTTTTTGATAAAGAAATAAGCAAACAAAGCAAAAAGAAACTAAGCAAAACAAAAATAACAAAGTAAAGAGATTGGTTATGAGGGACTCCCCTTGTGAAGATGTCCTTGACTCCCTGGCAACAGCGCGAGAAAAGTCTTGCTTGTTGGCTCGTGTATTAACAAGCTCGTTGGGGAACCCCAAGAGGAAGGTATGATGAGCACAGCAGCAAGTTTTCTCTCGGTTATGAAACCAAGGTTTAATCAAACCAGTAGGAGCAAGGAAACACCCCAAAGGTGTTGCTAGTTGAGCCTTCGCAGGGCGCACTACCGGTGTTAGTAACAACGTGGAAACCTGCACAACACAACCACAGAACTCTGTCCCCAACTTGTGATGAGGTTGTCAATCTCACCGGTTTTGCTGAAAACAAAGGATTAAACGTATCGAATGGGAGGAAGTAATAGTTTGCAGAAAGTAAACACAATGCAGTAAACAGTTTATAGATTGTATGTAAAAGAAAGGACCGGGGTCCATAGTTCACTAGATGTGGCTCTCCTTAAGATAGATAACATGCTGGGTGAACAAATTACAGCGGGGCAATTGACAAACATCGAGAAAGCAATCCATGCATATACTAATCATCTTGACTCCTTTGAGATTTGATTGGGCAGTACAACATTATACATAGACCGCCATCCAACTGCATCTATGGCTAATAATCCACCTTCAGGTTATCATCCGAACCCCCTCCAGTATTAAGTTGCAAGCAACAGATTATTGTTTTATGAATTGCGTGTAAAGTAAACAATACGATTGTTCTATGAAAAAGGATTGTTGTTTTCTCCCTAGTAGCAACATCACATCTAGTACCTTAGAGATTTCTGTCACTTCCCCAGATTACCAGAGGCATGAACCCACTATCGAGCATAAATACTAACTCTTGGAGGTGCTAGCATCTACTTGGCCAAGATAGCTACTAACAACGGAAAGCATTGAAGATCACAAATAACAAAGACATGATAGAATCAATAATCAATCTGAAATAGCATCTCAATATCCATCGGATCCCCGCAAACACAACATGCAGAATTACAAATAGATGATCTTGATCATGAACGGAGCTCACAAGATCTAAACATGAAAGCACAAAGGAGGAGAACCAGCCATCTAGCTACTACATGGACCCATAGTCCAAAGCTGAACTACTCACGCATCACACCGGAGGCTTGCATGATGATGAAGAAGGCCTCCAGGGTGAATTCCCCTCTCTGGCAAGGTGCCAGGAAGAGCTTCATATCCCTCCTGAACTAGGGATGGAGATGACGGCAGCTATAGACTCTTTCGTAGATTTTTGATCGGGTACTTAGGGTTTTCATCCCGAGGGCAATATATAGGCGGAAGGAGAGGCCGAGGGGGTGCTGGGGTCGGCCAGACCACCCCCTGGCGCGGGCCAAGCCTGGCCACGCGGCCAGGTGGTGTGTCCGGCCCCTAGCCCTTCTTTGTCTCGTATTCTTGCATCTGATGACTTCCGGAAAAATAGGCACTTTGTCTTTTGTCCCATCCAATTCCGAGAATATTCATTTTCTGACTTTCCTGGAACCAAAAATAGCAGAAAACAGGCAGCTGGCACTGTGGCTCTTGTTAATAGGTTAGTCCAAGAAATCATATGAAAACTACTCCAAAGTGTGGACAAAACACAAGAAAGTGGATAAAACCAAGCATGGAACATCAAAAATTATAGATACATTTGCAATGTATCACACCCCTACCCGTACATGCGTTAAAGCTTGGTAAAATCCTGGATCTGTACGTGGAAACTCCTGCCGCGGGATAACCAAGGCCTAGAATGTTGACAAGTGGGCCCAACCTATGCTCTCCATGTACATATGTCCTAAACAAACCAAAACAAGTAGAAAGGTCCACCGGGCTACCCTCGTACGGAGATTGCTATAGGGGTAGACGATCCGGGGCCCCCGGTCTAGGGTTTCGCCGGAGGAAGACCACCGGAGCGTCGGAATCACATGAAAACTTGCATGTGCCCCTAGCACATGTGTGTGATAGTGGTGCAAGGTTGGTAGGTGCCATGCGTAGGCCCTAGGTGTGACCCCCTACCCGGACATGCGTTAACGCTTGGTAAAATCCTGGATCTGTACGTGGAAACTCTCGCCACGGGACAACCGGGGCCTAGAATGTTGCAAAGTGGACCCAACCTTTGCTATCCATGTACATATGTCCTAAAAAACCAAAACAAGTAGAAAGGTCCATCGGGCTACCCTCGTACGGAGATTGCTATAGGGGTAGACGATCTGGGCCCCCGGTCTAGGGTTTCGCCGGAGGAAGACCACCGGAGCATCAGAATCACATGAATACTTGCATGTGCCCCTAGCACATGTGTGTGATAGTGGTCCAAGGTTGGTAGGTTCCATGCGTAGGCCCCAGGTGTGACCCCTGTACCCGGACATGCGTTAACGCTTGGTAAAATCCTGGATCTGTACGTGGAAACTCCCGCCGCGGGACAACCGGGGCCTAGAATGTTGCAAAGTGGGCCCAACCTTTGCTATCCATGTACATATGTCCTAAACAAACCAAAACAAGTAGAAAGGTCCACCGGGCTACCCTTGTATGGAGATTGCTATAGGGGTAGACGATCCGGGGCCCCTGGTGTAGGGTTTCACCGGAGAAAGACCACCGGAGCGTCGGAATCACATGAAAACTTGCATGTGCCCCTAGCACATGTGTCTGATAGTGGTGCAAGGTTGGTAGGTGCCATGTGTAGGCCCCAGGTGTGACCCCCCTACCTGGACATGCGTTAACGCTTGGTAAAATCCTAGATCTGTACGTGGAAACTCCTGTCGCGGGACAACCGGGGCCTAGAATGTTGCAAAGTGGGCCCAACCTTTGATCTACATGTACATATGTCCTAAAAAAACCAAAACAAGTAGAAAGGTCCACCGGGCTACCCTCGTACGGAGATTGCTATGGGGGTAGACGATCCGGGGCCCCCGGTCTAGAGTTTCGCCGGACGAAGACCACCGGAGTATCAGAATCACATGAAACTTGCATGTGCCACTAGAACATGTGTGTGATAGTGGTGCAATGTTGGTAGGTGCCATGCATAGGCCCCAGGAGTGACCCCCCTACACGGACATGCGTTAACGCTTGGTAAAATCCTAGATCTATACGTGGAAACTCCCGCCGCAAAACAACCGGGGCCTAGAATGTTGCAAAGTGAGCCCAATATTTGCTCCCCACGTACATATGTCCTAAGCAAACAAAAACAAGTAGAAAGGTCCACCGGGCTACCCTCGTACGGAGATTGCTATAGGGGTAGACGATACGGGGCCCTCGGTCTAGGGTTTCGCCGGAGGAAGACCACCCGAGCGTCGGAATCACATGAAAACTTGCATGTTCCCATAGAACATGTGTGTGATAGTGGTGCAAGGTTGGTAGGTGCCATGCTTAGGCCCAGGTGTCACCCCCCCTACCCGGACATGCGTTAACGCTTGTAAAATCCTGGATCTGTACATGCAAACTCCCGCCAAGGGACAACCGGGGCCTAGAATGTTGCAAAGCCGGCCCAACCTTTGCTATCCATGTACATATGTCCTAAAAAAACCAAAACAAGTAGAAAGGTCCACCGGGCTACCCTCGTACGGAGATTGCTATAGGGGTAGACGATCCGGGGGCCCCAGTCTAGGGTTTCGCCGGAGGAAGACCACCGGAGCGTCGAAATCACATGAAAACTTGCATGTGCCCCTAGCACATGTGTGTGATAGTGGTGCAAGGTTGGTAGGTGCCATGCGTAGGCCCCAGGTGTGAACCCCCTACCTCGACATGCGTTAACACTTGGTAAAATCCTGGAGGTGTACGTGGAAACTCCCGCCGCGGGACAACCGGGGCCTAGAATGTTGCAAAGTGGGCCCAACCTATACTCTCCATGTACATATGTCCTAAACAAACCAAAACAAGTAGAAAGGTCCACCGGGCTACCCTCGTACGGAGATTGCTATAGGGGTAGACGATCCGGGGGCCCCGGTCTAGGGTTTCGTCGGAGGAAGACCACCGGAGCGTCGGAATCACATGAAAACTTGCATGTGCCCCTAGCACATGTGTGTGATAGTGGTGCAAGGTTGGTAGGTTCCATGCGTAGGCCCCAGGTGTGACCCCCCCTACCCAGACAAGCGTTACCGCTTGGTAAAATCCTGGATCCTTACGTGGAAACTCTCGCCACGGGACAACCGGGGCCTAGAATGTTGCAAAGTGGACCCAACCTTTGCTATCCATGTACATATGTCCTAAAAAACCAAAACAAGTAGAAAGGTCCACCGGGCTACCTCGCATGCAGATTGCTATAGGGGTATAATGGGCCCCTGCCTAGGGTTTCACGAGGAAGACCACCGAGCATAGGAATCACATGAAAACTTGCATGTGCCCCTAGCACATCTGTGTGATAGTGGTCCAAGGTTGGTAGGTGCCATGCGAGGCCCTAGGTGTGACCCCCCTACCCGGACATGCGTTAACGCTTGGTAAAATCCTAGATCTGTACGTGGAAACTCCCGCCGCGGGACAACCGGGGCCTAGAATGTTGCAAAGTGGGCCCAACCTTTGCTATCCATGTACATATGTCCTAAACAAACCAAAACAAGTAGAAAGGTCCACCGGGCTACCCTTGTACGGAGATTGCTATAGGGGTAGACGATCCGGGGCCCCCGTTGTAGGGTTTCGCCGGAGGAAGACCACCAGAGCGTCGAAATCACATGAAAACTTGCATGTGCCCCTAGCACATGTGTGTGATAGTGGTGCAAGGTTGGTAGGTGCCATGTGTAGGCCCCAGGTGTGACCCCCCTACCTGGACATGCGTTAACGCTTGGTAAAATCCTAGATCTGTACGTGGAAACTCCCGTCGCAGGACAACCGGGGCCTAGAATGTTGCAAAGTGGGCCCAACCTTTGATCTACATGTACATATGTCCTAAAAAAACCAAAACAAGTAGAAAGGTCCACCGGGCTACCCTCGTACGGAGATTGCTATGGGGGTAGACGATCCGGGGGCCCCGGTCTAGAGTTTCGCCGGACGAAGACCACCGGAGTATCAGAATCACATGAAACTTGCATGTGCCACTAGAACATATGTGTGATAGTGGTGCAATGTTGGTAGGTGCCATGCATAGGCCCCAGGAGTGACCCCCCTACCCGGACATGCGTTAACGCTTGGTAAAATCCTAGATCTATACGTGGAAACTCCCGCCGCAAAACAACCGGGGCCTAGAATGTTGCAAAGTGAGCCCAATCTTTGCTCCCCATGTACATATGTCCTAAACAAACAAAAACAAGTAGAAAGGTCCACCGGGCTACCCTCGTACGGAGATTGCTATAGGGGTAGACGATACGGGTCCCTCGGTCTAGGGTTTCGCCGGAGGAAGACCACCGGAGCGTCGGAATCACATGAAAACTTGCATGTGCCCCTAGCACATGTGTGTGATAGTGGTGCAAGGTTGGTAGGTGCCATGTGTAGGCCCCAGGTGTGACCCCCTACCTGGACATGCGTTAACGCTTCGTAAAATCCTAGATCTGTACGTGGAAACTCCCGTCGCAGGACAACCGGGGCCTAGAATGTTGCAAAGTGGGCCCAACCTTTGATCTACATGTACATATGTCCTAAAAAAACCAAAACAAGTAGAAAGGTCCACCGGGCTACCCTCGTACGGAGATTGCTATGGGGGTAGACGATCTGGGGCCCCCGGTCTAGAGTTTCGCCGGACGAAGACCACCGGAGTATCAGAATCACATGAAACTTGCATGTGCCACTAGAACATGTGTGTGATAGTGGTGCAATGTTGGTAGGTGCCATGCATAGGCCCCAGGAGTGACCCCCCTACCCGGACATGCGTTAACGCTTGGTAAAATCCTAGATCTATACGTGGAAACTCCCGCCGCAAAACAACCGGGGCCTAGAATGTTGCAAAGTGAGCCCAATCTTTGCTCCCCATGTACATATGTCCTAAACAAACAAAAACAAGTAGAAAGGTCCACCGGGCTACCCTCGTACGGAGATTGCTATAGGGGTAGACGATACGGGGCCCTCGGTCTAGGGTTTCGCCGGAGGAAGACCACCCGAGCGTCGGAATCACATGAAAACTTGCATGTTCCCATAGAACATGTGTGTGATAGTGGTGCAAGGTTGGTAGGTGCCATGCTTAGGCCCAGGTGTCACCCCCCCTACCCGGACATGCGTTAACGCTTGTAAAATCCTGGATCTGTACATGCAAACTCCCGCCACGGGACAACCGGGGCCTAGAATGTTGCAAAGCCGGCCCAACCTTTGCTCTCCATGTACATATGTCCTAAAAAAACCAAAACAAGTAGAAAGGTCCACCGGGCTACCCTCGTAGGGAGATTGCTATAGGGGTAAACGATCCGGGGCCTCAGGTCTAGGGTTTCGCCGGAGGAAGACCACCGGAGCGTCGAAATCACATGAAAACTTGCATGTGCCCCTATCACATGTGTGTGATAGTTGTGCAAGGTTGGTAGGTGCCATGCGTAGGCCCCAGGTGTGAACCCCCTACCTCGACATGCGTTAACACTTGGTAAAATCCTGGAGGTGTACGTGGAAACTCCCGCCGCGGGACAACCGGGGCCTAGAATGTTGCAAAGTGGGCCCAACCTATACTCTCCATGTACATATGTCCTAAACAAACCAAAACAAGTAGAAAGGTCCACCGGGCTACCCTCGTACGGAGATTGCTATAGGGGTAGATGATCCGGGCCCCCGGTCTAGGGTTTCGCCGGAGGAAGACCACCGGAGCGTCGGAATCACATGAAAACTTGCATGTGCCCCTAGCACATGTGTGTGATAGTGGTGCAAGGTTGGTAGGTTCCATGCGTAGGCCCCAGGTGTGACCCCCTACCCAGACAAGCGTTACCGCTTGGTAAAATCCTGGATCCTTACGTGGAAACTCTCGCCACGGGACAACCGGGGCCTAGAATGTTGCAAAGTGGACCCAACCTTTGCTATCCATGTACATATGTCCTAAAAAACCAAAACAAGTAGAAAGGTCCACCGGGCTACCCTCGTACAGAGATTGCTATAGGGGTAGACAATCTGGGCCCCCGGTCTAGGGTTTCGCCGGAGGAAGACCACCGGAGCATAGGAATCACATGAAAACTTGCATGTGCCCCTAGCACATATGTGTGATAGTGGTCCAAGGTTGGTAGGTGCCATGCGTAGGCCCCAGGTGTGACCCCCCTACCCGGACATGCGTTAACGCTTGGTAAAATCCTAGATCTGTACGTGGAAACTCCCGCCGCGGGACAACCGGGGCCTAGAATGTTGCAAAGTGGGCCCAACCTTTGCTCTCCATGTACATATGTCCTAAACAAACCAAAACAAGTAGAAAGGTCCACCGGGCTACCCTCGTATGGAGATTGCTATAGGGGTAGACGATCCGGGGCCCATGGTGTAGGGTTTCACCGGAGAAAGACCACCGGAGCATCGGAATCACATGAAAACTTGCATGTGCCCCTAGCACAAGTGTGTCATAGTGGTGCAAGGTTGGTAGGTGCCATGTGTAGGCCCCAGGTGTGACCCCCTACCTAGACATGCGTTAACGCTTGGTAAAATCCTGGATCTGTACGTGGAAACTCCCGCCGCGGGACAACCGGGGCCTAGAATGTTGCAAAGTGGGCCCAACCTTTGATCTACATGTACATATGTCCTAAAAAAACCAAAACAAGTAGAAAGGTCCACCGGGCTACCCTCGTACGGAGATTGCTATGGGGGTAGACGCTCCGGGGCCCCCGGTCTAGGGTTTCGCCGGAGGAAGACCACCGGAGTATCGGAATCACATGAAACTTGCATGTGCCACTAGCACATGTGTGTGATAGTTGTGCAATGCTGGTAGGTGCCATGCATAGGCCCTAGGAGTGACCCCCCTACCCGGACATGCGTTAACGCCTGGTAAAATCCTGGATATATACGTGGAAACTCCCGCCGCGAGACAACCGGGGCCTAGAATGTTGCAAAGTGATCCCAATCTTTGTTCCCCATGTACATATGTCCTAAACAAACAAAAACAAGTAGAAAGGTCCTCTGGGATACCCTCGTACGGAGATCGCTATAGGGGTAGACGATACGAGGCCCCTGGTCTAGGGTTTCGTCGGAGGAAGACCACCGGAGCGTCAGAATCACATGAAAACTTGCATGTGCCCCTAGCACATGTGTGTGATAGTGGTGCAAGGTTGGTAGGTTCCATGAGTAGGCTCCAGGTGTCACCCCCCTACCCGGACATGCGTTAACGCTTAGTAAAATCCTGGATCTGTACATGGAAACTCCCGCCACGGGACAACCGGGGCCTAGAATGTTGCAAAGTCGGCCCAACCTTTGCTCTCCATGTACATATGTCCTAAACAAACCAAAACAAGTAGAAAGGTCCACAGGGCTACCCTCGTACGGAAATTGTTATAGGGGTAGACGATCCGGGGCCCTGGGTCTAGGTTTTCGCCGGAGGAAGACCACCGAAGAGTCAGAATCACATGAAAACTTGCATGTGCCCCTAGCACATGTGTGTGATAGTGGTGCAAGGTTGGTAGGTGCCATGCGTAGGCCCCAGGTGTGACCCCCTACCTGGACATGCGTTAACGCTTGGTAAAATCCTAGATCTGTACGTGGAAACTCCCGCCGCGGGACAACCGGGGCCTAGAATGTTGCAAAGTGGGCCCAACCTTTGCTCTCCATGTACATATGTACTAAACAAACCAAAACAAGTAGAAAGGTCCATCGGGCTACCGTCGTACGGAGATTGCTATAGGGGTAGACGATCCGGTGCCCCCGATCTAGGGTTTCGCCGAAGGAAGAGCACCGGAGCGTCGGAATCACATGAAAACTTGCATGTGCCCCTAGCACATGTGTGTGATAGTGGTGAAAGGTTGGGAGGTGCCATGCATAGGCCCCAGGTGTGACCCCCCCTACCCAGACATGCGTTAACGCTTGGTAGGGTTTCGTCGGAGGAAGAACACAAGAAATAACCGCCCGACGTCCGGGGATCCACGAGAAATTAAAAAGAGGAGTAAAAAATGTAATGAAATGTTTTTGAACCACAGAAATTAAGTAATATATTAAAAATATAATGTAGGAATTATTAAAATGCTTAAAAAATGTCTAGGTGGACGGCATTGCCGTCGGCGTAGAGCTGCCTAAGCTGTACGTGACTTCCTACACCGACGGCAAAGCTATCTCCTCCACCTCGCATCCCCACGCCTCCCTCGAGCCGTCGCTGCCGCCACTAGCTCGCCTCCCTCTCTGCCGCTGCCGCCACTTCCTAGCCGGCCTGCCCTCCACCACCGCCCCTACCCCGCCCTTCCCTGCCACCGCCCCTCCCCGAGCCTGCCGCTCCCCTGCCCTCCACCGCTACCGCCACTCCCTCTCTCCCCGAGCCCTCCTCGACCCTCCCCTGCCCTGCCCGAGCCCGAGATCGCCCCTCCCCTCCCTGCCTGAGCCGCTGCCCCTCCCCTCCCTGCCTGAGCCCGCCCCTCTCCTCCCCTGTCCTTCCATGCCCGAGTCGCCTCCCTCCCTGCGACCTGCCCTCCCTCCTGTCCTACCACGCCACCCATGAAGTATCCCTTGAGTAAGTGGAACCTTGCATTATCACGAACTGAGACTTGTGAACTTGCTAATAGTGGAATCTTGCATTATCGTGCAAGGATACGCGTCGAGTTTGAGAGTGGGGATGTTGATGGAGGGCGGTTTGCAGGAGCGTCGGTGATCTTCTTCACCATCAGTCACGCTTCTAGGGTAAGAAATCTGTTCGCCTTTTCTTGCAAGTACCTATGGTTTTATTTAAGTGTCTAGATCACCGAGTATGTCACGGTACCTAGGTGTCTTTTCCCGTCTGTAAGTGTTACATGGATAAATATGCACATAGGGTTAGATTTGCATATTATGAACCGTAACGCTTGCGGCATTTACGGGACAGTCGGCGGATGCGTAGTTGGATACGTTCTCCATGCTCTGCCCTAGTCAGAGTCAGGATTTCGGCAGCGCCTCCTCGTTGTTCTCCGGATGCACATCCTCTCGGATTTTTGTCGAGACGTGTATCAGGAGAGTAGCGGGGAGGTGCTGCCGAAATTCTGCCTCGGAGTAGGGTAGAGCATGGAGAACGTACCCAATCTACGGATCCGGCGGGTGCTAGGAACCTCTATGCCTATTAGATATGTAGGTCATGCGTGTTGTCTCGTAGAGAAATGAAAAATATGATGCATTTAGTTTAATGCTATTATTTGATATAAAATGCCATGTTTATTGTTTGGCTCCCAGTAAAGCAGAGGATGGCTGATAATGGGTGGATGTACAGTGGCCATATTAGTGTTGTTGACAAAATAGAGGAGTGGCTATAGAAGACTGATATCTTAGTGTTAACGCATGGTTGTAGGGCAGGCCTTCTTCCAACTTTCCCTTGTGCTCGTTGTAATAAGCGTCATCGTCGGTCCAAGGATGATATGAAAAACACCTTTTGAAATCTGGGTACATGCCGGACTTCATCACGATGATCGATTTTACTCAGTACGATCATGACAGAGGTGAGGTGATGCGGCAGTGGATCAATGGCAATGATGGCGATGGGATTAGGAACTTGCTAGATGATATCCGTGATGCCGACATGGTAGATTCGCCACCTTCAGGTGAACCAGAGGAACCACCAGAACTGGAAGAACCGCGTGAACCGGAGGAACCAGATCCAAGCACGAAGGCCTTCTATGATATGATGGCCTCGGCTAAGAGGCCTCTATACAAGGGTTCAAAGATTTCTCAGCTCGATGCCATCTCGCAATTACTAACTAAAAAGCTCCAGTATGGAAACACCCGTTCATGCTTTGAAGATCATCTGCAGACATTTGGTAACATGTTTCCCGAAGGGCATTATCTGCCTAAAACCATGTACGAAGTGAAGAAAATAGTGCGAGCGCTCAACATGGAATACGAAAAGATAAATTGTTGTCCAAAAGGCTGCCTCTTGTTTTGGAAACAGTTTGCAGATGACAAGTATTGTAGCAAGTGTGGGGCCTCTAGGTATCATTAGGTAAGGGAGCCGATGGTCAGATGACACAGTCAAAAGTCACTATGAAGATTCTTTGTTATCTCCCGTTCATAAAAAGAATCCAGCGGCTTTACATGACCAAGGAGTCCGCCACACAAATGACATGGCACAAGACGGGGAAGAGATACGAGGACGAGCACGGACGGGTAAAGATGGGACATCCATCTGATGGTAAGGAATGGAAGAACTTTGATAGACATCCATCTGATGGTAAGGCATGGAACATCTGCGATAGCAACCGATGGATTCAATCCATATGGTATGTCGACTACCACCTACAGTTGCTGGCCCGTATTTGTTGTTTCGCTCAATCTCCCTCCCGGAGCCCTAATGCAAAGGAAGACCATATTCCTGTCGCTGATCATTCCAGGGCCTGAATACCCGGGGAAGAATTTGAGTGCCTACATGCAGCCGCTTGTGGAAGATCTGGACCACTCTTGGCACCATGGGACATTGACATACGACCGTGCATCGAAGACTAACTTCTATATGAAAGTTTAGTTCCACTATTCCATGCACGACATGCCTGGGTATGCCCTATTCTGCGGATGGTGTACAGCTGGTAAGTGGCCATGTCTAGTGTGTAGGCACCTGCTTGAGTTCCTTTGGCTAAAGGCGGGTAAAAAGTATTCCGCATTTGACACGCATCGACCGTACCTCACAAGAGAGCATCGATTCAGAGAAGACAAAAGAACATCAAGGGAAAAGTTGTGCTTGAAGAAAAAAAGATACCAACGTTCGATTGTGTAGCTTTTGATGCCGAGCTACGTGCTCTCGTGCGTACTGAGTCCAGTGTCCCACAATTTGCAGGATATGGTGTAACGCACAACTGGACTCACGAGGCCGACATAACGAAGCTCGCGTATTACAAGGACCTCGAAGTTCCCCATAACATCGATGTGATTCACACCGAAATAACATCGCAGAGTCCCTTTTTTACACAGTCCTGGATATTCCTGAGAAGTCAAAGGACAATGTCAAGGCGAGAGTCGATGTTGAGGAGCTATGTGATAGGAAGATACTACACATGCAACCTCCTAAACACAATTGGAAAAATTGGTTCAAGCCGCATGCCAACTACTGTCTTGATGGCCTCCAAAGGAAGGAGTCATTAAAGTGGCTCAAATTCGTCATGATGTTCCCTGATGGTTATTGTTCGAATATGAGCAAGGGAGTCAATCTTTCAACTGGAAAAGTCACCGGGCTCAAGAGTCACGACTATCACATATGGATTGAGCAGCTGATGCCAGTGATGGTTCGAGGGTATCTCCCTGAGCATGTCTGGAGAGTGCTTGCGGAGTTGAGCCATTTCTTCCGCATGCTCTGTGTTAAGCAGATATGTCCCCTGATTATTGAGAAGCTGCATGATGTAGTGTCGGAGTTGCTATGCAAGTTAGAGAAGATCTTTCCGCCTGGCTTCTTTACTCTGATGTTACATCTCATTGTGCATCTCCCGAATGAGGCACTCTTGGGTGGGCCGGTGCAGTTTCGTTGGCAGTTTTGCATTGAGAGAGAGTTTAAGTATATTAGATACAAATGTGGAAACAAAAGTGCTATTGAAGCAAGCATAGCTGAGGCAACTATTCTCCAGGAGATAACAAACGCCACGACAACGTACTATGACGATGATGTTCCCACTATTCATAACCCGGTGTGTCGGTACAATGTCGACGAGCCCAAGCATGACCCCAAACTCCTCCTCTTCCAGTGTCCCGGTGGCAAGGCCGGTGGTGCAACCATTTATACCTTAAAAAGGAAGAGAAGGATTGCATAATGCTCTATGTGCTTATGAACATGAAGGAAGTGGTCCGCAGTGAGAAGGAAGAGGATGATGAAGAAAATGAAGTGCCCAGTTTCCTCAGGTAATATGGTGAACAAATTACTTTGCAAATAATAACTCGGTTTTGGTATAATATGAATTTTCTCATTTTAGCCAATTCATGGATGAAATGTGGTCGGGAACGAAGGATCCCTCTGATGCAGAGTTGGACACTCTTCTGAAAGAGGGTGCCCCCGGAAAGAAAAATTCACGTCTTGGTTCTATGAGAAGGTAATTTTTAACCTGTCCCTCTTACCCGACAATCCGCGATTTGTCCCTCTTACTACACGTAACTAATGCACAATTTGTACTAAACTTGTAGGGAGCTGATCCCAATGTTGAGATGTCGGATAAGTTGAGATGTGTCTCTCAGGGTTGTAATCGTAGAGTCGAGATGTATGAGAAGTATGATGTGAATGGGTATCGCTTCCATATAGAGTCTCACCAGAACCATCGGCCTAATGCAAAGACTATAAATACCGGGGTCTTCACAAGAGGTGCTGATGACTTTGATTACTACGGAAGGTTACAAAACATATACGAGCTGACGTTCAATAATACACCCCGAGAACTCAAGCTCGTTGTGTTCAAGTGCCACTGGTTCGACCCACACGGTGGACAGAGAAGTACCCCTTCCATTGGGTTAGTTGAAGTACGGCCTTCAACCGCCTATAGCGGATCCGATGTCTATATTGTGGCTCAACAAGCCAAGCAAGTTTATTATTTGCCCTACCCATGTCAGAAAGAGGAACTGAAGGGCTGGGAAGTCGTGTTCCAGGTATCGCCACATGGTAAGCTACCCATGCCCTCCGACGATGATTACAACAACATTAACCCTAAAACACATGAGGAAATTTTCTATCAAGAGCAAGAGAACTTTGGGGACTTTGAATTACAAGATCTTGAGGACCTCGAGAAATATGGTCAAACTCGTGGTGAGGTAGTCACGAATATAAAGGACATAAATATGCTCACCAAGTTACATTCAGAAAATGGCAACGATGATGAGCCTACACCGTGCGATGAGCCTCCAACTTTCTTCTCACATGATAGTGATGTTGATAGTGCTGATGAGAACCCAAGACATAATGATGAGTGTGATGATGAGTGGTGAGGGTCTTTTATGTCTTTTATGTCTTTATTTCATCTTTTATGTCTTTATTAGGTCTTTATGCTTCTTAATTGCCTTGCATCTTTATTTTTCTTAATTATGTCTTTATTTTTCTTAATTATGTCTTTATTTTTCATCTTTATTATATCCATAATTGCATTACGTCTTTATTCTTCTTAATTGGATCATTTTTCTTAATTGTTTACCTCTTCTCAATGCAGGTGATTGACCAATATGAGCCAAAGCAAGGAATCATCATACTCTTTGCTTAGGGTGATGAAGCAGAAGAAGGTTACCAAAAGTGGAAGAGAACCCATTCCGAACCCGCGTTACACCGACGAGAGAGGAGGTGAGGCAGGTGCGGGGACAAGGTGAGGGAGGAGTGGGGCTTCCCCCGAAGGGAGGACGAGGTGGAGGACAAGGTGGGGGACGAGGTGGAGGACGAGGTGTATGCCTTGTGAATGACCTACCCTCCGCTTCTGGCGATGTGGCTTCCCAGTCTGCTTACTCAGAGTCTCTTGACAAGGAGGAGTCTCGAGACTTGGAGGGGGGGGGCTCGCGACCAGGAGGGGAAGTCTCGAGACCAGGAGGGGGAGGCTCGATACCAGGAGGGGGTTTCTCGAGTCTAGGAGTCGGGGTCGTCTGTGCCACCAAAGAAGCCAAAGATTCGTGGGGAATCAGGTGTCCCCCAAGAAAAATTTGAACCGCGTTCCGAGGAGGAGAACCCCATTATTACGCCTAACGGTATTGAGTAAGTGGCATGTAATTTCATTTTGGTCATAACAATTTGGCATGTACTAATGTTTGATTATTGTGCAGCAATTGGACATTTCCCCCGGGTACCCGTGCGCCTAACACCTTAGTTGGAGCTCTAATTAGGAAGTTTTGGTCGGGCTTCTACACTCCCGTCCCTGGCGGCGAGAGGAAGCTAGCCACGCATTGGGCACACTATGAGGCCGCCGAGTACCCGGGCTATGCGAAAGCTTCTGATGCCATGATCACCAAGTTTTGGGTAAGACAAACTTTTTGAGTTTTCTTCATAGTTGATGGCCCCACCATGCTAACTTTTCAAGTTATCTTCACAAATTTGTTATGCATGATTAAAGAGATTCTATAGGGTGCTTCCAGATGAGCAGGACAAGGCAGACAAGACTTTGCGGGGGGCTTGTACGAGGTTGACACGGCAACAGTTCTACAATCAGAAGCATACCACCGCCAATCTATACAGCTCCCAGAAGTTGGGCAAGAAGGCGCCAAAGCATGAGAATGTGAAGGTATAACCAAGCTTGTCCCAGGAAGATTACGCTGGGGTAAGTAAATTGTCAATGAGATTCTACGTCGTTGCTATGTTGCAATTGCATATCCTTTCTTCAAATGAGTATTGATTTTTCAGGTTATGCCCGAGTGGGCTGATGGTAAGAATGACGCATGGGAGGCGTTGACAGTGAGGTGGCACGGGGAAGACTCTGAGTTCAACGCCTTGAGCGAGCGGAACAAGGCCAACCGCGGCTCCGGGGGGACACATTATGCGGGAAACCTCAACCATGATCACTTCAAGGACAAAATGGTATACATATACATGCAACAACCTTCATTTATTTCCCCTCATGTTCCTACTTGATATGCAAAACATTTCTTCCGCGATGCAGGAGGCCAAGCTAGGGAGGCCTGTTTCCGACTATGAAGTCTAGGAAAGGATGAAGATGAAGAAGCCCGATCTGTCTGAGCCCCAGCCCTTGCTTCCCGGCTTCTACGGCACTGCCGAGGTGGATGGTCCAGCCTACCTCGAGGCGTTCAGTGCTTTTCACCTGGAGGTGGAAGACCCTAGGTATGAGGAGACCGATGTGAGAGCGTTGGTCGTGGAGGGGCGCGGCCGGGAGCACGACCGTTTGAAGGTTCTTGGTAGGGTGACCCCGCGAACTCCTGATTTGAGCCTCACGCATGTCAAGGCTACCCTCACCGCTGATGACCCCGCTATTCTGCCTCATCGACGGCGTTCCCAAGTGAACACCGATGTAAGTTTTTCTTATTTCCATCCTCTTTCTGACATTTATTCCCGAGTGGGTAAGTTGACGAGATTCATTATTTTTGAAATTTTAGCCGGCTTTGGACGAGGCCTACAAGGCCGCACATATGGAACATGTGGTGGCGTTTGAGGCGTGGAAGCAGGCCACAACTACCTACGAGGAGTGGGCAGAGTGTCGAGATGTTGTAAGCTTTTAACCTTTTTTTTGCAAAAGATGACAAGTCCCGCTTTCCCTAGTTTAAACATTTAATTATGCAACGCTTGACACCTAAACTTTCTTGTAGGCTGACGAGAAGTTCTATGCCACTTGAGAGCGGGATATGCTATCGCCATGGCCAGCTAGGCCGGGGGTGCAGCCAATCTTCCCGTCGAAGGATGAATTTGCTTTGGGCTTCTACTCAGGGACTCTAGTAAATTATTTGCTAACTACGTCATTACCGCGCAACTGTGTCTTGGTGGTTGCTAACTCTGGCTCAAACGTGTAGGGAGCAGGATGTTCCACCATGGTACCCTTTCGTCGAGTAGCCGCCTCGCCGACTTTCTCGCGCACGATGACACCGGTTCATATCGGTCATGGTTCTCCTGGTGCTTCCACTGCTACTTCGGGTGGTGGTGCTTCTACTCCTGATGCTGATGATTCTCCTTCTATCAGTCGTGGCGGTGCTACTCCTCCTTCTTCCGGTGCTGGTTCGACGGCGACTGCTCCACGTCGTCCTACGCCTGACTTCACGCAGGGAGACATCGGTCTCTCTAGCTCTCCGGATGTGTAGGGAACTTTTGTATCGATACTACCTATGTGGATGATCTACCTATCATGTACCTATATGATATTTTGATGATGATGATGGCCTTATGTTTGCCTTTATGTGTATGTGTTGAATGCTTTAGGTGTATGTTTTGAATGCTCTGCCTGGAATCTAGATTGCGGGAGTATTAAATGTGCAGGAAATGAAGCAAAACAGATCCAAATAGATAAAACTGGGCAGCCTCTACGCCGACGGTATTGTCGTCGGCGTAGAGATGACCATATGGCACTGGGCGGATCTTGGCCGACGGCATGGCCATCGGTGTATAACTCTACGCGGCCCAGCAAGCCCACCTGGGCCGACGGCATTGTCGTCGGTGTATGGCTCTATGCGGCCCAGCGAGCCCACCTGGGCCAACAGCATTGCCGTCGGAGTATGCGTCTTAGCGGCCCAGCGAGCCCACCTTGGCCGACGGCATCACCGTCGGCGTATAGCTGCTGGAGTTAACGGCCGTTACGGGCGCCTAGTTGTCCCCACGGGAATGCGCTGACGGCACGTGCACCGACGGCTCCGTTTAACCGTCGGCCTATTGTGTACGCCGACGGCCATTTTTACGCCGACAGGATTCTTGGCTACGCCTACGGGCTAGTACGCCGACGGCTACCGTCGGCTCAGCCTATGCCGACGGGGTTCCGGGGATACGCCGATGGGGTCCGGCCATCGGCGCTTTTCGCCTTTCCTGTAGTGATATGTATGTGTCCATAGAGGAGCTAGAAGACATGGACAAGTTGGGGCAAAGCTTCAACTCGGCCAATCCGTTGGAAGAGGTAGACATGGGAGATGGTACAATACCAAGGCCGACTTATGTAGACCAAAATCTTTAAACCAATTACAAGCTAGAATTAATCAGTTTTATCCGGGAGTACATTGATTGCATCGCCTGGGAGTATCACGAGATGCCTCGCTTAAGTAGAGAATTAATAAAACATCGAATGCTAATCAAAGCTAGCTTTCACCCATTCAAGAAAGGCCCAAGAAAGTTTAACCCCACTACGTATGACCAAATCAAAGAAGAGATATGCTGATTGTTGAAAGATAACTTCGTTCGAATATGCAGATATGCTAGTTGGATTTCAAACATCGTGTCGGTTGAGGAGAAATGTTTTGATAAGCTCTGAGTGTGCATTGATTTCAGAGATCCCAACCGGGCTATGCCAAAATATGAGTATCCTATGCCCATAGTTGATATGTTGATCAACAATGCGTGTAGCCACCAAATAATTAGTTTCCTGGATGGGGATGCTGGATATAATCAGATATTCATGACAGAAGAAGACTGACCAAAAATAGCGTTTCAATGTCCGGGGTTCGTCGGGTTATTTGAGTGGACGGTAATGACCTTCGGTTTGAAGAATGCCAGAGCTACGTATCAGACAGCTATGAACCTAATATTCCATGATCTGCTGGGTGTCATACTAGAAGTCTACATCGACGACGTTGTAGTTAAGTTGGACTCACGTGATAATCACATGGCCAACTTATGACTCAAGTTTGAGAGAATGAGGAAGTATGGCTTGAAGATGATCCTATTAAAATGTGCTTTCGGTGTATCAGCCGGTAAGTTTCTAGGGTTCATTATACACTAGCAAGGTATAGAGAGAGATCTGAAGAAAATTACTACCATCTACAAGGTACAAGCTCCGACTAACAAGAAGGAGATGTAGCAGTTTCTCGGTAAGGTCAACTACCTCTGATGGTTCATTGTGAGTTTGTCCAGCAAATTTGATGCCTTTATTGATATTCTTATGATTAAGAAAGTCAGCAACTTCGCATGGGGGGCAAGTGGCAAGAAGCATTTGAAACAATCAAGACGTGCTTGTCCACACCCCCCAGTTTTTAGAGCACCCGAAAGAGGTAATCCTTTTCGGCTATACATAGCAACTAGATCAGGTGTTATAGGTGTTGCTCTTACTCAGGTAACTGGTGGTAAGGAACATGTTATTACTTTCTTAGCCAGTGGCTATTAGATGTCGAAACTCGATATAGTTTCGTCGAACAAATATGTTTGCCACTTTATTACACATGCACCAAGCTTCGTCATTATCTACTATCCAGTGAATATGTAGTGGCATGCCAAGACGATGTCATTAAACATATGATTCAAAGACCAATCCTAAGTGGAAGAATCGGTAAGTGGGCTTATGAATTGATTTAATATTATATGATTGCGAACCTCTTCGATCTATGAAGGGTCAGATTGTAGCTAATTTCATAGTCGAACATCATATTCAAGATAGTGTCGACTTACCAGTTATATCGGCAACACCATGGAAGTTGTACTTCAATGGTTCAATTTGCAGCAGTGGCCAAGGAGTCTGGTTTGTTTGTATGGAATTCTTAGTCGCTGCAGGAGTTTGCTGTATCAAGGCATTTGGCGACTCTCTACTAGTAGTGCAACATGTTGCTAGGGTTTTCCAGTGCAATGAAGGGACACTCAATTTATACCTTGATAAGTGCCTACACATAATATCTGCTCTAACTTATTTCAAAATATCTCATGTGTCTAGACATGACAATTGGTTGGCCAATGAGTTAGCACAATAGGCATCCGGTTATCACGTAAGTCGGGGTTGTTTTATATCTCAGAACAACCAATGTACCTTGCTGCTGACGTATGCATGGCCAGCTCAACCGAAGCCCATTTTCATATTGAATCGGCTAACACATGAAAAGTCGGAGATGATTGCAAGGTCGACTGGAGATATCCTATTATCGGTTATTTACGAGATCCAGGACAGAAGACACAAAGAGTTGTTCGGCGAATAGCTTTAAAGTATTGCTTAGTCGATGATGAACTATATCGCCGAACTATAGATAATCTTCTCCTGAAGTGTTTGGGCGAAGAACAAGCCAAATTCACCATGGGAGAGGTTCATGACAACTTATGTGGAACGCATCAGTCGGCTCCAAAGATGAAGTGGATGTTGAAAAGGCAGGGTTTCGCTAGCTAACTATGCTGCAAGATTGCTTTAAGTACTACAAAGGGTGCGAAGCTTGTCAGAAGTTTAGAGACATATAGCTGGTGTCGGCTTCAATGCTTCAGCTGATTATAAAACCATGGCCTTTGCGAGGATGGGCACTAGAATTTGTTGTCATAATTCATTTGGCATCGTCAAAGGGGTATCAGTTTGTGCTAGTTGCTACCGACTATTTTCACCAAGTGGTCAGAAGCAGCACCTCTCAAGAACATGATCCGCATGGAGGTAATTCGGTTTATCACTGAGTATATTGTTCATAGGTTCGGCATACCTCAAACTCTCACCAGATATCAAGGAAGATCCTTCATGGCCAAGGAGGTTAAGAAATTCGCCGAGTCATTTGGGATAAATATGCTAAATTCTTCTCCCTACTATGACCAAGCTAATGGACAAGCAGAATCGACTAATAAGATATAAATTTATCAAGGAGAGGATTCAAGATCATCCTAAGCGGTGGCATGAAGTTCTATCGGAGGCGCTATGGGCTCATAGAATCTTAAGGCAAGGGGCGACTAACATCACTCCATTTGAGTTAACATACGGATAAGAAGCCATTTTATCTGTGGAGGTTAATTTGGCTGCTTTGAGATTCACTAGATAGAACATTTTATGGGCTAAGGACTAGTATCACTTGATGATGAACAATCTTGATGATATAGCTAACAAACAGATGGATGCCTTAAGAGACATCGAGAAGCAAAAGTTACAAATGTTCAAGGTCTACAACCGGAAGGTTTGCCTAAAGGATTTCCAAGTCGGTGATCTAGTATGGAAGGTCATATTACTAGTCGGTTCACAAAGCCGCAAATTTGGCAAATGGTCGCCGAGTTGGGAGGGTCCCTACCGAGTTACAAGACTAGTGTCGGGTAACTCCTATTTGGTGGCAACTATAGAAGGATGTTTGCTTCCTTGAGTTCTTAATGGGCGATATCTGAAGAAATTCCACCCTAGAGTGTGGCAATCATCCTAACATCACCGAGTTATGGATGATATCCTGAAATCACCGTCACATGGCACATGGCTGATGAATTACAGCATCGCCTTTAGCAAACTTACACTAAGTATTTCCTGGAACGCAAGCTTTATTAGGAAACAGGGGTAATCTGTTAGCACCCATTTTGGGCCAATTAAAATTACAGCAGTGAAAGTCGGACAAGGTGAGCAGCAGATGGACACATTTTGCATGTCGCCGAGATTCAGCCAATTAATCTGATTGATTCTAAATTGGTTGATGAAAGTCGGCCCAAAATCAGGTTACTCCGATAAAGGCCTACGAAGATGGAAGATTCTGAAAGTTGGTGGATTCAAGCCCAATTCCACAACTTAGCTGATAGAGATACTTGAAGATCAAGACAACAGTGCCAACATAGAAGGAAAGAAACTCTATGAAGGGTTGCCCGGACGCTTGGAGAATGGATCCAGTACGAAGCCGACATTATTTTTCTAGTTTAGAGATGATTTCCTACTAAGGAGTCCATAATCTCCTAAAATTACACGAAAGACCAACCGCCCCATATATATTGTGAGGGGTGTCGGTCGATTGACTTTAAGCACACAATTGACAAATCAATACAATCTACTTTTTTGCACTACTTTTCCGCATTACTTTCGACTATCCCAACCCTTGTCCCTGTTTCCATTTCTTCTGTGACTTTATGTTTTGAAGGATCGACAACCGAGTTAGGGCTGTCAGGCCGACTAACTCATCCAATAGTCACTAAAATCTCACAGGGGGTCCCTCGCGAGAAACCGGGGCTTCTGGTTCAAAGTGCGTCGCCTTACTGTCTTGCGTATCGTGTTGTAAGATCGGCCTCCTAGGAACACATTGAGGTGCATCCCACTTGCTCTTTTAAGCACCCGAGTAAACACCTTATACGTTACCCGGTCAAATGTAGTGGTGACTCTAGTTCACCGACTAAGCGGATCCTTTGTGCGAGTGTGAGGCTTCTTTAAAACGCAACAAATCTAATTTATAAGGTAAATAAATGCTTAATTATCTCCTCTAAGTTACAAAACCAACATTTCTTGCAATGTATTTATTGCGATGCAACGAAATAACACCTACTACCTCTAATCCATATAATATGCCGCGGGTTCATCAAATGAAGACTACCTAAAATTGTGATAAGTAATATGAATTAGAGGGGGTTCGGCCGTTCAACTTGGCATAACATTCTATAATATATGTTCTAAATTTCGGAGGTGGCATTCTAGCTCGTAGGTGCATATGAACCTATTATAAAAAATACTTAAAAACAAATTTTAAAATATTAAAAATTTCTGAAAAACAATTTCGCATGTACATCCTGGCATTCCGTGTTCACACACAAGGTTTTGAGATAAAACAACATTTTATGTGGCTTGTATTAAACACTTCAAAACAGGCTTTTGTCCCACTTTGTAAATAAATCCAAATGGCCGAACCGATACAAGTGATGAGGGATTCTTGACACAAGCAGATCAAAGAAAGACAAGAAAAACTAAGAAGCATCGAGCTTGTCACTAGAGACACTGTATCGTGACCTAGGAAACCTGAACTCCATGATAACACACACAAGAAGGTAATGATGGAATAAAGCACCACCGTCATCGAGGCCAACAAGGTCTAGGGCTTTCACCCGAAGCCCTACTACGAAGAGAGTAGCCACAACGACGCCCTCAAAATGGTCATGACACCCGTAGGAACCGCCATCATTGTCGCAGGGCGCTGAGATTTTGAACGAAAAAACCTTCACCACATTTGGTATCTCGAACCACCAACTGTCCCCAAGCCGAGTGTGGCCCCCCTGGATTAGCCGTATGAGGATCCATTATGCTCTCACCCACAACCCCATGATTAGTGTGTCGTAGAGCATAATTGATGAGCATCAAGAATAAATCCATTTCAAAACGAATATAAAACTTACATTAGTGCATTTATGTATGTATATTACATGAGCCTAGTTGGCTGATACCAACCAGATGAAGCAAAACATCCTCAAGCGTCGAGCCCAAGTCATGCCTTAACCCTACATGCAACTGACTTGGAGAATGTCCTAGCTCGCATAGTCATAAATTCTTCCTTCTTCATCATCCTTCTCGAAGTCTGACCAAGTAAATAGCCAGGGAAAACAATGCTAGTGAGTATGTTTGAATGTACTCGCAAACCACCTAAATAAGATAGGTACAAGGATATGCAATATGGTTGTGCAGAGGTAAGGCTCTATCTAGGGTTTGTTTCCTTTCAAAATATAGTTTCTCTTGTAGATATGACATCTCCATACCTTTGTTGAAAAACATTTGAAAACAAGTTTTTTGATAAAATATTTTGATGGGTAACCCGTTTTACTTCCGAACATCTCTTGGTCAAAACAACATCTTTCCCTCCGGTCATCCCATGACCAAAACATTTCATTCCCCCTTCCGATCATCCCATGACCATAACGTTTTCTTTTCTTTTTTTGAAAACTCTTATAAATCAAAACTCTAGACTTATAGCAATGAACTTTTCAACCGTCCATGACCGTGGACATGACTATTCAGTTAAACTTACACTATATAGATGTTGTACACTTTATCAAGAAGAATCGATGCATCCACTATCATCAACCACGACCCAACATAACAATGTATGCGGGGTTTTGGATAATCAAACATGACCTTTCATTTTTCGTCCCTAGAATAGTCACCTGCCCTATGGGTTTACCTCTTCCGGAATGAGTACGACTTCTCGAGTCGTAGTATTCTCCCTTCCGTACTTCATAATATCATAATCCTAGATTATCGTATTATTATATATCTTCCTTTCATACATATGATGTTTGGATTCTTGTGATCAACAATAGGGTAATTGTAGTATTTGTAGCAGCAAGTATTTATTAGAAAGTTTGTCCAATGGAAGCTTTGCAGATGGCAACAACACAACCCCGTATCCATGTTGTCAGCGAGGCCACGTTCGCACCCAAAATAGTGTTTGTAAATAGTCTACACTATAAGTTGCTAGAATGGCAATGAACAAGTGAAGTTTAAAGTAACTAGTAACAAAGTACATAACAAAAGTAAACTAAAGATAGAGAGTGTTGGTGGAGTGTACTGTGATCTAATTGAGGGGTTCTCATGGAGTTTAGGATTCACCACTAGCATGGGAGAATTATGTGTGATTAGGATAATCTATGTATTTCGTCATGATATGTGTGGAGAGAGCTCAATAATAAGATGTTCACCACAAGACTCGTGTTCAGTCGCTTTCTTGAGTCAGGTAATAAGGTCATCTCTAAATAACTATTGTAATGCTTGAGAGCAGTCACTCATATAAACCACCACAATTAAGAGTTTTCCCATGGATATCATAATAAGCTTAATGAGTCTCTCTTATTTCCCCTTTGACCGTGTAGGTTATAAGCCAATGTTTTACTATCACCGCTTTGCACTAGACATACATACACATCCAAAGGGTATATCCCTCTCTTTAGTCCCAAAGTCAAATGATATGTGGCCGACTTCACATACCATCTAAAGAGAGAGATCTAACACAACATCATAAATGAATAGATCAAAGACCAAAGTTATAGATCATCTTTATTTTAATGCATAATAATACTAGGGTTTCACCATCTCTCCCCAAGAACAAGAAACTACTCATACATGAAGGGGATCAACATCATAGCAATAGTATGGATGAAATATGAATGTACAATTGAATACAAGTGCAAATCCATAATAGAGATTGGATTACAACAAAGTAATCAAAGGGGATCGATGTTGAAGACGATATTGATGAAGATGGCGATAAACATTGATGTGTTGCCCTTCAAGATGCAAGTCTCCTCTCGCCCTTGAGTGGTTTGGTGGTGGTGATCTTGTGTGCGACGGCTACGGAGGCAACGGAGCGACAGGGATCCGCCTCTATGGCGTGTGTGTACTCTCCCCTGACGGAGCTCGGGGCTGAATATGCCCATTGGGCCTTCACAAATGTTGTTCTGTTTGACGAAACGAAGTCGGCGGAGGGCAGTACAACCGTACGGTATGTTGGAAATATGCCCTAGAGACAAATAGTAATAAGGGCTATTATCATATTTCATAAAGTTTATGATTAAGTTTTATATCATGCTATAACTGTATTGAGAGGAAACATCAATACACGTGTGATATATAAACAACCAAGGGTTTCCAGTGAAACTCTAGTCACTGGTTCATTGGTCAACAGATGATCAAGTTTCCTGATCATGTGGCATTTATGCCAGTTGGAAATGGAGTCAACTCATTCTGAGAATGAGATGATGAACCAATACCCAACCTAAACATCGTGACCTGATCATGTCACGAAGTTCAAGTTACGATGATTAGAAATGGATCCTCGTAGACTATTCCTTAGATCGTGAGGCTATATCAATCACTTTCTCCCGAGAGTGCTTAGATAGCATCAAGCGCCACTTGGTAATATAGTGGTTATAAAGGTGTGTTCAGGTACTTAGAGGAAACCGTAGAGGCAATATATGTCAAGAGCAGGATTTGTCCGTCCACGTGACGGAAAGATACTCAAGGGCCCACTCAGAGAAGTTATATCCAATAGCTGTGCAGCGTGTGATTTGATCACAGGGATATCACTTGTCAGAACAAGTCAAGTAGCATTGTTCGGTAACGAGATTGAACACGACATGGTGATGTCATTGATCAGATCTCAGGCAATTCAAGTATCGAGAGACAAAGGGAATAAGACATGACTATCCCGGTTCAAACGACGAAAGATCTTCATGGAATGCACAGGGGTCACATGGCCATCCAGGTCCCTCTGTTGATCATTGGTCCGGGAGTGTCCCGACCATGTCTGGAGTGTTCCCGAACCGTAGGGTATCATGCTTAAGGGTTTGATGATGCTTAGAGAGTTTTTATAGGATCGGAAGAATCGCCAAAGAATAGTAGAGAGAAAACCGAAAGGGTTTCGGTAAGTCCGGAGGATGTCCGGAGTGGAGGTGGAAGGTGTTCCATAACCACGAAGATTGAATAATATATGAATGAATGTTAAATATTGATTTAATCATTTATTCATAATTATTTAATAAAATAGAAAATAAATTTAAAGGTCAAAAGGCTTAATGGGCCAATTACGGAGGGAAGAGGGCCCATTAGGGAAAGGTAAGAGGGAGAAGGGCCAGAGGGGTGGCTGGCGCCCTAGTGGGCCAGCCCCCCGCGCGGGGCCCATGGGGGTGGCCGGCGGCGCCACCCCTCCCCCTCTCCTCTCCTTTAGTCCCACCTCGGGACTTTGAGGGAGGTAGTACCTCCCCTTCCCCTATATATAGTGGGAGTATTTGGCCAGATAAATACACACAATATTCAATAAAGTTCTTCTCACTTTTGGGAAGACCTCCAATTGATATTCTCTCTCTCTCTCTCTCTCTCGTGACCATGGTCCCAAGTTCGGATTGCGCGAACGAGAGACATCTTCACAGCGGAGCGCCATCGCGCTGCGGGATTCAGATCTAGGAGCTCTACTTCCACAACTGCTGTTGGATCGGGGAAGCCGGAGTCATCGTCAGACACCAGACGTGTGTAACTCCTTGCGAGGTGTCACACTTGAGGCACTCAAGTCGTTGGAGCCAAAGGAGCGCAAGGACTTCATCACGACCTTGAGGTCGTCTTCTGCTCGTCTACATCAACCACGCTCTCCTAAGCATTGACAACGCTTTTCGATCTTCAAGGGTAAGTTTGAGAAAAGCCCCTCCCGTTACTGTATTACTAATAGATAGGTCCTGGCAGCATAAGGGGTTCAGGGGCGTAGGGTAAAATTTTATTGTTTTCATACGTGGAACCCCTAAAGTGGTATCAGAGCTAGATCTATGTGTAGTAATGCTAGTACGGGTAGAACACACGAGATGTAGTGTGTGGGCGTTGATCTTTTAGTTGTTACCCTCCCACGTGTACTTGTGTATACCGCAGTAATGCTTGATGAAGCGGCCCCAACCGACTTTACGCGTTCATTCGCGAGACTGGTCCACGCTTGACATACGGCTTGTACCGTATAAATTGGCTTAGGGGGGTGTCTATCTCTCTCGCATTAGTTGGTATGCCATTTGTAACGGAGGGCCCCTAAAGGGGTGTAGTAGAGACAACTACTTGGTCAGCGTTGTGCTGAAAGTTCGTAGGTTGTGCGAAAGCCCATTCAACCACGTAAAACATGCAAAGATAAAGTAGAGGCGTCTAACTTTGTTTTGCAGGAGGTGTTGCTTTGTGATATGGTTGTGGCTAAGGTAAAGTGATTACCTTATGTTACGTAGTAGTAGATAGTCACGGAGGTGACGGACTACCACGCCGGAAAGACACTGGTACCCTAGTGTCTACGATGCCGGAACCCTGGCGCCGGAATCCGGTGACGACGGATGGAGATCACGACGTGAAGGACCATATCACATCGCATTTACATTCAATGTTATTGTATGTATATCTTATTGTGTGCTAGTATTAGATACTCGACGGTAGCCTAATAAGATGATCCCTGTTAAAATTACCAATGATTGTGTTCCTCCTTAGTGTGCACCACCAAGAAAGTTCTTCGGTATGAGGCGACCCACGGTGAGTGGGTCTCAGACATATCTATGTTCGCATACAGTGGGTGTAAGCCATGTTACATAGCGAATACACTAAGGTTGAGTTGGCGAGCCTAGCACGTTACAGAGACGTGACCTCAGAATGCGGATGGTCGAAAGATCAAGCACGAGTCGCATGAATGATGTGACCGACGTTTAGCGTCCACCCTAGAACCCACATTGATGGTCGTGATGATCGGGGGAGATGTAGGGAAAGGGGTCGTGTTATCACTAGGAACCCTTCATGGGATAGGTGTTTCTGAGTGGAGTTATTATTAACTCATTTCATATAAACTTAGTCTAAATTCCTTTTACAATTATATATGTGGAAAATGGTTCTCCCCGATGCTACCTTTCCTGTTGACGATTGGTTAGAAGGAGAGAAGCCCGGGCTAGACGGATCAAACTTCTCTATATGGGTTGCGCGTCTCCACGTTCTCCTTAGCAAGAATGACATGGTCGACTACATACTCGACGAGGTGGATTTGGATCAGCCCATTAACCTAGAGACCCTAGAACAGCGGGAAGACCGCTATTACCGTCATGAGATGTCCACCTTCATATCAGTTATAATGTGCTACAGGATTGTGGATGAGTTGTGGCCAGTCGTGGGTAATCTTGACCCTCGTGCGACTATGGTACAGCTTAGGACACATTTTGTGGAACAAGCACACATATGGGAGCATGAGCTGATGGGAGACTTCCTCTCCATTAAGATGGAGGAGAACTCATCACTCGAAGACCACTTGGAGCGCATGCATGATGCGTACATGAGTCCTGCATACTTCCTGGATAGCTGGATGATGTGCTCTTTTGCAAATGGCATTGTGCTGCGGTCGCTGCCACCAAGCTACCAAGCACAAGTTAGGACTTGCGTTATGAGAGGCGACGCGGAATCAATGGAATTCCACAGGTTCGTATCACATCTCAGGAATGTGATGGTTGAACCCATGTTCGCTGAGGTCATCAATGACAAAGGTATATATTTGATATACAATTTTATAAATGTTATAATCTTGCAAACACATTTATAGTGTTAAGTATATTTGATACTTGTTCTGTTTTACTGAAAACAAGTCCTTCTGCATGAGAGGTGCTTGCTGGAGAGGAGGCAACGTTGCGTGTTGATGGCAAGCATGATGATGATGTCCAACGACATTCTCCCTCGACATTTATCATTTAGTTTATGTTTAGGATGATTATTGTAATCAAAAGATTGTGAACTTCTTTAGTGTGTCTCACATTTTGTGAGACGGTTATTCATATCAGCTTGTAACAAACAGGTGTTCTACTTTTATGAATGATTTCTATTTGTGTTCATATCTTGTTCGATTACGTGTGAATTATCCTTGTTTTGAAACTAATTGATAATACATGAACATTTGTAAAATATTGAAATGCCTTAATATTACCCAACTTAATGATATGTTCATTAATGAATGAAACCATTCTTTGAATTCAAAGTTATGTGACAATATGTGAAAGACATTCGATTTCTTGTCACATATGAATCATGCCTAAGTTCGGCAAAATAACTTGAACACCGTGGATTACTTGAATACAAAGTGTTTTAATGAATTGTTGAAAGTAAGTACATATTCGATGTATTGTGTTTTGACAAAATGGTAATTATCATTGTATGATTGTTTAAATGTGTAAAGAAGTTTACCAAAGGAAACATGAATATGAAACTATTTGATATGATCAAAGTGTTTCATCAACAAAGGGTATTAAAGTTAAATGAGAATCTAATTACTACGATTTGATCAATAGTAATGAAATTCGACTTTATAAGAATGGCATAAAAAGAAATTGTGAAATGCAAAGCGTTTTGAAACGTCAAAATGCAAAGCATCACAATGTGATATTTGATATCAAAATGGGTGAATAGATGGCGCCAAATAAATCGTTGTAGTGTAGGTGTAGAGACCATTAGTTAGAAATAGTTAGCACTCAATTAGAATATATAGTGAACCATTTGAATTCGTGAAAGCGGCTCCATATATGGTATGGATAGTCGTGGAAGTTTTGGGGTTATTTGATATAACCAAAACAATAGCAAGTAAGTCCTTGTAGAGTATTCATTGGAAACTTTGAATACGAAATCCATAGCTGGAACCAAAAGGAAAGCAAAACTTGTATTGCTTGGATTTTGGTGCATTCTTGAGAAAGTTCACTTTCAGTGATATTTCTCGATTATGGAGCAAATGGAATATAGTGAAAAACATGATGAGGATCCAAAACCCTACATCAGAGTGTTGAGAAGCGCAATGGAAATTGTTCCTGAACGATACTCTTCACAAAGGAAAGAATCAATGATAATGATCATTGTGTTTTTCCCACTGGTGTTTCCACTACATAAAGTAGAATTCAAAATGTAATACATATCTTGTATGGAGACATTTGTGAATCATTTGTCATGATTCTTAGAATATGACATATCTACGAACTACTAAGGAAATAATGGTAAGCTAAGGATATGAGAAATCCCAAAGTAAAATTCACTTGAGATTGGAAAGCAATTTGTTGCTGAATCCCACAAGTAAAAGGGGTTACTTGGATTTTCCCAAATGACTACAAAGCCATAGTGGAAAAGGGGGTAAATGACAAAAGCACAATTTGTCAAGTATTGGACGAATTCAAATGAATTTGATTCAAGTGTGCTAAATGTCTAGTGGATCTAAAACTAGTAAAAGTACTAGTATCTCATAGTAAAACTCCAAGTTTGATATTTGATCAAAGAATTTTGAAATCGTTCAAAATAGTGAGAGGATATGCAATTTGCCTAAAATTGAGTGGGAGCTATAAAAGTCTTCCTAAAACAATTTGTGAATGACATATTTTTGAGTGGGAGCAATATAAGTCTCAAATTCAAATATGTAGGAACATAGTTTGAGTAAGAGTAGTGACTCATACCCAAATATGTTGGGAACATATTTTGAGTGGGAGCTTATAGGAGTGATTCTTAAGTGTGTTAATAATAAAAGCGCAAGTACTTATAAATAATGATTTATAAGGCGTATAAGTTAATAATAAGTGTATTATGATATTATGTAGTATTCCTTAAGGGATTCTAAAAAGGGTTTCAGAATAGAAGTTAATTAAGGAACTGGTCCTTAATAACTCAAGTTAGGAATAGCATTAAGTTTAACATCAATGGTAGAAAGAAAGAAAAGAATGCTCATCATCCACTATGTTGAGACATAGGTTCTATCTTAGAAAACCATGATGATAACTTAACATAATATATGATCCAAGAAGGAACGTTTGAAAAGTGATTAAGTTTGAATCACGGAACGTTGAGCTAAGTTTGTCCGCAGTGTCAAATAGAGAACTGCAGCATATTTTCCAAATCCATAAAGGATGACATATCTTAAAGCATAAAGGGTTATGTTATAAGGGAATATGTTGGAAACTCCTGTAAATACCGATTAAAGTCAAGTAGGAAGGGAGGTGAACAAAAACATCGAAAGTTGCACAGGGTGCACTCGTGTTTCGATGATTACATTTATAATAACAGATAAGGGTACCATCTAAAGTGTTGTATAATGTTATGGTGGGGCTAGTTCACTTTTAACATAGAATGATGTGTCCCAAGGCATAGTGCCCATGAGAAAGCCCTCAAGGTTGATCTAAAGTCACCATAGGCTCCTGGAATCAGGCCTCGTTCTGCTTCCATAGCGATGATGCATATACACAGATGTTATCATGTGATAATAAAGTATTAATGTCAATCAAGGTGACATTAGTAAGATTGCAAAGGATTTGGGACTGTAAAGTACAAACCCAAGACTCAACCTCTTTCATGAGAAAGCATGTTCAGGGTACCGTATATATGGTTCCAACAATTTAGAACAAATGCAGCTAGTTTACTTGTACTCTAGCGCAAGTGGGAGACTATTGGAAATATGCCCTAGAGACAAATAGTAATAAGGACTATTATCATATTTCATAAAATTTATGATTAAGTTTTATATCATGCTATAACTGTATTGAGAGGAAACATCAATACACGTGTGATATATAAACAACCAGGGGTTCCTAGTGAAACTCTAGTGACTGGTTCATTGGTCAACAGATGATCAAGTTTCCTGATCATGTGGCATTTATGCCGGTTGGAAATGGAGTCAACTCATTCTGAGAATGAGATGATGAACCAAAACCCAACCTAAACATCATGACCCGATCATGTCACGAAGTTCAAGTTATGATGATTATAAATGGATCCTCGTAGACTATTCCTTAGACCGTGAGGCTATATCAATCACTGTCTCCCGAGAGTGCTTAGATAGCATCAAGCGCCACTTGGTAATATAGTGGTTATAAAGGTGTGTTCAGGTACTCGGAGGAAACCGTAGAGGCAATATATGTCAAGAACGGGATTTTTCCGTCGACGTGATGGAAAGATACTTAAGGGCCCACTCGGAGAAGTTATATCCAACAGTTGTGCAGCGTGTGATTTGATCATAGGGATATCACTTGTCGGAACGAGTCAAGTAGAATTGTTTGGTAACGAGATTGAACACAACATGGTGATGTCATTGATCAGATGTCGGATAGTGCAAGTATCGAGAGACAAAGGGAATAAGACACGACCGTCCCGGTTCAAACGACGAAAGATCTTCGTGGAATGCACAGGGGTCACATGGCCATCCAGGTCCCTCTGTTGATCATTGGTCCGGGAGTGTCCCGACCATGTCTTGAGTGTTCCCGAACCGTAGGGTATCACGCTTAAGGGTTGATGATGCTTAGAGAGTGTTTATAGGATCAAAATAATTGACGAAGAATAGTAGAGAGAAAACCGGAAGGGTTTCTGTAAGTCTGGAGGATGTCCGGAGTGGAGGTGGAAGGTGTTCCATAACCACGAAGATTGAATAATATATGAATGAATGTTAAATATTGATTTAATCATTTATTCATAATTATTTAATAAAAGAGAAAATCAATTTAATGGTCAAAAGGCATAATGGGCCAATTCCGGAGGGAAGATGGCCCATTAGGGAAAGGTAAGAGGGAGAAGGGCCACAGGGGTGGTCGGCGCCCTAGTGGGCCAGCCCCCCCTCCCGCGTGGGGCCCATGGGGGTGGCCGGCGGAGCCACCCCTCCCACTCTCCTCTCCTTTAGTCCCACCTCAGGACTTTGAGGGAGGTAGTACCTCCCCTCCCCCTATATATAGTGGGGTATTTGGCCAGATAAATACACACAATATTCAATAAAGGTCTTCTCACTTTTGGGAAGACCTCCAATTGATATTCTCTCTCTCTCGTGACCGTGGTCCCAAGTTCGGACAGCGCAAACGAGAGACATCTTCACTGCGGAGCGCCGTTGTGCTGTGGGGTTCGGATCCAGGAGCTCTACTTCCGCAACTACTGATGGATCGGGGAAGCGTGAGTCATCGTCAGGCACCGGACGTGTGTAACTCCCCACGAGGTGTCACAATGGAGGCACTCAAGTCGTTGGAGCCAAAGGAGCGCAAGGACTTTATCACGACCTTGAGGTCGGCTTCGGCTCGTCTACATCAACGACGCTCTCCTGAGCATTGACAATGCTTTTCGGTCTTCAAGGGTAAGTTCACGAAAAGCCCCTCCCATTACTGCATTACTAATAGATAGGTCCTGGCAGCATCAGGGGTTCAGGGGTGTAGGGTAAAATTTTATTGTTTTCATACGCGGAACCCCTACACGGTACGGGCAAGCTCCACCTGTACCAGTGGTCGTTAAACCCTCTGTCTCCGTAGTGTTTTGGCCGCCATTTCTTCATCAGACTCCGATTGAGGTGTTTTTTGGCTCGTTGGATTCATATGGACGAGGGATACAACACCATGGTATTGGATCAGAAATATGAGATGATGGAAAATATGACTTTTCCACATCTCATATTGCTAAGTCCGACGCTTATAACTTCTCCATATTGAATCTTCTTGGCTCCTTTTTATCCATGATTGTCCATAGAACTTACACACAAGTCAAGGACAAGGAAAAAGTAATAATATCCTACTAAACTACTAGTTGTGCAAAGTCCATGTGAAAATGAATGAGAACTAGTAATCATACATAATAAGCATACTTGTAACTAGATATAGCATGTAATGAGTGACATTATGAATAATTTGTATACTTAAATATGAATCATATTTGCACTCATCAACATCCAATAACTGTACCGTCCATAGGAGACCCGTAGTTTCATCCGTTCGCTATAAATAAAGTGGATCCTCCCCTAAGCCATTGGCACTAGTAGTGTGGAAGACCTAGCTTCGGGGGACTCGAACCCATATAGATGTTGTGAGGTAGCACATGCTAAGGAAAATAAACTACGAGCTAAGCCTCGGCTAACTCCGGGATAATATGGTTTCACGGGGTAGTTGTTCCGATAAAATACTAGAATTGTAATGACCCAGGGTTATATATTATAGGAAAGGGTAGGTATGTGAATTGAGATTGTGCATAGCATGCATATAGAAATTTAGGGCCAATTTGAAAAATATAACTTGCTTGAATTTGGTTCTATTGAGGCTGATTGCAACCAAATGGTCACAAGGAATTGAAACCTCATTCAAACTCAAAACTTTAAAGGATTGGAATGAATTCACAATGGAATTTGACCTAAGTCAAACTTGAATTCAAATTCAAATTACACTCATAAATCAAAGGCAGTGCAATATAAATGTTCCAATCAAACTCCTAATCACATTGAACTTAAATAAGAAATCATAATCACAAGTATGAAAGAAATATGATATTTATTCATAATCTGATATGAGTGATGGCTCAAGATATCTCGAGCTTGTTGGGAACCCCAAGAGGAAGGTATGATGAGCACAGCTGCAAGTTTCCCTTAGTTATGAAACCAAGGTTATTAAACCAGTAGGAGCAAGGAAACAACTCCAAGGTGTTGCTAACAACTTGGAATCCTACACAACACAACCATAGAACTTTGCCCCAACTTACAGTGAGGTTGTCAATCTCACTGGTTTTCCTGAAAACAAAGGATTAAACGTATAGTGTGGAAGATAGTAATTTCTTGTAGAAAATAAACAGTAAATGGTAAACAGTAGATGGTATATCAATGGTAAAGGAATGGACTAGGGTCCATAGTTCACTAGAGGTGTTTCTCCTTAAGATAAATAGCATGTTGGGTGAACAAATTACAACGGGGCAATTAACAGATTTGAGAAAGCATACAATGCATATACTAGACATCTTGACTCCTATGAGATTTGATTGGGCATTACAACATTATACATAGACCGTAATCCAACTACATCTATGACTAATAATCCACCTTCAGATTATCATCCGAACCCCTTCCAGTATTTAGTTGCAAGAAACAGATAATTGCATTAAGCAAAGTGTGTAAAGTAAACAATACGATTGCCCCATGGACAAAGGATTGTCGTTTTCTCCCTAGTAGCAACAGCACATCTACAACCTTAGAGATTTTTGTCACTTCCCCAGATTACTAGAGGGATGAACCCACTATCGAGCATAAATACTCCCTCTTGGAGTTGCAAGCATCTACTTGGCCAAGATAGTTACTAACAACAGAGAGCATGCAAGATCACAAATAACATAGACATGATAGAATCAATAATCAATCTGAAATAGTATCTCAAAATCCATCGGATCCCCGCAAACACAACATATAAGATTTCATAAATAGCTGATCTTGATCATGAACGGAGCTCACAAGATCTAAACATGATAGCACAAAGGAGGAGAACCAACCATCTAGCTACTACACGGACCCATAGTCCAAGCGTGAACTACTCACGCATCACACCGGAGGCAGGCATGGTGATGAAGAATGCCTCCAGGGTGATCTCTCCCCTCCGGCAAGGTGCCAGGAAGAGCTTCGAATCCCCCCCCCCCCAATCTAGGGATGGAGATGGCGGCGGCTACCGACTCTTTCGTGGATTTCTGATTGGGTACTTAGGGTTTTCGTCCCGGGAGGATTTTATAGGCCAAGGGGAAAGGTCGGTGGAGTACTAGGGGGCCCACACCCCCTGGTGGCGTGACTAGGGCTAGCTGTGCCGCCACCAGGTGTGGCCGCCCTGGTGTGCCACTTCGTCTCCCCTCCGGACTCCGTGTTGCTTCGGGTAAAATATTGACTTTGGATTTTGTCCCGTCCAATTCCGAGAATATTTCCTTACTAGCTTTTCTGAAACCAAAAACAGCAAAAAATAGGCAACTGGCACTATGGCATCTTGTTAATAGGTTAGTTCCAGAAAATGTATAAAAATACCTCAAAGTGTGAACAGAACATAAGAAAGTAGGTATAAAACAAGCATGGAACATCAAAAATTATAGATACGTTTACGACGTATCAATGAGTACATGATCCCAGAATTACAACATAACTAAAATAATAGAAGAACATAATCTAAAGCCCTACACTACACTATCTATCTTCTTAACTTAGCTTCAAACCTTGATCTTCAACCTGGGAACACAAATAACACAGGATGACACAAGTTGGTGTTAAAATGCTAGTTTTTCCCTAAGACAAAACCATTTGATATAAGAGTCCTTTAAGATATAGTCTAGGAATGAATCCTAAACTCTGATCCTGGGTAATAAAGCAACAACATTATGGATGATTGAAAGAAACAGAACCAAAAAGCTTCACAATAAACATTTAGGACCCAACATACCCACCAAAAACCTATAGAATATATCACCAACAGTTCCTTAGAACTGTCACAATTTTCAGTTAAGAACATATAGTAATTTGGTAGTCATCTACCAAAAATTCCAACTAGATCAAGTAGGAAAATCAAACCAATAGAAATGCGGGAAACCTTAACATAAGATAGCAACCAAAGGAAAACCCCTGGCTCAGGATTCTAGCAATAACAGGTAGACTCCGGGAAATCAAACCATCATCAATTCAAAATCTAAACCAATAGAAACCTTAGAGACTACTAAATAAGAACAATAACCAAAGGAATCATCAAGGCATTAGAATCTGCTAACAACCCTAGAACTCTAAGAATTCAAAACTTAATAAATTAAAATTCTAAACCAATCAAACTTCACAGTAATGGAAATTATGAATATTCATCCAAATAGAATTGCAAGGGGCCATGGATGAAAACTAAATCAAAAACATCATAAATCAAATAATAAACAATTGTCATGTTCCAAAACCAGGACAGGACAAAGGCCAAACCGACATGCCTGATTAGGCATATCTAAATACCACTCCCAGCATATACAAACAAAAGCGTCACATGCCAATTTTGGAATACACAGATAAGTTAAACCTAGCATGGGCTTAACCACCGAAAACACTTGCCACCTATGAATAGGTTAGCCAACAGAGGCAGTTTCACACACACACAAGCCGGTGATTCACCTAATTGCATGGCATTGGTGTCAGCAGCACAACCACTTAGGAACACTATAAATAGAGGACCACCTGAGACCTCATAACTCATAACTCACCACTCGATCTTGGACCACAAGACACACACTTAGAGTTTAGAGAGAGAGAAGGGAGAAGAAGAGGAATAACTCAAGAACAGGAGGAGAAGAGCCACAACAATAGCTGCATATCTTCATCAAGCCCACTAGGAAGCTACAAAGGTTGTTAATTTAACATTAGGATAGGAAAGCATAGAGTCCAATGAGAGAGAGGGAATTTAGTAGGAAATGCACCCAGTATAGAAGGAAGACTACACCCTGTGCATCTTCATCAATGAAGAACACCACATGCATGGTCACACCTTATTATGGCACACATCATATCCCTTAACTAAAGGAAGAAGATAAACAATATGCAATTAACAAACCACTTAAGAGCAACAAATCTATATATCACCCTCATCCCTGGACAAAGTCCTAAGACAAGCCTAAGGATGAGAAGGGAGATAATGATTTAGCACCCTAATACCTACATGGAAGCAGTAAAACAATACTTAACAAACACACTTACAGAACAAAGCTTGAATTAAAAGATCAATAAACAATAGAAAGAAACTAAGTAATTACCACTTAAATCAATTGAGTGAAGTATTCCACTATAAGTAAAGTGAATGCTAAACCAGAATTAATAGTGACACATACTACTAGAAATAATTGTATCAATCTTCAAATGGAAGGATCAGTACATAAACACTAAAGAAAACCTACACTAGGATGCAAACAAGAAACTACTGACAACACTGCACTTAAATAAGCAACAATAAACCTTATATGACAAGAGTAGCAACTATGAACTGAACATTCAGTAACCCATACAACACATGTTAACGGACAAACATAAAAGTAGACAAAAGTTCAGTAGAACATTAACCAAATCCTAATCCTAATTAATCAAGTCAAATCCTAGAACCTAGATGACATCTTGAACACTCTAGAAAACCCTAGAGCGTGCTAGAAGAACCCCGGTAGTAGCACTATAGATCACAAACCCTAGAAATTACTAGTAGCCTAGAACTGGAAAGAGAGAGAGGAAGAGTAGCACCTGCTTTCATAAAGGATGAGCCGAGCTCATGTTGATTGAGTAGAGGAGGAATAAGAAGTCAGGGCGGCAGCGGCTGGCAACATAGAGGAGTACCCAATGGGGAATCTCACTCCACACCAGCTAGAGCAGCCATAGTAGACGTAGTAAACAACTAGGAGCGCCATCTTGACATCTGTCGGGGGGATGACCCCCCGATAGGCCACACCAGGCCTAACTGGCCGGATGGCTGCAACTGGCTGGACTGCTCCAACCGGTGTTCCCTCAAGGTTCCTCGGCTTGCCTGATGGCCAGAAGAACCAGTTGGGTGACCGCTTCCACCCGGCCGCCTTAGATTCGGTGGCAAGGCTACAGAGGGGGTGACGCTCCTTGCTGAGCGTACCCCTGACTCCTTGCATCATCAAACAGGCTGGCATGCCGCCCCTATTGGTGCTACAAGATAACTGTGCCAAAGTGCCAAAGTGCCAAAGCTGGAGGCTGAGCGAGGTGTTGTCGGCCGACCGCTAAAGCTCCATATGACCGTTAAAGCACTAGGTGATGCCCAAAGCACCGGCGCTAGGACACTATAGTGTTGTCCCCCTGTACTGGAGGCTTGACTGGGTCTTGGCCCACTGGCTAGACCCGGCTAGCCGACCCTCTTTGTAAACCCAAATCCCAAACAGTAAACCCTAGAGCCCACATTGTAAACACCTCTCCCAGCTAGTATATAAGGGAGGGTAGAGCTAGGGTTCTAGGTAAGCTCAAGTAGATTCAAGTTCATTCTCATAGTTCATCTTCTTCCTCTAGCTCTCTGTAGCAGCTAGGGAAAAATCTCAAGGATCACCTGTACTGGGCATTCACCCCCAAGATTGTAGATCCTTGCAGGAGTAGAAGTGTTACCTCGCCAAGAGGGCTCCAAACCTAGGTACATCGCTGTGTCTGCAGTATCTATGCCGAACCCGTTGCGAGTTGTAACTACCTCGGTGAATTACGCTCCTAGTACAAGCCTGGATGATCAGAAATGGTTGAAATAGTACGGTGGGGCCCAAATGCCACTCACAGGTAGACCTTTCGGCCGTCCCAACCATTTCCAGACATCGGGACAAGAACGGGCGGCGTAATCGGCAGGCGAAGGGATCAACTACATACACAAATGAGTATGTATGCAAGCCACCATACAATAGTACATCAGAGCCATTCCATCTAAAAAGAAAGGAAATATAGCAACGCCATACGGCAAGATCCAAATATCCTAGATAGATATAATAGTTTAGGATATCTCCTCATACATCAATCAGCAAAGTATCAAGCGGAAGCGGAAGACAAAATCCGAGTACGGATAAGAAGCAAATCGGCATAAGATGCCCCATAAATAAGCACATCCCGCCCACAGATCTCACGGATCCCCGTTCCCGGAATCTCTACACCGAATGATCGTTGCCCACGTCGTCCGTCTCTTCCACCCAGTATCCATCTTGCGAGTGTACCTGTTCATCTGAACCAATAATTTATCGTGTGAGACCCTAGGGTACTCAAGCAAGTCTTTATGCCTCTAAAGGGGACACAACCTGGGTGACGCAATTGCAGCAAAAAGATAACCCTAACAATTCTCTGAGATACTCGCTAACCATCCGCCTAACCAGAGATGAGCGGATGTCCGTGAATTAATAACAACAGATTATAACAGTTATAAAGGTAATCTTAAGATCCATCCTCCTCCCCGCCATGACGAGGAAGCGACGAACAACCCCCATCCGTTGGCGCCTTATTATCCATTCCATGAGTGTTGCACTATTTACTAGTCGGTACCTAGTCTAGTCAATTTAAAAGCGGTACTTTAGTTATGCTTGTCTATGATCGAAACCGTGCTCCAAGTCGTCCATAACCATGACACGGCCAGAAAAGTTTTACCCTCAGGTGCACAAATAGCAACACACACTCGATATGGCTCGGAAAAACCAAATCAAAACCCAACGAGGCAGTCACGACAAAGCAATCACAGGATTCAGAAATATTTCAGGGGGCCACCCCATTCAGCTACCCGCAATGGAGTTAGCTGACTCCGAGACGGACTCAAGGTTTGCGCCAATGGCTGTGAATGACTGGGAACCCAAAAATGTGACTGGGCTTGTCGACACCGCGAAAACACTCCGCTTTCCTAACGATGCAAAGGCAAGACTCGCACAATTTTAAATAAAGCATTAAAGCATGGCATAAGTACAGGATAGTAAACAAATCCTCAAACTAGTTTGTGGCCCCAAGAAATAAGAATGAATCAAGCTCTGGCTCAGGGGGGTCCATAAGCCTCCCGGATGTGGATAGCGCGAATATTCTTGGAACAGGAATCAAGTACTCGGGGTCTTACGGGACATAAGTGAGCCTAAAAAACCAAATAGCGAATATGGCTCACCGATGCCACTTTCATTAGTTATCCCATTACTACTCAGGTTAAGTTGTTTAGGTACCTCGTTATCCATCAGACACTCACATACCCTACTCATGCTGTTCTACGACTCGCATGGCTCAAACAACTCCTGTAGTAATGGCTCATGGGATGGAGGAACAAGCTTGTGGGTTTAAAAGTAAAGGCTATGCAATACTTGGGATTCAATTTAATGCAATCGCGACTCAATGATGCAAGAATAAGATAGAGGCAATAGGTACTGTATGTATGCAAGCATGTGGTAGTGCTTGCCTGGCAGCTCAATTGAAGCAAAGGATGGATCTGGGTAGTGCTCCTGGTTCTCTTGATATATCCTCGCCAGCCTATTCGAAGAAGAACCAAACAAACAAGGGCCAACATAAATAAAGTGCACAAGCATATGAATAAATGCGACAAGCAAACAATCATGCCATGATGAATTATGCACAATTTGCATGGCAATAAGGTAGCATGGCATGGGGGAGGTGTGGAATACAATAATAAAGCATTTTATTTAGTTTTGGCCCCATTTTATTGTCTTAATAGTTGCTGTACTCTATATATTTATATGATGCATGCTGCAATTGAAGTCATGGATAGCATAAACAGAAAGGTCTCGTCGAGCTGATCATTTTAGACATATCATTTGTTAAATTCGGAGTTATAGAACAAAAGTTATTAATTAAATAAGGCGAGGGCATTTTGTTGTAATTTAATTCAACTTGAAATTTAAAGTGTTCAAATAATATTTTGAATGGCATATTTGAATTCCTCACATTTTTCTGATTCAAAAACATATATTATTTGCATTATTTGGAATTATGAATTTAATTTTATTTTTAGGTCAAAATTAGTCAAATTAGGTCAAAGTCAAAGTTTGACTATTTAAACTACTTTAGAAAATATTTGATTAAAGATTTGAATTAACATTCAAAAACAAATCATTTTTCATATAAGGTTTGAATTCAAATTCCAAACCAGGAATAAGTTATGAATTTATTTAGTTTTAAACAGGTTTGTATTTTGAATTTGAATTTGAGTTAATTTAAAAAGAAAGAATTCAAAACAGATACAGAAAAAAAAATACATTTCGCACTCAGGCCATCTAGCCACTACCGATGACATGTGGGGTCGGGCGCTGACTGGGCCTAGGACAGGTGGTTGAGGACCGCGGGTTGAGGGTGGACTAGCGTGGGAGCCTTTTTACAAAATTGCTTACCGAGGGCTCTGGGTTGAGAGCTCGAGAAGTCCAGGCCTTTTGCAAAAAGTTCGGGAGGTGGTCGGACCGAAAAACTGAAAAAATAACGCCAAATGCTAGCTTGATTGATCTTCGGAAGACGATGGCGACAAATCCATCGAGAAAACCGACACGCCACAAAAACAAAAGATGACAAGGGATGATCGGGCTACAACTTTCATCAAGGGGGCATCACCGGAACTTGGGTAAATGGGCGGGATGTCGAACGATGGCGGAAAAGCTGACGCTCATTGCCGATTGTCGTTTGACGGATCTGCTGACATGCGCAGCGTCATGGGCGAACTTGGAGACGACCGAGGCGAGGCTACGGTGCATAACAGCAAAGGAGGAGGAGGGGAAAAGGAAAGGGGTGCTCACCTAGACCGATTCCCAGAGGAAACAAGGAGGGGAGCGGTCGGAGGTGACGTCGGCGACGGTGGCGTGGTCCTGCGCTTGGTCGGAAGAAGAGGAAGAGGCTCTGGGCGTCTGACTCCTCTCGAGGGACCCCCACAGCGGCGCGGACGAAGGCGAGCGATCCCGGCTTCAGCGATGCTCACCGGCGACCATGGCGACAGGCGGTTCTGCTCGGCTTGCTGCTGCTCGCGGGAGGGAGGAGGACAGGGGAAAAGGGGGATGGCGGCGGAGAGGAGGGGAGAGGAAGGCTAGGGTTCGAGGGGGGCCTCCGCGGCTTGGGGATAAGAAGAGGAGGGGATGACGCGATTGACGGCGGGAGACGGCCACCTGCTCGCTGCCGTGAGCGCTGCAGAGAGAAGGGGGGATCGGGAGGAGGACGGTGAATGACTGCTGGGACGAAGGGTCTTGGGCCAGGGGTGGGTCACACGCCGCCCAAGAGGGAGGCGAGGAACGGGCTGTGGCTGCTAGGCTGGGCCCAAGGTTGCTGCCAGGTTTGTTTTTCTCCTCTTTGTTGTTTCCTATTTGTTTTATTTGTTTTGCTTGTTTTTATTCCAATGCAAATTTAAACCAGCTCCTAAATTCAAAAATCTGCTGCACTTTTCTCAGGGAACTTTGAACAGAGGGTTTGGGCCAAGAGGAGAGGCAAAAAGAGAACAAGATACATAAGGAGAGAAAAGCACACATGATCACATGATCATGCATGGATGGGGATGGTTTAAAGGGGAGTAGGGTTTAGGGTTAGATGGAAGAGGGGTATGATGATTAGGGGGGTAGGGTTTAGCTAGGGGGTAAGAGAGAGGGAGAGAGATAGAGGGTTTGGTGTCTTTATTAGATCAAGCATGATCCACCCAAGCTCAACAAGATGGCCAAAAGAGAAAGAAGAAAAGAGGTGATGAGGTATGAGCAAGATTGAAAAGGATCCAGCCCAAAAGCAGGAACAAAGACAGAGATAACCCACTCAAGAATTCAAATAAAACCATAAGATGCCCAAAGTTGATGATGGTTGCATGGCCCATGCCAATGCATTAAATGCTAGGTTTTATCTTGTGAGAACAAAATAATATCCCCTGGCATTTATTTATGTGCATCCCCAAAGATGGAGTAAGGCCAAGCAAAAGATTATGAGTGGGATCCACCCAACCCACATGAGCTAGAAGTAAACTCAACTAAAATGCCAAGCTCATATTAATTGGATGGTGGAATTACAAAGTGGTGAAAGAAAGGGTGGTGGAGTCAATAAAAGATATGCCCCCAACTCAACTTGGGCATTTAACAATATATCAAGAAACAAATACAATATCAAGAGGCAAATACCAATAATAATGCATATGAGATAAGAACCAAAACAAAAGGGGTTTTGTATGATGCTCAAAGGCAAGGTGGCATGATGACATGAGCATGATAACATGATGATGCAACAATTATATGTAGGAAGTAGCCATTATATTACTAAACCAAGTAGCATTACAGATGTTAGACAACTGGGATGCTACACGAGTACCCACTGATAGCATCCTGATTGTCCCTTCTCATGCCATCCCCGATGGCACTGCCGTGTTCCACACCACGATAGTTGGCGCCCATCGTGGGGCACAGCGCTTCGCCTGGAGTCATCTTTCGCACGGGACTTCCGCTTGTCGCTGGTGAGCGAGTCGCCTCCGGCCTCATCCTCACTCTCGGCTCCTTCGACTGCGTCATCGACAACGCATCGTGCTTCACCGGGGAGACCTTCCCTAGTGGTGGATCCGTCATGCACTTTGGCGTGCACCGCGTCTATGTTGCAAACCATTGCTGAGGCCTTCCATCGCGAGGTCATCGCCATCTACGGTGTGCCGCCCGATTTCTCCCCTCCGTGTGTTTCCAGCGGCAGTGTGGATGTCATGATTGCCAGCTCAAGCGAGGGCCATTGCCCACCTCTAGAGCGCAACATGGGAGGCAACAGCTCCACTTCGCACGAACAAGACCAAGATCCACTGACCACCTCCATCCAGCACCTCTGTAACCCCGTCGTCCCTGAGGAGGATCCGGCAACAGCTGCGGCTGCGCTGGAGGTCAGCCGCCAAAACCTTCTGGAGGAAGCCAACAAGGTCACCGCCACCCAGCGCCGGCTAAACACGACCATGCATGAGTACAACACCGCCCACGGCTTCGCCTGCCTACCCAGTGCCAACCAGAAGATTCCGTCCTAGGGTCGTAACCTTGATTTGGAGCTGGACCGTGTTGCTGACCCGCGTACTCCTACGGTTCAGCCAGTTTACAATACTCCCGCCAAGAACATGAGGGTTGTAGAAGCAACCACCGCTGAACTGAGCCACCTTGAGGGCGACGAGCTACGCCACCAGCAGGTGCGCGTCTAGCTCCTCGTGGCCATAGCCAACAAGTAGCAGGCCGAGGCAGGTCTCAACCTCAAAGGAAATAGCAAGAGCCAGCCACCTCGCTAGATGTTGGATCCGGCAGCTGGCGACAATAAGGTCGCCTCTCTAAACGGAGCAGGGCAGAACAGCCATCCATGTGGTGGATCGGCTAGCCGCGGACATCAACCGCATGACATTGTTGTGGTCACCCGCAGGAACAGACCTCTGGCTGACGGAGCCGGACAAGGGTAACAACACCATCCGGCTGACGAAGCTGAAAGGAGCCTCGTGCTGCCCAAGTCCCACCTGATGGGGCAACTCGGCCCGCGTGAGCCAGAAACGCGCGACACACGCGCATGCATCGACCTCATGATACAATTGCACGTTCTGGAGGAAGAAAGCCCAGCCAGCCCAAGATGTTTTGGACCACGCATCTGGAATGAACCGTTTCCAAAGCGATTTTCGCTCCCAAGGTACACGCCAAAGTACAACGGCTCGGTCAAGCCAGAAGACTGAATGGTGGACTATGTCACCGCGGTGGGCAGAGCAACTGGCAACCAGTGAGTGGTGGTGCGCTATGTTCCCCTCATGCTCCTCGACTCGGCCAGGACTTGGCTGAATAGTCTCCTCGAAAACAGCATCAATGCTTGGGTTGACTTTGAGGAAGCATTCATTCGCAACTTCACCGGAACCTACAAGCAGCCTGGGCGAGCCCGCGAACTCGCCCTCTGTGTTCAGAGCAAGGACGAGTCCGACCGATCCTACCTCACCCCATGGACAAGCATGCACAACTCCTGTGAGGGGGTGCACGAGCACCAGGCAATCGACTTCTTCGTCAATGGCTGTAGAGACGGCACCATGCTCAAGCATAAGCTAAGTCGGGTGGAACCCGAAACCATGGCTCGGGCCATGGCCATTACGAACAAGTATGCCACCACCGACACGGCGATGAAGAAGGCCATCGTGGTGGATGACCAAGGGCAGATCATCGTGGATAATTCCACGGACCGGAGCTAGCCAGATGGGCATCAGAATAGCTCTAGGTGGCACGGCCATGAAAACCACCATGGCAAAAGATAGGACGACCAGCTGGATAACCGGTACGGGTCTAAGCAAGTGGCAGCTATCCAAGAGGATCTGGCTAAGGGCGGCAGCCGGAGGCATAAGCCCGATGACTGGACTCCACGACCCAAGTACACCATCAAATGGATGCTTGATGGTTCATGCAAGTTTCACAGTGGAAGCAACAAGCCGGCTACACATACGATGCGCTAATGCAGCTGGACCAGAAAGATGGCCGAGGTCGCCGGACTACCACCATCGCCACCTCCGCCAGTCGATGGTCCACAGGACAACCGCGAGTGCCAGAACCGCCAGGACAAGGACGAAGGTGATTACCCTTGCTGGGTGGGAAACTACCACATTTTCACCACCGAGCCGGAGACCAAGCATAGCAAGAGGCGCTGTGTGGCGGAAGTGAACACAATCGTTCCCCCAGTTCCGCAGTACCTAATCTGGTCCGAGCAAGAGATCACGTGAGCAGGAAGGACCAGACGAAGTTGCTACCTCACCTAGGCACTTACACGATGTTCCTCGATCCCATCATCATCTCCCAGAAGCACTCATGCGGGTTGATGGCTCTGAAATATAGCCATCTACGTCCACATTTAAATTGGATAGTAATCATATTCTTGATGAAATATCTCTCTAAACCTTGCCACTAATGCTAATATTCAGAGGGGTATGCAATCCTTTCTTTTGTATTTTTCCTGCGTAGATATTGTCGTTTAAAGGAGGGAATCACTACATTAAAGTCAAAGATATGAGATTTCCAATAACCAGAAGAAACCAGGAGCTATCCAACGGAGGCAGACGCTTTAACGACCAACTATGTGGTCGGAGCAAAAATTCTGACCATATAGCTCTGGTCGTATAGTTGGCGCCGCCACCATTAGGTCAAACAGAACAACTTTCATGAAGGGACCCCTATATAAAGAAGCCTTGGGCAATGAGAAAAAAAGTCAGACCTCGCCAAAAAGTCTCTGCCACAGATCTCCAACCGCCTCCAGATCTCCAAACCCTTCTCCATCTCCATAGCCATATTCCACCACTTGTCATAGTAGATCTCTTCTCCGATTGGCGACATTGTAAGACTATTGCTATCAATCTTATGATTTTCATTACAATGTTTATGATTGTTGACCTCATCACTATGTGTGAGTAATTCTCCTTGGGCTAATGGCTTCGGCTTAGCCATGTAGCAATTGTGCATGTGATTATCATAGATGGGATCGTGTATTAGTTTGTATGACATGATGATTATTGTATCCTCTCTTGCCTCAATCCAAGGACTTGTCAGGTACCCAAGACCCCGAGGGTTGAGCCAGTATAGGGAGTATGAGTGATGACTGATCTGCAGGTTGGGAACCCCAGTGACAAAAGGGGTAGTACGGATGTATGTGAGGGATTTGCTTGGGATTAACGGTGACATCACTATGCATATCATTAGTTCTCTTTCTTCTATGGATGAGACTAGTAGGTTATTGCTATAAGTGGTTGTGGAGGCAATAGCAATTATGGATGCACTGCCCACATATAATTTATCTTGCTCTAACAAGTACACACATACTTTATTTCTATCTTTTATTTCCATCAGATGTTTTGCATAGCTACAGGTGAAACCGAACGCCCTAGACCCTCACTCTCCATCATCGACAACAACAAAAAGATGCAAGCTATTGGTTCAGTAAAAACACAAAAGGAATTCTAAAACTCTCGAAGGTCCGTTAAAGTAACTTCACTACGCATTCGCTTCCTGAGGATTCGATAACCTAGGTCTACTAGGGAAAAAGAAGCTACACTACATCTGTAATCCGGATCGAAGGTATCAAAGGTTCACACATGTCATCGTGGACGAAGGCAGCAGCATCAACCTCCTATATCGTAGCTCATTGGACCGGTTGGGTATCAGTGAGTCTCAACTGGAGCGGTCTAGCACCTCCTTCCACAGAGTTGTCACGGGTCCGTTGCACTCGCCCATCGGCAAGATCCGGCCGGACGTCATTTTTGACACGAAGGGCGACTTCCACCATGAGCCCATCTGGTTCGAGGTGGTCAACCTCTCCAGCCTATACCACGCCATCCTAGAACGCCCGATGCTCACCAAGTTCATGGAGGTACTGCACTATGCGTACCTCATGATGAAGCTCCCCGGGCCCAAGGGAGTAATCTCCGTCGCCGGTGACTACAGACGGTTGGTGGAGTGTGACATAGACGGTTCCAAGCTAGCCGAAGCCATGATCATTGCAGAGGAGAAGCGCATCATCATGAAGAACATGGCAGCCCTGCAGGTGGAAATGCCGGCTAGCGAGCCAAAGCCAGCCGAAGAGGCGTAGTTCAAGCCATCCAAGGGAACTAAGAATATTTTGCTCAATGAGGCCGAGCCGGAGAAGTTCGTCCTGGTTGGAGATAGCCTTAACAGCAAATAGGAAAGCGCGCTCATCGACTTTCTCTGTGAGAATCGGGATATATTTGCATGGTCCCCCAAGGACATGCATGGTGTTTCAAGGGAGCTCACCGAGCACTCTTTACATGTTAGGCCAGATACAAAGCCGGTCAAGCAATCTCTACGCTGCTTTGCAAACGAAGAGAGAAGAACAATTGGTGAAGAAATCACCCAGCTCCTTGCAACCGGATCCATAATGGAAGTATACCACCCAGAATGACTAGCTAACCTGGTGCTAGTTCTGAAGAAAAACAAGACTTGGCGCATGTGTGTTGACTACACCAGCCTCAACAAGGTATGCCCCAAAGATCCATTTTCCCTGGCAAGACCGGTTGTGAACTGTTGTCGTTGCTGGATGCGTATTCCGGCTACCACCAGATCCGGCTAAACCCACTGATCAAATAAAGACAACATCCATCACCCCGTATGGGGCTTACTGTTATACCACCATGCAATTTGGACTGAAAAATGCAGGGGCAACGTACCAACATTGCATGCAGAAATGCCTACAATCGCAGATCGGCAAAAACATACACGCCTACGTTGATGACATGGTGGCCAAGACAAAAGAGCAATGAACACTCCTCGAGGACCTGAAGGAGACATTCGCCAACCTCCGTTGGTTCCAGATGAAGCTGGACCCATAGAAATGCGTGTTCGGCGTTCCAGCCGGCTAGCTCCTCGGTTTTCTTGTCTCAGAACGATGAATTAAGGCCAACCTAGAGAAGATCGGTGTGATCAAGCGCATGCAGCTGCCGCAGAATCTGCACGAAAGATGTCTGCAAGTGCATAGATCGTTTGTAGCTAGTTTCAAAGTATAGATATCGATCCCATAGGGAGCCCAAAGGTAAGTGTTTATGGTGAAGTCTCTATCACACCCAAAGTTGTCATAGGTCTTCGAGTGAATTGACTACGTGTAAAAGTAAGAATGGAATTTGGATTAAACTGGTTGTATTAAATAAAACTAAAATATAAACTTCAGAAATAAAAAGCATAAAAGTAAAGAATGATTCGGTTGGTTGTTGTTTTCTGCAGATGGTGAAAGAAGGCGCGGGGAGATACAGTTCATGGTGATAGTGATTGTGCCAGATGGACGAATAATGAGTGTAACAATTTTAATATTATAAGTATATGTGTAGGCGAGCAACCCATAATTAGCTGGAACTCCTCTTGGTAGATTTCATCCCAACTTCAATAATCTTACTAGTCTGTTACCAAAACCATGGTCAGACACTAGATGATTAAGTCCCTTCAGGTTGCTTAGCGATTAAGCTCCTTGGGTCGGACTAATGCAATAAGCACGGTGGTTCCTTGTTATCCTCAAGTCTACTAGTTTTCCATTGATATCCCCGTGTCACTCGGGGGGTTGCCGGTCTGCTAGCGAACAAGATCCTATCTATGTAGAACAAAGCATCATGTTGTCTAGGCCCTTAATTGGACAACAAGCATTAGGCATCCCACAGATAATCAAGCACACATAATATAGTAATTAAAATCAATCACAAACTAATGGAAAATATATGAAGGCACATCGCATCTCACCAATCCCTTACATCTCCCATGCCCAAGGAACTTACTCACACATGAGAGAAGAAAGCATCATCAATATAATTAAATAAAGGGAGTTCTTCTCGATATTACCGTGCAGATCCACAATAAGTATAGAAAAGTAATCCAACACAATTTAAGATGGGAATAAACAATCTCAAACCCTAGTCTTGCAAGGTGAAGAGCTCTCTCTCTCAAGTACAAGTAATGACTATGGGGGTGTAGGGGCTAGGAGGTCGAAGATCGTGGAGCGAGATGAAGAACGTCTCCTCCTTCTTCTCTGAATCTCTTCTTTCTCCCTTCTGGATGGTTTGGCGGCTGTTGTGTTGTGTTTTCGTCCCCGGTCTCTTCACGGAAGTTGTCCCTTTTGGCAAGACAGAGGCGGCGGAAGCTATACGGCGAGAACTATACGGACAGAAAAATTGTTCCCGACGTATAGTTGCTCGTTAAAGCCTCTGTACGCTTCCTTTGATTTCGTCCAAAGAGAGACTTGCTTGTTTTCGCCTGAATATTGTGTTTCTCTAGTTAAAATTTTCTATTGACGTTCAGAACCTGAAACACACATTAAAAACCAAGTTTTCTTTGCTACCGAAGTATTAGCGTTAGGTAAAGCTAGAAAACAATCAAATCCGAGAGAAAACCATCAATAAAAACCATAAAAAATGTGTCGAATCTCACAGCTATCAACTCCCCCAAGCTTAGATGTTGCTCGCCCTCGAGTGATATGGGAATAAAGAAGAATAGCGGAGATTCGAGACTGAAATAATAAGAACTTACAAGCTTGAATTGGTGTCAAATTCTTTTCTTCACAATCCCTGCAATCTTAAACATGATCATACAAGTATGCACAATATTGCACTGAGTCCACTTCCTAACCACGTATATCTTGCTAGCAATAAATCATAAGCCTGAGTAAGTGTCAAAAGTTTAGCTAGGAAAGTGAGACAAATTCTTTTGGTATCTCTCTTTGTTGAGAGATGAAAACTTTTTGCTCTTGTTTCTTTAATCAATTAAGAGTTCTCAAGTTGGCACCAAAATATTCAATTTAAGAAAACCTCATTTATTCCCATGTCAAAATTTCAAGACTCTCAAAGCACCTTTTTCCTTCCTTTGCCTTTCAAAAACTTTAGCTCTTTCATAGAGAAATCATGCCACTGTTTTTAACATGTTAATTGGGACTGTGTTGTGCACTCGTGACCATGCCAATGAATATGTTGAGAAATAATGGGTTAGAGGAGTACTACAACTTCACTTGGAACGTGAAACCACGAGGAACTAAAATTCTACTCGTTATAGCATTCTTGCTACAGACGTTTACATAACTCAATAACCAAAATCAAGTGGTTTCCCACATTTAGATCGTGCGTTGGCTAGCGGAGTTAATAGTTCCCCATGGAGCACGACAGTATTGTAATGATACGTGTAAAGCAATATCTTACGATAATTATTAGAAAAAGTAGTGGCATAATCTCTACTACTTCGAAGCATCCATTTTATGAAACAATTTCATTCAAGGGTACTATCGAGTCTATTTATATTAAGCTCAAATGGGATGGAGTAGTTCTAAAATCAAATTCTTTGGGATAAACACATATTTTGGATGCTTTTTCTTGTTGTAAAAATGTAGGAAATATTTTAACCAAGTTCATTGCTCATTGTTTCAAAGCTAAAAATGAGACACTAGCAAAGGAATAGAATTTATAGGATAACAAGCTAAGTGGAGAGTGACTCCAGTGCAAGCGAGTAAATAATTGTAGGATCAATTTAAGGTTACAGAAAAGGTGATGAAAGAAATGTGATACCTCCTCTTGCTTTCTTCGTTCTCGTATTTGAGTCGAACCCCGTCTGTATTTCCATATTGCCAAGTCACCTGAAATTGAGCAATCTCCGAGAGAAACAAAGAAGCGAACTTGCAATAAAAGTTACAACTAATTTTTTTGTATTTTTTTTAGGAATGCAAACTAAAATTAAACATGCAATTTTGAATAAGTAAAATAAATCAAAGGAAGAAATATAAATATGAATGCAAGGTTTGGAGGTTTTCAAACCTCCCCCAAGCTTAGGCTATTGCGAGGCTCAGTTGTTGCCATCATTCGGCGGCTGGTGAGGGTACTGCTGGTAGTAGTCGGGGAAGTGGGTCATGAAGTGACTGAAGTTGTAAGTTAAGGCACTCACATCTTCATTCACTCCTTGAAGAGTGTGGTCGATCTCCCCAACATGCTGGTTGAGCTACTGGAATTATTGATAGGGAACGTAGTTGTACCCCTGCTATGGCTGGTTGGGCTACGGGTCCCAGGCTCCCCCTTGCTGCTGCTGCTGTCCCTCCCAAGAAGGGTTGTATCCTTGCTCATCCTCATGCTCCTGCTCATCCTCATCATGCTGCTCTCCTTCTTCATCTTCCTCTTGATCAGGCTAGAGTTTATCCATGATCTCCATCACTTGCTCCTTGGTGAGGATCCAAGTGTCCTTCTCCACAATCGAGAAGGCTTGGGGACAGGGCAACGGAACCTTCTCACCCTGTGCATCACCAAGATAACCAAACTGATATGCTCGGAGCCTCCGGTTAGCTTGGTAAACACCAAGGAAGCCACAAGCAGTCAAATACTTGACGTCCATAAGTTTGGAGCCATCAACAGATTGCATAATAGGTAATGTAATATTTAATGCATGGGCAAGGTGGGTTACCAATCCACCAATGCAAATATCACCTTTCGTCTTGTTGCTTTGGTGGCGAAAGTGCTGGACGAGTAGAACTGCAGGATTGGGGCTTTGCAATGCAGTGGGAAAGAGAGCCTTGGTGATCATTGCCATGTCCGCATTGGCCATGGAACCGGTATCACCTCTTCCCAATAGTGTGTTGGCGAGAAACAAGGTGTGGTAGCGAATTGTTGGGTTCTGAATGGTTGAAATGGATCGTATCGGCACCTAGAGGGGGGTTAATAGGTGCTACACCAATTTTTAATTCTTTTTCAAGTTTAGGCTTAGCACAAAGGTAAATTCTCTAGATAAACTAATGTGTGGAAATTCCCTATATGCAAACCTATCTACTAGCTAATAAGGAGCGAGTGGAAGAGGAACGAGTGAACCGAAGTGAAGCACGCAGAGGCACAAGATTTGTTTGACTGCAGTTCCTTCCTTGTTAAGGGAAGTACGTCTGTGTTGGAGGGGTGGGCGGTACTAAGACCACCCATACAAAACCTCACCTTGTTCTCCGATGGATCTCGCCACAACAGGCCTGATCCACCTTTCACTATAGGTACCCTTCGAGGCGGGCACCGGCGCCTTTACACAACTAGCGGGGCAACAACTCCACAACAACTTGGAGGCTCCCGAAATGACAACAAGCTTCCACAAGAACAAAGTTGTCAAATACAATAACACGATCTAGGTATTAACGAGAATACTAGATCAGGGATTTCTCCAAGTGAATGGAGAGGAGTTGAAGCGCTTGATTCTTGATGTTGATGATGAACTTCTCCTCCTTCAATTCCACCAAAGATCAAGACCTTAGGGTGGTTGAAGTGGGAGATCGAGATTTAGAGCTCTTGCACTGGGTCTGGTCGAATTCAAAATGAATCAAGAGTGCTAGACGATGGGGAAGAAGGGGTACTTATACCCCCTTCCAAAAACCAGCCGTTGCACACTTTGGGGGCCGGATTATCCGGCCCAAGTGAGGGCCGGATTATCCGGTCTGGGGAAACTCCACCCCAGACTCGGAATATCCGGCAGAAGATCCGCCCCCTCTCTGAGCGTCGTGCCGAGCTTGCCCTAGATCAACCACGGGGGCGGATTATCCGGCCTATCTGGAAACGGATTATCCGGCCTGGGGAAAAAAAACCGCCTCGGATTTTCGGTAGAAAATCCGACGGATCGAGCGACGCTTTGGCTCCTTTGCTCGGCGGGGCGGATTATCCGGCCCTTGCGAAACCCGGATTATCCGGCCTGAGAAACGCTTCGGATTTTCCGGAGAAAATCCGACCGACACCGGCGTGCCTTGGCTTCCTTGAGAGATGAGGTAGGCCGGATTATCCGGCCCTTGGAGGGGCGGATTATCCAGCCCCCCTCAAAACTTCCTGCACACTTAGCACACATGAAAAGTCTCCATAGTATTGTTATCCAACACGCAAAACATAGGAAAACATGAAATGTTCTTTCAATCTCCCCCTTTTTGGTGTTAGATGACAATACCAGGATTTGCAGGAGAAAGACACAAGACAAACAGAGATAACTATGGAAGGGACTCCCCCTCAATGTGTGCATAATAGAGTTTTGCATTGGAATACAAATGCACACAAATAGTTGAATCTATTCCATAGACAAAAGGGCAAAAATACATACCACCGAATTAGAGAATAGGCATCCTTGACATAAATCACAATTATTATTGGATAACCATTATGAGCGCGCGCCTTCCGTGATAAACCACCAACGGTAGGATATGAATAGATATAACCATGAGCATAATCCATGATATGAAGTCCATAGGTATCATCCAGACAACCACATAAAGTCTCAACCAAACCACGAATATAAAAAGTTCAACGCTAAATGGGCATAAGCAAGAAATAACGAATAAAAAGTGCAAGTGCTTATGCCCGACCCATGCAAATCCACGGACAAAATAATAGAACTACTTCTCCTCCTTTGGCATCGAGACACCAAAAAGGGAGAAGAGCGATGCTAGCGCCCCATGGGATCACTCATCATAGTCCTCGTCCTCGTCCTTCTCCTCATGCTCTTCCTCATCCTCATCTTCATGCTCCTTAGTTTCACCTTCCTCATTATCAGCATCAGCAGTAGGCGCAGAGGGGAACAAGTGACGCTCCAGCTCACCATAGTTCAGCCCGGAGGAAGAGTTCCACAGAGCATATGGAGTGGGAGGTGTAGGAGCCGGAGGAGCACCCAAAGCGCCAGACACGTGGTGGAGAATGAGCTGCTGGGAGTGAGCCAACTCATGGCGCTGCCTGTAGGCCTCATACTGACCCTTGCGTGTGGCCACGCCCATGCAGAGGATGTGACGCTGGAACCAGTTCAGCTGCTTGATCTCACGGGCCACGGGAGGCACTGGGGGCCGACGAGCATCCCTCATGAGGCCCTCAGGAGCAGAGGAGGGGTGAGCAGTCTTCCGAACCTTGTTGTAAATCTTCTTGGCCTTGTGCACCGAGTCAATGTGGAACTCCTCGGCAGAAAGGAGTACCCCAAAACCTCAGCAAACACGTGAAAATCAGCAGTCATGGGCCTGTCATGAGTCATCCACTTCATAGTGCGACGCTCATCACCACAAATCACCAGAGTGGAGAAGAATTGCTTCACCACCTCAGAGTCAAAGGAGCACTGGAGGGACATGAGATGGTGCAGCCCCATCCGCTCAGCCACATACATCGCATCCACAAGATGCGCCTTCTCCAAAGCATCAGCAAGTACCATAGGGTGCATAGGCCTAATGTTCAGCCTGGCATAGATGTCTTCATAAATCCCTTTCTGTTCTGCACACCAAAACTGGGTATCCCCCATCTCATCATCACGAGGCAGCTCAGCAAACAAGTCACGGTGACGAATGGCAGAGAAGGAGACTGCATCCAGAGCCTTGTAGTTGATCTTGGGCTCCTTGCCCTTCCGCTTGCACACACCCTTCCTAGTCCTCTTGGATTGTTCAGTCATGCGCCTCTCTTCGTTCTTCATTCTCCGCAATTCAACTTCGTCCACTGGGTTACCTTGACCGTCGTCCCGAAAGTACTTGGCGCGAGGACGGCGCTTGTAGGTCTTGGGAACACCGGAACCACCTGTGAGGAGAATAAGGCCGATAGCAAGGGGATAAGCATACACACAAGTCCAGGAGAGAGCATGGAACAAGTAGGCAAAACGTTCATAGGTCAAAACTACTCAATACATACACCATAGTGAAACTGAAGCAGACTTGAATCTGTCAGGCCAGATTATCCGGCCTGGCCAGGGGTGGATAATCCGGCCCTGGCAGAAATTTTTGATTTCACCAAGAATGCATGCAAAAAAAGTAGATCGGGCCTACAAACTGTAAGACTACGAGTTCTATGCGAAAACACATCCTTCTAGACAAAGTTCCATCCAACAAGATACACATCTAGCCAAAGATGGGAAGAGAGGGAGTTACCCTCACTCATTGGAGGAAGAACACGGAGGAGAAGGTACCCGGAGGCACGGAGAAGAAGATCCGGGAAGGCCCAGAAAATCCGGTGGCTGGAGAGGCTCCGGGGAGGGTGAGGGGCGGCAGGCGGCGGCTGGGGAGAGGGAGAGGGCTGGGGGAGAAGTGCTGCTCGTTATGAGCCCTTCTCCCCGAGCCCTGCCCTTTAAGATCGAATCCGCCAGGGCCGAATTATCCGGCCAATACTTGGGCCGGATTATCCGGCCTAAAATCTAGGATTCATTATACCTGTAACCAGGCCAGGCGTCCCCAAACAACACCCCCACAAGGTGTACAAGGGACTTGTGTGCAAGAATAGATGTCTTAGGGGTAGGGAAGGCTTAGGATGGAGAATGCCAAACTGAGATGGTACTAGACACTCAAAATTGCAAAATCCAAATCAAATAAAAGCCAAGATTGAGTGTGATTCCCATAAGAACAGGAGAGAGCAAATAACATCCAAAAATATCCAATTCTTCACAAAGGAGAGGGCGGTGGCCGAAGCCACCTTGTTGGAGTGTATGGTGTGACACCACGAAGATATATCTTGGGTTCACGACCAATACTCATCAATAAGCTCACATATCACAACATGATATTAAGAGAAATAATATAACTTGCTATTGGCATTATGGGGGGAGGGTTAGCCCAATATGTTAGGACCACACTCCCCCTATATCCATGCCCACACCTAGACCAAACAAGGATTGAGATGTACGAGTGGGTGCATGGGTAATCAAGACAAGCTCCTGGAATCAATGATATTTAGCTCATTCCTCAAATAGCAGAATCTTGCTTCATCAAGTGGCTTTGTAAAAATATCCGCCAGTTGATTCTTCGTGCTCACAAAAGATAGATCAATATCACCTCGAGCAACATGGTCATGAATAAAATGATTCCGAATCTCAATATGTTTCGTCCTTGTGTGCTGAACTGGATTGTACGCAATTTTGATAGCACTTTTATTATCACATAAAAGAGGCACTTTGTCACAATTGACACCGTATTCCTTTAAAGTTTGCCTCATCCACAATAATTGAGTACAAGCGCTGGCAGCAGCAACATATTCAACCTTGATTGGAGAGATATACAATTCTGCTTTTGGAGGACCAACATACAAGAGATCTTCCCAAGAATTGACAAGCTCGAAGTTGACTTCCGATCATCCTTATCACCAGCCCAATCTGAGTCGATTATAACCACATAAAGAGAAATTGGAGCCCTTGGGATACCGGATACCAAAGTTGGGGAATGAACTAAATATCGAAGATCCTCTTGACCACCACTAAGTGGCTTTCTTTAGGAGCTGCTTGATACCTTGCACACTCCCACACTCAACACAATATCGGGTCTAGATGCGTAGGTAAAGAAGAGCCGATCATGGACGGTATACCTTTTGGTCCACATCTTTACCATGAGGGTTGAGTTCGAGATGACACTTTGTTTGCATCGGAGTAGCGACACCATTTAGATCCGTCATCTTGAATCTCTTGAGCATGTCTTGGATGTACTTTGCTTGATTAATAAAGGTTCCTTCTCTTAGTTGCTTGATCTCGAATCCAAGAAAGAACCGTAATTCCCCCATCATAGACATCTCAAACCTGTCAGTCATAAGCTTTGAAAATTCATCGTTAAAAGCTTTGTTAGTAGAACCAAAAATGATATCGTCTACATATAGTTGGCATCTGAAGAGCTCCCCTTAACCTTCTTAGTAAAAGAGTGTGGTCGATTTGCCCAACTTCGAAGCCACGATCTAACAAAAGCTCTTTAAGGTGCTCATACCACGCACGTGGGGCTTGTTTAAGGCCATAGAGTGCCTTATCGAGTTTGTAGACATGGTTCGGGAAGTTAGGGTCCTCAAACCCCGGGGGTTGCTTTACGTATACCAACTCATGGAGAGGACCGTTAAGGAAGGCACTCTTGACGTCCATTTGCTGCAACTTAAAATTGTTATGAGCAGCATAAGCAAGTAGGATACAAATGGACTCAAGACGAGCCACAGGAGCATAGGTCTCGCTGAAGTCGATGCCCTCAACTTGGGAGTAACCTTGTGCCACAAGTCTTGCCTTGTTCCTCACAACGATGCCATTCTCATTTTGCTTGTTCTTGAAAATCCACTTGGTGCCGATAACATTGCGGCACTCTTTGGGTTTCTCCACTAGTTTCCAGACTTTGTTGCGCTCGAAATTGTTCAATTCTTCATGCATAGCAACAACCCAGTCTGGGTCTTCAAGAGCTTCAAAGACCTTCTTAGGTTCCACCATGGAGATATGAGCTTGATGCTCACCAAAACTGGCCAATTCTCTTCTAGTAGACACCCTTCATCGAAGATCACCAACAACCTTGTTGAGAGTGTGACCCCTCAACTCAAGGTTACGATCAGCCCGAGCCTTGCGACGAAGTTCAATAAGTTTGTTGTCTCTTGGTGGAGGAGATTCATCACTTGAGTCTTCATTGAAGGCATTTTCTCCGCCTTGATCGATGCTGGAACATCGATGGCAGGTGGTGGAGATGCATGCCCTTGAGGTGAGTCCGTAGCCATAACAGGAGGCTGCAGGCGGAGACTCGAGGGGCGGATAATCCGGCCGATGAAGTGGCGGATAATCCGGCTGGGAGGACTTGGTGACATCAGGAAGCCTAGGACTTGCTTGACTGGCGAGGCGGATAATCCGGGTCAGCCGGAAAATCCGGCACGAGCTTGTGTTGATATCTTCACCACCAGGGAGCTGCTGGGCGGGGTGGCGGATAATCCGGTATCCACGGAAAATCCGACTGGAGCTTCTGGAGCATCTTGACCTTCAGCAGTTGATGGAGATGGTGTAGAAGTTGCCCCGTGGTTGGAGCGTGTTGCGTATGTGTAGATGAGGGCTCTATATGAGTAGAGCATTGTCCTTCCCGGTCATACAAGGGGTTCCTCAATGGGGAAGAATCCGCCCATTCTTCTTATGGCATCTTGGGGTATTTCAACATGCATCACAAACACCAACTTTCTCTCGCAGGGAACCGTCATTTTCCTCGAACACCACACTACAAGATTCTACAACAGTTCCGAGAGCTTATTGTAGACTCTATAAGTGTGGGATTGACCATAACCAACAAAAATACCTTCTAGAGCCTTAGATTCAAACTTAGATAAACGAACTCCTTTAATAAGAAAGAAACACTTACACCCGAATACCCGAAAGTATGAGATGTTTGGCTTGTTACCGGTAAGTATTTCATACGGAGTCTTGTCCAAAATCTTGCGGAGGTATAAACGATTGGATGAATGACAAGCAGTAGAGATTGCTTCAGCCCAGAAGTTATATGGAGATTTGAATTCGGCCAACATTGATCTTGCCATGTCCATTAGAGTTCGATTCTTCCTCTCAGCTACACCATTTTGTTGAGGGGTGTACGCAGCGGAATATTGATGTCTTATCCCCTCTTCACTTAGGAACTCATTTAAGGTGTAGTTCTTGAACTCTGAGCCGTTATCACTCCTTATAGCCAGAATGGGGACGTTGTGTTGACGTTGAACCTCGTTGGCAAAGTCGATGACAGTTTGTTGAGTTTCACTCTTCAACTTGAAGAAATAAACCCAAGTGTATCTTGAGTAATCATCAACAATCACTAGATAATACTTTTTCCCACCGAGGCTTGCATGAGATGGCGGTTCAAAAAGATCCACGTGAAGAAGCTCCAAGATCCTTTTTGAAGAGATAATAGTTTTCCTTCGATGAGGAGAATCATGCATTTTCCCTTCAACACACGCCCTGCAAACACGATCTTTGGCAAAAGAGACATTTTCTTTTAGTCCAAGAATGTGGCCACCCTTGTGGAAACTTTGCAAAGTTCTCATATTTACGTGGGCTAGTCGGCGATGCCATAGCCAACCCGCGTCAGCCTTTCCGAAAAGACACATCGGACCTGTAGTGGTTTTCCCCGAAAAGTCTACCATGTACAGGTCGTTTTTGACATATCCCACGAAAGCGACTTTTAGAGACTTGCTCCACAAGAGTACCACCAAATCAGCATCAATGTAAACTGCAAAGCCCATCTTACCAAGGGCACGAACTGAAAGTAAGTTATGCAGGGTCTCAACAAGCATGACGTCCACGAGGGAGATATCGTGAGCCACCACAACTTTGCCGAGACCCAATACCTCAGATTTTGACTTGTCACCATAGGAGACGGTAATGTGTTCAAGGTTTGGCCGCATCTCCGTGATGATCTCCTTGCTTCCGGTCATATGACTCGTACAACCGCTATTGAGTACCCATTTAGAACCACCGGAAGCATAGCCCTGCAAGAAAGTTACTTCTTGGTTTTAGGTACCCATTTTTCAATGGGTCCTCTCATGTTAGTAACAAGGGTCTTGGGAACCCAAATATACCAAGGAATGTAACAATCATAAGGCCCTACATAACTAGCATAAACATCACCATAAGCATCACAATATAGTTCGAAGTTAGGATTATTGATCCCTGCAAAACCATCATAATTAGTCTTGTCATTGGTAATGTTGCTAGTCCTCGATTGAGCAGTCTTGTTCTTCTTCTTCTTGTTTTTCTTGCTCTTTATCATGGGTATGTAACCAAGACCTTCTTTACTGTTGTTTGTCCTTTGCCTTTCAAGATCTCATCAATAACCCCTTTACCTTTGTATTGAGAACTCCTTGCAAGATCTTCTTTTCCAAAGGATCGAGATGAGGTACTTGGTATATTATACCGTTTCAATTGAGTTTGGAGCTGGTCATGAGACTCATTTAGAGTAGAATGATCACTCTTCAATGCCTTGTGAGCACTTTCAAGATCATCAAACTTCTCCAAAAGTCTAGCATGAACAGCCCCAAAATCAATCTTTTCTTTCTTTAGTTTCTTTACCTTGGCAAGGGCATGGTCACGTTCTTTAATGAGCTGAGCTACAGCTTCTTCTTGTGACTCCTCTAGGGATTCGAGTCTTCCTTCCAAAGAAACTCGAGTTTCCTCTTCCTCTTCCAAGGCATTCTTCAAAGAGGCTATCTCCAAGGCATCTTCTCTTTCAATTCTGCCCTTTTCTTCAAGGAGATCTTCAGCTCGAGCAAGTTGACTCATAAGAGTATCAAAATGGAGTTTGTGTTCACCTTGTAGGTTAGTGAAAAAGATATCCAAGGCAATAACTTATTCTTTCATTTCAAGACTTTCATGATCATCCATATCCAAAATTATGTTAGTCTTAGAAAATGAGGAGTTAGAAGTCTGCCATTAGGCAAGTGGCGTTGTTGTTGATGGCGTTCTCGTTCGGCGAGTCGAAGAGAGAGGAGGGAGTCGATGTGGTGGCTATAGCAGCCACTTCGCAGGAACTATCATCATCCTCTTCATCTTCACTTGAGGAGGAGTATTCCTCTTGAGCTACAAGGACCATCTTGTGTTGCTTCTTGAAAGGGCCATTCTTCTTAGCAAATGGCTTCTTCTTAGGAACTTTGGATTTCTCTTTGAGAATGAGCCTGCCACCATTATCTTCTCTATTTTCATAAGGACACTCGGCTACAAAGTGCAGTCTATCTCCACAGTTGAAGCAAGTTCTCAATCTTGGGCCACTTTCTCTTCTTCCATTTGACCCGTTCTTGCGCTCAAGTTCAGACTTGGCTTTGGCAGGGTCCTTCCAAAAGTTCCTTGCATAGAATGCCATGTACTCACAATGAGCACGTTTGACCTCATCGGGGCAGTCCATGGATCCCCTCTCAAATGCTCCTTCATCATCCTCTTGCTCAACAACATTGGCTTTGGGAGCCATATTGACACCCTTTTGCATTCCAATGGCCCGAGCACGGGCATCTTCAGCATTCTTTGCCGCCACTTTGAATGACGCCATTTCTTGCATGACTTCATTGGATGCCATTTGATGATAGTTGTGTCTACCTTGCAAGATCTTCAAATCCGTCGGTTCGAAAGGCATTAAGGCACTCACATACTTTCTTTTTATCCATGCATCATCAATGTGAGTGGCCCCATGCTTCTGAAATGTTGTTGTGATGCCCTTGATTCTTCTATACATGTCCTCATGGTTTTCACCATCCAACATGTAGAATCCCTCAGCTTCGTTACTAAGGGCATCATACCGGTTTCTTCTCATGCTTTCATTTCCAACAAAAAGGTCCGTAAGAGCATCCCACGTCTCTTTAGCCGTGTTGAGATGTTCAATGTGTGGCATGTCCTTAGGACCCACACCCAGCTGTATCATGTGGAGAGCAGTGGCATTCAACTGGCTATCCACAACTTCCCTTCTTGTTAGATTGCTTTGATCTCCAACATGAAGACCTTCTTCGATGATCCTCCACAATTCAATAGAGGAGCTGCAAACATGAGATTTCATTAGAAATTGCCATTGGTTAAAAGAAGATGCTGTGAGCTTGGGTGGATCACCCCTATTGTTTATATGAGGATGAGGGATAGGTGGGTCGGGGGAATATACATGGCGAACCTCACTATATTCCTCCTTGCCACTTTCCTTTTTGGAGGTGGATCCATTTAGTTTTTCACCTTCCACATCATCATCCTTAGATCCGGTGTTACCCTTTTCCTTAGATGATGGTGAGGGAGCCTCAGAGGAGGATGGAGATGGGGCTATGGATGATGTAAGGCGAGCAATCATTTGATTCATCTCCTCCATCTTAGCCTCAAAGGATTTCAACAAGGTTGTTTCCAACGACTTGAGATCATCCATTGTGACCTTATCCACAGCCTCATTTCCATCATCCCTGGTACCCATACTACTCTTAGGCGGTTAAGCCCGAATTAAGAGCCGGGGCTCTGATACCAATTGAAATGGATCGTATGGGCACCTAGAGGGGGGGTGAATAGGTGCTACACCAATTTTTAATTCTTTTTCAAGTTTAGGCTTAGCACAAAGGTAAATTCTCTAGATAAACTAATGTGTGGAAATTCCCTATATGCAAACCTATCTACTAGCTAGTAAGGAGCGAGTGGAAGAGGAATGAGTGAACCAAAGTGAAGCACGTAGAGGCACAGGATTTGTTTGATTGCAGTTCCTTCCTTGTTAAGGGAAGTACGTCTGTGTTGGAGGGGTGGGCGGTACTAAGACCACCATGCCACAAAAGGCCTCACCTTGTTCTCCGATGGATCTCGCCACAACAGGCCTGATCCACCTTCCACTATAGGTACCCTTCGAGGCGGGCACCGGCGCCTTTACACAACTAGTGGGGCAATAACTCCACAACAACTTGGAGGCTCCCGAAATGACAACAAGCTGCCACAAGAACAAAGTTGTCAAATACAATAACACGATCTAGGTATTAACGAGAATACTAGATCAGGGATTTCTCCAAGTGAATGGAGAGGAGTTGAAGCGCTTGATTCTTGATGTTGATGATGAACTTCTCCTCCTTCAATTCCACCAAAGATCAAGACCTTAGGGTGGTTGAAGTGGGAGATCGAGATTTAGAGCTCTTGCCTTGGGTGCGGTGAATTCAAAATGAATCAAGAGTGCTAGACGATGGGGAAGAAGGGGTACTTATACCCCCTTCCAAAAACTAGCCGTTGCACACTTTGGGGGCCGGATTATCCGGCCCAAGTGAGGGCCGGATTATCCGATCTGGGGAAACTCCACCCCAGACTCGGAATATCCGGCAGAAGATCCGCCCCCTCTCTGAGCGTCGCGCCGAGCTTGCCCTAGATCAACTTCTGGGGGCCGGATTATCCGGCCCTATGCGAAGGCCGGATTATCCGGCCTGGGGAGAAAAACCGCCCCAGTTCGGATTTTCGAGAAAATCCGATCGATACCGAGCGCCTTGGCTCCTTTTGCTTTCGGCGGGGCTGGATTATCCGCCCATGCGAAACCAGATTATCGGCTTGGGAAAACGCTTGATTGGATTTTCCGGGAGAAAATCCGACTGGACACTGGGCGACGCGCCTTGGCTTCCTTGAGAGATGAGGTAGGCGGATTATCCGGCTTGGAAGGCGGATTATCCGCCCCCCCTCAAAACTTCCTGCACACTTAGCACACATGAAAAGTCTCCATAGTATTGTTATCCAACACGCAAAACATAGGAAAACATGAAATGTTCTTTCAATGGTGGACATCTTCTTCTGGTAGAATTCGGTGCCAACATTAACAAAAATAGCCTCCCAAGTTCCTCCACTTATGACGCTATAGAGGTTAGTAACAGTTGACTCCCGAACGTGAGGGAAGCCAAAAGCATCGCAAAATTGTTCAAAAGTTATTTCATAAGGTTGCCAATTCATGGTGAAACTTACCATGCACGCATTAACTTTCTCCCTGTGGTTGTCATAGAAGGAGGCAAGGAACTCATAGGTAAGCTCGACGTAGGAGTCGTGGCTTGCGTAGCCAAGCACTATTAGCCTGGCCTTGTTAGACATGAGGTTGAAGTCCGCCTTCAACCCCACCGTGGTGAGAAATCTATGGTCGGCCCAATGTGTGGGCAGCACCCTCCTCGATGAAACTATGGCCAACTTGGGGTTGCGCTCGGCTTGAGACCCCGAGCTCTCGTCATGTTGGCGCTTGCTCTTGCGGAAAATGTTACCAATTTTGTTCATCTTGATGCATTGACAAATTTCACCATAAAACCTTAGGCATATAGTTTCTACATGATACACGAACGATTCTACATGCAAAAATTCAATCCTAACGTGAGAAATCAATAGGTAAAGCTAAACAAGCTTGAGTTCATCCACTAGATCAATGTGGGAGTTTCAACCATAGAAATCTGAAAATAAAGCATGGATAGGGAGAGAAACATATCGATCTGTTGATTTCCCCACTCAAACAAACAAAATCCATGAAGAATCAAGAATTCTAGGATGGTTTTGAGAGGTTTGGAGAGAGAATATGAAAGAAATAATGAAGAAGGAGAAGAAACCTAGCCGCCCCTGCCCGATTTTGTGTTCGCGCCGAACTATACGGCCAGAACTATACGGGCGGGATATGTTGTTCTGCCCGTATAGTTGCGGCAACGCTGCCAACTAGGGTTTCTTTATGCAGAATACAGCTATACGGATGCAAAAATACGGCCAGATCATAATGATCCCGCCGTATAGTTGGTCATTAAACCGTCTGTATCCTCGAGATAAATTCTCAAAAATAGGTATCGATATCTATACGACTAGAACTATACAGCTAGAATTTTTATTCATGTTGTATAGTTGGTCGTTAAACAGTCAGTACCTTTGAGAAGAAATTGTACGAAGGCATCGATATCTATACGACCGGAGCTATATGGCCAGAATTTATATTCCCGCCGTATAGTTGGTCGTTAAATTCTCTGTTTCTTCAAAAGAAAATTTGTTCATGCAAAGATATCTATACGTCTAAACTATATGGCCGGAATTTTTATTCCCGCTATATAGTTGGTCGTTAAACCATCAGTAGTCATCAAAAAATTTATATTTCTTCGAGAATACCTTCTTATCCTGAAACTTAATGAAATACCTTATTTTTGACAGAAACATGACAGTAGAAACTGTCGACCAACATCAGAATGTAAAGAGAATTTTTTTAACCTTTGCAGATAAAACTTAAACTTTTATTTTTATACTTATTCTACCTTCATTCAATTGATGTTTCTACTACTTTTTGACAGCTACATCTTTTCACGGGCGCGCTTCCGCAAGAATGTCTGTGAAAAAGTTATAGGAATGCGATGAACTTTTTATTCTTTAGTTTATTTTATTGATGTGATGGGTTGACCCCCATTAAGCATTTTATTAAGAATAGTTGAATAACTCAACCCCTTCTCTGTTCTTGAATTCTTACCTTGGGCTGCCCCTTATCAAATGCGCTTACCACATGAACTTGTTTTGCCAGTGGAATATATTTTTCTCCTGCTTCTAGTTTCTTTGGAAAATACTGGATGATTTCAGCATCATAAACATTGAAGATTATTTTTCCCACAGCACAATCAACTGATGCTACTACAGTACTAAGGAAAGGTCTTCCAAGTATTATAGATAAATTTTTCATCTTCTGGCATCTCAAGAATAATAAAATATGTGGGAATAACATTCTCATCTATTCTAAGTAGAACATCCTCAATCATACCAATTGGTTGTTTAGTGGACTTGTCCACCATCTATAAAGTGATAGTAGTAGGGCAATATTCCCCTAATCCTAACCTTTTATAGAGGGAGTATGTCATTACACTAACTCCAGCACCTAAATCACACAAGGCATTGTGAATATTAGTCTTGCCTATTGAGCATGAAATAGTTGGTATTCCAGGATCTCCTGATTTAGACAATAGCTTCCCATTAGCAGGATAACTAGTCACCATGGCAATGGTTTCAGTTATTTCTTTCTTTCTACTAAGAATATCATGGAGGAATTTAGAATAGGTAGGAACTTTAATTGCATCCGCAAATGGAATTTCTAGACGAAGATCACCAAGTGCTTTTGTAAAAGAATCATAGATTACCTGATCTGGTGCTTTCTTTTTTGATCTGGATAAGGAAGATTTTTGTCACCTTTCTTATTCTTGTCTTTTACCTTTTGTGGGGGTCAGGATCTTTTGTTGTTGCTTATCACTTTTCTTCTTCTCTACTACAATAACTTCATCTTCATTGCTTATTTCTTTTTTCTTCTCTTGGATGAACCGTCTCTGTGTTAGAATCATAACGGTCATCTGGTGCATCATCTTGGCCCTCCTTGGTTTGATCTTGTGTTTCTCGAGCAGTTTCATCTTGAGGATCCACCAGTGTATCATCTTCTTGGCTTGCTTCGAGCAAGGCTTTTTCCTTTCGCTCTTTTTTAGCTTCATATTCTGGTGGTCCTAATGGTCCTGTAACAACTGCACCTCTTATTGTAACAACATTAGTAGAAACAGGAATATCTATATCATCTCGAAGAAAAATTTGATAACCAGATGCTATTTGTTCACACTGGGTTTCAGTCATACTAAGATACTTGTGAAATAATTTTATTTCTTGGCCGATCTCATCATAATTTTCCGTGAGTTCTGCCAAAATCCTTTTATGTTTTTGAAAGTGCTTATGCATGTTATTATGAGATTTTGCTTATCAATGTTTTAATTCTTGAAAAACTTTCCTAGCAAGTTCAAAAGGTATACCTTTTTATTTCATTGTTTTGTGTACTTCGGGCATAAGATCAGGAGTTATCCGAAGTATCCCTTTTTCCAGCTTAGTGCTGAAATCAGGATTATATAAAGAATCATTCTTAGCCCTAGTAGACATCAATTCTAAACATTCTTTAATAGTTAAAGTATTTATCGATCCTCTCGCTAAGAAGTCAAGCAACTCTCTACATTGAGTATTAGGACCGTGGTAAAATAAATGGCAAATAGTTGATTCAGAATAGCCATGATTAGGAATACTATTGATCATTCTAAAGAATCTATCCCAGGCTTGTGGGTAGTTTTCTCCCACGTTCTGACTAAAGTTGCCTATATTCTTTCTTAGTTCAGTTACCTTTTAAAAAGGATTAAACCTATTTATGAATTTGACATTGCAGTTTTCCCAACATTTAATGTAATGGTGAGGGAGAGAATAGAACCAGTCTAGAGCCTTACCTTTAAGAGACCAACGAAATAATTTTAGACGAGAGAAGTCTCTTGGCAAATCTTTTGGTCCAAGTGATGTTTCCACATCGTCGAACTCTCTAAGATGTCTTCCTGGGTCTTCATCTTCCCTTCCACTAAAAGCTTTTTCCTGCAAAATTTTTATAATTCCACCATCAAATCGATATTCTCTAACTCCAGCATTAGGGAATTCTATTGGTTGCTTAAGAAATTCAGAACTTGGAGCATTGTATTCTCTGAGAGTTTTCTCAGGCTTCTTGGGAGTTGTCCTGTAAATAGACATGATCTCCATTATATCACTCAAGTTTTCAACTTCAAATTTATTCAATCTTAAAAGTTTTTCAATAATTTCCTCGTGTCTCTGAGCATATACGCGATCAATATAATCTGGTAAATAGGTCTTACCAGAGCGTGTAGACCCTTTGTCTCCTAAGGAGAACATTTTGTAGTAGTAACACCTGAAATGTCAAGAGATAAACACTTAGCGCTTAGCTCCCCGACAACGGCACCAGAAAATAGCTTGATGTCTGCAAGTGCACGGATCGTTTGTAGCTAGTTTCGAAGTATAGATATCGATCCCACGGGGAGCCCAAAGGTAAGTGTTTATGGTGAAGTCTCTATCACACCCAAAGTTGTCATAGGTCTTTGAGTGAATTGACTACAAGTGTAAAAATAAGAATGGCATTTGGATTAAACTGGTTGTATTAAATAAAACTAAAATATAAACTTTGGAAATCAAAAGCATAAAAGTAAAGAATGATTCGGTTGGTTGTTGTTTTCTGCAGATGGCGAAAGAAGGCGCAGGGAGATACAGTTCATGGTGATAGTGACTGTGCCAGATGGACGAATAATGAGTGTAACAATTATAATCTTATAAGTATATGTGTAGGTGAGCAACCCATAATTGTCTAGAACTCCTCTTGGTAGATTTCATCCCAACTTCAATAATCCTACTAGTTTGTTACCAAAACCATGGTCAGACACTAAACGATTAAGACCCTTCAGGTCGCTTAGCGATTAAGCTCCTTGGGTCGGACTAATGCAATAAGCACAGTGGTTCCTCATTATCCTCGAGTCTACTAGTTTTCCATTGATATCCCCATGTCACTCGAGGGTTGCCGGTCTGCTAGCGAACAAGATCCTATCTATGTAGAACAAAGCATCATGTTGTCTGGGCCCTTAATTGGACAACAAGCATTAGGCATCCCACAGATAATCAAGCACACATAATATAGTAATTAAAATCAATCACAAACTAATGGAAAATATATGAAGCCACATCACATCTCACCAATCCCTTACATCTCCCACGCCCAAGGAACTTACTCACACATGAGAGAAGAAAGCATCATCAATACAATTAAATAAAGGGAGTTCTTCTCGATTTTACCATGGAGATCCACAATAAGAATAGAAAGGAAATCCAACACAATTCAAGAAACAATCTCAAACCCTAGTCTTGCAAGGTGAATATCTCTCTCTCAAGTACAAGTAATGACTATGGGGGTGTAGGGGCTAGGAGGTCGAAGATCGTGAAGCGAGATGAAGAACGTCTCCTCCTTCTTCTCCGGATCTCTTCTTTCTCCCTTATGGATGGTGTGGCGGCTGATGTGTTGTGTTTTCATCCCCGGTCTCTTCACGGAAGTTGTCCCTTTTGACAAGACAGAGGCGGTGGGAACTATACGGCCAAAAAAATTGTTCCTGCCGTATAGTTGCTTGTTAAAGCCTATGTACGCTTCCCTCGATTTCTTCCAAAGAGAGACTTGCTTGTTTTCGCCTAAATATTGTGTTTCTCTAGTTAAAACCATTTGTTGACATTCAGAACCTGAAACACACATTAAAAACCAAGTTTCATTTGCTACCGAAGTATTAGCGTTAGGTAAAGCTAGAAAATGATCAAATCCGGGAGAAAACCATCAATAAAAACCATCAAAAATGTGTCGAATCTCACAGCTATCAGCGATGTGCAGAAGTTCACTAGATGCCTGGCCTCCCTCAGCCAGTTCGTCAGCCATCTAGGCGAGAAGGCACTCCCACTATACCAGCTAATGAAGAAAACGAACAAGTTCGTCTAGACGGCGCAGGCGGATGAGACCTTCCGCAACCTTAAGTGCATTCTTTCCTTCCTACCAATACTGGCGGCCACCGCTGCAAAGGAGCCAATGCTAATGTATATCGCAGCTACCAACCGGGTCGTCAGTGTCAAACTCATGGTTGAGAGGCTAGAAGAAGGAAAGGTGCATCTGGTACAACACCCGGTGTACTACCTGAGTGAAGTACTCTCGCTATCGAAGCAGAACTACCCCCACTAACAGAAGCTGGTGTATGGCGTGTACATGGCCTCCAAGAAACTGAAGCACTACTTCCAAGAGCACCCCATCTGGGTGGTGGTGTTAGCACCACTCTCGGAGATCATCGGCAACAGGGACGCCACGAGCCGGGTGGCGAAATGGGCAATAGAGCTCACTGTCCACAACATCCAATACGAGCCAAGAACGGCAATCAAGTCTCAAGGCCTAGTGGATTTCCTTGTTGATTGGGTAGAAACCCAAGAACTGACTCCACGCACTGGAAGCTACACGTCAATGGATCCAAGATGTATGGGGGACTCGGAGCTAGAGTCGTCATCACCTCTCGGAAAGTAGATCGGCTAGAGTAAGTGCTATAGATCCACTTCCGTGCATCCAACAATGTTGCCGAGTACGAAGCGCTCGTCCATGGCCTCAAAATGGCAAAAGAGATCGACATCTGACGCATCCTCAGCTTCGACGACTCGGAACTGGTGGTGCAACAAGTATCGGGCGATTGGGACGCCAAGGATGCAAACATGGCCCTATACTGCTTCGTATAGCAGCTATGTACCTGCTTTGAGGGGTGCGAGTTTCATCATGTCCCTCGAGACAACAACGAAGCCACCGATGCACTCGCCCATGTATGGTCAACAAGGTAACAAATTCCATCTGGAGTCTCCCTCGAGCACCCGCGCAAGCCATCCATCACGCTGCCTCTGGAATCTGACTCCATCATACTAGACGCAGATCTAGGGATTGCCGGCTCCAAGCAACCAGAAGTTGCCGCAAAGGTCCTGGGGACTACCGCATCGAACCCGGGGACTATCGCACCAATCCCGGGGACTTCCACATCAAATGCCCCGACACCCCTAGTCGGCTCTAGCAGCCCGGTGACTGCCGGTTCTGCCCTTCCACCCGGTAGGCCACCCGACGAGCCCGAGCCGGTCGTGCATGAGGAAATCAAGCTGATCATGGAGACCACGTATGCCATCCGGGAAACCCCCGCATGCGCCAAGACGTTCATGAATTTCTTGGTCAAAGGGGAGCTGCCCGATGAAGTGGTCGAGGCAAGGCAAGTGAAGCACAGAGCAAGTGCATACACCATCATCAACAACGAGCTATACAAGCGCAACGTGGGAGGAATTTATCAGTGTTGTGTGATCCAAGAAGAAGGAATCTGGCTGCTGGTGGACATCCACCAAGGAGAGTCCAGCCACCATGCATCATCACGAGCCATAGTGGCCAAGGCATTCCGCCACGGCTTCTACTAGCCTACCGCGCTGGAGGACGCCGAGCAAATGGTGAAAGCATGCAATGGATGCCAATGTTTCAGTCAGCAAAAGCACACTCTGGCTGCAGCCCTCAAGAAAATAACCATCACCTGCTCATTTGCCGTCTGGGGGCTGGACATGGTTGGCCCCTTCCAAGACGACGCGATCCGGCATGACACACCTGCTGGTGGCGGTGGACAAATTCACCAAGTGGATTGAGGCAAAACCAATCAAGAAGCTAGACAGACCAACAGTGATCAAGTTATTTACATACATCATCACACACTTCGGCTACCCCAACAGCATCATCACCGACAATGACACGAACTTCACCAAAGGGGCCTTCGCGCGCTTCTGCCTGGACCTCGCCTTCATCACACACCCCAAGTCAAATGCGCAGTGCGAGCAAGCAAACGGCCTGGTCCTAACCGAAATCAAGCCTCGGCTAATCGAGACACTAATGAGATACCCTGGATGTTGGATAGAAGAGCTGTCGGCTGTGATGTGGAGCCTGTGCACCATGCCAAACCGCTCCACTGGCTACACGCCATTCTTCCTCATATACGGAGTGGAGGCGGTCCTGCCAACTGACATAGATTTCAACGCACCTCGCAAGCTGTTATACACAGAGCAGCAAGCCAAGGAAGCACATGAGGACAACGTCGACCTCCTCGAAGAGGCGCCCAAGCTGGCCTTTTGCAGATTCGTGATGTCTACGCACTTCTATTCTTGTAGACAGTTGTTGGGCCTCCAAGTGCAGAGGTTTGTAGAACAGCAGCAAATTTTCCCTTAAGTGGATTACCCAAGGTTTATCGAACTCAGGGAGGAAGTGGTCAAAGGTATCCCCTCTCAAGCAACCCTGCAACCAAGATACAAGAAGTCTCTTGTGTCCCCAATACACTTGTCAGGTGTATAGGTGTACTAGTTTGGCGAAGAGATAGTGAAATACAAGTGGTATAGATAATTATAAGTGGTAACGGTGATATAAAATAGCTCGTTGGCGTGGAAGAGACTAAAGTAAAACTGAAATAAAGATAGAAGCAAGCAAACATGTAATAGATCTAATAGCAAACGGTGTTTCGGTGCTTAGAAACAAGGCCTAGGGATCATATTTTCACTAGTGAACACTCTCATACAAATATATTCTTCTTTATGATACTACGCTGAACTACTCTCCGGTTGGACACTCTAATCCATGGTAGGGCTATAACAGCACACCTCAAAGTAAGCCTTTCCCATCTAGATAACCCCACACTTTCACCTTGAGCACTAGATGGTTCCAACAAACACCACAATTTCATAAAGACATCCAACTCCAAATATAACTCATAACAAGTATTTGTAATCTCTAGCCTAAGTGCCACCATGGTGTGCCTGTCACTTCACACACATGGGGAGAGCAGAGATCTATTAAAGCACTTGAGTAGCAAGGTAGATCTACTTGATTACAAAGCTCATGATCACAATATGATCATGCATAGAGAGAGATGAACACATAGCTACCGGTAGAACCCTTAGCCTCGAGAGAGAACTACTCCCTCCTCATCATGGGAATCAGCAATGGTGATGGAGAGGTGGTGGAGATCGATGGAGATGGCTCTGAGGGCACTTCCGTCAGAGTCTTGGAACAAAGACTTTCTGTCCCCGAATCTCCTCTTGATTGGCGGGCACCATGAACTTTTCGTGGCTGGAGGCTTGATGATTTAGGGTTTTTGCATCGGGAGGCATCTTATAGGCGAAGAGGTAAGGTCGGTGGGCGGCCAGGGGGCCCACACCACCTGGTAGCGTGGCCAGGGCTAGCCCACGCCACCATATGGTGTCGCCACCCTATGGCCCCTCTCTGTCTCGTCTTCTGGCTCCATGAGTCTTCAGGTAAAATATCGACTTTGGCTTTTGTCCGGTCCAATTCCGAGAATATTGATTTTCTGACTTTCCTGGAACCAAAAACAGCGAAAAGCGCAAGCCTTTGTGGCATCTTGTTAATAGGTTAGTCCAGGAAAGTGTATAAAAATTACTCCAAAGTGTGGACAAAACATAAGAAAGTAGATAAAACCAAGCATGGAACATCAAAAATTATAGACACGTTTGGAACGTATCAATCCGCCATTTACCAGTAGAACCTACACCGCTACCATGCTAGCTAGATCTGCCATGTCTTGTTCCGAGAGAGTGACCTAGTGCTACGACTGGTACAAAACACCAAGGGGATGCACAAGCTATCTCCACCTTGGGAGGGTCCATTCATCATTAGTCGAGCGTTGCAGAACAACTCATACTACCTCATCGATGCTCGCTAGCCGGCGAAGAACAATATGGACCGTTTCGACAAAGAAACTGAGTACCCATGGAATGCGAACCTTCTTCTCCCATTTTACACTTAAACAAGAAGTGTATGTATCTTACTTTTTTGTAATGAAAAAGTTGAGGAGCCTCGACACAGTCCCAGGGACTCCGTAATCATTTGGCATTTCATGCTGCATCATTTGGCATTTCTTGCTGCATTGTTTTTTACCCTGGCTCTGGCGATTTCTCCTAGGGACTCGCCGGCTGGCCCAGACGGCCGCGCATTCCAAATGGCAAAGTACTGTATGTGGCTCTAAGGGATCACTCTTCAGTTCCGGCTATAGACCACAACCCGGCTGCCAGTTGTCAAGAGCAGAAACCCGAGGACCCCTACACCATGAATCATAAGGAAGACAAAAACGTCTAGACGTTCCGGTTGTTCTCGCTCGCTTGACACCGATAATAGAAATTCAAAGTATCATGCAGTACACTCAAATAGTTACTCCTTCGGCTCCGGCTGCAGACCGCAACCCAGCACGCAGCCGGCAAGGAAACAGCTTAAGCGGCCAATGCTCATTGAGAAAAGGAGAAACTTGTAGGCCTATCACGAAATGGCAAAGTTTCCAACCTTAGCGAATGAACGGTAAACTATGCTCTACCTATACATATCTAATGCAACAACTATCATTTGTGTTTTATTTTTGCACGAGTCAAAATCCATGCCAAGTACCAGGGCCAGGTGCTAATCACCCCTCGTAGACGGCAGAAGGCAGAAGGGAGCTTCGACCTGGCTGCATTCCCTAGCCGTCCCGAACCTCGGGGACTACACCCAGTGGGTGCGCTCTCGCGCCCCCACACAAAGACCTGCAAATGGCAACAACAGAAAGGAGCTTCGACTTGGCTAGATCCTCTAGCTGGCCGAAATCTCGGGGACTACACCCAGTGGTACAAATACTCCTAGCACAAAAGGGAGACAACATTATAACATTACAAATACTCCTAGTACAAATACTCCTAGTACAAAAGGCAGATCAAACAATCAGAAATTGCAAACAAAAGAGCACAAGACAACATTATAACACAAAGGGAGACGAAGCTCCAGTCACAATTCAGAGTACCACAAGTTGTTCACACGCATGCATATAAAAGACAAGTTTAATGTAGTACAAATACTCCTAGCATTCTAGGGATCAGGACTGGGCTCAATAGAAGGATCAGATGCATCCATTGGAGGCTGGCTGCAGGAGGCAATGTAAGTTACGGTTGGGTCGGCGGATGACGTAGCTAGGGCATCGGTTTGCAATGGAGCCGGAGCTGGGGACCAATGGAACGGCTCTGGCCCAGCTGGGTTGATGTAGTCCCGGTCCAGCTAGACGAAGCTCGAGATCTTGACACCGCATGGGTGAATATTAGGAACCTCGGCACGCAGCTATTTGTAACTGGTTCCTTGCCGGAATCCTCGGTAAATGCTTTGAAGATCCGCACCTGGATACCAGGACTTGAGTAGCACAAGAACCATCTTCGAGCCCCCGCATGCCGCCCACTCCCGTGACACCTTGATAAGGTCAGTGATGCTCAAGAGCTAGGTAGCCAACGTGTCGATGGTGGCAAGCGTGGCGGCTTCGGGCCAAAGGTAGGCCAAGATGTCTAGGCCGGCCTAGCGCAGCCGATTGGCCTCCTTTCTCACCACTGCAACAAGCTCCTCGGGACATAGGTCGCATCCGGCCTCCTCCTCGGGCACACAGGTGAGAGCTTGATCAGTCGCCTCAGGATATTGAGCTACACCCGGCCAGATAGCAACTATTATAAGCCGGCTACAGCAAACGGAAGGAATTCAATAGAGAGAAAGGACAACTTACTTATGATGATCTCGGCAATTTGCTTCAGCTCTGCCACCACAGCCTTCTCTCGTGCCTTCGTGTCCTTCGGCGCCTCCTCCTGCTTCTTATAAAGGACCTAGAGGTTTTTGAGGGAGTCAGCGTGGATGTCGGCAGTCTTCTTGGCCTGGCAGGCTACAATCTCCATTTTCTTCTGATGCTCCACCAGGTGATTAATTTGACGCTGGCGTGTATCATTGGAGGTCTGCAGCCGGAGCACCTCCGCCTTCAGCTGTTCCACCTCCCGTTCAATGTCCACTATCATGGCTGCAGGAGGGTACCCGATAGTCAACAAAAACCATGAAAATTCGTGTAACTGGGAAGACATGGCAGAGCAAGCAATCTTATGCCCTAGTCCTTGCGTATTTTTTGTCATTTCAGCAAAAGCTTTCTATGGAGAAATAGGAAGCGAATAAGAGAACCACCAAACCGGCTAGGGAAAAGGAACAAAAACCTGAAGAGATACTCACCTCTAAAGAAGCGCCCAGTGCCTAGGCCTCGCCAAGCCCCTGCTCCATCACCTCCACCAGGTGGCATGCCCGGTCGAGGGAGACAAGTGCCGACTCGCAGAGCTGGGCCAAGATGGTATCTCGCGTCAGCAAGGCCGGGGTCGGCTTGTAGCCGGTCACCAGCACCTCCTCGTTGCTGGTAGCGGCTCTCAAAGCCCCCGCCACAATCACCTCGGCCCCGTCTCCCATGTCACCAGAGCCGGAAACCACCACCCCACCACTGTCACCCGCAGTTGACAGGGCGGAGGCTTCTGGCACCACCTCCACGGGCTCCTGCACCTAGTAGGCAGTCGCACCCGCCTGCGTGTCACAGCCGTCCGAGTTTGCATCGGCAGTCTCACGCCCGGACACAAACACCTAGGCGAGCCTGGAGGAGGCCGGGGCAAAATGCAGATACGTGGGTGCGGCCAGCGCTGGCGCCTCTGACGCGGTCGCAGCAGCAGCTCCAGCCGGCGCAGAAGAGTAGGGCGCAGCCAGTTCAGCCAGCCCCTCAGCTTCAGCCAGAGCTGGGGTGGACGTGGTGGCGATGACGATGGAGCCGTCCGACGACATCGCCTTGCTAGACAAAGAAAACAAGACTAACTAAACAAAGGACAGGTCAACGATTGTGTTGGGATGAGCAAAGGCACATACCTAGCAACGCTCGGTGCGACCGCCGCGGGCCTTGGGTGGCGAAGCTTCTTCGTGCCGTAGGCGGCTGGAGTGGTGCTAGATGACGCCGCCCGCTTCACCCTGGACCTCGTCGTGCCACCGGGAGTAGAAGGCCCGTCGTCGCCATGTTTGGTACACAAATATAAGTAAAATATTAGCATCTGGCTGAAGAGATAGACCAGCGAATGAACATAAGGAAAAAGCACTCACCGGGCGGGTCCTCACATCTCTCGCCAGCCCGGGTGGGGAAGCGCTCCGGCTCCATCGTCAGGTACTTTGGTGGCTTGAGGTTGGGGGAGAAGTTGGGGAGCTCATGCTCACCCATGCCGTCCTCCGCTAGCTGTGCCGTAAAAAGATACTCAAAAGGGGCAGATAAGAGACGAGAAGAAACCCTTCGGGAAGAATCCACCTGGCAAGAACAGAAGATTAACCTTAGGCGGCAGGAGGCCCTGGTGATACAGCGGGACAGAGTACCACCACCCTTACTCCAAGGCCCCCTTCGAGATGGTAGCAAGCCAGTCTCGAAGGGCCTCGTAGGGCACATCCAGTCGGGAAACTAGCATGGGGTCATTGGGGCCGGATAGGTGGCACATCTTGTGTGATCGCCTCTGTAGCGGGAGCACCCGGCGGGCCATCCAGGACAAGGCGATGTCCTGGCCGGTTAGCCCCTCCCTCTCCACTAGCTCCTTTTGCCCGGGCAGCCATCCGATTGATGTCCGCCTGGGCACCCAACCCCGTCGCGGTCCAGGCCTTCCGGGTGGAGGCGACATTCGCGAAGACCGGAAGCCGGATCCAGTCGACCTCGATGTAGTTGCGCACATAGAAGTATGAGCGCTACCACAGCTTCACTGTGTCGAGGATCTTGAGCCGTGGCATGGTGGACGATGGCCATGGGTAGATCGCGCAGCAGCCGATCTCCATTAGTGGCCCGTCCTTCTACACCAGCTAGGCCTTGAAATTGAAGAACTTGAGGAAGTTCGTCGTGTCTGGGCGAACCCCCAAGTACGATTCATAGCATGCCGCGTGATGCGACAGTTGTGCGATGGTGTTCGCCCCCAGATGGTGAAGCTGAAGGTTGAACATGCCAAAGAGCTCAAGGGGGAAGCTGCTCATGGGTAAGCCGAAGCCACGGGTGATGTGCGCTAGGAAGACGATGAACTCGCCGGGCTGGGGTTTAGGGATCGGCTCCCCTTCCAGCGCGAGGCGGTGCTGCACCACCCTCTCTGATAGGATGAACCTCCCCCACCGGTACTTGCGAATAAGCTCCTCGGTCACATAGGAGCCGCACCACCCGCCGCCCTACTCCGGAAGCATGTCTTCGGGCGAGGTTGTCGTGGCAGAGAAACAGGGTCCCGTCATCGCGAGGAAGTGCGGCGGCACCGGTGACCTAAAACTAGTGGCGGAAGAGTAGAAAGAAGGCAAGGTGAAGGGAGCAAGAGAAGCAGGTAGCAGGAGGAAGACGGTATGGGGAAAACTCCATCCCCACGGCCCTATTTATCGCCGTGGGTCGAGCGCGCCCCCTGCGCTGCCTTCCACCATGTGCCGTGCAACTACCCCACGATGATTCAGCTACGAATCCAATGTGCCAGCATGCTCCCACAGGCGTTACTATAGGAGGCGAGGCATGTGCATGACCCCCAAGAAACCGCAATAATTAGATGTGCGCGCGATTACCAAAAACTGCCGCCATAGAGAAAATAGTCCGCAACGTGCGTCAACGTGCGTCAAAACCGCCAGGCGTGGCTAGTGTAAGCACTGACCTCAGCGACCAGGCGATCCATCTCCCCTCTCTGGCTATGGCAGACGGTCGATTCAATCTCCACTCACACCTAGTGGGTGGGCCACCGATTTCGTAGCCGGTAAACTCCAGTCGGGGAACAACAAGTACCTCGAGCCAGAAAACGACAAACACTTCAAGATAAATCTATAACCAATTTTTTCATCACTAACCATTTTAGTTCAATCAATGAGCATGCAAGAACTTCTCCATGAGGCGAAGTCCCAACGCGCTTGGGGACTAGTGTCGGGGGGATGACCCCCGGGTAGGCCACGCCAGGCCTAACTGGCCGGATGGCCGCAACAGGGTGGACCGCTCCAACCAGTCCACCCTCAAGGTTCCCCGGCTTGCCCATCTAGCCGGTTGGCCAGAAAAACTGGCTGGGTGGCCGCTTCCACCCGACCGCCTCGGATTCAGTGGCAAGGCTACGGAGGGGGTGACGCTCCTTATTGAGTGCACCCCTGACTCCTTGCATCATCAAACAGGCTGGCGCGCCGCCACTGCTGGCGCTACAAGACAACTGTACCAAAGCTGGAGGCTGAGCGAGGCGATGTCGGCTGACCGCTAAAGCTCCAACTGACCGTTAAAGCACCGGGTGACGCCTAAAGCACTGCCATTGGGACACTGTAGTGTTGTCCCCTCCTGTACTGGAGGCTTGACTAGGCCATGGCCTACCGGCTGGACCCGGCCAGCCGGCCCACTTTTAAACCCAAAGCCCAAACAATAAATCCTATAGCTCACATTGTAACCTACCTCTCATAGCCAGTATATAAGGGAGGGTAGATCTAGGGTTCTAGGTAAGCTCAAGTAGATTCAAGTTCATTCTCATAGTTCATCTTCTTCCTCTAGCTCTCTGTAGCATCTAGGGAAACAACTGAAGGAGCACATGTACTGGGCATTCGCCCCCAAGATAGTAGATCATTGCAGGAGTAGGAGTATTACCTTACCAAGAGGGCTCACCTAGGTACATCGTTGTGTTCGTAGTATCTATACCAAACCTGTTACGAGTAGCCACTGATAGCATCCTGATTGTCCCTACTCATGCCATCCCTGATGGCACTACCATGTTCCACACCACGACAACAGCGGGGAAAGTCGGAGTTGCGCCTTAGTTGAAGCAGACGAACCATCACTGAAACCCTAGATCAGGTGAGGGTTGCGAGCGAGAGTTAGAGAGCGAGAGGGACAAATATGTTCGGTAGAAAGGTAGAGCAGGGGCAGGTAAGTGATTTTAGTGGAGGAGCAGTGACGGAAGGGGATGGAGACGATCGAGGCAGCCGAGCGACACGGCGGTGACGCGCAACCGCTAGTGTCTGCGCTAGCGCGTGTGAGAGAGGAGAGTGAGCGACGCGAGGGAGAGAGAGGGTGATGAGTGAGCGGGCCGGGTTGGGCTGGACCAGGTCTAGGAAGTGTTTTTGACCACATGGGTCTATCCAGTGGGCCTAGATACTTAGGGGTATTTTGGTAATTTCACAAATACCTATAAACATAAATAAATCATAACTTCCACATAAAAACTTAGAAAATTAGAATAAAAATAGTTTTGTGTGTATAAAATTGCAAGGAATCCCAAAAGTATTTTTGTGGTATTTTTGCAAACACTTGAATTTTATGAAATTTTTAGGGATTAATTTGAAAGTTCAGGTTATTTAAAAATTCATAATAATTCCCAAAATATCCAAAAAAATCATAATAATAATGTAAACCCAAAATTTCATAGAAATATGAAAATTCCAAAGTAAATACCTAATAATACTTTGTGGATTGCTATAATAAATAAAATACAAAAGGAAATATGATAAAAACCCTAAGATGGGAGAAATCACTTAAAATTAAAATAGAGTTAATAAAACTCAAACAAAACACACGAGAGTGCATTTCATATATAATGCATTAGAGCATCTTATTTTTTCGAATGAAATGTTGTCTTTATCAGATGATGTTGCCAATTCCATAACCCGGGGTCCAAGGTCAAGTAAACCCTTTGAATTGCATTATCTCGTAGTTAACATTGTGCGATCAATCTTGCAACCATGTTGCAAAGGAAACCTTACATGTACATTGGCTTATTTATGAAAATGTTTACAAAACATTAGCATTACTAGCATTCAAAAAGAAAAACCATTTTCAGAATGAAATTAATAAAACTAGACGGGAGACACGGCTGTCAAACATAACGTCTAAAGAAGCATTAAATATAGCAGTTTTCGAACGTTGTCTCTATCGATGTTTAGTCCCACCTCAGAGATTTAGAAAATTCACGCAAATGAATTGATCGGAAGAATCCATGATTTGGCAAGGTGAGACAAAATGTCGCGTAGCAGCGCTATCACGTGTTGTATCCTCACGCTGACTCATCCCTCAAGCACCCCACGCCGAATAAAGTTTTGAAATGTTGTCTCTGTCGATGTTTAGTCCCACCTCGGAAGTTTAGAAAGTGTCTAAGAAGCTTATAATCCTGAAAATAAAGAAGCATGGAAGGAAGATATCAAACGCTAGCTATCAATTTGATAGCTGGTGTTTGGCATCTTAGTTTTTTTATATAGATGTTTTTTATGACCCGTGACGACTTATTGGATAGGTGACCCATAATGGCTATTGGATAGGTGAGGCACTCATGCGTTTCTAGACATGCGTTCCATATGGTACGCTATGATTGCGCCAAGTAAACATGTCGTATACCGATCGACGGGACAAAACGCCATCCGATATGCGACTGTTCAAAGAGACGGCGAGTGGTTACTCTAACTTTTTTTGAAACCTTCGAGACATAAAAATCTTTGTGTCTCTAGAGCACGAGTGTTAGGTAGAACGGTTTCTAAGCCAAATCATTTACGAAAAGGTGCAAAGAACTAGGATGATGTGCAACCATACAACAAACACCATACGCGCACCACGCAACTACCACCTCTCTTTGGTTTAAGAGAGACCCACGTGAGTCTTTGGGTCGCGTCCGTAAGGTGATCTATTTGATGTTATAATCGTTTAGGCATTTATTTGCGCATAGTAAACATTACGGCATGCGCTACAACACGTAGAGGAGGCGATAGCCGATGCTCCGCCATCTAATACGCGCATGTTTAATAAAAAGTTGGAAATCATAGGTAATATACAAGTCGTTTAGGCATCTTCATACGCTCCATAGACATCGAAACTTCTAGCAACATAGTCAAGATGCGCATCGGTTAGGTAAAGAGCTATAGAAATCTACTCGATAGAGCATGTAGTCGTACATTCAATCATGTACATATTCGAGTTTTTAAGACCTTGCATGTAAAGTCATGACACGGGAATACATGTGTTTCCAAGACAAATAACTCAATTTCTTGGATACATAAATCATTTAGCATCATACTTTTCTTTGCATGAAAAGGTAGACAGGCAATCTGATTATTTTGCAAAAAAGTACATTTTACAAGTAAGCTGGATATTTTTCTATCTCATCTCCTCTACTCTCTCTCTCTCCGATCAAACATTGGCATTAGTGTTAGTAACTTTCCATCTTATTCATCCTTGCATGCCTAAGTTGCTCCCAGGCTGGCGACCACCGAGATGCATTCGTAGTCCTGGTCTCGGTTCACTTGCATGTGGCCTATGTCGCACAACACATCAGTCTACTGCCATAGTCATGAGACTCAAAGAGATAATCGTCAATAGTAGCTACTTCGACATAGTGCAGTTCAAGAAAAGAGAAGATAGACATGCAGTCTAATTCGTTGCTTGCTACCACCTTTCTTATTCCTTGATGCAAGCCCGCCATTAAAGCCGTTGATCAACCTATGGCTGCCCATCGTCTCCATCACTATCGTATTCCACTTCATGTCGTAGAAGCATTCCTATGAGTCACCTGCAAGTAACATGTGCATCAATTCTTGGTTCACTTATTCATCACGCATTAGAATTAAAACTGAGGCTTGACGTAGACTCATACTGACCTTGTACGTTGAACTAATGTCCTCCGCCCGCTTTCATCCAATCGCCTGTTGTCGGGGAGTTGATGGAGTTAATACTTACTGGTTCTGCAGCTCCAACTCACGTAGCAACATGTAAAATGAAAAAGTTGGTAAGAAGGGCGTTGGACATATACAAAGCTGCAGACATACCGTTCCAGCGGTAGTAAGACGACAGGAGATGGTCTCCTTTGAGGAAGGGGTTGGTTGCTCACCCTATCAGTTGCAGTAGCTGGCCCATCCAATCGTGTTCACGGATGGTGCTGGATTAAAGTAATTACCCAAAATCAGCAACATAAAGGGGGAAGAGGCGGTGTTAGATACAGGGAGCATCGTGGATGTACCATGGTGTCTGCGGGAAACCATGTTCATGGTCAACCCTCCCGTTGCCTTCCTCTACGCCTAAAGATTTATGTGTCCTGAAGGGGAATAAATGGGAGATCATCAAGACTCGATCCGTTGGGGGATAAAACAAGAGAATGGATAGGAGGCATTACCTTCGTTTCGAAACTCATCGATGCACGGCCAGGTGACATCACCATCAGAGAAATGCTTCTTCAGCGCACATGCCTATACACCGTCATGTGGGGGACGCTCGCCATATAACTCTCTAAACTAGTTGCCGCCACCTAAGGGAGAAGGAGAGGAGGTGAGGCAGGAGAAGGAGGGAAACCGAAGCAGGGCACAAGAACGTACGTACCAAGCATGGGCACTGACCTCTGGTCGGTTGCTTCTGGTCAGTCAATCTGTAGACTCAAGCTGCCCCTTAACGTTGTCGGCGTCCCCGTAGGCGTGACCGTCCTTGCAATGGCCGTCGCTAACTAAGGGAGAAAGGAATTAGTTGAGGCGGGGGAGGGAGAGATAGCAAGGAAGGCCGTGCAGAGAGAGGAGGTGCGCGGAGGAGAGAATACATACCTTGCGCAAGGAGTCTGAGACGGCGCAGGAGCATGTCAGGCGGTGGGGCACAATAACCGGTGGAAGAGGCACAGAGGTCAAGGCCCGGTGCTCTGGAGCCGACTGTCTCGTGTATGCTCCTGCTCCTTCGCCAATCTTTCTTGCTGCTCATGGAACCTGCATGTCTAGAAAGAACAAACTGGCTAATTGGATCTCAGATAGGAAGAACAACACGACACGGAACGCTGCAGGAATCAGGGCATGCTTACCGGAGGTGTGGAAGAAAGATAGAAATAGAACAGAGGTGGAGAGAGTGTACCTACGCATCGCAACAATTCCGTCACGGAGATCGCAAACTTGTGTTTGTCTTGCCTTGGTTCTATTTATCCATAGTTGGCGACCGTGGCTATACTTCCTTAGACGGTAGACATCGGAACAGAGGGGCAGCATAGTGTGTGGACCGCAAAGCGGATGCCGCTCGAGCCTGGACCTGCCAGTGACGGGGAAGGATAAAGAGGGCCGGAAGCGGGGTGTGGGCGAGCGGCGTGTTTGGCAGTGGTACATCTTGGCAGAAGCAGGTCATGCGTGGTCACGTACCGGACGTCGATCAAATGGATGATTTGGTTTTGGCCAATCCTCATCGAATCGAAGAGATAAGTGAAGGAGAGGATAATATCAATGTATTTTCATGGACGATCTAGCACTAGGGTAGGGTATCCAAGAAATTTCATGGGTGGTCTAGCCCTAGTGTAGATCGTAGGGCGACGCGAATACCCATAGGCGACGCGTTTGAATCTTTTAATAGTGCCAAAACATATTATTGACTAGACCTCAAAACACTCATGGATAAGTGGATTCCTATGCTCAAAATACACCAACAAGATTATGGCTAGTTAGTGTAAGTCACAAGGATAAGAGGTTGGTCAAAAAATTCCTCCTAGGAAGTTTACATTGCTTAATATGGATGGGTTCAAAATGGTCCCCACTACAGATCAAATGTTCATTATTTTGACTAGGGTCAAGGAATTGATTAGATTAAGGAATGGGTGCCTCTAATGGAGATGTGGTAATGGAAGGATCTGAAGTACATGTGATGATCTAAGGATCTAGGAAGGTCCATTGCCTTAGAGGATTGATTTAGACATTAAGGCAATCCTCCCAAAACTGAATCTTCTATATGAAGTTAGGGTGCTCACAAAGGTATTTGATGAAATGTCCTAAAGAACATTCATTCTTAAAGTTGATATTTCACTTGATGGTATGATAGAGGATAAATTTAGATGTCCTCTGGTGTGAGGATTATATTTATTTAGATATTATCCAGAAGAATGGAGAGTGTACCATTTGCAGTAGTGACATGGTCACTTTATCAAGATGATATCAAGAGGATCATGAATAAGGGAGTAAATTGTCTCAAAAGAACACGGTCCAGTGTTAAGAAAGATAGAACAAGTGTTGTAGATGAGATCAAAGAAGGCACATTGCCTTGGATTTTATGTTTGGAGGGTTTTGCAAGGGACTAGATTTTCCATCTTTTAACAGAAGGCAATATTAGGTTTGACTTAGGGTTTTTACTAGTGTTTGAGAAGTACTCATAGTGTGTGTCTTACAGAAAGAAAATTAGGTGTAACAATCCTTATGATCGAGAGAAATAAGATCAAGCTTGTAATTCAAGCTTAGAGATAGAGATGTTCCATAGGGAAAATTTGAAGGAAAGGGTGATTATAGTTGGATTCGCTTTATTTGAGATAACAAGTATGGTGATGGTATTCTTCTCGTGCTATTCTCACGAATACAAGGGGAATAAGATTGTACGGAGTGATCAAGAGATTAAACCTGGTGGGGTTATGAGGGTAGTCAAGGGAGGGATTTTATTGGTGTCTTGTTGATTTGGTTTGATTTCACAAGATTGATCCTAGGCTAGCTTAATCAAGCTATTGGCAAGCAGAGCAAGCCAATTCATCATGACAAGTCGGTCAAGGAAATTCATCTTATCGAGCAGATCAAGGCAATTCAAACAAACCACACTAGAAAGAGGTACAAGCCCATTTGAGCACTTCGTAAAGGCTTTTGGAAAAGAAGCTTTGAAATAAGTATACAAGGGTTTTGGTTTGATGATAAAGAGGGTTCTTTGGTACTTTCCAAGAAAATAAGGAAATGACTTTTCAATAAGGTTTTATAAAAGCTTGTGGTAAAAAGGATTTTAGAAACTCTATTTTGTGAAAGCAAGTGGAGATATTACCATATGGGTCTCCTAGGTTTTATAAAGAAGTTTTTATATGAAAACAAAAGCTCTTTCATAAATTCACCTTGGCTCCTTTATTTTGAAAAGTCAAAACTAGAAAGAGTAGAAGTGAAACCAACATGATGCTTTAGAGAAATAGTTTTATTACTTTGGGAAATTACAGTTTGGGTTAATCACAACATAGGCTCAAGAAAGAGAGTAAGACAAACAAGCAAGAAACTAATGCAATACTTGCTAATAAAAAGTTTTTGTTCCCCCTAATTTTCATACTCTAGACCTTAAAACAAGGTTACCAAAGTTAGGATGTTATAGACCTTCCCCCTTAAAAGAATCTCGTCCCTAGATCCCTAAGTGTAGTACTAAGGAATTCAAGATACTGGCTTAAGTTAAACTTCATATCCACGTAGGGATGCCTTATCAATAGATTTGCATCTTCAACTTTTTTGGAGAAATCGAGTTGTGTCAAGGGCTGACTTCTCGGGGATCTAGAGCGTTCACTTGTGTTGGAGTTGACTTCTCTGCTGAAAGGTTGGATCTCCAGCTTTTGTGACGCATGTAGTGCTGAGTAGACACCCAACTTTGTTGACGATGTCGATCTTATTTTATTTCCAAAACCACTGGTATCAAGATTCAAAGCTTTATGATGGAGGTATTGTTAGATACTTTTCCCAAGGGGAATTTGTAGCTGCCTAAACTTCTAGAGTGTGTCCACTCTAACAGAGTTTTACCTAACAGGTTATCACATACTAGCAAAGGGGTTAAGGGTTGAAGCTTCCTGAGGTATCTTCTAGGGGATGGTTTACTTGAATTGAATGGGAAGACGCAACATTCCCACCTTAGTGTGATACTAGGGGTAATTGAGGATGGTGTAAATCTTCCATCCTGGAGTGATGGCTTGGTGGTAGAAGACTATTTTAAATATTCCATCTTGAGTCGAGATCTTCGGATAACACCTTATCGCAAACACATTATCAGAGTGATTGCCTAACGAAACTTCAAAAGTTAGCTCTAAGCATGTTAGGGAGGTTAACGACACTTTTTGCTAGTCTTCAGTCGAGGTAGAGACAACAAGTTTTAGAGGACCATCTTCAGTTGTACTCTTTGCGTTTCTCCATCTTGGTTTAAGGGTAGACTCGTTGTCTTCATGGATTCGTATTTCTAGGATTTGGATCTACTAGCCTTCTTTTGAGGAACTTCCTGCCGAAGGGGTCAGTGAGAATGAATGAAGTAGTTAGTCATTTGGGCTGGTTGGGTACCCTAATAAACATAATGTTTAATGGAGTCAGGTCTTCACTTCATCTCGTTGCTTCCAGGGGCTGGTATTGATCCTCTGGTAGGGAACTTCAGACTTGAACATGACTCTTGCTATGGTTAGCAGGTGAAGTTTCCTTGTGAGGGGTGACAATTTTGAGAGGTAGAGATGACTAAGTACTCCTATCTTGACATCCTGCAAAGGTGAGGTCTTCAAGCATTTCCAATCTTGACGATGTCAAACTTCTAGGTCTTGAGACATGTTCTTCTTAGCAGCTCCGTATTCTATTCCCTATGTTATTATGGGGTCTCTCTAGTGACAACTGACGTTGGGGCCATAATAGAGGAGAGGGAATATCATCTTAGACGAGTTTCCTAGATGGTTAATCGATCCCCAAAATAACATTTGACTAAGGCTGATAGGGCCGAATCACACATACAAGGTGAAGAGTGCGATGTGGTCACAAGGTTCTCCCTAGAAGATAAACATAAATGACCCACATCCACCAGCACATCGCACACTTAAGCAAGCAAACACAACATACCCTAAGTTCTAAGGAGTAAACTACTCGCGATACAAGGGAGTCCTATCCTAGAACGACAGATCCTGATTATTGACGTTATTGGTGGTCTTGATTACTGTCTTGCATAAGAGGATTTTGCCATAGCATTTGGAGGCTTCTCTGCTTTGCATCACTCGATTTCTTCTGGCAATGAGGATTCCGTTGGTAGGATGATCTTGTAGTTTACTTTAGATCCCGGTAACTCCTTTGGTTTTCTTAAAGCTCCTTCTATTCATCTCGTGATCATTGTCTTCACATGGTTCTAAGTTCGACTTGGTTTAAATCCGTATGTTTGAAATTGGACGTGAGATAGGGTAAACCGTTTTCAATAACTTAAAATAGGAGTGGGTAAGATGTATAATCTTTCTAAAAAAATTCAGAAAGTAGGTTTCGAAAGCCGGTATTTCCAAAATACGTGTTTTCCTATCTAACGGGATGCTAACTAAGGTCTTCCTACAATTAGGATGGCTCCACATACCAAGTTTGTGGGGCCCCTGAATTAGCCATCGAAGAATCCCTTATGCTCTCACCCTCGACCCTAGGATTAGTGTGTCCTGGAGCATAATCAACGAGCATCAAGACTACATCCATTAATGAACGAATATAAAACTTACATTAGTGCCTTTATGGTTATACCTTACATGAGACTAGTCGACTGATACCAACCAAATGAAGCGGAACATCCTCAAGCGTCTAGACCAAGTCATGCCTTAACCCTATAGGCAGTTGACTGGGAGAATGTCCTAGCTCGCATAGTTGTTAACTCTTCCTTATTCATCATCATACTTCTTGAAGTCTGACCAAACAAATAGCCAGGGACAACAATTCCAATGAGTATGTTTGAATGTAATCACAAACCACCTAAGTAAGATAGGTACAAGGATATGCAATATGGTTGTGACAAGGTATGGCTCTATCTAGGGTTTGTTTCCTTTGAAAACATAGTTTCTCTTGTAGATATGACACCTCCATATCTTTGTTGAAAAACATTTGAAAACAAGTTTGTTGATAAAACACTTTGATGGGTAGCCCGTTTTCCTTCCGACCATCCCTTGGTCAAAACAATATCTTTCCTTCCGGTCATCCCATGACCAAAATGTTTTATTTTTTTCCTAAAAACTTTTATAAATCAAAACTATAGACTTCTAGCAATGACCTTTCCAACTGTCCATGATCATGGACATGGCTATTCGAATAGATTTACACTTTTTCAGAGGCTATACACTTCACCCACAAGAATCGATACATCCACCATCATCAACCACATCCCAACATAACAACGTATGCAGGGTTTGGATAATCAAACATAACCTTTCATTTGTCGTCCCTAGAATAGGCACCTGCCATGTCGGTTTACCTTTCCTCGGAATGAGTACACCATGACTTCCCATGTCATAGTATGATCCCTTTAGTACTTCTATCATAATCCAAGATTATCATATTATTATATATCTTCCTTCCGTCCTTCCAATAACCGTAGAGTCCACAGGGGATCCATAGTTCTGTCCGGCCACTGTAAAGACAGTGGATCCTCCCTCGGGCCCTTAGCACTCGTAGTGAGGAAGATCCGCTTCAAGGGACTCGAACCCTTATATATATTGTGATGTATCCCATGCTAAGGAAAACATACTATGAGCTAAGCCCCGACTCACTCTAGGGTAATGTGCTTGCATGGGGTAGTTGTTCCGATAAAAGACTAGAATCCACATGTCTCATTTTTAGAACATCCTTCTCTCAGTTGTTTCCAATAAAGCCTCTTTCTTGTAAACCATTTTCTATATTTTAAAACATTCATTTGGAAATAACAACCTTCCCAAGATTTTATCAAAAACATTTTTTCAAAACCTTTGTTTGAGGGGTTCGCAAATAGTTTTATTTTCATGGAGGGGGGTTCCAAGTGAGATAAGATGCTAGCCATTATATTGACATTCTAAGGGGAAAGTAGGTATCAACAAAGGGTGGGTGTCATGCTAGACACCAAGTCATAACTTGGAAGGCCAAGTTACCAACAATATAATAATAAAATAGTCATGCCATAAGTAATGCAATTCCCGAAAGGAGATAATAACAAATACATTAAAAGGGGTATGACAAGTTTAGGATTCAGGAAGGTGGCTTTCCTTGGTCAATACATTGTCCCTGGACTTCATCTTCAAAATCCTACAACATATTCTTCTCTTCCTCGAACTCACCACATTTGCATCTATCATCGTAAACAAGTAAACATGTAAACATGCAAAACACACAAACAATCATACATCAATCACCACACCACAATCAGTACAACAAGTCTATTTTAGTCTTTGGTAAATCACGCAAATACAAATATTAATGAAAAGAAGCTCTATGATTTTCCTTAGGGCATTTTTCCTAAAATCACCCTTTTAGGCTTTAAATTGGATAACACATATATAGGGAATGCACACAAGTATTTTAGCAAGAACAATGTTGCATATGCAAGGTGTTTCGAAAACACCAGGAATGTGCCACTAAACCTACTAAACACCAATAACCAAGGTTTTATCCCAAAATACCTTGCAAGTAATTTTTAAAACACTTAAATCATTTAAAAAGGCTTATAAGCACTTAACTAGCCTTTCATTACAAAGTAATTTCATCATGATCAAGTTATACCACCAGAAAGATATGGATTTTATGACCTCAACAAATTGTATTTGCATTTTTATCATTTATATGTATTTTCTTATGATTTTCTAGTGAAATTAGCTCTTGTTTTAGTATTTAAATCATTAGTAATTCTCTATAAGTAAATTAATTATTTCCTATGAGGTTTGATAGACCTTTGAGTCCATGATCTCTGAGAGTTGGAAACAACTCAAAATAATCAAAAGAATGATCTTGGGAAATTCCCAAGGTTAGTTCTGCATGTATCTTTTCTTTTTCATCTCTTTTATTCTACAGATCTATTAGACATGAAATCAAGGCCTCGTGCAAGGTATAAATAATACCATTCAAGGAAATTGGATTCAAAATATTTGAGCTATAAATATTCCTGAGTTAATTATTTGGTGAAAAAGGCATTTTTTTAAGATTCAATCACCCAAAAATCTGCACTGTAGATCTAGGGATGGAACCAGTGCCATTTGGTAGATCTGGTTAAATGGAGTTCACAGAAATTGAATCAGGTCAAAAGGATGTCTACATATTTTTCCATGGAATTTATAGTGTCTTAGCTATTTGAGAAAATAATAAAGGGAGATCCAGAAATAAAACAGTTATGGGCCAGACCTGACCGGCCTAACCCGTACTGCACCAGGCCAGCCCAGATTCGTGTCTCCGCATGCGGGAGACGGAGTTCAAACTCCCCGGGAGGCGGGGATCCGCTGGTCAATGGCCGGGAGAGGCCGAACCGGTATGGGAGGATGGCGACCGTCAGATCTAATGCCCATCAACAGTCGTGGCTTGTCTTCCATCTCCCGACATGAGGGGTAGACGGAAACCCTAGCAAGCTTAGTTGAGGGCTAGAGGCTGACCCGGGATCTCCTCCGAAGCAGACAAGGCAACGGGAAGATGCAGCGCTCCGAGGCGAGTCTAGAGATGGGCGGGAATGGCTATGTTAGTGCATATCCCGGGTCGCGTGCATCACCGGTACTGAGCTTGTTCAGGTGATCACCGAGGCACGCCCTTAGGCCGTGCCTCCGGCCTTGTTCGATTTAGTAGGGGTTAAAGTGGATTGGCAGGTATTTGGGTGGATTAAATCCCATGCAAGTCAAAATTCACCCCAATCCACGTCATTCCACTCCAATGCTCTTGAGAAGGAGACTAACCGAACATAGCCTTAGGTGTATGCGAGGTGTCGAGAGTGATGTGGTGTATTGCCGCGGTCTCGGGAGGGTCTTGGCACGACAGAAGGTGCTCAGGGGCGTCATCTCCGTCAGCGGGGCTTCACCATAGTCTGAGGATGGTGGCGGCTGCTCTGGCGTCCCTGTGGCAACCAAAGGGCATGGGAAGGTAGGTACGAGGTAGGGGAGAATGGATATGCAAATAAATGGATCAGAGGGCGTTAGGGCCAGTGGAAACCCAGCTCGAATGCTTGCAGACCCGAGAGGGACTTCTCCTCCTCCTAGGCTGCATCAAGGAAGGAGGTTCTAGGTAGGTAATGGAGGGAAGAGAGAGGTGGGACTGGAGCAGAATGGAGGCAGAGGGAGTGGCTAGGGTTGCATGTGCCTTATTTTCGATCTAGGGTGGCTCACGATGGACTGTGTCCACAAGGACAAGGGATAGGGAGAGGAATGATCATGTTGGTTGGTTTGGACGGCTCTAAGGGAGTGCTGGTGGCAGCAGACAGAGGAGAGGAAGTGGGGAGCTAGATGCTGCAAGGGATTTTATTTCTCCTTCCCGTGTGGTTGGATTAAAGAAGGAGGGAGAGAGAGGGATAGGGCTAGCCATGGGGGATGCCAAGTGGGCCAGGAAGTGGAGTGGGATCAGGAGCTCAACCATAACTGGTGGGAGAGAGGGAGGTGGCTGGTTGGGGAGTGTTGAGGGCAAGGTTTGTGCCATACAAGTAATCCTCTGGATTCATTTTTTGAGGAAGATTTTTATCATGCCATGCATGAGATGAGGGAGGGGAGATGATGTGGATTGAGTAGAGGGAATGCCTCTTGGGTTTTCTCTATTTCCAAAAAGACTTTTGGTCTCAATTTCAACTCATATTCGAACTAGGCTTTAGGATAGGAATAGACAAGATTTTCCAAGGAGATTTGAAATTGCAATTTTTATTTTCCTTTTGGGTGACCTTTAATTCTGAGGTGGCAACAAGTAGATGAGGATAGTAAATAGTGGTGATATTGTAGAAGCTACCATTGCCACACTTTTATGGTGATAATATTTGGTTTGTTTGTCGGAAATATTTATTTCTATTATGGCCATATCATGATTATATCATTATTGCAAAATATAATTGCTAGGTTGACCAAGTAGGGAGTGGTCAAGTAGTAGCTTGGGGTGTTAGGAAAGAGAGTGGTTTGAATTTGAATAGGTGAATTTGAGTTGAGAGAGTGAGATGATGATCTAGGGAAAATGATGACTAGGCACTTAAACCTAGATGGTGAGATGGGTTCCAGGGATCCACTTGCACCAAAAAGTACATGGGACTGTATTCTAGGTTGCGTAGATTAGTTCCATGCCTTTAAAGGATCTAGACCATGATTGAGGGCTTAGGAATCCTCTGCCAAAGTTTGAATCTTTTAATAGTGCCAAACCAGATTATTGACTAGACCTCAAAACACTCATGGATAAGTGGATTCCTATGCTAAAGATACATCAACAATATTATGGCTAGTTAGTGTAGGTCACAAGTATAAGAGGTTGGTCAAAACTTTTCTCCTAGGTAGTTTACATTGCTCAACATGGATGGGTTCAAAATGGTCCCCACTACAGATCAAATGTTCATTATTTTGACTAGAGTCAAGGAATTGATTAGATTAAGCAATGGGTGCCTCTAATGGGGATGTGGTAATGGACAGTCTGAAGTACATGTGATTATATAAGGATCTAGGAAGGTCCATTGTCTCAGAGGATTGATTTATACATTAAGGCAATCCTCCAAAACTAAATCTGCTAACAGATATGAAGTTAGGGTGCTCACAAAGGTATTTGATGAAATGTCCTCAAGAACATTCATTCTTAAAGTTGAGATTTCACTTGATGGTATGATAGAGGATAACTTTAGATGTCCTCTAGTGTGAGGACTATATATATTTAGATATTATCCAGAAAGATGGAGAGTGTACCATTTGCAGTAATGACATGGTCACTTTATCAAGATGATATCAAGAGGATCATGAACAAGAGAGTATATGGTCTCAAAAGAATACGGTCCAATGGTAAGAAAGATAGAAGAAGTGTTGTATATGAGATTAAGGAAGACACATTGCCTTGTACTTGATGTTTGGAGGATTTTGCAAGGGACTAGATTTGCCATCTTTTAATAGGGGGAAAGATTAGGTTTGACTTAGGGTTTTTACTAGTGTTTGAGAAGTAGCCATAGTGTGTCTCGTAGGGAAAGAAAATTAGGTGTAACAATCCTTATGAATCCTTAGGATCGAGAGAAATAAGATCAAGCTTGTAAGGCAATCTTAGAGATAGAGATGTTCCATAGGGAAAATTTGAATGAAAAGGTGATTATAGTTGGATCGGATTTATTTGAGATAACAAGTATGGTGATGGTATTCTTCTCATGATAGTCTCACCAATACAAGGGGAATATGATTGTACGGAGTGATCAAGGGATTAAAACTGGTGAGGTTATGTGGGTAGTAGAGGGAAGGGTTTTTATTGGTGTCTTGTTGATTTGGGTTGATTTCACAAGATGGATCCTAGGCTAGCTCAGTCAAGCTATTGGCAAGCAGAGCAAGGCAATTCATCATGATAAGCAGATCAAGGAAATTCATCTTATCAAGCAGACCAAGGCAATTCATACAAACCACACTAGAAAGAGGTGCAATCCCACTTGAGCACTTCATAAAGGATTTTGGAAAAGAAGCTTTGAAATAAGTAGACAAAGGTTTTGGTTTGATGATAAAGAGGGTTCTCTGATACTTTCCAGGGAAAACACTTTCAAGAAGGTTTTATAAAATCTTATGGTAAAAATGATTTTAGAAACTCTATTTTGTGAAAGAAAGTGGAAACATTACCATATAGGTCTCCTAGGGTTTATAAAGAAGTTTTATGGGAAAACAAAAGCTTTTTCATAAAGTCACCTTGGCTCCTTTGTTTTGAAAAGTCAAAACTAGAAAGAGTAGAAGTGAAACAAAGATGATGCTTTAGAGACATAGTTTTAGTACTTTTGGGAAATTAGGGTTCGAGTTAATCATAACATAGGCTCAAGCAAGAGAGTAAGACAAACAAGCAAGTAACTAATGCAACACTTGCTAATAAAAAGTTTTTGTTCCCCCAAATTTTCGTACTCTCGACACTTAAACAAGGTTACCAAAGTGAGGGTGTTACACCGAGCTTCCAATATGCAATCTGGGCGCTAACCATGCCGAAGCGCCGCCAATACCAGGAGCCCTCGACGCCCACTCCTTGCCACCCACATGGCCCAAAGGGGTGGGCCATCACCGCCTCTAGGTCACTCGCTGTAGAGATGCGCGTACGGTCCACCTTACGGGGTCTCTATCCGGCATTCGTGAACTCAGGGAAGAGGAGTAGTAAACAACACACCATGAGAGTGGTGAGTCAGTCGGGTACCGACGATGGAACAAAATCACTCGGACAACAAAAGTGCAGTCAGCAGGCTC